>OX371223.1:378762820-380203137 GCA_947310385.1 Nephrotoma appendiculata
TAAACAACAAAAAAAATTGAATATAAAAAATACACAAAAAAAAAAAGTCACACAAACATAAAAAAACAGCACTTAAAAAACAAATACACAAAAACGTTTGTGAATTTTTTTATATGGTGTTTTTTTTTCGTTTCAGGAATTACGTAATTTTCTGTCTCGCACTGAGGTTTGAACGTTTCGTTTTTGGTAAATTTATATAGTCGACCCGTTTTAGCTGGTTGGAGTTTTAGATAAACCGTGAACGAGAAAACGATAATAATGAGATGAGTTTGATAATGTGTGTGCAAAGTATATAAAAGCAATTTATATACAATATTTGGGCGATGTAGTATTTTCTTTTTGGTTTTGTTTTGTGATTAATTTTTTTATTTTTTTCGGGTAGAAAAAATGTTTCTTGTTTTGCTTTTTTTTTTATATGTGTTCGTACAAACGTATTTTTTAAAGGGGAAAATTCTTATTTTAATCTGGTATAGAGTGTTTCGCAAATATGAATTTTATTGCACTCAATGTTTTGTTGGATTTTATTTTTATAAGGTTTTATCTAAGATAAATTTTTAATTTTGTAATTTTGAATAGCATTATTGACATTGATTTTGTTGAATGCACACTTGAATTCAATTTTACCAATTTGCTAGCTAGCATTTGGAATAGGCTCTCTAGTACTAACACTTGGCTGGCTTGGAGAAATACCCATTAGGCAAACTACTATATTTCTCAATAATCATTTTGTACCTCAAATAAATAGATATGGCACCAAAATACCGAGCACCTATTTTTTCAACAATCATACACTGTATAATTATTTTTCAAAAGACTTAACTGAATCGTAATAGTAATAAAGATTTAAACACAAAATTTGTTCATGTCCAAATACAAATTAGTAATTTACTAAGCAAACTAAAATTAAACTGAAAATGTGGTTTACATTGCCAGATTTCAATCTGGAGATTTTGGATAAAATTTCGTCTAGCAACCTTGTCCAATTATCTCGTACAAAACGGTATACATTTAAATTAAAACAAACTGATCCTTGCAGCACGTAGCCACTAGTCGTAAACCTGGCTACTCCATCCATTTTTCCAGTTAAACCTTTGGCTGAGATACCATTTTTACCTCATTAAACATAGAGACGGTGTATAGAAGGTGTATCCAGCCCATGTAGACCTCACTAAAAAAATAGCAGTCCTCACACATCTTATGGGCAGGGTGCAAAATATCTCACTAAATAAACGTAGATATCTCAGATATAAGATATTTTTTTGGTTTGATCCTGAACTTTATTTGACAATTTAGTGTGTTAAATTTGTTAAAGAATGTGATATTTACTTAATTATTAAAATCAATTATATACGTAAACCCAAAATAGCATGAAGATCTCAAATGTAGACCTGTATGGGCTAGATATACGGCCCATAATATGTGTGTGGCCTACTATTTTTTAATGAGTGCTAGATGGGCTGGATACACTCATTGGATAGATAAGCTTTCGATGAGTAATTTTGTTTATTATTGATCCAATAGAGTTGATCTAATATGTTCACCTCCCAATTATTTAAACCCCATAATGACGCACAGTCACTGACTGAAAAATGATCTTAGGTAATCCTTTTTATTTTTGTTTTGAGTTTAATCTTAATTAAGACAATTTTCGTATTATTTCGTAGTTTTAAGCAAATGTCTTAGGTAAGACATCAAACTTGGTGTTTTTATTGGTCTGACATTTGTGACACACCGATAAAATCGCGATATTGATCGTACATGCAAAATTCATTATGAATTAACAATTGTAATAAAGTGTAAGAATAATTATTTTTTATTTGTCTTATGGAAATAAGAAATTTGGCCAACATTTTCCATTAAAACTCCGTATATTATTTGTATTGTGATTTGTATTCGGTGTAGCATTAAAAAAATATGGACGAGAGTATTACTGAATTACTTCATTGCGTGAGGTTACCAAGACTTTGGAAGTTTGGTTTCGAACTAATGAAACATTGAAATTTTTGTATTAAAAAATTCGGGCGTCTCATCAGAGTCAGACTACAGTGACAAAACTACAAAAAGTTTGAAACTACTTTGATCTAATCAAAGTATAATCATAATGCTTTAGCGAATTTGAATGATTCGCTACGCAATTCCCAACGCCTTCGTAACCTCGAATTTTATTGGATTTAACGCATACATGCGATTTCTATATGAAATTTTGGGTTATTCTGGATAATAGCCAGACATTAGTTCGAAACCAAGCTTCCAAAGTCTTGGTAACCTCACCTTGATTAAAAACACTATCTGGCTATTAAGGTATAAACAGAACAAGAGCGACAACGACAAGCGTCATCGCCTGTCAAATTAGAATACACAGAAACCATATGCTCACAGAACCAATGTCGGTGAACTGTGTTTAGAATCTATTTCTAATTTTGTTGCCAGCGCTGCAATGTTACCAACTGATTTTTATCTCTTTATGTTGGTAGTTACAAATTTTTGGCTGTCAATTTTTTCTTAAGCTTAGTTTTTGCACTACAATAAAAATCGCTCCGTTTAATTTTAACAAATCATCATGTCATTTGACGAAAAATTAATAGAGCTTGTACGAGGAAAATCTATCATTTATGATTTAAAGCATCTAAATTATCGACGGACCGATTTAAAAACAAAAATTTGGTGAGAAATTGCTTTTAACCTGAAATCGACAGGTGAATATTTTTAATTATATCGTTATACAGAAATTAAAAATATTTTATTTTCAAAATATTTCAGAACATGAATGTAAGACTCGATGGAAGAGTTTGTGAGATGTCTATCAGCTGGGTCGTCGCCAGGTACCTAATTCAGGAGATCCTACACCTGACGCAGATGATGTTGATACACAAAAAAAATGGAAGTACTTCGATTTGATGAGTTTCTTGTACAACGTTGACGAACAAAGGCCGTAAGTTCAAATCACGCAATAGATTCCCATAAATAAATGAATAAAACTGTACATATTTTAGCACAATAGGAAATTATCATAAAGAAAGTAGCGAGAGTTGCGACTTGTTTGAGAGCTCTATTGAATATACAGATGTTGGTGATAATAGTACCAGTTTAAGCCTTAATAACGTAATTGGTACATCTACACCAGCTAAACAAGCGAAAATGTCTGCATCATCGTCCAAAAATGACATACACACTAATTTTAAAAACTTTTTGGATATTGCGACTAAATCAATTAGTGAAATAGACGAACCAGCCAAAGCCACTTCAACCTCTTTATTATTCTCATCATTGGCGATGAAAATACAAAACGCACAATTGCCTGTCAGTTGTTCATGTATTAGAGATGGATGTCTCTAACATTGTCTATTCGAAACTACGAGAATATTATGATGATTAGCATTTCGCACTAATCATTCTAACTAGTTAGGATTTTTTTCTGAATTGAATTAATTATTGCCTGTTATTTTTTTTTTGAAAAATAAATAAATAATTTTTTTTAAGTAAATTTATTTCCTTTTTTTTACAATGTACTGTAAAAATTACCCCTTGCTACATCTTAATATGTTTTATGTTTTAAACAATTTCTTTCATAAATTTTTTTAAAGTGTCTCTCAATTCAAACGCTTCGCGAGTGCTGCGATTGCCTCGAAAAATACGGTGTTGCTATAGTTCTTCGTCCTCATCACTCCAGTTTCCACCAATAATAACTCGCTGTTGTTCATAATCTACGTACTCTACTGGACAATACAACTCGCTCTTTTGTAAAACTAAAAAATTGTGCATGACGACGGTGGCCAGTATAATTTTTTCAGAATTTTTTGGATGGAGATTTAATGTAGTGCCAAGCCTATTAACCTATTAACCTATTTGCGAATATACCGAAAGTATTTTCTATACGTATTCTTGCGCATGAGAGTTTTTTATTAAAGCATACTTTATCGGCCGATAGAAATTTCCCCGGAAATGGGGCCACTATTTTTAAATATTCCGGAGTCACTCTGGCTTCCATAAGCCCCGACGTCGATCGCTGTGAATGAATAGAATCACATACAGCTAACAGAAAGAGGCTATGATGCCCCTTATAATTGTAATATAAGGACCCGCTTTTAGTAGGGTATTTCACGTTAACGTGTTTGCCATCTAGAGCACCTATGCAATTTAGCATTCCGCAGTTTTTATTTCAAAATCATCTGCAATTTTGACCCATTCCAATAAATTCGGTTTTGCTAAGTAAATTTCATTAAGGCCCCATATAGCGCCGCAGATCTCTAGGATAATCTCGCGTACCGTCGAAACTCCCATTTTAAAGCTCCAAGCTAAAAGTTGCATTGAACAACCATGCGCAAGATACCTTGAAAGAGAGGAATTTTAGTAAGAAAATGAATTTTTTAAATTTTACAATGTTACTTACATCAGTGGAAGAGCTAACCTAGATTCGTCGCTTATTGGTTTCCGATGGGAGTACTTCTGCAAACGAGTACTGACAAGGTTTAGCAAAATCTTAAAGTGATTGATATTCATCCTGGTAGCCTTTTGGAAATGTTCCGGATCATTTTGTTTCATTTACACGAAGCCTTTGCGGAAAAAGCCATGTTGATCTCGGCTCAAATTCACTTTTCTGACCCAACAACGCCTACGACACACAATTAATTTGTAATATTCGTAAAATAAAAGAACAATATAAATTGTTTTAACTAATTTTACTAACGCAATTTAACTAATTAATTGCAATTTTAACTTCTGTACGTGATATTTAAGGTTAAGTTATTGTTTTTAATTCTGTTATGTCGTCGATCGCTGATGCTCTATTGTGTTTACTAAGGCGACATCGCCGGCAGACAAATGTACTTTGTCGATGTATCTTGTCGCTGTATCTTTGGTTCTGTTTATACCTTTAAGGTATAAACAGAACCAGAGGTACAGCGACAAGATACAACGCCTGTCAAATTAAAATACTCATAAACCACAGGATGCTTACACAACCAATGTCGCTGACGATGATGACATTGTCGCCGAATTTTTTTTTAGATTCTTTTCTAATTTTGTCGCCGGCGGTGCAGTACTACCAATATAAGTTTCAAATTATTATGTTGGAAACATTTTTTACAACTGTTTTTAAATGAATTTCAACCAAATTTTAATGTTGTACACAATGTTTTATGTAGTAAAATTTAAATAGAGTCGATAAAAAGATAAATGAAATATTTTAGGGTTAATTTATTATTATTATTATTTTTTGTTTTGTTGTTTCAACGCTAACGCGCTTGTTGTGTTCACCAAAGCGACATCGTTCTGTTTATACCTTTATCCAGAATAACCCAAAATTTCATATAGAAATCGTATGTATGCGTTAAATACAATAAAATTCGAGGTTACGAAGGGGTTGGGAGTTGCGTAGCGAATCATTAAAATTCGCTAAGGCATTATGATTATACTTTGATTAGTTCAAAGTATTTTCAATTTTGTAGTTTGGTCACTGCAGTCTGATGAAACGGCCGAATTTTTTAATACAAAAAATTCAATGTTTTATTAGTTCGAAACCAAACTTCCAAAGTCTTGGTAACCTCACCTTGATTAAAAACACTATCTGGCTATTATCCAGAATAACCCAAAATTTAAAGTAATTAATTGTAAATAAATTAATTTTTGTTAGAATATTGTTTGACAGATTTTCAATAGTCTTTGGAGAGTTTAAGACCAGGCTTTACAAGAATATCAAATAAAATTTTGGCCATGGAAAAAGTACTAGTACACAAAAATAGTTTATTTGAGACTTTCCTACTGTGCTGATTGCTAAATTAGCAATGTTAAACGCAAAATGACATGTGTAGCACCGATATAACTTATTTATTTTGTACAAAAGGTGAGAAGCGATTTGTTTCTCTTTTCCATGAGTAATTTTCTAAAAGTATCGATTTATTTGCGATCTCAGTTTGCTGGGTGTAAAATGTCAATATATTTCAATTTAGAGTTGTTTTTCTTAATTCCATCCAAGCAGGCAGCTGTCAAAAAATACACCGTGTTTCTATTGATAAGAGATTGGTTAAAATCAAAGCCAACTTATGAAAATGTTTAGTATCCTGAAATTTTCAAATCAAATATCAATAATCATTATAGGGTATTTGAAAGGGTCCATTGTGTCTTCAAATTTTCCTCTGAAATGAATGTCTATTTACGAAAAGTGTGCAAAGTAACAAAAATATTTTAAAACCATGCACACGATATCATTTGACTTAATTTTGTTATGCACAATACCCAGATCTATAGATACACATTACTGGTTTCATAACCATGGTTTCGAGTTAACCGAAACGAGTAGGCAGATACAAATTGTAGTGTGTCTTGAGTTCTCATCTCGCAAACCATAGTTTCATAATCCTACTTAGTTACGAAACCAACTTTGTGTCTATGGTATAAGCCTGCTTGCTCGGATTGAATTGAAAACTAGACCCTTAGATTGGCTTTAACTATATTTGTTTTTAATAGTTAATGGCCAGTGTAATAGAAAATTATTAGTTTATTAATCCAATTGATATTCACCATTTACAATTTTGGCATTTATTTGAGAAACTCAAGTAAGAATTCCTAATAACTCATAATGCCTTTTACCGATCAAAAATTTCCATACGTGTTCGCCGCAGAAAATGTAAAGTATTTTGGAAATGAAAGGATGAAAAGAGTTCCTAATAAAGTGCCAGGACAAGGTGAGATTTTAAATGTTGTTAACTTGAAGTGGCCAGCTTATATTTTAAATAATTTTTGAAAAACATAACATATTATTTAAAACAAAAAAAAAAAAATGTTCTACTTAAGCCAATGTTGAGAATAATTAAATTTGTAATTATTCTTACTTGTAAAATTTCGGATGATGTAGAAGATGTAACATAACATTTTCTATATATTTAAGAATCTGAATTTACCAACGTTCAACATTAAGGTTATACATACAATGTACCGGTACCTGCAACAGATCTTTTAGATCTTACATTATTTTTAAATTCTTTCCGAGAGGTGGTTTGGAGAGAATGTTTTTTAATATCTTCTCTCGTCCTTTGTAAGAACATTGCATGCCCAAGTTTTACGCAAATTTAAATAATTTTGGTTGAAAGATTCAGTGTACTAAAATAAGAACGCCTCTTCAGCATCGGACTTGGTTCAAAATGAAAAAATTGGCAATGCAATTTAGAACTGTTTTTTCATGTGGCATCAACTATTTATATATTCTTGCTACAATAACTTTAGAGCATAATTCTACTTAACATTTGAGAACCCTAGGTTAGGTTAGGTTTCAGTGGTTGACACTTAGGCCATTTTTGGCCCATTGTGATACCACGCATTCACGCCACATCATTAACCTATTCACCTATTCACCTACTCACACAACTACAGTATACCACCTGCACATTGCAAGCTCCATGTCAACCTGTATATTGACATGGACGGTGGGTCGGCGCTGAATTCTGCACTCCATCAGAGGGTCTTAGTTGTGTTTATTAACATCACCGATTGTAGTCGATGATGAAAATTCGATTTGCATCTAGCCTCTGATGGGATTCGAACCCAGTACCTCCCGGTCCAAGTGCCGAAGCTTTAACCACTGCACCACTTGTCCGGTTTGAGAACCCTAAGAAATATAGCATTTTTTTAATATAATGAAACAAGTGTTTTTAAATCTACGACAAGTAGATTTATGTTTGGCCTCGTTTTTAAAATGAAAGAGTAATTCTTTAAAAATGATGGTTTGCTAGTTGTCCGAGTATAGGATTTTTTTTTCATGAATTACGTGGGCCTAGGTCACATTCAGAAGAAGGGCACAGTATTATAATTCTGTGGCCAATAAATCTTAGCTCAATATTATTTTATTAGTTATAACAAGAATATTATTTTAGTTTTTGACTGGTACGCCTAACGCCTTTATTTCTGAACATACTCGTAAATTCGATAACTAGTTTCTAGGATACTCTTACTTTCCGAAAGCAGAATCTTATTTCGTATGGTATTTCTTGCTGGCGGTACTGTAATTGTATGGTCGCCGGTTTTACTCCTTTCCTATCATGGAACCGACATGGAAACGATGGAAGGAGGGGATTTAAGCAGTTTTAAAATGGATGGAAAACTGCAGCCTTTTTAGTTGGTTTTATTATTTCTAAAGTACTTTCTTCCATTTTCCTGGTTCAATAAATAAGATTTAGTTTGAAGTTTCTCGACAATTTTTCCGAACGTTGGTTTTAATTTATTTTAAATTTCTTTTTTCTTTAAATTGATTATCATATTTATGCTAAGTGCTGCAGGAGTAAATTAAGAACTATTTATTGAAGAATTAGCTAAAATAAAATTAATATTGCGATAAATGGATCTACGTACTTGTTCCGACATAATAATTAAATTTTTAACGGTTTGAATTTACCTTGAGATTGATGAGAGCTAAAAGTATTATTAAAATACATTTAAATTTACAATCGAGATATATTATATGAAATTAATTTGATCTTTAAAGAACTAAGAACATAAAATGTGCTCTGTCATGCAACCTCTTTCATAGGAGGTAGATAACATTAAATTAATCGAATCGTTTTTATTATTATTTTTTATTAAAAGAATACCTTTATTGTTATTTTATTAAAATTATGTGGAATCTGGAATAAATTTTGTTTTTGATTAAGTTTAATAATATTTTGTTCCATTTAATTTTAACGTGATGATTCTAACCTAATCAAATGTTCATAATAAAATCAACTCAGAGATTAAAATAATGACTTTCTAAATTAATCAGCTATATATTTATAAGAATATTGAAATGACTACCTTTAGATTAAGTGTTACGGACGGAATTCATTGTGGTATCAAGCAAAAATGTGTTCAGTATTATTTTCCGCTTCTATGATTGAGAACGACTTGGCAACTTAGCGCAAACATTAGTTATAACAATTTTGCTCGAAATGAAAAAAGCTTGTTGTGCAGCTGTAGACCACCGTAACTAACTCAACTAAAATGGAAAATTATAAGTTGGAGCGCCAAGAAAGCAAAAATCTACCCGTACCGATGCATTGATACACTTTCAGATTGCGTGTCTAAGCGCAACCGAAAAATGATTACTCAAATGGTGCATACCAAATTTTTGAGTCATCCTTTATTTAATTCTTGCTGATCATAAAAATTCAACTACAAAAACATAAAGTCATACTTTGTATATAAAACACAAACACATGAGCGCAATTATTTATATAAAAAATCAGTATCAAAACAAACCACATCTAACTCCACTTGAAATGGCACAAAATATTGTATATAAAATTACTCACTAAAAAAAGATGTATATATATAAAAAATCTCAAAGTAAAAAGAGAAAGTAAAATCAGCAAAAATCCATTTTATATATTCGACGGTATATAAGGAAAATGTGTATGTGTGTGTGCTAAATAGTTGGGGTACTATTTAGCCCCACTACACGACGGTATACATTTTTTATATTGAAAATTTATTTCAATTTTGCACTAAATAAGGGGTGTGTGGAATGGGTGAGTCATTGTATCAAACAAAAATAATTTTTTATTAGTGTATTCTTCTCTTTTTTTATGTTTTGTGTTCACTTTTTTATTGATCAAAATGTAAAATTGTATATAAAAGAAAATGCAACAATTTGATGTTTTTTCATGAAGAAGATTTCATTTATTTTAGTTTTGTTTTGTAAGAAAATCAAAAGTAAATACAATACAAAAAAGAAAAGGTGAGAAAATTTATTTATTTACTTTAGTTTTTTTTTTTATTATTGGACACGTGGTTACAGTGTTGTTAATTATTTTTATTGTTATGTTTTGATTTGTGATGTGTGTTGAGAGTAAACGAACATGTTGGCTGCCAAGAAGTATTTATGTGAAATGAGGATTGTAGTAGCGTAGGACAAAAACGCAAATTGGATGAAATGAATATTTTGCTACTTTTCAATTATCTAGAGAAATGTCTAGGAGACGTGACTAACTAAACAAGGTGTTTGCCTTTGCAGTAACAGTGACGTACTATTTTGGGGTTTCACGATTTGTGAAAATTCTTTACCGTTACGCTGAAAGCTGGAACAACATTTACAATTTTAACAGTATTCCAAATTTTTGGCCTGGTTCCCCGAAACGGAAATAAATGAAGTTTTACCATTTTTGGTCAGTTCAATATTATGATATATCTCACTAATTTTAATAGCTATGGCAAATAAATGTTCTACTCTACTCCTATTCAGAACAGAATAATATTTATGCTTTAAAGATAAAGAATATCTCGTGATTCCGGTCCAAGAGCCACTTCTGTACATTGTATTTATTATATTGTATGATTAAATGTAAAATTCTATCAAATTGGCTGTTCTCCACATTACGAGTGACTGAAGCGAGCACCTGTCCAATATCTAGCGATTCACTATATAAATGTCTTCAATGCAAGACTGGCGGGAAGGCTCTGGATTACCATATCTCCGCAGGTTCTAAAACGCTCAGCACGTTCCTTGTTCCCAGTTTTAAAGAGTTATCCGATGAATCCACAGACACAGTCTCGAAAACTATACACGATCAACGCTTTAAAAATAGGTACATGGAACGTGTTTGGCCTTGAACCGTCACTCTGTGCATAGCTCACCAAGTCGTTGTCTATGCGCAGGGGTCAATCTGACCCCACATACGTTATGGTGCATTTTTTATATAAATAATTAGATTTTGTTGTTTTTTCTTCCAAAAATAAAATGAATTCAAACAAACAATTCATAAATTCAATCAATATCAGATTAATATTGTTCAAAAATCAAACTAATAAATAAAATCACAGTCAAATTCATTAAACATAGAAATTCATGAGGCATATATTCTATTCTGATGCATCATCTCTGATACATTACTTTCTTCGGTCGAATCATGAGCATCTTCTTTGAAGCATTCCGTACATATGATTTTGGTACGATTGGGACATGATGGCTGATTACTACTTAGTTTATTGTGTCGAATTGTACCAATGATGGTTGTTTTTTCTATAAAAGTTGTTCGGCCAGAATGCAGCTAGTAAAAAAATTGGCCGTGGCAATAGTTCGGCCTTTGTGGAATGGGGTCGATATTCGATGAACTAAATTTAGTGAATAATCAACAGAACGAGGTTTATTTGGTTGTTTCTCCAGCATATTTGTATACCATATTCCCCTGGTTTGGATGGAATGTACTGCCTGAACGAACATCTACTTCAAGTTAACACTAGCTGCTCGTCGATTGTTAAATTGGCTGATGGTTTATAAGGTCGTCGAACATTCGCTAAAACATGTTACGGAATGCCGCTAGATTAGTTTTTAATCTCTTTTATCTGGTTTGGTAGTTATCAAACCGTAAAATCGCAATAATTGCTGGACTCTCTGTAACAACATAACCGCTCGATAGAAAGGATGGTTGACTATGCAGTTAAGCTCATCCAATCGCTCGTCCCAATTTTTATGAACCCCGGCATATATTAAAATTCCGAATAGAGCATAAATCTCTAGAATTAGTATAAGATACTACACCCGATGTCCTTTTGCTGTTTTATTCTTCATCGTATAGAACTTCCTTGCTTTTTGTTGATTTCAGCTACTATCACGTTAACCAATAGTCAAATCAGGCGGATTTGGACTCCATTTCCGAGTAAAGTTTTTATTTTGCACATAAAACGCCAGATGGTTCTTATTTTATGCCAGATGGTTCTGGAGTGATGATACGAGAATTCCTGGAGTAAGGAAATATACGAATAACAATACATTTGCATTTCATAATGCACAATAAATAGATTTTGTCGTTATAATTTACTCATTTATTGTGCAAGAAACATATAAGGTCATTTTGACAGCACAGAAATGTGCTCGTTTTTTTTAAATCAATCCAAATATCTTAAATAACGTCCAATTTACCAAGCTTTCAAGTGGATTGTATGTAAAAGCTTTTAGTTGAGGCTAATTATTTTCATTATTTATATTACAAAAAATATGATTTTTTCGATTTTAAAAACGGTTGGGGTCAATATGACCTCAATGGACAGTGCAAGCAAGTACATTAACAAGGAGGAACCTATACAGTCAGCCATAACTACTGCGAAACAAAATACTACCGGAAATAGATCATCGAGATGCTACAAAGACTGAGTCGAGGATACGTGCCGCCCGGCCGTCGAAAATAAACAGAATAATCGCAATAAATGGTTGGCTAGTTCTAATGGTACTATTAGTCGTATAGAATATCTCCGTGCTAGTAAGGAGTAGTTCGCTGAGTTGCACGTATACGACGCATGGACCTAATGATCCAGATTATTCCTAGGCACTAGGTGTAATGATGAACATGATGTATCGGTTGAAGCTCTTCTTTTGATTTGTAAACTAAAATTTCGTTGATTGCTACCCGTCAGCAGGTGGGCTGACTCGTGGAATGATTTACTGATATTGTTGGGTGCACAGCGACGATGAACAACTCCTTATCTCTCAAACCTGCACTTATAGTGACTATTCCAGAACCTTAAAAGTTATAGAAGTTTATCTTGGAACCACAAAGCATCCATTGGTTGACATAACTATATGAGATTGCCATGAATTATATCAAGGGGCCTATTATGAAATTTTTTCGATTTCGTAAAATTCGATTTCGTAAAATTATGAACCAAAAAAATTGAAATCGAATTTTCGGTGACGAATATCGTATTTACGAAAATAATAGAATATATGTATTATTTTTTATTAAAATAAAATACTTTAATTACTTTTTAAAATATAAATTACTCAATTTTATTATAAAAATTGACTAGTTTAATTTTTACCAATTTATTTAAAGTAGGACATTTACCAATGGTCGCCAATTTGACATTTTCGTTTCTTTTATGGAAAAAAATGTAGCCAACAATTTTTTGAATGTGTCTTAATATAAAAAGACTAATATTTGTGAAGTGAAATTACAAACAAATTATATTCAGTCGGTCCATGGAAAAACTTGTTGACGGTTGGAATTTTAACTAGCAAAAAAGTTTCATACCAGAAATATTCGCGGCTGATCGAATTTTACGATTTCGTATTTTTCGAAATCGAAAACATTTTCATAATAGGCCCCCTGGAACTGCGAGTTCGGATAGTAGTGTGTTCTCGATAGAGAAGACACAACAATGCATTGATATATGATACATGAATGAGATCATGAAAGTTTTGTCCTGGAATGGTGATTGGCCGAATAAAATCGCCAATCACCATTCAGGACTAAAGGAAACATTTTCAAATTTTTAAATTTAAGGTCGATTCGATCATGCTTAATAATACTGAACGGACCCGTCCTCGTGAATTCATTCAGCAGGAGCATTCTATGCCTTAATCGCTGTTGATTATTCCTCAAGTTGTTCACAGATACCATGGTGATGTTGGGTTGTGTTTTATAAGCTTGACTGCATTATCTATAACCGATGTTTGTTTTTGAATTAATGCCATAAGATGATTTTCATTCTCATTAATCTTTTCAAATAGATCTCGTATTGGTCAGCTTCGCACTGGGTTGTATCTCCTAATCCTCGCTTTGGTGGCCGTAGCCGTTCCTTATTGCTTGTTATTATTAGTTCATTATCCGCTATTAAGTTGTTAAATTACAACTGCAATTGTTGTAAGATTGATTTGCAGTTCAAGAGGCAAATCTTCACAAGCTTAAGGCGCCATGTTGTAATAAATAACTAAATTCCATTTCACTACCGCCACCTCTAGGCTGGCTTGTGCCAGACCCGCAGTACACTACAAATGGATACCATAGCTAATGCTAGATAACTGGCTGTGACGGAACCCCATGCTTGTCTATGAAGTTACCGTCTACTGGATGAGTTATTACTCCGACCAGAATTGGAGAATTATCGCTGGTAATAGTTTGTGCTGCAAGTAAAACTGATTCTATAGAGTCAATCAGATCTTCTTCGATTAATTGTCAGTCGGATCTTCCTCAATTGAGGGTTTGCGCAATTTTACAATAGGCCGCTTCTTGATACTTAACCGTTGCAACGTGAATCACCAGTTTCCATAGCCGGCTGTTGCTCGTCTTTTATTAGTACTGTACCGTTTACCAAAATTATCGGATTTTTTTGATTGTTGGTGATAGCTCCGAATTCCGTAGGCGTCCCTTCACACGTAGCAGACCATTCTCATCTAGAAATGGGTTTAGCGATAGGAGTTTACTAGCTTTGTCTAGCTTCTTCGACTTTTTCATATATTCAATTTCCTTGGTAAAATCCTCTTCTTGGCATAACTTAAATATTATTATGCCCGCTTGAACTCCTTTAACTGTTTCTCGTGGCATTATTAATGAATCTTGTACAATTTGTAACTATTTGTTTTAATTTTTTGTAGCTCGAAATCCTTTGCAATAACCCATTCCAAGTTGTGTCTTTGTTTATCATATTCGCACCAACACTATCTCCTCTTTTGTTTCTTCATGTTAATACAGCTGGTATTCTGCTTCCTTTTCAGTGAACATTTATCTATTGATTCCTATCGAGGTTACATGCAATGCAGGAAAGATTGGTCGTGCTATCATAAACCAGGTAACAAGCTCTCTTTGGGTTATGCCACGTGATGCAATATCTGCTTGCTCTTAGTTCTCTTGGGACCTTATGTGATGCCATGTTGTCGCTGGGAGAATTTTACTTATAGCTGAAATCCTTATTTGCTGCAAAAGGTTTGAAGCGGTTTGGTTCACCGTTGATCTTACTTTACGTGATTATTGTATCCGTCCAGGCATAAGTCTTGTAGTTGCTTAGTCGCAACCCTGGTTTTTACCATTAATAAACTTGTTGCTATTCGGTCGACCTCATCTGTTGTTCTACAATATATACTGCTGCCGCATATGCGTACTCCGATGTTATCCGCGAATCCGCGCAACTCTTTCTGACCCATCTTCGTTGTATTTACCCATCTGGCTATTTTTATGTCACCGATTGCATTCATTTCGTATTATATTTATGCAATCTAGCGCTTATCTTCTCTGGTAATGGCTCATCTCATCTAATCAACGACATCTACGTTTCTCGTATTATAATTTTTGTTGCAATTGTGTTAGGTGATACCCAATTTATCCATCCTACTAGGTCGAACAGCTTGGATGAATCAGCTAATAATGAACGTTTGGTTGATTGGCCAGTCTTTATTCATATTTTGCCTACATCGAATTCAAAGGTGTCTTCGCTTAAATCATATAGAATTCCTAATGTCTCTTTATAAACTCGTTTAGCTTGATGATTAGCTGGACTCGTTCTTTCAAGCTCGCTCGTAATGCAAAAAGGTTTCTCCTAGGTTGTCACCCCCAGTCAGCAGGTCGTCTACGTAAAAATCTGTTGATATGATCACTTCTCCATAGTATGCGTTGATAATTTTTGTCAACCTTAATTAACTTGTTCATACATTTTTCTATAACACCTGTTATAACGTCTTTATTTTGCGCCATCGGCATATGATGTCAGCCCCTCCTGTAATTTTGAATGTAGCACCAATCACTTCTCGGAGCTTTGTTGTAGTGCTATCCTGCTTGGTTATGCCACGATGCGGAATTTAACAGTTCTTAACTGGGATGTCTTTGCCATTTTCCCGAACTAGGGTAGAGTTCTTTGGAAATAAATAAATTATTAATAAAAACTAGTTTTATTTTTTGAATTTTTAACAATATTTATTAAGAATTCCTTACAGTGATAATAATATTTTAGTATTTAATTTTAAAGATCAATTTCGGAAATATTCCTTCCTCAGTTTTTGAAAATAACTCAATTAGAAATGAATAGTTAATTTAAAAAACTGAGGAAGGATTATTTCCTAAATGGATCTTAGAAAAGAAATTCCGAAAGGAATTCTTAACAAATATTGTTAAAAGTGTAAAAGATAAAACTAGTTTCTATTTATAATTAATTTAAGTGATAAAAGTACACATCAAGTGAAAAACATGATAATCATGCAACAAAAAGAGTTATTTGAATGGGGCATCCTTTATCAACTTTCTTTGGAGCTGCATGAACCTAGCGGTAGCCAACTGCGGCAACCTGTGAGTGGTGGTGCAAAGGAAATAAAAGATTTTAATAAATTTGATTATTTTATTATATTTTTTATAATTTTTATTATTTTTCCAATTTAGGTTAAGCTGTTTCTTATCCAAGAATAACTGCGCAACTCAAAATTTCTCTACTCTCGATTCCAATAAACCGTCCATTCTATATACGAGTACATACGAGTACGAGAGAATGAGAATAAAGGAAATCGTATAAAAATGACCATAGTAGGTCTAGGCAATTAGGCATACATACATAACGAACTACAGTACAACCTCAGAGTTTCTAGCTTAAATAAAGCACTATCGCCACAAGTTCATTTAATGTTAATAACTCATTAAGCTTTAGTTAAAATAATATTTCGCTGAAAATTCTTACTCTATCATTACAGAGAGAATGATGTAAGACAGAAATCTAAAATATGACTTCTGTTGGCAATAGCAACAACTCCAAAAATAAACTGGGACATTGTGTTGAATGCGACAACACAAAGGAAGAGAGAAATTTTATTTATTTATTTTTATTTATTTATTTATTTAAAGAAATCTATTTTGTAATATACATTTATGATTTCAGATTATTTACAGTTATAGTTAAAAAAACTTAAAAAGAAAAATATAAAACAAAATTTTGGTTTAAACAATTAAAAAATTAAAATTTTTTTTAAAAATTTTGAAAATTGTTAAAATCGCGTGCCTTCATCACTAACGAATGGAGTAAATCATCTGCTACAGGTGCGAAATATTTAAATGAACTCGTGTGCCTCGATATTGCAACTATTGCGTGTGGTAAACTACTGAAAAGTTTAATCGGATGAGTGTTTGTTCTGACGCATATAACATTTGGTGACGTTAGTCCTTGTGCCTCATGAATAGTTAAAACTTTACTGGAAGATGGTAAGGTAAGCCGGTCCATTAATAAGCGCTTATCTGCCTTGGTAAAAGTTAGATAATATGTATTATCAATTACAGGCAAGGATGATAAATCAGGTGGTAGTTTGAAGAATCCCATAGGGTTTTTGGTACTGATATCAGGATAATATTCTTTTAGTGCTAATGCAACATCAACAGGACATCTAAATGTAATGTTTAGCTGATCTGAATTCGTAATAAATTTATTAGCATCGTAAAATTGAATATTAACATCTGTCGATGAATGGAATTTGATTTTTATCCCCAAGAAGATATATTTTTGAACATTTACTGAGCATGGCCACCAGTCCAATATAACCTGCATGTATCATCATATATTCATCAATAAACACTGAGTCATAACGTCGGGTTCCATTAATTAGGTATTAAGCAATCGTTTTATAGTTAAGTTCAATTTTGTTGAAATCTATCTTCTCCTTAATACAACGGGTGGCAACTTTAGATTTGAGATCGGTAAGACCTTCCTTAGTGGCACATAAGACCAGATCATAGCCTAGTTTGTGATTGTTTATGATCCATGTAGATTTTCCACAGCCTGGAACACCCTGGACACCAGTAACGATAAGCCGCATGATGTTGTCTATTGCATAGATATGTTGTAAATTTGAATATGTCAGGAGATCGAGCATAATTTCAGTGCCAGCGGAGCAGAAGATATATCTTTGAGATGTCAAAAAAGAGTTTGTGGACTCACAATATTTAATTAGGTGATCGCCATCAAATCCAAACTGATATTTGTTGTTTAGGTTGTCATATATGAATATGTGCAATGATAATAAAGATGAGGAGGCGAACGGCATCAAATGGATGTATTTGCTGTAGTAGTGTTGGAGGTGACTTTTAATGATACTCTCAGAATGTTTAATATGAAACATTATTTCCATAACAGAGTTCTTATAGTAGGAATCTGCGCTAGTATCAGCATAGTATGAAGGAGATGAAACTGGCACATTGTTCTTAATGGCAGACTTCAAAAATCTGGAAGGCTCACCAGTGATCCAACGAGACGACAAAGTTCTTTCAAAAGATGTTGACATGTTAAACGGTATATTTAGAACCCATTTGATATTGGAGCATGAACAGTTGGAGATGTAGTCCAGAGCCAGTTTAAGTTTATCTACGAAGCAGTTGATGTCAAGCGTGATGACAAATGATTCCTGCTTATGTTGTAAATATCACCTTAATGTATCTAACACATACATTAAATCAGTGCAGTTGGTTTTATCTTGATGTGAGACAACTATAACGGATTTCCCTTCAATTAAGTATACTTTTGTAACCAAATTTATAGATTTGGAATAGCAGTTTATCAGTTTCAGTTCTTTTTTTGTTAAGAATTCTTTTATTTGACATTTGTCTAATTTGGCTTGCATAGATGAGCAAACCGTAACAGAAGAACATGATAAATAATTCCCCTTTATCCAAGTGGTAATTTGAGGTTCAGCATAATCAAATGATTGAGGAAGAATCCGTTGAATGAAATCGTATCCATTTGTGAAATCCTCATGATAGATAGATTTGCCGCCCTTTTTTGGAAGTAACTTGGTTTTTATACATTTGAGGAATGATTTGTTCGTTGATTGTGTTGACACAGCTTCCTCCTCAGTCTGAGTTTCAACGTGATTGGATTTGCCATTGCTCTTCTGATAACGATCGTTTATATATTCTTTGGTGCATGAAAAGTACATTAAGCCGCCATTAACATCACAAAGTGCATCAATTAATTTAGTAGAGGTTACTGGTTGTGTTAAATATGATGATTTATCCGCCGTACGGACAATAGTAGAGAGTACACCAATTGTGCCGTAGATAGTGGTATTTTTTAGATCTTTGCTAGCAGTCAAGTGGTTTGTCTGGTTGGCCCCGAAAAGCGAAAATAATTACTTTTTCGAGCAAATTCAAACTCTTTAATAAATATGCCAGACGGCCAAAGTTTAGAGTTTAATATGGTGGTAAATATTTCGTCTTCAACACTGAAACGATAGGATACATATTCATACTGGCCTCCGTTTTTAGCCTTTGGAACCATTCTGATTGCATTAACCGTTGTAAGCTGGAAATTATCATTTAAAAAGCCTTTGAATAGTTCATCAGTAACAGATGAGTGTATCCTACTAATAAAAATCCATCGTCTTGGTTTAATACGCTGGTTTAACTACTATATAAGTAATGGAAGATAGAGAACAGAGGCAGCTTGTATAAGTTGCTGCTGTCAAACACAAGTGATTAGTAAATCAATAAAAACGTATTTGTTATCCAGACTAATCGTATTTAATTTAAACCATCGGTCACCCCAAGTGGTAACAAAGTGGTGACGAGGACAATAGAAAAAAATGTCGGTCGAGCTGGTCAAAACATTTTTGGCACAGCTTAATCTCCAAAACAAAGAGTCGCAACGAAGGAAAATGGCGCTCCAAGAACAAATAAAACAGCAGCAAAGGCAGATGCAGCAATTAATTATAAAAATTTGAAAAATTCCTGGAAATGCAAATGTCGAGCAACGCATGGAAAGCCAGCCAAACAGCATGCAAATCTTTTGTTACGACCCAGAAAACGGTCTAACATATGAGAGCTGGTATCGACTCTATAAAGCATTGCTGCCAAAATTCGCCTGTGTTTATGTAAATTAGACGCAATAGCACATGCAAAATTTAAAGATATGCTTCTACCGCAGGAACCGAAAGACTTCACATTCGAAGAAACTATACAAAAGCTGAAAGGTACGTTCGGAAGAACGAAAGCCATTTTCAACACGCAGTTTAAATATCTACAAACAACCATGAACGACAACACCGATTGTTTGTCTTACAAAGCCCGAATCTACCGCAGGTGTGAGGATTTTCAACTAGAAAAACTCACCATAAACCAATTCAAGAGTTTGATTTTCGTATGCGGGCTAAAATCATCTCGCTTTGCTGAAATTCGAACACGTCTACTATCAAAGCTGACCGGCGATGCAGCAAAAGAATTCACACTCGACCAACTAGAAGCAGAAATATAACGAATGCTCAGTCTAAAAAGAGATTAATAATAATAATAATAATAATAATTCCCAACGACCTAAACAGCTGCATAAAAATTGGCAGCCTCCGGTGAAACCAAACACACAGTACGAAGGAAAGCAAATTCATGCTTGGTGGCATGTACTATTCGTACTATTGTCAATTCCGCACGGACAAGTGTACACAATGCCATTCCATGGGACACAAAGAAGGTTTCTGTAATTTTTCCAAGAAACCCCCATAGTCGAAACGAAAATAACGAAAACAGGCGAGGAAAAGGACACAAACAGCGATCGGAAATTCATCACTGGGAAAATAAATGGGCATGAAGCCATATTGCAAATCTACACGGCCGGAGATTTCACAGTCATATCCAAACAGATGTGGCGAGCCATCAGGTCTCCTCAAACCAGACCGAGTAGCAAGAAAATCAACTCAGCGTCGCTGGATCCTGTCCTCATTGTCGCAGAATTTGACTGCGAAATGGGTTACCAACTATCGGGCAAGTATTATTTGACAAATGTTATGTGACTTGTGTTAAGGGGCTCAATATTGTAGGTATTGATTGGATCAAACCATTAGGTGTTTGGGTCAGCCCATTAGTTCTATCTGCAACGCTATACCCGTCGGAGGAAACAGTCGTGACAAGTTTGTAATGGAACTACAGCAAAATTCCGTGAAGTTTTCAACGATACGCCCGGTTTATGCAAAGCCACTAAGGTTCACATTCATATAAAGCCTGATGTAGCGAGCGACCAGACGGACGCAAACGAATATGTGCCATCTATTCCACGGGTCTCAACACCAGCATTGAAACAAACGCACACCTACTGCCAACGCAAGAGAAAATATTTTCCCAGCTCGCAGGCAGTACAATTTTCAGCAAAATCGATCTATCAGATGCGTATTTGCAAATTGAAGTCGACGACGAATCAAAGCTGATACTTACAATAAACACGCACAAGGGTTCGTTTACATCCAATCGGCTCGCACCAGGTATCAAATCAGCGCCTGGTAGTTTCCAAAGTATAATGGATATCATGCCTTCGTGACTCGAAGGTACAGTGGCCTACTTCGATGACATCCTCGTGCACGCAAATTACCAGGGAACGCTAAAGAATTCGTTAAGTGCGACCTGATAACGTGCCAAGCCAAATATCTGGGTAAGATTGTTAATGCCAATGGTATCAGACATAACTCAGAACATAACTCAACTCCGCTCTTTTCTCGTAGTCATAAATTTCTATGGGAAACTTGTGAAGTAGATGCAGAGCCTACGTGCACCATTGGATCGACTCTTAAGTGCAGATGTTGTGTGGGAATGGTCTCCATAATGCCAACAAGCATTTCAAAAATTCAAAAATATTCTCACCTCGGAATTGCACTTCACACATTACGATACAGCGCCACCAGTAACACTATACGCGAGTAATTCGGGAATCGGAGCATCAATCAATCACGTATACGACAAAGGAACGGAAAAAGCTATCGCAAACACTATTGTCTTACGTCTTTAGAGCACAATACAAGTCAACAATCAAGTTTGGCAATGCAGACATTCTGTCACGCCTCATAGCCGCAACAGATGTCGAAGATGAAGACGTATTCATCGCGTGTATCCACGCATAAGAGGAGATCGATGACGGATTTGAAGAAACCATAAAGGCCTTGCCAATCATCCGCCACATGATCTGGAGCGCAACACAAAGCGACAAAATTCTTCTAATGGTCGTTTCATACATCCAGCAAGGATGGCCAGAAGTGAGCCAGAAGTGATTCCGAAAACTCGTGTTGCGCACGCAGGAACCGACATAATGAAAATGGTAGCGAGATCACATGTATATTGGCCGAAAATCGACGAAGTAATCACGACTCTGGCACGATCATGTGAACGTTGCTCAGAAAATGATAAATCACCAATTAAAACATTACTACAGCCGTGGCCACGAGCGATGTGTTCTATGGAGCCCATACACACCGACATTACAAGTCCGATTGACGGTAAATGGTTCCTCATTAGTGTCGATTCGCACTCAATGTACCCCGAAGTACATGAGTATGATAATATCACATCGTCAAAGTGCGCAGAGAAGCTTAGTAATTTTTTCGCACTTTACGGATAATGGTACGCAGTTTGTGATTGAGAAGTTCAAAGAATTTTGTGAATCATCCAATGTCGAATGGCCGAGCAGAAAGATTCGTCGATACATTAAAAAGAACACTCAAGAAATCAAAAGGGGAAAGAACAAATAAGGAAAATTTAAGCAAATTCGTCCATATCTACGGTTTAACTCCTAATCAACGAGCTCAACAGTCTATGTCACCTGCCGATCAGCCTATCTGTTCTTAGGACGAGAAATCCGAAACGAGCTGGATTTGCTAAAACCAGTTACAGGAACAACAATCTAACAAATTGGTAAC
Source organism: Nephrotoma appendiculata (assembly GCA_947310385.1). Lineage (NCBI taxonomy): Eukaryota > Metazoa > Arthropoda > Insecta > Diptera > Tipulidae > Nephrotoma > Nephrotoma appendiculata. The sequence goes on from OX371223.1 coordinate 378,785,199, forward strand.
TCGTGGGTTCCAGGCGAAATCATCAAGCGAATTGGAAGGTGATGTATCTTGGTGGCCTGACCAGAACAAATCGTGTTATTCGATCGTCTACCAATCAGCTGATTCGTCGATACACTGATGATAACGTTGTGAACAATGAGAATCAACTTCCATTCCACGTATTAATAACGCCCACCAGCGACATTCCAGCGTTCGGTCAAGAACCCAGGGGGGGGGGGGGGGAGATGTTGGCAATAGCGACAACTCCATAAATAAACTGGGAAATTGTGTTGAATGCAACAACACAAAGGAAGAGAGAAAGATAGGTGATGAGGTGATTAACGTTACCCCACTTTTAGCCCTTGTACCACTTCCAAAACGTTACAACCTGTTCCTTCAATTCCTTCGGAAGCATGAAACTACTAACACCAACCGATTAATATTTTACATCTTATTTTTTCCTTATTATTTTTTATTTTATCAGAATTTTTATATTATTTCCTCACTTTGGGGTTAAACATTAAAAAAAAAATATTTTTTAACCTAAAAAAAATAAAATTAAATTTATTTTTTACTGATTTATTTTTTATTTACAAAAAAAAGTTTACAAAAAAAGAAAATAAAATAAACTGGCACGCGTTTGAAAGAAAATGTACAAAAAAAAAAGTTTTTATTTTTATTTTTTTTATCACAATAGCAACAATAACAACAATAATATAATAATATTATAAGACGAAGAGAAGAACATAAAAAACATTGTATTGTAAGAAGTTGAGTTTTTGGGATGAGGAAGAAATTGTGTAGCATAAGAATTGGTTTTGGTTTATTTTTTTTGTGTTTGGATTTTTTTTTTAATTTTATTTTTTATTGCTCAAATTGGTTTATTTTGAATGATGGTAATGATGACTCCTTCTAATTCAATTTGTATAAATTTTTTTGTTTTTGTTGTGTTGTGCCGAAGCTGCTGTTGGTTTGTTTTATTTTTTTTTGTTGGTTGGTGAATTATTAATTTGAATTTGATCTCTTGAAGTGTGAAAAGATTTGTTTTTTTGTTAATTTAATTTATTTTTTTGTGTTGAGTTGGGACGATCGTCTGATAGATCTTGATGTAAGGTCTATATACTCGTATGCGAATAACGGACAGTGAGGAACATATATAGAAAGGTCTTCTGGATTATTTGTGTTCTGTTGAACTCGTCAAAATGGTATACAAAATAATTAATTATTGGAAAGTATAGGGGTAAACTGGGTCCAGTTGGATAATGCATGTTGTACTGGTAAATCGCAATTTTCTGTGTAATGAACGTATTCGTATACGGTTCTAGAACGAACGCCCATATATAAATGTTTTTTTTTTGTGGATAATCGATTTGTTATTAACTTTCTAATCGACCTAAAATAATTGTGATCTAATTTATTTCGTTTAACGTTTATTTTTTAAAGTTTAGAATATTAGTGATGCAAGAAAATAGTGGAACTCTGGTGCAGTAAGGTTACGTGTCCTGTACTTCAACGAAGGATTACTCAAAAGTTCGAGAATAGTTACTTCTAAAGAATGGCATGGTGCTTGTCAATGCGAAAGCTGATTAAATCTTATTAATTGATAACGATGCTGACAATGATGTTCTGATTATAAATGTATCGTAGTATTTCTTCGTTATATTACATTATGATAATATTTAACCTAAATTATGGAAATAACAAATAAATGTAGTAAGGGGAAGGACAAATTTTGTTGTATCTGCTGTTTATGATTTTATTTATACTAGTTTGACATACCATTTGCTGGCGTTTGTGTTTGCAAACCTTTCTGAACACTTTTTGTGTCTAGATCTGAAACTCGATAAATTCGATAAACTAAACTAAACTCGATAAATTCGTTAAACTATTCTTATATCAAATACTGACGTAAGATAACTTAATTTTGCGCATTTGGAGGACGACTCCAAGGATGACTCCATTGAAAATTCTTCCTGGCGAAATTTGTTAGTTTAGACATATTCGATTCTGGAATTAGATTATTCAGAAATATTTTGAACGTTCATGTAAATGTTGCGGTGCGCTTTACGAATATTGTTAGTCAATTATTTTTAATACCAAATATTATCTGGGAATTGTTGCATATTTAAAGTCAAATCAGCAAGCATTCGTAAAATATTGTGTATTATTGACAACCTAATCGATACCTAAACAATTATTCTATATAATATCTATTAAATGTCTTGGCTATAGTAAGAAAATTTGCTCATTGTTTAACCCAGTGGTGCCCATGAGGTCGATCGCGGACCGGTCGATCGCGTAATGATTTTTGATCGATCTCACTGAATTATTTATTTTCTAATTTCTAATAACTAAATAAATATTTCTCTAAAAATTCATAAAGTTTGTTTATGTTCTGTTACGACATTATTCCATAAGCACTTATGTATATGTGTCGTCTAAATGCACCTTTATGAAAACGATTACAAAAAATCCAAACGTAACAGATGAAATGTCTGTCAATCTGTTATTTTGGCACAACCGCGATAATTATGTTTTTTAACTTTTTTTCCTAGTGAGTGTTTTATCAAAATGAACGTAAAGAAAGGTAAAACCTACTATTATCATGAAAAATTGGACTTTTATTTAAAATGATCAAAGACAAGTGTTGTTGTTTGATATGTAGTGTCAGGGGTCCCTGAATTAAAAAAGGCTGAAATTAAAAAGGTTGACTTAAAAATGGTGTTTTTATATGAAAAAATGGGACCTTTTTTAAGTCATGTTAATTTGCAAATTTAAGTTTGTTTTATATTTTCATTAATGAAAGCATTAGTTGCAATAATTGAATGGTTTGGACTTATATGTCCAATAGAGAGTACCATTAGTCAATTTTAAAATTAAAAAAACAATTTATTAAAAACGCCATTTTTATGTCAGCCTTTTTTAATTCGGGGAGCCGTAGTGTTAGCATTGCAATGCTAAAAAAAGGAAATGTGGAAAGTCATTTCAAAACTATGCATAATAACTATGAAAATAGGTATCCGCTGAATAGTGAGCTACGGACAGCCAAAATAAAAGAACTAAAAACGAATCTTTCCGCTAAGCAGTCAGCTAAATCAGCAACGATTGCATCACTTCGTGTGAGTTATGTTCTAACCAAAAATAATAAGACATGCAGTTATTGCGAAACAGTGTAACACGACAAGTGGAAGAAGTTGATTTGGATTTGAAAAGGCAGTTAATGAAAGATCTTGAAGATTGCTCAGCATTTTCCTTGCAGGTATAGATAAATCTACTAACGTGGTCGACGTATCTTAGCTAATCATATTCGTGCGGATGGTTTTTACAGATTTTATCGTTAAGGAAGAGTTATTAACAATTATCCCTATGAAGGGAAAAACTCGAGGAGATGATATATTTTCTAGTTTTAACACATTTATTAACAAAATTCAGTTACCCGTTTTTAAACTAGTATCACTAACAACCGAGGGCCCCGCATTAATTGGCCATCATAGCGGTTTTATTACTCTTTGTCGAAATGAAGATAACTATCCCAATTTCCTATCGTACCATTGCATCATACAACAACAGGTATTATGTGCAAAAATTCTAAATATGAAAGATATTACGGCCACAACATTTACAATAGCAAACTCTATTCGAGCGAGAAGTTTACAGAGGCCGCTTTTTAAAACACAAGTGGAAGCGAATGATAATCATTTTGGATCTACTGAATTGCTTATGCACACCGACCTCTGATGGTTAAGTAGAGGCAAATTTCTTCAACGGTTCAGAGAAATGATTGGTGAAATCAAGGAATTTCTTGTTTGTAGAGGTCACGATTGCGAATTGTTAGAGGACGATATTTGGCTGTTGCATTTAGCTTTCCTAACAAATATCACTTCTACTGAATGAGCTAAATCTTGAATTGCAAGGTATAAATAAATTAATTTACCAGATGATAATTCCGTAAACGCCTTTTAACAGAAACTCACATAGATATGTTAATGAAATAAACAAATTTAAGACTGAGTTTGAAAAACGATTTAACGATATAAAAAAATTAAATTAATCAAATGTGTAAAGAACTTTCTCTCTTGCTTTGGATCAACTTATTTATGCGAATCTGCTTTTTCTCAAATGAAAATAATAAAATCTAAATACCGCAATACTTTAACCGATGAGTACCTGGACTCTTGTTTAAGAAGCTGCCTAACAATGTTCACACCAAACTTAGAAAAAATTGTAGAGGGAATGCAATGCAGAACCTCGAATGAGTAAGGATATTTAAAAAAAATTAAGTTTATAAATATGTAGATTTTATTAAATATTTAAGTAGTATGTCAATAATATTTACTTAAATATATAATAAAATAAATTATGTGCAATTTTTATTTTTTTATTTTCTAAATAAAATGTTGGAATAAACAATTTTATTTTTTAGTGTTATACTTTTGAAAATTTGGTTGGGTAGATTATACAGATTAGTTTGATTTTTAAAAGTTGATCGCATGCAAAAATTAGTGGGCACCGCTGGTTTAACCTAATCCGCCAACGATTTCTTTCCGCAAACTTTCCTCAAACTTCACTGCAACGAGAATTTATGGTACATTTTAAATTTGCAATGGTTAGATTAGGTAAGGCGTTTAGTTATGCAGTGCGCTATGTAGTCAACCTGGTCTCTGTGTAATGGATTTCCACTACGCGCAATTTTCGGTAATAACGTGAATTTAAGTCTAAAAGTTTAACTTGAAACCTAGAATTTAATTTTAATTTAACTTTTAAGATCATATCTGTCATATCTGACATATCTGTCTTTGGTGTTATTAAACACGCTAATATCCGCGGATAAAAGGTGGCCTTCATGATCCGCAGGGTGCCTTTGATCAACAATCGTCCCTTTGAAAATAAAAAGGAAAAGGGTCGCTCCCTAATGAATCCGAAACTGCTGCAGGCGAGAAACTAATCGTTAATCTGTTTTTTAAGTCCTTCCCCCATAATGATTACTAGATAGATAACGACGATTAAAGCAGCCTCCTATGTACCAAATTAGCAAACCAGTAATACGGTCTGGAAGCTCTTAGAAAGTTGAGCCAGATTTCGTTGGTGAACGGATAAAGAACGGATAAGGTAAGCGAAAAGCTTGCATGAGCTAAACGTATTACGGAAGCTATAGCTGAATCTAGGTTTTAAACAAATCTTAGGAGGGATCACCCAAGGTAGCAAAGCTTTTCAATGAGGTGTTCGAGGAACGTTTGCTGCTAGCTGTAACTGAAAGAAGGTTAAAACGCTTTCAAATTAGAGTTAAAGCTCTAGCCAACTCTCGGTCACTGTTACTCTACAAACAGTCTGTATACAGATTAAACGGGGATTGGCCTGGAGCCAAACCGGCGGACATTGTAAGCGAGGATATTCCTTGTAAAACCAGAGCACAGGCTTGGATCCCAGAGTAAACCAGTGAATGTAGGGGGTATTGGAAATGCTGCAAATTCGCATCTTAGCTTCGTTCAATTTTAAGATTGCCAAGTTGGTAGGGCCAATGGATGATTAAATAATTTTTGGCTTTACTAGAGACAGTTTGGCAGAAAACATGGCACGTTGATTGGTATTATGCCTGCTTTTGGCGAATCAGTGGTTGCTCAAAATAAAGTTCAGTCGATTAATAGTAAAGTACTTGAAACACTCATGTCTCTTGCTTGTATGATGAGAGCACAGCCCACATGGAATTCTAGGAATCTAATTAACGTATTCCCAAGGAAGAAAGGAGGACATGGAGGCATCGCACAATTCACATCGCACAATTTGGTGAAGTACGGAAACGAACGAGACAGATGAGTCACTACTAGCAATTCATCATCGATTCTTAATATGTACTAACCTTTATATAGGCAATATTCTCTGTTCTCAAACTGTTAGCACTAATATGAAGTGGACACCAAGCTCACCAAAAACCCTCTTTCAAAACATGAGGCAACTGGGATATTCTACTAACCATTCTAGAGAACTCACTATCGGTATTGGTTACAAAACCCCTTGTATCAAGATAACTGATTGAATACCTAGTGAACAAGCTAACAGATGTAGGAGGTGAACAGGTGTTTTAGGTGAGTGTCTTTTAGCAAACCTTTGAGAAAACTACTGTGGTGGTTGAAGGAAGTCCAAAACAAAAAATGCAAAAATGCTATAAATAAGTTCACAAATCGCAAAAAAGAACAATCGGAGACTTACAATTATAGGAGTCTTTGGAGGTATTTAAACTTCGTAAAATATTTTCTACCAGTCATACTACTCTGAATTATCTTTTTCGGTTTGATACATTCTCGATCATTACCTTCGCGTAACCCTTTTGGCTATTGGCAGACACGGTTGTCATAACCTATGCGTATAGCCAGCAAACCAATGATTTAACAGTACCGCTTGAGGTTATTATGAGGGTTATCATGGAACTTTGTAATATTTCTATCAAACTGTAAAGAGTTAGATCTCATTACATCAGATCCTTAAGCTAACCCTGACATTATCCGCGACTTCAATAAAATTGAAACAATTCGATTTTTGAACTAAAAGAAAGCAAACTGCTGCACCATTTGTGTGATGGATGCTTATACACAGCCATTGGTGTGGACTGTTTGGAACATGCTGCTCTGTTCTTGGGTTTCATACTTTAAATTTAACATTTTGGATTTTTCCTGAGATACGACAATACTCGTATGCCTTTACTTTTTATAATCCCAAAAAGTCCAAACGTTAAACGATTTATAGGCGGTTTCTTCCGATGTTGCCATCATCGATGTTACCCAGTGATGTTAAAATCTTTCAAATAGCACAAATTAAATATTTTAATGGCAGAAGCTGTATGCTAAAACAATTTTTGAAATTTAGAATGGAATTTCTGTTTGAGTTTAGTAAGTTTCTTTTATGATTAAAAGAAACTTACTAAATAGGCTAATTAGAGAATATTTACCGTTAGCTTTTAAATCGAAGAACGACAAAACCACCTCCTGGAAATGAAAAAGTAATAGAAATGTTTTGGAAAAATAAGTTGAATTCTAGTCACACAAATTTTCTCCCTTTCAATTATTCTTTACTTTATTTTTGGAGATCAAATCTTAAATCAAAGGCCCGATTAAGAAAGTAACGTTTATTTTTAGTAATAATTATTTACTATAATTTTTTTTTTTTTAAAGTAAAACATTATGCTACTGAAGTTTTGACTAGGAATTTGGACTGAGTGGTTGCACCAATTTGTAAATTGGATCCCTTGTTTATGATATCTAAGGGGTTAGGGAGCAATGAATTTGAATTGTGGCTCTAACAATGAACACCTGTGTCAAAAATCAGGACATATTTTATGTAGCATTATAGTGAAATAAATTAATAAGCTGGACTCACGTTTAGTGATAATTTGGACTGGGTGAAGTTAGACCAATTCGTAAATTGCTGGATCCCATTTTTATAATTTGTCGTGTTATGGGATAAATAATTTAAGTTAAACTAACACTAACATGTGAAATATGTGATGATTTTTGGCATAGGTGTTCACTGTTAGTGCCACAACTCATATTTAGTGCCCCTTAACCCAACAAATTATTAATATGGGATGTCCATATTACCTTACGAATTTTTATTGATAATTCAATATTTTTTGTCGAAAATTTACTGCTAACTGCAATAACATGTAATTTACGGCTAATATCGTCGGAATTTTCTACTACCATCTGATATAAAATATGTCGATAATGCAGATTATTTTCGGTTTAAATTTTCGGCTATCTTCTTGGTATTTTCATATCATTAAAATTAATAGAGAAAAATGTTTTAAGAAACCGTTTATTGATAATAAACTAAGCTTTAACAACCACCACATTCAAAAATTAGTTAGCACAAATCTCTCAGAATTCTTGGTTTTATTATATGAGTTACATCGAATTTTTGCAATAATCAATCGTTTCTGGCCCTTTACCGAGAAAATTAGAACATTCATGATGTAAGTGCAGTAAGCATCCTCCAAAACAAAAATTGTAAAGATTATTTAAAATTAAACAAGGATATTATAAATCATAAAACGTTTATATTTTATGTGAAAACGTTGAGCTGTACATGAGTTGGAACCAGTGACCATCAATTATCAGAACCACATGGCGAATATCATAGTACCACAAAAAAGGAAACCTTGGTATTGCGTTTCTTACGGTGACAACGAGGAAATTAAATAACGAGATAGCAACCGGGTCCAACGGTTTTACATTGATCCTTCGAGCCGGATAGCGACAATTGCAACAGTATATTATGCGAATATTCTGTTGATAATTTTGTGAATCAAATGGCGTACGTTCGAGCCCTTAAACGCATTCTTAAGAATTTAGAATCCGTTTATAACAAAATCGGTGAATTAGGGTCCGATATTCAGAGCGGTGAAATAAAAACATATTTAGCAATGTTGAGTGACGAATGGTAAAATTTTCAAGGTATCGATCGAAAGGTCACTCAGTGGAAAATTTACTGAGATTCAATTAGAGTCGGTGAAACATTATGAAAATATGACATATACAATATGAAACAAGTTTGGAAATCATCTCTTTTTTCTCGTGAATGTGAATCATCTCTTTTACATAAACGGGACAGTGAAGTGCGACTACCATGTGTAAATGTACCACTATTTTTAGGAAACTATTCGGAGTTTTCATCATTCAAAGACCTTTTTGAAACTTCTATTGATCAAAACGAAGATATATCTAAGGTCCATAAATTACAGTATTTCAAATCCTTATTAATGAGAGAAGATTAACATTTGGTCACGCATATAAGTGTGACGGAGGCGAATTACAAGCAAGCCTGGGCGAGATACAGTAAACCGAAACATGTGATATGTAACTTACTCAAACAATTTATGGGGCAACCGATGATGAGTCAAAGCATAGCAAAGGGTCTGCGACATCTTACGGATGTATCTGACGAAGTTATCCGTGGTTTGCGCATTCTAGGAAAGCGTGCTGAAAAACGAGATATATGGCTCATTTATATTTTGACGCAAAAATTGGATCCGAAATCTAAAGAAGCTTGGGCTCACAAGTATGCCAGTGAGGATTTTCCCTCTCGAAACCTTTATTGAATTCCTCAACAAAAGGAGTGATGCATTAGAGTGCATTAATTATTCGCAAAAGCAAAAAGCGCCAACACCCAAAATGCGCAATGACAACACAAGCTACGGCGAAAGGTGTGTGTCCAATGTGTTCAGGTGAACATTATTTAAGTTAGTGTAGTACTTATCTCTAATTACCTATCGACAAACGCAAAGAGTTCCCAGTAAATAAAACACTTTGCTTTAATTGTCTGTCAGCAACACACCAATCCGTGGTCTGTCGATTTAAATATGTGTGTCGAATTTGCGAAAAGAAACATTATGTAACATTACATCCGGATTCAAACCTAGATGCGAAGAATGAAGAACTAAAGGGAAACTTGACCGTCAGAGCCCATTAAGGGAACATAATCCACCATGTTAGTTGCCAAGGAATCCAGAAATCTCAAAGGAAATTTGCAACAAGCCATTTTTACCAACAGCACTAGTATTAATCGAAGATAAATATGAACAAATGGAGCAATGTAGAGCCTTGTTTAACTCCGGTTCACAATCATCGTTCATATCAGAAAATTGCGCTCAGAGATTATAGTTCACAATCAGGTGATATCGAGGAAAGTAAAGCGTTTAACACATTTACGCGGGATAACACAGGATCGGAAGAAGCATTCAACATTGAAGTGCGAGCGAATTATAAACACAGCGAAAGTTCTTACTTACCTCATCATTCCGTGACAAATGAAAGTAGCAATACGACAAAGGTCCGGCAAAACAAGTAATGGTGTCTTTTTGAACGACAAATTAATAGTAGGTCCGACTATACAACCAACGCTCTGAAACCTTCTATTGAGATTTAGAAGAACACCGAAAATATCAAACAATTTTATGGCGAGAACAACCAGTCGATATATTGATAAGTTATCAGCTACTAGGGTTACTTTTGGTCTTGCATCATCAGCTTTCCTCGCCATCAGGGCACTGCAAGAACTCGCGATGGACAAAACGAATGAAGAAATCAAACGGTCCATACTCAGTGATTTTTACGTTGACGATCTGCTAACGGGAAACAATGATAAGGAATTCTACTATGGCGAAGGGTGGATTACGTCTAAGACAATGGAAGTCAAATGTAAGCGATTTATGTGATACCGTCGAGGAAGTACCAGTCAGTGATATCACTTGTGAAGATACATCCACAGTTAAAACCTTGGGCTGCAATGGCATCCAGCTAGTGATACTTTCATTTTCAATGTATGGTCAGAAAGAGAAGGCAAGATGACCAAACGAAAAATTATTTCCGAAGTCTCCCAATTATTTGATCCTCTCGGTTCATTTCCCCATCCATAATTCAAATTAAGATATTTTTTCAGATTGTGGCTTCTGAAATTAGACTGGGACGACATATTACCAAGTGAAATAGAAGAAGAATACATAAAGATACGAGATAAATTTGCATGTCTTGAAGACGTTACAATTCCGAGATATACAAACCAACGAGACGGGATATAGACAGATTCGCGGACCTATTGATCTAAAAACGACAGTAGCACCGATCAAGAAGATATCCTTACCGCGACTGGAATTATGTGCTGCCCACTTATTAGCGATACTGATGTCTAAAATAAGAGAAACAGTAGGGGTAGATGTAGAATATTTTGCGTGGACCGACTTGGCTATCGTATTGGCCTGGCTCTCCACACCCCCCTATGCATTGGGAAACATTCATTGCCAATCGGACTAGTCAAATTTTGGAACATTTCCTCAGACGTCATTGGGCTCACATCAAATCCAGAGATAATCCGGCAGATCACGGTTCGCGAAGTGTGAAACCAGTGTGGTGGAGAGGTCCAGAGTAGTTGGTTCAATCACAAACGTAGTATATAGGAGATAAAGGATTGGCCCAAGAACACTCCCTTGTGGTACTCCTGCTGTTATTCTTTTTAGTTGACAGTATTCATTTGCATACTTTACTCGGAAGTGCCTCTCTGATATGTATGATTTTAAAATTTGAAAAAATTGCTTCCGAATATCTCGATGAAGTTTGAATTCTAACCCCTGGTGTCATATACTTTGTCGAATGCTTGCGCTACATCAAGGAATATAGTTGAGCATATTTGTTAACTTTCTAGTGATTTCTCGATTACATCAGTAATTCGATGTACTTGTTCTATCGTAGAATGTTTTTCCCTAAATCCAAACTGATGTGAGGGGATAAGATTCCTTTCTTCGATAATTGGTTTTAGTTTTTTATGAAGAACCCTTTCAAATAGTTTCGATAATGTTGGTAGCACAGAGAAATTGGCCTATATGAAGCTTTATCATTCGGAGGTTTGGTCGGCTTAAGTATCATAATTACTAGTTTTTTCAAAGTTACAGGTGTAATTTTTATTTCATCCTGTTTATTTATCGGGGTGATATTTTCCTCTTTCGTTTATTTGGGATAAGGCTGGAATGTTTCTTCATGGTGATTTGCAAATAAATCTGCTTTTTGTTTAGCATTTCGAGCCCTATTTCTCGCGTTGTTCCCTCCAGAGTCCGTGGAGCAGCCCGATAAATCGGGGTGGGACTAAGAATCTAAGTTCTGACCCACCTGGAGTATGCTATTGTTTATACCCGACATCTCATCTTTTTAAATAAAAGTTTGTATTGAAGTAGACAAAAGTGCTTGTAAGTACTATACAAAGACCCAAGTACCATTCTCGGTATTTCGTTAAATTGAGTTTAAAAGTTAAAATACTTTATATTTTATATATTTTGAAAAAATTCAAAAACATAATAAGAATGGATACACCATATACGAATCACGCATAAATTCGCATAGTTCCGTTTTAACAAATAATAATTATATGATGTTAAATTTAAAAACATATGTAAAATTATGATCATTTATGATTCTTGCACACATTTTTTTTATAACCATTTTTATGCGACAATTATTGTAATTTAAAGCTTTTCTCTGTCTTCGCGGATAATTGATGTTGAACATACTCGTACGTACAGCGAGGAATGACAAGTTTTAAGTCTGTCTGCTAAATTTGTGTGCATTTGTATACTTAAAAAATGATTTGCATAAAAATAAAACATAATTTTTATGTACATATGCTATGTTGCGTTTTTATGTTCAAGTTTAATGATCATTCGTCTTAATGCGATAATTACCGGGTAATAATTCAATTATAGGTTTGTGCACGATGGGATTTCCATTATATATATAAACCCAATTATAATTCGGCATGGTGCAAAATTTCTGGAAGGCCAAGCTACTTTAAGTAAACCGGTATTTTAAGCACTGTTCAAAAATTACATAATCGATTTAAAGTATATAATAAACCGATTTCCATTCTAATTCACAGTTATACCTTAATTAAAACGTTTAATTTCTAATAAAAGCGGCAACCTTTTTTTTTACATATAAATGCAATTTCACACATTTCAATATAACATATGTATATATGTATGGTAGTGAGTTACAAAATATTAAATCCGTTAAAAAAATTTGACATATGTCAAGAATTAATATCCACGCATATTCCGATTCCGAAGAAAGGCAAAAAATACAAAAAAAAAAAATGGTCGATGATTGAAAGAGGTTCGAATGCCACCACCATCATCATTAAAATTTGGATGAATATCTTAAGCAAATAAATTAAACATTTTGGAACCATAATTATTCCACTATCATAATCTGAATCACACATCGCCTAATGGAGTATAAATTGTAATTCCCTAAACCGCATAAACTCTTATTGTAATTATTACCTGTGTGTAAATTGTGCAAAAAACAATAATTATATGAAATATTTTATTTACATTTGTAAGATTTAAATGGAATCAATTAATCGTGCTTAATTTGGATACAGAAAGCTGGTTACAAAAATTATTTTTCAAATAATTTGCTTTTGGTTTTTGTATAATTGAATGCTTTATGGATAATTTAGTAGAACTAAAAAAATATTAACGTTAACGATTTCCGGATGGTATAGTATTTGACCAGTGAATTTTGTAACAAAATTCTAGCCTTGAATTAATATTTTTTTTTTTTGTTTGGTATATTCATCTTTATCAACTTGATGCATATTAAATCTTGTCTTGTGGTGTCTGTTGTGTGCGTGTGTGACTTTATAAATTTTGCATCGAAAGAGTATTGATATGTCTCAAGGTTAAATTTTGGATTAGATCCAATCTTATTTATAATTAAGAATTATATGTATGCGTACATAAACATATACTGCAACAATGTGTATACGTAAACAATGCATAAACATATGTATATGTGTAAATTATATAGAAAGTAGTTTTTCATGTTTTATTGCGATAAAAAGTTTTATTATTTTTGGCTCAACTAAATTTGGTAATCATAATAGAAACAAGATACATCATGCAAATACCTCCTACTTGATGGTATTTGATAGATCAAAAATATTTAAATTTTAGTGGTGGTTAAAATTACCAAACTTCATTTCAAATGATTCAATTCGGTTGTGTGAACCATTTAAACAGGTATAAATTACACCATAAAGTATTCATTGGAAGTGATTAGGCCTGAAGTTAAAACTTCAAGGTTATGATCAATTTTTATTTTTACTGGCTATAGTGCCCAAATAACAATTTGAAGTTTGGAAGCAATCAACTGACGTGGAAAGTGCCTTTTGGGAAGGTAGCTTTGCTTAGAATTCTCAATCAAGAATGAATGAGCACTCAGATGCCGAGAAAGTGGGAAGAAAGTATGGTGGTACTTATTCAAAAAAGTAAACGAGAAAGTAGGAATGAGGGTAATTTGTTGTCGGAAACCACCTTTGTGTTCTGTCATAACCACTCTGCTAATGAATGTATATGTAGAGAAGTTTGTGTTTAAAATATGAAAGGAAAAGAAGCATGTTGTGACCCTTGTGAATTGTTAGACCAAAATTTCATTCCAGAAAATGTTACAGATGGCTCTCAGCCAACCCGCAGGTTTCACTATACACGCAGAGGCCTCTTTCACGGTGATGTTTTTCTGGCTAGATTTCAGAGTAATGGCATGGGTCGTGGGGAAATTGAGGCTTGCGTATCCTTTGCCTACACCTATTCTTCGAACGAAATTTGAGAAACTAAAAAATTTAATAATAACTGGGTGTGCACACTCAGAGACGACCGGATCTTCCCGAGTGACAAGCACCCAGTCTGCTGAAGAGAACCCTCGAACGACCCATCGACTCCGAAAGGCTGATGCCCAGCCACAACGAAGCAACATTAGAGAGTAGGGACATTTCATCAATAGACCAGGGGGCTATTATGAAAAATTCGATATCGGATTCGAAAGCGGATTTTGAGATTATGAAAATTCGATATAGAAAAATTCGCTATTATCAAACAAAAAAGACAAAACGAAATCAGATTTTCCGAAAATCGAATGTCAAAATCCGACTGCTATTTAGTTGACGAATTTCAATTTTTGTTTTCAAATGTGTATTTCTTCAACTATTTCAATCAATATAAAATTTTTACAAAATATAATTAATATTTAAATAATTTATAGTATTTTATAATAATTAAATAAAAAATATTCATATTTAAATGATAATTATAATTAAATTATATATTTTGAATTTATTAGGTCTACAACAACAACTGGAGCATTATTGATAACTTCATGCTTATATTTGACAAATTCGACCAAACAATTTCATAATAGGAGAACACACTTCGACAGCATGAGATCGCCGAAGTGTCACAGGGAGACCTTGTGGATTTTACGGTCGTCCTCGAATAGACGACACATACGCTGGACTCACCACTCTGACCCTGTGGATATCCTACCAAGGGGATGACGGGGAATAACAAGCTCAGCCTGTAAATATGGAACTGACACATAATGAAAAACCTCCCCATCATACCGACCCGAAAAATTATTTAGTAATTCATTTTATTTACAAAAGTCAAATAAAGAAAGTAGGAGTACCGACGAAATCATAAAAAAAGGAAAAAGACTGATCAAGCAGGAAATAAATAAGCCAAATGCCAGGATTCGCTGCGTAAAAGATTTTTTTATATGTGTTACTTACAACTCGAGTAGAAATATAATAAAAAAACACAAAAAAATAAAATGAGCGCCTCCAGAATCATGGGGCAAGACCAACTTTCACCCCAGACGCGCGCACAACCGTTGGCGCTCGATTACAATATGTACAATACATACAAAAACAATTTGGAATATTTTGGAAATCGACAATCGAAAATGAATCATTAAAAAATTTTAATATTGAAAGTACAAATTAACCCGGTCCGTTTTTTAATTTTAAAAATACATTTATGTTAAAATAAAATGAATGAACAGATCAATTAAAATATTGCCCATCGCTGCTTATACGATCTATTCTCACCTCTCAGCAATTTTCGAATCAAATCTCGGAAAAACGTTTCTTCTTTTGAGGCGCTCCAAGTTTGAAGCCAATTTTAAATTTTTTCGAAAGAAGTGAACTGCTGAATAATCAGAAGGAGCAATGCCCGGAGAATACAGCGGAAGCTGTAAAATACCTCACTTGAGCGTTTCCACATAATTTTTTACGACTTTTACAACGTGAAGTCGAGCTTTGTCATGCAGAAGAATAACTTTATCATGCTTTTCCTCATATTCCGATCGTTTTTCTACGAATGTTTTTGGCTGGCCTAAGCTAGGCTTATTTTCAACACTGAAATCATCATCTTTGAAGCGTCGAAACCATTCTCTATATGATTTATCGGTTGAAACATTGTCACCGCAAACTTTCACAAGCATTCAATGTGCTTCGGTTTCCAATTAAAACAAAAAATTAACACTTCCCACAAATGCTGTTTGGTTATCACAAAATCCGACATTTTCAACACCGTAAAAACACGTTTTGTATGAAACTCAAAGCAATACAAACTGAATGTTAACGGCAGATGTCTAATATGTCTGAAACAACAGAAATCAGCTGTCACTATAAACAATTTTTTGAAAACGGACCGAATTGATTTGTAGTCGCAATACATAAAAATGGAAGATTGAATTTAGAGAAAAATAAAAAAATGGTACCTCTACTGTTGCGGCCTTGTAGTCGGTCATGCCACATATGGTACCTCAACCGGATCGTTGCGGCCTTGAGGCAGCCAATACCAGGGCTCCAGCGAGGTGGCCCAACCGCCGGTAAACTCCAAAAATAAAAACGTTGGGCGCCTTTACAAAACCGGCTGACCTCGGCTGTACCCGCAATAACGTTGGGTGTCTTCCCGCCTTTGGTTAAAAATAAATATATTAGATAGGCCGTCAAACGTTGGGCTCGCCTTGACCGTATATTGTTATATGGCCTCAATTGGCCTGGCCACCTAGTAGAAAAAACTGTGGTGAACTGCTAATTAATTGCGTCACCCGTTGCGGTTGCGATTGCGGCACACCCTTGCCAATAGACCACGCTTCAAAATTTTGATAATAGCACTTATCGTCATCAACAGAAAATTTTCACCACAAGTTATTCAATTGTTTTTTTTTATTTAACAACAAAAACAATTAATTATACTGATTATATTCTTTTCGATACAAACTTTTATTATTCACAAAATATAGAAATTCTTATTTTAACTTTTCTTTTAATATTAAAACCTCGACTCGAAAACTAAAACCGGACTGGTTTTTACAAACTTCCAAACCTAGACTCTTATTTTTTTATTAAAAATTTATTAGCTAATTTATAATAACTGAGCCGTTTAGCTTTTATTTAACTTTAATACTTAATTGTATAAAGCAAAACTAGAGCGCAGTGTGTATGCGACTCCTGAAATTAAAAAAAACACCATTTCATTATCGAAAACTAGACGAGACTCACTGAACCAAAAAAATTCTCACACCGAAAAAAATGTTCTAGAAGAATATTTTTGTTTTGTTTTCGCGCGCGTCACTTGCACACTCTTTCTCCCCCGCATCAGTTGCACGCCCCAAAACTAAAAAACCCAGCAAAATTACTGTTCTATATCCTAGTCGCTCGCACACACGCACAAGGGGTACACATTAGTATCGCTCTCAATTTATTAAAAACTCTCACGACACTATGTGTGAACAAAGCAGCATTTAATCAAACTTTTAACGTATATTCAACAACAGACAGATGGCAGTGCCGTCAATAAAAGGCAAAACGAACGATGAAACGAAATTAAAAATTCAAAAAGGAAAGTAAATAAGAAAAAATGTTATGACCCCTCAAAGTCGTAACAAAATCATAGGGTAACACTAAAACTGCAATGAAATCCCAGCCTAGAATTTAATTTAGTAATTCCATTCAATCTCGAAATTTTATTCTTTTTTGCTTTCTAAATATTAAAATCAAAAATAAAAATTATGTTAAAATACTAAAAGTTTAAATTAAAAGAACTGAATTGATTTGGCACTGTGTAGCAAAGTGGGTCAGCTCGTTGATTCTCAACTTCACATACATTATGTTGTGCAGTATTCTTGGATATTGTACGTTGGAGCTTGACCGCATGGAAAGGAGCGGTGAACCCTAGTAGAATCTGACCGATCCTCTTCAACCTGTACACAAGCTCGATTCATAGGTCTAACTCCTCCGACAAGTTTATTCTTCAATTAATTTTGCCATTAATTCTGCAAATGATTTTGTCTTGATGGGCAAAGGAAACACCATTGAGGAG
Organism: Nephrotoma appendiculata; assembly: GCA_947310385.1. Taxonomy (NCBI): domain Eukaryota; kingdom Metazoa; phylum Arthropoda; class Insecta; order Diptera; family Tipulidae; genus Nephrotoma; species Nephrotoma appendiculata. The sequence goes on from OX371223.1 coordinate 378,802,882, forward strand.
TACTTGAGTTGGGCACACGAACGCGAGGATCAGGTAACATAATGCCTAGGGAGAATTTAGTATGTAAAAGTGGCTAGGTATTTAGGAGTCTGGAAAATATGCCGATAATTGTAAGAGCAGATTGAATTTGAGTAAAATGGTGAGCAAACCGAAATGAGGACCTCATCCTGTGTCATCAAAAATTGCATATGAGATGATTTTTATGGTGATAGGTCCAACGAAGCTAATAATTGTTGGGAAGGCATGTGCCAGAGTGGCATTAGGACGATTAGTTCAACTCCAATAAACACTCAGTGTTTTGAATTTGGTGATTCACTCTTAATTATAAGAGAGAATGGACAAACGTGCGAGAGACTTTGCAAATGTATAAAAAATTTTCAGTTGATTCCTATTTGTAATGGAGCCATGTTTAACCATCGCAATATTCCAAGTTTCGCCTAATCTACGGTTCATCTGCAGAGCTCTTCGAATTTCGATAACTTTACTTGTTGTTTCGCAAGATTGGAATTTCCTATTGTTTATTATGATTGAGCAGTTTCCGAATTTAACTAAGAAATTTCATGTTAGGGCTGTTGTCTGGTTCACAATCTGAGATTGATGTTTCCCTTTTTGCGTTATTTATCAAAATTTTGCTTCCAAAATAAATTGGACTGTTGTTCTCTCTTCTGAGATGACATAACAGTTGCCTCTACCTAGCAATTATGATTGATTTCATGTAGCTATCTCCAAACTGTTTTTTTCTGAATGTTTCTGTATATTAAACTCTTATAATCCGTGCTTGTAAATAATTTGTCTTCTATTCTAATCAGAGATTTTGAAGAACCTTTTATTACTATGTTGTTTATTGCTAATGGGACGATTATCATTGTTGTCACCATTTTTTCTTCCAGTTTTGGTACGTGGAGAATGTAGAGCAGGGTTTCAGTAGTTGTATTCAGTAGTTTCAGGCACACAGCCAGCCCGCAGATTTTACTAAACATTCAGAGGTCTCTCTCACGGTGATTTTGCCGACTAGATGTCAGGGTTTTTGGGTCGTGGGGAAATTGGGGCTTGTACGTTCCTAGCCTACACTATGGAACAGAATAAACAAAAATCAAAAGCAAACTAAAACACTGAAATTGAATTAAGTTATCCCATAATTCAACACACGAAACTTGAGGAACGTAATAAATATAATAATAGAGTGACAAGTCTACTGAAGAGACCCCCGAATGACCCATTGACTCCGAAAGGTCGATGCCCAGCCACAAAGAAGCAGCATTAGAGGGTTAGGATATCTTTTCAACAATCCAAGCCTTTCTTCACCCGGAGAGACCTCCAGCTAATCCCCCACAATTCACACTTCGATAGCATGGACGACAGAATGGACGACATATATGCTGGATTCGCGACTTTGATTATGTAGATGTCCCGCCAAGGGGATAACGGAGAGTGACCAGCCCAACCTATAAATATGGAACCGACACAGAACGGAATCTCCCGTCCCATCATATCGATCCGAAAAATTATTTAGTAATTAATTTTATTTAAAAAAAAAACAAAAAAAAATTAAGTGGAATGACGAAATAATCAAAATCGGGAATCGCCATACTCTTTTATTTATTAATTCATTTTAATCGAAAGATAAAAGAAGGAAGGAGGGAGAAGAAACGATAAAAGAAATGAATCAAAAAAGAGTAATGGCAACGAAAGAAATCCTTAATAAAAAATGTCAAAAATACATCGAACCACATTAGTCGCCGATTGTGAACAATTTTGAAAAAAGTTGAAATTTGGGAAAAATAAGAATTAAAAAAAAAATAAAAAATGGATCATAAAACAATTTAAAAAAAAAAATCGTACCGCTAGACCACCTGGAGGCCGACCTTAAAGGTGCGGTTTCTTCTCACCGTTACTCCACCATAAATGTGGGGCGTTTTCCCGCCTTTGTTTAAACAAATTTACCGTTGGGTGCTATCCCGCCTTTGGACCGAAGATATCGATGGATGTCGTCCCGCCTTTAATCCCACCTCGATAGTCCGTCAAAAAACAAACTTGGGCGTTGTCTCGCCAAAACTTTATGTCCGTTGAATGGCCTGAACTGGCTTTTTATTATAGATAAAAGTATGCCTAGAATAATAATTGAAAATTTAAAAAAATAGTAAACAGCCGCATCTGTGTGACCTCTATTTTTAGAAAAAATAGAATATCTCAAAAACTACTTGACCTAGAGTTCCCAAATTTTAAATGTGACCTTTTTAGAGTAGTATCTATATGTGTGCAAATTTTGAGTTCTCTGGTGTGTATAGTTTTTGCTGTGATAGTGCCAACAGACAGACGGCCTAAGTCTTTGTATAAGCTTGCTCGCAAGAGCGAGCGCTAAAAATCGGAATAAGAACGGAAAACGAGTAATGTTATGACCGTGGGTGGGGTCGTAACATCTTTTAGTGACGATTTTTTTATTTGCTTGTTAATTTGAATTTTGTTCTCACTATTTCGTGCTGTATGTCTCCTAGAATGAAGTTTACCGTCTCGATATTAATAATTGTAGTTACCATATCCAATTCTGTCATGACAACTTCATTCATCATGTTGAGTTGCGTTACTACTTTTTTTAGTACATCTGATTTCTTCATTTGTCCGAAACTGTGCGTTGTTTTCGTTTATCAGAATGTTCATTGTTGTGTTATGTAATCTTAAGTTATTTACAAGCTGAACCGAGATCGTCCCGTGTACATAATTATTGTACAATGCCACTGTCAGTGCCATTGAAGTTTGCGTATTAGGATTTTGGATTTTATCTTTGTTTGTATTGATTTCTATGATGTTTGAGTGGGTTTTCCCAATTTGCGCATTTGATTCTGATGAGGTATTCGGATGAGCTATATTCTGTATTTTCCATTTTACTTGACGTTTAGTCTGTCTAGATATTCTCTAAATTGGGTTGACTGAAATGTTCTTGCATGGTCTGAGAAAATGTTGGTAGGGATTACGAATAGAGTGATCCGTTAGATTTTTGGCATCTGTTATTGACGTGGATTTTTTGACATTATTGATCATTTCTGGAGAGAAATAGGGTAAACTAATTTGACCTTTCACCTCCTTTTCCCCTCTATGGGCTCGTTTGTGTTCTTTATCACGATACTGTTTTGCCTATACTGTTTTGCCTATTCCTCCTTTTGCTCCTAGTGCAAAATCTAAAGCGTCTGTTGTAACCGATACATTGTTTTGTGAGATCAGGATAGGCTACGATTTGGTCTGTGGCTATGCTTTCTTTTAGAGTCCCAAAGCCTTTTACATAATCTTCAGTACTGATATGAGCTCGTTTTTTTAAATATTTCGTCATCAGTTTAGTAATTTTTGAGAAATCCTTATTTAATATAATTTTTGAGATATCATTCAGAGTGGCACGTACTTTCAAAACCGGAAATTGAGAAACACAAATCGAGTTGATGTAATATACACTGACTTTGCAAAAGCCTTTGTCACCGGCTATCGGTGCAAATTTTTGGAACCAATTTCGGATTTCCAGCTAGTTTGTATTCAAATCATATTTGAGTATATAACCATCTAATATATTGAAACAGGAGACAAAAGAATCGACCCATGGATTTTCACAATCATCATTAACGGTATTACTGAATCAATAAAGTGATAGTCAGTTGACGATGCCAATAAATTCTAACAAGATATTGACAGCCCAACGATGCAGTGCGAGTTTAATTTCTGAGTCTCAAATCACTTGACAACGCTAGAAAATAGACGCGAATTGCTAAAAAGTATTTTTATTGAATACCAATTAGGTCAATCGATGTACTGGAATTATACTTAGTTCATTTAAAATGAAAGTTCGCTGTAGATAGCTAAGGAATCATGATTTCCTCCAGTTAGATAGAGACAGGACCAGCTATGGCGGCAGCATACCAGTAAAAATTAAAGTAAATTGTAACTATTGTTTTTATATTTTTAATTTTCAAAGGACATATTGTCTAATATCTTATCCACTGAGATAGCGTTTGGATCTTCTAATTCTACCAAAGATTTAATGTTATGTACATGTCGGATATGTTGTGGCAGTTCGTGAGAATATCTTAGTCCAACTTATGCGGATTAAGAACTGTGCTGCAAAATCCAGCCGTTTGATGAATTATCGATCAAGTTATTAAATTTAAATTTATTATTACAACAATTTCAAAGCTATCATTACTAGTTTACCACCCAATCAGTATAAATGATCATTTTAATGATTCAAGCATCTTTGTTGCTGATGCTCTCTCAACGAAATTTTATTTTCATTTTAGTTCTGTGGAGAACGAACTTAATTGCCACCGTAAATTAGCCATAGTAATCACTCTAATCACTGTTATTCAATCGATACAACTTTAACTTACAATAATTAATATTCGATCAAAATCCCATCTATAATCCACCATTACAAATAAAATAAAACCAAATATCCACAAAAATCATTTTGATTTCGTAAAATGATTAATTGAGTTTCATTAACGATCATAATTAAAATCAGCAACACAATACAACAACACTATAAATTGGCTTCACGTGTACGAATCGAACATTTTTATGGGTAAGATACCACCAAAAATTGCTACAAACATTTTTTTTTAGAAAACTTTGAGAAATTATTATTTAATTAAATATTCATTTTTCTGATTAGAAAATTAAAGTAGATAAATTTAATCGGTTGGTTTCTGTGTTCCGACTATCTCGCGGCTTCGTTGAAGCTCCACACCATAAATAATAATAATTACAATAACAGCAACTAATTAATAATATCGCGACGAGCGATCGCTTCAACTTTTTATATTTTTGAATAATTTATTGATTAGAAAATTCATTTCAGTGTAAAACATTTTAAATGCAAGTTCCATTAAAGCTGACTATTTTAAGTATATAATAAATTATAGTACCATAAACCCTTATAAAACTGAGGTGATACGGACGATATGGAACTTAATAGTTTTGCAATAGGCAAACATTTACTATAAACAAATTAAAAAGCGATCAGGTGCTAACAAACTTAACGAGAGAGAATTCAGAAGCATTGATCGATTAAATATCTTTACTAACAAAACTTAATATTAGATCGAATATCAAGCACTCGTATACAAAACAACATCAGAGTAACGTAAGTACCGCGATCGATTTTTTCAATTATTGATTTCGATCAAGGAAATTTGAGAATTTTTTTTTATTAACACACACAAAACGCCGACGTATCACGATTTCTTATTCTCGATCAGATTTCAATTAATATTTTTACTATTTTGATCTTAGTTTTGGTGGATTGATTCTTCACGATCTATCGTTTTGGTTATTAATTTAATAAACTTTGTTCTTGATACTTTTCTTCGAAATGAACGCAGAGATGGTCTAAAATAATTATTTTATTAAGAAATCATCAAAATTTATATGCGGATTTGGAGAGAAATGTCTTAACACTGGATGACAGAATAGTGTGCAGACAAAATACAATTTTATAAAAGGTGATTTCGTGACAGTAAAGTGGCAAAATATATTCGAGAGCAACAGATTTACTATTAAGCGCCACTATCTCCATGGACTACCCTACGGTCTTGCTAATAAACCTTTGCCATGTGAAAAAACTTTATTGCGATATGTATAAATTTTTCGGCAAATATCAGAGCCATCTATGATTTTGAAGAGCCGCAATATTAAAAAGAGAGCTTTCAGTAGAGGGGAAGCTTTTGTTGAATTACTATAAGAAACCGTGGTAATTGGAAAATATTTGAACATGAATTTATGAATAAAAAATTAAACAAATCATCTAAATTTTAATTTTATATTTTTAATAAACTATTTAAAGAACACATATTTGAAAATCAGCCATCATAATGTAGTATTTATTTGGTAAATTTAAACTAAAGCGGAGCATAAATTTATTAATTTTCTATATAAATGAGCTTTCCGTTTAGTTGTGTAGGTTTATAAAGTAAGATAATAAAGAGTGCTGCCGCGGATTCCTCTTACATCCAATTTTGAATTTAGTTTTATAAAAATTTTATTTATTTGGTAAATTCTGGTCACATGCACATCAGAATTTTTGAGATGAACGATGCACTTAATAGCAATCTAAATATTCTTCATTTATAACAAAATTGAAGAGAAAACGTGAGCTGAAACGAAATTTTATGAATCACCATGTAGAAACAATAATATTATTCATATAATAAAATTTTTACATCAAAATTTATTATTATTTTTGTATACAAAAAATCAACGTTGTCATGGTTTTCTTAATTAAATATTATTACAAAACAGAACAAAACGTAAAAAACTTCAATTTTGTCCGTCGGTCCAAAACCGAGCTTTCTGTAATTTGAAAATCCGTTTACAGACGTCTCTGTAAATAAGTTTATTTGAAATTACAGAAAAGCGTAAAATAATTAAATAACTATTTACGAAAATAAAACATTATTATTGTAAGTTAAGCGTGAAATCTTTAATATAATAATTTAACATAATTAATAAAACTCAAAACAATTATAATTTTTATTTATAAAACGGTTGGCATAAATAAAGCTTTTCATCGCAAAATATTTATCATCGTAGTTGGTGCGCGCTGAAAAACAATAATAGAAAAATGTCACATTTTTCCAATTTTTTTCTTTTTTTATTTCAATTCGCTAGTATTCGGTTATTTTCAGTTTCAGGAGATTTCAATAATCTATTGAACCAGGCAGTATACATAATAAATTGTTAAATTTTAGTCAACAAACGTTTAGGTTTTAATATTTAGCTTTTATTTATACTTAGCGACATCTTTTGATTGGTTTATTAATTGCGAAAAGCTCTATAATATAATGTTTTTATTTTATGAAGCTCCGGTTTGTTTATACTACAGGATAAAACAATAGAGCCTGCGAATTTGTTGCGATGAAATTTTTAATAACGAAAAAACAGTTTTCGAAGTTTGTCATCAACAATGTTGTAATAGAATCCAGAACACAATAACCCCCATATTACATAGCTACTCAAAAAGCATTTTTTAACGAACGTTTGTTTTGGGAAAGAAATGCTGAAATTTTTGATGGAACACTCTATTTTAATTTCTTTCATACACATATAAACAAATTCTTATTCCTACATTAAAAAAAAAAATTTGTGGTAGACTAATTTAAATATTTTTGCGTTAATTCGACATAATATGACTCAATTTTAAAATATGCTTTTCCTGAATATTGAACTAAATTAACTTTGAATTAACCATTCAAATTAAAAATTGAAACGAAGCATTAATGTTTTTATATACAAAAAAGCTTCTAAAAAAATATTAAAATACTCTGATTGGTATGAAAAAAAAACAAAAAGCTTCCCCTCTATGGAAAGCTCATGGAAAAAAATGGCGGAATGTTACGGCTCTTATATTTAGGAGGCTCTGCAAATATGCAACCCCGTTTTCAATTTACGATGTGAGAAACTTTAATTTTAAGGGGTTCTGATTCATGGTGACGTATGGTATTATTGTTATTATGCGATGGAGGTTCAACAAGTTCGGTAAATTTTTATATAGATTTTTTTTTATAACTGTTTCACTGTCGTTTATTATTTGCTTATCTTATCTTATCTTAAACTTAAACTTATGTTTAGCAGTGACGCAACTAAAAGCTGTCTTGGCATTTGAAAGACTGCTGTTTCTGTTAAGCAGTGATCCCATTTATCATCGTTTACCAGAAGGCAGTGCTGCTGCAGCTGCAGCTTCTTTGAAACTATTGTAAATAACATCATTGAATGCTCGTACAAATTCAAAGCAAGTGGCACCTCGAATATGTAGCAAAAGCAACCGCATGAAGAAACGCGAAATTTTTCGAACAGTGGCCATATCTACTATGCATGGAGCGTTAGTATAATTAATGCCGCATAGATCATGCAGCGAGTAACTATTTCACGAAGCCGCGGGCTTTATGCTATGTCATGAATCTCGCAGCACAAACAAACTGATTGATTCGTTCGGTGTTGTAAATTTTTCTTCAGCTCGCAGTGCAACCAGAATGTGCACATGTGGTAAACCGCGCTTTTGAAACTCGATGGTGTAGACAAAAGCTTTACATTGACCGAAGATACCATGCCCTGTGAGGTCGTCCATCAGCACCTTTAGCTTCAGTCAGTTTAAACACGCGAGCTACCAAATCAGGACGATCGATTGTCTGCTCGCCTGGTCGCAAATTATTTTTGATTTCAGACCAGTTTGGATTAGCCGTGAGCGTAATGAACAGATCAGGAGCACCCCACTTTGCAAAAATTGTAATTGTGTCATTGCACCGTTTTCGCATGTTCCGCGGAGATCCTTCAAAACTGCATGGTAGAATGACAGAAACTCCTGCAGCCAAGTTTGTTACATGATCTGCAAGCCCTTGATTGGTTTCAGCTCTAATTACTTGCTGGTGTGTAGAGATATAATTGAAGAGATTGTATAGAGATCACAGGTTACTTCTTCAGAAATTACAAATTTATGGCTTCCGTGGCATATCACACAAACTTTTAGAAAGATCTTAGTAATCGAAAGCAGTTTGCGATTTTAAATGGTGTAAAAAGCTCCACTTTAGGTGTGATCTGTGGTGTTCCTCAAGGGAGTGTCCTTGGCCCTTTGTTATTCTTAATCTACGTAAATGATATCGCCAATTTACCGCTCATGGGTCATATTAGAATGTTTGCTGATATGGCCCTCGTCTATGAATCCAGGAGTTGTCAGGTAGCAATGTCACAAATGAGGGATGATATTTTACTTTTAGATTTTCTGCATCTGAACAAAATATCAGTAAATTTTAACAAAACGAAATATATGATCTTTCACTCAAGTAGCAAGTTGCACCATAGAGCGAGTGGACAAATTCAAGTACCTTGGTGTAACATTCGACATTGGTTTTCTACATATAAGTGTGAATGGCGAACTTTAAAGGACATTAAATGCACTAGTAGTCATTTACATTTTTATGATTATTACTAGCTGTTTCGGGAGCAGCTGTGAACTGTTCGACCATCCTTCAGCGTAGCTGCAATTCCCGTTGTTGCAAATGGAAGCACAATTTTTCCTTTTCCGTCTACTAGTGCATTTAATGTCCTTTAAAGTTCGCCATTCACACTTATATGTAGTTAGTAATAATTTTTTCTAAAATTTTGTCAAATACCGACAGAACTGAAATCAAAACCACATTAAATAGATCAGCTAGTAATTGTGAAAAAATTGGTCAATAATTCTTCAGAACCACATTACGAATGTTATCATAACCACCACCCTTTATGGTGGTCTGAGAATTGAAATTAAATTCGATATTTCGCTTCAGGAAGTGGGCGAAAAGAAACTTGAATTAATACTAGGCGCCATAGTGTGAAATTTATTTAAATCATCTGAGTCTGGGCTAGAACTACTTGCTGATACAGAAGAATCAATAAAGTTGACAAAACGGCGATTAAATATATTAACAATAGCAATACGATCTTGATGATACTAAACAACATTACAAATAACGGAGTGGATCCTATTATTAGAGTTATTTTCCATGAAATGATTGAACAGTTTCCAGATTTAAATTGTTAAAATAATGCTTCTTTGCAAAATATTTTCCGTTTTTGATCTTCCTATTTAGCAAGTCTAATTCATGTTTTAGTTCTAAATTAGTACTGTTCCTTTTAAAACGCTTCAATGTACGGTTTTTAATTTAATTAAATCCCAGAGATCAAGAGTCATCCAAGGACAAACACTTGAATTTTTAATTTTACTTCCTTCAATACGGAAAACTGTAGAACAAATTTATTATACATATCAAAAATCGGTTCAAGAGTAGACTCAGGATTTGTGACGTCAAATACGGTAATCATTAAAAAATATTCAAAGGACTGATTAACATTTTTGTAATTAACGTATCTTTTCATTAGCGTCCCAGTAAAATATTTAAATCTAAAATTCCTAACTTGCTCAATATTATAAAAACTACTAACAGAGTGGTCAATAATATTACGGCTCACAGGTCTGGTAAAGAAAATATTTCGTACAATCATTCCATGAGAACACAAAGTTGCGTTATATCCTGCGATTAAGTTAAAACTTATTATTATATAACAGGTACGTTAATGTCACAACTAAAATAAAATCGTGAGTAGGTTTATAGTTTCGGAGAAGTTGTTCTAGAAAATCAAGAAACGATGAAGGGTTAGAATTCGGAGGCCTATATATATATTCCGCATATCTTCGTTAGATTAAATTGAAAAAGTTGAATGCATATGTAATGGAAAATTAAAGAACCGTCATCTATACTTTTCATGGTGTATGAAATGTCATTCCTATAATAAACGTAGCAATACCACCACCCGTTCTATCATCCACTGCACGAACATCCGACATCAGCACATGTTGAATCTAAAAGAATCGGCTTTTTTACTGTGTTACCTCAGTATAGGTCGTTGGGAGCAACCACATCGGAGAATTTCCACCATTTACATCTGGACTTAGACTAAATTCACGATGATTTCTAAACAGGCCATCAAGTCGTTCACCAAGAAGTCTCTCGATGTGACTTTGGCTGCAATTATGAGGCTGGAGTTGGAGTCAAGGTAGTAAATCTTCTCCTGGCCGTCAGGGATGATAAGTTATCATGAAATGGCAGAGAGACTGTGTTTTTTTGCCTTCGTTGAGTCGAATCGCAACGCCTTGTCAAGTTCAGTATTTTGAGCGAAAAGTGAATCGCTAACACCGCTCATCCAACCATGTTTCATCCCAATGGTCGACAAGTTCCAACTGCTTCACATGTACCCTTTGATGCGTGCCTGTTGGTTGGGATGACAGCATACCTGTGTTCGTTTCGACTAACATGGCTGTAACCAAGATGTAAAATGTGGAACGCTTCTCGCTGAACAGCTGCAATTTGCTGTACTTTCCAATATGAAGCTAACTTGAAGATTTGAATAGAGTACGATACAGATAATGCACTCCGCAGCAAGCATTATATCCGTGAATGATGATGCGATGTAGGTCGTGGTGATCTAAGTGTGAGATGATGATTCGACGAATAGCGATTCGGTATTCGAACTGGTGTGGCATATGCGCAGGCAGTTAAAGCAAAAATTCTTTTCACGCATGAGATTTAACCTTTCCTCGAATATAAGAGGGCAGCACAAACTTGACACCCGCAGATACGAAAATCCGAAGTGACGACAAGTGAACGACATGATTGTGTGTCAGGTTTGCGATGCACCCGAGTGTACAACAAATGATTGCCATCGGGCGTTCAGGAAATTGATAAAACCTGGAATGATGGATACTGTGCAAGGGTTAATGACGTCTCCCATTGTTGATGTGTTTCTGGATCCAACTTATCGGCGATGATATTAATTAAGATGATATCACATATGGTGACCGGCACTCCGAAAACTTTCAGAAAGCGAACGGACTCAATCGATGTATCAAGAATCGTGCACAATGCTATAGCTGATAGAAGAGATCTACAACTTGTAGTGCAGGCATGGTTCTAAAATTTCGAAAATGAATCGATGAGCCGTATCGATCTCAAAAAATGCGCCATGCTTTCTCGTATTTATCGTTGGCAATACTCACTAATTTGAGATACATCGGTGCGTCTCCAATTAAATTCACCTATAGGTAAAAAAACTTTTGCGAATTGATCAACTGTTTGTGGTTGTGCTTGTGGACGAGATAGACTAAAATAAATTCTCGAATTCAGTCCAACTAGTGTATTCGCCGGTGAAAACTTGAAAACTGGAATCTAGATTAGGTAATAGCCTTTCGCTTGAGCGCGTTTACCGTATTCTCCCTCTATTTCATCATCGCACAAGGCGTCAATTTGGTCTTATACGTCACAAAATTCATTGTAATAGGACGTCATATAGTTGATCTGCGTTGAGCTGCTTGCTGTTTCATACTGCTTAGTGCACCGCTTTCTGTTAGTTCTGGATATAGCACTGTTTAGGCATGAATCACTGCGTTCACTTCACATAAGATGCACACTGAACACCGAAATGTTATGGTCTCCAACCCTCGAGATTGCTTTTTGGTGGCACAAAAAGTGCCAAAAACTGAGGCACGATTTAATTCTGTATAGTTTATTGGCTTTTGATAAATCGGTTTATCTTTAGCGTGTTGCTTCGTTATGAATTTTTGAAAGGACACGTCATCAGCACAGAATTATGAATTATGGTAAGTAATTAGCCATCGTTTCGTTCTACACTCTACTCTATCTGTATTTTTGAAATTTTATTTCCGGTTTCTGTTCTGGCATAGTTAATATAGTAGGATTTACAATTTTTTGGTTAGATTTGATTTTCCCTAGGTTGGACTAGTGGTTTTTCAGTTGGGGTCATCCCAAAAGCATTACTTTGGTACTATTAGGAAGGTGGTGACAATCATAGCGTTCTCTTACTAAATTTTGCTCTACTAGGAATTTTCGCCTAAGTATGCAAAGGTGTCCGTCATGCCAGCCGGAACCATATCAGCCGAAATTAAACAACTATGGCACAAGTAGCACGATGCATTGAGGATCATTGTGCATTATGTTCTTTTTCAGCCGGAACCTTATAAATCCAGCTAGAACCTGATAAAAACAGCCAGAACCATACTTCTATAGCCAAAGTAACTATGGTACAAGTAGCACGATGTACAATTTGTGCATGCTTGCGCACTAAATGCTTTTTCAGCCGGAACATTATAAAACCAGAAAGAAACATACCACAGCCAATATACGATTTTCGGAAAAAACCTTACAAATTCAGCCGGAACCATACCGTCTACAGCCAAACTAACTAGGGCACAAGAAGCACGCACGATGCTTTGTGCATCATTGAGTGTTACATAATTTTTCAGTCGGAACCTTATAAATCCAGTATTTTATGATTTTTCGGTGGAACCTTATATTTTCAGCAGGAAACGATGGTATGGTTATGTACTGCCAAACTAGTAGCACGATGCATTGTAGATCATTTTGCATTATATTCTTTTTCAGCCGGAATCTAACAAAGCCAGCCGAAACCATATCCTTTTCAGCCAAACTAACTACGGCACAAGTAGGACAATGGATTGTGCACTATATGATTTGGCAGCCGAACCATATAATGCCATCCAGAACCATTAAAATCCAGTCGAAATAAAATGTTTACACTAATAATATTGTCGCTTGCACAATGGTCGCGGTGCAATTCGGATGATAGTGCTTCATAACATTATGCATTACAATGCTTAGTGCTCAATGATACACAATACATCGTGGTTTTTATGCCATAATTGATTTGACTGTAGTATGGTTCTGGCTGGTTTTAATAAGTAGCTACTGGATTAAAGTATTTAAAGTACAGCGCTGGATTTATAAGGTTCCGGATGAAAAATTATGTAGTTAGTTTGGCTATAGAGGGTATGATTCTGGCTGAATTCGTAAAGATTTTTCCGAAAAATATTATAGTGCTGGATTTATAAGGTTCCGGCTGTAAAGTATATAGTGTTCAATGATGCACAATGCATCGTGCTACTTGTGCCCTAGTTAGTTTGGCTGTAGTATGGTGCTGGCTGGTTTTATCAGATTCTGGCTGGAATTAAAAGGGTTCGGCTGAAAAAGCACATAAGCACAATGTATCGTGCTACTTGTGCCATAGTTGTTTGGTTCCAGCTGATATGGTACCGGCTGGCGTAACGGACACCCAAAAACACACTTTAAAAAGACGTACACCTACATATATGTATCTGTTTGTAGGCACCTTCTCACGTTGTCAAACCGTTTCTAGTCATTTTGTTTTATGTACCCTGTAATTAAACCTGTAGGGAATTCATTAATTTAAAGATGCATATAAGCAACTAAATAACAGCTTCCAACTATACGTAGATATAAATATCAATAATGATAAAGATCAAACAACAACAACAACATAAATAATTACATTATGTATTTAAAAAAAAAATAAATTTGATAAAAATCGCTAAAATTTTTCTGAGATTTTAAAAGATTTTAGTACGAGTATTATGTGTTCACTGCCTCCTCTCTATGGAAATTTTCCAGTTGATATGAAATTCTTAATAATCATCTTTGGGAAAAATGTATTCGATTTTGTTTTTCTTGTTAAAATTTATTTAGTTTTTAATTTGATACAAGATAACATAATTTAACATAATTTTTAAGCTACAGTGTTGTTATTATATGCTGCGGTATGTTTTACCCATATTACATTATGTATTATTATTTATCGTCGTAAGTTCATTTTAAAAAACACACGATGAAATGAAACATTTTTTTCGACGTTAATTAAAAATTAATTTTGAAATTTTTCATTTTTGGACGGTATGTTGAGATTTCGATTTGCAATTAATCATTAAGCATTAAAAAATCTGGGCGGAATTGAGTTGAACATTTTATAGAGTTTTCTGATTTAAGTTGAAATCTGTTATGTTATGTTATGTTATGATAATGTGATGACATCGAAAAATAGACTGTTGGTTGTTATTGGAAATTCACCGTATTCGCCAATGATTTTCCGATTAAGAAATGTGTAGAAATAAAGCTGTTATCTATAATTTCCAATAATTAGTTTCATACATTCATCGTTTTGATTAATGTGCATTCTACTACAAATCGTTTAAACAAAACCAAAAACCAAAAAAAGGAACATTTAAAAATTTCAACTCGAAATACATATTTCATTAACATTTAATTTAAACTGTCAAAATGTTTAAAATTTATGTTTTTATTTACAAATAAATAAAAAATAATGTTTTATAATTGATTAATGTTTGTATGTTAATTCGTAAAAAATTTAAATCGAAAAAAGTCGGTTTTAATGACAGAAGAGTTAAATTTTTGGCAGGTGAATATGTACCTGTCCATTATGAACTTGAAGTAATTGAAATTTAATATAAATTACTTAACGTCTTTCTATTTTTATGAAAGTATATTTGATTTTATATTTTGCCTTACATTTTTTCCAAAATTGGAAGTTTTTCGTTTTACAAAACATATTTATGTCGGTACATTTATGATTTTAGTGCAAATTTAAATCCAAGTTTGGTAGTACCCACGTTTTATATAAAAAGCATGTCATTGAACTTGACATTACGCCAAACCAAAATATTAAAAATTCAAAAGATTGTAAACAAGTACTTAAGCTTTATACAAAAAATTCTCTAGAAATATGGCAAAAATTCTACGAAAATTCATAAAATTTCTTAGAAAATATTGAACAGTAACAACAAAAAATTATTCTTAGCACATATACAAAAAAACATATATTTCTACAACAACAATTATATTTTTATGTAAGCTTCCAATTTCTTTTTACAACCCTTTTTTATGCTACCTCAACACTACGAAAAAACACGGTTTACTCTCAATTTTGACATTATCTCATTTTCAATTGTTTAGTATTTCCACTGCCGTCTCATTTTTTTAGTCCTCTATATACATACACTTGTAAAACATTGAAATATGTATATACAAGTACGAGTATATAGAGCGCAAGCAAAACATATACCCATCATTTTCCCTCCCAGATATATTTTTCCACCCACATAGCACATCTAATTTTTCCCCAAAATCCAAAAAAAATTCTGAATTGTGGAACATTTTTTTCCTAGCTTGTTATCCCTTTTTTGCTGCTCTGTGCTATAATTTAACACTGTATGTGTCATGTTATAATGTTGAGGTTAAATGATAATCCGAATAACCCAGCAGCAAACCAAATGGTATAAAAACTTATTTTGTTATTTTATGTTACAAAATTATTATGAAACTGGGAATTCCAAATATAATTTAGTTCAGTTTGAATGGGTTATAAAAATTATTATTGAAATTCTATGTGTTTTAAAATGATATTTCCCCGATTTTATTATGTATAATGTCTACATACTCAACTATGTACTGTATCTAATTATATTCCAGAATATTTTTTATGAACTCACATACACATCGAAAATTGGTGTATAAAATGATCTATACATATTCATTTAACTCGAATAATTTTAAATTTTAATAGTTTTTGCTCGTCAATTCCTTCCCCTTTCTATGCTTGTACACGATAAAAAAAAAGCTAAAAAACACTTTTCCCGCACCAATATCGTTCAAAATTTTCGTGCAACACATACAGCATACTATATAAAAAATGGTTTGATGACGAGAAACGAAAAAAATTTGCTGAAAATCGGAAATGAGAAGGAATGACAGAAAATGGTAAAAAATCAATAATAAAAGGCGAGACATAATCATCATCATCGTATAATCATACATAAAACGATGAGCGACGAAAAAAGATGACGGTGATACTTCATTTTTAGTCTTGAGTTTTGACAAAAAATAAGAACAACAATTATCACAACATAATCCTTTAATGCAAAAACACTGATTAACTTATAGCATTGTTTTTAAAATTGTTGGTTTCATGAATATTGACTGTTAAATCTGCTAACATAGTTTTACCAGCGTAAGTATCGTATCCTATGATTGGAGTTTTATCCTTTCCCACAAGACCCAACTTTAAACATTCGAAAGCTATTCGAAACGTTCCGGTGTAAAATGGTACTGGAATTTTTCACAAATTAATTACAAATTTGTTATACAGTTAGAACATTTTTTGCACGTCCCGTTATCCTGCACGTCATGTGTGGACTGGCTTAGACAAAGCTACATGACACTATTCGTATTTTTGTTAACCCTTTCAGAACTGATACAAACCTAACCTTCTAAAAAAAATATTTTGAATGATTTTTATGTTGTTTGGCCTTCATTTAAGACAATTATTTAGGAAAAATTTAGGCTCACCTCCTAGACCCTAGAATTGATCATGTATATTAAAATGTACAAATCTGGTGAAAGGTTGTAAGCGGCACCATAATAAATGAGTTATCGTAGTAGTGAATTTACAAACAAAGTTGTAATAAATTTAAATAAAAAAAAAATATTGCATATATTTTTATTGCTTGCATTCATTTTAACTAAATACAAAGTTTTTGCACGACAAATAAAAAACGACAAAATAAATTAAAAATTTCAGTTGATATTACTAGACTCGGTGAGTGTGAAACTGTGCGAAGCAATTTCAATCGTAAATTATGCAAAAGTGTATGTTACACTTTTTGCAATAGAAATGGGTTCGACCTTTGCAATGCGTTTTCGGCTATGTTCCGTTATACTTACTAAATAGTACGCAATTTCAAATCTGAACTCCAACAAATCTTTAATTTCTTTATAAAGATGACCTTGCGTTAACATATTTTTTATATATTCCATCCAACTGACAGAAATTGCAAAATCTAAAAAAATGCACTATAACTTGCAAGCTCCACTTTTTTGATTTAATAAAAGTCCGATAATATGATAAAGATTGGCCAAATATATCTACTCCGTCCATATCTTTGTTATATAAATGTATTTCCCATCTCTCTGCCAAACATAAATCACCCTTTCCCACAAAGTTGGATGCAATATAAATAGGCTTGTTGTCCAACCATTTTAACAAAACGACATTCTGATCGCTGTCGCTAAATTATTCAAAGGTGCTGGCAGCATTAGTTCTTTTTTTCTTAAGGAGTTTCAAAAAAGTAAAGGTGTTACAGGACGGCTCAGCAGCCGACGCTGGCGTGGCTCCTGGCCTACACCGTGATTACAGAAAGTTTAAAAAAAAAACACAAATTAAAAATAAATAAAACCGGAGGTTCCGCCGAAATTCGTCGGACGAAACTTGAAGCACAAACCCTTCAACTATGCCCATATGGGTGAACACCGGCACATAATGCAGTACCCCCCCCTCACATCATACCAAACCGAAAAAAGAATTAGCACTTCATTTTTTGTTATTTAATCAACGTGAAGGAAACGGAAATCACTACCTGCAAGTGAAAATTCAAACAAAATAAAATATACGCCTCAAAAATTTGGGGTGTGACCAATGTGCGACTCAGGTTGCGTGCACAAACACCGCAATTGGTGGTGCTCCATTATAAAATATTTATAGAATATGTAAAATAAAAAAATCAAAAGTAAATACAAAAACAAAAATAACAACTTGTACCTTTAATCTCTGAGATATCGATCTTGGATTGTGGCCTTGTAAGGTAGCCGTCATGCCACAGGTGAACGCTGCTACCATCCGGACCGTTGCCCACCCGCTGGTAAAATAAAATATATTTTCACCAAAATCCACATACAGTAATGTTGGGCGTTGGTTCGCCTTAAACCGCAAACTGTTGTTCCTCATCGCCGATATACGTATCGGCCTTGATCGATCGCCAAAACAGTTGGGCTTTCTCTCGCCGTAAACCGCAAATAACAATCGATGGGCGTTGGCTCGCCGAACCGTAAAATAAAATTTAAGTGGCCTCACCTGGCCACCCGTTAATAATTGTTGGGCGTTTGTCTCGCCGCATCGTAGAAAATGTTGGTGCACGACCGGCTCCAATTAATCAAAACAACACTGCCGTTGTTAATGGTGCCACTCTAAAAAAACACCACTTTAGATGTTAACCGTGAATTTTATCGGATCTTGTCCCGATTCATGTCAAGTATCCCCTAAACAGTAGCTTCATAGGCAATAAACATTTTCAATAATACGGATCCTTTTGATCTCGAATAAGTAAAACTGAATCACACGTGCAACTATTTGTTTATAATGTATGGAAATGATTCGAAAAAAAAATAAATTTCACTTCCCAATAACACTTAAAATTCAACTTTGAACCATGTCAATGTCAATTGTTACAATAAAAACTCGAAATCAAATACAACCATTTTTAAACTTTTACTTATTGTAACCAAAATAAACTCAAAAAAAATTTACAACTTTTTATGTTAAACTAGGCTCTACGTTATACATACAATCAAAATTTTTTAATTGTATTAACAAGTCAAACAAGACTTAATTTTTTTTTATTTTTTTTATCACCAAAACGGGACTAAAGCTAGAAACAGAACAAGAGCGACGACGACGAGCATCGACGAATAAATAAAAAAAAATATCGCCGCGATATCGCTGTAGCTAAAGCTAGAAACAGAACAAGAGCGACGACGGCAAGCGTCGACGAATAAATAAAAAATATTGCCGCGATATCGCTGTAGCTAACAGAACAAAAGCGTCAGCGTATGGCGATAAAAAACAACCACAAACGGCATAACCTTCTGTGTTTTTGACACATAACGTTGTGGCGTTAGGCTACTAAATTGAAAAAAAAAATTGTTATTAATATGACGGTTAAATGATACCAACTTATGCATATATAAAAAAACGTTGGCAATATTGTTTCGTCAGCGACAAAAATAGAAATAGACTCTAAATTTTTTTCAACGAAAAAATCATCGTCGCCTGTGTCGATGGTTGTGTTTGTTTTGCATGATTTCTGTGTTTTGTAATATGACAGCTTAATTTTTGAGCTTAAGTTTTGAGCTTAATTTATACGAAATTACAAAACCAGACTGCCTCGCCACAAAAAAAAATTCTCGCACCACCAAACTTCTAGGATGTTTTTTTTTGCGGAAGTCTTTTGTTTTTTTTCGTATACGGGGCACTCGCGCACTCCCTCTTACGCGCATCAAAATGATCGTATACAAAAAACAACAAAAAAAAACATTCCATATGGTCGGCTATTGCGCACACACACCCGATGTACATTGATATCGCCTCCACATTTATTCGACGCTCATTGACAGCAAAAGAAATATTAATACAAACAGTACCACGGGTTTGAGAACAGATGGCACTACAGTCACACAAAATACAATATTCGTCATATAATTAAATAACAAATGCACTCCAAAGCCAAATTTATCAGGTTTATTCTTTAAGTACTGCTTAGCACTTAGTCTGGCCTTGAATGGGTTGATTTGCTCATCAATGATTAAGTTCTCTTCAAGTGGTAGTTGTAAGCATCCATCACGAACCACGTTTATTATTGGTCGCACCTAAAACAATATATAATATAATGAATATACATATTATAAATAAATTTCAAACACAACCTTTACAAATATATCCTTGTTATCTTGTATCATCTCCATATTATTTACACAATGCCAATTTAAGTGTATTGATTAAAACGGTCCTGGGACATCGCACTGGTTATCTGGTTCATGCCAGAATGTGGCTCGTTTACCTCCTTACTCTTCAAGGTGCAAAGAATATAACATGTGCACGCTTGAAAACAGGCGTCTACTTCTGGATGCCGCTTTTATCGGACATGTGCTTCTCGGCCACATTGATTCATCCTTCACCCTGGAAAACATATCCATAAATGTCCCAAGCAGGACTTTGCGTAATCATCAATTTTTGGCGCTTGAACACCATCCAACCAACTATGGCGACAACAATCCCATTAGCCGATCTGCAAAATCTTTCAATGCCGTAATTGATCAATTTGATTTTAATTTATCAAAAACCAGTTTTAAAAAAAAGCTAAAATCGTATTTTCTAAATTTTTAATAAGTCCTTTGACAGTTTCATATTTGAAGTACTAATTGTTAATTTAAATAATTGTTTTAATTATAATTCTTATTTATTTACAATCTAAGTGTGAATAGATTAATTTTTTTTATTTTCTATTTTTAAAATTCTATTTTTAGATTTAATTTTTTTGTTCTCTTTTTTGTTAATATATTTTATATTTTACTTTTGTTAATTTGAAATCATAATTGCAATGTACTAAATCGATTTCCTTTAATATTTAAATAAATAAATAAATGCCAAGAAGATTACTCCAATACATCTCGATTCTAGGAAATCTTGTACTTCCAATGAATAAATCAATTGCAAAAAGCCGTTTTATTTCGTTGATATCAGTTTGGCGAAATGAAATTCCTTTTTGCATTGCGTATATATTAGTGTTTTCAGCTATCATTCGAAAAGTGTATTATTAAAATATTTTTCGAAATAAAACATGGATGTCATCATTTCTGTGTTATCATTACGCACATCGGTTGAATCGGCTTCAAATAGGATTTCTAATTTTCGATATTCAGGACGCCGTCGCCACTTTAATTGATTTTTGTCGGTTAAATTAATATTGAAGCGCCTCTAGACTGATCGAAAATTGCTATATCAATAGCCTCTTCTAATATAAAATCGGTTGTGTTGTCTGCCAGAAAAGACGCATTTCCATTATTAATGTCGGCACTTAAAACATCTTCATAATTATCGACGTCATTTTCATTTTGTTCAATTTCGATCCGAGTTTTCTTATCAGGCTTTGGGATTCCATTGCTGATCCATTCATGGTCATCTTCAAAATTAAAATAAATCGTTCTATTGGTGAGGCAGCCACAGGCAATGCAAGAACTGCCAATGCACCCAGGAAATACCACTGTTTGGTTCATTTGATGATTCCATACTTTTTTGCCCAAACTGCTTGAATTGAATCAGGTCGATATTTTCGTGGTGAAAAATTGGTCATCTCAAATAGACCACTTAAAACGTAGCTTTGACAAACATTTATGAAATATCAATTCAAATAAAAATTTCATACATTTTTGCAATTTTAGTGTTTTTCTGGACAATTATAAACGAAACGCTCAAAAAATCGCCCATTATTGGTACGTATACAAAGGCCTCGAATTAATTTATTGGATTCATCATAACGATGGGATCCATACTACCACCAATGATCACACTCTCCTTTACAGCGTCTATCAGAATAGATGAAAATTTGGAATTGGCTTTCTTGTTCAACGACAAGTGTAGCGGTATATCATGTTATCCACCCTGCCAATATGCGGTTAGATTACGCACAAAACAATTTAAATCACGGTTGTCAATGCACGTGTGATCGAAGTGGTTCTAAATTAGCTACATGCTCAGAGAGAACAAAGCTTCGAGTGTTACACCAAATTCTTAAACATACAACATATTTTATTTTTAAACAATTTCAAAAATTTGCCTAAGTCCATACGGATCACATAGAGATGAACGCAATTGTTTTAAATTACTATTTATTTGATATGAGAAACCTATCTTACGTATAGATAATAAAAAATCATTCCGCATGCTCAAAAATCTTTGAAATTATTTTTATTCTAGACGGAATATTTTTGAGTGTTTTTTCCAATTAAACATTTAAATTTCTTTATTTCGGCCCTTAGGTACCGATCGCACAGAGGTGAACGAAGCGGTTATTAATTACTATTGTATGAAAGAATCTAATCTTTTTTACCCACATGCTCGGTAATCTCTGGGATTGCTATTACGTCCCGTAATGGCGGATTTAATTAATTTCAAATGATTTAGTATTACACTCAATGATATTCTCTCTCAAATAAGAAAACTCTAAGAGATGTCCGAGCACGTTTCTTATATGAAATGCTAATTCGGAACAACTTCGATTACCTATGTGCGATCTGTAAGGAACGAGATTTTTTTAAATGATTAAGAATTTTGTATTACACTCAATGATGTTCTCTCTCTCTCTCAAATAACTCTAAGTCAGAGATTTCCGAGCATGTGGCTAAGTAAAAATGCTTTCTCATATCAAACACTATTTTAGAATCATTTTGATCACCTCTGTGCGATCCGAGACAAATTTTTGAGAATCAAAACAAAACTCTCAAACAAAACTCTCAGAGATATCCGAGCATCTAACTAAATGAAATTGGGTTTTTACAGCAAACACTAATTCAGGACCACTTCGATCGATCACCTCTGTGCGATCCGCAGGGCCGATATAAAAATTGTTAAATGATTAAGAATTTACCGTTACACTCAATGATATTCTCTCTCGAATAATAAATATCTCAGATATTTCCGAGCATGTGACATGATTTCTTTATTATAACAAATGCTAATTCTAAACTAGTTCGATCATCCGTAGGAACCGAACGAAACAAATTCTTTAAATTTTAAGAATTTTGTTTTAAACTCAATGATGATCACTCTCGAATAACAAAAATCTCAGAAATTTCCGAGGATATTGCTAAGTACGATTGGTTTCTTATATGAAATGTTAATTAAGAATCACTTTGATCACCTTTGTGCGATCCGCATGGGTCGAGAATTTTTTTTTAAATTTAAGAATTTTGTATTACACTGAATGATATTCTATCTCGGATATCAAAATTCAAGATTTTTTTCTTACATCAAGTGCTAATTCAGAACCACTAATTGCAGGAGTGATCAACCCTTTCCCCAAAAATTTTAATTTTTTCTATTTAATAATTCTGAAATATTTGTGTTTATTAGGAATTTTCAAATTGTGGAAAATTTTTTAGTGTTTGAAAAATTTTAGTTTCTTGTAGCACACAGTGTATGTTTTGCTATTTTGGCATAAACTTTTTTCCGATTTAAGATATATGCTATGTTCCAGAACTATATTAAAAATTATATTTAGAATCTCGATGTTGTCCGTAATTTGGAAATGAAATATATTTAATATTTAATAAACTGGAATATGTTTTTGGAAAAACTTATACTTGTCATATATCAAGTTTTAAAAAAATTGTTGATTTTTACGCATTTACCAATCAAATATGAATATTAACCGCGTAACATATACAAATTATTATTTTTATAAGTATACATGCACACGATCATACATGTAACACATAACAAATCGTCGATCGATTATAGATCTTCAAAAATGCATCAAAATATAAATAAATTTCCTTTCGGTCAAATACCAGGTGAAGAATCAACAACAAACTGATCGATCTTAGATTTCTACACAGATATTAAGACGATCATGATGGTGAAGCAACAAAATCATGATCATGTATCTACAGCGAACCCGCATTTTAACTGTCAAAAAATTATATTTTTGTAAATTAATCGTTTACGTTTTGGCGATCACGTTTTTTTTTATGATCGAGTATGATCTATTTTGTTTATATACATGTGTATGTACTTTGAATGGTCATGATCTCGAAATTTTCAAATTCTTTCGTGTATCAAGTTATTTATAACGACGTACGTAATGTACGGGATATGATAGGCGTATTTATACTCGTAAACGTATATACAAAGAATTTTAAGGACTCAAATATTACGATTGTTTATTTGCAGATTATATTATTTTAATTTCCGGTTTCCGGGATTTTATAATGTCCTTTTTGGTATGGTTTCATTTTTATAGAAATTACAGGAAATATTTTCTATTCTTCTAATATGTGATATATAACATATACGTGTATACACACAGGTATGGTTTTATCGTCTTTTATTAATTTTGATGATTACATAACAAATTTTAATTTGGTTTTGAATTCAGATTTAAATCACACACGCCAAATTGGATTGTGTATGCATACATGGGACACAAAAAAATGTTATCATGTATGAATATTTTAGATAGCCTGGCCCAGATATTTATAATAAATGATCTGTTTCATTGATATCGGTAAATTAAAAGACAAAGTGAAAGCAATTTTGGTTGTCATTAAATCAATCATCAATATTGATCATTCGATCGCAAAAATTCATATACATATGTCGTTACGATTAAACAATTTTTAAATAATTACTCGTTTAATCAATAATCTTTCTTTATTCAAAATCATATAATCCGATTATGTGTATTGCTATAGTGTAAGTAGTGATGTCAGATAGTTTACAATCGACTTTTGATTATTGTTTGTAAAATATTTAGAAGGTTTCGATAAACAAACATATTATATTGGTATTAATTATGAATTAGAAAACAAAACGAATACAAATGTGTATGTCGAACAAAACGTCTTATAACTAACAAGTTGTTGGTTGGTATACGCGTACGAGGAATCAATGCATAATTACATAGCGCGCCCATTTCGATTCCTCAACTCACAATACTGCCCAATTATTAAATCAAACAACTTAATTTCGAATAAAAAATCGTTTTGTTTACAATAATCGTATAATGGGAGTTGGGAAGCTCAATCAAAATCTTATATATATATAAATGTAAGAAAGCAAAAATTAATGTGTAATTTCCATTATGAAAAGCTCAATTTCGAAAATATGACATGCGAGAAAAGCCGTTTAAAAGTCATTTAGTATTAACTCTAATCTAGACACATGGTCATTATACTTCTTATGTTCTTTCAAAATGAAGATGATGATGTTGGTGACCGCAACTAATAAATATTAAAAACAATCCATTGAAATAGTAAACTGTAAAGATTTACAGGTGGAGAAAAAAAAATCGCGCGCGTAATTAATGGTTTATATTCTGTTGTTTGTTTGAAGTGATGAAATTTCCTCAAATTCTTGGTTGCTTGCGGATTTTTGATTTAATTTCAACTCTTTCTACCGTGTTTTATAGAATATACATAAAAATATCGTTGGTGCGTATCGTTGGTGGATTTATAAATGACACTCCAACCAACACATCTTATGTTATGCTTTTTATTCTATGCAATCTGTTCTGGGGCCTTAATACTCCCAACACTTTCGCGGTTGGCATGGAAGATGGGTAGGCCCATGAGTTGTGTACTCTGACAAGGAGTCATCGTTGTGTTTATTTCTATTACCAATCGTAATAATATGATGAAAATACGCCAAAGCTTTAATCTCTGTGCCATTTAGTCGGTAACTAACACATCTTAATAAGAACGTATTACGAGTTCAAGGTCAAACTACTCACCGACTTATGGATCTCTCTTAGATACCAACAGTCATGAAGAGATTATTGGAAATGCGATTGATGGAGAGCTTGATAACGAATACTTTAGCCAAGAAACATACGAGAACCTACAGCAATATTACGAGTTTACAATCATTTATCTTCAAGATCAAATAGAAAACGTTGTCAACAAAGATTCTCCAAAATCTAAAAAGGTCCAGTATCAAGCTTCCCAGGATTGAAATACCACACTTCTATGGGGATTACAAACAATTGACAAGCTTCTAAAATCTTTTCAATAAGACTATCCATTGTAATGATGATTTATTCAGTGAGGAACATATGCCTTACCTATTATCAGTAATAGGAGGAGATCCAGCCAAGTTTATAAACCACCTAAATATATCGCAAGAGAACTATTTCACAGTTTGGAATATGTTGTGCTCCAGATACGAGAATAAACGGCTTCTCATCAATACTTACATCAACACGAATTTAGAACTATCAAATTTACTGGAATGTTTGCATGCCATCAAAAACCAAGGCATCTAATAAAGAAATTGGATAGGGAAACTCACCGCTTATACAGAAATTTAAACAGTGCAAAATCTTTTAGGCTTCCTACAAGTAAGGTTCCAATCTCTGAGAGCACTATCCCGAGATAAAACGTATAAAAAAAGGAAGTAAACCAACAAACAGTTCATTTAAGACTATAAATGTTGCTGTAATCAATAAACCCGATAAATGTAGCTTTTGGTTCACATCACAGCCTGCTGCTTAGTAACAATAGTACGCGATCTGCATCAGAAAATATAAAACAAGCTAATACAAACGTATAAGTAACACATGCATGGAATCGCAAATGCATCATCCTAGGAACCGCCATAGTGAAAGCGTTTTCTGGTACCCGCAATGAATTGATTCGTGTTCTAATAGATCCTGGGTCTCAAGCAACCTTCATTACAGAAGAAGCCTGTCAGAGATTAAAATTACCAAAAACCGCAGCGTATGCAGAAGTCACAGGCATGGCAAAAACCGAAGCTTGAGTGGTGAACTCAAAAGTTGAACTTACCTTGAAACCAAGATATCCATCCAAATTTAGCTTAGCCATAAAATAGTTTGTAATCAAAAACATAATGCGGGATATGCCAGAGCAGCCTCTAGACCCTTGAAATTGGAAACACATCAAAAATCTGCTGTGGGCTGATCCAACATTTTACATTCCTGGCCCAATCGACTTATTATTGGGTGCGGACTATTATGGAGAAATTCTAGTGAGTAATATAGCAAAGGCATCATCCGACGAACTAACAGCCCTAGGCCGGGCCTCAGTCGATTGTAAGATACAATCAATGA
This sequence comes from Nephrotoma appendiculata, assembly GCA_947310385.1. Taxonomy (NCBI): domain Eukaryota; kingdom Metazoa; phylum Arthropoda; class Insecta; order Diptera; family Tipulidae; genus Nephrotoma; species Nephrotoma appendiculata. Next base: position 378,829,751 of record OX371223.1, read on the forward strand.
CAAGAATTCTGGTAAATAGAGCAGGTGCCACGTAAACGAGCATTCACCAAAAAAGAGCTAGAGTGTGAAAAAATATTCGCCACCAGTCACAAACGTCTGAAATTTGGCCGCTACGTAGTCAAGATTTCTTTTGATATTGAATTATATTCTGCAAGCCCACTGGGATGCTCAAAAAGGGTCACCATCACGCGTTTGATACAAGTAGAAAAACGACTTGCTAAAAATCCAAACCTTTGGCATTCAATATAAGAAGTTCATGGATGAATATATTGCTATAGAATAATGCAAATTCCGGAAACAACCTTGTTCTTTTGGACCGACTCAATGATCACCTTATAGTGGATTCGAGGGCGTCCTCATAAATATAAAACTTTTGTGGCCAACCGAATATCGTAAATTCATACATACTCAAGTCCATCACAATGGCTTCACGTTGGATCAATCGACAATCCGGCAGACTGTGCATCAAGAGGGACCAGTCCGAATTAACTAAAGAACAACAATTTATGGTGAACGGGTCCTGATTGGCTACAATTTTCAACCGTACGTTGGCCACAACAAACTAGTGCTCAAGAGGAAGCTACTTTGGAAACTAAACAACTGGTTACACTTACAACATCAATAACAGTCAATACGTTTATACAGATTTTAGAACGATTTTCAAACATGAACAAAATACTTTGCGTTGTTGGGCTCTCTGGACGGTTTATAAATAAATGTTTGAAAAAAACAGGTTACCGGATCGCGAACTTTAGTTTCTGCTGAAAAACTTAATGAATCCTACAACGAGCTGGTTAGAATAGTTCAACATGCAGAGTTCCAGAATGAAAATCAAGCTCGCTTAACCCATTTATTGATGAAAATAAAATACTAAGAGTAGGAGGAAGAATAACTAATTGTAACCTGTACTATGATACCCAACATCCAAAGATAATGCCTCCAAAACATAGATTCACAAAGCTACTAATCAAAGATGGTTATGTACCCGCCCCCCCCCCCCCCATGCAGTATTCAGTTAACTCTGTCACATCTTAGAAACAACAAGACTCCAACTAATGGCAATCTTACCCAAAGAACGAGTCATGCCATTACGTCCATTTACTAACATAAGAGTTGACTATGCCGAACCAATCTCAGTAAGAGTTTCTAAAAGACGTGGGAATAAGACATGCAAAGGATTCATAGCACTATTTGTATGCTTGTTACCAAAGCAGTGCATATTTAGATATTCGGCGATATGACCAGTGCAGTTTTTAAGAGATTTATGGCTCGAAGCGGTCTTTGCAAACGGATTTACAGCGATAATGGAACCAATTTTGTTGGAGCCCGAGCACTGCTTGAAAAGGTAAAACAATAAGTTCCACAACAAGCAAATCTTGACCTCCAGCAAATGTTAGCTAACATTGAAATTCGGTTGCACTTCATACCAACATCTGCACTATACTTTGGGACTATCAGAAGCAGCAGTGAATTCTCTACAGTTCTATCTAAAACGGGTAGTTGTAGACACAACCCTCACATATGGAAAGTTAGCAATGGTTACATCGCAGGTAGAAGCATGCCTCAATTCTACCAGTTTCATCTGATCCAAATGCGTTGATACAAACACCGGCACATTTTTTAGTTGGTGATTCACTAAAAACTGTCCCAGACTCGAACATGCTGAATGAAAACATTCCTGTTAATCATCGTTGATGTACATTACTATAAAAAATGGTTCAAAACTTTTGGAAACGCTGGTCAAATGAATACCTTACCGAACTACAACAAAGAACTAAATGAACCTGCAAACAACAAATGGTTAAAGTAGACGACCATGTTTTAATAAAAGACAACAACTTACCGCTAACAAACTGGCCTGCGGGAAGGATCATTGATCTACATCCTGGCAGCGATGGTTGACCAGGGTAGTCACAGTAAAAGGGAAGAATGGTTTCATATTCAAAGGACCCATTACCAAAGTAAGTGTCCTACCTTTCGATACGGAGAAGTCGCAAAATAAGTCAGCGAATGACTCCCGTACCAAGGTTCCTAAAGCCACCAATCTCATAGTTCTACCATTACTTCTACTATGTTTAGTGGCGATCAATACACTGCCGAGTCCATCAACCTGTGCCCTAATTCTCTAAGCAGCAAGATAATTTGTAAACGTGTAAACGATAATTTATCTTGCCTTTTTACAATATTCGCATTTTCTAATTGCACTCCAAGATAAAATTCAAAATGGTTATGATAAATAAATGTCAAAACTTAACACACTCTTATGCTGTATGTAGCTTCATATTTAGACTTTGACGGCCCATAGCTACCGTTCTCATTTAAATTTCAACATTAATATTATGGATATAAGTTATTCTATATAGCATCTGTCCACAAACTATAGCACAAGTTGTTACAAGTTGTAGTAATAGTAATTTTACAGGTGAAAATTTTATACAATATATTATCTTGGCATTTTTAAATCGCATTCTCTAAACAGTTTTTTTACCCAAGATAAACCTATTGACAGCAAGCGAGCAAGATAACACTAAACGTCAAAACGGAATTTTAATTATTTTATATCCTTAATAACTCAAAAAATATACTCTCTAGAAGCCTAAATTGTTCCATATACATCAAAGCCATCTAGAATCACACATAGCTCCCAAAATAATATTGAAAACTAATCGGAGTTGGGAGTTATTTGATATTCAAATCAAGATAGATAGACTTATAAAACAAGCCAAATGTTTGAAAAGAACATTACAACAGTCAAAAATTTCTTTACTTCGTATGGTAAAGACGTGTACAATATAAGTCTTATTTATAATTCATCGATTCGTTGAATTTTGATTAATGTTGTGTGTTCTAATTTGTTTAAAGGTTATTCTTTTAAGTACAAAATCGCATTATTATGTAATTATTATTTGCGATATGTTTTGAAATCCCATCAAATCTGTCTTAAGCAGATCATAATTTCAGTGTATTTCGTTGTTGAAGACGGAATGCCTTATTTAGCTCTTTCCGCACATACGAGTTGACAATACCTACGTATATTAGTCGGGTCTCAGAAGTCCCGGGATTGTCTTACTAGAATTTTAGAATTTCGAGTAAACTAGTTAGTCACTTCGAGTTTTCCGAACTCCACGAGTTCCTCATCCAATATTTTTTTATATGCCTCCTCAATAACGCCGAAAATTTGTTATTCGAAACTAAGTCTAGTTATGGACGAGTTACGTTTTAGTGTTACGATTTGATTTTTTTTTACCTTGAGTTTGTTTTTAATGTTTGTAAAATGTTTGGGTTAATCTTAAGGACCGGTAACGAGTAGAAGGTGAGACTTTGATCAATTACCTGCACTTTAAAAATCGATTTTATGCAATAGAGGTCTTGTTTGACCTCAGTGCTAGTTAAAAGCTAGTTTTAATGCATAATATAATTAAATTTTATACTCGTTCATTACTGTTCGAAATTTGTCATAATCATCAATTTCTCAACCACAAATTAATAAATAATCTAGGATTAAAGCATTGTAAGATCTTAAAGATTATTCAGTGCTAATAGTGCCTCTAAATGAAATATTAAAAAAAACCAAACTGAAATTTGTTAACTAATTTAGATTTTCTATAGGTCGTAACGATCAAGTAAAACATTATGAGTGCGTTGAAAGCTTTGAGTGCTATGTGGAGAACGGGTCCATTTTAGATGTTGTCAAATCAGGCACTTGAAACACTAGACATTTATGTTTGAAAATTGAGCAACTAAAATTGCATTTACCGACCAATTGGCTCCGTGGCTATAGCTTTGGTGTTTGGATCGGGAGGTACCGGGGTCGAATCCCGATAGGGACAGGATGCAAAAGGGATTTTTCATCATCTGATTACGATTGGTGATTAAAATGAACACAACTATGACCACCTGTCGAAGTGCACAACTCACGGGCCGACCCATCTTCCATGCTAACTATAGGCTTACATGGCGCTATGCAATGTGCAGATGGTTCTACATAAATCGCACCTATAGCCGTACGTCCAATTTTAGCAATGCGTAAGGTAGGACGTCAAAAGTGAACCGCGATAGAGTTGGGAGTGCTTAGGCCCCAGAACAGATTGCATAGAATAAAAAACATAACATAACATAAACTGCATTTGCTGTAATCCACAGACCATCTTGTTCTGGGATATTCTACCCATTAAGTCTTCTTCTTCTAATAGAAATAGGTACATTATTTATTAACTACTTTAAACATAAAATCATACATAAATAATAAATTTATTTGATTGTTGTTCTTGTTGAAATACTGGAGATAAAACTAAGCAAAAGTAAATAGGTAAAAGTGAAGACGATTGATTAAAATATTCGAATGTTTGACTTTACTGAAAGAATATTTTAATTCCAACGATAACAGTCCATTTTTACATTCTAAATGGAAAGAATTTTATAACTTTTTTATGTAAAGTTTCGCAGTTATTTAAATTGTTAGAACTTGGCTTGTTTAATTCTAAAATAAAACTATAAATTAAATTATCAAAAACTGCAATTAATTATTAATAATATCCAAACGAAATCGTTTTACACATTCAAGCAAAGTTATTCCGCGATAAATTACTTGTGTTACTTTTTGACATAAACTTATCTTGCCACTTTACATTTTATCTTGAAAAAAATTTAGAGAATGCGAATTTTCTAAAACATCACGATATCCAATATAAATCTAGACTTCTACGATAATTTTTTTTCGTGTGTACAAGTTATCACTTTTACACATTGCAATTTATCTTGGTTTTTAGAGAATTAGGGCACTGGACTGTATCTAGAAAACTTAGAAAATCTTCGATTCACCAATCAGCAGTGGAAAATAGTGGTTTACTTCAACCTCACATCGTACTATTCAGGTTTGATGGCATACAGAAATCTGGCAAAGAACATGGATCAACTTTGCATGGAAACATCTGAAGACAATCATCAGATATCCTCTGTAATCAACAACCGGCGCATGCACATTCTAACTGAAATCGAGGACAAGAACGCAATACTTCACTACAGAGAAAGGAGAAGAAAACGTGGGATCCTAAATATCGTGGGCAATTTGGCAAGTGACCTAATATTTGGAGTTCTAGATAACCGGGATGCGAAGCACTATGAAGAGGAAATACAAAAAGTTAAACTAAATCAACAACACCTTTTAATAATAGCCAAGAACCAAACATCTATTGCTGACGCTACTTTAAACATTTTTGTGATCATGAAGTGTATGTACTCCTAAAAAGTTTTGAATTCATCAAGGGGTTATCTAACGGATTGAGCACGGTCTTACAGTTCGTGCACAATAACATGTTGGACTCGTTAATGTTTCTTTTCAAAGATTTGAAATATCAAGAAATCGGTCCCGTCTCAGCTTAACAGCCTAAGGTTTAAGCGAGGGACAATAGATGCGGTAGCACGTAGTTCAGTTTTGTGTTTGTTATTTTTTTATTTAGCTGAAGTAACTCACAATTTCTTAAGCTCCACCTCAGTGCTTTTATTCCAATAGACTCGAGACGGTTGGTGAGCTGATTTCAACCAGTGAGATGTTTCCAATAAACGAACATTTCAAAAGCTCCCACCTATTTCGGTTGTCAAATTGCAGGTTCTATTTCCGGTGAGGTATGCCGATAGTTCTTTAAGTTCATTGTACAAAGAACACCAGATATTAACAGCATAGTAAATAAATACAATATCTTCATTGTCTCTATATCGTCAATATCCTCCATGCCACTGTTTAATAAAACCAAACATATAGTTCTAGCAATGCACTTCTGGATGTGATTAGAGAAACTCAAATTTTCCACTGCAAGTAACCCGTCTTTAAATTCACAGACACTTTTTGCAGAGTGGTACCATTATGGTCTTACACTTATTGATGTTATGAGATTAAGCAGATTAGAATCACACCAAGTCACTAAGTTGTCAATATCTTGTTGTAATTTGTGGGTGTCGTTGATTTGAAGGGCATACGCTTTCATTAGAACCTTAGAATAATAAATTACTGCGGGGAATTACAAATGAATCACTCCATTAATGAAAATAGTGATAATTCAAGGGTCTATATGAATGCCTTGAATCACGCTGGGGGTGGCTGAAATTAATTCATACATTTTGTTCCCTATTTCGATATATTACTGGCGGTTGTTCAAGTGTGATTTAAACGAAAATATGCAAGCAGACTTGATATGGAGTCTAAGGCCTTTGCACAGTCTAGGTGTGTGTACCACATGAAACTGCTTGTGATTTTCAATTTCGTTTAAACGTGCTGCTGGAGGCCGTTCCCTTACAGGAATAATATCACAGTATCCTTACATTGAGACGCAACTTTGCATTTTATATCAATGATGGCATGTGTTGTAGAACTGAGGAGCAGCTCCTGTCTAATACGGTGTGAATTAAGAATCCATGTAAATTAACAGCAACCAGGTAATACTTGGATTGATGTAAACTCTGGTTTCTGTTTAGCCATTGGCAAGGAAAGATAATTAATTCTTTCAAAAAAAATTTTGCCAGCGCTACCTCTGTGGCATTGGAGTAGCAAATGTACCTTTTAGGCGTATTGAAACGATTGCTATCTAAATCGAACTCGACGTATATTTCTGCATCGCAGCCCCGGAGATGACCATTATAGTCAAAATATTATCGTTAAAATTTTTTCCAGAACCGCTAGCTCATTTGTTTGATTTTTTGCACGTAGTATACGATGTGACTGCTGAAAAGAGGTTAATTGTTTGAAATAGAGTAGAAAATTGGATGGCATTAGAGGATCGATTGTTTCATCGATTCTTCAGAATGGTTTGGAATTTAGGATGTCATACACTGACTTCTTCGTTGAGGAAAGCGGTAAGTTCTTCTAAGGCCAAAATGTTGTTCGTTATAACTAGCTTCAGATAGAGCTTTGTGGGTTTTACTGCTGGTTCCCAAATGCTACTCTGAAATTTGGGAAATTGGAAGGAATGGAGAAATTAATATTATTTGATTATCATATTAGTTTAGCATTATTTGTGACATAATATACAAGTATAAAATAGTTGAATAAGTTACCTATGATGCAAGCACATGCCTTTATTTCCCAATGACTTAAAGTAAGGAATAATCTTGACTATGGTGCATTTCTGTTTCTGATACTCTCATAGGAGTATAAGAATCAGTGGGTCTTTAAATGTTTGTATCAAGAGTTCTGAAAACGGCTCTTGGGCGCTGATTTCAGGAAAATTCAATTAGAGGTTCTCGCAATGAATCCAGATTTTGAGAAAAATTCGTTTTGAAGGCCATTTATTTGATGGGACTCGGGACCGGTTTCTTATTTGCTGACACGATTTTGATACAAATTTGTGAAGAGGAGTTTGCAAATGCGAGGAATCGAATTCGATTGTATTTCGGGAAAAATCGTTCATAGGGTCGTCGGTTTGCCCCTGGTCTCTTTCTTTAATTTTTCCTTCGGCTCTCACGATTTTTGTAAACTTGGTGTGGGGAAAGGGGTTTAAGAACCAATTGCGATGGTTGCTAATTTCGAGGAAATTCATTGAGACTTTCGTGTGGTGGGGCCCGGAAAATGGTAAATCAAGGGAGTTTTCGGCCAAAAAATTACCACTCTGATTGGCCCTTATTTTTGGGGGTTCTTGGTTTGGCTGAGCCTTCTTTTAATATTTTATTCGATTTAATCGAAATTGATAAGACTTGGCGAGACGGTCTTCCGAAGAAGCCCTCATAATCCACCATCTTGCAAAGTGTTGCACCATGTCGTAGAATGTTGCATTATGTTCTCGGATGTTGTATCATGTTGCGTCATATTGCGAGGTGTAGGAATATTGTGTGATATTTCATGTTGTACCATGTTGCATATTGTGTACCATATTTCGTAATGTTGCACCATGTTGCATGATGTTGCACTAAGTGATGTTGCATCACGTTGATTTGCTTTGGGTATTGTACTTTTAATCAAGTCCTTTTGAAATGGTTGGTTCTTGTAAAAATGTTAATTTGTATAGCGTTTCCTATCTACTTAATGTTTTGAGCTTGTTCTTTTTTACATTTTCTTCTACCTCAAACGATTTTCATGACGTCGAGTGGGCCCTGATTGCTTTCTTTAAGTCTTATTCGACTCGCACAATTGTTATAAAAATTGCTGAGCGTGTGTTTTTGAGAACTAGAAACCGAATGCAATGGGTCCTGGTTTCGAAAAAAATCATTTACGTGGTCATCCGAATTCCAATTTTAAATTTTTGTTGGTCTGCAACTGTTCTTATAAAATTTGCGATAAGGGTTTGTTATTTCCAGAAGTGATTTAGTTCATACTATAGTACTTTTTCCGATACTTTGGCTGTGTTAAAAGAACTTCGATACTCGAGTAATTTTTAATACTTTTGAAGGCATTCAAAAACATTCAATAGCAATATACGTCAATACAGACAATATTTCAGAAGAAAATAATATCATAATGAAATCCAGAAAAAGTTAATTTTCTAAATCGGGCAGCTTATGCAGCGTCAGTACGGAATAACCATGAACCCTCTGTTTACCATCGACTTTGGGTTTAGCTGGCGAAGACCACTCCCGTGGGTTAAGCAGCCACTAAATGTAATGAACCTCTCTTGAAATTGTTCTTGCCGGGCCACACAGGCTTAGATTATAAAAATCCTACTCTGACCAAAATTTCATGTTTCAAAAGTTAACTATTTTGACTCATCGAAAAGATCACAAAGAGCCTAATTTTTTCAGTAGCCCCTAAACAAACACAATATTCTTAATATGCTCTTGATTTAACGGAAGTTCTTAGATTTAGCTCTAAGTTTAAAATTTCTTGGCAATCGAAAATTTAAAACTTCAAAAAATGTGCGATACGAGACCTCATCTATCACATTTTCTCGATTGTGTACCAAGGCCATAAGCGATTCATGAATTTTAATCCATTTTTCACTTTGTCAAATTGTGCAATAGTGATGATCAAAGTTGTTGAATAAACGCCGAAATCTGTGGTTAAGCCAGATTAAAATATATTTCTTCCATATTGGAACGATTATTTGATCTGGTTATTTGTCTTACTACAATTCCAATTCTCACCGATTAATGTTATATTTCGTTATTTTAGGGGCTTAGATCAGTTCAATTTCTTAACCAAATGACAGCTAATATGAGATGGACTAAACATAATATTATGCGTAAAAATATCATTACAAGGAACGGAAAAATTTCAGTTGTTTCAGTTGATTCCATAGTTCCCATAATTCATGAGAGTAATCAGGTTTCAGGTTATCAGGTTTCAGCCAATCTCAGAATTTCGGTGGTCGATTTTATCTTCTGTTTTTATATCACCTTTTCATATTACTGATAAATAATGAGAAAGTTACATGGGTCATCAAGACACTAATTGACAGTTATTTAAACGTTTCACTAACCTTGCTCACTAAATTTTATGTAAAATATGCAAAACGGTTTTATTTAAATTTGACCCTTACAACGAATAATTTAAAGTGCTATATTTACCTGTGATTATTTAAATTAAGTATCTACCTCGATTGGTGCGGTGGATATAAGAAAATGATAAAATATTTATGTTCAATCGATTATAAATCAATTTTCTCCATATATATTTAAATTTACGTAATTTACGGTTTAAGCTTCCAAATTATGTGATTTTAATTTATTTGTAATCTTCTCAAGATGAACGACATAAAATATTTTAAAAATGATAATTCAAGAGTTCACAAATAAAAATTGAAATTTTCTACCTATTACAGTTAGGTTAGAAAACGAAGCAACATAAATATTTCAGATCACCTGTTTCCAGTTTACAAGCGGAAGAAAATAAATTTTCAGGCAAGGTTTCAAAATTATTGATTTTATATAGACATTCAAATAGAAATGACTAAAAGTGGTCCCTTTTGAATCCCGTTATTTTCCTAAATCAAGACATACATTTAAAACACACGATCTGCGATCATAATCGTGAAACCAACCATTTTTTATGTTCAATTATTAGTGTTCGTCTCCTTAGGCGGTCTGATCAACCGAAAAATAAGAAAATGAAGACGTTTTAACTTATAACACAATCTTATTTTTTACAAAAATATAAGGTTGCATGTTGCATATAACGGTCCTGGTCAATATTAATATTTTTTGTAGCGATGATGCCGTTAACCAGATAAAATAATTACTTCAGGGATAGCATTCTAATGTGTTTCTACAGAATTATCTCCGATGCTTATTTAATCTAGCCACGCCTAACCCTTTATTTACGAATTTTTACCCCATACTCGTTCGATGTGTACCCCAACCGTATATAAATCAACAAAATTCATATTTAATATTTTATTCATAAGATGAGGGGTCAAAGTAAAGTCATTGGCTAAAAAGAATAATAATAAGAAAATTGTTAAAATTCTTTGTAGCATTATTTTTTGTAAACTTTTGTATTTCACGATCGCTGCGATCACCTGTGGCGTTCCATATATACATTTAAACTTTTATGTACAATTTTGAGATTTTTTTTTACGTGTAAACATTTCTTACCTTACGTATTGTATAATTATTATTATTGTTATATTTAAGAGTAATAACAGTAATGATGATTATTATTGTTGCAAAAAAAAATTGGAACATGTTATTAACAGATTCAACCCTATGTTAATTAAAAAGTCATACACACCGTTTAACAGTTAATTATACATTTTCAGTTATGTATTATGTAATAATGGTAAGTGTTCGTTCATATATGTAAAAAAATTATACACGAATATTTAAAATTGTCTCAGCTATGGGGTTCTATTTTCCTGAAAATTTTCCAAAATTATGAGAGATCTCACACCTGTTCCATTAAAAAAAAATTATAACGACGACTTTAAGACAAATGATTTATTACATTGCTTAAATTCTTTATGATTTATTACTCGTTATATATACTTTCTGATTTCGATGAGTGATTAGAATCAAAGTAAAGACCAAAATTCATTTGATTGTTAATTTCACTTGAATTTTAATGAATGGTCCGTACTCAATTGACCTATATTTGTTTATCTCTCAACACCAGGTTTGGCATGGTTTTATATATAAATTGGCGCCATGTTGTTCTGATATAGATTGTGGAAGCCAATTCACTGCTTACGAGTGCAGCGATATTTATAACGATTGTGATACTTAGACACCTGATGCGGGTTTCTTTAATTATACTTAAATAACTGTCATGAAGCTGCGGAAGTAAACAATAGTATAGCTATACAAAAATAACGAAAAGTGCAACTTCTAAAAAATGTAGCAAAGAAAAGTGTAAATAGCAAACCGTTACTAAAAAGGATCATGAAAAATATGCTGTATACGAAAGCGGGAATTTGACAACGGAAAATAAAAGATTACGCTATTCACCGCAAGTGGTAGCACTATCACTGAAGAGAATTATTTATTTATGTTATTACCAGCGGAATTTTTTTAAAATTAAATAAAGCATCTCAGCGGAATAAAATATTAAAACTGATCCTTAAAATGACAAATTGATTGATTCCCAAAGTAAAGGAACTCGATCAGTAAATGAAATCTTGAAATTTAACAATATTCCGTCTTTCCACCATTTCTTAACGAACTACGATGAAATTTGGATAGCAGTGTGGATCAGAGAATTTAAAGTAAGTTTTTGATCCTCATTCTAGGATCTGTTCGTGCTAGACAAAACTGGCCATTTCATAACCTGTCCTTATGAAAAATGGTGTCTGTACATTTTACACGATATAAATAAATTTTAAACTGGAAGGAACTCGCTTATTTCTTATTTTAATTTTGTAAAATGTGCATCGCATACAGGGACAATTCGGAAAAATTGTATGGATTACAATTTTCACTATAATTTTTTAATTTTCTGTGACGATATAAGTTATATTTAGTTTTTGTCCAATATCTCAAAAACTTCCACTAGTAACCAATACTTCATAAATTTTTTATCTAATCTCAATGTGATCTAGGCTATTAGAAAAATAACGAAAGTATTGGTTACTAGTGGAATTTTTTGAGATATTGGTCTCAAACTGAAAATAACTTATATGACCGCAGAAAATCAAAAATTTCTAGTAAAAATTCTAATACATAAATTTTCCCCAAATTTTCCATAGAGTCTCAGAATGACCTGAGCGAATTGTGTGTAATTATAACTTATAAGGGTTATTGTCCACCGTTTTAATCTTTGAATTGTCAGGCAACATTTTTCCGGATGAAATAATGACAACAGCGGCTTGTGGCCCGTCACCAATTCCAATTTCCTACCACATAGATACTGATGAAACTTAACAATTCCAAAAATTATCGAGAGTATCGTCGTTGGTGTTCATTCATCGTCTTGGACGCGAAAGCGATTGGTTGTTCGTCTCCGTTAGGGAACTGGTGTGAAATGACGGCTCCGACTCTAATACTTGATCCATCTGTGGCAAGTATTAGTGGTAATTCACTCTGGAAGTGATCCATTTTGGTTTCTTCCGCAATCATTCGTTTGATATTTTTAAACGCGTGCTCTCTCTCTCTCTCTCTCTTCCTTCAAATGAACACAACATCCTTTCGTTGAAGTTAATTCAAGGGCGCCGACATTTGTGAAAAGTTCACCTAGAACTTATTGTAGTAATTCACTTTACCCAGGGATGCTTCAACATCCTTTAATTTTATCGGTGGTGGATTTTTTTCGATAGCCTCAACGCCTTTATGCATTGGTTTGATGCCATCTTCTGAAATGATATGTCCCAAATATTCGATCTCGGTTTAGAAGAATTGGCATTTCTTTAACTTACTGGGCAGTTCTACATCGTCTAACCGTTTGAATAATTGTTCAAGTGTCCGCAGTGCTTCCTCAGCTGTTCGACCAGACCCTACGAGATCATCCAAATAAATGGCGATATTGGGTAAATCAGCCAAACACTGACCCATAAATTTATGGAAAATCGCGGGTGCGCTTGCTATCCCAAATGGCATTCTATTAAATTGGAACAACCCCACGTGTGTGTTGATAACCATGTACTGCTTCGACACCTCATCGAGGGGAATTTGCAAGCATGCCTCAGCAAGATCGATTTTCGAAAACCACTTTCCATTATTCGGATATTGTTCAATCTTCAATTGTGGGTTGATTTTCACTTTGAAATCCCCGCATAATCTGACCTCAGAATTTGATTTCGGCACAATGATAATTGGTGCAAATCTAATGTTTAAAAAATTTCGGAATTACGTTCTCTTTCAGAGTCAAATTTCTTTTCGAAAATTATTTCATAGAAACGACGCATACCTGATATATTTGTTGATCCAATTATGATTTTTCTGCTTTCGTCGCCAACACCTTTTCTCAACCAGCGTTTGCACTTCGTCCCGGACTTGAAAATGGAAAGCTTCAAACCAGTCCATTCTGAAAATGTTGGTATCCTCTTTACTATCAGGAACGAGCAACGACAACTTCACCATCTTGTTCCGAATCTCAACCCTGACTTCTAATGTTCCATACAGTTTAACTGACGTATTTCCATAGGCTGTCAGAATTTTGTTGGTTTTTTGACAACTTGGCCTCGCCAAAACTTTATATCCAGGTAACCCAACCATGGACGATCTTGCTTTTGAGTACAATAAAAATTCCACTAAAACGCCGTTAACTTTGATGTTGACATACCGCTTCCGTGACGCACTAACAAATTGACTGATGACTTTTTTTTGTTATGCACACACATTGGATATGTCCTATTTCATTGCATCACATGTTGAATTCACAAATTTACAATAGCGACGCTCATGGTGTTTGAAACATCCTGGGCAAGATCGTATTAGGCGTTGATTATAGGACGACTCACGGAACATGAACGACTATCACCCGATTTTGATCGACTTGACCACCTTCTTGAACGTGACCGATTTGTTGAAAACCTCGAACAATCATACATCGTAAAAATCTCAGGGACTTCATTATCTTTCATCCTATAAAGAATTTGCAATGAAGACTGTGTTGATTCGAAGGTTTCTGAGATCATCAAAACCTCCTGCAGAGTTGAATTAATTTTTGCAAACACGCCGTTCTCACACTGTTAGATATCGTGTTCATCACTATCATATCTCTAATGGCCCAATCCACATAAGACTCTTTGTATCCAGTATTACTGCATGCGAACTCACACTCTCTTGACGCTGCACGAAGTCTTCCAACCCACTCCGCATATGACTCATTTGGATTCATTTTTGTGTGTAAAAATTTATTGCTAATACGTGAGATTTTGATTGAAAATAGCACTTCATTTTGTCGATGATTTCATTGTACGTATCCGTCTTGTAAAAAAATCTCACAGTTGTTACCAAGTGTGGACATAATATATATCGTCTAATAGTGCACGCTATTACCTTTTTACATTAAAACTTAAATACTTTAGGAGTCACCCAACACAAGTTTTAAATTGCACAATTTTTGAAAAATTCATATATTCATACATCTCTGAGTTTTCTGGAAGCGGCCATAGTGTAGCAGGTAATTTGACGAATATTATAATTTTCGTTAAATTTGCCAATTTAAAAATTATCGTGAGCAACCCCAAATCTTTTTATTTTTACGCGGTTAAGTGTTTTGATCAGCATGATTCATCCACTTTTACAAGATAGATAGATATCCACGCTTGGTAATGTCTCAAATTATCAAAGTGCAACCCTAAACCTTTTCATTTCTAGTTGCTACAAAATGTCTGATTCCAGGAATTTTAGATATGTTAGCACGTGTAGGCATATATCGCTTGATAGTGGATGGATTTGGAGCAGTTAACTATATTAAAATAAAATAATTTAGGATGTTTTCACAAAAGTTTTAATGTGAAATAAAATTTTTGAAAAATTCAAATTTTCGTCAACACTATAACTGATACCAGAAATGGCATAGCTGTTGCCAAGTGTGCGCATAATGCTTCACGATAATTTTAAATTGGTAAATTTATTGAAAATTATACTCCTCCAATTACCTGCTACATTGTGGCCGATTCCAAGAACCTCAGAGGAGTTACCAAGCGTGTTCATATATCATCTAAAAGTAGACTAACCAAATTATTCAATAGCGCTAACCACTTAAAAATAAAAAGATTTATGGTTACTCCTCGATAATCTATAAACCGGCAAATTTAATAAAAAATTTAACATGCGTCAAAATACCTGCTTCACTAAGGACGATTCCAGGAATCTCAGAGCTGCTACCATAGGGGGCATATATCTTAAAAATAAAAATATTTGGTGAGCCTCCACGATAGTTTTTAAATCGGTAAATTTAATGAAAATTCTAATATTCGTCAAAAAACCTGTAACTTTTTTGAATAGCTAAATTCGTTCACTATTAGATGACATAATAAGAGATTACGCTACTCACCACAAGTAGCAGTACTATCACTAAAGAGAATTTATTTTGTTATATTAGTACCAGCGGAAACTTTTTATTCATTATGTATTACATTTTCACTAAATAAAACATCTCAGCGGAATAAAATAGTAAAAGTGATCCTTAAATTGGCAAATCGATTGATCCCCAAAGTAAAGGAACTCGGTATATGAAATGTTGAAATTTAACAATAGTCCGTCTTTATCCGCCATGTCTTAACGAATTACGATGAAATTTGGAAGGTATAGTATTGATCAGGGATTTTAGAGTAAGTTTTGGGGACTGTACTAAACTATCCCTTTTTGAACCAGACCTTATGAAAAGAGTTTCTGTACATTTTACACTGTATAAATACATTTTAAACAGGGAACTCGGCTATTCCTTATTTCAATTTTGTAAAATTTGCATGGCATACAGCATAGCAATACATATATAGTAGTACCATCATTCGAAAAAAATCTTTAGATGGTGAAAATCCAGGTAGCGCGTCAATCGAAATTAAGTTATGCAATAATTTTACTAATTCGCCTAAATGTTTGCAAGATTAAATACACTTACAGTACACACGGCGTATTTTTGTATACATTAACCAGTATAGTATTGCTTCACTCTAACTTATTATACTACATATTAACACAGAATATATTTATTTCAACTCGTATTGTTTTACAATTGTCAAGGTCATGTAGAAAATGTGTTTAATATTTTTTGTGATAAACAATAAAACAAATCGTGAATACCTTACTTCAATTTTCTTTTTATAAAAATTAGCATAAATAATTTTTTTTCTATGATAGAAATGCAAAAGAATATGTATTGTTCAATCAAATAAATCCATTATTGGAAAGGAGATATGAACGATAGGATATATACATATGTATATTTAATATATTGTTACGGTGACACCTAGAATAGAATAGAATAAGTTAATTTCATTAATTGTTCAATTACATTTATAATTTATACTCAGCATTTAGGCGTATTTCTATACTAACATATTTGCTGCGCATTTAGGATTATTCTAGAAACAAATATTTTGGTATATAAAGGCGCGCGTTAACGTGGAATGCTGAGTATTATTTTAAACGTGATACAGTGAAGGTTAAATAGAAAGATTATTAAAGTGATTATTAAAACGATTATTAAAGTGATAATTAAAAAGTGTGTTATAATTATAATAATTAATTGTGAAAATTGTGTTGTATAATAAATTGTGTTGTGTAAATAAAATTGTGTGAGTTAAAATTTGAAGCAGTGTATTTATTCACAATCCAGTGATTCGAACCTTGATTGACAAGGCAAAATCGTAACAATTGGTGACAGCGGTGGGATTGTGAATAATAAGGAAAATGATTCTCTACGAATTAAAGCTTGCGCAATTAAAGGAGCAACTGAAACAGCGAGGTTTGGCCAGTGAAGGCACGAAAGCTAGTTTGATGGAGCGACTACGTGAGGCCATGGAGAAGGAAGGTTTAAATCCAGACAAGTATGATTTCGAGGATGAAAAAACGGATGAGATCGGTGTGGACAAGAAAGAAGGCGACGTACAAATGGTGGTCGGAACAACACAAAACCCATCTGGAAGTTTCGATTTATCGCAGTTGATGGCTGCTATGAATATGATGGGACAACAGTTGACGCAACAAGGGGCGGACATTAAACATCAAATGAAACAGCAGATGTTACAAGTGGAGCAACAAGGGGCGGACATTAAACATCAAATGAAACAACAGATGTTACAAGTAGAGCAACAAGGGGCGGACATTAAACAATCGAACCACGAAATAAAACAGCAGATGTTACAAGTGGAAGTTGGCCAAAAGAAAATGGACGAGAGGTTTCTGGAGTTATCTTCTACATTACACGGTAAAGTGGAAAAACTGCAAACAGAAGTACACGCAGAAATTCAAAATGTTAAAGGGACGGTTCAACAAAAATTTGAATCGGTTAAACAAGATTTTCAAACGGAAGTTAAACGTCTCGAGAAGGAGCTCCAAGAGGTCAAGGCGAATGGAACGACACAGCAAGTGATCCAGACGGTTAATGCAGTTAAGATAAAACCACCAACATTTGATGGAACAACATCCTTCAGTATTTTTAAGTTCCAATTCGAAACGGCCATTAAGCGAAATCAGTGGACTGAAGAACAATGTGTTGGAGCGTTAATTGTGGCTCTTAAAGGCGAAGCGGCAGAAACACTACAAATCATTCCCGAGCAGGAACGGAACGTTTACATGGGAATTATGAAGGCGTTAGATCGAAAGTACGGAAGCGACCACAAACGAGAAATCTATCGCATGGAGTTGAAGGGTCGATACCAAAGAGGAGGAGAATCGCTACAGGAATATTCATCGGCAGTTGAGCGGCTCGCGCATTTAGCACATTCAAATATGTCGGTCGATTACATGGAGCGAATTAAAATAGATGCGTTCATTGACGGTATTCGAGATCCTGAGACACGCAGAGCAGTGATGTTGTCACCTAAGGCAACTTTCACGGAAACCATCGCTTGTGCGTTAACAAATGAAACTGCGCAAACCATCATCAAACCAGCAATGAAAATTCGTCGAGTGGAGATTGATTCCAGAATAGACACCACGCGGGCTACGCCAAGGTTCAGAGATGGAAGTGGCAGGATTAAATGCTGGGTATGTGATAGAATGGGTCACATCTCACGGGACTGTTGGGAGATTAAAAAGAAACGAGCAAGGTCGCCATCTCCTATGAAGCGTAGATCAAACGAGGAGCAGATAGAATCCAGAAAGGAGAGTCAGACGACAGTGGAGTCGTTAAACTAAAAAGAGTCAGTTTGAAGGGGCAGAAGCTGACTCCCACAACCGACTGCCCCATAACCTTCATCCATGTTTCGAGAATAGCAAGGAGCGGTGACAGCTTAACAATGGAAGCCGATATTGATGGGAAGAAATGCATGATCACGCTGGATACGGGAGCAACTCATACGATTGTTCGTGAGGATATTATCGATGGAATTATGGAACCAGCTAATGGAATAAAGTTACGAACGGCGACTGGAGAAAATTCAGCAATAAAAGGGAAAAAGGTCGTAAAAATAAGGATTGGGCGAAATCACTTTCAACACGAGGTGCTGGTTGCAGATATTGTAGACGAAGTTATCTTGGGGATGGATTTTATGAGAACGAATGGTTTCGTGGTGGATGTTGGACGGGGTGTATTAACCTACGATAATATCGAGTTTCCACTTCATGTTAGCGCCGTTATAGGAGAAACGAGCAGGCAAATTATAATGGATCATCGGGAGAAGCTGCCACCGAACTCGGAAACATTAGTATGGGCAAGATTGGAGGGAGATTCTGGGTCACCTAGGTTGTGGGTTGTGGAAGCCAATGAAGCGGAGAGCGGAGCCAGAGAAATTATGATCGGGAAAGTCCTGGTGAAACCAGACAGCGATAATAGAGTACCAATTAGGACTCTAAATCTCTCGGATAAGATGAAAACCATCAAGAAAGGAACAATAATCGGAAAATGCGAAGAAATATCTGCGATTGTGAAGTGCGAGCAGAAAAATCCGATTAATACGACTAACTCGCAAGGGCAGAAAGAGGTTGTAGAACAACTCATGGAGAAATGGACCGAAGATCTTACTAAGGAACAGAAAAATTTGGCAAAACAATTGCTCGAGCGGTACATGCCAATATTCTGCAGTACACCGGACAATAATGGGAGAACCACAATGGTAAAACATCGAATAGATACAGGAGCAGAAATGCCGATTCGCCAACCACCCAGGAGATTACCGTTGGCAAAGCAAGGAGAAGTGGATCGAATGGTAAAAGATATGCAAGCAGCAGGGGTAATCGAAACATCAAGCAGTCCATGGAGTTCACCAGTGGTGTTAGTCGAGAAAAAGGATGGTAGCATGAGATTCTGCGTGGATTACCGAAAATTAAATGCTGTGACGAAAAAGGATAGTTACCCATTGCCAAGGATCGATGACACGTTAGACACATTATCGGGAGCTCGAATATTTTCAACATTAGATCTGCAAAGCGGCTATTGGCAAGTGGAAGTCCAGGAGGAAGATCGCGAGAAAACGGCATTCAGTGTGGGTAACGGATTATGGCAATTTAACGTTATGCCATTCGGATTATGTAACGCCCCTGCGACTTTTGAACGGCTAATGGAGCGCGTGCTAAAGGGATTACATTGGAGGACGTGCCTCGTATATTTGGATGACATCATCGTTATGGGCAAGGATTTCGACGAGCATTTAAGGAATTTGGCAGAGGTTTTGGATCGGATACAAGCCGCCGGATTGAAGCTAAGCCCAAAGAAATGCAAACTATTTAGAACGGAAGTAAAATATTTGGGTCATAAGGTAACAACCAATGGAATCCATACCGATGAAGACAAGATCGCAGCAGTGAAGGAATGGCCACGACCTAAAAACTTACATGAATTACGGAGCTTCCTTGGATTGTGTACCTATTATAGACGATTCGTGCCAGGATTCGCCAATATTGCAAAGAGTTTACACGAGTTAACCAGGAAGAACAAGGCATTCGAATGGAAGGATGATCAAGAAGAGGCATTCGTGGAACTAAGACGACGATTATGCGAAGCACCAATCCTTGCATACCCTATACCCAACGTTAAATTCATTTTGGACACCGATGCAAGTAATGATGGTATAGGAGGAGTATTATCACAGGCAACAAATGGTGAGGAGCGAGTTATTGCATATTACTCCAAGATGTTATCAAAACCGGAACGGAATTATTGTGTAACACGGAAAGAGTTGTTGGCTATAGTGGAATGTGTTAAGCACTTCCATAAGTACCTCTATGGCCAAAAATTTCTTCTACGGACGGATCATGGAGCTTTGCGCTGGTTGTTACAATTCAAAAATCCAGAGGGACAAGTAGCACGTTGGATCGAACGTTTGCAAAGCTACGATTTCCAAATTGAACATCGGAAGGGAACCGCACATGGAAATGCCGACGCATTATCAAGAAGGCCATGTCCCGTGGAATGCAAGCATTGTGGGCGTGTGGAGAGTAAGGAAAACATCATCGATATTCGACTTATGCAAGTGCTACCTGATGCGGAATGGACTGATGAAATGATCAAGAAGGAGCAATTACGGGATGCTGACCTGTCATTCATCATGGAACATAAGGAAAAGGAACACCGTCCCACATGGAGTGAGATAGCTGACAAAACTCCCATTGTGAAAGCTTATTGGGCTCAATGGGATAGCCTCCACATAGAAAATGGTTGTTTAAAACGAAAGTGGGAAAGCACGGATGGTAAAGTAAAACAATTGTTGGTAGTGGTGCCAAAAGATCGGATAGCGGAAATCCTCAAGGAGTATCATGGAGGAGCAAGTGGAGGTCACCTAGGGATTAATAAAACATTGGCCAAAATTCGACAACGTTTCTACTGGTCCGGATGTAGACAGTCAGTAGTAGAATGGTGTCGAAGATGTGACCAATGTGCGGCAGTAAAGAGACCAGCACGAAAAAGCCGTGGAACCATGAAACAATATAATGTCGGGGCACCATTTGAGAGAATTGCGATGGATGTGGCGGGGCCATTTCCGACCACCGAGAGCGGAAATAAATATGTGCTAGTAATAATGGATTATTTTAGCAAATGGGCGGAGGTGTACCCCATACCCAATCAGGAGACAACAACAATAGCTGATGCCGTGGTTAACAATTGGATTAGCAGATTTGGTGTACCTATGGAAATTCACACGGATCAAGGAAGGAATTTCGAATCGGTGGTATTTCAGGAGATATGTCAGATGCTTGGAATCAATAAAACAAGAACGACGCCTTTACACCCACAGTCGGACGGTATGGTGGAAAGATTCAATGGCACATTGGAGGAATTTCTAGCAAAGGTTGTGGAAAGGAACCAACGCAACTGGGATCGACATATACCGATGTTCCTGATGGCCTACCGATCAGCGGTACATGACACAACAGGAGTAACACCAGCTAAAACCATATTTGGGAATAACCTGCGATTACCGGGAGATTTAAAGTTTGGAGCTGTTCCATCAGCAGCTCTATGCGGACAGGATTACGTCGACCGGATGAAAGAGGAACTCAATGAAATACATCAATTTGTACGGGAGAAAATTCGAATATCAAGTGATCGAATAAAAGCTCGATATGACATACGAGCAAATAATCAAGGCTTCGAGGAAGGGCAATTGGTATGGCTTCACAACCCGCAACGGCACAAGGGATTATCACCGAAGTTGCAACCCACATGGGAAGGACCTTACACTGTCATTAAAAGGTTGAACGACGTGGTTTATCGCATACAGAAAGGAAGGAAAGGTAAACCAAAGGTGGTGCATTTAGAGCGTTTGGCGCTCTACAGAGGAGGTGATCTGGATCCTGTTCGGGACGAACAGGCTTAGGTGGGGGGTAGTGTTACGGTGACACCTAGAATAGAATAGAATAAGTTAATTTCATTAATTGTTCAATTACATTTATAATTTATACTCAGCATTTAGGCGTATTTCTATACTAACATATTTGCTGCGCATTTAGGATTATTCTAGAAACAAATATTTTGGTATATAAAGGCGCGCGTTAACGTGGAATGCTGAGTATTATTTTAAACGTGATACAGTGAAGGTTAAATAGAAAGATTATTAAAGTGATTATTAAAGCGATTATTAAAGTGATAATTAAAAAGTGTGTTATAATTATAATAATTAATTGTGAAAATTGTGTTGTATAATAAATTGTGTTGTGTAAATAAAATTGTGTGAGTTAAAATTTGAAGCAGTGTATTTATTCACAATCCAGTGATTCGAACCTTGATTGACAAGGCAAAATCGTAACAATATTGAGTACTTAGCTGTGTATTATTGTTTATTTTAAATACATCTGTTCTCACAAACACAAACGAATAAAGATTAAAAATGAAAACGATGTAGAAATCTATATAGAACAACTAAATACAATTTTTTAAAAGGATGCCGTCGATTGCACTGTTACAGTATGGTAATTTATAATTGAAAATATGTTTGTACGAGTAATTTTCTTATAATAGACATACGAAAGCAAATCAAAAAGTCTTGCAATATCATATGAAAAAAAAGAGTGAGAGAGACAGCAATATTTTTATTTTTCGACATAATCTCCTTTAAGGTTTATACATTTGTCACATCGATCAATTAACTTACCTAAACCCTCTAAAAAAAAAGATTTCTTTTGCTCCATAAAATATTCATTTACAACAGACTGTACTTCATAGTCACTGGAAAATTTCCGGCCCCTTAGTGTTTTTTTCAAATTGGGAAAGAGAAGTAGTCACTGGGTGCCAAGTCTAGACTGTACGGTGGATGCGGAATTTCCACGAAGCCGCAGTCCTTTAATGCAGCTTGAGCAATATTAGCCTTGCGCACTGGTGTATTGTCGTGAAGAAGCAAGATTTTTTTCCTAACTTTCCTTGGCCGTTTTTCCCGGATCGCTTTTTTCAATTTTCGCAAAACCTCTGCGTAATATATGCCTGTGATTGTGGTTTTCGGTGGCATATAATCGATTATCAAAATTCCTTCAGCATCCCAAAAAATTGTTGCCAAAACCTTACCAGCAGACGGTTGAGTTTTGAATTTCTTTGGTGGTGGTTCACTACGTTTAATCCATTGCATCGATTCTTGTTTGGATTCCAGATCCCAGTGATGAAGCCATGTTTCATCGCCTGTTATTATGTTACCCAAGAAATTTTCTGGATCTGCTTTGTACATATCTAAAATCGCCTTTGAAGTTTAAACACGCATTTTTTTTTGTTCAGCATTCAACAAACGGGGAACCCATCGCGCACTTACTTTCGACATGTGAAGGTGGTCATGTAATATAGTATATGTGGTACCGTATGAAAGAGAAAGTCTCCACGCTAACCGCGGAACAGAAATACGCCGGTCCTCCAATACAATAGAATCAGCCAAAATTACGTTTTCATGGCTAATAGCATCTGCTGGCCGACCCGAGCGGTTATCGTCTTATAATGACTCCCAACCACTTTTGAATAATTTTACCCACTTTGTTACTGTGGCATATGATGGTGCAGATTCGCCGTAAACTTTTGATATATAGTTGAATATATAAATTGCATTTCGTCCATCTTTATAGAAAAATTTAGTAACGGCGCGATATTCAATTTCATTCATTTTAAGAAAAATTCAAAACACATATTACTAAATTGACAAAAACAAACGAACCGTAAAATTTACATCGAAATGTTCTTCTAGAAGTTTCATCGTGACAAAAAATGGTTTTGAAAAATATATTGTTGTCTCACTCACTCGTTTTTTTCATATGATATTGCAAGACTTTTTGATATACCCTCGTACATTAAGAACAATGTATTGTTATGGAAAGGCAAATTTTCTATTTATCCAAATCTGTGTGAAAGTTCAAGGGCATTGAACCCAATATTTGTTTCAGAATTAAAATAAAATTTATTAATTCGATTTTATCATAAAAAATATTACGTAAGAGAAGTACGTAAAAATAGGAAAATTGTCACTTGGACATACTACAATAGTATGTCGTTTTTCATTATTGTCTTTCAATCAACCACTTATTAAGGGATTGTTTCTCATTGGAATAGAAAAAACGAGGATGTCATTATAAAGATTATAATTTCAACCAAAACTATTATGCATGTCTGACTTGATCTGTTTTGTCACAGAATCCAATGAGAGTCATGTGGTGTTTACAGTGTGCAAATCTAGAGCGTATAATTATAATCTAATTATGAGCATTTAAGGTTCGCTAACGAAACTTAAATTCATTTTTCTGTTAATCTAATCTGTTAATCTCTAATAAATTTTATTGTTAAATTGAGGGCTGAATTAATCCATCTCAAATGAATTACATATAAGGAAGTATATAAGATATTTTTTATAAATTCAATATACAAGTGAATAGCTTACGAGTTTAGGTTGCCGCTCACTATTTTGTAATTAAAACTATTTTTAAATAGTAGTTAAGCTAGAGATTGGTCAGCATTGTCTGAAAGAAAACGTTTCAGTTCTTTATGGCAGGATAAATAATGGCTTACTTTTAAGTTCCGTCTTTATTCGAACGCTAATTTTAAATTGTTTAGTTTGATGTACCATACAAATTATTTTTTTTTAAATAAAAAATGCGTTGTGTATTTTATTTTGAATAAAAAAATCAGTTTTTATTTTCCTCTAAATTGTAAAATTTTATTTTTATGTCTTAATTTAATTAATTAACCTTAATTTGTATTTAGTCTTACACTGTTTTAATACTTAATTACCTTTCCGAAACGAATATTTATTTGTGGAGACTTTGCCGCCCCGGTGGCAAAGTGGTTAGCATGCTTGCTCCAGCGACCGGAGGTCCCGTGTTCGATTCCCGGTGGTGACAAGGAAAAAATTTCACGGCTGGTTTAGGATCAATGAATTAATCACTCATTATCCGAAATGAAAAAATGATTATGAAACCTCATATGAGGCGGCCAAATCCCTTGATGGGAATTAGTGCCAGAGAGAGAGAGAGACTTTAAACAGCTTTCACAATAAAACAATTTTTATTTTGCCTTAGAAGTTTGTTTGAAAATCAAACTTTAGAAAAAAAATTTACTTTAGAGAAAAAATTGTCTATTGTGAGAGCTCTCTTAAGGTGATGATACATGAACAGATTTTCCCTTTAAGGCATAAAAATTATGCGCGCTTGTTGGTTAAAAGTCAGCCATCTTGAATCGCTTTGAATCAATTCGGATGATTTTGCATACTCATGAACGATGGCTACTAATAAGACAATAAGGCCTGTTTCAGCTGAACTCAGACAAGCGAACTGACCTATGTTCATCGTTCTTGGTTGTATATAAAAAACTTTTATAAGCCCTGTTGCCCACTTGAGCTAAGTATTTTGACTGATATGAGCTATGTTTTCATTTAACAGCTTCACGTTTTGGTTTCTTTCCAAAGTCAAATAAGAGAAACATTGTAGATAAATCTCAGGGTCTACCCAATCTGTAAAGCAATGTATTTAAATTTTTATTTTCACCTTGGAGATACGAGGGTATATCAAAAAGTCTTGCAATATCATATGAAAAAAAAGAGTGAGTGAGACAACAAAATATTTTTCAAAACCATTTTTTGTCGCGATGAAACTTCTAGAAGATCATTTCGATGTAAATTTTACAGTTCGTTTGTTTCTGTCAATTTAGTAACACGTGTTTAGAATTTTTCTTAAAATGAATGAAATTGAATATCGCGCCGTTATTAAATTTTTCTATAAAGATGGACGAAATGCAATTTATATATTCAACTATATATCAAAAGTTTACGGCGAATCTGCACCATCATATGCCACAGTAACAAGGTGGGTAAAATTATTCAAAAATGGTTGGGAGTCATTAGAAGACGACAACCGCTCGGGTCGGCCAGCAGATGCTATTAGCCATGAAAACGTAATTTTGGCCGAATCTATTGTATTGGAGGACCGGCGTATTTCTGTTCCGCGGATAGCGTGGAGACTTTCTCTTTCATACGGTACCACATATACTATATTACATGACCACCTTCACATGTCGAAAGTAAGTGCGCGATGGGTTCCCCGTTTGTTGAATGCAGAACAAAAAAAAATTGCGTGTTCAAACTTCAAAGGCGATTTTAGATATGTACAAAGAACATCCAGAAAATTTCTTGGATAACATAATAACAGCAATGGATTAAACGTAGTGAACCACCACCAAAGAAATTCAAAACTCAACCGTCTGCTGGTGGCAACAGTTTTTTGGGATGCTGAAGGAATTTTGATAATCGATTATATGCCACCGAAAACCACAATCACAGGCATATATTACGCAGAAGTTTTGCGAAAATTGAAAAAAGCGATCCGGGAAAAACGACCAAGGAAAGTTAGGAACAAAATCTTGCTTCTTCACGACAATGCACCAATGCACAAGGCTAATATTGCTCAAGCTGCATTAAAGGACTGCGGCTTCGTGGAAATTCCGCATCCACCGTACAGTCCAGACTTGGCACCCTGTGACTACTTTCTGTTTCCCAATTTAAAAAAAAAACACTAAGGGGCCGGAAATTTTCCAGTGACTATGAAGTACAGTCTGTTGTAAATGAATATTTTAAGGAGCAAAAGAAATCTTTTTTTTAGAGGGTTTAGGCAAGTTAATTGATCGATGTGACAAATGTATAAACCTTAAAGGAGATTATGTCGAAAAATAAAAATATTGCTGTCTCACTCACTCTTTTTTTCATATAACATTGCAAGACTTTTTGATTTGCCCTAATTACGACTTTTTGATTTTGCCCTAATTATCAGCTCACAATCAGCTATGTTTCTATCCCACAGCTTTAAATAAAGAAATAAAATAAATCGGGACGTACGAATGTGTTGAGTTAAGCTTCGCTAATTCGGTTTCACTTATTTAGGCTTTGCAAAGTAAATCGAAAGCTGTGATCTCAAAACATGCTCACTTTGCTAAAAGAACATAACTTAAGTGTGCAAGGGGCCTTAGCGAGAAACGCAGCTATTAGCATAGTTTGGCATCCACAGCTCATTCCACTGCACATTTGAGTTAATTACATCGCTCACACATACATTTCAATTCAAGTAGAATGCTATATGTCTGCCAAAATATTATTAGAATCACATAGTCACATAGGCGAATATGTACACAATAATAGCAATGTATGTGTGAACGATATAGCTGACTTTTGCAATCCAAAGACAACGCGAGCTAAGTTAGTTTCATCGCTCAAAACAGAAAAACATAGCTCGCATAGCTTAGCTCAAGCGTGCATCGTTTCATTAAAACTCTTTATTTTCAACCAAGAGCGATGAACTTAGCTGACATCACTTAGCTTAGCTTAGCTCAAATGTGCAACGGACCTAATGGAACGATGCACATTTGAGCTAAACTATGCGAGCTATGCTTTTCTGTTTTGAGCGATACAAACTAACTTAGCTCGGGTTGTCTTTGGATTGCAAAAGTCAGCTATATTGCTCACATTACTATTATTATGTGTACTTATAAAATATTGAAATTTGGATGACATTTGAGTATTGTTGTGTTTGGTATTGTGGATCAAATTCAGAAAAGTGGTTGAATTCTTAAATAATATAATAAAATTAGTTAATTAATTTTTGACAGACATAGAATTTTACTTGTATTGAAATGAATGTGTGAGCGATATAATTAGCTCAAATGTGCAGCGGAATGAGCTGTACGAGCTAAACTATGCTAATAGAAACTACGTTTCTTGCTTAGATTAGCTGAAATGTGCAACGGGCGTTAGAATGAAATAAGTAGCCGTTTTGAACAGAACCAAAGAGCTAATTAAAAATTAAGGTTAATTAAATAGGAGCATTACTTTCATAAAAGCTCCCATTTAATTAACCTTAATTAGGTTAATTAAATGGGATTTCAGTTGGGCTCTTGAAAGTTCTTGTTCCTACAATAGCTTAAATTGTTGTAATTTATTTTATCTTAAAAAACAAATTAATCTCTCATAAGATTAAACAAAATATTTTTATCTAAATTGTATTTTAAATAGGAAAGCAATCGCCAATGGTAGTTTTTAATTGGCTTATTAGAGTTTTAATCTCTTTACAATTTTCATAATAATGACTCTTCTAAATCACATAAAAATATAATTAAAATTTAACCCATACAAAAATTTTAAAACATGTACTAGTTTTTTTATACTGAATAATACAATTTTTTATCCTTATCTGGCAAATTAAAACCTTTGTTTAATAAATGCTTGTAACATGAAGGTGATTTAAAATCAAATTCCAAATACATTTTTTGTTCAACTTGGGTCCAAGATAATTTTAATTTATGAAATATTTGTGCAAGTACAAAATGTGTTTACTTGTGGTCGATCGTCATGTGTATTATCAATTAATATTTTATTGTGTTTTCTTCTGTTTGCATTTTACTTTTCTGAGGGGTATTTAATATAAACCTGAGAATTTTGTTTAAAGGTTGAACGGGTTCTTTATTTTTGTCTTCAATTTGATGTTGCGGACTAGGAATTTGCGATGGTGAGATGGGACATTCATGAGGAATTTGTGGAACTTGATAATTCTTTAAATAAGTTCTTGGAGGCCCTTTTTCATATTTCAATGTTATAGGTGGGAAGTCAGGTGTTTTCAATATTCTTGTTGTTTGACTCTCAGTGTTGTGTGTCTGGTTGGAAATCGTACGCGAAACTTTTGGAATCAATTTTTTTTTAT
This sequence comes from Nephrotoma appendiculata, assembly GCA_947310385.1. NCBI lineage: Eukaryota > Metazoa > Arthropoda > Insecta > Diptera > Tipulidae > Nephrotoma > Nephrotoma appendiculata. The sequence goes on from OX371223.1 coordinate 378,858,362, forward strand.
TTAAAAAAAATTCGAATTTTAATAAACGCTTACATCGTGCATCTATGTCATTGACCTTACACTTACAAACAAGATTATTAATTGGCTGGGTAAAGACCGCTTTTTAAATATTTTTTGTTCTAAAACTACTTATTTTGAAATTATTAAAATTAAAGTTCTTCATAATAGTTATGCGTTTGGAAGTAACTTTATTCTTGTCGAACACACGACGATGGTCATGCAGCACCGTAAAAAATGTTCTGGTGGATTTACAGTCATTTTTATTTAAGCAGTTTTTGTAAGCACACACCATTTTATCACGCAAATTCACAAAAGTTTTAATACACAAATGTTCAAAATGAACTTTTTATAACGTTTAAAAATAAGAAAACACAAAGCTACATGCGTTACGATTAGACGACAAGCAATAAAATTTTAAACGAACAAATTTACGAAATTAACTTGCAAACAATTTTTAAATCTTTGTAGTGTGTAGATGTACGATTTCCTTTTACATACATTGAATTGTTGAGTGTGTGCGTGTAAATAAGTATGTATATCATCGGTGGTCTATCTTTATAGTTATTATCGAAACGAAAACCAAATAAATCAAATAATGTGTATGTGTGTTGCACATACAAAATCATTTAAAATAATCTTTAATTGGATTTAAATGTAGATCGTTTTTATGGACAATCTCCAATTATTTTAGCTTTTTATAATTTTCAACGAATATTTTAACGTTCAAAATTATTTGTCTATAACCAAATATACTATAACTTAGAAAACATTTTTGCAATTCAAAACAAAACCAACTTAGTTGCGATCGGTATTTTCTCTTCATCATCTTTGTTACATTTTCTATTTACTTTTGAGCGTAAAAACTGTTTTGAGTTATAATGAGATCGTCATTATATGAGTAATACAATGCGATTCATTACTATTTATGATAAGAAAATAATTTAGTTCCCATTTCTGTTTGTTTTCATATAAAATTATTATTTTTATTACTATTTTATTTGTTAATTATGTATTTGTTAATTATTATTATATATGTTATTTTATTTGTCAATTTGATATGAAAAGAAACAGAAATGGGAACTAAATTTTTTTCGTATCATAAATAGTAATGAATCGCATTGTAAGTATATGTATAGAATTTTTTTTTGTTTTCTGCATGTTGCATTATAAAATATTCTAGCTACATTTAGGAGAAGGTTATGCTATTTAGGCGGATAGGTAATTGCAGAAATTCTTTAAAAAGTTTAAAACGATACCAGTAGTGGTATCTAACATTTCACTCACGAACCTACCATTACATTACTATATAATGATTATACAATGCATACAGGGACAATTCGGAAAAAATTTAAGGATTAAAATTTTCTGTGGCCCAATAACTTATTTTCAGTTTTTGGCAAATATCTCAAAAACTTGTAACCAATACTTTCGGTTGATTTTCTGGGGGAATGGAAATTTTTGAGGTATTGGTCAAAAACTGAAAATAACTTATATGGCCGCAGAAAATCAAAAAATTCTAGTCCATAAATTTCCCTCAAATTTGCCATATAGACTCAGTAAGGGGTGTACTACGAAATCCCGGTTTTCAAAATCCCGGTTTCAAAACCCTGGTTTTCATTATACCGGTTAAAAATCCCGGTTTTCAAAATTTCGGTTTTCAAAATTCCGGTTATCTTTTCTTCCAGTTCTAAAGTCTTGATTTTGAAAAAAATATTTTTTATTAATTCGGGCCGGCCATACTAATAATATTTTAACACACAAAGAAACCAACAAATTAAAAAAATTATTTGGCCCTTCGACACATGCGGCCTTTCGAGACATTCGGCCCTTCGATACATTCGGTCCTTCGTAATTTTCCCCTTCAACATTCAGCCCTTCAGTTGCATCGCTCTTCCCCTCCGTTTCGCCTCCGAGGTCCTTTAGAAAACAATTCCAGGAGAGCTTGGTTCAAAAACATGTCGGGGGAATAAAGGAGCAGTTTTACTAGTTTTATTCAAAGTGAATGATTCGAATTCAAAACTAATTTTTTGATACAGTTCAAAGTAAGGTCTAAATGGGATTCCAAAATGATTTTTTGGGAAAGCTCTAGAATATGGCTATTAGCGACAGAACGTGGCTATTTCTTGACAGATTATGATAAAATTTGATATATGTGATGAAAATAAAATTTTAAAATGATTTTTTGACTTAGTTCTGAAATAAATCGCCCTTTTTGTCTAGATACACAGAGCTTTATTAAAAATCATATAACAATCCCAGTTAGATCGTGTCAAATTTAAGCATAATCGATTAACAAATAGCCAACTTCCATCTCTATTGACCACCATATTCCACAGCTTTATCAAAATATTATTTAAAAACCGCATTTCCATCGCACGTGACGAATTTCACCATAATCGGTTAACAAATGGCCTAGTTCCATCCCTAATTACAATATTCCACAATTTTATCAAACATCAATTAAAAATCCCATTTAGAAAACACATGTCGATTTTGGACATAATCGGTTAAGAAATGGTTAGGTTTCATCCCTATCCGCCTTATTCCAGAACTTTATCAAAAACGTATTTTTTGAACCCCATTTAGGACCCACATGTCAAACTTCATCTAAATCGGTTAAAAAATGGCCTAGAAAGCCATTTCCATCACACGTGTAGAATTTCAACAAAATCGGTTTAGAAATGGCCTAGTTCCATCTCTATTGACCGCTTTATCGAAACATCATCTGTTAAGAAATGGCCAAATTTCATCCCTATTAGCCATTTTCTAGAACTTTATCGCAAACTCAATTTTGATTTTTGGAAAAAAATCATTTAAAATTCCCATTTTCCCACAAGCCAAATTTTTAAAATTCAAAAAATTGAAAACCGGGATTTTGTTACACACTCCTCAGTATGACGTCAGTTAGAAAAACAACCGAAAGTATTAGTTACTAGTGGAAGTTTTTGAGGTATTAGTCATAAACTGAAAATAACTTATATGGCCGTAGAAAATCAAAAAATTATAGTGAAAATTGTAATTCATACATTTTTTCTGAATTGTCCCTGTATGCGATGCAAATTTTACAAAATTTAAATAAGAAATAACCGATTCCTTCCAGTTTAAAATTTATTTATATTGTGTAAAATGTACAGATACCATTTTTCATAAGGATTGCTTATGAAATGGCCAGTTTAATCCAGCCCGAACTGATCCTAGAATTTTGTCCAAAATTTACTTTAAAATCCCTGATCAATACTATACAATACAAATTTCACCGATATTCTTTAAGAAATGGCGGAAAGACGGAATATTGTTAAACTTCAAGAATTCATATATCGTGTTCTATTACTTCGGGGATCAATCAATTTGTCATTTTAAGGATCACTTTTAATATTTTATTCCGCTGAGATGTTTTATTTACTGAAAAAGTAATACATAATAAAAAAAACATTTTCGCTTGTAATTACATAACAAAATAAAAACTCGTTTGTGATAGTGCTGCCACTTGCGGCGAGTAGCGTAATCTCTTATTTTCCGCTGTCAAATTTCCACTACCTTATACAGCATTACTTTTTCTACGAATTATTTACATACTCTACAATTTTTCGACATTGTCTACGCAAAAACCAATTGTTTACGCTATTTTCGATATCAACATGAGAAAAATTCTGAAATATTCGTAGACGACAACACCGCGTAGCTGAATAACAGGAAACTCTTGTGTATATGGGTTTATTTCGTATTTAAATATTCTGTATCACCTGTAAGACCAAATCCAGATACGAATGTCCAAAACTTAACTTTTTCATTCCTCACATGTTTCCCAAAGGTATTGGACATTTGTTATTCGATTATAAGATATAATCAATTAAATTGTAAAATAATCTCAGTATCCGGAAATTAATCAAACATTTGTTGTCCAGAAAGTAAACGTATGTACTCGAATTAATCGTCTAGAATCGTCAACCAACAATATTTCCATCCGTTCCCACCATCCACTTTAAACAATAATTTCAATATTACAAAAAAAAATATTTATTGTTATTTGGGAAGTGAAAACAGAATGATCCTTATCGTGGCTAGACCTGTAGAAAATTGAAAGTGATTTAATTTTATGGTAATCTTGAATCTTGATACATCCGAATCCTTATGTTATGTAAATAATATGTCACATTTCTCACGATATTCCCATTCCCTTTTACTCGAATAGTTTTAAAATCTAAAATTGATCATTAAAACGTTTAATCGAATTATAATAAAAACTATCGGATTCCAATAGACAAAATTTGTATCCTTTTTAATAACACACACGCACACACACACATCAACACAATAAACATAAATAAATCCTTTTTTTGTTCATCTTATTTATTATAATGTTGTTATTGTTATTTATTTTTTGTCTCTAAATTCACCTGTTGACAATACAATTTTGTTGTTGTTGTTCTGTGTTATCCTTGTGTATATCCTTGTGTTGTTAAAAAGTCGTGTGGCTTTTTCATTTTTTTTGGTTATTATTATTTATCAAATTACAAAACAAACACAATAGAAATAGACGGCAAAACAGAGCAAAAAAAAGGAATCAACTTTATGTATAGCAAAAACAAGGATACGATAATTTTATTTTTTTTTTATTTTTTTTTGTAAATTAATTTTCTTTTCGTTTTGCTCTCTGGCATGATGGTGAAATCCTTTATTTTTTGTGTGCAGAAGAGAATTTATTTTTTATTTTTTGTATGTAATGCGATGTTTTGTTGTGTGTTCTTCCTATATATTCGCACTACATAACGAGTTGAGAAAAGGCAAGTGAAATATGTTTTTGGTGAAAGGATAATTAAGTGGGTTGATTTACTTATTTCGTTTTATATGGTTTTTTTTATGCATCCACATCCAATTACCTTATATCAACGAACGTTTTTTTTTATCTCAATCCACATGTGATTTTTATTAAGTATTAAAATTTAACATGTGGCTTTACTCGGAAGTTAAATGATCTTTTCAACCGTTGTGGTAGGGTGACAAATATGTCTATGGGAAACAAAATCTGTTTACAAATTCATTCACGCATATAATCGATTTGACAGTGGCGGGATGATCTCTCAGGAAACGTCAGCATTTACATATACGTCTGTAATTTGTTTCATCGTATTTATAAACGCTCCTTTCCAATATGTAATATACCGCATGCGTGTGAAAATGAAAACAATTTATGCCCTCTATGATTTTTAACTTCTAATTTCTTGTAGTTTTCAATGTTTAAATTAGTAGGCAACACCTTTTTCGTGGTAGCACGACATTTCGCTGAAAACGATGAGTCATCGAGAACGATACGCACGATTCATTGAAAACGAAATTTCGTCGAAAACGACAATTCACTTAATGAATAGTTACTTAGTTTTAAATAGTATCATATTTTCGTGAAACGATTTTGGAGTAAGTCAATATTTCGTGTAAGTCAATATTTCTAGTTGGAAGTATTCCTGAACTTTAACGAAAAAATAATTTTAGAATTCAATATCTATCCTAAATAACCAATGTCATCATGGTCGGTTAAGAAATGCTTAGTTCCTTTCTTGTTTACAATATTCCAGAACTCTTTCCAAAAATAATTTTTAATCACTTTTCCATCCTTCTTCTCAGTCCGAGAAAATTTTAATAATTTTTTTACGCATCGTTTAGTAAAATTTTCAGAAAAATTTCTCGAACCGCATATAGATCATGACAAGAACTCACTAAGCCTTATTTTATTTGATGATGATGATTTTAATGATCAGTTCAAACTAAAGCCTGAATTAAATCATTTAACTACCTGAAACTAGATGTCAGTATAGTCGAGTGTTATATGAGTGTATGTATTACCATCTATGCGAGGTCTTTTGCCCGTCAATCCAGAACTTTTGTTGGTATAAACTCACCAACAAGCCACTTCCAACGCGCAACCATTTGAAGTGAAAATCTAACACAATAGATTTTGAAATCGATGCACTACATGATAAAACTGCAGGATGCTTGGTATCGTAATTTACCATGGAATTCGTCCATGGTAAATTACGATACCAAGCATCCAAAAATAGATTCAATGCCTTGAGTGAACTCTTCTTTGGAACTACTTTGTTTTTCTGCAAACATTTCAACTCTTCTGCAAAATACTGACCTTGGACACATCTTATAATGATTCTTTCAGCACACAGAGTTTCTTCTAGGTTTAAGCAACTGGTCGTGGCAGTACTCTCTCTTTGATGTCTTCTCCGTTTGAGATGGTTTATGTAGCGCTTCACGTACGCCAGTATCTTTTTTGCCTTTCAAATGAGCTATATCTCTTGAGCAAATCGTCGAAGAAGCTATTACCGGAATGCCCAATAATACGTTCAGGTTTTTCTCAACTTCGGTTTGATAATATGACCTCTGCTCAGGCCAACACTCTTCATCTAATTGCTGCCGGTCTGGACCGTTCCACCAAATACAACCTTTGTCGTTAAAATCACCCACTGTTATTCTTCGTGGTGCACAGTCTACTGCATTGTATTTCGATGGCACATGGCTCCAACATTCATGTGGAAATTCATCTACAATTATGGATACTCTGTTCGCCACGAAAGCATTCCATTTCCTCGGGTGCGATGACAACCAATCTAGCACGGTCTTGCTATCACACCACAACACCGTAAGAACTATTTTATGTGACCCCATGAAATCTTAATGGTATTGACCAGCTCAGTCAATAAAACTGCTACCAGTAACTCTAAGCGAGGTAAACTTAGCTGCCGAATTGGAGAGACTTTGGTTTTTCCTGCAATTAAATAAATAAAGTTATTTGCCTTAGCATAAACTGTTGCACTATATGCCAATTCACTGGCATCAGAAAAGCCATGTAGTTCAATTTCGCCACTAAATTGAAGCCACCGAAGAACAATCAATTCTTTGATCCCCCTTTAATTCGTCGCCACGAAATAGTTATTAGATCCAAGGATTGTTATTACTCCACTGACCGATGATTTCACCACAAATTTTCGATTTTTAGCTCTTTGCGTTGTTTTTGTAAACCACTCTTCGCAGTCGGTGAGATCGCTCTTCGTTGGAATACTTTCTATCTCCCAAAACTTGCGTAATGTGCTATCCACCTCCATTATAACGTTAAAATTCACCACTTCGCTATTATTATTCTCCTCTGAGACATGTCCTCCAATTAACCAGCCAAAACGTGTTTTTTGGACCAGTAGAAGCGGTAACAACCTAAACGCCCAGTAGTAAATCAATGTTGCCACTCTCGTAGAACCTTGCATCGGCCAAAGTTGTGATGTTTGGTATCACGTGGGCTTGAACATTCAAACCCGGCTCTGTCATTGACCTTAGCACAATTTCCAGCTGAGTGACTCTTTTAGTCTGCCCTAAATTAGACTGTCCCAAACCACTCACCATCACACGTTCATTTGCTATTTTCAACGGTATAGAATAAATTCACCGTTTATGTCTTTCACTCGAACGATGGCCGTCGGTAATATATCTTGCATAGGGTATAACATACTTCTTTGGTATACTTTCATTTTAGGTTCGCCTTTCTCCCTCGTTGATGGTTCAGCTTCCTTTGAACTTTCTTGAAACGACGTAATGTGACTGGCTGCCTTTACATGCGGGGCATCCTTATGCAATAATGTGTGATGTTTTTTGTAACAAAGTTTACATCTATTTCTGGTACGACAGTTATACACACTATGCAAGCAGTTAAAGCATCGTTTGTCAGTTATTATAAGACTCTTCCTACCGGCTAATGCCATTTTCGCAAACTCCTTACGTTCGAATAACAAATGCGTCTCGTACTTGCATACAGGACAACTTCAAGTTCCCTCTTTTGCATCTCTTGTTTAAAAAATCAAAGAACTCCTTGATATTCGGGTATTCTGCAGCTGTTGATTCTTGTGCCTATAACATTCTTGTTTTATGGTCCAATTTTTTAATCAAAATGTAGATTAGTCAACTGCCTCTGGTTTCTGCCTTAGTATCTAATGCCTTCAGTCCTCGAAGCACTTCATCCAACGTATCTCGCAATTTTCGAATGCTGGAGCTACTAGCATGATTTATTGATGGATGATCCATAAATGCGGTGCTTCATGTATAAATTTTATCTGACAGATATAAATAATAATCGCTCTGATTGGTTGAATGTCTGCCATATTTTTTTATCGTACGACAAAAATTAAAAATTGAACATTGCTTAATTTTGTATAAGATTTGACGTCAGTGAGAACAAAAGAATACATAATAAAACAAAATTCTAAACGAACAAAAATAAAAACACTTTTTAGGTTGCTTGCTTTATAAAATGTCAAAATATATCCATACGACAAAATTTTATACATGTATAGCTAATGTACCTAAGCTAACAAGCTTTACAAATATTATCATTTTTGTACAGCTGGATAATCTTTATTGTATATAACGTATTGTATAAATCATAAAAGCTGGGCCATTCGGTATATTTACTAGAAAACGGAGGTATGCTTAGCTTTTTAATTTTATTTCTGCACCTTGAGGTTGAGTAACATTCAATATGAACTCATCGAATCTTCCACCACTATGCTCATTTTGATATCATTTACGGATCAATTTATTGAGCTTTCCAGACACCAAATAATACTTTGATTCAAATTCTGGTGTTTGACACTCAATCTCGGGATCAACCAGAAACATTTTCGCATGAACATCCAAAAATTGCACTCTTAACCCCTGAACGGTATCTGCACGAACCTTCAATTCGTCAACGGAACTTTTATCGATTTTATTGTAATTAACAATAAGAAAATTTTCCATTAAAATACCCTTTATTCTGGTAAGAACCTTTTTCAATGCTATGGATGGTATGGTTTTTTCTAAGGACAGAGTTGGTATTATGTTGAATAAAATCTAGGACAACGTTATTAAATTTTTAAAGAATTTGGTGACGACCTCATCAATCATGATAAACAAGACAATTGGCGGATTTAACGCTTTCAAAATTTAGGGGCTGAGACCCTGATTTGTTAGATTTTAAAATTAACCTAGAAGCTTACGCCTCCTGAAGTTATGCGAATACGTTAAATAACGTTAATTTGATAAATGTCTTAACTATTATTTTTTTACCTGCCACGTTGGCTTGGAAGGTTTGGCGTTTTTTTTTTTGCTGTGAGTATTATAAAATGTAATTGTTTTCCAATCGACCACCGCAAGTAATACTAGTAAGTGCGAAAAATGTGTATTGCATAAAGTGTCGATTGGAAAGTACAAAAAATGACAAAGGCGAAATACAACCCACAAATGGGTAGTTTATTTGTATTAACTTATTAATAAAAAAAATATCTGTACCGGAATTTTATTGGCGCTTCACATTATGACATTCAATTATATTTTTTACACACAATCACCTAGCGGACAAATTTGTCGTAACTGCTTTCAACTACTCATATTAAAAAGGTAGAGCAGTGGTCAGTAGATAATTTAGTTAGGCAACTAACAAGGTTACGATATGCCGTACTACTACTATTTATCAAAAACGAAAAGAAATTTAAATTTTTCCTAATTTCTTGGGATTGACATCTATTCATTAACCATTTTGCAAGGTTATCAGACATGACAAAATTTTTAACTAATTAATAACAGTGCAGAATTACATAATATTGAGTTTTGAAGCTCGATGGTGAAGTCTGGGTGTAGTGACGCAGGTAAACCCGCGGAGAAGGAAGCGCTGACTAAATATCAAATAAAAGTTTATATAAAAACCACTCTAATTTCGTGTAGGTATATACAAAGTAAGTATGAAATCAATGATCATTTGCAAATACGTACCATTGAGCAATTCTTGTATGTTATGTGCAAGTCATCCCATTCAAAACATTTTTCTAAATCTACACACACTATATACACGCACGCAGGTATATAATTATAATAAATAGTTAACAGCGCAGCCATAAAAAAAATCTTATTCTAAAATTTTAAGAAAATTGTAAATTGTACTTCCTTATTTTTGTGTGCGCGATCGTAAAAAATGATTAGATCTTTGTAAAATAATTACGATAAAAAGGCAAACCGATTTTTGCGTATATGCGATGGTAATCGAATTAACCAGAAAACAAAAATCTTAAGACAAGTTTCGGCGAGATAATAAACTTTTTGGTGTGCTTAATTAAAAATTTCATGCGATATCCAATCAAAAACTCATTTCTCTTAGTTCGTTGGCCCGAATGCGCTCCAGACTTTTACTTGACCTATTACCAATGAATTTTTTATTTGATTTACTTAAATGTTCTATAATTAAATATTTATTCTTTCTAAAGTTTATTTTTTAATCTTACGTGAATTCGATAAATAGTGACATGACATTAGACAAGGTTGAATTTTTCGTTTCAATCAAATTCATAATATATAATATGTAATAGTTCCACAATATAAAAAGCAACATTCACTTAAGGCGGTTTTGATTTTGAGTTGTTTTCGTTTCGGCTGTAAGCGCTGCTTTTATATTTTGTTTGTGTTAGCGCACCGTTTAAATATAATCTACAATCATGTCGTCGCGTAGTTGCGCCTTCAACATTTTTCACTAAAATATCTTTAAGAACCCGCTTCTACTAAACTATATATACAGTCGTTAAAACGTTTATTACCCGCGATTTTCTGTGGCATTAAAAATAAAATATAAAATATAATTATAATTAAAAGTTGGTAATAAAATGTTTGTTATTAATTAATAATAATAAAACAGAAATATGTATAATAAATTAGTTCGCATGGTCTACAAAACTAAATAAAATAAGGAATAATGGTTTCTCTAACTTAACTCTTAATGAAGACCATCTACAGCTCTACACAAGTATAATGCGCATGTTAAGTCAAATTGATCATTAAAAAAAATATAAAACAAATGGATATTATGTTTTTCGTGATCACTGTGATCATCATCAGAACATTTCGCAAAAATATGTAATTGAAATGGTTCATTTATTTTATACATACTTATTATGTGTTTGTAATAGTCAGTTAAAAAAATTGTATCAATCCATCGGACATCGCACTCGTTGAGAATCATATAATATACTTGGCCGTTCGCATTGTTAAATTTTGAATTCAATAAATAAAAAAGTGATGTCAACTAGGGTTTGGCTCGTTTTCCCGAATTTAAAAATCCCGAAATCACAAAATCCCGACGCACAAAATCCCGAATTTCAAAATCCCGACTTTCAAAATTTTTACTTTCATAATCCCGATTTTAAAAATCCTGATTCGGGATATTAAGTCGGGATATTAAAATATTAAATTTTGTTTTTTCCCTTCACGAGCGCCCGAATTCATTTTTTTTTAAATCGAGCTTTTGAATGAAAATCAGGATTTTGAAAGTCGGGATTTTTAAAGTCGGGATTTTGAGCGTCGGGATTTTGTGTTTCGGGATTTTGATTTCGGGAGCATGATTTCGGGATTTTGAAATTCGGGTAAACGAGCAATAATTAGTTTAAAAAGTTTTCAATGTTAAATTAATGTTTTTTGGAGAATCCCGATTTTCAAAATCCTGACTTTCCTGAAACTTTAAAAATCCCGACAAAAGTCCGATTTTTATTAAGAAGCCCGATTTAAAACAAAAAATATGAATTCGGCCACCCGCGGGTAGACTGGCCGGCCCACAAGCGCCCGAATTAATTTTTTTGAAATCGGGCTTTTGAAAATCGAGATTTTGAAATTCGGAATTTTGAAAATCGGGATTATGAAAATCGGGATTTTGAAACTTGAGATTTTGAAAGTCGGGATTTTGAGCATCGGGATTTTGTGATTCGGGATTTTGATTTCGAGAGCATAATTTCGGGATTTTGAAATTCGGGCTAACGACCCCAACCCAAATAATTAGTTTAAAAAATTTCAATGTTAAATTAATGTTTGTTGGAAAAATTGCGCCTTATTCATGCCTTTTGGAAAATAGTCGCTTTGTGGGTACGTTGGGATGACGTATTTTTCCGGCCAATTTTTTTTTCTTAAATTTAAGTCCACCGAACACAAATGGGTATACCAATAACCATGATTTGTGATGATTTGCATAAAATAGGGCATAGCTCAGAAAGGGTGGTACTCAAAATATTAATTATATTTATTAGTAATAATACTAGGAACTGTAGGTTTTTTTTGATGTATGTTTTTTCTTTGACTAAGTTTTGTTATTTTTTTAAGTAAATGAATTAAATTTTATATATTTTTTTTTTTTTTTAAATGTGATATTGGGGTCGATTCCGGGATCTAAAATTTTATGTTATGTTATGTTATTTTTGTTTTTTCAATACAAATTCCAAAAGGAAACGGGGAAATAAAATAACATAACAGCAATTTTATGTCACGAGAATCGGGCCCATTATTTTATTTGAATAAATATATAGTTTGGTATTCAGACTTTGTGACCGAAGAAGTTGATCTCAAAGCAAAATAACCATAAAAAACTATAGCAACCAGAAAGTTACAGCGTGACGTTGAATACATTTTGTAATTGTCTTGCAAGATCAAGCTGACAATTTCTTTACGCATGTGTTAAATCCGGGCTGAAGTGTGAATACAAGACCTGGAAGATACACAATAGAGAAAAAGTAAGCATGTAAAAGATATTGCAAGTCATTTTTATACCATACGATTTGGATTTATAAAATTGGGAAAAAAGAACCCTGCATTTATCGACAGATCTCTTGTAAGTAACACACATAACATACTCAATGGTTAACCACTTTATTTAGGTTACAAGTCGTAGTTGTATCCCACGGAAGTGGAAAATATGGATTACGATTATTTAAAAAACGATCCGCTGTTAAAATCCCAATGGGCGACTAACATTACGTTACGAGTGTATTTTGTTTTTATTTGATGTTAGTTGTATTTTTTATATTTTTTGACATTTGTTTCCTTTTTTATGAATAATGCTACTACGATTGAAATCGTATATGGGGGATGAAAAATAAAGGTAAGAACATCAGTTCTATTTAATTAAGTGTGGGAATAGTACAAAACAAAATATGTAGTTACTTCTCTCAGTTAATTTGACAAGGGATAACGTGAGATATAAAATCAAGAGAATTGAAAGAAAAAAATACCTTTTACAATACTGGCCCAAATAACAGTCTGGCAATAAGACCGCTATTTACCGCTATACGAGTAGGGCTTAATTATAGAAGATCATTTAAGTGAAATATTTCATTAGTGATTCATTGTATACATACAAAATAAATATTTCACCCATCATGGAATTTATAGTTTAGTTCCTGATTCCAGCTAATTTGAAACCAAAACAAATATTCATCTAAATTGCAAATAATTTACTTCTCGATTAATTTTCGAATTTCCTGTTGTTTGGTCGATCACTAAATTCATATAATAAATAAATAAAACAATAAAATTTGATACTCGCATCGCGATCACAATTAATTTTCAATCGTTTAATTGTGTGATCATGTGCGCGCACAAGTACGCTTAACTTAATCAAAAACAAAAAAAAAAATTTGAAATAAAAATTCGTTGTTGTTATTCTATATAACTATTACTTAATCCGTATCATAATTTAGTTCCAGTTTATAACGTTTATAATGTCCTTACTATAACTAATTGAACGATTAATTTTTTTGTTTAGCCGTGTAGTGTATAGAGAGAAGAAATGATTACAAGAAACATGATCAAGATTTTTTTTTTATTAACAAAAGATCCATGATTGATCAAAAGACGACGAAACCAAGAAGAAAATAATAGAAATAAAATAATTGTATTGTTCAATCGAGCTTTGTTTATTTTAATATTTATTATTATTTTATGCATATAATTATTAATAACAATAATAAAAATATTTTTAATGAATTTTAATAATCTATGCATTATTTTTATTTATCATTTCTATATTATTATGTTATTAATCTTTTTATGTATTTAATTATTGTTGATTTATTTTTATATGAAAATTATTTATATGCAAATTAGATAATATCCAATATAATATATTATGAAAAATATAAAATCAATAATAATATTATGTTTTATTATGGTATCGGATGGTGAAAATTATATTTATGAGCGTATTTTGCGATTTTAGCGAGATTTTATAATTCACCAGATAATAATCAAATAGCTATACGTATATGCAAATTAAAATAAGTTCATCATAGCGCAGCAGAATATCTAAAGCAAATTAAGTTCATTGCTCATCTAAATATTTTAATGTATTATGAAAAAGATCATCAGATTTTAATCATAATCGCAATAATAAATATTTTCGGGTTATTAAAACTGAAATTCAAAATAGCCCCAGTTTTAAAATCTCAGAACTTATTGACAGTTGAAGCATACCACCTCACGGACAAATCGGGGTACCACTTCAATTTTTGACATTTATTCATTTTCAAGTAAAGCTTAGTACTCAGTCCCCAAAAATCTATTTAGTTCTCGTGAAATATGTTACAGACTAATAGGTCAACCATATTGGTGAAGGTATAGCACATCCCTGGAATATACGCGATACAGTATTATAACCCCGCATCTTACTATATTCCAAAATTATGCGGACCAACGTCCTGCCTGCATCGTAGACATAAATGGTTTTTAGAAATTAATAGGTTAGTTGAGTTAGTTATAATAAATATTACACCTTGAAAGGTGAAAATGAAAGTTGGTTCTATGCAATTTATCACCACGGTTCCTGTTACAGGCCTGCGTCTGAACATCAACATTTTTTGATGACTTTTCCAACAAAAGCCGTCATTGTCCTCAATTTCAGCTCGAATATTATTCTTAAGATCTTGAAATGTTTGCTATACAGTTTACTTTTCAAAAACCCCAAATTGACTTAAGAATTTCTTAAAATTATGCGATAATTGAACTTGTTGTATAACATCATGAGGCGCCGTTTTGTTGAAATCAAAGATCATCAAAATCAATTTCATCCAATTTTGGAAACAAAAAGCCAGTTACATGCCACGATAGCACTAATATTCAATGTTCACGCATCTTCGCATTTATTTTCTAAAACATATGGTCCAATGATACCACCAGCCCTTAGTCCATACCAAACAGAAACTTTTGGTTGTTCATGAATAACATACGGATTTTAAGTTTTTACCGCTTGAAGTAAATTCCGTCTAACCTGACAGACCCTACTCAAGGTCTATGGGTTAATATTTGACCCAATATTTAGTGGCGATCTGGTGTAGTAAATTATTAAAAGTGGTAAAACCGGTTTTTATATTACAATTGGAGACAAACATCTTTTGATGCCAATGCCGTCTAATATGAATCAAAAGTAATTTTTACACACCTGTATAAGGATAACCTATCCTCTACATTCTACAAGACTTCCAGAGCAACATTTGGCCCAAAGTTGGTTAAAATGGCATACAAATGAATAAAATTCCTATAGCCCAGAGTTCATTTTCAGGAACTTGCGACGAATTTTCTTCTCATTTAGCTTAAAATTAGATTCTAGTGTATCACATTCACATGTGTAAAACTTCTCATAATCACGTAGCCTAGGATCTTTTTAATTTTAGCGAAAGCAGTTTAGTTTTATCGAGCCCCAGAGTTAATTCCGGAACTTGTCATGGAATGAATTTCTTCTAACATGGCCTACAACTTTCCATTACTATATAAATCTTATAGTTTTTTGATACTTTAGTTATTATTCGACCAGTTTAATACAGATTTCCATCAGATTGTTTGATTTTTAATTTGTTTTAATTCTACGATCGAAGTTAAATCGAAATTAATAAATTTTGATAAACTTTCTGGGCGTGGATAACTTCACACAAGAGCAACTTGGTTATGATATGTAAGTGTTGCCTGATTAAAATTTTTAATATTTTGGATATACATAATGCTGGATTTGTCACCAAATAACATTTTTGAAGTAAATGGTATTGTACGGGCTCGGGAATCATCGCCAAATATATATTGTTCGTCCGGCGATGTTACTTCACCGATAGTTGTCAGGAAGTATTGTGAGGCGCTTTCTGTTCCCATTGTAAGCTTTTTAACTTATCGTAGTAAATAGTTCCTGTACATAAAAAGGGTCGGCGATCAGATATTTCTAATTGCAGACCTATTGCTAAAATATCTTGTCTGTCCAAACTTCTCGTCATATCCAATCAATTTCAAGAGCTCTGTAATCCAATAACAAATATCACACAGCATAGATTCAAAGAGGTAAATCAACGACAAATTTCTTTCCAGATCTGCTATACTTTGAGCTATAAACTTAACTTTGAGCTATAAAGCAACTGCCGGAGTCCCATAGTCTCACTTGGATCCCCCAAACTTCATTGTCTGCACAAGCTGTTGGTAGTAAAATATCAATTACTATCCTTGATTTCAAATTGCGCACTGCTTCAAAATGATCTGGACAGATTTGCGCGCCTTTAACAACTTTAATTTTGATTACATATTTAATGGTAGCCTGTGGCCCTATTCTGTCTTTCCCTGGGAATAGGGAATTGGGAAAAATATTTTCATAGCATTTTTGTCTAAATTGTATTTTTGTGGCCTACTGAGGGAACATGTTTGGTGTTAATATTTTTGAAACAAAGTGAAATGGGAAAATATTTTTCCCAATAAAACTTTTGCGGAACAAAAGTTTCCCAATTCACTTTGTTTTGAAAATTTTTGCACTAAACTTATTCCTTCAGTGGCACTATTCTGGTTTTCCCTGGGAATAGGGAATTGGGAAAAATATTTTCATAGCATTTCATTCCAAATAATATTTTTCTGGCCTACTGCTGCAATTAGTTTGGTGTAAATATTTTCGAAACAAAGTTGATTGGGAAACATTTGTTCCACAAAATTATTATAGGGAAAAATAATTCCCAATATATCTTTGTTTTAAAAATATTTACACCCAACTAATTCCAGCAGTAGGCCAGAAAAATATAATTTAGAACAAAATGCTATGAAAATATTTTTCCCAATTCCCTATTCCCAGGGAAAACCAGAATAGTGCCACAGTAGGCCAGAAAAATACAATTTAGACAAAAATGCTATGAAAATATTTTTCCCAATTCCCTATTCCCAAGGAAAGACAGAATAGAGCCACTGGTGTCCTATTTGGGAATTCATTTCGAATGACAATTCGATTCGAACGACAAATTCGATTCGAATATGATTTGGTATTTGTGAATTCAATCGTAAATAAAATTATACACTGTGAATCAAAGAAAAGGAAAGTTTTATTTAAATGGTAATACCACAGACAATCAAATTAGATTTTTCATTTGAACTAAAAAATGAAAACAAAATATATTTCTGATAATTCCAATGTCATCGTTGTATCTGTGATTTAAACTTTCTCGTTAAACTGCGTATACGTATACGCAAAAAAACAAAATATTTTTGATTGTATGCGGCTATTTACAGAAAATCAACATGCAGTTTAAATTTTTATGTTTACATAGGATGAAATATCTTTTTTAGGTTGTCTCTGGTAATACCTACATGAAAATTACCATCCTTGTGAAATTTGGACGTTTAATAATTTTCTTTGGCTTGATTAGAGTGTATACGAATGTGATTTTTTTTTCTGATTTAATTAAGTGAAATAGATGAACATTTACCATTGCGCAGTAGATCAACAATAACTCCAAATGTACTAAAATTAGCTGCAACGCTTCGATTTTGTGGTCAAACAAACTATCAGCAAAGCGTTGGTAATAATTTTGTAGTTAGATTATCACAGTCATCAGTATCTGTCACATTAAATAAAATGCTGTTAGTGTTGCAAGAAAAATTTAGCCCCAAATGGGTTTCATTTCGGCAATTGAACCTAAACAAGCGAGAGATGTTAACATCATTAGACCAGCCGAAGAGGAACATTTGTATTTCAACCGGAAAGTGAAGCACAGCTTAAACACCATGATTGTAATACATTTTTATCCTTATTAAACATTAACCTTTACTAACATTGAAATATAATTTTAGGGATGCAACTACAATGCAAGAAATTTGGTTGTGACGATTCACTATAGTGTGGAGCTTATCTCCATATCGATAATATTTACATCAGCTGAATCAGAATAATGAAAATTCTAATTGTTGGTTGCTCGGTAAGCATTAAAAATTATTCATGCCGATATTGTAATTTTTACCACAATAATTTTGCTATTAGGTGACTTTGGTTATCCATTAGAGCCCTGGCTGCTAACTTCATATAGAGCGACTAGGGAAGTCAGCAGAGAAGCAAAATTCAACGATATACATTCAACAACGAGAAATATAATCGAACGGACTATAGGAATTTTAAAATCATGGTTTAGAGGTCAGTCAGGTGCCAGAGAACTCCATTATAAGCCAAAAAGGCTTCGCAAATAATAAACGTTTGTGCCACATTACACAATATTTGCCTTGAGTTTAGGATTTCATTAGCAGAGAGTGTACTACAACTGAATGATGGCATAACAATAAATAATTTTATTCTTTAATATCTAATAAAAATTGTATTATAAAAAAAGATTTATTTCAAATTCTTTTCTTAACACCTAATCAAAAAGTTAATAATAAATATAAATGTTTTAAATTCAATAATTGGAATTCCTTAAATAATATGAACATTATAGGTACATTGTTATCACATTTTTTTGTAAATATAATGGCGATTACATTTTATTAAAATTATGTGCTATCACAGCCTCTTGTACTAAATTCTTGTAGACCTAATTTCATTTTTTTATTTCTAATTTTTCTACTTTAAGTTGCCGTTCTTACAGTCGATCCTTAGCCTCAATTTCACAATTTTTTTATTATATTCTATTTTCATTTCCTTAAGTTTTATTTCTCGTTCCCTTAATAATAGCCTTTTCTTCTTCAAATCGTACTTCGTTTTATTAACACGTAACTTATGTTTCATTATTTGGTTTCACTTTTAAGGTTTCGCTGATTCCCTATAATTTTGTAATAATTGAGCGATAGTATTCTTGTTGGTGGAAAATTTGATTTTCTAGTAATTCATTTCGTTAGTTTTGTTGAGTTTGAGTTTGGTTATGGTTTTGCTGTGGTGACTGTATAATATGGTGGTGGTCATCATCCGATTCCATTAACTTAATATTTTCTGTTATATCCGATATATCCGGTAAATTTAATTCTCCCTCACCAAGTGGTTCAGCACCAGATGTGCCATTTACGGCTGCTTTAAATTAATTACTCGTATAACAGTTTCCTTCACTGAAGAAAATGTGTGTATTATTGCTGTACCACCACATGTTGCTGTGATAGTTTGTTTGTTTTGCGTTAATTTCTTTTTAATATTATCCTTATAATCAGCCCACACTTTTTTCCAGCCGTCGGATGTTCTAATGGGTGGCCCATGGCTATTTAGTTGCGATCTAATTTCGTCCCATAAACGTTTAGTTGAAATTCGTGCGTCAGACGTGCAAAATCGGGATGTTCTTCCGTGAACGTCATAAGAAGATCATATTGTTACTTTGTTGTATTTTTTGCAATCCTAAAATATAATATGTACTTGCATTAATAAAATATATTTTTATTGAATTTGTAGTAGGGAATCCAAGTCGGTTCTACCCGACTTCTTGTAGTTGGGGGATTACTCACCCCTAGAGACACCCGAAACCGTTGGGCATCGCCGCAAACAACCGAAACCGACAACCCTCCTATGCATCTGAACGAAAAGGGAAAAAACATAAACGTATGCACTAGGGAATCCAATTACCCGACTAGGGAATCTAATTACCCGAATTTTGGCTACCCGACTTTCGGTTCCGTTTTTTACCATTACCCCACCGGTTTCTACAAACCTACATTTTTATTTTTTTCCATTTTCGTTAAGATGCATAGGAGGGTTGTCAGTTTCGGTTGTTTGCAGCATTTCCCGAAGGTTTCGGGTGTCTCTGGGGGGTAAGTAATTGCCCAACTACACGAAGTCGGGTAGAATCGGCTTGGATTCCATATAATTTATAGTTTTGTTTCGGTTTAATATTAGATTAACATAAAACAAAAATAAATTATTTTATATTATTTTATAATAGAAATACGTATTATTAAATTAATTTTTCGATTAAATTATTAAATTTTGCCTATAAAATAATTTTTTTTTCTACTTACATGTTATAAGTGTATTATGTCCTTTCCATTCGGCTTCGCCAAGCGAAACTAACAACGAACTAAAATTTGTCCATGAACGTTTAAAAATTGGTCGAAAACGGATTGACAAATAATGGAAATTTATTTTCGTTTCCATGTTATTCGTTTTCATTGAATAAGGCTCGAAAAGGCTAGCAAATTCCTTGGAATTCATATTGTTAAAGTCGAACTCAGGAAAAGCATTATGCTCTCGAAGGTATTTGCACGGTTCCCGTTGGCTAACGGCATTCTATACCGCCCATATTTAGCTTTAAAAGATCAAGTCGATGAACACATTCGCATGCAGAAATTTCCCTTTCTGCCAAAATCTTCATACATATTTTGAACAGTTTTTGCGAGATATTTGATTGTTCTCTATATATTTATGTAATCGCGTTAGTAATGCCAATAATGGATAACGTGTTATCCGTGAGGGATATTGCAATTTTTGTGGACAGTCAGGCGGCGGTCAGGTCGCTAGAGGTGGTTTGTCTAAAGTCACGGGTGGCGCTGGATTACCGATCATCTCCTACCAGATAATCTGGGTCTCTGGTCACTCGGACGTCAAGGGAAGCAGCAAGGCAGACAAACTAGCTAGGCATGGGGCGACTCTCTAGATGCAGCTTAAAAGGGCAGCGCTCAAATTGGTGCTCAATAAAAAAGCAATCGCCTTGACAAACGAGAGGTGGACCAACACTCTCACGTGCAGGGTAGTGAAACAGGTTTGGCCGAAACTGGACTTACCTCTAGTTTTTCGTATTGGTCGTAGGGATACTGACAGGATACTGCCTTTTTGGGGAACATGAAGAAAACTGAATCTACAGAGGAATGATTTTTGTAGAAGTTGTGTGGACGAAGAGGAGGAATAGACTTTAGATCACTTCCTATGCTCGTATACGGCACTATCATACAGTTGGCATAAGTACTTAGATGTGTACAATATACCCAGCCTTTCGGAACTCGCGGACTGCGGAGTGCGAGATATTTTACGCTACAAATAGCTGCGGATGGTTTCAGCGTGAGTAAAGGGAAGATAAGATCCTGTGGTATCACAATGGGCCACTATTGGCCTAAGTGTGCGATAGCAGCCACTCTAACCTAACCTAACCTTTTGAAAAAATAATTAAATAAAATTTATTATATTATAAAGTATTTTAACTTACTATGTATACATAGTAGTTCAAATATATTGAATTAATCATGAATTGTGCGGTACCATATATGCGTAGTACAACTTGCTGTGTCTCTATAGTTCGTATCAATAAGCAAAATACAATGCGATTGAATACATTATTGTAATACACACAATATTACAATATAATACTAATTATTTTAATACTATTTAATCACTTGTATAGTATAATTAATCACCATAAAAACACAATTTTAAATTATCAAAACTTCACAAGGTAAGCATTACCATTTAAATGAAATTTCCCTTTTCTTTGTTTCACAGTGTACAATTTTGTTTATGATCGAGTTCACAAACACCAAATCATATTTGAATCGAATTTATCATTCGAATCGAGTGGTCGTTCGAAACCATTTCCCAAATAGGGGCCCAGATTTCCTGGTTACGAAACACGCCTTAACTTTTCGCAGATGCTATAACACTCAATAGTAATCATGACCTCGAGCAATTGATGACATCGTATTCCTCCATCAGGTTCTCTGTGGAAATATTATAGCTCGAACGATATCGCAGCTGATTAATTTTCGTGTAAATCTGCATAACTTACGTTCAACTGATCTATTTGAGATTAGGTTTCACTGTGCAGATTATAGCAGATTCGAACTCACCACACTACCAGTATGCTTCGTTTCGTAAGTCAATTATTTATAGATCAACGAGGTACTTGACAAATGATCGGATATTCGCATAAGATAATGTTTACAATGACTATGTTTAAAACTTCATTTGATGCAGCCTACTGTTAAATGTGGTCTGAAACCAAAATAAATACCTTTTCCATGGGATTGTCTTACAAAACCACAAAAATTATATCAAAATGGCGAATTCAAGAAGCAAAATATAAATCCCCACCTAGCCAGATCAATCATTAACAATTTTAAAATTTATGTATTCAAAACACTACTTATCTTATGTAGGCACCAGGCAAGATTATCACCCCAAAATTAAATGTAAGATTTAAGTAAAATGATCGTAAGATAATAACACAAGACATGATTTAGGTTTTAGGTTTTTTTCGGTTGGCGATCTATCGATTTCTAATTTAGGTTTCTATTATGAAAATGTATATGGGTCAGTTTATGTGTTTACATTGTTAATAAATAGTTTGGTACCACCATTTGCAATTATGTAAATTTGTCATACATTTTTTTTTTTTACCAAATATCAAAATTTAAAACTATGGTCATTGAAGCAAATCCAAATATTAAAATTTTATTCATTTCTATAAAATTTTATGTGTTTGTCGATCATCCAATAAAAAAAAATATTTTAATAAACATAGCTAACTGCAAGATAGAATGTTGCGTGACGAAAAAGTCAACATGGCCTCAAGCCGCATACCGAATTACATTTAATTTGGCGACATTAAATTAATAAGTATCGTAACTCCGTTATTTGTCTTCTATATATTCTATACGATAATTATATATGAGCAACGTGTATAGTGTTTGATGTTTCATCGTCTTTAATAAATTCTAACAAGAAATTCAGAAGTCATTGGCACAACACAAAACTCTGTACCATACATATAAGCATTTTGTAAATTAGGGTCATTTGGTATAATAATCAAGAGATAATTTTTTACCCGCATCTGTTACAATAAACAAAGTGCGCGCCACAAGTCGACATTTAAAATTAGCAGTTGGATTGTAAAATCAAAATGCGCACTGTAACTTGAGGCGAATTAAGTTGATCATGCAATTTTGATGTACCATCGTTTGCTTTACAATTATAAACTCAGTAAAGTATTGTACTCGTTCGAAAATTCAATGCTGATCGAGTTTGTTGACCTAATCGTTTTAAGCTCATCTGAACATTTTGGGATTATTTTTAGAGTGGGTACTGTGTGATAAATAAAGCTGAAATACTATAGTTTTTTTTTATTATAATTTATTAAATTAAAAATATTTTCTAAACTAAAATACAATCAGAGTTTTATTAGTTTTCAAAAAGATGATTAATTGCTTGTTGTCTTCTATTAGTCCGTGGTTCGAAGGAAATATCATCTGCATCAAAATATTGAGGCTGTTTTCGAAAATGAGTATCTATTTCCGTTTCATCATTTTGTGCTATGCAGATGTTATGAAGTACAATAGCAGAAACAGTGGCTTTTATAATAAATGTTTTATTTAGATTTTAGAACTCTCTAAGCCTTCGAATCCTTCGTAAATTTTATTTCCTGCGATGATAAATCACCTTTATCTTTAAAATTTTGGTACCAGCCAGTCCTGCGACATATAGTCATTTTTTGAAGTAATTTCCTGTATAAACCTGACTTCTTTAACAATCTAGAGTCATGCATGGACCCCGGTTCACCACAATGGATGTCAATGAATTCCATTTTAAAATTTACTACCCCTTGCAATAGAATACTTGAATTATTTTTTCGTTTAATGTATTCATTATTTTCATCCAAATTTAGAATGGGGATATGTGAGCCATCAATACAACCCCACAAATTTCTTAACCTTCCTTTAATAAAAAACGTTTCTTCATTTGCTATTGCTTCGTCTTGTGTCGGCCACTTGATAAATTTGGATGAACGGGTACAAACCAAATCGGTCAAATAATTGATTATTCCATGAGCGGTACTTTGTGAAACATCAAATAAATTGGCAACCTGCTGGAAACTATCTTGGTTTTCCAAGTAATAAATTGTAATTAAAACCTTTATTTTATTTGGAATCATAAGTTTTTCTTCAGAATGTGATAAATTGGGTCTGGTCATTAATGGTTCCAAGAAAGCTATACAGGCAGGCATATTTAAAAATGTGATCTAAGGATTGATTTTATTAACTGAAAACGGTATTTTACTTACTCATGAGATAATTAAAGGAAGATTTCTCCAACCGAAAATTACTTTTAAACTGAGCGTCATTATACGCCTGTTGTTTCATAATAATTCTTGACTCTATGTAGGGGTTTATCTTTTTCATCTTCGCTATCACTAGAACTCGTGGACAAAGTTCCATTACGATATTTTAGGTTTGGTTCTTGTAAAAGTTGCATCTAAAAAATTTGTAAAAATATCATCAGGGTTTATGTTTACATTTATTTTATTTACAATTACGTCTTTAGCCATTTTAAATGAGCCATTTTTCTAATTTTTCAAAAACACAATAAACTATAAAATATTTTTTTAATTCTATTCAAAATTTTGTCTAAATATACTTCATATATAAAAATCCTAAATTGATAGCTAGATAGTTTGACATTTATAAGTATCAAACGAGCGCCTTCTTCTCTTCAGTAACTTAATTAAATGGAGAGTAGCTCAATTTCTGAAGTGAACAGTTGTTGCTTTTCAGTTGAATCGAACGCGCCTATACTCGACGATTAAATGGATTAAAATTTGCGATAGTGAATGTGAACAGATCTATAAATTTAATTTCTATAATATTTAAAGAGCAATAAAACTGCTCAATTATGAAATAGTTGTCGAATAAAATGTTTCCGAATAACTTAAAAGCTCAACAGAATATAGCAGCAGTTCATAATCAGAGTTGAACGAAATAAGTAATTATTTTCTGAATTGCATTGTTCGACTTGGTTTTTTAAAGTTATTATCTCATAAATAAATATGAGCGGATGAGGAAATACATATACCGGGTGGACCAAAAGTCTGGAAACGGTGAATTTATTTCGCGCACGGGTGGAAAATCGGAATTCTGATACTGGGTTCTTTAGTAATTTCACCCAAGGAATCGAATGGGCCCATCAGATTTTGGGCTCGATGGGGCCTTATACGAGATATGAGGCCCAACTTTGAAATTTAAAATGCAAACCCATCTTTTTTTATTGCAGATTCGGATTCAGCGGGAAATTTTACATCCGAATTGGTTAAAACCCGAATTCTGCTGGTACATTTAAAGACCTCATTTTTTCTCGACAATTACCACTCCTGACTGATTTTGTTTGTTCTTTGGGCTTAGGAAGTCTCAAAGCGATGTTTTCTTCGCACTCACTAAGTAAAATGAATACAATAAGACTCGACGCACATGTGCCCATACCACACACGGGAAATGTTTTCCTGCTTGGTACTGGATTTATGTTATCAAATCCAATATTGAAATCAATACCGTCAATACAATGTTCAACGGTAGTAAACATTTGTCCTCGCAAATTATTTTGTGTTTGAAAATCATAGTCACCACCTGGATCCGAATTTTGATCAACAAATGGAAATAAAAATTATGAGAATTGCAGTTGTTTTACTTACCTACTAGACCTAAAACATTCAGACGCCCCCGGATTTTTTAACAAAAAATGCTGCATAGGACCCAAAAATGGACGAAAAAATTTTTGGTTTTAACCAATTCGGATGTAAAATTTCCCACTGAATCCGAATCTGCAATAAAAAAGATTGGTTTGCATTTGAAATTTCAAAATTGGGCCTCATATCTCGTATAAGGCCTCGTCGAGCCCAAAATCTGATGGGCCCATTCGATTCCTCGGGTGAAATTACTAAAGAACCCAGTATCAGAATTCCGATTTTCCACCCGTGCGCGAAATAAATTCACCGTTTCCAGACTTTTGGACCACCCTGTATACATACAGTCAAACCTGTTTTTGTGTGGCTTTTTATTTGGCGATGTTTGGGCTATTTATTTGTTATTTGGGTACATTCTACAAAAGTTCTTTCAAAATTTCAATCAGATAATTGAATGTGAATAATCTAATTAGTTAATTGTCGCTGGCCATTTTGTTTTTCCCGATTTTTGATATTTTATCACATTGCGTAAGTATTGCGTCAGGTTGCGTAATGTTTCAGTTATTTTCTACGTGTACCTTTTTATGCGGTTCCTATTGAGCCGTTCCACACGGGTTGTAGAGAAGCGGCTTCATCTTCGTTTCTTTCTCCGTTTGCCTATGATAACGTTTTTAGGGTTAGGTTAGGTTAGAGTGGCTGCTATCGCACACTTAGACCAATAATGGCCCATTGTGATACCACAGGATCCAATCTCTCCTTACTCCCGCTGAAACCATCCTGAGCTATACTTATGCAGCGTAAAATATCTCGCACTCCACAGTCCGCGAGTTCAGAAAGGCTGTCCATATCGTACACACCCAAGTACTTATGTCTTTTGTATGCCAGTGCTGGATACGAGCATAGGAAGTGATCTAAAGTCTCTTCCACCTTTTCATTCATACAATTTCTATAAAAGTCATCCGTCTGTATAGACCCAACTTTCTCGCATGTTCCCCAAAAAGGCAGTGTCCTGTCAGTATCCCTACGACCAATCCTAACTCTCGTTTTCCCAGGGATACTAGTGCCTTGGAGCGCCGCAGGTCCAGTTTCAGCCAAACCTGTTTTGCTACCCTGCACGTAGATGAAGATGTAGATTTTAGTTTAAATTTTATTTTCGAGAGAGCAGAATAAAACAATACAAAAAAATTTGGTGTTTTTATATAAAATAAGGTTTTAAATTAGCAATAAAAATCTATTACGCCTTATTTTGAAGTCTGAAACCAAACTTCGTTTGACCACAACCCGTGTGGAACGGTTGATTCACCACATAAAAAAAACTTTTTAAATGTGTTGCGAAAACTACTTTTTATACCTACTCGTGAAGTTTCGGAAGATTTTTTTATTACCGCACAAAAATGGTTTGACTGTATTTGTATTTGGTATATGTGTAATACAGAGCCATTTCGAACCATTTTCAATCAATTAAAATCCTTAATTCCATGGAAAAAATTTACTGACAGTATTTTTTTACTGATAAAACGCAAAACAAAAAAATTTTAAAATTCCATGAGAGTGACAAAGAACAGAAATATTTTTTATTTCATTTTTATAGTAAAATTTTATGATTTTACATTTTGGCGCAACCTAAAAATTTCATAAAAGTTTTAATTTGTACATTTTCGTATATTTCAATTTTTTTTTATATATTATTTTAATTTTTATATATGTACCACAAAAAACCACTAACATTAACAAATTTCATCACAAAAAAACAACAAATCGACATTTGACATTTGACTATAAAAAGCGAACGATTTATTTTGTAGATGATTTTATGTAGACGTGTGAACAATGCTGCCATAAAAAATATGTACTTCAGTTTACAATTTTTATAGCAACATTATGGCAGTACACTATTCTCACAACTATTCTCTCAGTAAAATTTTAC
Organism: Nephrotoma appendiculata; assembly: GCA_947310385.1. Taxonomy (NCBI): domain Eukaryota; kingdom Metazoa; phylum Arthropoda; class Insecta; order Diptera; family Tipulidae; genus Nephrotoma; species Nephrotoma appendiculata. The sequence continues at coordinate 378,885,767 of OX371223.1, forward strand.
TGACAACATTTTTTGTTTCGTATTCTATCAGTAAAATCTATATTTTTTCTCGCTTTTATTTTTACTGACAGCAGATCTTTCCCATGAAATAGGGCCATTAAAAGGATTAATTAAAAATTAATTTAACAATATATTGAGCATAGATACTTATAAGAAGTGCCAGCCTCCGCTAAAATTTCTCAAGCAACTTTAACTTTCCAACAATAAAATGAGTCCTGGGGCGGGATTTTGTAACATCACAATTTTCGATAACTTATCGAAGATTAATTCTCGCTTCTCTAGAATAAAATCTAACACTATTTCATATTTTATATCATTTTCAAGTCTGCTAGATTAAAACATTATGATATATATCTACTTGATCTCTACCACCACATAATTTGTTTACGATACTTCAACGAAATTAGAGAAAGAGACAATTGTTACATTTATTCTAGTAGGTTGTGATATAAACAGAAAAGAAATAATTTATAAACGAAACAGACGTCAATTTCAGTTTAGGAAAACGAGACATTAATTTCGATAAAGTATCGAAAATGTGATGATACAAAATTTCGCCCCTGCATTATACTATAGCGATTAGTTTTTGCGTATATCAGTTGAAGATTTACGGATAAACGAAGCATATTTAAGGAAGCACATTACAAACAATTTCATAAACGTATACATTGCGGCGCACTTGGATCAATACACCATTCTCGAAAAGCAATGAAAAATATATCTTTTCAGGAATAATAAGCTTCTAATAGGGGTTCAGCGTATCCCAATTTAGATTGGCAAGTTACCCATTAGAAAGATTCCGGTAGTTTGAACACAGTCCAGTCTTATTAAAAACCAAATTCCTTAGATTGTTACATTTTTCAAAAGATTTTGTAGAACATCAGCCTATCTTTCGAAACTTCACTCCTTCAAATGGTAAAGTACTTGAACTTCCACCTGCTCTTTTTAAAAAAAGAATTTTTAATTTCGAATTAAGCTCTCAGTAGTGAAATGGGTCTTAAACAGTTTTACAGTTTTTAAAATATTTCTGGCAACTCCATTTTCTATTTCATTCCGCAAATTTTGGTTTATAGCTAAAATATTTCTACAAAACGGTGGTTTTTATGTAAACGGGGAGCACGACTTTAGGTTCGTTCCGAAAAGATATCAAACTAACATTTCTTAAAGCAGCACTTTGTTCTTACTTTAGCATACCATAAGTAATTGGAGAGTTATGTGCTGTCCATTTTTATTGTACTCTGTATTTGGGTGTTATGATCATCATTAAAACCAAAAATATATATGATGAGCATTATGTTGCCTCGTACATGTTTTGATGGTGGCGAATTGATAATGATCGTACCAGATTTTATCTCGTAACGTTAATTTAAATATTTTCGAGTTCGAGTATGGCTTTCTTATATACTATACATATAAATCTGAAATTTTATGGGTTGTTAAGATGTTTGCTTTAATGCATACAATAAAAATGTCATTAAAGTTATAGGTATGTAGGTACAGAGCGAATGGTAGAGTAATTAAAAAACAGTTTTAGTGCGATCGTATAATTAGTGTGATTTCAAAAAATCCATAATAAAGGGAAGGGTTTAATAGTGTTTATGATCCCGGTTTCGTATTGCGGATAGATTTCATTGATAATTTTGTTGTGTGCAGGCAGTTTTAATATCGGTTTGGTAAAGGATACCAAGCAGTTAAGATAACTGTAAATTCCGTTAGATGACAAGTACTCGCAATATTGGAAGGTTTGCTTTGTTTTGATTATACATTTTTATGGTTATTTATAGCATGCCATAAATTGAATTTCTTGGAATTTGGTTACCTATAAGCAAACTATTTCCAAGGTTTTAACGGTATGAAATTTATGTTTAAGAAAGTTTATGTACATTTTTATATGACTTGACCTAAAAAAAATAATAGGGACATAGATTAGAGTGGGTATGACGAGGGATACATTATAATACTTTGGTTAATAAAATTTGAGATTAAAGTTATTGGATTGGAAACTTTTGTATTTTTGTATAATATTGTAAATAATCGTAATGAAATTAATCTTAAAGGCGCGACCGGTGGTGTGGATTGTAAAAGGAGTAAAACTAGTCGAAATACTGCATCTGAAAGTTAAGGTAGGAATTTTGTATAATTTTTTTATTTTCGATTATTTAACTTTGTTGTTTAAGAAGCATCAGCGACGCTGATTGTACAGTGGCGTATCAACGAGTACAATCAAAAAAATGCCATCCAAATTCAACATGATAATAAAACATCCAGATCAATCACCTTTATATGTTTTATGTTGTAATGATACATGTTCGTATACTTGGACAGGAACCGAACATATTCATCAAGATATTTTTGAATGTCGAACATGTGGATTGGTCGGTATGTATATTAAAATTAATAAAGAAACTATTTTATAATTATAACAACTTTTAATTTTTTTTTCATGTAGGACTGCTACATCAGGCTAACAGCGCAGTAATTTAGCCCCGCAGTCAATGCAATGGGCCATTGTAGTGGGGATTAGTATTTATAGATCCACTTGCATTGCAAGGATTAATAAAAGCTACGGCTTGGTGCTGCATCTCAAGAACCACATACAATGGCTACTACAGCTATTTGCTTAGCTCGAGCATTTGGTATCGTGATTAGACAAATTTCTGATTTATTGGGGATAACTAACAACATGAACAACATTCAAGAGATTCTAAATAAATGATAACTTCAGTATATGATAAATAAAAATGTCGGGAATTATTTGGTCATAGCTTTTTTGAATTCAAAATGAGCTGAGATATAGTCCATAGCAGTCGGGAACTATTCGTTGGCCCGTTGGGTGCACATGATTTGATAGCTGACTGTTTAATTTATTTTAAATAGAAAAGTAGAAAAATTCTAAAAAAATTGTACATGCTTTTTAAATATTCACCCATCAAACGATGTGCACCGCATAAAAAAATCTCTCCTTTTTTACTCTCCACCTCGAAAATTTCGATTGTCATGAGAGATTTTAACTATCGTGATGGCAAGAATTTTCGGTGTTGAGAGTAAAAAATGTCATGATAGCAATAATTAGTGTTGCCATCGCATTTTTCGGGAATGGAATTTGGGCTATCTTCACATACATATTAATGGTGACTATCGGATAACAGAGTTAGGTGGCCTACCTACCCTGCTATCGAAATCGACAGATGATATGCTTCAACCAGAGAAGTCCAACAGGCATCAAAGTATGCATAAAAAGTCACTTTATGGCCTCAAACAGTCTAGTCATGTTTGATGATGGTAATTTGCCATTATGATTAAAATATAAACTCTTTTAATATTCCTTTAAATTTTTAAATTTTTCTATAGACTAATGAAAAAATTTATTATTTTGCAGTCTTGCTCCAATTATGAAGTATTACAACATGCAGACCCTATGAAAACTCAGGAAATATCCGCACATGTAACGGTAGAAACTATACGCCCAATATTCAAACGTCAATTCATCAAGACACCTTCCTTTTTCCGGCCACACAAAATTTTTCTTCTTCTTATATTTAAGCAAACCGTACACAAATGTAATGTAAAATGTAAATAAAAGCCCTATGGTTCGTAACGTATACACAATTTTGATCAGAGGCCGGAAAAGGGATATACCTACAATAATTTCTGGTTCTTGGATTCTACAGCGTCAATGAAGCAAAATTAAAACATTGATAGATTTAAATGAAGTATTTGTAATATTTTTGTAGTTTGGTCCTGTTTAGTCTGGTGAGACGAGCAAATTTCATTGATCGATTTATTTATTAATGTTTACCAAATAAATTTGAATAAATTTGTAATCATCGTTCGGCAGTGGTACGAGTAGTGAGGTTATCGCTTCAACGATGCCATTGGGAAACATGAATTGTACTTGCATATGACTGCAAGGAAATATTCCGATTGGCCTGTATCTTCGACAATGGTTCGGTTGGGGAATGTAATTCTGATTATGTCACTTTTTCACCCGCGCAGCACATTCTTGGTGTTTCATTCCTAAATTTGAAGGCACTGCAATGCACGAATAATTTGTCCACTTTTTGAACAAGTTTTCACAAAAAACCAGTCGGTCGAATAATTCCGATCGTGGGGCCAGATTCTATTGTTTATTTTGTCTAAATTGATTTTGACTCGATAAGCGATTTACTAATTCGGGATTTTATTTTTAGTTGCATAGCATTTGCTTTAAGGTATCATTGTTCAAGATATTTTAAGCCATATACACTCAAAGTTATGGTGACTGATTCCGATATTTACCTTGAAGATGCTCCTGGGTCTACATTTTTACTATTTCTACATACAAACCAAGTCTCCTTGTGGATTACCCTGTCAAACGCAAAATGTTATATCAAACGGATCTAGCACAATTTTCTTGGCTTATATTCTACATATATGCTCAGACTTTGTTAATTTACACAGAGAATCGAGTTTCTTTGGTATTCCTTCCCCTTTGGTATATAGAATGATTCCAACAATTTGGTCGCTAGCACGAATCTCTGGATACCTGCGGTGCCCTCCACTGTTGCAAGAGGACCCTTTGTGGCAGACCTTCCTTCTTCATCAAATTTACTAAATGGAGAACATTAACGATAAAATACTTGAGGGCAGTGCTCCTCAAAACTCATGGTCAAGGACCCCTTAGGTGCTATCATCGAGGGCTTACACGGGACTATAGACTATGACAGCCATTTATTTTTTAATACAATCGCCATGGATGTTCACTGTCCAGTAGAAACCTACTTTAAACTTATGGATTCTTTAAACTTAAAAGTTAAGGAAACTCAAATTTACTTTGTCTGCTACAATTCAGAAATGAGTCGACTGCCCTTATACCTGGCCCAAAATAGCGGAGAAACTTAAAATATTCACCTACAAAATAAATTATTTTTTCGGTCGGTATAGTTCCGATTATGAAAAGAGCAAAGAGGCATAGTTCCACTGAATGAACAGGTGAAATTAGCAAGTTTGATAAGGCCAGTAGAAATCTAGAACAAACCGAATACCGTCGAATAACATTGACTATTCATCCTTCCTGCGCGCCTACCCGAAGCAATAATAGATTCAAGGGTCAACTGACTGACTGGTTTGCAAATTCACAAGTTCTTCTCCTTGGAACATAAAAATCCATTGGGATCAGTTAAGAAACCAAATTCTGAAATGAGTACCTCAAAAGATGAGACTATTTGCTTGGTAATCATGAAATCCTCAAGGACTTTAATACGCCCCTGCTTTTCAATCACAAGTCTACAAGCGCTCAGCTAAAATTTTCATCACGGGAGGAAATTGGGTGCACTACACACTTGTTCAACGCTTTATAAAATTAATAGAAACTCTACTTGGTAGTCTGCAAAGGGATATAGCTTGGAATATATTTGAGAGCTGGAGAGATGTACGTGTAATATTCATACCGGAAGTGATGAAGAAATCTACCGAGGACAACAGGTCTCACAGACCTAAATTCATAGAGAAAATACTGGGTCTCTTTATCAAATTCAACACACTCCAAATATCTATTGAATCCCCGTCCACATGCGTGTCAGGTTGGGAAGCAACAAAGACAGATCTACACTTTTTTGCACGCCTTTTCAATTTTGACATAATTACAATTCTAGCTAGATCAACGCGTCTTCACTCTCTTATCATACGATGGGCTATTGTAGTGTTGAAGTGCAGGAGGGTTTAGGTTTCTTTAGGGAAAGTTCTCTCACCTCTTTTATAACTGCTGTAGTGATACCCTAATTACTCACCAGATTAAAAACCACCGTTATTATGAACATTCTTGTAATTTAGTATATGCTCTTACGCTAATAAAGGTCGCTGTTTCAACAAAATTGATCTCAGTGTCATCCTAGAGAAAATCGCCTGTACGTGTTAACAAACCGCAGGAAAAATGAATTCCCGTTCTGCATATTTCCCATAGGTAAACCTGCGCAAATAATTCAGGAAGCTAAATATCTATGTGTTATGTTTGATCAAAATACGACCTGGATTACCTAAGCTATTTTAAAGCATTATGTAAGGCCTATAAACAACGTTCAGTTGTGTGGTAGCAAAAAAGAATAATCATTCATCCATAACACTAAATAAAATTCAAAGATGTTGTTTAAATACAACATTAGCTATGAAAACCTGCCCACGCCTGCTTTAAAGAAACTTTCAGGGCTCAGACCCTTCTACTTACATGTCGAAGGTTATGAATTGTTCTAGAGCCATCAAACTAAGCACATTATTACAAATCAAATTTAGCAACTGATCAGCTGTGACGCAAGTTTATAGGGAATAAGAATTGTTTGACCTTCAAACATACGTCCTGGTTTATTCAATTTGACGATGCGACATAAAATACATCCTACATGAATAGCCTATAAAGGCGACGCCTGATAAAATGATTATTTATTTCTAAAAACTTACTTATTCAAATAAGTATACTCCTGGAGCCAATTGTTTGAAATCTAGTCTAGATGATGCCAATTCTAGAGTATTGACCAGACGCAACTTGACGCTCAACGAGATATCAAATTCCCGATCTCATCTCTTACATCTCCAGCAATAGTGATGCTCTGGTTGCAATCAGACAGGGGTGTTAAAGAGTGACGAAAATATATAGAAAATGCCAATTTGTTTTCCATGAACTGAGGAACGTACTTCCATGAACTGAGGAAAGGACATAGAGACGAAATCGGAATTTGGTGCTTATAAGATTGATCTTACACTACAAAAATATAAAATGCGGTATGAAAGTCATTCAAATTACGTTTGATGCATTAGACGCACTTTCAGAATCCATCGTATTTAAAGTAACCTAATTAAAGTGATAAACCGTTACAACTTAGGTAGGAAATTTTCCAAATTTATATTTCAAGCACTTAGATTTCTCGCACATTAGAATCATGCAGCTTGAGAAATTTTCGATTATAATAATTAGCAAATACCACATGGTTTAAAAATAAATTCGCAAAAGATTTAAGATCAACGCATCTGTATGTAGCACGATGCTGATGCGGTGCTGGTTTCACATATATAAAACATTAAGGAAACATCCATTAGCAATCCCATCTGGTTTCGTTACCTGTATACGCTGCGTGTATATTATATTGATAGTCATCGCGATCATGATATTGATGATCATCAATTTCAATTGATTATCATACAAAATTGTTTCAGTTTTTATTTTTTGTGTAAATTATAATTAGAATAAATTTCTGTCGATATTTTGTTTTTGTGAATAATTAAGGGTTTTTTGTTTTAGCAGAAATTTTTTTTTGTTGTGCTTTTTAATTTGATGAAATGAAAGATGAGATGATTTTATAGTTTTATACGCGAGTCTGATTTTTTTTTTGCACGATAGAGATTTTTTTTTTTTTTTTGTTATATTTTATTTCGCGCAAGATTAAATTATGTTTAGAAAACGTAAATTAACAGAAGCTGGATCTAATTTTGGTTCATAACAGAAACTGAAGAACACAACAACAAAATGGTGTAGAATAATAATAGAAAATAAGTTTCATGACACGCGAATTTTGAGAATTGATTAGTAATTTTTGGAATTTGTGGATGAAAATTATAATTTTACACTAAAGTTTTAAAAATTCGTCAAGGTTATGTGTCTATCAATTTAGGTTGGCTGACCCTATGGAATAAACGTCGTCGCAAAATAACACCCCTTAAATGTACTAATGGTGCGTTGATCTTAATCAGCTGTATCATCACGATAACTAAACCTGTAATCTGGTGCCATAGGTCAGACATATAGATGTTATACTGTTTGATCTCGTAGAAAGAAAACTAGATAAAATCGCTAAATATCACCTTTTTCAATATTTTAATTGAAGCACAGCGTATAAAAAATGTTTTTGTAGGTTTGTATCACAATCAAAATCCAAGAGGTAAAACAGGTTCTTCAATACCTTTCTTCGTTACGTGAATATAAATATAAGTAGAAGAAGAAGGTCGAAAAAGGCATATTCATGTAATAATATGCACATAGTCAAAATAAGAATTCTTTATAAGATAACTTGTATTACTTTGTCCGTATGTACAGAAATTACCTACATACACACTTAAAATTTATATACTTAACTGCCTTAATTCTTTCTTTTACTCCACCAACGTCTTCATTGTTAAGAAGAAACTCGTTGTACATACTTACATACATATTTTATTCCTCTTCTCTAACATGTTATATACCAAATTTCTTTCGACCGGTTTTCTTTTCCTTCTTCTAAATAAAATAAAAAAAAAATACACAACAAACCATCTTAGCATACTTATACACAGGCATTCTCGGCTCTCGATATAGCCAAACAAAAATTCTTAATAAATTTTGAAAGACACAGGCACACAGCGCACACAAGAACATTATACAAAAAACGTGGGAAAATATCCCAAAAGCACAAAAAACTGAAATTAAATCAGTTTTATTGCATGCAGGCAGAAAGAAGCGAAAGACGACAAAGAAGAAAGAAAGCAGACAACAACGAATTACAGCAACAATAATGGTAATAGAAAAATATCCTTACCTATTCTAATTTATGTCTATCCATCCACAGCAATATCATTATGAAAATTCACCCGTCGATTTTGTGTTGTCTGTATGGGTAGAATGCCCATATCATACCCATACATATGTACACAAGTAATTCGTTTTAGTAAGAGGAATTTTACTTGATTGATGATTTTTATTTTGAATTCGGAGATAAAATTAGGGATGTGATTCGGATTAATTAGGGATTCGAATGTTGTACAAAAATAAGCCAAGATTGTTTATTCTCAGTTGGTCAAGGATTAAAATGAAAAATGTATATGACCATATGCTGTGTGTATCCCGATTCTTTATATAGAAAGGAAGAACGTTTCAAGGTGGTAAAATTTGTTTTAAATTTAGTGTGTGATCTGAAACAATAAAATGTGTTACGTAAATGTAGTTGTATAGTATTTTAATATATCTATAAGTTTATGTAATTTCGGCAGTGGTTTTCAACCACATTTTAGTGATCCAAATTATTTACAGTTTAATGAAAATAGCATTTGCTTCATTTCTATGTTGATGAGTGGTAGAAATGTAGGCCAAAACAAAGTTTTTTTTTTTATAATTGCCCAAGAAATTAATTGCATATCGTGATAATCGGAGTGTATGTCGGGCCCAGTGGTATAACAGTTTATTTAAAAAAAATTGTGTTGCAATATAACAAAAGGATTTGACTTTTTAATAAAATAAATCTATATGCAAGCTATGTAGTACTACAGGGATTTCTCACTATAAACCACCGGGTGGGTGCCAATAGAATTATTGTTATTTTGAAGGGATCGGTACGAAAGGCCGAACAATCAAAATCCCAGCCTTTTAAAACCACGCTTTTCAAAATGCCGCTTTTTAAAATGCCGCTTTTTGCGGCCGGGATTTTTTTACAGAAATTTTTAAATATTTTTAACTCCGCCATTTCTTGATTGATTTTGACGAAATTATAGGATGTGTTTTGCAATTTAACTTCTTAACAAATTATGATAAATTTTGGTATGTTCAACTGAGTTGGGATTTTAACGTGGGTTTAACATGAAGTTCTGGAATTAGACCATTCTAAATGAAACTTATTAACCAGTCATAGAGAAATTTAAATTTAAGATTTTTGAAGTAACCACAAATTTTTTATATCTTGTTGTTGTCTTGAAATTTATGTCGAGTCTCACTATGATTTTCCGACAGATCTGGTTCTAGTCTTTACGAGTAAGAAGTTTCAGGAGGATGTGATAGGGTCCTCATACCGAGAATGGCCTATATTCAGTCGCTTTACGAACAACCATAATATTTAATGGAAGTTGAGATTTCCGGTGTTGGTCATCGGTCTCACTATGATTTTCGGACAGATCTGGTTCTAGCCATTACGAGTAAGAAGTTACAAAAAGTTGTAATGGGGTGCTCATACCAAGAATATATAGTTTAAATTCAAAAAATCGATAATTTTGGCGTATGTCCATCTTTAAAACTCGAGGCCACATATTACTATATTCTTCCTTAAAAATAATATTTTCGTGAACCAATTCAAAATAATAAGAATTGCTTCTTGACTGTTTTACATTTGTTATACACGATCACAATGGTTCCTTTTACTATGAAAATTCGAATTTTGGGCTGAGTGTATCCGATATACATAACTGTCACGACAGTTATTGTTGCTATCGTGAAAAAAAAAATTTGGGATGAATTCAAAAATCTATAACGAAAAATATTTTAATTTTTTGGACTGACATCATTAAAATGTCGTGATATACGATTTTGAACGTGACAGAAATTATAGTTATCGTGTTGCCACTGCGTTTTTTGGGCTGACATTTGGACCAACTTCACATACATTTTCAATTATCCGAGAAACTTCATTTCCTGCAGGAATCGTAGTTTGGCTGGATCGTTAGTGGGAATTTACATGAGACACGTAATTTCTTTCTATCTCACTTTAACTCAGCAAATGAAAATATTGAAACTTAAACTGATCGTAAAATAGAAATTTTGTGGGCATTTAACACATATGATAACAAAAAATCACTTTCGTTAGAAGAAAAACAATGTGAAGATTATTTCTAAAAACTTATAGTATAACAACTTATAGTATAGACCGATGGTCGTTTCATAGTTAGATAACCGTATAAGGAATCGGTTAAGAATTTAGGAAAATCAAAATATTTAGCCCTAAAACGGTTCGAATATTTAGAAAAAAGATTTAGTCGTGACAAATAATTAGAACCCGATTATAGGCAGTTTATGAGTGAATATCAACCATTCCTTTCTGGATCTGTAAAAACCGATTCTCAATTATCACTTAATGACGTACTAATGGTCGGACCCACAATACAGGTCTTTGGTCAATAACACTTCGTTTTCGTCAATATCTACATTATTGTTTTTACAACTGATGTTGAAAAAATGTATAAACAGGTTGGTATTCATGATAACGATACAACGTTTCAGAAAATTTTGTGGAGTTCAAATCCCAGCCAACCTATTCGTACATTTGAATAAATAACCATCACAAACGGAACTAGCTCCGCCCCATATCTCGCAACAAAGGTTTTGAATAAATTAGCTAATTTAGCAGCACAATCGTATCCCTTAGCGTCTCAAGTAGTACAAAGAGATTTCTACATAGACGATTTACTGACAGGCTATAATGATTTAGATGAAGCATTAGAATTACAAAAACACTAACGAATGCACTAACGTAAATGGGCTTCGAATCACTCCGAAATTTTAAAAGCAATTCCAGAAAAAGATCGCCAACAATCATTAGACGTTTATAATGAAGAAAACAAAGAGAACAGTATGTTATCGGAAATTTCGGCACTCTTTCACTCATTGGGATTGATTGCGCCAGTTATTGTAACCGCAAAAAATTTTGATATTAAAGGTTAATTGAGATGACGTCTTCCTGAAGAATTGCAAAATTTATGGATTCGCTTCAGAGATAATTTGGGTAGAATAAATAGTTTATCCATAAGTCGCTGTTCAGTTTTAAAGGACAACAAACGAATCGAGATCCACAATTTTGCCGATACATCAACTGTCGCTTATGGCGCATCCGTATAAATTCATTGTATTGATTCTCAAGATAAAATAGTAGTGAATCTGTTATGTAGCAAAAGTCGAATTGCTCCTCTAAAAGTATTAACCGTGCCAAGGTTAGAACTAAACGCATCGTCGTTACTTGCAAAAATGGTCGTAAAGGTCAAGAAATCAATGATTTTAGTAATCGACAATGTTTTTTTGTGGTCGGATTCTAGAGTAACACTGGCTTTGATAAGGTTGTCACTAAATCAATTAAAATTATACGTTTGAAATCGAGTTTCGGTAATTCAAGAATTAACTTCCGAGATGTCCTGTCGTTATGTAGACACGTTATGTAGCCTCAAGATCTTGCTTCTTCGAACGTATGGTAGTTTGTACTGTTGTTTTTAAAGGGTAGTGAACAAGAGTGGCCAAATTTTGTAATGTGACGAATATTAAGTGTGTCATTCGTTTTGTTAATTTTTACGTTTTGCATCTTCACATTAAGGAAAACAATTTTGGTGGACTGACGAATGAAGAATGAGATTAGTCTCTAAAATGCCTCATTCGAATTGTTCAACATTCAGAATATTGTGAGGAAATAAAATTTTTAAAATCGCACATAGAACTGCCGAAAAATTCAAAAATGTTGAGTCTTTCACCTTTTCTGGATTCAGCAGGTCTTTTGCGAGTGGGTGACCACCTGAACAATAGTAATTTACCTTTCGATTATAAACATCAATTCTTGTTACCAAAACATATCTTTTCACTTTAAGCTTGATTAAAAACGAAAAAAAACCGTTAAATTTGTGATACATCGATGTCTTCTATGCTTTCGCGTTAATCCAAAATGCATGGAACTATATATGGGGAATCTTACTAAAAAACGTCTTGAAATTTGTCGGCCATTCAGTAAGGTTGGTGTAGACTATTTCCGTCCTTTTCAAATAAGATACCAGAAGCAATGAAATGTGATGCATTTATTGCTTGCCTAAAACGGTTCTTCGCTAGAAGAGGAAAGTCCTTACATTTAATGAGTGATAATGGAACGAACTTCGTAGGAGCTCGTAACGAACTCAACAAACTTTTTGATTTGTTCCAATCGCCATATCCAATTCATACCTCCATGATCCCCACATTTCGGAGGTTTGTGGGAAGCTACCATTAAAAGTTGCAAAACTCATTTAAAAAGAGTTACGCAAAACCATACACTTACATTCGCTCAATTGAATACGCTTATGTTTGAAATTGAAGGTATAATGAACTCTCGGCCTTTAACTGTTCTATCATCAGATCCAAATGAACCCAACCATTGACCCCAGGTAATTTTTTAACTGGCGTACCCATCAGTAGTATTTTCCAACTATCGCTCGCCAAATTGCAAGAAAATGGTTATCTTATTGGCAACAGGTTACTGTCTTGGTAGAACATTTCTGGAATCAGTTTTCTATGATAACACCTAATTCTTTTTTTACACAGTCTTTTTTACACGGTTTTACGTGGTTTTTTACGTTTTTTTTACACAGTAGGAATGTATCACCGTGTAAAAAAAGAGTTGGGCTTACTTTCATACTCTCCAACAACGCGAAAAGTGGTATTGATGGACGTTTCCAAAGGACGTTTTAGTATTGATTCATGATGATTTTTCACCCCCTACTCATTGACTTTTAGGTAGTGTTGAGAATGTTGTTTATAGGAAGGATGGAAGTGTTTGAGCCGCCACGGTAAAAACAAAAAATGGACTATTTAGCCGCGGAATAATCAAACTGGTGAAACTACCGGTTTAATAGTAATCATTGATTTAGAACATTTTACTAACTTTAATATGTAATTAGTTAGTTTATTGTTTATTTAATTTATTTTCTTTGAAGGTAGAACCTTTCAAAGGAGGCATTGTGTTATGTTTCTTAATTTAAACATGAATATAAAAACACATACATACATTACAACAGCGCTGCCTGGTTGCAAAAATAGTTTTAGTTTGGAAAGAGTTATAGTGACGTGCACCATCGAGCAATAAATATATAAGAGAAATCAAGTAGTGCAAATTTTATAAGCAAGTTTTTCCGAGGTTAATGTTATTTTATAGTTTTGATATATTTATATACACAAATTTAATTTGTTTCTATATTTAATCCATATATACGTATCTTATAAACATATCGGCATAGCTATTTTATAGTTCATTATTCTTGTTAGGCTTATACTGATTGCCAAAAGTAAAATAGATTAACCTCGGAATCTCTACATGAGTCCTCTTATTTATATTTTGCTTTATGCGTGCACATCGCATGGATTTGTAAAACAAAAAAAATGAAATTAATTTATTCAACATATTTGGATTTGTATGGAGTTTTAATTTCATTGAAAAGTGTTGTATCGAAAGAAAATACAGTCCATTTAGTTTTCCGAGAATATAGCTTTGGGTCGTACACAAACAGGGATTTTGATTTCAGGATTTTGAAAAACGGAAAAACAAACCCTAACCCGATTTTGCAATATCCAAGAAGCATGAGTGTGGGCCGAGCCGATTCCGGGAGTAAGAGACGCCGTTCTAGAAGGCCTATATACCAGCTCAAAACCTCACCTGCATGTGGTACCTGCTAATCAAGCAACGAGGCTCTAAGAACCTAGAAAATATTTTTCTCTCTACTAACTCATTACCAATTTCGCTGATTAGGTTGGTAGCTGCGTCAATAACCAGTCCATAAAGCAATGAGCACACAAGAAAAACAAATTTTTACTCCAGGGCACCCCAACTGCTTAGTTGGCTAGTCCACCATTTAGCGAGGGTGGTTCAAAGGATCCTGGGGTGACCCAACCAATGCGATGTCTATTCATACGAAATTAAAAAATGTTTAGATCACCACATAGACAAGCGCGCGAAAATGCTAAACTACGCAGAAGACTTAGTTAAGTAGATAAAATGGCATCACAATTTAGCAATAAAATCGCTAAAATAAATTTGGAAACTGCACTTATTAGTTATACTGATAACAGAACAGTAGAATGTATTAACCCTGAGTTCCATACAGACGATGAAGAACTTGTAAGAGAAACTTTTTGGATGCATAAACAAAAGAAATGACCTAGAAAAAAGGAATAAGAGAATTCTCACCAGATGTTGTCGAGCATTCACAAGCAAAAGTTAATGAAACTACCGAACCAGTACCTGTCTGTACCTCAACAAAACCAACAATAAGAACAATTAAAGGTTGCAATGAAGACAAATGTGCCACCGCAGGGTTTGCGAATATTCAACGTCACAAACGCCACAAACGACTATAACACTAAACAAGAATGTTCTGAAGATCAATACTAGAGATCCCGATGCATCAAGAGCTTTAGCCACAAAGCTCAAAGAAGAAGGTAAAAGTGGTATATCAACGAAGATAAAAATAACCGAGAGTTATGGTGAAAGCCTTTCATCCCATCTGTCAAAAGAAGGATATAATAAACGACCTAGTGCATATCGAACGTAAAGGGTGCTTTTTATGTTGCAAGTCGAAGTTTTTTTTAATGAAACTTTTAAATGAAATACAATTTTATAATTTAATTTTTATTGATTGATTATATGATTTTTAATCACCTCTGGCCGTGGCGCAAAAGCGAGCTCTCTTAATCACAGTTTTCATAACATTTTAAACTTCTGGTGTTAAACTTCTGTAAACTTCTGGTGTTATTTCACAAATTTCATTTCTAATGTTATCCATAAGCATCGAGGTTGATACATTTACTCTGTCTATGTTGAGCAAAATATTTCAGTCTTAATATTTTGGTCGTCACATTCTTCTTCCATTGGGATTGTTGTCTCAACACATTGACCTTCAGATATAACGAATCCAAAGCCAAATACATGTTTAAAGTGTTCAAATAGGACCAGTGCTAACTGATCAAAACGTGTTCGTACACATAAAATCGGTGATCACACCAGAGATTCGAGCATTCTTAGCCGTGCTATGACTAGTCATGGCTCTTGACAAAAATAACATAATCAAATTCATAAAATCAGCTAGACTGACATGGTTAGGACAAGTTCTACTATCGTAAGGCCGGGTCACTAAGTAGGCCTAGAATTCGGCATCAATAAAATTGTAACTTCGCGGAAGCGTCACTACTCGATTGGTGGACGAGTTAGAGAAGTATCAGCACGTACTCGGGTATCATGTCTAGCGTTCTCTTGTTTTTACGTATAAAAACGTAAATTACAAAAAACCGCGTGTTTTACAAAAATATGTAAAATATACTTAAAAAACGTGAAAACTCTCAAAAATAATTAAAAATATTGAATGTTTAATACAAAAATGTGTTTAAAATTATAATTAGCATCATAAATTACAATCAAAAAGTTTAATTAAAAGTTTAGTCATAATTATTTTCAACCTTAAGTTATTTATATTTAAAAAACAATTATCATCTATTATTTTACAATGCCATCTGTTTTTGTTTTGAACAAGCTCCAAAATATGATAAAATAAATGTCTACTGACATCTAGCTACATTTGAATAGAACTTATTTCAAAAAAAAATTTGAAAGTGTATATTTCTTGTTATATGTATCGGACATGTTATAAAAACAAACTATTTAACCAAAAAATGATATTATTAAATTTAATTTAACTAAAATTCAACTGTAAAATTTCAAAATTATAAATATTTCTCAGTTTGTGAAGTTTGGCACGGGAGTTTGTTTGCTCAAAAGATTGTATGACGATATACTTAGAAGTCGCTTGAGTAAAAATAAACACACTCCATAATTATGGAGCACTACTACATTTGAATAGTCATGAGATGATAGGAAATCGAAAGAGTGTCAAAATAAGCCTTGATACTTTTAAACTCGCACATTGTTAACGCGATATTCTTGATATTTATGCTGTGCTTCAGGTCAATTTTTTCGGCTAAATTATAAACTAAACTTTTTTGATATGACCTTACGCTATTCGCTGCCAGGTTACAAACGAAAAGTCTCCTTGCGAGGTAAGTTTTCAAATTAGTAGCCAAATGTCATTTTTAAACATTTCGTAGCTTATAACACTATTTGCTAATATGCAACTTCCATATTAACTATTATTTTAATTTAATTTAATATAGTTTAGTTCATAATTTAGTCGTCAAAATCGACCTGAGGCAACATCATTAAACTGGCATTGACAAGATTTCTAAAACACCGTAAGCACACAATTTTTTAGATTTATTATAATATAGGTATCCGCAAACACAAACCTCATAAATGACAACCAATTACACCATTGCCATTATTACCATTTATTTTAGCAAACAATAGAAAACAATTCTCGCAATTTTCTTCCGTTTCGTTAATCCGCGTTCAATAATGACACCAAATTTATTCAGAAATTTTAAAAATATCTCCCATATTGTTATATTCGTTTTATATGTTACAAGAATAAAGAGACACACCAATAAAAGGATTCACATCTCTCTATACACAATATTCCTATTTAACTGCGCTTCAAACGGTATACACGCACAAACAAAAAATTTCCCCATTCGGTTTTTCACTAAACATCATCATCATTCATTTTGAATCTACATATTATAAAGTAAAATATCCTTAACCCTTCCCGTTCCTTTTCTTGAATAATTATAAACTTTTCTTGTGAGAAATAAAACAAAAACAAAAAACTAGGAACTAATTTTTTAGTTCTTCACTCACACAGGAATTTTCACCCTTAAGGTGCGATTTACAATACAAAAGAAAAAAAAATTTAAATCAGCCACATTTACAATGCGCACTCACTCTACTCCCTGTCTCGAGAATACAAAAGGGATGAGATAAGAATACGAGTGTACATAGTCGTATTTAATGATTGAAATGACGAGACACAAAAAATAAAGTTTGTGGCCTCACTACAGGTAAACAGGTAAAGGGATAATTTATTTGTATTTTTCACGGGGAATGTTTATTTTGCTTCCCCGTTTTGTTCAGATCGGGAGAAAAAGGACTAATTATATGCAAAGAATAAAAAATACAATTCAATCACGTAATTTGCTTGACATTATTAATGATCTTCAAAACGGAATGTTATGTGAATATTTTACTTCTCTTCCGTGATCTTCAGCCTTTTGTTAGAGACGCATAAGCTTTAAAATCGTCGAGGACTTTGGAAATTATTTAAATTTTTTCCTATTGTTTCTTAAGACCGCCGGGTGTGATTTGAATATTTTATATGTTTATACCGTATATACGAGTAGAAACGGGACTTAAAGTTACGTGATTAGAGAATTTTGTTTACTACAAAATGTATCCAGGATCTCTTTAAGAATTTGAATATATTAACAGTTTAGGTTTCCTTTAATTCCGTGAAACCGTTATATCCCTTTATCAACCAAGAAAAGAAAAAAATTGGCTCAGTTTTAGTCCAACCCACACAAATGTGTGAGTAAAAAACCATAGTATGTAATGGCGTTGTTGATAAAAAATTTCGCTTTATTTGAAGTAAAACCAACACAATTGTTTGTATAGATATAGTGTTTTTTTTCGGACGAAAATAAGTTAAAACGGAATTCACAAATGTATAAGTTGGTTCAAAAACATACAAAACTAAATTTTTGACATGGTACTTTTGCCCTACTCGCACAATTGTGTTAGTAAATCACTAAAGGGATATATTTTATTTTTGGGATGAAGATGCTCTTTGAATATATTATTGTTTCGATGGTTTTATATCTTCGGGAAAAATAATAAATTATGTAATTTTGTGTATTTAAGATGATATAGTTAACGTTACGGATTCAGATGCGACTTTATATAGATTTCATAATTTATGATTGGTAAAATGTTAAATTAGTTGTAGTAAAACAACCTTTAGCTAGTTTTGAGTTTTTGATATCAAAGATTGAATGAAACTTGTCAGGTTTCGTGAATACGCATACAATATGAGATATTTTGCAATAGGTCATGTTGAAAAAAAACATGACGGATATTATGGCAAAACAACACATTATGGACAATTTTTAATATTTATTTTAATTTTTATTTAAATTTTGCAAATGTAAACGTACGAAGTTGAACCGGCAACTAAGTTCACTAAAGTGAGAATGACTGCACGTGGACTTTTTAAGATGCCATGTAATTTCTTACTCCAATTATCCTCCTTTCTCCAGTAAAGAAGAACCGAGGTCAATGATTCTGTCACTAGAGGAAAATAAACGCGCAAGTCGCAATCAACACCATATTACAATGGGCACAGGAAGATGATGCCTTCGCTACCAAAATTTCATGTCTCAAAACCATGAGAGTGATTCCAAAATAGAGCAAACTAATTGCATTAAATCCGTTTGTGAATGACCATGGAATCCTACGAGTGGGTAGCAGATTTCGACACGCGAATATTGATTATCACCAGAAATTTTCTGTCATATTACCTGCCAAACATGTCGTCGCCGAGCGGGTTATTGACGAGATTCACACCAGATATTTGCATGCAGCCCAATCATTGATGATATCCATTTTACGGCAAACCTACTGGATACTTAACTGCAAGAATTTGGTATGACAAATGATTCATTCGCGCGGGCTCAATATGGTTGCGGTCAATATCAAATTCCATTTACGGCGTGAGTTGGGAACCACAACACTCAACTTCGAGGAATATGAACTAACGCAAATTGAAGCCATATTGAATTCACGGCCATTATGATCCTTATCATCAGGCCCAGATGACATCAACATGTTACCTAGGGTGCGTGCAGTGACAGGCTATTCTTTGATTTTGATATTATTTTCATTTTGATTTATATGTTTCTTATATATTATCTTATTTTTTCCGAAATACGTGTTAATTCACATGCTTCCTCCTCAATAGTAAACAATGTGTTTCTCAAATCTTCAATTAATAGGTACAAAGGTCTGAATTTTTCTTTTCTAAAGACTCGTAGTATTCTTGACAAGATTGATGAAATAAGAGATTTAGTGTGTGGCGTAAAACTTGATATTCTTTGCTTTGTTGAGACATGGTATCATGATCGCATTCCGGATGCTTCAATTTGCCTTTCTGGATATAATATATTACGATTGGACCGAAATTTGGATGAAAAAAAAACGAGAGGTGGAATTTGCGTTTTCCTGAAATCAGGCATTTGATATAACCTGGTACGTATGCCATTGTGCACCTAATTTGGAGGTAATGCTCATAGAACTATTATTCGGAGCAGCTAAGGTGTTGTTAGTAGTTGCATATAAACCACCGAATAAACGTGAATAAATTTCCTTGAAGATTTTGGGACCTTCTTGCAAAATTATAGTGTTAACTATAATGATATTGTACTGCGGTGATTTCAATTGTGACCTTAAAGAAACTAAATCGACAACGAAAAAATTTAAAAGGTTGCTAACTGAATTTTCTCTCACTCCTGTGAACACCGAGCCAACATATTTCACGTCACATTCTAGTTCATTGTTGGACTGTATTATTTCTAATACGGATAAAATGTTGTATTTCATAACTAAATCTCGGTTGAATTTAGTGATCACAATCTTCTCTATTTTTTGTATGATATTAAACATGAGAGATCTATTCCTAAACTTTCATTTCGTGACTACAATAGCATTAGGTTATCAGACTTGCTTGATAAATGCAATAATTTAAATAAAGCATGGTTAACAATTTTAACAACCCTGTTGATAAAGTAGAATACTTTACAGAACTAGTTGTAGACTTGTTTGAGGAATTTGTGCCACTAAGGACTATTTCACCCAAACCTAAACAGCCACCTTGGTTCAATGATGAGATCAGGGATACCATAAATTTCAGGGATTTTATTTTACGACGGTGGAAGCGTACAAGAAGAATTGAACTGTACCAAGAATATAAAGCTGTACGAAATAGGAGTAGGTTAGGTTAGAGTGGCTGCTATCGCACACTTAGGCCAGTATTGGCCCATTGTGAAAATAGGAGTAATACTATTATAAAACGTGCAAAGGCCAAATATTTTTCATCTATATTGCACCCATCCCTTCCTTCAAAAGTTTTTTGGAAAAATTTAAAATCTGTTGGTTCCTTTCTATCATCCAACGAAAAACCATCTACACAATTTTCACCAAATGAGTTCAATAATTATTTTTCTCTTAACAGTGGACGTTCAGCGAAGTTACTAACTTTTGATGTATTAATGAACTCTAGTTCGATGGAAGGTAACTTTAGTTTTAATAACATCGATATCACTGACCTTATGGATGTAGATGCCGTTAAATCAAACGCTGTTGGAGTTGACGAAATACCAATTAAGTTTGTTAAATTTATTTTACCTAAGGTTGATTGCTACTTACTACATATTTTCATAGCTTAAAAACGTTTTCTATTTTTCCAGAGAGTTGGAAGCAATGAATTATTATTCCAATTCCCAAGAATAAAAATTCCAAATGCTAATATGATTTTCGCCCTATTAGTCTGCATCCTGCTTTGTCTAAAGTTTTTGAAAAAATACTACATTCACAAATATTAACTTACGTTGAATCGGAAAATTTACTATCAATGTACCATTCTGCTTACCAACCATTTCAACACTAATAGTACTTTACTACATATCAATGACGACATTCGCAGGGCCATAGATAAGGGTTATCTTTGTACGCTGGTTCTTTTAGACTTTAGTAAAGCTTTCGATAAAATTGATCATTCAATTTTGGTTAGCAAACTTCGTGACAGTTTTAAATTCTCAATGTCGGCTTGTCGTTTTGTTTTGTCATATCTATCAAATCGATCATAATTGGTTAGAACTAATTCAGGAATCTCAAGCTCTTGTTATACTAATTGCGGCGTTCTCCAGGGATCGGTATTAGGTCCTTTTCTATTCATGATGTATATAAACAACCTACCTGCAGTTATCACTCAATGCAAATATCACCTTTTCGCGGACGACCTGCAAATTTATAGATTTTGTAGGCCCAATGAGATAACAAATTTTATCGGAACTGTTAATTTCGATATTCAATCGATTACAAAATGGTCTATAGAAAATAAGCTTGAACTTAATGGTAGAAAAACCAAATCCATTATTATCTCTTCTACAATTCGTGATACGCACAACCTACCTAAAATCAGCGTACTACGAGAGGAGGTTGATTTCTCTGATTCTGTGAATAATTTAGGCTTAACTTTTGACAAGTGCTTATGCTGAAGTTACCACATCGAAACAGTTTGTAATCGAGTATTTTATTAAGAATGTTATGGGCTACCACGAAGTGTTTTAATAGCAATCTTAGACTCCAATTGGTGAAATCTTACATCCTTCCACATTTTTTGTACGGAGATATTGTCTTCTTTGAATTAAAGAAGAAGTACTTTAATGAACTTCGATTGATATTTAATTCTTGTGTGAGATACGTATACGGGCTAAGAAAGTACGACCACATCTCGAATTTTACTAATTCATTACTTGGTTGTTCTCTTGCTGAATTCTTTGAGTTTCGAGTTTGTTTATACATTTCTAAGTTCTTAAAGTATAAACAACCCACCTATATTGTAGGGAAATTGGTTTCATCTTCCAATCGTCGCATTCATTATTTGACTCCGGCTATTAACAAATGTAATCTGATGAATTCATCATTTTTTGTGAGGGGAGTTAGCATGTGGAATTCGTTAAGTAATAACGTTAAGAAATCTAAATCGCCTGCTGTGTTTCGGAAAAAATACTTTTCTTCAGCTTAATAATATCAAAATTCTATTTTTTTCCAATTTCAAATTGATGAATTGCTAAAATGTTGCTGCACACCTATAGGTTAATTCAATAAATAATTTAGAAATAAATTAAAATAAATAGTTGCCACTAATGTAATAAGTTCATAAGAACTTCAAACATTTATATTAAAATAAAATAAATAAATGTTGACTCCGGCTCACTTTATCCTTGGTCAATCGCTCCAATTGCTACCAGATCGAGACATTACCTCAAACAATAACAATATCAACCACCTGATCAGACGGAAGCAAGTCCAACATATGACACAACATTTTTGAAAGCGATTCTATTTCTGGAATATTTCACCACGCTTCATAATCATTCCAAGTGGCAACATAAATATGTCAATCTCAAATAGGGTGACATAGTATAAATACGCGACGAGGTTACGCCACCCACCAGCAAAATGGCCATTGGGCAAAATCTAACAAACACATCCCGGAATAGATAAAAACCAAATCTGGAATCTTCAGGCGACCAATCACAAAGATCATAATATTACCAGTATCTTCAACGCTTGTTCAATGTCGGCCGCATGTCTACGTACCCCAAACCAAAATTTAATCTGAAAAGATTTAAATATTCTTAATGCAACCGGAATGTCATTGATGTCGTGTCTATTTAAGTTACTTACCTTTAATTCTCTCAAATATAAAACAAGTCAGGTTATCCATGACGTCATTGATGATGTTCCAATTGCAACTCCTAAAACTAAAATAAGAAATGTAATTAGTTAATATTTAAGTTGCCAGAATATCCAACTTTAGTTCTGTAGACCTTTTTGCTATGATCACATTAGTTTCAATTTATCTGAAATAGATGCAAACGATCAATGTTGGAACGAAGGACATTTAAAAAAATATTAAAACTTACATAAATTAAAAAGAACCGGTACCGTACAACAGTACCACTATGAAATACAAACTATTGGAAATTTTTTAAAATTCGAGAAAAAGTATCGAAAGTATAGCACTGGTGAAGGTTTTTTTTTGTTGCAAAATGGCTGACTCGCCGTGGGTAGTAGCCGGGGGTTTGTAGGTAATGGATCCGGTTTGAATTACCAATAAATGTGCGGTAATACACGGTTGGATCGCCGGTTCTGTATAGACTAGACCCAATTAGGTTAAAACAACGACTCGGTTGGACGTATGTATTTATAATGGTCGTCTATGCAAACACTCTTTTTGGTGTAAATTGTGATTAAAAGTACGACGCACGAATTTACTGATCTATGTAGTTATACACAATTTATCAACTTTTACTTTCACAATTTATTGATTTTTATTCAATTTCAGATTGGTAATTTAATTTTACTTTAATTTTAATTTATTTTAATATTTAATCCATTTGTTATTTTATTTTGCACGCCACCAAACCCATTTTATTACGTGTAATTCTATGCCAAGAACAGAACCCAGTCTTTATAAAAAAATGTACTTCTAAATAAACGGATTTTGAGAATGAGAATTCGAAGATTATACTCGACTAATAAAGTTCAAACGCAGATTTCGCGGCGAACATAATTTTGGTTGTCATCATTGCACTGCACTGAAAACGCATTCGAATCTAACTACTTCTTTGTTGAAATTTCAAGTTGGCATTTGAATTCGATGGCAATTTAAGATACGAGTAAGTGAAATTATTTGTTTTCATTTAAATTGGATAAACTATTAATTATTATTATAATTTCAGGTGATTAAAATCTAGGAAATGACAGAAGGTAAAACTTTGGTTAACTTGGCTGTGCATTCATGTTGGGTTCTGTTTTGGATCTGGATGATTTTAGTCGTCAATGGAGGGTCGATTTTGTAAAATAACGAAGAGTTGTTCGTCTTTCTCTAAAAACATAAAAATTAAAGAAAATACAATAAAATGCGATTGACGGAATGTATTGTATGCGACACTGGGTTGTATTGATATAACCTCTAGTTTTGAAAGGTATGTCCAGATATATCGGAGGCCTGCAACATAATGTATTCTATTCAAAACAATGTTGCACTAACTAGCTCTAGCTCTAATTTCATACTAATTTGCATGTTGTGAATAGAGCTATAACGGGTTGGGTCATTGTGGTATAGGTTTCCTATAATATCCAAAGAGGTTCGGCCTGGTATTCGGCGTGAGAAAGTTTGACATCTACAGTTACAAAAGAGTAATCACTTGCAAGTTATCAAACTTGACTGGGGTCTATTTAAAAGTATAAAAGAACTTCCAGAAATTGATTCGGTTGATAAAATTAATGCTCGTGTGGAGTTGATCTCAATACGGTTAACCAATGTCTGCGACAACTCAATTCTAAAGAAAAGAGTAACTAATAAGAAACGAAATTGTTCGTGGAACTCTAATAATAAGCTAAGAAGGACATACAAGCCGGAAAGAAACCTAGAAGCAAAAGAGCTAAAATTGTCCTCCTTTAGAGGGACAAGGAACGAGTACATCCTGGAAGTATTTAAAGCAAATCAAAATAGTTTTCAAAGGTATGTCACAGAACATGGTAATCATGGTTTTTCGCAGGTAAAGCATTAGGAAGACAAATGTATCCGTCATAGATACGTGGCATGACACACCCTTGTAGTTGCACAACTTATTGCTACCGGACGAAAGAACAAAAAAAACAGGGTCACCTGCAGCTATGCATGAGACTACTATCAACAGTGGTAAAATGCTTTAGCCGAAAAAAGTCACCAGAAATAATTCAACTCGCATGGCCTATAATACGGCCCAGCATAGTAAAATTATTAAACACCACAGCTACTTGAAAATTGGCTACTTTAAGGTGTGAAAATCAGGGGAAATGATTGTTATCCTGGGGATTCAATATCACCTCGTATTACTTGTTCCAGCCGAAATATCAGTGCTGAAAGTCCGTGGTAACGCAAAGTTCATCAACATCAACTTCACCAAGCACACCACAAAAACAAGAATTGGTTTCAGATTCCGAAGAAACAGTTGAAAAAAATTGTAGAAAGAGACCACGCAACGATTTCTTGCTCAAAAGCTTGCTGTATAAGATAGCAAAAATTTGAAAGAGGAAAATAAGAGATTACGCTACTCGCCGCAAGTGGCACTAAAGAGAATATTTTTTGTTATGTAATTACCAGCGGAAAATGTTTATTCTTTATGTATGACTTCTTTCTCTAAATAAAACATCTCAGCGGAATAAAATATTAAAAGTGATCCCTACAATGACAAATTGATTGATATCCGAAATGAAGGAACTTCTCTTTTCTTGCCGAATTATGGTGAAATTTGGATATTAGTATAAATCAGGGGTTTTAAACTGGTAAAAAATGGTATTTCATCGTAATTCGGTAAGAAATGGCGGAAAGACGGAATTTTGTTAAATTTCAACATTTGATTTACCGAGTTCCTTCACTTCGGAGATCAATCAATTTGCAATTTTAAGGGTAACTTTTAATATTTTATTCCGCTGAGCTGTTTTGTTTTCCGCTGTCAAATTTTCAATATCTTATACAGCATTTCAAGAACTAAACAAAGAAAATAATTATTCAGCCGCTTCAACACCACTTGATCATTTTACGTGCGGTTATTTGAAAGGTAAGATGTATGCTAATCATCCACAAACAATTCAACAACTTATAAACGATATTCGAGATGAAATTGAGGTCATTGACCGCTTTTATTGGAAAAAGTTATCGAACATTTTGATGTTCTGATGTAGGCCTGTATACAAAGCTGTGGGCATAAGAACGATATTGTTTTTCATACATAAATGGTATAGAACCACCTTTCCTTATCAATAGAAAATTCTTACTTTGACTTTTCTTCCACAAATGTGTTTTATTTACAAATGAAAAAATTACTAGCAGATGGCCCACCTTGTATTTATGTGTTTGTAAACGTCAAAAAAAATTCCAGAAATGTTGAGATTTTTGAATAAACAATTTTTTTACTTGGAAAGAACGTGTCACGGGCTTTCGATAACATTTTTTTGGTCTTAGA
Source organism: Nephrotoma appendiculata (assembly GCA_947310385.1). Taxonomy (NCBI): domain Eukaryota; kingdom Metazoa; phylum Arthropoda; class Insecta; order Diptera; family Tipulidae; genus Nephrotoma; species Nephrotoma appendiculata. The sequence goes on from OX371223.1 coordinate 378,911,991, forward strand.
TCAACTGTTTTTAATGGTTAATCATAAAATTTGACTGACATATAAATAAATACCAATTTTAAAAATTAGTCACGATAAATTCTCTTACCATCATTAAGTTAAAATTGCTAAAACTATAAAATATATTTTATTAATTAATTATAAAAAAAATCATTTTCGTTTCAGCTGAATAAATATCACGGCAGAATATTTTCATTACCTACAACATGCAATTTACCTTAAAAGTTTGAGAAAATCAAATCAATCAGACGATTATAATTTTTCGAAGATCGTAATGACTTTAAAAACATCATTAACTATCCAATAAATCAAGTACTTACGTATATACTACGATACACAGGTACACTGGTAAAAAGCAAAAAAATATTTTGTGAATAGGTACCCAATGTAAGATCATTAACATTCTCATTTGATTGATCATCAAATGATTTAAGCTTCTGTATATCTCGAAAAGAAAGAATTGTACCTAGACTAATTAATTTTCTTATGAATTACGCTAATTTTGCTCGCTAGTTGTTACACAACAATACTAGTACGAGTACACAGGCTTAACGGCTGATTAATGAGTGGAATTTGAAACTCGTAAAATTTATAGTTATGCGTGCGATATACATTATTGTGTGACGATCACGATATGTGTGCGTTGAAACCGAATGCTTTAAATATTTTCTCATAATTTTTATTATATTTTTAAGATCCTTTTTGCACGCTTAATTACTTTTCGTACATATTTTTAAAACCCTTTTCTTTATATACACGTTTATATTGTGTTGTGTTCTCTTCTTGATTTTCCTCCATTCAATTTCAATCTACTATTATTCCTGTTGTCTTAAAGTTTTTTTTAACATCGTATACAAAAGAAATTATACCAATAATAAAAAAGGATAAGAATAGATCCTTTTATATAATATTCAGAATTCAAATGAAAAGGTGATTTTTTTTATTTCTAATCTAAATTACGCGAGATTATTTTGTATGCAGATGATGTTTGATGATGATTATGGATGGGACACCTTTTTCTCCCTTCTGCGTTTATAGAGTCCCGCTCGAAATAAAAAAAAAAATAGAGGTAGATTTTTTTTATTTCGCCGTGATATTTATCATAATCATCATACCCATAACGCTGGGTGAAAGATAAAAAAAAACTTGAAATAAAAATTTAATTTGAATATTATATCCTCGCGGGCCTGTTGATTCTTTTGCATATCAAATTATTTTTATTATAAAGGGTTGAATGGAACAAAAATAGGATACACGATATTAGGATACACATATAAAAAATTAAGCAAAGACTGTGAGAACATTTTTTTTATTTCTGCTATCAATCTCACTAAACCTGAAACAAAAAAAAAAAAACTCGCGATCCTCGTCGGTAATTTTTTCCGTTGTAATTCACGGTTATTGTTGCAAGGAACTTATAACATGTAACGAATATATATTTTGAATTAATTAAAACCAAAAACAACCCGTCGCACAAATTTTAGTGTATTACAGTGTTACCATAAATAAATATTAAAACAAAAAGTTATGGCTTTGGAATGTTTATGATGTCCATACGTAATATAACTCGGTCGTATACCTTATAAAAATTCTTCATGCAAACTAGATTCAACTAATTTCTAACCATTTTGAATACCTTCAATTGTTAATGTGACAATTGTTAAAACTTATGTGCTTATTCCCAGTTGTATTTTGACTGAGCGACCGACGATTTTGCCGCCCCGGTGGCAAAGTGGTCAGTATGCTTGCTCCAGCGACTGGAGGTAGCGGGTTCGATTCCCGGTGGTGACAAGAAAAAATTTCACGGCTGGTTTAGGATCATTCATCATCATGAATTAATCACTCATTATCCGAAATGAAAATATGTTTATGAAACCTCATTTGAGGCGGCCAAATCCCTTGATGGGATAAAGTGCCGAGAGAGAGAGAGAGACCGACGATTTTTGTGTGAAAAGGCATGAAAAAATCATGAAACAGACGTATAAAAGTATATTTTTTTTTTAAAGTATTTCAAGTGTGTGTGTATAATTATAACTGCTCAGTCTGATCGCTAAATTAGCGCTTTTCGAGCACTCAATTTGATCACTGTATAAAAAATCGTGCACGAGCCTGGTGAAAATAGCGATACTATTTTTACTATTTTCCCTTGTTTCGTTGTCATTCAAATTTGAATTTCCTAAACGTGATGACTACGCACATTTTCACCAACAAAAAAATACATAGAGAATTCAATATAAAAAATTAATTAATTTTATTTAAATTTATAAATTTAATAATAAATACACAATAAATAAAAAGGTACGTATAAAGATAAAAAGCTAAGTAAGCAGTAACAATCCTGGGTGTGCTGGATACGCTCATTGACAATTGACGTTCTAGGCGCATACATCGTTAATTGTTTCAATGCATTGGCGTTCAATGCAATTATTGTTATGTTGAATGGTGCACAAGTGTGCTTTAAAATGACTGAAATTTAAAGTCAGTTAGTGTAAATTAATTCACATAAATTATAAAATTTCGATGTTATAGTTAATCTGATCTAAAATACATTACAAATTGTTGGATACGTTCTAATTTTTGCATTGCTTAGCTGTTTTATAGTTTCGTAAAATTAGTTGTTGAATTATAAGAGAAATTAATAATTATTTTGTGTGATTAAATGGAATATAATATTTGTTCTTCCCTTTATCTTATTTGCTTATTTATTTCATATCAATTTAAAAGTATATTGCATGAAATAGTTTCACACATTTGAAATCAATTAAGAAAATATTAATATTGTTTTGTAATTTTAAATTACACAAGTTTTAGAATATGGAGACCGGAAAGCCAGCTTGTTTACTGTCCAACCAGCAACTACGAAAAAGATTACAGGCTGAAGTAGCTGAATGTGCAGACATTCCATTGAATGCCGATCAAGAAGCAACTTTAGACTCTTCAGAACAAGGAATGGATAAAGAGATTGAGCTGAATATTGAAGGGGATTCCAGTTCTCGTCATTGGTTTGATGTCGAGGATATTAATGAGGAATTTTTAGTTTCGGATGAATAGAATTAGCTGAGTGGGCAATCGAATAGGTAGAGACAATATCAATAAATTATTGAATATTTTGAATAGATATAAAATTAACATCCCGAAAACTTCCAAAACGTTCCTTAGTATATCCAGGGGAATACTACCATTTCGGAATAGAGAAAAATTTAATCAAATTAACAATTATTTTTGTATTGTGCTGAACAAAAAGATATAGACATAGGAATTGATGGTTTACCCTTATTCAAGTCATCCAAGCTTCAATTAAGGCCAATTGTTAGAGCCTTTTTGGATAGAAAAAATATTTTTCCATTTATTATTGGTGTTTATTCGGGAAGCGAGAAACCTGAAAATATTTTTGCAGCACGTTTGTATCAACAATTTTATATGCGGCTTGTGTTGTGTTCACTAGCGGATTTTACACTTTCAGTAATAATGTCATTACTGAAAATAGAATTACCTAAAAAAATCGTATATCCACTATCCTTTTTTACTTTTATATCTTACAAATTATTTTTAATGGAGGAAAGTAAACTAGTATACATTAAAAAAAATAAGACTATTTTACGTAATGATAATGATGTTTTAGGTAAAGACATATTATTACTGACCGTGTAAAGGCCGCTATTAACACGAACGAAAAGATAAAAAATAGAGTTTTGGCAAAAACTAAAAGCCTTAGCAATGTGACGAATTTTACATTAGGCTTATACCGTAGACAGACATAAAATTTATCGCGAATTTTATTTATCTAGATTGAAAATTAAACGATAATAATCGTGAACAAATTGGGGTGACAGACAGAAATCCGATTTTTGCGAGTGTGCCTAATTTATCGGGATAGATTGAATTTATATAGTTATGAACACTTAATAATTCTGTTTTGAAAAATTGTGTTCAGACAGACAGGCAGAAATAACTTAATAATCTAAATAACGAGATTATCTAGTTTGTGCCTGTCTACGGTATTAAATCCTAACTAGATTTTGCTAAATTTTTCATCAAGGTGAGGTTACCAAGGCGTTGGTAGTTGCTTTCGTCATAACGATACATTGAATTCTTTAAATCGAAAAATTTGCCGTCTTATCAGACTAGAGTGGCGAAACTAGAAAACAATTGAAATTCTTTGAATTTACATACAAAGTATAATAATCATGCCTTAGCGAATTATTACGTTCTGCTGCACATTTGTTAACCCCTTCGTAACCTCGAATTTTATTTTATTTGATGCACACATGAGATTTCTATATATGCTATGACAAGGGGAGATGTATATAATGATACAAAAGCAACAAAATCATGTTTAATTCGGCTTGGCCCAAGTTACGTATTGCTACCACACTGACAGGCAACATCGCGTCATAACAACAACACGTGCCACAACAACAACAATGTATCGTATAGAGCAGACCATTTGCTGGATAAACAAATTCCTAAACTTGTGTTAAACTTAATTTAATATGAAACTTTTAATAGCATAATTAACATAAATTCATTATATTGTTCATTCTCAAATTCACAGTATTTTTCTATTCTCAAAATGCACAATGTGCATAATTAACGTAAAGTAAAATAAGTAACTTATATTTTAAACTCAATTCAGTGTCAACTCTCAAATAAGCAAAACGTAAACCTTTAATAAATTTGTTATAATTTAGAAATTTAAATAAACAAAGACTTGGGATATTTCCCAAGTTTAAAAAAATAAAGTTTATCAAATACCTAAAACATAACTGGCACAGTTTGGTAGAGGATCATTTTTATGGTCTGTTCCTACATACACGTCATTTTCACGGATTTTAGCAAGGCGTTCGACAGGATTTCTCATGAAGTCATCTTGTTCAAGCTTAAGGCCCTTGGTTTTCCTCCCCAAATTCTCCGTTGGATCGGCTCTCACCTAAAAGAGCGTATATACCATGTACTGTTCAGGTCATCAGTATCAGCTCGTATCTCAGCAACATCTGGAGTGCCCCAAGGCAGCCATCTGGGTCCAATTTTTTTCATTTTGTCAATTAACGACGTTGAATGTTTGATTAAAAATTCATCCATATCTATATACGCCGATGACATGAAGATTTACAAACTGATTTCAAACACAACGGATAAGAGCCTATTACAATGCGACCTCAACAACTTCTCCACTTGGTGTGCTAAGAACAACCTCGATTTGAACGTGGGTAAATGCAAAACAATCACCTACTCTCGAAAACGTGCACAGTCTATCTCTCGCGACTATTACATTAACAGCGACGCCGTTACCAGAGCCAGTTCTGTTCGAGATTTGGGGGTCATTTGCGACAGTGAATTGAATTTTAGACATCACATCGATCGTATTATCAGCCAAGCCAATTCTGCGCTCGGTTTCATCAAGCGTTGGTCGAAAGAATTCGACGATCCTTATGTTACGAAGGCTCTCTATTCAACATTCGTTCGTCCCCTGCTCGAATATGCTAGCCAGGTGTGGTCGCCTTATCATGAGGTTCACATTAAAAGGATTGAAGCAGTCCAGCGTAGATTTCTTCGCTTTGCTTTACGCGGACTACCATGGGTGGACATGTTTAACCTGCCTCCATATCAAAATCGTCTGCAGCTAATTAATTTACAATCACTTAGAAAGCGCCGAGTTGTTGCGGACGTGGCTTTCATCCATCAAATACTAACTGGGGGTATCGATTCTTCTGCTCTGTTAGGTAAAATCAATCTAAATATAAATTCTCGGGATTTAAGATCAGTACCTATGTTTAGAATCGACCCTCATCGAACTGATTACGGAAAGAATGAGCCCGTCTCTAGAATGTTGTACGAAGCTAATCAGCACTGCCATCTTATCGATTACAATATGACAAAACGTACGTTGAAAAAACGTCTTTATTTTTCTTGACTATAGTTTGATATTTTATTTAACTTATTTGTTTTTTGTTTTTTTGTGTCATTTTATTTTGCTTGACTTTATCTTTTACTATTTAAATTTTTTAAAATCTATCAAACCTGTTTGTACTAAGCAGACTCGACTTCCGTTTTCCTGCCGTCTGCGACGGGTATCATCTTGCTTAACTATTCATTTAGCTATCTATTTATAATCACATTTGACTTTTTTTTTTTGCCGCTTTAAAATCCAATTTTTTAATTTCTCTGGTTAAGCATCTCGATATCCTTGTTTATAATTCACTTGAATTATACTCAAAAAAAATAATAATAATACAGATGGAGATTCCCCGCGCGCGGTTGGGAGGGGTAATAGGTCGTCGGGATAATTTATTATTATTATTATTATTACAAAAAGAAATCAACTGCTTAATAATAAAAAGTGAATAGTTTAGTGATTGGTTAAAGTGTTTTTAGTGTCTACACAGTGTTGTAGAAAGTCGAATGAAAATTGACTATTAGTGCTATAAATCTACCAAAACTAAGACTATTCTCGAATTAAATAGAGCGAATATCTATTTAATTGTTCAAGTGCATATTGAACATAGTTAAGAACATTAAAAATATAAAATTAAAAATCTTAAAACAGTGAAAAAATTTTCTGAAACTTAAAATACATATAATAATATAAAGAAAAGTATATATAGACGATCGAGCGCCTGTACTCGTACAGTGTCAAAAAAAAAAAATCGAAAAGAAAATTAATAACCAACCCAGAAAATTAGACGGAAGAAACCGGCTGAGAAAAGAAAGTTGCTGAAAATTAGCATCAAGTAATGAGGGTACATCAAAACTTGGCTCTAGTTGTATTATTTTGGTAAGTGAGAGTTGATATTTAAAACCTAAATTCCTGTAACTACTCAAAAAATTCCTTTCATTTTTCTTTGGTAAATAAATTATAATTATAATCAAAATTAGTAACTCAAAGAGACAACAAGAACTCTTTAGGCGTAGAGATCTTACGGTAGAGTTAAACAAAATGACTGACGATAAAGTGCAAATATTACGTATACCTGACGCAATCAAAGAGATACCATACTATTCAGGTAACAAACATGAATTGAGAAACTTTATAGATCACGTTGATGAAGTGATAAACATCTGCGATCCACTATACCCCAACGCAAATCAAAGAAAAATCATAGCTAGAACGCTGCGTAGCAAAATAACAGGCGACGTAAGCAATGTTTTAGAAATGTACAGTGCCAGTGGCACATGGTAACTAATGAGGCAGTGTCTAATTGATCACTACACCGACAAAGAAGATGAGGGAACTTTGATTAAAGAACTTAACTCTTTATCTCAAAGAAATGACGATATCGACACATATTTTGCTAAGACAGCAAGCGTAATAAATAGGTTAAATTCTTGGCTAGCAAACAATACAGTAGTAGGAACACTAGAAGTAGTTACACAAGCCAAACGAGAATGGTATTTGCAGTTAGCGTTTACAGCATTTCTAACTGGCCTCAAGGAGCCTTTGGCCACGATTATTCGAACCAAAGACGCTAAAACATTACAAGTTTCTCGTAGTTATTGCATGGTAGAACATAATTTTCACCTTAGGAAAAATATCACAATAAGTGATTCTTACAAAAGACCTGTATTACCACCCAAACCAATCTACAATTCATACCAATATCAAAAACCAGTTCAAACTAATCTCGATTATTATTATAAACCACCTATTTCAGAGCACCTCAATATTATAATCATCGACCTTTTACTAATTTTAACCCAAATAATAATTTTGCTAATAATAGTGGATTACCTCCTAAACCTCAGCCTAAACCAGAAGCTATGGATACTATAAGTATCTCAAATCACAAATTCTAAACCGCAGTATAATCAAAGAGCACAATTAAATCAACAACAAAGGTTCGAGATTTCATAAACAAGTGCGACACATGTCAAAAAATAAAATACGTTAGACAACCACCGCAACTCCAGTTCCAATTGACAGAAACTCCAAAAAGACCGTTAGAAATTATACATACTGACCTATTCCAAATTCAATCAAATACATTCCTAACAATAATAGATAAATTTTCTAAATTCGCAACAGCGTATAAAATAGACATAAAACTGATAAAACAATCCTCGAGAAACTAACTCATTTTTGTAGCCTTCACGGCATACCTAATAAATTAATTTCCGATAGTGAAGTATGCTTCACAAACAGACTTGTAAAACAATTTCTTGATAAATACAATATTCAATTTCATACAACTACCCCATACAACTCCACTGGAAACTCACCAATTGAACGCTTATATTCGACACTAATCGAACTATCCAGCGTTATAGAATTAAAAAACCCCGACTACCCATTAGAACAAGTAATGGATCAAGCAATTTTATCGTATAATAACTCAATCCATTCCTCGACCAAACTAAAACCAATTGAGTTATTGAGAGGACATATCTCTGACAAAACACTTGATTTTGAAAACGAAACGGACTATCTGCTTCGACCTCTACGAAAAATCACTTAAGAAAAAATCAATCCTAATAAACAAACTAAATTCTATTGAAAGGAAACCAATTCTAGCTATCAGAACCCAGCAATACATTTATGTAAAGAAAAAAAGGAGAGGAAAAATTAAACCTGACTATAGGAAATTAAAATTATTGGAGGACAGAAATATAGTAGTAAACACTCAGGAAAGAAAGGTGCATAAAACTAAAATTAAAAATCTTTTCCAGGTGTGCAACCGTAATGGCACAACAAATTAAGTTATCATCCCTCGAGGAAAATAAAGGTATAATTCCGATAAAATTAGGGAACGCAAGAATAATTAGTGGTCATAAAAAACTAATACATCTAATCAACTTACACCCCTACGAAAATTTTATAAACCAAATCAGCAACCAGACGGACATTTTAGTAAACGCAATCAATCAGGACCCCATCAACAAACAATTACTAAATGACAGGAAAAATATAACGCAATACAAAATACAACAACTAAGGAAAACATTAAATAATCATTTACCAAAAAGATTTAAAATAGGACTCGTGAACGGTTTAGGATCCTTAATAAAAGATCTTACTGGGAACCTAGTTAATCAGGACTTACTGAACGTACAAAACGCTCTAAACGAAATTAACAAAAACCAAGACACCCTGAATTCACAAATCTATAGCCAAGTACACATAAATAAACAAATCATAGATAGATTAGATGAAATCCATCACTTTGCTAATTCAATCCTAAAACGGTTACAATTAGAAGTAAATAAAACCCAACAAGTAACAAATTTATTAACTCTCTCAATTCTATATGACCAACACTTTTTCAAATTAAACCACGTTATAGACCACACAAGAATTAAAAGTATCTCGAGACACCTCTTAACCGACGACGAGACAGAATACATATACAATATCCTAAAGTCAGATGGAGTTGATCTTCAAAATGCTAATTCGATGTACGTTGGAACTTAAAGGATTCTTTAATGAGACTAGTGGCGTAACTACAAATTTTGCCCCCCCCCCACCCCCCGCAAAACTTAATGTAGGCCTCTAGACTATACTCCCTCCACCTTGCATATCTTTCCCTTCAGAGTAATAAAAAATGTTGCTCATCGAAAATATAGCTTTTTTATTTAATATATTCATTTTTTAAGAATAATAAAAAAAATAATAAAAATACAAATATATGTACTAGAATGTTAGATTTTTTGCTCTTGACTTCATATTGGCAAAATCCTAAATTAAAGCTTTTGTCTCCATTTCGCCCTCCGCTTTTGCTTCAATAGAAAGAATGGCTAAATCACTTAAACGATCTGCACCGATGGAGTTGCGCAAATAATTTTTTATTATTTTCAATTTAGAAAAGGATCGTTCCGCTATTGCGACTGTAACAGGTAACGTAAGAAACAATAATAAACATGTTATGTAATTTATATTTTTAAAATTAAATTGTACATAGGCTAAAATACATTTCAAATCAAAATTCAATTTTAATTGTTAAATAGGCCCCCCGCAGCGCGGGATTTGCGCCCTTGTAGTTACGCCACTGAATGGGACGCAACTTATATTTATAATAAGAATACCAAAGTTTATAAAAGACACATTTGATCATTACCAATTTAAAATAATACCAAATTCCATTAAAATTATATATCCCATCCAATCAACGAATATTATCCTAACCCCTAATAAATATCAATACATCACGGATACCTGCCTAGAAATATACGACACCATATATTGCAAGCTTAAAAACTAGAATCAGTCCGAGGATCATGTCTACCAGCATTAATATCACAACAAACAGCAACGTGTAAACTTCAAGAGATATCCGACTACGAGGAAATCGACTATAGCCTACGGGAAATTATATGTACAACCAAAAAATTATCCAATCACATGTAAATCAAACTGCAAGCAGACAACACAACAAATAACCAGACAAATAAATCATAATAAATCAAATAAATATAATAAATCAAAATAAAAGTCATAATAAATCAAAATTACATAGTTCAACGGGACACGTATCACTAACCTTAATAATAATAATAATAATCATTGTAACCATTTCTATTAAAGTATCTAAAAACAGGAAGATCCATATGACCCAGGTTAAGACCACTCCAGCGCTACCACAGCAGCCTGACGTTCATCTAAAAGAGGAGGAGTTACGTATTGCTACTACACTGACAGGCAACATCGCGTCACAACAACAACACGTGCCACAACAACAACAATGTATCATATAGAGCAGACCATTTGCTGAATAAACAAATGCCTAAACTTCTGTTAAATTTAATTTAATATGAAACTTTTAATAGCATAATTAACATAAATTCATTATATTGTTCATTCTCAAATTCACAGTATTTTTCTATTCTCAAATGCACAATGTGCATAATTAACGTAAAGTAAAATAAGTAACTTATATTTTAAACTCAATTCAGTGTCAACTCTCAAATAAGCAAAACGTAAACCTTTAATAAATTTGTTATATTTTAGAAATTTAAATAAACAAAGACTTGGGATAATTCCCAAGTTTAAAAAAATAAAGTTTATCAAATACCTAAAACATAACTTCCACTCTTGCACCGCAGCTCTTCACTGTACCATGCACGCTACACTTGATCATTGGACTTACTCACTGTCCAAGTTCGTATACAGTTTATTTTTTACTACACTCGCCTACTGGCTGGCAGATAACACACTAATGTGCTACACACCACAAAATGTCTCATCGCCCTAGCTGGGTATAGAACCCGCGATCTTCTGCTCCATCAGCTACACACTATAACAGAAAACAATTAAAACAAGATTTTTTTTATCATTGTTATTTTCATTTTAATTTAGAACCAAAAATTTTCCAATAAATTTCAAACTATTCCTGCAGATTCTGATCGACAAAACTGGTATTTTTGTAGCGTATCACTTCTTAACGATCTTTCTTTGAATCGGCTATCGTCTTCCCCTTATCGAACTTTTGGTGCTTTATTTATGCCGTGAAACTCCCTCTTGGCTGCCCCCTAATTTTCTTCAATTGGGCTAAGTCGTGGGGTATGTAATTCAATTCAGGCAGAAACTTCGAAGCCATGAGTTTTTAGCACCCGAACACCTTTCTACAAACTATGGAAAACAACCCCATTAATAGGATGTCTAAATCATTCAACATCATCAACGACCTATTCGACTTTAATTTATCAAAGGACAACTTCAAAAATATCCTGAAGAATTATTTTTAAAATTTTTAAATATTAAATCAAAATTTGATTTATATTTTTTTTTTGTTTGAAGTTTTTTCGTAAAATTTTTTAAATTTTATTTTTTTATTTTTGTTTTAATAAATTTGTGTTTTAAACTAAATAATTTGAAATCATACATGTTAAACACAGAATAGATTTCTTTGAATCGACAGAATAGTCTTTTGCCCTCTTTGCATTGTCATCTGCTGTTTGGCACCACGACACTCTTGGTGCCATTTTCAGATAAGTGGGGGGAAAAGGCGGTTGGATATTGAGTTTTGGTATATATTGGTGAATTTAGAACGGGGTGGGGAAGCTAACGAATATCTTATCGTTTGGTGGAAGACACACCTTCCGTGGTAACTCCTCTAACAAGATGGACTCATGACGTCTGCGCCATATCACTCAACTGGAACTATTACAGCATTCGAAACACAGTATCATTTATCCTCTTAATAGTTTTGTATGGACCTTTCCAATCTCGTAGAAATCCCAATTGGGAGTACGAATTTAACAACATCAGTATCGATATCTATGAAATTTTTTTAATAAAATTTTGTCATTGGATCCATCCATTTGTTCCCAATGCTTCCAAAAATCATGCGCTTCCCCTCACAATTGAAATTAAATGAACAGAAATCGTCAGATGCCCTTGGAACATTAAATTTTCAATATGTTTGCCAAGTTTTTCCAATCGGCCTATAAGCAGGAAGGTATTGACGAATACAATAATCCATAAACCAGTTACTGTAGCGTTTGCATAGAATTTCCAAGGATTACAACTAAAGCCATATAGCGGGCTCTAAGATCTTTCGAGTATACTGATTGGCCAAATGGAACCTGCAGCATGTCCAGACTATTCTGTAAAATACACAACCAGTCGTTGAGAATTGGAAAAATTTATCAAATGTGGAAAATGTCTTGAATACCACTCTTCAAAATAGACTTGAGAAATAATATTTCCTGTTACAGGGGTGCTCTACCAACTAAGTCGTCCGACAAATGTCGCTAAGCAGACATGGTTTAAACAAACAACACCTACCACTCTTATTGACTTCTTCGGCAGTACCATCAAAGCTGTTGAAATTCAAGGGGAGGTTACGAAGTGCACTCAGGTTTTAGTAACACAATTCATTCTATCAGCCATCATAAGATACTGGAAAGTTTATATAAATTCGTACTATCCCATGTTTTTGTTGCTTAGTTCAAATCATATCAGAACAAACGGGTACAGTATGTTGAAATTAAGAATAAAAAGTTAAACTTAGTTTACACCTCTTCTGAAGTGATATAATCAAATTGCAAATTTGAGCGTCAGCAAATATAAGGCTTTAGGTTTCTATTGCAAACTGAACACAATTATGAAGGGTATCAAATTATTGAAAGATCAAAGTTAGTAGTCAAATGGCTGGGAATATGAGACCAATTTATTTTTTTACATGTCTCCATCTTTTGTGTTGTAATAATGTTAGACCATAAAGATGAACCGTCTGTTTTCATTTGGAGCGATGCACAAACAACTAAGGTGACAATGAATGCTTTCACTATAGGGCAGGGATTGGAATTGAATGACACTCATTGGTTACCAGAATTGCAATTTTCTCAATTACTCGTGTATTCTGTTGTCTATCTACTGGTCATAGGATCCAATCCAACAAAACGGCATTAGTCCCAAATCAAAAAATAATTTTGCAAGTTGTTCATCAAAATCCACCACATTCCAAAAATTAAAATTTTAATTTCAATTCTTATAAATAACATAAAAATAATAAATACATTTTCATGGAAGGAAAATATGTTGTGTGGAATTCAACATGTGGCTCGTACAATAAACATACAGAACAATAATGTAAACCACAGCAATGAAATAAAATTGTCATATCCACACATAAAAATGTGAAGCAACACAAAAATATCCTTTCCCACAGACAATAATTGCTTCATACATATTTTTATGGTACATAAATACAAAACACCAAATTCTAACTTCTTCATCCCCCGCGCTCCAAACAAACCCTAAGATGATTTTGTTAAGATAACTAAACACATTTTATGACTGTACACATCTGATGATCATCATATGCGTATCTTCGATGATTATTATGTTGATTATGAATTTTTTGTGAATTTCTGTTTCCCTCGTGTACATACGCACACAGACTCGCGATTTCACAGATGTGTTGATGATGATGATGATGATGAATGAAAACGGCTGTGTTACTTCAGAGGAAAAGTTGAACGAACTCAGCACAAAACAACTCACAACAAAAAATCTAACTCACCCTCACAATATTTTGTGTTAAACGATTTGTCTGACACACAAAAAACGAAATCAACAAACTGAATAATAAGGAAAAGTTAAACGAACAAAAAATAAAAAGTTTAAGGGATGAAAGAAAAACTTGGATAAACCGGTTCAATTTTCTAATCAAAACAATGGATATAAGCTAATAAATGTGGAAAATCGAGGTAACGCCGTACATGAGGCTGATTTATTTTCCCACACCATATTCTTAGCACCAATACAGAATGATATATATAAACGCATTAGTAAGATATAAACGAAAGATAGAATAACGGCTGGTACATAAGATCACATTCATCTAACGCTATATACTCTTTAACAATTACGACCTTCAAACTTAATGATATTTTTCCAAGGTTTACACATTTTATTTCCTTATGTAATTATAAACATACTCGTACGCATACGTTATGATTTAGTTAAAAATAAAACTTGTTAACCATTTTGGTGGCAGCCGGAGCACGATTAATTAAGACGTCTTTGTATGTGATATAATACATAGATGATTAAGGTAAGAATAATTAATTGTAGAAGATCGACCTCAAGATTCTGCGTAATTGGATATCGCGAATTACATTGAACACACATGCATATTTCTTGAAAGATCACGGCACTCACGTGCCTTTTTAAGTTTCTTTTGAACAAAGGCATTATGAGATATTAATATACAATCGTCTTACAAAGGATACAAAATCAATAAAGAAAGAATACAACAGAAACCCTTTTCTTCCAATTCAATTAAAACCGTATACGTTGCCGATTGTCATGAAGAACACAAAAATTATGAATTGCCCTCATAAAAATCATAATAATCGGTTTATTGTGCAAAATGTTTAACAATTAACTATAAATTGGTTATCGGATCTGTTTAATCGATAATTTTGTTGGAATCCGAAAATTCTATTTATGATTTTACAAAATTGCAGATAGGACCCCTCTTACTATTATATAATATATACTTATATTGTTAGATTGAATCCGTTGATATTTTTTAAATCAATCTTTTAAACTATACACTGTAATTTTTTTACCGCAAACATTTTCTCGTATTAAATTCGACTGTTTGTTTATAGAGAAGACCGCAAACCAACGAGACGGCAGGATGCGAGTTTTTTTATACATTTATATTTAACTAGCTGACGCTGTGAACTTCATTCCGCCTCAAATTACTTCGTAAGAGCAAATACTTTTGTCCTTCATGAAAATTTATTTTGTAGAGAGAAAAAATCAAACAACTCAACTCATTTCACAATAGACGATTGAGTTGAGTGGACATTCCCACTTTTCATCGAATTCAATACTAATGTATTGAAAAATGAATGAAATGTCGATTCAAACTCAGGCATCTATCGAAAATTGAGTTGTTTATTGGATTTTTTCCCTCAGTATGGAAATGAATTGGGATCAGTTGGATTCCAAAAGAATTCAATGTATTTTATTCGAGTGGAATTAAATCGAATTCAGACGCAAATCAATACAATGCATTGCGGTAAACAATATCGTTTTGTTGTCCGTAGCGTAAATGTACAACGATAATGGTTTGCCAACTCTTGAACACGCGACGTACAACTGACCATGAAAAAAACACGGAGACTCTAGATTTATTCCGCACACTTCCGCACACAACTCAATGTTGAATGTCAGTTGGAGTCGGAGGAATCCCCAGAATTAGGACATCCTCTATTTTGAATTTGCCCTTGATGATCATCGCTTGAATCATCAAATTATGCGGTGGTATTGCCTCGTTTTGATTGGTCACACATTCGGATTTGTAACAATGCATTTCCGCAGCAATTTGGTTTTGAATCAATGTAATTCAGATTGTCAACATCCTTGATCTTCACTACCAAAATCGCCCATTCGCTGAGCAATCGTGATTCATATAATTTCGACACATGTCCGAAAACACTTTCGAGATAAGCTCTTCCTTCGAAGACGTGAACATGCAAAAATTCGAGAAAAACGAAATCAATCCGGTGGAAACATGAACACAAATTTTACCATTGCCACGCGACAAAGAGTTGTTTGGAAAAATCAGCAACTGGTGAGTCGTTCTGTAACGCGCCTCATATGTTCGTGGTCAACTGCAACTTCTTCACATAGCGCCACAAACTCGACGATTTCAGACATGCGTTGAGTTCGTCTGCGGCTGTCGATCTCGAAATGACATGTATCTCGAAATGACGTAATCGCCGGTCAGCAGAATCCAAACGTCTTGAGTTACTTCGTAAATCGTTCATCGTTCGATTGAACGCTTCCAATGATCCTTCCAATGACTGGCTTGTCATTTGTGTGGGATATTCATCGGCAACTTCATGCATAATTTACCATCCGGCCACTGACCAGCAGTGTGGCTCCAATTTCCGATGATGCAACAGCTAACGCTATTTTAGATATCGAGCGAATTGTGGCCAAAAGTAATAAAATCATAAAGGTTTTGCCTGTTCTATTTCTCTACTATTTTGCTCATTGAATCTCGATCGTACACTTGCTCTCGTTGCAACTCACGGCTGACATGCCCAATTTCGACAAATAGGTGCCGCACATGAGCACGCACATGTCTCCGAGCATGATCAAAGCTTCGTTGCGTATCTCGTCGTTCATTTCAAGCTTCTAATTTGATGTTGCAGTGCAAACTCGATACAAAATATCGTCAGCCAAAATTTCGTCCTTCTATTTGTTCCACAATTTCAATGCGTTCGATGGATGATATAGTCCTATTCAGATCTTAAAAAAAAAATTTTTTAATTGTTCTGCGCAGCTTTCAGTGATGTAGAAAAAATAATTATAAAAATTTTGATGGGTCGCATTTATCTTAGATAGTAAACCTAAATAAAATAATAAATAACCATTAAAAAGAATTATATTTCACTTTTAATACACAAAACATTCAAAATGATCATGTATTTATGTTATTACAATGATATTTCAAGTGAAAATTAATACATCTATAAAAAAATTGCACGCCTTTGGAAACAATGTCAACATTTAATTTTGGTACGAACTAGGGAAAATAAATAATCAAATGTCATTCATATCGAACAAAACCACAACAACATAAAAAAGCAAAATAAGTTTTCAATTTAATGGAATTATGAATTAATTCGTTGCTTATCGAATTAAATATTAATTTCAAAAGTGTCAGTGATTCTTACAAAGTTAAATTATACAGTTAAGTAATAAAAATACAACATAAAAATGTAAACAATAAACTGGTATTATTATACTTAATACATCACTGCGTATCCGCCATATTTTGCCTGCGCGAGAACTGTCAGAATTCCAGCAAGATTTGAATACTACTATACGTCGCTATGATGATCGCAAACAATATACGAATTTGATTTTGCGGCGAGCGTTGTGTCCCAATGTGAGTCGTTTTCCAGTAAATTCAGATATTGACAAGCCTTTTGATAAATGGCGCACAAAGCGATTCGACCGAAGTTGGACCACGAACATGAAACAAAAGCAAATGTAGATAGAAACATTCGTCTTGGCGTGGATGAGCGGTCGTGGAAAAAATCACACACGGCCAAGCGCATTAGTCGAATACACATCGACGTATCCTGTAACAGGTTGACCTTTCTTTCGTCGTTCAAAATTCTTCGTCGAATGGTTCCAAGTATAATATCGGGTTATTTCCCAGTAAAGCAATGTTCGTGCGAACATTGCTTCGTGGTTAACCGTCGATTCCACAAATTGTATTTGTCAGCAACGGACGCAGATATTGTTTTGTGCATTTTGTGCTCCGCACGAATTATTAAAAATACGTGAATGGTTTAATTGGTTTGGAAAAGCAGACATGTGATTTTAAATTCATTGACCATGTCCTTTTTTATGAGATACTTCTCAAATCGCAATTTTATAATTTAATAGCTAGTCTACTGTGATTTCATGTACTCAATAGTTCTGTTCGATTTGAGTTCGTTTCGTCTCCGGCTATGTAACTGGCACGTTTGAGGTTTAATCTACAACACAGGTCACATGTATGTTGAAGCTCCCAGCCGATATTGGTTTCACATAATCTATCAAATATTACAAAACAGACAAAGCTGCAACGAGACAATTTACTTATTGTTATTCTAATTAAATCGATTAATTATTAGACAATTTTGTATTTTGAGGAAAATAAACACAACCCCTCTCGATCACACAAACCCTTTATTTTCACAGCAACCCTTTCATAACTACAATAAAATATTATTTTTATTTCTCCAATGTTCCTTTTAAATTTTATTTTCAATATTCAAATCAGGAAGAAATTAAACTAATTTCCTTAGTTAGTTATTCGTTGTATACCTCATTGTTTCCTTTCTCCTTGTTACAGATGATCAAATCAAAGAAAATGTATATTAAGGAAGAAATTATGCAAAATTCTTTCCTCTATTTGGTTTATTTGTTTTGTGTCCTTATATTTTTGTATCATGCATATACAAATCAAAACTGTATAGGTAATAAAATCAATAAAATAATAATGATGACTATTTACTTTATCGGAATATAAAAGGATAATGCTGTTCTTGCGGGAATATTTATATATAAGAAAGAAGCTATTGTTCGAATTTCACACATTCATCAATAGGAAGAATAATTTGAATTCTTATTACACGTAATTTGAATATTAAATCTTGGGTATTGATCGGCACAAAAAGGATACGAAATACCAAAATTCTAATTGATCTCATGATGATTTGTTGTTTGCGTTATTGATTTTGTGAAAGGGTCTCCCTTTTTTTAATTTTATTCTTGCTATAAGGAAAGGATAAAGGATAATATTATGGATATCCTATTAAACGATTATAGAATTTTTAATCGATTAAATGGTTTTCAGCAAG
This sequence comes from Nephrotoma appendiculata, assembly GCA_947310385.1. Taxonomy (NCBI): domain Eukaryota; kingdom Metazoa; phylum Arthropoda; class Insecta; order Diptera; family Tipulidae; genus Nephrotoma; species Nephrotoma appendiculata. Next base: position 378,930,807 of record OX371223.1, read on the forward strand.
ATAGATAAGTGGAATTTTATATTCAAATCATGTTTCCAAACAAAAATGATGAATTTGATGAGAATTTTATTCCAAACAATTTTATGTTGGAATTTTTCTAATTATTATTAATGCTTTAAGCACAACACAATATATTCAGAGACTAATCGTCTAGAGAAGTCATGGTCAATTTAGCATAAGTGACCGCCACATATATAAAGCAAAATTACAACGCATTAAAAATAAATTAAAAATGTTAACATAATTAAAGTGATCAAACCGAAAACGTGTGCTACACTTAGTGGAAGAAATATCAAGGACGCGCGGCACCAAATCTTTCTTAATTTAACATTAATAAATCAATCTATTGTTGAGCAAAGTAATAAATTATGACATAGATAAATTATTCATACGCATTCTTAACTGTACGAATTGTTAATTTATGTATCGGACATGTATCTTAAGTTCTAATTGGCATAACAAGTATTTTTGTTCGATCGATTTAGTTTGAAGTTTTCTTGATTTCAGACGTATTAGCATTTATTCGTCAGTCAGACTTAATATCTCACATTCTGGTGCTACGACGACTTACCGTTAAATAAAATTAAACCGAAAGTAAAATATAATCATGTTAGTAGCACTCTTAAAGATCGCGATGGATGAGAGTACACGAAAATTTGAATAAACCAAAATTCGAAAAGGGTTAAAATACTCGCGGTGGATTTTTTTTTTGTATTCTATCCCATAACACGCACAACAATACAATATAGACGCAGGCAGCAAAACAAAAAAAGGACTCTCCTAATTTACATATGCGAGATAGGATTTATTTTTAATACTTTTGACAGTTGCATGATTTCAAGAATATTATATAAATTGTCAGTGAATTTCATGAGAATTTTTTTTTCTAAACTGAGTTTAGGTATAGTGAAAACCTGATTCGTCGAACCCTTCTAGTATAAGCGCATATTTAAATCCACGTGCGTATCTGAAGATCTATACTATCTCAAACCATTCCTAAACTAAAAATCATTGAATGATGATATTATAATCAGTGTTTTAGATGTTTAAAACTATTAATTAAAAATTTGTTTCGAAACGTTATTTATTTAGTTTTTTTTAATAAAAAGTCAAGGTAAAAGTTGATGTGCCTTTAAAACTACAACATGTCGATATAATGACGATCGAGCGCGCAATAAATAAAAGTGAAATTAAAAGAAAAAAAACGCGCGATCGTGATTAAGAGTGATAATGATCATGATAAATTGTTCAAAAATGCTGAATGGAGTGTTAATTAAAAATTTTGGTTAAAAAAGTAAAATTAGAAATAGAGAAACATGTTGTTTTGTTATTAATTCTCTGATTAAGTGGAAATTTCACTGTGCGGTGTCTGTGGAGCAACGATATAATGACATCGGTGTCTATTATCAAACGTTTGGTATTATCGAAAAATAATTAATTAATTTGACAGTGGATTTAATGTAACAGCTCGGTTTTATTTTTATTAATATATTTAAATGCATTTTGGATTTAATAATTGTTTTAAGTGTTATGCAATTTTAGTGTATAATAAAAGTTAGCAAAATTTGGTTTTGTACTACGATATTGGCAGTGAGGTCATATGTGATTTATTAACACTAAATTGCTAATTTAAATTAAACTGATTTTAAATTCGATTGGGCGTGTTAAGATGAAGTTGGAAATTACCCAGCACTCTTTTGCCCCGTTATTCACTATATTTATATTTCGGTGTAAACTACATTCTTATCCAATGCTTCCAATGTTATTCCTCGTGATATACTAAGACCATCTGTTAAAATTTGTACTTATTTAGAAAATGAATCCCCACAGTTGCATGCTTCAGAAAATATTCGAAATTCAATTTCAGTAGTATCATAGAAAATATTTAGGCCAGTTTTGACCTTTTTTCGAACTTTTCTGTGTTTGTTCAATGAAATATTTTGGAACAATTGAATTTTCCGGTCGGACTTTATGATCTCACCCCAGGTGTCAACCCAAAAGGGAATCTTGCAGTTGGGCATTTTACGAAGGCAAATAGATTAGTGGATCGATGGGAGAATTGTGAGACCTACTGGTTATTAGTTAAATTAGAACTGAAACATGGTAGAAAATTGTTCTGCGTGGACAATTGAACAAAGTGATCATAAAAAATATTATTAGTTTATGACGACATTGGCACGTTTCACACCTATCATATAATATGAGGACATCCGTACTCCTTCCGACTTGTGCAATGTGCATCTTCCCAGCTGTATTCCAGAGGTATGTTAGGCACAAATTTATAGTTGTTACTATAACCATGCTACACAGCAAGCATGCGAGTTTTGCAATTTATAAACAAAAGTATTGTGTTCGAATTCGAAACCAATTGCCAACATAAAACAAATTCACTAAACATTTTGACATTAAAACAAAAGCCGTTTCATTTCATTTCGTATGGGCTAAACAAGCTGTCTTCCCGGATAGACGTCGTCCGTTCAGATCCAAAGTGCAAAATTTTTCTGTACGGTCGATATCCAAATGCGGTCTATATGGTGATTGCAATGACCTGCGTACTGCGTCAGTCCGTAAGAAAATGTGCGAGCAAGTCAACAGATCTTTACTGATGAAAATCTTCGGTCGTTTTAAGTTCGTAATAAGACCGAACGTAAAATTTGATCGTTCATAGTATCTAAAAATGTTCCAGGAACTCAAGTTGTACATCCGTAATAAGTTTGACTGGAGTAGCTTTTGGTTTCTTCATTGTAACACTTAATGGCAGATTTGACAATTTCAAATTGTTGTGGATGTTTGAAAAAAATTAGTAAATATTTAAATAGAGCAATTATAAAGCAAAATCATTTTGGGTATGAAATAAAGGTTGGTTGAATCTTAATCATAATCATCACTGGATAGTGGGCTTTAGGAATTGATCAACTAGCGCGCAAGGTTATGTGATTTTACAGTAGTTGATTTTTTTATGTAAGAATCAATGAAGGGTCCGTTATATTTATCGAAAAATTAAACATTAGAAAATTTAAATGAAAGAATTGTTACAGTAGCCATCGTAAGCTTTCGGAGCTTTTACCAATTGGATTTCATGATTTAGGGAAATAGACAGTATGGATGCTATTATACTTTTAACTGGTATTCTGCAAAGATTTTATATGAAAGTGATAGCAAAAAATACTTGAAGCAGCTCTCCTCAATATATTTAAATTGTACCAATAATTTTATTATTTTAAAGTAAAAAATTGAAATTCTAGAAATAACACCACAAGAAGGATAAGCAGGAAAGATAAACCTTTTATTTTAATATTTAGTAAATTATTGGACAAGTAAAGAAAATAAGGTAAATTTCACTTCGTATTCCAAATAATTGAATCGATACTTAAACTTTTTTTTTAAATTAGTGATTAATTTTAAAAATTATTAACGTGTGTTATGTGCTCTTACATTTTCGCGCATCTTATCCTCTCTTGCATTTAATTCAGATACATAGATTTGTCTCCCGATTATATCTCACATATGCTGCTCAAGGTATTCCGAATTTTCATGCATTAACATGAATTCATCTACGATACTTAGGGTATCATAAAAGGTTCCAAACATTCGTCGATATATGTATTTCATTCATATGGTGCCGGGATAAATCGGTACTAACTCTGTTCTTGCAGTGATATTCCAACCCAACCCTTAATTGAACTTCCACCGAAAGCATGATAAGAAATAATATATGCCGGTGCAAACGCTCAAATACTCCCAATTTTATTAAATTTCAATTTATCTCTGATTATAGGACTCGTACACTGCTTCTTATAATTTCCATCTTATTTTACAACTAATATCGAATTAATTAAACTGTAACATACTGAGATTGAGGCGCACCTATTTTCCCGTCTAGAATCTTTTTTAAAATATATATATAGAAATAATTTTCTTATCTGTCACACAATAAATCAATCAATATCGGATATAGATATATTTGCAACACTCATATTTTACCATTTTCCTAAATCATAATCAATCATAGATACACAAAAAATTACCTTGCCCATGCATTGTGACTATGTAAATATATGTATGTGACTTTTGGTACACAGAGGAAAATATTTTGCATTTCTTATAGAAAAATATTGGAATGATGAACGGGTTATGAGAACTGGTAACGGTCGAAGATACTTTTATTAGATTTCTATTTATAAACAAACATTAAAATGTTAATTATATTTTACATAAATAATTACAATTATTATTATTTTATTGGCATCATTCAAACCATCGAGATCAACCTTATTGTACTCCATAAAATCCATAAATAATCCTTTTGTGTGTGTGTTGAAATATAATTACATCCTCGAATTTCTTTATTCTGCGACTATAAACTTTTATCCTCGACTTATACGCCATTGTATTCTTCGGCAAGCGATGATATTTCTCACCTTGCATTTTGCAATTTATGATGTGGTATGTTCAATATTACCTATATCCTATTATTGTATTCAAACCCTTTTTTTAAATTTTGCGATAAACTAAAATTACAATATTATTATATTCCAATAATTTTTATTTTTATGATCCTTTTTGACACAATTATATTGTTGTCATACTTAAAAGGAACTTTTCTTTAAACGTATAAAAGACGTGGTGTTTGTGTGTTTTGTGTGCAAAATCTGCACAATCGATAATGATGTAACCCTTTTTAATATGCAATATATCTGTATACAGGGTATGTGTGCACCAATCCCTTAAATTTATTTGTGTGATTAAGAATAAAAAGGATGATCGGATGAGGGAAAGGATTTTGTTTTGTCTGTGACAAGTAAATTATTGATGATAATCATAATTGTATTGTGCCAATTTTTTTTTCTTTTTGTTCTCAGGAAGGTAAATTTTATGCAATTTATCAATATATCCTTTACGGTTATGCGAGGGGATTTATATTTTATAAGATAATAATGATGTTGTGATTTTTGTTTTGTGTGACAATATCAGATTTATATCTTCATTATTGGTGTGGCAAAAGTGATTATTGATTGTGATCTTGTTTATGTATTTTTAATATTGTTTTTGTGTACAGATCATCGTTTTTATACAACCCTTTACGAAATCTTAAAATGTTTTAGATATTTCGCATTGTTCATCTTATTTCATGTGGTGATGCAGATTTAAAATTTTTACTTGTATCTTATGTGCACTAACTAGATAAATGTAACTTTTGCATTATATTGGAAAATTATTCCTAAGGACAGCATCCTTTACCGTTATAAAAGTATCACTCAAGATCAAGACGGTTACATGTAATAAGAAAAAAACTAATTATCATAATTCTGCTCGTTTCTCATCCGAAAGACGGTTAAAATCGCGTCAACAGTTTTTTCCTTGCGTATATCGTATAACAATCACAATATATCATTTCCCATCGGTGGCACTCTCAAACCATTTTTTGTGTACGTGATTGTCGTGTATCACAAAAAAAAATATTTATGTTACATGGTGCGTCGTTTTATAAGTTGTTACATATCAAAATGATCATGAACAATGAAAGTGAAAAAAATTAATTGAGTATTCCAACCAATCAAAACTATAAACGTTTTGTTTCCAAGTAAAAAATTTAATTTATAATTTAAATTTTTTTTGATTGGTTCAAAAATGAAAAAAAAATTGTACTTTATAACCCTTTTATAGCAACATATTGTTTAGTCTCACTTTTTTTAATGCAAATTAGTTTTTTACTTGTTGGGTTGGAATATTATGATCCTGGGTACGATCGTTGTATTTTTTATGTTACTTATGGCATGAAAAAGGTCTACGCATATATATAAAAAAAAAAACTTGTTTGTAATATATTTTCCACAGTTCGCGCGCTTTTTCACACGTCAGTTCAGCAGACTTAAAATTTTTCTAACGGATTATAATTTCGTCTTACAGATAACTATGATGTACCCCAGGTGGAATTCATTTCCGTGCCTTACCGAAATAAAAGAGATAGTAAAATTTTATACAGGGTTGAAATAGCCGCGGGCGGAATACTATAATGTGTAAGTGGTTTCGGGAAGTAAAAATTAAATTAATTTGAGATTAATTTCCTGTTTTGGGTGCATCGTCGATTAAAGTAAACGCCATCAAATTTGAATTTGAAGGGCAGGATTGCATGAGAACAATTTAAAAAAATAAACTATATATTCGATAAAAGATTCTCACGATCTGTAGGTATATGCATTAATTTGGTCACCAACTAATAAATTGTTTAAACCAAACCTATACACCGCCCAACACATAACCTCAATTATTTATTTGTCAAAATATCTAAACCAAAACAATAAATTGTAATTAAACAATTAAGTCACTCCCTTCATTCACAATAAATAAATAAATAAATCAATTAACTTTTTAATAACAAAACTCAATAAAAGTCTACATTTTTTTTTTTTTATTAAATTATGAAAAAAATAAAATAAAAACAACATAAAAGTGAAGTTAACCTAATAAAAAATACATAATCTCTGTTTAACATATGTCAGCCATTTTTTATATTCAGTTTATACTAAATTTTCCAACTACCCGAATTATAAAAAAAGCCTAAATATTTTTTTTAAAATTTTCATTGTCATTCAGCTGTAGCTAATTTTTTATTTTTTTTAAAGTTTTTTTTTTTTGTTTATTAAAAAGGATTTTAGTAGTTTAATGTTTAACGATTTTTTATGTAAATGACTTTTTTCCTAAAATAAAAAAAGTTTTGATTAAAAAAACTGTACCCCTTTATGCTTTATTATTTTATAACCTTTTTTTTTACTTTCAGTTTTTTTTTATGGAATTTTCAAATTGAAAATTAAATAATAGGAAATATTTTTTTTTGGTGTACGTTTTTTATTAGTATGTATTTATGTAATGTGAATTTGGATTTACATAGTTAGGCTGACACTTTCCATTTCCGGATATTCAGCCTACGGCGTATAAAAGACATAACAATTAAAGAAAGTATATTCCATCCTTGATGGTCCTCTTGTTAAGCAAATCCCCGAATGCAGATTGAATTCCACTATATTTAAATAATGTTCCTTAGGTTCCGGAACCAACAAACCATTCAACAAGCGATCCGTAGATTTCTTCTTGTGAATTTCAAGTAGAGCATCGTTAAGTTGATGGAATATGTTGTCTTATTCATCTGCAATTCCGGTTTGATTGCAAAATGTGAACGAATTATAAAATTCGAAATTTTCAATAGCAGTGATTTCCTACTGTTCTACCGTTAGTTTGTTGCTAAACGAATTATCCCCATTAAATATTTAATCATTTTGAGCCGGAATTTCAACAATAAAATGTTTGTTCAATTTTTTGCAAAAATCCTTGTGTCTTACTGATTTTGATCGGATAAAATTTGTAGTCACAGAATCCAAATGAGTTAATGGATACAATTTTTGTCACAGAATCTGGAGCTCATGATGTCATTTTGAGTACAGCAACGTTTAAGAAACTCATGAGCCTTCTTTTCCATTAATTATTGAAGAAATTTTATATTTTATCAATATGCAATTCCATCCGGTCTGTGGTATCACAATACATACCACTAACTTAACATAGTGTTATGTCAAAAAGATCAACTGCAAACAATTTTACGGAGTTAATCAGCAGCACTTTTAAAGAAACTGAAAATCAAAAGCAGATTGATGTGGGACAGACTTTGCTAAGGGGTGCAACCAAATCAGTTTATACAAAATCATAGAATACGGTTGTAAAAATTTGGTTTCTACAGTCTTTTTTTGTTCTGAATTTTTGATATGTTGTATATTTTGTCATCCTGAACAAAAGTTTCCATGGCTCCAAATTCAATATTTTGGCAGCTACGGAGCTCCAAAGCTCCACAGATCCGTTACAAAACTATTCATTTTTAATACTATTTATAGATGTCAAAAGCATATTTTAATTTTGGAGCTTTGTGCTCATGGAGTGTTGTTCAGGATGACAAAATATACAACATATCAAAAATTCAGAAAATTTGACCGAAACCTAATTTCCATAAGATTATTGCGGAGTTTGTATTATTTCAATAAAATCAGGTTCGTCGCTTAATTGGGATTTTCATTTTACAAAATTAATAAAAATTCCAATTGGAATATACCATTTATATGAAAATATTTCTTTTTTCAAAGAATTGTTTCTAAAGTAGAATTGACTAGTTGTTTTCGTTTGGTCATCTCTACATAATGATTTAATGCGAAATTTCGTTAAAAACTCCTAACTTCTACACGATTCGAAGTGTTCGGGGGTGAAAATTTGACTAATACTAATAATTTTACAAATCCAATGATCCAACGGATTCTTTGGACGTCTGTTAGTTGTTACTGAGGATTTCATCACTAGTTGTTTTCGTTTGGTCATGCCTACATAATGATTTATTGCGAAAATTCGTTAAAATCTCTTTGGAAATTATGAGTTTTTAAAGAATTTTCGCAATAAATTGTTAAGTATGCATGATTAAACAAAAATAACTAGTGACCAATCCTCCATAATTGACCAAACGATTCCGATCGTTGGATTTACAAAATTATTAGTATTGATCAAGTTTCCAGCCCTGAACACTTCGAATAGTGTGGAAATGATGAGTTTTTAACGAAATTTCGCAATTGGTATATTCCAATTGGAATTTTTATTATTTTGTAAAGTGAAATTCCCACATAAGCGACGAACCTGATTTTATTGAATTAATACAAATTTAATTTTGCTTTTTCGCAATAAAAACTTACCCATTGGTGACCAAACGTCAAAATGTGGTGATCAATTCTGATCTAACGATTACCTAACGAATTTTGATAATGATTTTCTTGCAATGAAGTGTCTTGAATTTTTTATTGAATTTTTCTATATTTTTTACCGTTTACTTATAAGTGACCAAACGATAAAAACTAGTGACCAATCCTGACCAAACGAATTCAATCATCACTTTTGTCAAAACCTTTAGATGGGGTGCTAAAAAGTTGGAGTCTTTTTCACCTGCCATCGCTGTAGAAAATATTTTAATACTTTTTATCGCCGCATCAATATCTCTGGCGTTCGAAATAGAATGTTCGTTTTGAAGATTTCATTTCCGTAAAAATTTTCCAAAAAAAAAAACAAATATGTAACGTGGAAATAGAAATAGCTTGATTTAACCATTTATTTAGGTTTTATTTCTATTTTTTCCTGCGTGTAAGGAATTAAGACAAAATATTGTAAATCTTAGAGAAAACTAAAGTGCGTAATAATTTTAGGACTGTTTGAATGACGGTTTTACCTTTCATTTTTTCATTCAAGATAGTTTCATTTAATGTATATTGGGAGTTTAATGGTTCTTAATTTATTTAACGAATAAAAAAATATAGTCAGGTCAGTTATCATGATTAGTAAAATCATCTCCAATTTGATTTGAAAATTTCATAGTGCTAAACATTTTCATAACGTTGGCTTCGATTTTCCTCAACATATTCCCAACTGTTGGGTGCCCTGAAATCGCCCATTAGCTCCCCGATTACGGTAGACGAGCCAATTGTCGTTTCAAGTGACTATATGAATTTGCTATTTGTATGAAAAATTAGCCAGTTGCTATACCAATAAGTGACATGAGATGTAAGAAACATTTAAAAACGATCATTTCAGTCTGAAAAAAACATGAAATACGCCGATTGTTGTTTGAAGTGACTACGATAATATACATATTAGGTGTTTGACAAGGCAGACAACTACGGTTTCATATTGAAAGAACCACTTGAAACGACAAACGACACGGTTAGACATACTGTTTTATTCAAATAAATAGAAAATGATCATTTCAATCCCCAACAAAATCATAGTGGGCCGGTAATTGGTGGTCCAAAAGCAAAACGAACCAAATAATTTTTCCCGATAGATATGATTTGCTTTGAAACCAAAATAAATCTAGCAGCCTCTGCTTTCCCCAATAAAAATTATTTTTTATGTTGATATTTGTTAATGATAAATTGTGTTTAGCTGTTCAAGGCGCAATTTTATTTAACACTAAACCTACCGACATTTCATGTATACCTATTCCTACCATGAGCGGTCAAATGACCGCTTTAAAAAAACATGTATTTTAGTAAAGTAGACTAGATATAATATAATTTGCTTTCGGAAATTAAATAATAAAAGAAGTTGTGAACATTGTAAAATAGGTTGTTTGTATATTTTAGGAAAAGATAATAAGCCACATGATGATAAAGTAACGTTGTATGCGAGAAATGTTAAACGAAATTTTTAAAACGGTCATTTGACCGCGGCATGGTAGGTTTAGTGTTAAAAAAAAAATCGATTTAAAAAATATCTTCTTTTCCGAAAATAAGATCGACTCAATGTCAGCAATATATTGACACATGGAACTTCAGCATCTTCATTAACAGGGTGGGTCACCACACTTATTTAGAATTTCTAATTTTTTAATGTTTGAAAATGACCTACAAATCTTTTAAGCCGTAATCAATGAAAAAAAAAATTAAATATCCTAGTAATTGAAGTACGTTGATTCAACTATTTATGTTTCTGCTGCCATGTGAGTAAAGTTTAACCAGCGAGTCTGTAAGAAATTTAAGTAACAGAGCGACATCTGAAAAATGTATGTTTATTGACATTTACCATGTTTCCATGACAGAGTTAACCTAGGTTAACTCGGGTTTACATGCATGGAAACGCAGATTAAGGTTGAGTTTCGTTAAACCTGTTTTAACTCAACGAAACTAGTACGGTTGGGATAGGTTCTATCTGTCAACGTTTTTCAAGTGTATTTTAAAATGACGCTCATTGTAAACTATTAAAATAAAGATATTGAATAAAAATATTTTAAAATTAACCTTGAAAATGAGTAAACTATCGAAATAAATATTTACATAGCTGTCAAGTTAACTCGGTTTCATGGAAACGGTACGAGTTAACACCAACAAATTTTCAACTCAACGAAACCTAAACCTGTTTTAACTCGGTTCACGGAAACATGGTAATTACTGACCAGCGAAACTCAAAGTACTTTTCGTTCAGTTTCGTTAAATTTGAATTGACATTTAGAAATCTGTAACAAGAGCGTAGATTATCGCCCAAACTGAAGGAAACGTCAAAATTGTATATTTGAAATGGCGGTATGTTGGTATGTGTTACATTTTTATAATTTATGTGTAGAAATATTTAAAATAGAAAAATAAATAAATTATGTATATATACCTTTAAATACTCGTAGTTACATTTATTGTATTTAGTCATATGTACAGGGTGTCCGCCGGGAAGGTATACTACTTTGTTTGTTTATAATTTTTGATTAAATGAAAGAGTATGGATCTTATATTGATAAATGTTTTATTTAATGTCGGCAATTATGTATGGAATACAATATCAGATAAATGTCCACCTCTGTTAGCCTCACAAATGCGAGCCCTTTTGAGCACATTTTTCATTACATTCTCACACATTTAACGCGGTATTTCATTAATTTAGAATTTCGATCGTTTAATCACGAATATTTTGTTTTAGTTGCTCAAGCGTTTCTGGTTTGTTTGCATAAGCCTTGCTTATCACGATATCGCTCCCCATTCACAGTTACCGTTACGCCGTTTTCATTTTCAAAGAAGTAAGGTCCAATGATTCCTCCTGACCAAATTGCACTCCAGACTGTCACTTTTAATGACAAAGGTGACTGATGAATAATTTGAGGGTTTTCCATTGCCCAGAACCGACTATTCTGTTTATTCACATATCCATTTAAATGAAAATGTGCCTCGTCACTCATTATGATTTTTTCATGAAAACCGGGGTTGTCATGGGCGAGCTGTAACATCCTATTGGCATATGTACGGCGGCGTAAATGGTCTTGTGGAAGAAACTCTTGTGTCAACTGAATCTTAAATGGAAACAAATGCAAATCCTTGTGCAAAATTGTGGCCAAACTTGTTCTTTGAAGACCAAGCTCCTGAGCACGGCGTCGAATTGAGGTTGATGGATTGTTTTGAACACTTTCTTGAACAGCAGTAATGTTTTCCGCCGATCTTGCAGTACGTTGTGGTCCCTGCTTGAGCCTATCACTTACAGACCCTCTTTCTTCGAAATCATTCACTACACGATAAATAGTGCGTTTTGTTGGCACGTTGTTTCTCTCAAAAATTTCACGTAACTTTCTCATCGTCACAGTAATCGATGATTGATTTTGATAAAATGTTTTAACGATTAAAGCACGTTGGTTTATCGAATATTTTTCCATAATAAATTTGCCACGTGTCTACTTCACGACTACCAATTATAAACTGTCAAGACTAACGTTTACCAAAATGGCGGCAAAACAAAGTAGTATACCTTCCCGGCGGACACCCTGTAAATACCTTGTAATATCCGACTCTGTCTCTTGTGCGATTTATTTTTCGTACCACACCAGACCGTTTTTTTTATTTTTGCCCCCTCGTCGTTTAAATAGGGTAAGAAGCGTGGTGTGGTTAATCGTGGTGTGGTTAATTTTTAATTTTGCAAATTGACATTTAAAAATTCAATTGACAATAATCGTGTTACAGATTCGCTGGTCAAACTGTCAAATATTCTGTAATAAAACGTTCTCGTTAAATTCTGTAAGGTTTCGTAACTGAATCTTACAGACTCGCTGGTTATAGCTTAAGATTTTTAAAGTAACGCTCGACATATAGGTTTTTAATGTTGTTGGCCGAATCGTAAAGAACTTTTCGTTCAGTTTCGTTAAATTGAATTGTCACTATAAAAAAACTTAACAGAGCGAAAAACTTCGGACAAACTGAAGGAAATGTCATTTTTTTGTTTTATTTTCTCAATGCGAAATTGTGTAGTCAGCAAATTGGACGTAATTAATTTCATTTTATTTTTCGTATAAAAAAGGTTAAATTAGATAATAAAAAAATAAAGGATTATTTGTACAACAATATTTACTAATTTTTTTTATGTATACATACTCGTATATTGATATATGTAAGTATGCGAGTAGTTTAAAAACATTGAATACCTACATAAACATAAAATATGTTTTCTAATGTTTTTTCTTTTTTCAGGTGGATTTTGAAACATTAACAAATTCAGTGGAGGGCCATAAATGTTTATATTATAAAAGGAACAGCAAAGGATCATGGGTGGGCCGAAATCGCCGAAATAACTGGAATGTCTAGTAAGTTGACTTTGCAATATAATTATGTAGAGCTCTATCTAAACTGATATGAATTACTTTTTGATTGCAGAAGAAGAATGTAAAAGGCGATAGAACCTTCTTCGCGAGAGATTTAATAAGGAGTTAAAACAAAAAAAGATGATCAGTGGAAGTGGCACTGCATACGAAGATCAATGGGAATACTTCGAGAGCATGTTGTGCTTTAAAAAGTTCATCCAACCTAGAAAGTATGACATTAATAATTATATATAATTTTACAATTGTAACCATGTTTCCTATGTCTCAGAACAAAATCAAATGATGATAAAATAATTTCACAGTGACTTCAGCGAGGAGTTGGAGACCGAAGATAGTATGGTATCTACATCTGATGTAACACTATCGAAAAGAGTGAAAGTAGACCCTTTCGCTTCAACCTGTGATGTTTTTAAAGAAGTGTTCGAAGATTTCAATGCTAGGCAGGATGAGCAGTATATGAATACCATGACTATGATGTTTATACGTTTACCCGAGTCGGTCAAAAATATGACTCGGAAGGATTTAATTACGTACATGGCCGATTTAAGATTGACATACATTCCCGATGAATAAATGGAATATATAACGTACATATACATGAGATACGTAGTGTGAAAATACAAATGTGAAACTTATGTGATACTATTTATGTATGTTCTAAATTTGTAATGTACCTGTATAATTATGTATTATTTAATATTAAATAGACTGAAATAAAAATCATAATTATACCAATATATTATACCTATACCTAATATTATACCTAAATATCCTTCAGTGTTTACATAAGAGCATATTAGGTCTCTAATTGTAAAAGCAGTGTTGCCTCCTAGCACATGTATTTTACGCGATGCTTGTATCGATCGTATGTTCCGATGAATATCTTCTCTCCATAACCCTGAACGTAAATTATGGCTATCATCTTCCCAGTCCCCAAAATTGGGCGGACAATACAGATTTTTAGTTTCTTTATGCAACCTTAAAAAATTGTGCAACCCAACGCAAGCTAGAAAAAATTTTTTTTGCGGTTTCAGGTTGCACATTTAAGGTGGTTAGCAAAATTCGCCACATACACTTCCTTTTTTGGCAAACCTACTCCGGGATAGGGTTTCATCAGGTTGGGTGTTAATGTGAACGCCGCATCGCCTACGAAGAAATATGGTACCATGTTATGAGTCCCAGGAAGATCTTTCGGCTCCGGTATTTCTAATTTAACACAACACACCTCCATGCCTATTTTCCAACTCCAAGCAATATTTTGGAATGTGCAGCCTTGGGAAAGATATCTAGTTAAACAGATAGTTTCATTAAAATACATGTAAAAGAGTTAAATACTTTACCAACTTACAGTAAGGTTAAAGCCAGACGAAATTCTGAGCTTAATAAATTTCTTCCCTTCACGAGTATTTCTGGCCGAATTAACTCGAGAAGCATATTGAAATTCTCTCGTGGCACCCATTGTGTAATCTTGTACTCTCTTTTGGTATTACTGTAAAATTCGGTTTAATTTAATCTATCTCTTGGCGATTTTATTAACTAGCTATGTATAAAAATGAGTAACAAACATCTGTCGTTTGGTAAAACCTAAAATAGCTTAGAGTTTCAATGAGCCTTATTTTAATATATTTTATAAAACTCCAATATAGGAGACTTTCATAATCTGTGAAATCCGATCGGCCATCTAACAATATCGATATCAAATTTCCTCAGTATTTTGCATTACCCGGTTGAGCTTAATTCTCGGTTGATTTGTCAAGGTTCAAAGGTTTATGGTAGTTCTAGCCTATAGATGAACTTTTAGTCAAATTTCAAAAGCCCGGGTTTTACTAAATTGGTTGTTCTTTCTCAAGGAAACAGTTGAATGTCGTATCCAACATATTGCAATAAGCTTTCCATATAGTGGAATCTTGGTGCGTCAATAAAAATCTTCACATATTCCTACTTTTGGTGGGAGCGCCATCGCCAAATAAGATCTCGTTTACATATCGACTGCTACATATTGGCAATGTCACAAAGATTATCTGCAATGATTTGTAGGCTATTTGACTCATCGCTATATCAACTATTCATTTTCTTTTTCCGCAGCTGACCTATATTTTGACACAATTTGTTCTGTTGCTTATCGCTTGAAATGCATTGGGATGTGGATTGTATTAGGAATATGCACATGGCATCAGCAGTTCTCAACAACTACAGCACGTAATTAATACTAGCACGCTAGTTTTGGTGTAGGCTTCAGTGTCTACTGGCCAAAGCTTATTTTAACGGCTAGCTATTTAGGTACTCATTGTTCACTTCATTGTGAAGTTAAAAACCACCAGTTGACTCCAAAGTGGTCGTCAATGCTTTGGTTAAGCTCTTGATAGTTTACAAGTTCATTAGAGAATCTGCATGTTTCTTAAATTATCTCTGTAGATGAAAGTTCCAGTCATGTGAGTGCCAGCTTATTCTGACATTGCAAATTTTCTTGCTCATGATTCCGATGCTCGGTTTTTATAGGACCGAAAGCTGTTATTCCTTTCTCCAATTTATAGTGGCAAAATCGTAATAAAACATTCCCACATTTCCCAAGGCAACAAATGGATGTACACAACCGGCTGTCGTGGAGTGAAACAATTTATTGCTAAGCCGAATCCCTTATCTCTCCTTGAAAAGGGATAAGGTTGCGGTTCAAACTAAGTAAGATTAGATTTCACTTATTAAATTCTAAAATCTAATCGACGTAAATAAATTGGCATTCTTACCCTCTTCAAAACTTATTCAGTTTGACAAAGATACTAAGTGCAAGTGTGTAGTTTGATCAAAACCCTGCGGCTTGCACCCTGTTTGGGTTCCACCCATTGGCAAAAAAAAATATTGCAATAAACAAAGATTAGTTAAGAAATTACTGTTGTGAATAGCGAACGGTGTGAATTACGATTACATTTTCTCCATTATTACGGTTAAATTGACTACGAAAATTTAACGCGCCATAAAATGCGAACAAGATATTGAACAAATGAACACGGTAACCGCTTTTCCTTAAGTGAAACTTAAAAAGCAAAATTAGATGCATCCTGCAACCCGAAATGGTCAATAATAGTGTTAAAATATGCGATCTTAAGAAATTACTCTATAGAGTTAAGAAGTGTAACTCTGACGAGAATCAATCAGAACATTATTAGTTACTATGCGATGTTGATCGGGTTGACGATCAACAATGACGCGATTTGAAATATAACAAACAGTCGGATTGTCAACAATGGAAGTAGAGTAATCTCTACTTCCCTCGAAAAGTTCCTCGCAAAGCTGCCCGACGAATCTAAATCTCGTAATTGCCATCTACAACAGTTCTACGACTACAATAGTTCAATCGATCTGGCATCAACTAACGTTTTTTATCAACTACCAAATATCCGCATTTGTGGTATTCCTTGGTTTATCTCTCAGAAAATTTTTATAAATATTTGGCCTACAAATACCATTTTCGGATTAGTTCATCAAACAGATATTGTTGTGAGACTGTACATCATGTATCTCACTACGAGCTTTGCAATTTCGATGTTTGGAGTCGTTTACTGGATTTTTACTAATCTATTAGTCAATGAATACTAAAAACCTCATTAATCTGCGTTAAAATACAACGATTGAATAGTTTATCTTTCCTTTTGATACACTCTTACAATGAATTCTCAGTAAAATTTTATAAAAATGCAAAAATTTGTTAAATTTTAAGCTTAATAACAAAACGTCACGTACTCCCAACTTCAAATTTAATTTACAACAAAAAAAACCACCCTGTACTTTAAATATCTACCGAATACAATGTCCGTTGAGTATTATACTTACGCGGTTTATTAATCAAAAGCATCTTTCACATCATCTAGTAGAGGTCCAAAATGAATCCGCGTTTGTTGTGATTTTCACCTTCACCTTCACCGATTGTACATTGTGCATATTTTTATATTTCTTCAATACACTTTATGCAACACAAACTAAAAAAAATATAAACACAATACAAAGTTCAAAATGTTCTTACCATGCTGTCGCTACTCAATTGAAAACATTTAGGCGAATAAAAATAAATTCTTTTTGTAGTATGTTTTGTAGTATATTTTCATAGTGTTGTTGTTGTTTTATATTTTTATTATGAATGATTTGTGTTGTGTTTCACCTCATTCCACTATCGTAGCTGTGTTGCGTCTGTTCTTCGCTGTATTTAAATATTTTCCCCCCATATATTCATTCATTTCAACAGTTGAAAAAATATAATTTTTTTTTTGTTGTGTGGAAAATAACGAATGGAACAAAAAAAATGTCTCCATTACTACTGCTCCACACTCAATTGTGTTGTTACCCAGTTGTTATTTTGTTTGTGCTTTATGCGATGCTTTGCTCGTCGTATCTGAAAGCAAGAGGATAATTCTGTTGAACTGAATTTATATTTATTTTTATATTTTAGAGTACAAAAGCTAGAAAAAAAATTTACCACCAGCCACAGAAACACACCGAAAATAAAAACAACAACAACAACAAACAGAATCATAAAACCATAAACAAAATCTGGGAGGAATTATGATAAAACATAAATGGGAATGATGTACCGCACCGCACACATTTATGTACGGCACAAGTGAAAAGTTAGGATTACTCGTAAAGCGTTATGCGTGTAACTGTGAGAGGCAGAAGAAAATGTAGAATTGAAAAGTGTTGATATTATTATTTGTCTGAACGATTGTATTTGATGTGATGATGATGATAAATAACCGAATGGAGGTACAATGAATTGCTGGGTGATGATGAGAATTTTCCATATTTTTCTGGTATTTTAAATATTCGAGTGTGCGATTTATAGAGAAATTCAACTTTAGTACTTCTGTCCGATGAAAATTTAATTTTCACTTTACATATATTATTTATGTTGACATTAATTTGAAATTTTTCTCCAAGTTAATTTAATTTTAGAGATTTATATGAAGTGAAAAATTGTAAGAAATTTCAATCCAAGTATTTATATCAAAATCTGCAACTCGTTCAAATCTTCAAAATTTATTTTGATCGAGAAACTTTGGTTTCAAATCGTAAAGTTTACACGCGACCGCCACCTAAACAAAACCCTAGAATTACTCCACCAATTAGTAAAGGATAGAGGAAAATTTCGTGACCTTTTTCCCGGTAGATGGCTTTACATTCATATATCTCAGTAACCGTTGATCGGGCAATTCTTATGTGTGTTTGAAAGATGACATTGCACTTTAACATACAATTTTAAACATGGAGATAAATAATGAAAAAATTCGATATCTTTTGCAATTTTATTACGACAAAGCCAAAAACGCGGCTCCGGCTTGCACCTCGCTCTGATTGACCAACCCTGGAAAAGTCGATGAAATCATGCAGACAATTGAAGAAGACCGGCATATAAGGAGCCATGCAATTGGTAAAGAACTAAACATTGATCACAAAACAGTTTTAAAACATTTCAAAATGGCTGGATACAAAAAAAAACTTGACGTTTGGATATCTTTGGGTACCACATGATTTAACAGTTAAAAATTTATTGGACCAGATTTCTATCTGCGAAACGCTGCTGAAACGGAACGAAATTGAGCCATTTTTAAAGCGAATGGATTGACGTCAAGAAAGGTAATGCTGTGTGTTTGGTAGAATTGGAAAGGAATCGTGCATTACGAGGTGCTGGTGCTGCCGCCGGACCAAACGATGGATTCTAATCTCTACTGTCAGAATTGATCAGCAGAAAGGGCGTTGTGTTCCATCATGATAACGTTAGACCACACACATCATTGATGGCTCAGCAGAAACTGAGAGAGCTTTGCTGGGAAGTTTTGATGCATCCATCATATAGTCCTTGCACCATCGGACTACCATTTGTTCCGGTCCATGCAAATCCATCTTAATGGTTTTGCATTAAATTCAAAAGAGGCCTGTGAAAATCAGTTGTCTCGATTTTTCGCCTCTAAACCACACAAGTTCTACAGTGACGGGATCATGGGTCTACCAGAATTTTTTTTGTTTCAATGTCACCTGAAAAAAGGCAACGAACTATTTCCCCTACCTATTATTTAGGAATAAAAAATGGAAATTCCTTAAAACGGATTTGCTTACAATAAAATCGATAATTTCAGTCTCGTTTACGATTAAGGTGTTCATAAAATCAAATGATGTTTTGATTTTCGTATATCCTTTTTATTAGAGGACCTCACCATCTTCTTCAGATCTCGTGCCGTAGTTCCTGTTGACGTTTTACCTCCGAAACATTTATATTTGGTACACTTGCACAACTCGAGCTGTCGGATTTAGTTCTACGTGTGTAGACAATGTATGTAGACAATTAAAAAAATGACGTCAACAATGTAGAGAATATAGAAAATGTCGAAAATTATTATTTCTGTTAGCAACCATCAACATTCTATGATTTCTTTGTTAAAGTGCGAAATTGTTCACCTAACTACCCGTAGTATTGTGTATTCACATTGGGAGGATTAAATGGCGAAAAGGAAACGCAGCAACTTGTCGCGTGCCTGTGACAGTTATGCCGGCTGTTATCTAATACAGTTTCTGCTGACTACGTGGTAAAACCATACCACCACATCATAGTCACTTTAAACTTGAGGTGATTGAGTTTCTTAGTTAATCCCCACCACCACCTTATACTATTAGAAACAGTAGTGCGGTCAGCATGATTCACTTTGATTGCCTTTGTATTGAACTCGTTTACCTGTTCAATTACGAGTTTGCTTAATTTCATTGGGAGGTCAATTTCACAAAGTGTCCATATTGCATTCCTGTGTAAGTGTATCGTGTCAAATGAACGCCCAAATTCCACGAAGAGTAGGTACAGTAGTGAATTCCATTCGTTAGACTGCTCAATGATGATGTGTGTTGTGTTAATATGATATGATCCTTATAATTTCACATTGGTCTAAAGCCAGCTGTTCCATTCTTAATTTCAGGCTGACATATATCTTTTCATTTTTATTGTTATGTTGCGGGAAGGGAAATATTCGCCAAATTTTTGTATTCTCTTCTGAGGTAAAATGAAACAATTCCACATTGTTGATATTACTGTTGTTAGAGCTTTTGTAGTTTCCGATATGTCTTCTTTGAATATTTCAGATTGTTTAATGTTATGATTGTAACGTTCCATAGGCCCCAGAGGCCATGTTATTCTGCATTTTCGCAATGTCACTGCTAACTTCTTGTTCCGTTGGTGGATGGGTGTAAACAGGTTCGTTATTAACGCCAGTTGTTAATTCGAATTTCTGTATTTTTTGGCTTGCTGCAGCCTTTTCTCCTGCCTTGAGAATCTTTTCAGTGTATTGCTTACGACCACACCTTGCTATTTTCTTGATTTTTCGGACCATTTCTTTGCATTGACGTTTCTGCACCAACGTATTTTGTTGGCACATTGGCAACTTGAAGTTCAATTGTCTTCCAAATTTTAACACTGATGCAGTGTTTCGGTCTGAATTCCACTGTTGATCTACACTGATGGTTTCTTCTTTAATATTTTGGAGATTGAAAGATTTCTTGATCTGTTTTACAGCGACAGGCTTAATTTTGGATTGTGATATTTCCAGTTGGTGGTCACATTGAATATTTGCACCACTCAATGCACTGACATCTTTTGCAAAGTCATGAGAAATTTCTGGTTAATCATTAAGTGATCTATTTGGTTCATTGTTCTGCCATCAGGTGATGTCCATGTGCATTTATATATGTTTTGGGTGGAAATTTACTGACTCCTATGAATAGTTGGTTTGTGATGCAGAAGTCGATGAGTTGTTTTTCAATAGTATTACGCACGCAGAGTCTAGTACCTATAATTGTCCATGTTGGTTGTCAGATCGGTATTATCATGTTTATTTACTGTGTATCCTTGTTATTATGGCTTGTAGTTGTTCATAGAACTTAGTTGTTTCATCTGTATGTTTTGTTGGGGCATATCACTGAATATTTTAGTTCTGTTCAAAATTTTGATAGGAATCTTGTTACGCCTACGTTATTCGGCTATTAACAGGTTTCTATTCCACTTGTGCCTTGTTTGCTTTACCTGTTGTAAATATGCTCAAGGAGTGGGCATTCATCGCATTCAGAGTATCTAATCAGGCAAATTTCCTCCGCTTGTGTTTACTTCACCACTGTTTTCTCATCTCAATTCACTGAGACCGAGAATTTTGATTTTGTATCGTTTCATTTTTTCTCTAATTGTGCTTGTCTGCCTGCTTCTGGTAGAGTTTTGATGTTCCAATTTCCGATTCTTGTTCGTGTACAAAAGCCGATGGTCGATATTTGCGAGTTTGCAATATTTAATCTAGTATTCGTTCCTGTCAGGTCCAATCCTAACCAGCTCCCAGGACTTCCGAGCAAGGTATACTGGCGTTCCGAGGGAGGTTTCGTTTTATTCCATTATTCACTTTCTTCTATGATGTTCCCAAGCGGTGACCCAAATTTGTACTAATCCAAGCAATGGTTGCTTGCAATAGATGATGAAGTGGTTGTCTTATCTATTTCTGAATAAGTGACCGTTTACACAGAAAAAAGAAATGATTAATATCAAGCGAAATTGGTTTCATTTAAATCAAGCGCGATCTCGATTATTCGTTATACAAAATATGGGTTTCAATCTAAAATTACAATCTAAATACTAAATCGTACTCGATGTTTTAAAATAAAACTTTCTTTCTTACAAAAAAACTCATGAGCTGTTTTTAAAATTTGGTAAGTTTTATAGTAAGCCATAATAATGTTTCACATGAAATTTAAATGTTTCGAATATAATTATTTGGATTTTGTTTGTAAACAAGAAACTAAGACAATTGTATTTATGACAAGCCTGAGTCATTTGAACTAAGAAAAATATTTATAATAAAACCAGTTTCGCTTTTGTGAAAACGCCATACATGGTTTGGTTGCTAAATGTCCTTGTCTTAACGCAAACCTTTGATTGTAATATAAGCCAGAAATTTTACGAAAATATTTTATATAATATATTCTTAATACAAACAAGATTGTTTCAGTCAAATTCATTTTTATTTAATTTAAAATCACATTATTATCAATTCATTAAATAGATATTATGTACATATGTAAACGAAAATCAAAATTTCATATAAATTATTTTACATAATACATTATAATAAAGGGTTATCCAATTCGAGGTTGATAAAGTAGAAATCTGTATACCGACATCTGTCAAAGATAAACGTCAAGTACGCTGTCATTTTTTTAGTTGACATTCTGCCATTTAAGAATATGGAGCATTTAACAATCGACCAACGCGAGAGACCAAAACAGGCCGTCGATGCTGATTTTTCGAACAAAATTTTCTTCAGTGATGAAGCTCATTTTTCGCTTGGTGGATACGTTAATAAGCAAAACTGTAGAATTTGGGGCTCAGAAAATCCACAATTGATTGTAGAGAAGCCATTACACCCGGAAAAAGTCACTGATTGGTGCGCATTGTGGTCTGGTGGTGTGATTGGGCCGTATTTTTTTGAGAACAACCATGGACGAACCGTTACCGTCAATTCTGAGCGCTATGGCCGCATATTAACCGATTATTTTTTTACGAAAATCGAAGATTATGATCTTGACGATATGTGGTTCCAGCAGGATGGAGCAACCAGTCACGTAACACGAGCAAATCGAGATCTTTTGCAAGAGAAATTTCCTGGACGTTTGATTTCACGATTGGCTGATGTCAATTGGCCTCCAAGATCCTGTGATTTAACGCCTTTGGATTTCTTTTTGTGAGGTTACGCGAAAGATCGTGTTTACGCAAACAATCCTCAAACTCTTGACGAATTGAAAACTAATATTCGTAAGGTAATGGCCGAGATACCGCCCGAAATGTGCCGAAAAGTCATTGAAAATTACCTCAAAAGAATCAAGGCCTGTAAGAAGTCCCGTGGAGGACATTTGAATGATATCTTGTTTAACTAAAAATGGCAAGGATCAATCTGTAAAATGAAATAAAAATTACAATACATTCCGAATATTTTGTGTGTTTTTTTTAAGTTTACTTTATCAAGCTTGAATTGGATAACCATGTATATAATACATATAAATTTAATTATTTAAAAAATCCTTTAAATTTTTAATTTCAAACGGAATATCCTTTTTATCTGAAAAATCATAAACTACGTATTCCAAAATTTATAGTATAGGTAACTTGAAACATTCAAAGGGATATTTCAGATTCATTACAAAACATAATTTAAAACTTATATCTATTGCATTTATAATATTTTCGAAAATATAAAAAATGTCATCAAAATATAACACCTTCTTAATTGTGCTATTTGCAGCATCATTTTCTACTACGGTAAACAAAGATGGTTGCATTGAAAGGCCAAAAATTGCATACTTTGATTGTTTGAGCTCCACAACTTTTTTAATGTCACTAACGTCGGGTACATAAGTAATGAACGAGTCAAATGATTCCAGAATTGAAGGTTTCCAGACAAAATTCTTGTTAACGTGTTTCTTTCGGCAAGTTGGAACTAAAAACCCTTTTAATTGTCGGAACAGTTCGGCAATAATAAAGTCTAATTAAATAAAGAAGGTTTTTTAGTGATTAAACTAAATCAAAATAAATGCTCGTAAACTTACTTCTGCGGTCCAAATTTAAATCACTCTTCTGAAATTCGTGACCCAAGATAACACTGTTCTATTTTCTACCAGCTTCTTGTACAACCGTATCCTTTATTCCATTGCATAAATGAGTATACAATTTTTGAAAAACAAGCTTGTCGACATTTTTAACAAATTCATTGAACTTTCTGGGTACAGATGGCCAAAATCCATGTCAATTTTTAAATAAAAAAAATTATTTTAAACATGTATAGATTACTGCAAATATTACATATTAAGTTTACTTACCAAATGGATCCCTGGGGACATTTCAATAGAGGCCATTCTTTTATAAATTCTTTTATATTTTTACTGGAGGAATTACGGGAACAGCAATCTCCTCAATTAACAGTACAAACTGCCACTATAAAATTTAATATGATATTCCACTTAATTAAATTTGTTATAAGTTCCAATTTAGTATACCGATTGAAACAAATTATCTTTTCTTTGCTACAATTTCACATGTTTTAACAGGACAGAACAAACCACAAATTCAAAACAAAATAATATTGGGCCAAAGAAAATTGGTTTATTACAAACCTACAGATTTTATTAAATGATTTTTCATGGCTTTTTTGTTGAAAAACTTTCTTGAAACAAAATTAAAAATATTTTGAGCCAAAACAAAGTTTGATTTTAACAAAACGCAGAATTTATATTCAAACTTTTCTTGTGCCTATGGTGTTTTGATATTGACTAGTTTTCAAGTGTTGTAATGTGCTGTAAAACTATTAAGGCTTGCAAAGAAGTGAGATTGATGAAAATGTTTGATCACATTTAAAAACATTTAAACATAATTATAAAATAGATTTTAAAATTTCCTTTATTTGGTAGTTTTAATTTTTTACTATAATTTATATGTTTTCAGTACATGCAATAATGAGATGGATTAATATTTTGACAACCAAGAAACAATTCAGCAAATTTTGATTTCAATTAAGAAAATGTTTCTTAGTTACAATCAAATTTTTTTTTTTCTAAACTTTACGAAATTTTAATCAAACCCCAAAATCTGTTTTGAATTAAAACATTTAAAGGTATGCCTCAAATTTATTAAATTTGGTTTAATTAAAAATTGGTGTACATTAAACCGAACGAGCAAATTTATATTCAAAAGGAATTGGTTTAGCTACAGCCATCACAAGAGAATATTTTTCAAAACCGCAAATTTCAATATGAAATATTAGTAACTCTTAATTTGAATCAAAACTTGAATGAATTCGATATAATTAATTTGTATTTAAGCATAATTGGTTTATAATAAAGATTTTTGAAAAATTCTGTACCAAATTTTGTCATGTTTTGTAATTAAATAATTATTTTTTTCTGTGTACAGCGGTAGGTTCAATTTGGAAATGTCTGCATTTCTCTCATTGATCACGTAACTTTTGTAATGACGTGAGCAACTTCATAAATCTAATGAATTTCCGAACAGGAAAGAACCGACGATTGATGAATTAGTATACGTCTTGTGAAGAAGACTAGTAAACACTTCCTGAAACAATTTATTTGCAAAATTCTCAATACACTTCAAGTCAGGGACAACATTCGAGTGTCTACTGGAAACTTTATAAAGCCTAGGTCATCATAATAAATATGAGCATCAAAGACATATTCCTAAAGCTAGCAATTGGCTTGTCTATATACTAGGATTTTAACTACGTGCAGTTTTATGTAAGACAGTTTTGCACTATTTTACACTTCTGTAAGCGTGCTGTATATTATTGAGTGGTGAGATGGATAAAAGTTTGTCCTGATTTTCCTATTCTGGTTCAAGGCTTTAAAAAAGGTAAATGATAGACTATAATAAGCCGGAAAGCCTTAGGATTATTAGTAGAACTAGGGATACCATGAAAACCGATCAGGTTTTGTTCTAAGAACCAAAACGGCTGTTAAAAATAAATAAGGCCATACAGATTCGGAACCATGGGTGCAGATGGTCATGGAATGAACCTACGCGATGTATATATAGCAAACGGGGACAAACTTCCTCGCACTACGTGAAAATCTATTATCTGTGGCCCTATTCTGGCTTTCCCTGGGAATAGGGAATTGGGAAAAATATTTTCATAGCAATTTTGTCAAAATTATATTTTTCTGGCCTACTGAAAGAGCAAGTTTGTGCCAAAAATTGACAAAACCAAAGTGAATTGGGAAACTTTAGTTCCACAAATTTTTTTCCCATTTAATTTTATTTCGAAAATATTAACACGAAACTTGTTCCCTCAGTAGGCCAGAAAAATACAATTTAGACAAAAATGCTATGAAAATATTTTTCCCAATTCCCCATTCCCAGGGAAAGCCAGAATAAGGCCACTGGAGGGAGAACGCCCAAACAAGAGTCAAATAACGTGTAGCTTAAATTCACAATGTCGCAGCCTGGAAATCAGATTCTCCCACTTCTTTAGGCAGTAGCCTGCACTCGATTTTAGGATCACAAACAGATAGAAAATTTTATCGCCTCCTCAAGGAAACGAGCCTATACATCTCCTCCTCTGTTCATTTCCTCTTTACATCAAACAATTGTTAATTGATCGAACTGAAAATGTATATTAAAGCATTTCAGCTAAATTGGTAGATTTCAGTGAAATTTGGTTGAAGCTTTATTTTTTTTTTAAATATTTTGAATAGTACAGCATTTATGAAAAAAGTTTTATTACAAATAAAAATGTGTTTTCAACATTTATGCAACCAAGCGGAATTGAAAATTATGTTTTGTAAGTCAAATTTCATTTTCAGCATTTCTAATAATTCGTTTAGCCGTAATTATTTCGAGAAATAAGGTAAGCCAACTAAAAAATTGGGTTGTTTGCAACTAAATCGCAATTCTAATCTGAGCAATCATAGGCAAGGTGTGCGAATTTTTTTATCAAAATTTTGGATTATTCTGAATTTAAAGAGTACTTGTATATAAATCCTCATCTTTTTAAAGTGATGTTGAGCATTTGGGCAAATACCAAAAATATTATTTCAAAATAATAATGAAGCAAAATTAAAAAATAACAGTATTTTCAGTTTTCCGTATTTAGCTACTTTTTGTAGAATAACAGAGCAAAGTGCTTTTTTGGAAAAATAACACTGTAATAGCTAAAAGGTATGTTTTAGAAAAACAATAATAAAAAAATCGATATTTTAGGTTATAATTCAAGTTTGATTTCTATGTGTTTAAAATTAAAATTTGATGATTTGTATCCTTTTCATCCTTTATACACTAAAAAAAATACAGAGCTTTTCTCTTATTTGAATTGCGATGTTATCTACATTCGAATAGTGTAATTTGATTTGGCCATCTACATGCGAGTAGTGGAATTAAGTTATTCAATTTTAGAACTAACTCCTTTAATGTATTATTATGCCATCTAGTGCCCAAGTGCGCAAATTTATTTTATGTGATTTTAAAGCTTTTTAGAAATACACCAACAGAAAAATTTAAAGAAACAGTTTGACGAAATGTTCTGATGTTAACAAAATTTAACAGATATGTATTCAGAAATATTATACATATATAGATTTTAGATGTGGAGATACTAGATGCAAATTTGTGTGCCAATGCCGTTACGTTTTGTGTATAAATCTACGCTTAGTTTTTTTTAAATTCTTAAATTAGAATTGTAAACGAATTCATTTTCAAACTCATTCTAGGGTATGCGAATATTAAATAATCGATGTCCCAATAAAATGGAGCGCACTTTTTTATGAGCACCACTGTGAGATAAGTCATCTGTGATCGATTAACGATACATCTTAAATTAAAAATTCCCTGTGCTTTGTATTTGTTTAATGTTCAAAAACTCTGTTTACATCTTCCCACAGGTGAATTTTATTATCTGAACAGTAGTTTTATATTTTGATCGATTTGTTCAAATGAGATTTTTTGACAACTGTAAACATCATTTACTGATCTAAACCATGTGTGAGGAAACTAACTGAAAGAGGTGATATTTTTCTCCAAATTGACATGAAAATGTTGCTTGGGTATGGAGTCAACTTACATCCCATACAGGTATGCCGAAAGTTTTGTTCATGCATTCATTCTAAAACATTGCCATAAATATTTCTTCATTGGTGATTTATTGGTTTTTAGCGCGTTCAGTCAAGTAATTCATTGCAATTTCTACAAATACATTTGAATACAAACTGAAACTGATTAACAGCATTAACGGCAAGTAACGATTAATTTTGCGAAATGCTGTGATATACACAAGCCAAACATACTGATGGCTAAAAATGTATGAGAAAAAAATATTGATGGCAAAATTGACATCAGTGTTACCACATAATTTTTGAGATGCATGAAACGCATTCAGACCCCAACATGTTGCCAAAAGTTGATGGATATTAAAGCGTCCATTTTTCATCTTCTTATTTTTTACTGACTAAAAATTGTTCAACAACATAAAAAACAAAACAACCTAAACGTCAAAATATACTATGCTTACAGTGTCTTTTAACCAGTTTACCTATTATTGTATTATGGTGAGGTGTCGGTATAACCGTTTGTTAAATTTCTAAAGGTTCCAAGAGACAAAACGCTAAATACATCACGTGATTGACATTTTGATATTAAATTACTGAAAATAAATATAAAGCCAAAAAAATACACGGTGGAACAGTTTATACAAATCATTATGGAACAACCATCTGTACATCGAGTGAACGCTGATAATATACACGAATTACAAGATGTCTTGGACGAAGTGATAAGGGGATTAGAAGGATTAGCAGAAAGTGCAGAAGCGAGAGATTCATTGCTGCAACATATATTAGTCAATAAATTAGACGTGGAGAGTAGATATTTATGGGCTCAAAGGATTGTAGAAGATGATGCCTCATCTAAAATGAGCACGGGGAAGTTTTTGTATGCTATTTTGGCTATTGAACCCATTATTCAAAATTCTTTATTTATTATCTTATTACAGTTTCGTATTCATGCCGTGGTGTTCGGAGCAGACATAGAAAAAATGTATCGCCAGGTGTGACTGGATCCGGAAGACAGAAATTTTTCAGGAATTTTATGGCGAGAAAACCGTAACCAACCAATGGCCGTTTTCGAATTAAATACTGTAACCTACGGAATGTCACCATCGTTATTCCTTAAGGCCGTTGCAGATGAGAATGAATCCAGTTACGATTTGATGAGTGGTGTTATAGTTCGATCCAAGAAGCGAGCCAATTATAAAAGGAAATCAATCAATTGTGAATGCCCATTTCAACCTGAAGAAATGGATGTCCAATTGCGATACCGTAGTAGCAGGAGATAACCCAGACATCGATGATGCTCAACAAAAGGAGTTCGATAAGCACTCTGATACCAACAAGGTGTTAGGTCTATTATGGGCATTGGGTAGAGATATATATATACCTACGCTGTACACCTTGCTCACAACCAAGCACAACCAAAAGAAGGTTACTATCAGAGTCCAGTCGACTAATTGATCCACTGGGGCTCTTATCATCATTCACCATTAGGATTAAAATGTTTTACCAAACACTCTGGCTCAAAAACATTGATGGGGACGACGAAATACCACCGAACCTACAAAATCGCTGGTTAAATATACGAAGAAAAATGACACCTAAACAGCTGAACAATAATTTATTATGGTGGGATGGTTCGGAATTTATAAGACAACCACTAGAGTCACAGTGGCCAACATTGGAAAAGGCCCATATCACGAACCAATTAAAATGCGAGTTCAGTTTGTGAATATGAGTATACAGTTATCTGGTGCTCCAACTATTAAAGGGTGTTTTTTAAGCCTGATAGAACTTTAAATTTTAAAAAATAAAACAAAAAAATAAATTTTTATAATAAATATACTCTGACAGATCATCCTGAACAGATTCACGCTTCAATAACGCTAATATTGAAATGGACATGTCAATTGGCCTCCAAGGTCGTGCGATTTAACACCTCTCGATTATTTCCTGTGGGGCTACGTGAAGTCATTGATTTATGCTGATAAACCAGCAAACAATTGACGCCTTGAAGGCCAGCATTGTTCGTGTTATTCGTGAAATAGTGCCAGCAGTGCTCGAAAAAGGGGCTCAAAATTGGACTTCCAGAATGCGTTTCGTCAAGAACATTAATTCTATGTATTGATCTTAAGAATAAAAAAAATTTTTGATTACAATTTAATTTTTAGTGTTATTTTTTAAATTTCAAGTTCTATCGGGCCTAAAAAACACCCCTTATTTACCAATTATATATCGAGAGATACAGAACCAACATTTCCTAGCCGAGTATAAGGCATTACAAGAGAATCGGCCGGTATTAAACCATAGTAAGTTGAAGACCTTAAACCCATGGTTAGACGATAGTCATATTATTCGAGTGGGTGGTCGGATCGACAATGCTTCCATAGCATTCAATCAAGACACCCTATAATCTTGCTTAAATTTAGAAGCAGAGGCCAAAAACCGATGAAAAGCTATATTTGTTTATTTCGTTCAGAAGGTTCATAGATAGAAGAGGTTTGCGTACTACTGTATTCACGGATAATGGCTCGAACTTTAGAGGTGCTTAAAGAAAAGTGTAGGAATTAAACCAATTTTTTAAGGAGAACACAAAGCTAGCTAATCAACTATCGCGGGAACATGAAATTGATTGGCATTTCATGCTCCCCTATGCCACTCATTACGGTGGATTGTAAGAAGCGGGCATAACATCGATGAAAATACAGTTAGATAAAATCATTGGCAACCAGATCTTAACCTACGAGGAATTAGAAACTCCATCGATCCAAGTGGAAGGCATATTCAATCAAAGAACCTTGTACAGAGCCAGTCCTAACAATGATGATGTTTTTACACCAACCCACTTTTTGGATGAACAACAGTTAATACAAGTAACTGAACCGGATATCGAAGGTCAATGTCATCGTTTAAAGCGTTGGCAAGTTTTCAAAGCAATCGATGGTTTAGTTGATCGAACAACAACCAAGTTATGTATACTACCGGTGACAAATCACTGATATCTAAGATGTTCACGGGCGGCATAAACGTCAAAATATACAATGTTTACAGTGTCTTTTTGTTAAATTTCTAAATGAAGTCAACTTCATTGCAAATGTGTGACAAGAATAAAAAATGTTAGTTTTTTAAAAACAGATGGCAATAGTTCTCTGGCAGCCGTTGTTGAATAAACGACACCAACCGCGCCGTAACAAAATTTTTGGAAATTACCCGTTTCCATTCAAGTTGACCGTGCTGAGGAAATCTTTAAAACTTCGGTTTAAAATCTCAATTCCAATGTTTTGTCCCAATGATTTAATTTTATTCAGCGTGATCACATTCTAGAACATCTACCAAAATTAATTTTAGACTCTCATTTTAGTCTTTACAACCTATTTTCGGCATTATCGTGAAGAAAGACTATAGTCCATTTCAGGAATCTAATTTCAACCAAACTTCGTTTTAAAATTTTGTTATCTCATTTTTATAGATCGTTTAGTATAGGTAAGTGCGCGAATTGTCAGGCACAAACGTTAAACGTTGAAGTTAGATTTGTTGTTGTTAAATCCTCTTTCCAAGACAGCGATTTTAAAAGAGACTACAAAACCTCTCAATTGACATATATTTCTGCATTTAATCAGATTGTGACAAACAAGGATATTAGCTGGGTTTGAACGACTGCTCCATGAGATTAAAAATTATAACTTTTGAATGGGTCCTAGGTAAACTCCAAAGGGATTCTAATTATTTTCAGGGCATTGAGCATCAACTTCAGAATATTGCTTAGAACAAACGAATTGCTTTTAAATATTTACATGGTTTCTAATGGGTCTGGCAGGTTGTCCCATGACTTTCAAAAATATTATTTTTAAATGAGTCTTTATTAATTATATTCCAAAGTCATTCCCTACAGGATAACTGGCAAAAATAATTTTCCCGAAATCAGGACCCACTGAAATCGATTCCTGGAACTCGTAAGCCCATTTTTTGTTATTTTCAATTTCGCTGAGGAAACAGCAGTATGGCTAAAAAACTCTTATGGAACAACCTTTCAGACCAATTAGGATCCATGCAACTGTGTTAGAGCACCTCTTTTGGTCTAAGCAGTGCAGCAGTATTACTGAATATTCCTGAATCTTTAGAATACTTAGAATAACTTTTTACTGTACCTAAGGTTCTTTTCTTTAAAAGTAAGGTTTGTTAATTTCAAGGACAGGTTGTCAGAAATCGTGTCACTACACCTAATGGTTCTCTTCATGGCCTAATCAGTTCGACAATCTTAATGAAGATGTTGTTAAAAATCAATAAAATAATTAGAATGATTTTGGAATGTAAATAAGGCCCATTCAAAAAATCACATTTTAGACTCTCATGCAACTCTCTACGCTTCATTGGGTCTAACCAGTTTAGAAATTGGATAATTAAAATCGGCTGGAAATTTCTAATGGATTAAAAATTATTGTCCTACGTTATTTGATTAAAACTGTTAAAATTGTTCAAAGTGGATGAGGAGTGATAGTCATCATAGTGGACGAGTAAATGTAAATTAAGTTATAATTAACTATTAGGAAATTTTTCGAATTCAATTTCTGATCGGGAAAAATTTAGCGTGAAATTTTTGATTATTTGTGTTTTCTTATAACCCTTTTCCTGCGTGCCATCACAATTGTGTGGGTAACGAAAAAGAATCAAGTCAAAAATTAATTTTTGTATGTTTTGGACCAACATACACAATTGTGCATTCCGGTCAAATAATTAATATGTTATCAAAAACAAATAATTAATATGTTATATAATTTATATGTTATCAAATTATGTTTTTTTTTTCAAAAATAATTCCGATTTAACTAAGATCCGTTAAAATCCTGAAGACATTACAACCTGTCATTTTTTATACACACATTTGTGTGGTTTGGTTTAAATTGAAGCAACTGCCTGTCAGGGAAAAGGTGAAAATGATTTTTCCGTTTACATTTCATGACTCTGCCCCAGTATTATCACAGGAGTTGGTGCTAAATACCTGCAACATTCTTAAAATAACTTTGGAACGCACCTAAGGCTCATTCAATAATTACATTTTTAGTCCCATCATAACATCATGTAATATTTCAAGGAAACCTTTTATTTTAACAGTCCACCAATATCGTCAAATTTGATGATACATTTTTTAAAATACTTCGATTGTTCGGTTCGTAATTCGTGATGATTTTGCAATATAATAATAATTTAAATTAACCCACATAATTAAACTTAATCTTACAATCTGTAGTGTGCGCAATGATCAATCATCTTGATCAAAAAATTTTAATTAGTTTAAATTCGAATTGCACTGCCATCTATTTTCGAATAGTAAAACTATTTTTTGCAATTTTAGAACATGGTTTGCTTTCTAACTACACACTGCCATCTATTTTCGATTAGTAAAATTTATTTGACTCAATTTTAGAACAAATAATTCCTTTTTCGAATTAAATAATAATTATGTGTTTGTGGTGTAGGTTTGCGTCAATAAAGTAACTAATAAATTTAAAAATATTTGTTTTGAAATAATATTTGTATATCATTTTAGTAAAAAAAAAGAATATTTGTTAAAACATACCTAGAACATAATTTATTGATTTTCAATGCGAATTGTTCGTAGTTCGTATTGTTACGATTTTGCCTTGTCAATCAAGGTTCGAATCACTGGATTGTGAATAAATACACTGCTTCAATTTTAACTCACACAATTTTATTTACACAACACAATTTATTATACAACACAATTTTCACAATTAATTATTATAATTATAACACACTTTTTAATTATCACTTTAATAATCGCTTTAATAATCACTTTAATAATCACTTTAATAATCTTTCTATTTAACCTTCACTGTATCACGTTTAAAATAATACTCAGCATTCCACGTCTACGCGCGCCCTTATATACCAAAATATTTGTTTCTAGAATAATCCTAAATGCGCAGCAAATATGTTAGTATAGAAATACGCCTAAATGTTGAGTATAAATTATAAATGTAATTGAACAATTAATGAAATTAACTTATTCTATTCTATTCTAGGTGTCACCGTAACAGTATAATTAATCACATCCTTTCCTGGTAGAAACTTACACGTACGGCCATCTGTTGTTTATTAGTACCACTTTGTTATTTGGTTGCACATGCAGACGGTATCAAACAGCTGTAAAATTATTAAAATTAATTAATAAAGTCGGCATAACATTTTAGGCATCTATAAAGAAAGGTACTTCCTTTTTTTTATAATAAATAAATACATAAATAAAAATTTAATAATATAACAAAAAATTAAAACAAATAAAGTCCTCGGTGTTTATGAATTTATTTTCTTTACTGTTTGTGTATTTTTTTGTACTTACTTTACTTTTATCTCGTATAATTCATGAAGATTGTGTGTTCTTGAAAATTATAGAAACCAAAATAAATAAATTTGTAATAATTTTACTTGAATTTATTTTGAATTTCATTTCAATTGTATTATAATAGATCATCATGTAATATATGTATTACCTACTATGCATTGTGTGTGAAAAAGGTAGATGCAGATGTTCAGTAGATCATGTTCTAATTTTCATGTGATCACGAAATCATTACAGTTCCGAATAACCGAAATCAAATGAGGCCGCCGTCTAATCATCGACCAATTTTTAAATATTTTAATTTTGATTAAAATAATTTTATTTTGCCATTAGTTTAACATTAGAATTTAAAATTGAGTTTTTTTTTTGTTAAATGGAAATTGATAACAAAAAAAAAATGTAGGAACGATACATAAAATAAAACCGTAATTCAATATATCCCGAAATAATCAAATGAATTTTTTTTTTGTAACTGTTTTGACCTTAATTTCGATTTTTATTGCTTATTTATTTCTTGTATTTTTATTATTCTACTGATTTTAATTAATAAATTAAAATAAATGTATTTGTTTTGGTTTTATTCTGGTGAGCTGTTATAAATTCAATTTTTCCAATGATAATAATGTGACAGGGGAGTAAAATATAAAAGAGATTTGCATGTTGTGGAACGGTTGATAATTTTTTATATCAATTGCTGGGGACTGGTGGGGTTTTTTTGTGTTATGAAACCAATTGATAAAATCTGTTGAGTAATCGGTTCTCGATTATAACAGCTCTAATAAATTACGGTGTCCATTAATTTATTGGTGTAATATTTTTATTATTCACCTGGAGTTATAAGTTATGAATTTTAATTGACGTGTATGTTAACTAGTGCTTGTTAAGTAAGGTAGTTCTGACGCTTAGTTATGTAGGCCGTACACGGCCCAAAAAAAAAGTCCCAAACCAAATTAAAATTCTTATTTTTAAAATCTCGCATATGTAGGTATCTCTAAATCATCACATTTTACCGATTACCATAAAAAAAATCCTCAATATAATCGATAAATTTAACCTAATATTATACATGCAAACTGTATCTCTAGAAAAATATGCATTTGGTTATCTTCTTATCTTGCAGCTTTCATATATATTTTATTTCGTCTCATTTATTTTTAAAAGCTAATATAAAAAAAACGTGAATCAATCAATTGTATTTATAAAACAAATTAATTACCATATAATGATTATTTTTTGTTTTATTATCCATTCATAAAAATATAAGATAAACAACAACAAATTAAAATACATTTTATCGCAGAATATTTTTTGACATTAAAATTCAAATAAAGCTCAAAGAAAATGAAAATCAAAAAAGCTTACATCCGTTCTGCTTGTTATAATGCAAATTTATATAAAATCACTTTCGAGTACTTGGTGACGCCCACCCCTTCCATTAAACCATTTAATAACGGCCAAACTCATCACAACAGTTTTATGAAGTGATATAATTAACCACCTTTCAGTTATAGATCGATTTTTTTTTATATATTTTTAACCAAGTCACATCCGGAATTTATGTATCACTTGAACGAACGTATGTAGTTACAGACTGTTCATTATTTTAGTTAGACAAGTCTTAAAATAAAAAATATAACTTGTAAAAATCAAAACGAATTTAAGAATATAACAATAAATTATAACAGCAAGTGACTTTGAATTTCTCATCGTGTATATCTTCTTCTTATTTTACTGCTTGATATACAGTGTCCATCTCTTGTACTGATATATTTTAAATATTCTTATTTACATAGCAAAATAGAATCATATATATATATATATATATATATATATATATATATATATATATATATATATATATATATATATATATGTATATATATATATATATATATATATATATATATATATATATATATATATATATATATATATATATATATATATATATATATAAGATTTGAGATTGAATTTAAAATTTATGCAAAATTGAACTTGAAAAATAAAATTAAAAAAAAAGACTTCGATTTCTATTTCCTGTCATCATCATCGTAGCGCTGCTTTTAACTGATTTTCGATTCATTCTCAAAACTTTACTAAAATATGGTATTACGAGTAAGTACCTACCTACAAAGTTTCGCGCATGTTTAAATCTGTCTTGAGGTCATCATTGAATATGGATTTATGATGTTATATATATATATATATATATATATATATATATATATATATATATATATATATATATATATATATTACATATATATATATATATATACGTATATATGCAAAGTGCCATAATATTATGAAGATTTGGCCTCGAGTATTTGTTTTGATTATAGTGCAAATATGCGCGCGGCCACTTCTTGGTTATCATCAATCATTTCCCTCAACAATAAAAACATTACATATATTGTATTGTCGAATACAAACATTATTAAATTTTCAAATCAAATATTCATTAAATAAAATAATAAACCGTTAAAGGGCGAGAAATAAAAAATTGAAAATCGGAAAATTTTAATTTTTAATTTTCTTTCTTTTACTAAAAATATATCACAACAAATTAAATTGTGGAACGTACGCAGCGAATATTGCATTTTAAATTAATTATGGATGGCAGTAGATTATTTTGTAGAATGCTATACACTTTCACAAAAACATTCAAATTTTTTGTGAAAGTTTATAGCATTCTACAAAATAATCGGATAGTGCAAAAATAATTGAATGCGGAATTGAACCAAAAAAAAAAACCAACGACCAAAAGTGTAAAATACCCGTTGTAAAAACACTCGTATAGTGTATTTGTAATGTAAGTAGTTTATATAATTAGTTACAAGTCCTTTTATACAACAAGTAGCTCGGAGCAAAAAAGGAAGGCAGAAGTGACCCTTCTGAAATCGAAACTGACAATATTCATTTATTTAAGGGATACACACAGAAAATTGTTGGGATATTTCTTAATTTTTTCCATAAGAACAACAAAAACCGTTGAATGAACAATTTTCTGACATAAAGTGTTGTAGAAACCAATGACGTGGGCACTTTTGATTCCATATTCCTATAAGGTTTGTTCATTTCCATCCGAAAAATATAGTGGCTGAATTTGTGCTAATCCAGAATTGGCACAATTCCGTTGAACAACAAAGACCGTTGAGTTAACGATTAATTAATTATTAAATCAATGAACAATTTGGTTTTGGTTGTTGAACGGAATTGGTCCATTACTGGATTAGCACAAATTCAGCTACTATACTCTTCGGATGGCAATGAACATACCTGATAGGCATATGCAATCGGAAGTGCCAACTTCATTGGTTTCTAGAAAACTTTTTGTCAGAAAAATGTTCATCCAACGGTACTTGCTGTTCAATAGAATTGGGCCAATTCTGGATTAGCACAAATTCAGCCACTATATTTTTCGGATGGCAGAGAACATGCCCGACAGGGGATAGCCATCTGAAATGGTTATTCTTGGGTTTTATAATATGTTATTGCTATTTTTTAGTTTGTTGTTCAACAAAAATATTATTGAACGGTATACCTCTGTATTTCGTTTGTTTAATATAGTATCTTGTAGGGGCAAGTATATTTTCTTCAATTTATGAATAAAAATTTCTGAAAATCATATTTGATTGATAAGCACAAATTTCGTCAGTGTAGCCGCATTTGAAAAGTATTATAGGCTTAAATTATTAGGATTAAATGATTTCTGGTTTTTTCTAGAAACTGGGTTTTATTTTTTCGTTTTTCTGGTGGAATTCGAAATTTTCTTTGTCTGTTTTTTCGGCTCCTGAACCAGCTCCTAATTTTTTCCCGTGAACACTAATTAGCACAAATTGGGCTTAATTGGTATGCAAAGTTTTATTTTGAAATTTAAAAGTTTCCTTGCTGCAGTTCGTCATTTTTCTAGTGGGACTTGGATATTCACGCGGAAATCTACGGCTCTTATATCTAGGTGGCTCTGATATTACGTATATGTTATGAATGCCTTTTGGTTAGATAGCAACCAGTGGCAGGCATTTCAACTTAAAGCTATACAGTGCGATGCATAACTATATAACCACTCGTTTCTCCTTGGCTCCACCTGACGTAGATCGTGATAGGTTATGTCATCGCGAAAAGAATTAACCTCTAAGAATAAGTTTATGAGCAAACAAAAATTACTTAAAATATTCAAATCATGGCTGATATGCAAAGAAACAGTGGAACAGTCAGAATATGTATGCCCTAGCCATATCAACAACGAAAGAGACAAATTTGCATTTAAAATTTTGGATGAAAAAAGAATTTGTATAAACTTAAAATCGGCCCTAAATGATTTTAACCTCGGAAACCGGTATAGCACAATTTAACTGAAACCGAACCCAATTATCCGAAGTTTACCAGCGATTAAAACGACTCTAGTTTTGCAGAGTACACGTTATTTCTACAAACTTTAGGCGATAACTGGATAAAAATAGCACAATCGTCTTTGATATGCAGGTCGTCGACTATGAGTTAATATCAAAATGGGAAAAACAAATTTTCTATGCAACGGGAAGTCACATAGATGATTCTCGTAGGGATATTAATACTTTAGATAAATCCATAACTGCGACAGAGGAGATTTGTACTCATCAGTAGCTGGCGAACTGGAATATCGTCACCTTTGAATATTAAATTCTTGGACTTAATGGTTCGCAAGAACGAGTTGAACTCATCCAAAAGTGAGATATTGGTAAACGAGTGAAGTTTGAGATTTAAAGTGTCAACAACGAACAATTAAATAATTGTTTATTTAAAAGTCTTCTTTCCAGATTTCAGATACTATAATTAATTTAGGTAATTGGACCAACATTTGAATATCACCAACTGAATCTTCAACATTTTATCGGAAACTTCTCATATTTGGTGTATTAGTTTAAAACTGTTATAATTAAATGCCATGCAACGTGTTAATGTGGTACGAACGACACAACAAATACAACGTTCGTATTACATCCCCCTAAATAAGGTGAACCGTTTACGAACCATAAACGAAAACTACACTTCAAATAATAGTTTTCAAACTATCATAATATAATTATACTTTTCATCGAAGTATTCGTTCGCATAATATTCATTTTTAACGTTAGTGAAATTTGTCCTAAATCTGTCTTAAAAAGTAACAATAATACAAACTGTGTAGATGTGTTTGTTCACATGTACGGTTTTTCAAAATTTCCCGGGGAAATACTATAATCCGCGTCTCTGGCGTTTATATAGAGGTACATATAGGTCCTACATCCCTTTTTCAACCAAGAGATATAAAAAATTGGTTCAATTGTAGTCCAACCCACACAAATGTGTGAGTAAAAAACCATAGTATGTAATAGCGTTGTTGATAAAAAATTACGCTTAATTTGAAGTAAAACCAACACAATTGTGTGTATAGTTATAGTGTTTTTTTCGGACGAAAATAAGTTAAAAAGGAATTCACAAATGTGTAAGTTGGTTCAAAAAACATACAAAACTAAATTTTTGATATGGTACTTTTGCCCTACTCGCACAATTGTGTTAGTAAAACACAAAAGGGATATAAGAGATAAACACGTTTATTTTGGCCAAATTGGGAATTCAGGGTATTTAGGATAGCCAAATTTGCAGTGGAGTACTACAAATCAAGCAAACAGTTTTCTGAATTTTTCCGGGAATCTCCTGCTCACCAGCACGCAAAATTACCTACATAGTGAGATGCTATTAGGTAATATCTAAGAGAAAAACAGTTTTGTTTTATTCAAATTTGGGATTTAGGGTTAATTGACATCGAAAGCATCCCTCCATGATATGCCAGTGTGACTCATACAGAAGCAGTGTGTATCTTCCAGGTACCCTGGGACCTGGCTGAAAATCAATGAATCAATCACACATTAATCCGATATTTCAAAAATTATTTATGTAACTTCAATGTTTAGACGGTGAAATTCCTTAATGGGAAGTAAAATTAAATAGACTATAACTTAATCATTAAAGTAAAACAAGTA
Source organism: Nephrotoma appendiculata (assembly GCA_947310385.1). Taxonomy (NCBI): domain Eukaryota; kingdom Metazoa; phylum Arthropoda; class Insecta; order Diptera; family Tipulidae; genus Nephrotoma; species Nephrotoma appendiculata. Next base: position 378,970,939 of record OX371223.1, read on the forward strand.
TAATTTTATTATGAAAATTTTTATTCAATTAACGAATTAGAGTAGCAACAAAATACACATTCATCATTTTTTATGTAAATATCTCGTTCACAGTCTAAATGGATGTGGGCACGACCACACGAAATACATTCTAGTTTAGGCGTCGTTATACCCAATTCTCCAAAACAAGCCAACCAGTGGTTTCCATTGGCTCAGTATTTCTAGAAATAATGTCCTTCAGAAGAAGGCGATAGTTATCAAATTGCTCACTTCTGGATCTTCCGAATGTAATTCAGTAATATGTTTCCCTTCAGTTAAGTGTTCCGCTGCATATGTAACGAGAGGTCCACAATTAAAACCGTCGTTTTGGTGAGGCAATGTAGGTTTTGAAACAATTTCAAATTGTCGAATATCTCTCCCAACAAATTTATAAATTTCATGTACAAATTTTTTTAATTTGTTACCAGTTTGGAACAGACGTCTGACTGCATTCAAAGGTTCATACGTAACATTTTTAAACTCCTGGAAATCTATAATGACCAATGTTCAATATTTACACAAGTTCTGTCATTAAAAAATTGTGATTGTTTAAAGAATTATAGCATTCGTTATATGAACCAGTGATTCTTAACAGGGGGGGCCGCGGCCCCCAGGGGGTCCATAAGAAGTTTGCCGGGGCCGCCAAAATTTGCAAACTTTCCTTCAGAATGTAATAAAAAAAATTGATTTTTAGCTGAATATCGTATTGAAAAGTGAAATAAGAAAAAAAAAAGTTTTCTTATTTTTTATTTTTCTTATTTCTTCCTAAATACAACTTTGTTAGTACAAAAGAAATAAATGCAAATATGCAAACCATAATATCAAACTGTGAAGTATGAAAGTTAAAATAGATATTAAAATAATGGATCCCATTTGAAACGCGATATTTTAAAACGCGAATTATCAAAGCGCGATATTTCAAAACGCGATAAAGTCCAAAACGCGATATGGTACAAAACGCGATATTTCAAAACACGATATGGTACAAAACGCGATATGGTACAAAACGGGAGTTAAGGATCGGGTTATATCAGGCGGGTGAAGGGGAAATTTAATTTCAGTTTATAGGAATTTAAAAATCGATAGGAGCGAGAGTATATAGGACCGGTATCAATCGGGTCGCTGCGCTCCCGTCACTTCGCGATGCACATTCTGATCATAACGCGTTTTGAAATATCGCGTTTTGAAATATCGCGTTTTGTATCATATCTCGTTTTGTCATATCTCGCTTTGAAATATTGCGTTTTGAAATATCGCGTTTCGAGCGGATCCGTGAAATAATATCGTTATTTTTTTATATTTATTATCTCTTGATGTGTGTGTTTGTAACATTAAAACTCAAGAACTGCTGCACCGATTTTGATAATAATTTGTGTATATGTTCTATGGGTGATGATAAGTGTTTTTAGTTGAAAATAGTTCACATGAAGTTGCAGCTTCCATCTGATCATTTTCGATCGATAAACTCAAGAGCTACTGTACCGATTTCAATGAAAATGTACATATGTATTCTATGGGTCGTGAGGAGTGATTCTGTATTTTTTGGCCGAAAACGGTCCACTGGAAGTGGCGCTTCCATAGAAGCTTTTTCGTTTTTTGCAATTATATTGAAAGGTGTATCATTTACAAGAGAAACTACTAAGAACAAAAGATTCTAAATTAATTAGATACAGCAACGATACAGGCCCAAATGAGGTTTTCAAATTTAAGCGGAAACGACGATTTTTGACAAGAACCTGTTTTTCAACAAAAATTCGGCCCCTGATTTTAGTTTTCTCCAACGAGGTTGGAGAAAACTAAAATCACTTTCGTGTTTTTCGGTTTTCGAATGCCAATTAGGAATATGGCATCCGTTCTAAGATCCGAGATGGAGAAATTTTCTTTTGTGCGAGGCGAGATGGGGCGGTGTCTATAGTACCCATACTAATATCTACGCCTACAATGCTGACATGAGTCTCATTTTTGGGGTTTCCCGGGTACTTATTACGTTACTGACTTGTTTTTATCAAGTCGTGATGAAAGGAGGGGGCGACCGTATTGTTTTGGTGCCTAACTACTATCTACGCCGATAATACCGATATGAGTGTCCTTTTCGGGGTTTTTGCGGTCCTGATTAAGTTACCAACTTTTGTTTTTCTGAATTCGAGATGGGAAGCGGGGTAATTTTTGATGCCACGTATATTATCAAAGTCAATGTAGGTGTCAATTTCGGAGATATAGATTACTTTACTCACCTTTGGTTTTTCACAAAGTGTGGTGGAGGGGGCTGTCAATTTTGGTACCTACCTACTATTTACGCCAATAATGCTGACATGGATATCATTTACAGGGTACTAATTACGTAAAATACTTTTGTTTTTCGCAAGTCGAGATGGTGGATTTTGACACCTAATTATACTAATTGCGTCTACAATGCTGATATGGATGTCATTTTCGGCATACAAATCAATTGATTGTGTTATAGATCAGTTGTGTGTTATAAGTTTTTCCACGGGAATATGTTAAGAAAAGGGTTTATATAAAATTAGTGGCATGCTTGAATTTAAGGCGTCCACCCATGGATCAGTCCCGTCTTATAAGTCTCCACGCCATTCATCCAATTTATTTCTAAAATAGCATAGGTATTTTATACCAAATGAGTAGGTTTTCGAAATATTTTTAGAGGGGCCCCTAGGCCTAAGTGCTCCAAAATAATTTTTTTCCAAAAATGTCTGTTTGTTCCGAAAGAGTGTTTCAGCCACTCACCCTATCGTCATGACATTTTTACCATGTATAAGTTGTATGTACAGGATGGGGAAAGAGATTATATGAAATTAGTGACATGCTCGAATACGAGTGACATCCCGAATAAAGGAACCCTCCTAAGTTTCCACACCATTTATCCAACCTGATCCAAACTTTTCATAGGGAATTTATATTAAAATGAGCAGGTTTTTTAATATTTATGAAGGGGTACGCCCCCTGAATCCAGGTGTTCGTGAATTGCCTGAAATGTGTTGTTCGATTTATAATTATACCGACTGTCAGTATTAATATAAAATCGTTAAGTGCAATCCAATTGAATACGATGGAATGCGATGCGATACATTTGAATGCGATATTCCGACTCGATCAAACAGAGCCCATCGACATTTAAATTAATAGTATTGTGGTAACCAAGACACAATCGATGGTGTGTGTGTAATTGCTGCAATTATATTCAGTACCGCACCCAAGTTAAACAGATTTTATTTTGATTTATTTTAGAAATTTATTATTCTGTTTACTAAAACAGAAAATTGGTTAAATCTGGATTTTGTTATGCGAATAATACCAGCTTTTGTTTATCTGAATTTTGTTTACTAGCTATACAAAAAATCAAAACAATATCCTATTCTATTTTGGAAATACGGAGAGCGACAGCTCAATCACCAACCGCAGTCATCCAAAATAACGAAAAACTTATTTTATTGAAAAAGTAATTTTTTATTAGTTTTTAAATCAAATTAAAGTATTGATGGGCTCGCAGTCGCCCAAAGCATTGCCGTAGCTGTCAAATCAATTATGTTTGCCAAACGATAAGCAATTGGTCGTTATACACCTCACGTACGAAATAACAGGGCATCACGAACTTCACTGCCGGTTCATACGACGGATAAAAATCTCGGATTTTTCTATCTCAGATTTTTTTATCTTTTTTGTGTTGGAAGAGTGTGTCTGTTGTCTAATTTACGTGATGTAATAGGTTGAAACGATGGGATAGAAAAATCCGAGATTTTTATCCATCGTATAAACTCGCGGTCAGAAACAGACAAGCAACGGGAAACCAGACAAAATTAAAACTCAAGGAATGTGCTGCGCAGTAGGAAATGTGAAATTACCAGAATTAAATTCACCACCCGAAACATTATCAACGTTGGTATCAGGTACTAAATTGAAACATTTCTTGGTAAATATACGCAAGTGCAATTAGTGTTTCCAAATGCAACAAATATCGTGCGCAAGACATACGTGCCAGCATTCAATCAATTTGCAATGGCAAATTTGTCACTACTACCACTGCCGAACGAAAATTACAAATTTGTTCAAATCTATTTCAAACTAGAAATTGTCGTAGTTTACAAACTTTATTCGATCAACACAAAACATTAATTCGATTGGTTAGAACTGCCTTTGAACAAATCGAAGCTGTAGTTAGAGAAAACAAATCCCTTGATATGTTTGCAAAGACGCTTTTTTACTTTAAAGTGCCAAGTGTAGTAAACACATGGAATGCATCAGCGAAAATGTTTCAACGTCACAAACAAGGTAAAATAGTTGATTGATATATCCCAATTAATATTCAGACGGCGTGTTAGGCCGTTCGTACACACCCACACTGTAATAAATACACATAAACCGACGCCTTATACCAAGAATTGGGAACTCTTAACGGTCAAGTATGTGCCACTTATCGTGAATTAGCTTGACGAGAATTAAATCTTCTTGAACACGATGCATACTGGGGCACTTCTCAACCACAGCAAATACGATTCCTAATCAATAGTGATTGCATCATTTCACACGTTTGAGTAAAATGAGGCAATCACTATCGAAGCACTGATTCAATTCAAAATGACTGGGCCGAGTGGATCTGCAAACGACATTTTCTATTGTGATTTGCAACAAGAAAGATATTTTCATGTCAAAGAATTGGATACATTTGTTCAAACTAATCTACAGAACTTGGTTTGAGAATAACGCTTAGCGTATTTTAGAATTATGCATGTTATTACAAGCCAAAGTGACGGATTGTATTTCCTAGATGCGCCCGGGACCACAAGCAGTACTTTTCTCATTTCGTTTATTTTGGCAACTATACGATCACGAAAAGATATTGCACTCTCAATCGCGTCATCTAGAATTTACTTTTTTGAATAGTGGTCGAATAGCACATTCAGCACGGAAACAGCCATCAGCGCACAAAAAAGCATTACCACGACTTTTTCACAGTTTTAGTGAAAATATGATGAACAATATCGTCAAAGCTAAAATTTTAAGTGGAAGATTGTAAGCCAGACGAAATACTGTTGCCACGAATCCCAATGATTCAGACAGATATGCCATTAGCATTAAAACATTTGCAGTTTCCGGTGGATTAGCAACCATCAATAAAGCACAGGCACAATCGCTACAAATATATGAACTAAATTTGGAAAATTCATTCTTCTCACATGGACAGCTATATGTGACATGCTCACTTGTCGGAAAACCGTCAGACTTATTTGTGTACATACCTGACGGAAAAACAAAAAAAAAATATTGTTTATCCAAAAGGACTTCAATAAACAGAATTATAACAAAAAAACTTTCTTTCTTTGTGTGGCATTGTAATGCATGCCCAGATTTGTACTAAATATATTATCGCATTCAATTGAAAACCACAAGAACGAAGTCGCGGACAACAGCGGCTTTTTTTTATATAAAAAAGAATAAAGGAATAATGAAAAAAATAAATTTATTATAGATAATTTAACAAATATAAATTATTATTAAAATAATGGGGGCCACAAAAAGATTACGAATTATTTGGTGGGCCGCGAGTACAAAAAGGTTAAGAACCGCTGATATAAACAACACTGTATCATTGAAGTAAAATTGAAATACTATCACATTTAAATTCAAATCAGACATTTTTCTGTAATAGTTTTCCGGCCTCGCTGGTCTACCAAATTGTATTTGTTTTGGTTGAAACAAATGTTGTATTGCTAATTTTCCAGCGTATTTCGCCGTACTCTTTTTCCATTTCTTAAACCATGTTTCTTCTAAAGTTGGATCGTAAGGATTTGGTTCATCACAGAAAATTCTCAATGGAGTGTAAGCTAAATTCGCATGAAGTGTACGAGGAGGATTTATTTTTTTCGGTTTCAGTCTTGGCTGAAGATGTGGTGCACATAAGTCGTAATGTCACTCCCGCAATTCACCCACAAACCTTTTTGGCTTTAAATGCAATTTGTCAATTAAATTGTTCTTTAGCAGGTTGAACCAGCTTTCAATAAAATTGGGCAATATTATTGGTTGTACCATCTTTATCGATAACAGCTATGTCATTAATGATTTTGACCTAGAAGTATCTCTATATTAACGCCAATTAGAGATGCCGATTACAGTATTTCCCCGGGAAATTTTGGAAAACCGTACAAATGATTTATGGAAGTCATAAGCAGTTATAAGCAGTTTTTTAAGTAATGTGAACTTAGTAATTAATAATCATCAGTAATCATCAAAAATTATTTTAAGTGTAAATTAAATTTAATGTTAATAAAATGTAATAAACAGTGAAATGTGAAATAAAGTTTTAAAACACCCTATATCCCGAAACCGCTCCGCACAGCAATCCGGAGGAGGTATATCCTGTTACGGTCTAAAAGGTTGGCGTATTTGTTGATTAATTTAAGTTCATATAGCAGCCAAACATTTCATTTTAAGTTAGGTGAAATTAGTAAATGTTGGAAGGTAGATGTTTTCAAAGTAAAGAAATGTTGGATACTTCTTTTAAAATATCATTGTTTTTTAATTCTTTACTGATCTATTATTTAATCGTTAATTAGTAATTAACATTTTGGAATTTTAAAACTTTCAATTTTTTATAGGAGATCGGTAAAAGGGCAAACAGGGAAGCTAATACAAATATGTAGTGCAGAGAGGAGACGACTTACCCATATGCATGCTCGACCGAAGAAAATTACCGGCCACTTGGAAAAGAGTCTGACCAGAGTCAAGTACGTTTTCGGAAACAAACAACCGTCCAATCCCAGTTCGACACTACACGAAACAAAATAACGGATCAAAATCAAAACAGTACACATGACATCAATAAAATGAATTAAATTACTTTCATAAGTTAAAAATCAGCTCATATGACACGAGTATACAAAAAAAAAAAATAAAAATTTTAATTTTAAAATAACGAATTTGTAATTTTAACATTGATTAAAATTTCAATTTCTCTTAACAGTTTATCTTATATTCCAGTTAGTTTCCAAATTCTTTAATTTAATTAAAATAACATTATTCGTTTATTTGTTTTGATTAAACTGTCACGCGTAATTATTTTGTGTAACAATTTAAAACAAAATGCAAAAATTGAAGAAGGCTTTCACCACCTAAGATAATCAATCTTCTTATTCCGCGTGATTTCCATTTTATTCTTCCACCTACAACATGCAAATCAAATTAATTATATATTATTTTATTCTGAATTCATTTCGGGAAAACGAACACAATTTTTAAGAAGCCATTCTGGAATATTAAAGCAAATTAAAAAAAAATTACCGGAAATGAAAGTGATAAGCGGTGATGAATTTTTGATTGATAAACAAAAAATAATAAACTGGTGTTATTCTACCGTGTGATCTTGAAATGATTGTTGAATGATTTTCTGTTTAATTTAAATTGTTGTGATTAAATATTAATCGTATTTTGTCATATTTTTTGGAGCAATGTGTGCATTAGATTTTAAAGAATTTACATGATATTTAATATTTGTAATCGATTTCGTATTCAGCGAACTTTATACATTGTCTTTTATATCAATAAATCAAACGATTTGTGTATATGATGCAAAGAAAACAAAATCTGATCATACATAAAATCGTCCATTTACATCTGATTATACACTATTTTGATTTTAAATCTCTCGCGCCTTCATCTAAAAAGAAAGTAAACCTAAGAAAATTCATGAAAACACAAATATTCAATATAATATTATCAATTTGAATAAATGATGAAATTTTATTAAAAATCAAATTCAACGGTGCACGATTACAAACGCAAACATCAGCAATCGATAGATTAATCAAAACAAGTAAATTACCATATATATAGTTGAATTGTAACGGTCATTTATTTAAATGTAAAATTATTAACTATTTGTGAAAATCTATTTTGATTTATTCAGCCCGCGTTCATCCCTCCGTCCCGAACAAATTATCATTACATATACGGCTGATTCCATTAATCTTTCTAAATAATATGATAATTAGTTCATAAGACACAAGAGGCGTACGCGACCGACACAAAGTGTCGCATGGTATATACAGTTTAAGTGTCACAGTTTTCATAATGAGTTGAACTTCAAAAAAATAAATAATAAATTGAATATATTCAAGAAAGTACGAGTAACTTCTACTTTGTAAATCAAAAGTATATATAAAATAAAAGAAATGGCAAGCAATTTGACAACAACAACAACGACAACAACGCAATACAATAGTACAGAGACAGAATAATTCTTAATATTTCGTCTTAATGTAAGTAGGGCAACACGAAACGGGAAAAAATGTTTTTATTTTTGTAAATCTTATGATTTTTGGAATTTTCAATTACAAATATCGCAAAAGAGAGAGAACGAGAGAAAAGTGCGGTGACATATATGCAAATTTGACCTTTAGTTTTCTAGAAATATCGATAGGAAATAATATATTTTAATTATTTTAATGGAAATTTACTCGATTTTTATTCCTTTTATACGTAATTTTAGTTTATTTGTAAAAAAGGTCAATTTTAATATAAACAAACAATAATAATATTTAGTTAATAATTTGTCTATCCAAATTGTATTTGATTTATTAGTTATGAAAATGTAATTGGAATGCAAATCTGCGAGATTCATCTCACAGGCTCCCTAGCCCTAGAGGATTACTTGTTATTTTGCTTGTCGTTCGTCTTAGAATTTCTTTTGAATTGCGCTACTCGACCTTGTGTGAATACGTATGTAGATCATGTACACATGCACATAGATTTCGAATAGACAAGAATTAATTTGTGAATCGAAAAATTGAACCTATATACCAGATTTTTGATCAAAACTGTCCTGTATAATAAAACATCATTATTTGTATTTAAATTTCAGAAAGTCAACCTTTGTTGAAAATTTAAGCTGAGGAAGATACCACTTCCGATAAACAGATGTCCCCCACATTTCGCATTGTTATTTCTAGTAAAATTTGAAAAATAATCAGATCAAATTTTGTTTCAAAATTAATCTACTATTCTATATTGATCTGAAAAAAGGAAATGCTTAAGTCCACCGTGCTTAGTCGATCCGTTTGGACTGTCGGGAACCAACAACATTTTGTCCGAGCGATAGCACACACGCACGAGGTCAACATTTTTCATGATTACTATACAAAAAAAACAGTTTTTTGTAAAAAAAGGCGTAATTTCCGCTTAAATTTTGAAAAATTGTTTTAAACCGATAGTTATGAAAATTTAATTTAGAATATTTTACACACTCGTAAATAATATGCTTATCAAAATATTTGTAAAAAAAGAAAAAGCCATTACGGAATCTTCCACTTCCGGTGTACCCATTTCGGTCAAAAATTATTGAAATTTTTCCATTAAAAATAAAAACATAAGGGTGAGTTTTCACGTCGACTAGACAATCTGTCTGGTGTGTAGAGAATCAACAACATTTAGTTAGCACAACACCACACACAGCAACATACACAGACGCACACAGTTGGAACTTTTGAATGGTAAATCTTCAAAAATGTTTTCATTATTGCTATACAAAAAAATACAGTTATTTGTAAAACAAAAAAAAAACCGTTGTTTTGTAAAAGTCGTCATTTCCGCTTAAATTTAAAAAAAAAACTTATATTTAAATTTTTTAAATGGTATTTAACTTAGTTTACAAAAATAATTTATTTTTGCTTTTGGCTTTCGACACCCTGTCGGTGTCATTTTCGAAAGCAATATAAAACAAAAAAATGTTTTTATTAAAACAAAAAACCGGTATAGCAAAATCTTAAAAATGAGGTTTACATAGAAAAACGGCGGAAATCTCAGACACTTTCACAGCGAGTTCATACGAAGGATAAAAATCTCGGATTTTTCTATCCCATCGTTTAAACCAATTACATCACGTAAATTATACAACAGACACGCCTTTTTTCATACAAAAAAGTTGAAAAAAATTAAACAAAAATCTGGGATAGAAAAATCCGAGATTTTTATCCGTCGTATGAACCGGCAGTCAAAAGTCTAGTCCACCAGAAGTGGAATAGTATACATAGCACTTGAGGAAAAAGCTGAAGAGCCTCGAGCTCTCAATCGAAGGGAATTAGAACGTGTTGCTTTCGAGCAGCAGAAACTCATGGAAGAGGATGCTCCAAAGGACAAAGATTGTGACTACAGGTAAAATCATGTATGAAGTATTGACGTTGGCGTTAGTATAATGAGAGGCAGCTAGATCAAGTTTAGCCAGTGACACAGTAAAGTTGAGCATGCTGGACTTCGATGATATTGCAGAGATAAATAAAATACTAAGCGAAGAGTTGGGGCAACTAATACAAAACTATTGGAGTCACAGAAAATTAAAACAGTTAAGTGTTGAGCCAGGTGACGTTAAAAGTTCAAGAAGATGCTTGTGATGTAGGAAGTTAGGTCTCTACATACGAGAGTGTATGCAATAATGGAATGATCGTTTTGCGCGGCACCCTGATTCCCGAGAGAAGCAACATGAGAACTGTCGCGAAGAACAGACCCAGGGAATAGGGAGAACCGCCGAGGATTCAAGAAACATCCAAGGTCAGAGGCAAACGTTTAGTTTAAGCTCAGAATATTTAAGCTTTTTCCATAAATTAAGGAAGTGACAACCTCTAAATATAAAAGCGTTTATTTTGAAAAGTATATCATTTACAAGGAAAACAATTAAAAAATGAAAAATTCTAAATTCTGCATTTGAGTGGGTCATAGTTGTGTTAATTTTTATCACAGATCGTGATCTGATTATGAAAAATCCTTTTTAGATCCTGCCTCTATCGGAATTCAAACCCCCCCCCCTCCCGGTACCATCCGACCCAAACGCCAATGCTTTAACACTAAACATACAGACATTTCATGTATACCTAATCTTACCATGAGCGGTCAAATGACCGCTTGAAACGAAACGATGTTCCGAATTTCATAAGTATGTACTTCTATTTTTACCGAGGCAAAGTGCTAATTTCCCCCCTACTATGTAGTTGATGAATTATGTGTACGTAACTTTATGGCCCTTGCCATAAAATTCATCCAAAATAAATTTATTAATCGAAAACGTACATAAATGATGAACGTAGGAAATCAGTTGTATCCAATCAGTCAATGGTAAATATAGTTGTTCCTAAAAAAAAAAAAATTAAAGAAAATAAAAAATATAGAAAGTGAAGTGACGTGACCTGCTCGACCGATCAGTCACCAAGTGATCCTGATTTGTATATTTGATCGCGTCTGTGTAGCTGGGAGCTCACAAAAATCGGATAAGGTGAGATTACACGCCAAGCGCATCATCTCAAATATATGCCAGACGTATCATTTAATTAATGTGTTGTTTTAAAAAAATTCCTTTTAGTTAAAGTGCGATCTTGGATTGTGTGAGCGCAGACAGGTAGTGCACATAGGGCGAGTCGACTTAGTTGCAAAGCGAGTACCGTCTGCCTGCATACCGTTCTATTGAAACAACAATTGTAAGGAATAATCCGTGACCTTCGTTGCGGTACCCGTATTCCGTTGGCTTGATGACGGTGGTGTGATTGTGTGTATTAAATATTTACGCGCCACCGTCTTAAAAGAGGAAAACCACCAAAATACGGCTTCCCCAAAGCTCATCATCTTCTCCGGGTGAACAGCGCTTTTCGGTATTTTTTATGACGGAAACACCTATCTGAACATCCCTTAAACAATTAAGTACACGCATCAAATGGGGAATTATTGTTTTGTTTTAGATTTAAGTTTTGTTAAGTGATATTATTGTTTTCTATAGAAATTAATTATGTATCGCTAACTAAGCGTAGCTGTATCTTTCAAAGTACAAGTATGTAAAATTTTTTTTTAAAATAATTCAGTGAATAGTTTTAGTGAATCTTAGTTTAATCGTTAATTAAGTCATCTAGTTAATTTCATTTTGTTTTCTAATCTACTAAAGTTATTAAAAAATTTATTATTACTTTTGGTGTAGTGCAAATAATTCCGGTGGTTGCAATTTCAAATCCTGTAATTGGACTAAATTGAACTACCATGTTAATTTTTAGGATATACACACAGGTATCTACATATCTACGTCTACCATCGCCAGCACTCCAGCAGTGAAGCGCTTTACAGTTCGGTGTGTGGGTAAGTTAGTTTATCGTTAATTTTTTTATTTTATTATATTTCCTCCGTGGAGGTATTTTTTTTAAGAAAAACAATCATAAAATTGGTGGTTTAATTTAGTTGAATGCCTGAAATTGCTATCACTTAGCGAAGAAGAGTAGTATTAGTTATCAAATTTAGTTATGAGTATGACTGTTTTTTTTTTGTTCTTACAATAAATGAAATAATTTATAATGATTTAAAGTCGATTTTTTAAAACGGGGTAATAGGAGGGTCTGGATGGGGAGAACAAAGGTATTGTTTCGATTTTTTTTTGATGTGTTTTGTGTGATTTTTGAAGCAGCTGAAAATGGTCTTGGAATCTCCCGTGACTCACTCCCACACCGATTTTAGCTAGCGGGTCAATGGCTGCAACGGGATTCCAGATTCCTCGACTCTGTTTACGGTGCTATGTTAGCATAGTTCCGTTACACGCTTTAAATAAACATATGTATTTTAGTAAAGTAGACTAGATATAATAAAATTTGTTTTCGGAAATTAAACAATAAAAAAAGTTGTAAACATTAGCCGTGTTCCATTGGCGTTAGCAAAGTACTTGCAAGTACTTGTGAGTAGATGTTCAATGGAACGCAAATTTGTTAGTTAGAAGTAAAACATAAGAAAACAAACATTTTGATTGAGTAGTTATGAGTAGGTAGAAGTACTTGCGAGTACTTTACTAACGCCAATGGAACGCGGCTATTGTAAAATAGGTTGTTTGTATATTTTAGGAAAAAATAATAAGCCACATGATGATAAAGTAACGTTGTATGCGAGAAATTTTAAACGAAATTTTTAAAATGGTCATTTGACCGCGCATGGTAGGTTTAGTATTAACCACTGTGCCGTTTGGTTGGTCGAAGCAAATTTGGTTTGAAGTTTAATTTACAATCGTTTTGTTTTTAATCGTTTTTTCGAAAATGTTATAAAATTTAAAAATATTTACAAAAAACAAGCGGGTTACTATGAAAGCTTCCACTTCCGGTGGACCGATGTCGGCGTAAAATCAGTAGGATCTCTCAGGCAAGATAGAGCTAATCCACCAGTAAATTATGGTTAGTGCATATACATATGTTAAAGTATCGGTAACCCCCTCAATTTCTCAAAGACTCGTTTCGGACTTTGAGTTTCTTTCAAAAAATCTCTTTTAGACATTGAGTCTCTTTTTAGTTGTTTTTCCTGCCTGTATGTTGAGATTTCATCTCGTGTGATTTCAATTTTGATATATTTCTCAAGAGACTTTAGTTAGCGAGACCTACCGCCCACCCATTCAAGCACAAATATGGTACTTATTTTCTCAATCAATTGTCTCTTGAGATTGGCTCTCATCATGATCTCTTTGTTTCTTCTGTTAATTGTTACTCTCGACCTAAATCTGAAAGCTTAAGCTTTAGAGATTTATCGGAAATTGATTAATCTGTCTTATCAGTTTGTAGCTCAATTCTTCTATACTGGTGAAATATACTATTTTAATTCCTCTATTAATTATGTATTTAATCATTGCGTTCCTACCACTACTGTTAATTTTAGACCTAGATCTCCCCCTTGGATGACGCAGGACATTTTATAAGTTAGCTCCCTTACTTTTCTCTAAGATATTTTGGCGTAATGTATGCAACATGGGTCTTGGTATAGTTGTAAAGGTTTTGCTTCTATAGATATCAAAGCTAATGATTTTAACCTTTACCTAATTAACTCTAGTCCCTCTCATGGCATTTTTAATATTCTAGATTTGGTTAATTTTATATTAGTTAAGATAATTTCGCCTATTATGTCAAGGTACTCTTCATATAAAGCTAAGTGGAAGCTGAGTAAAATTAATCCTATTCCTAAAATTAGTAATCCTTCTATGCTTTCCCATTTCTGTCCTATTAGCATTTTAATGAAAGTGATATGCTATTCTCCTCCTATCTTAAATAAAAATCACTAATATCTCAGCTAATTTTGCTAGTTTTAAGCGTTCCGGAATGAATGAGTAGAAGTTTTATTTTGATTTCTACTGTAAAAAAACTAAACCAAAAATTACTACATTCTGAGCTATAAAAAATTGAAATTTGGGTGGTTTTAGGGCGTACAAAGAAATCCATACGAAGCCAAACAATACATGCAAAATTTACCAAACATAATGAATAATATTTGCTTTAGAATGATCGACTTTTTGAAAGATTCATAAGCCAGGTGTGTTTTTTAGGAAGGCAGAAATTGTCATTTCGCGGCCACGACAAGACAAAAACTCCGATAAAATGGAAAATTATAAGGAGTTCATAAAGTTAATGAACCAGTTTGATGAAAAACTTCAGAATAATTTGAAATCTGCAACAGTTTTTAAAGGAACATCAAAAACTATACAAAATGACATGTATTAATTATCTATAGTTTTGAGATACATATATCAGAGCACACGTTTTGTTCGCAAACTGAGACTTGGGAGTTGGGAGTTTTGCTGCTGTTTCGCTAACCTACTACATGCACAACATTAATATTATCATTGATTGATGTAAATAATAATTAAATTTTACACATATTTCCGTCTAGTTTGCTGATGAAACAATAAAAAACTCCTAACTTTCAAGTCGCGGTTTTCGAACAAAATTAGGATACTGTATCCTAATACAGGGTTTTCTTTAAAAAAAATGAACCAGGTTCAAGCTCCACAGCGTTTGATTTAACCGACCCTCGATTTAACGGACAATTTTTTATTTTCCATATTTCGGTTACCGATTATGAAGGATGGATTCGGGGATTCTTAAATGATTTTTGGAAGAAGTTCTGGAATATCAGGCGGAACTCAGGCAGTTTTTAACCGATTACGATGGGATTGGATTTGTTTAATGGAAATGAGATTTATTAATGATTTCTAGTAGAAGTTTTTTAATATGGCCACCTGGAATGGGGTAGGCTATTACTTAACCGATAATGATGGAATCCGGCAGGTTGGATAAATATGGGATTATAAAATGATGAACTGCTGTACTCGCCGGAGGATGTGAAACCGAATCATAATTTTCCTCTTTCCTGATTATCACTGTGGTGGAGAGTGTAATTATTGGTTGTTTTATGGAATTAACCTCCAGACCATTTATGCTCTTGTATTGCAAATACCTTAAAAGTATAAATTTCCACTTGGTTCGAAAGATTCTGGGAACCTCAAGTGCTTAGAAAACATCATATTCCATGTTTGTTTCCGTGAACAGTTTTCGAAGTAATTGGATAAGAATACTATAAATTCATCCAAGCCCTTTGTGTAGGGTTCATAACGAGATTTTTTCTGAGAGTAGCTAGTTGGCCTGCCGCTCAACCCACTAATTACATGAGGGGGTTACGTACTGCTGATACACGTTAAGGCATCCGTAGCCTTATCAGCAGCGTTGTGCCGTATTGTCTACATGGCGTAATAAATACATTGTCTACATGTGTAGACAATGTATGTTGAAAATTAAATAAATCACGTCGACAATGTCGAGAATGTCGACAATGTCGAAAATTAATCATAATCATCAGATATTAACAAAACAATAATATTTATTAATTTATTTTAGATTTTTTTTGTTTATTACAAAATCTTTAAACATAAATAATGCATAATTACATAAAAATAATAGTAGCTATCGAATCCAAGTTAGATTAAAAATGAGTTTAGATTTAATTTCAAGTAAGCAACGCATATAGAATCTGACTTTGCATTACTGTGTTAAAAAAGGTGGTAAAAAATTTCGCTAACTTAAATTTATACAAAAAAACAAATCAATTCACCTTTTCGCTCCTCCCTCGGCCTCAAGTAATGAGGATAACAACTGCGGTTTAATTTTTGAATAAAGAAAATTTAGTATGACCGTGGGACTCCTGATATTATCGTACATACTTTATGTGTTGGAATTATTAAAATGATATATATTTGATAAGGAAAACTATTTGTGTGCCGGAAAAGTGAAAATATAAAAATTTAAACTGACTCATCTATTATATTAATACGGATAATTTAATTAAGGAAATAGGTGTAAAAGCCAAGAAACGTTTTACCTATACTGTAAATTTTATATATTAATCACGATGCCAGAATGCAGAATCTACTTAAAAATAAGTCCTGCTTACTCTCTCATTGACAGATACCTATTTAAAGAAAACTAACAAAGAGTGTGTTGGTTACACTAACAATGCAACGTAAATTTGAATTTTTTTTTTGCTCATTTTTTTTTGTTTCTGCACCAACACATTTATACTTAGTTATTTAAAAAAAAATTACTATGGAAAAAATATTTCCAATACATCTTTACTTAGTTATTGTTTATTTTATATGTGTGGAGTTAGCAGGACTTATATTTAAGTAGATTCTGCAGAATGTCATGACAAAATATGTTTGTATTAAATCGTCATTACACCGTAACAATACAGAACAAAACAGAGAACAGTGCCTATGTATGTGTATACGGCCGTCTTTCATTATTTATGCTTTGTATGTATGCAGGCCCAAATAATGTAAACACGAAAAAACACTTTCATACGAATGCTATGAAAATTTTTTGTTCAATATTTTTTTTTTGACTTTATTTATCTATATCTCGTAATTGCGGCAAAAAATTAAATTTTCATTCCCCTGGGCACGAACTTTGTTTATTTTTCATTATTTTTGGTAAATTGATTTTTAATTTTAAGGTAGATTTCATTTAGAATTTTACCATTTTCCGGCATGCTGCCTTTTATTTGTTGAAAGTCGTATAACACACGATTCAAATTATGTGTATATGGAAGAAGAGTATTCAACAATCAACCATAGTGCCTATGTTTGTGCATAAACGCAGTGATTGTTGAATACTCTTCTTCCATACACACAAACTTTGAATCGTGTGTTATACGACGTTCAACAAATAAAAGGCAGCATGCCGGAAAATGGTAAAATTCTAAATGAAATCTACCTTAAAATTAAAAAACAATTTACCAAAAATAAATAAAAATAAACAAAGTTCGTGCTCAGGGGAATGAAAATTTAATTTTTTGCCGCAATTACGAGATATAGATAAATAAAGTCAAAAAAAAAATATTGAACAAAAAATTTTCATAGCATTCGTATGAAAGTGTTTTTTCGTGTTTACATTATTTGAGCCTGCATACATATAAACCGTATTTTTTATATTTTTCTTCTACTTGGCCGTATACATACACGCAGTGATAAAATGATTTTACTTACATACATACATACATTTTGGTGTTAATAGTTGTGAATGTAAAAATACAATTTTGTCATGGCACTCTATCGTCATGACAAAATTTTGCGACTGATGATCGACCTTAATACTTACACAAACATAATATCTATGGAAAATTTTGAATAATCATTTCCGTCAGATTTCAGGCAAACATCATGGGATCTCTTAATTTATACGAAAAGGTTAAGTGGGAAGTTTCGTCCCGATATGCGGGTGATTTGTGTCCCAGTAATTTCGTAACCGGATAATTTATTAAGTTCTTAATTTCATGCTTGAACTAGCGTATCTGCTTTTTGTGTGGTGGTAAATCGACTATATAATCAACATAAGTACATTAGTTTGGTTATGTTGTTAATACGAGATTTGCTTTGGAAAACGTCAAAATTATTCATATACAAATGAAAATAGCACACAAATACAGCGGTTCTTTTGTACATTCTTATTAAATATTTAGATTAAGGTTGCGCGGGCAATTGTGTGCTTTTCCCTTTTGTGATTGTAATATTTAGAAATGGCGCATTTCAACAACATGTATGCGAGTACAAACGAAGACCAGAAGCGCGTCTTTAATGAGGTCCGAAACGCGCTCGAATCTGAAACCCTGTCATCAAAGGTCTTTTACTTTGACGTTGTTTTGTTCGTGGAAGATTTGAGGAAATAAAATATCCACAGAACAACCAAAGAAGACGCATTAAATTTAAACGAATCTGCTATTTGATGGTTTCAATTTTTTGATAGAAGTCTTATTAAACTAGTTCAATTTTTTGGACGAGCAATTTTCCGTGTATTCTTATGTGTATTAAAACTTGTTTAGACTTTGGCTCGTGAAAAACGACAAACAGGTGAAGAATAGCCGCTTTCGTTCGATAGCGAGTTGGAGGTGATTAAATAAAAATGGACGCAGTTTTAGAAAACAATTAACCAAACTTTTATCATTTCATAGAGAAAAATATTGATTTGGTTTTGGGAAGTTTCTCTCATTTAGACTAAACTTTTAACTTGTTGAGTTAACAAACAAAACCTTTTTAATTGTTATCTCATTAGCGCAACATAAAAACATGGCATTCAGTTTTTGTGGAGGAGCGTCTTTCTTTCAAAAATATTTTGAACTGTAATCGGAAACAACATTATTTTAGTAAGGCTACATGGTCCGCCTAGCTATAGGGATGAAATAAACGTTTCCCTAATTCAATAAGACGAATTTCTCATAATTGAAGAATTTCTACGTACTGATAAGAAGAGAGTGTATTGTCACTTTTTCTTGGAAATAGTTTTGTGTTAGTGTAGAAGAGAATGAACCATGTGCATGATAATTTGATGATATGCTTTCAATCTCTCTCTAGGGGAGGGAGACCGTGTACGGATGGATCCTCATTTCTTTTACTTTTGAGGCGGAAATTTTCTCTTGGAAGATTGTGGCGTCGGAAGATTTGTGGTGTACTCCTTGAACTCAATAGAATGTGGTTCGTGACGTGATACGTAACTATTTAGGTTTCAATATTCAAACGAGTCGAAGAAAGATACTCAACGGAATTATTCCAACTAACCTTCTTAATTTGCACATTAAAATAATTATTTACTAACACTGAAAATTTGAAATGGAGATGGTGCACTTGTGACGAGAAACATCGATCTGTATATGGATAAACGACTGTTCGTCCAAGTACATTTTCTCATAAGTTAGAACATTTAACACATCCTTTTCCTGTTGTATTAGGGACCCTCGCAAGTTCAGGATTCCTAATCAGTTCGGACCCCGAATTGTGCTTTATGTAGCAGATTTCTTCGAATAATTATGTGATAATCGAATGCAGTAGCGGTAGCATGCATTTGCTCACGAAATTCAGGTGATATCTTATCTTTATCTTATTTATTTTTAACTAGCTAATCAAAATGTAAACTCAAGAGTATAGAATCTATTTCAAAAAATTAGCTTTAGTCGAAATTTCCTAAACTAATGAGTTCCAAGGTCATTGTACGCCTGGACACCAATTGAACGCATTTATTAAAAAACTCACCCTGGATACAGTGTTGTTAACCCGTATCAGTATATTTAAATATAATTTTCATCGAAAGACCTCCGCTATCTGGTCCTAAGCCCAACATAGAAAAAATTGTCCATTACATGACCCTATATAACCTTAATTGTATATTTGTATATGATTAAGAGGTGTAAACAAAATTTCATCACAAACCAAATGGAAAATTCAATAATATTCGAGATTTGTTGATGCAATAAATCTATTTACGATTCTAACGTGATATAATTGTGTAATAAAAACAACATACTCGTCGGTAGGTACGCCATCAAAATCAATAAAGTAAACAATGAAGTCAACATTAAAATAGGAATTCCGATCATGATTTTTTTTTTTTTTTGAAATGCAATGAACTCAGTTCAACTTTCAATTCACGATAAATCATTACCATTCTGTTAAAATATAGTTCAAACCGTTTTCATGACGTATTCTCAAAATTTTTCAAGGAATTAAAATTAAAATTTTAAAATCGTGATGAGGAAAAGTGCAATCGATTTATTAAACGGGCACGCATCCGCACTCTATACTCTTTGCCGTGTTAGAATTGGATACGTGATAATTTCTATGAAATCAAATGTATTGCACAAGAAAAATGTCAAATAAGTTACAATTAATTGATTAAACTGTACTCGTGTATGTAGTTATTGAATTAATTTAAATTTGTTCCACTTTACATTGTCGAATCGAAATGACAAAATAAAATACATATACGACGAGTAAGTTGAAATTTAGTTTCTTATTTTATTGTTTATATTTCGGTTCGGTTTCTTCTTCTTTTTTATAGGGAAAAATGAATTATTTAGAGATGTTTATCTTGAGAAGTTGAGAGTGATCTTTAGTTTAGTGTATTTGCAAGTTTTGGAGTTCATTTTTTTAAAATTCGTTATTTTGCATAAACCGGTACCCAAAATATATAACGACGCAAGAAAATCACGTCTATAATTTAAAATTCTGTATATGGAAATCTTAGCAAATTTTATGCGTGGGAGGAGGACAACGTGTATTTTTAGACTAGAATTCAAATTTCGGTAGATTAGCATTAATCTGTAATTGACAAAACGAAAATTTATTTAAGAAGCAAAAATAATAGATTTAGCACGTTTTACCATTAATTATTCAACATTGAATTTCATTGTCAAGGATTTTATTGATTACTAATCAGATTTTTAGTTTTCGTTATTTTAATTTTTTTTTTTTTTTAATTTGAAATTTTAATTTTTGATACAAAAAAGTAAAAAGCAAAATAACTTTCAAGGAAATGTTAATCTTATATCTTCCTTGAGACTTTTTATGTGAGCTTTTATTTTATTTAACTATACATTACTTATCGTCGTATCTATGATTGTAGTGGTACATACTAATTCAAATTTGCACAGCATATTTACAAAATCCGGAATAACCGCACATTGCTTCGAAATGTTTGCTTTCTAATTTTTTCCTTTTCCATTTTGCGTTGCAAGTCTGGTTTGACGAAAATTTCGCAATTTAACTACACACAGTAGAAAATAGCGATATTATTGGTATATCCGAAGCAAGTAAATTTCCATAATTTTTACAAATTCGATTTCACTTTCTATTCCTTACAAAATGTATTTATAAAATTTGGGTCATGCATACCTATAAAAATAATTATATTCAATACTCATGTGACTTTAAATTTCCACCTTACGTCGTACGCCAACTTAGCACACATAGTTCTTCGCTGTGATTTATACAGTACGATAATAAAAAACTATATTTTCCTATTTTGCATAAGCGGCTTGGTGCCGGACTATATCGAGCAAAAATGTGTTGCTATAATATACGTATCCTTGATTTTTAAGAAATTCAAATCAAATTATTAAATATTTGATTTTTAGGTTACAAGCGTTGAGATATGGGGCTGGCTGCAAAATCTTATTTTCCTTGGTAGCCTCGAACCAAATAAATGTAATTAATGTTCTTAATCACGAGATCTAACTTAAATGTTTGGGATGACTGGTATGACAATTGTCCATGTACCATCGTACAATGTAACATTAAATTTATGCTAAACCAAAATCGCCGCATTACCAGTTTAATTTGAAATGCAATTACTTCTGAATAAAATTCAAAACTGCAACTCAAAATATTTATCTAGTCCAGTTTCAAATAAAAACCAAGGAAGAAGAAGACCGATCTATAATTTAATCTCTGTTTGTATAAAAAAAAAAAATTTTTATGTATTGAGGATAAAATGTACAGAAATTATTTTGGTTACGTGCGATGGGATCACCAGAGAATCGAAAAAATATGCAAAAGAAAGTGTCACACACATAAGAAAACCATTTCTAACTTCTCAATATATATAATAGACCAAATCTATATCGAACCCAATTTTATAATAATGATTATTATGTGCATTTCAAGGCAACAATGCTTGTTTACAACAACAGCTTCGGATAATAAATTACTCGAATATAGTAACCTAAATTGTAAAATATAAATAAAAAATTAACAATTCGAGAGCATCAACATCATGAATACATCCGGGATACATTGTGTATTAGCCCCGTCGAGAGCAAAATAAAAAGCTCTCGTAGAGGTCAGGTCACGTTTTAGACATGTATTCAGTTTACCACGTGCCATCATCATGGATTTGTGTTTTGTTTGTTTACATGTAAACGTCGTCATTCATCGCATTTACTGTTGTAATCGATGTCGGCGTTCACATCACATTCGTATACCAAATACAAAGGAAATTGGGTTATATCGTTGTTTTTCCACCGAAAATTGTATTCAAAACGAATTTCATATGACGTCAGTTTATCTGAAATGAAGCGAGAAACATTTCTTTTTCTCGCTCTAGCATTCCTAGCTACGACGCGTTATTATATGCGCCAAACACAAAGATGGATTCGTTATTTTTTGGGTGCAAATGTAAATGAACCTCTTACATCGTTGTTTTCGAGAAATATGACGACAATCTGTCTTTCTTATTATTTACTGTTATTTTGAACTATATATTTACGATTGATTACGTAGATAAATTAAATTTTACTGTTTTTTTTACTGTGGTTTAATTTGAATAAATAAATCGTTTTTCGGCGTAATTGAAAGTGAAAAGTGTTTACCGTGTTTAGATAAATTATGTGCACATAATCGTCTACGACGCCAAATTGTTAAGAATATGTTGAACTTGCAATGTTTTTATATTTTATTATATGGTAATGGTTTGGAAAATATTTAAATATTTACCTACATGTAAACATTCAATGAACTGGATAAATGGACTTTCGAAAAGTTTTCGATATGGATATAAAACTATGTATTTAACTTAATGTTTTGGACATAAAATTATGAAATATTGAATAATTATTAATAGTTGAATGAAATTATTACGAAGAACATTCTTGTGCAATTAACTACGCTATACGAGTCAGCCAAACAATTTTCAAATATTGGTTTATTTGAAATTATTTTATTTGCAGTTTAATACAATCCCGTGTGGAGATGTCAAACTTCCATCGTGGCGCGTCCCCAGGTGGTGAATAGGGGAATGCTCTTTAACCGGCTTGCCGGAGGGTAGGTGGGAAATAAAATACCATCCGCGGACCAAAACTGGCTAGGGGAAGGAACCCCGAACAATAAACCAACCATGGCAGATCACAAGAAGAATAATGCTACGGTGCATGAATTAGAATGCCTAGTACAGGCGACTTCGGAAAGTGAGCGAGCGGGCTTCCAGTCGTCAATATCCAGCGATTGCAATGCTTTAGTAGTGGCAGGCTTAGCTACTAGAGCAGATAGAAGTATAAGCCCCCTATCTCCATAGGAACTCATGCATTATCCAACATTAACGAAAAGACACCGTATGCCTCAAGATGGCAATGAAATGACATAAAAATTAGCCTCGCTTGAGCGCCAGAATAATGAACTAAGGACAAAATGCCAGCAATATGAGTTACAATGTAATAAATACCAAGATATTTTGGTAAACTTACAAAACAGAATCGAAACACTAGAGAGGCAAAAAAAAAACCTTCTACGTCTCCTAATTGTAGAAGTCAGAGCCTACAAAGTCTAACCAATGACTACTTTACGGATGAAGAGGAACTTGAGAAAGAAACCCAACCTAGACAAAAAAAACTAAATGTAGATAAAAAGAGGAGATTCTCTAAAACTTCATCACCAAGGGTATATCTACCGCAAGATAACGAAATACCAAAACAACCACAACATGCACACAAAAAAAAACTCTTAGCACCACCAATCAATGTCAGTAACGTTAGAGATTTTAATATACTCAGAGCTCAAGTATTGGCAGTGACAGAGAAACCTGCTCAGTTTAAAGCAATATCTAATAACGTTATCAAAATAACAATGCAGGCTGAAAATAACTACCGTAAAATTAAAAAACTACTAAGCGATATAAAAGAAACTGAATCCAATAACAAGGATAGTACACTATATAAGATGGAATACCATACTTATCAGCTCAAAAGTGAAAGATGGCATATAGTCGTAATACGAGGTTTACCGTCATCTACCAATTGCGAAGAGATCAAAACGGCAATCGAGGACCATGGTCATAAAGTAACCAACATTATTAACGTTCATAAAAAGTCCACAATTAATAATGAGAAAATTATTAAACACTTTCCATTGTTTTACGTAGACCTGTTGCAGGGGGAAAACAATAAGGACATATACGAAATTAAGAACCTGCTATATTGCAAGGTGTCTATTCAACCACCTAAAAAGGTAATAGGTATACCCCAGTGTACAAATTGCCAACAGTTAGGACACACGAAGGATTTCTGCAACAGGCAAGCCAAATGTGTCAAATATGCAGAGAATCATCAAACAAAACAATGTCAAAAGCCGCGAAATGTAATACCAACTTGTGCACTGTGCGGAGAAAAAGGTCATCCGGCTAGCTATAAAGGATGCCTGGTGTATCAGAAAAAAGTAAACGCCCAACTACTGAAAAAAATAACAGTAGCAGAGCGCCTACAGCAAAAGCCAATTCAACGATATGATACTATTAGAGACTGGGTTTCCTAAGCCCAGGTGACCAAAACCTCAAATAACAATCTAAATCAAGAAAGCTGGCAGAAGCTTGTGCCCAACGAGCCAACCATAATAAATATAATGAAAATGCTCACCGAATTTCAGGCAGAAATGAGACAAAATTTCAGCCAGCTAACAGGGTGGATAAACTGGAAGATAATTCCAAGCCACCAAACAAACCGCTAAAACATAAAAAGTAAATGACTGTAACGTTCCTACGTATAATTGCCTGGAATGCTAACGGGCTTAATGCAAGAGCTCAAGAACTAGAAGTATTTCTAAGAACCAATAACATAGATGTAGCTTTAATATCAGAGATGCACTTTACGGAGAAAAACTTTTTCAAAATTACAGTATATAGAGCCTATTGGACATTGCATCCATAGTGGTCGTGTTCGAGGAGGGACAGCAATATAACCAAACAAAATATCCTACATTTTCAACAAGAAGAAATTAAGGAACCATTTATGCAAGCTACCGTAATAACGATTAACCATGGTGATGCTGAACTAAGTTTAGGGGCGATCTACTGCCCACCAAGACATAATATCGTAAGAAATCAATATGTCAACATTTTTAATAAACTTGGACCAAGGTTTATTATAGGAGGTGGATGAAAAGAACTCCTAAGTGAAATAGAAATGTCAGGTTGTGAATATCACTCATCGCGTAAACCTATCTATTGGCCTACAGACATAAACAAAATTCCTGATTTGATTGACTTTTATATCTCGAAAGGAATAGCCTCAAATTGAATTGAAGTCGAAAGCATCGACGACCTTACTTAAGATCACATACCGGTCTTAATGACTCCGAGTACATTAGTCATAAAAAAGAAAACCTAACTTAATACTAATAAATTAACTGATTGGGAATTATTTAGAGAGAAACTGGACAACCTAATTGAGTTAAAAGTTAATCTTAAAACTAAACAAGAACTTGAATTACAAACTAAATATTTTATTAACTCCATGCGTGAAGCTGCTAAAAAGGCTATACGTATTAGGTGAGCAAGTCGTACCAGAGATCAACTACCCCTTGGCGATTCGAGAACTGATAAAAAAGGCGTAGGAAAAGATGCGTATGGTTATAGAACTAGAAACATTATTGACAAAAGAGAATTTAATCGGGCAAGTAATAAAGTTAACCGATTAATTAAAGAACATAAAGAAGCTTGTTCTGAAAATTATTTGAACGGACTGGGTCCTGAAGCTGACAAAAATTATTCTCTTTGGAAAGCTACTAAAAGATTCAAGAGGTCAAAAATTCAAGTGACACCTATAAGGAACATAAATGGAGAATGGGTGCGACGTAACGAAGAAAAAGCTGAACTGTTTGCAAAACATTTGGCATCAGTATTTCAACCACACGAAATACAATCTAGGATTGATCCTAAACCAGTCTATAGGATCTCCATCAAATATCAGAAGTGTCACCCCACTTGAAATTGCACAAGAAATTGACATGAATCTGAATCCCAAAAAGTCACCTGGAATTGATGACATTTCGCCAAGGATGTTTAAGGAGTTATCAAAGAGAGCAGTGACTATGTTAACATATATATATAATGCTTGCTTTCGACTTACATATGTGCCTGAGTGTTTCAAGGTTGCACAAATAATCATGATAAAAAAACCAGACAAACCAGCCGTGCAAATGGGCTCAAACAGGCCGATCTTTTTGTAACCTACTATTTCAAAGTTGTTTGAGAAGTTGTTATTGAAACGACTAAAACTAATGATCATTATACCTGACTTCCAGTTTGGATTCAGGAATAAACATTCGACAATTGATCAAGTTCATCGCGTGACTGCAAAGATAGAACAAGCACTTGAAGAGAAGAAATATTGCCCTGCCGTATTTCTAAATGTATCACAGGCTTTCGATAGAGTCTGGCATGAGGGTCTAATCTACAAGATAAGTAAATTAGTGCCAAAAAATTACTGCCAATTGCTCGAGTCGTATCTCTCCAAACGAATATTTAGGGTATAACATGAAGAAACATACTCCAAGTTTTACCTAGCCATAGAATGGGTGCCCCAGGGTAGCGTATTAGGACCCATCCTATATCTACTTTACACTTCAGATATACCGACAACGGAAACAACCTTCATCGGAACTTTTGCTGATGATACCGCAGTATTGGCATCAAGCAAATCGCAGAACCAAGCAGTAGAATACTTACAGCACGCACTCGATAAAATCAGCCAATGGACCAGGGATTGGAAAATAAAGCTTAACGAGCTGAAATCAGTACATGTAACATACACGTTGCGGTACGAAAATAGTAACATCCATACATTTCGCAATGGGGTACAAATTGCCCAAGCTGAATCTGCAAAATATCTCGGATTGCATCTCGATTCAAGATTGAACTGAAAATATCACGTTAGACAAAAAGCAGAGCAAATGAAAATGAAACAACGTGAGATGTACTGGCTAATAGGAAGACATTTTAGGCTTAGCCTGAACTGTAAACGATTGATCTACGAATCGATAATTAAACCAATTTGGAAGTATGATATCCAGCTCTGGGGCTGTACTAAACAATCAAACCGTTTAATTATTCAACGTTATCAAAACAAATTTCTACGTACGAATGCTTACTGCCACGTAACCAACGAGGAATTACACAAAGATCTAAATATTAAATGGATTGATGTGATCCAGGAATTTACATCAAACATGAAAGAAGGTTACTGCAACATACCAACAGTGAAGCGATACAACTTCTTGACATAACACAAGAACTGAGACGCCTTAAAAGAATTAAACCGCATGAGCTAGTCATCTAATAAATAAAGTTTCATTATTGGGAGCAGAAAATTGATTTCTTGTAAACCCACACTCGCTCCACTTATTAGTTTCAAATAAGTGCGTTATTATCATTAGTAATAAATTATCATGTGATAAGATTGTACTATTTAAATAAATAAAAAAAAAAGTTTAATACAATGTTTTGTGTCAGTTGTCAGTTGTTCCATACTCCTAGTGTTCAGTCGGGCAAAAATGATAAAAAATATCAAGATATTTTTTTATCAGTTTTTGCCATAAAACGCACTCATTTATCACAAAAAAGCCAAGAATATTTTTGATTCTAGATGTCGAATTTTTGAACATTTTGAACATTCAATTTTTTTTGTGTTGTGATTTCGAAAGAGAGTACGGAAAATCTCCGCTTATATATGGTTGTCATATATGGTTTATATCGCACCTATAATTCGTATTTGGTATTTTATTTTTTAAATGAAGGCCAGTTTCGGATGAAAACCCATTAGGGATTCGAGCTTGACATAAAATTATACGGAGTGAAGTTAGAGTCACAAAAAATATCATGATTAATTTTATCATTTTGGTTGGACTGAACAGGCCACGCCGACTGTTTCATAATTATATTTTGAGTCAAAATCCAAAACTTTTTAATAATTTCATGTTCCACATTTTTTGCGGATTCACCTTTTTCCGTTAGGTACTCAAATTTGATTATATAAATGTATGACCAAGCATTAAGCTAAAATTTCGGATGACGCTGTTCCATTCTCACACCCTTTCTACGGGATCCGTCCAGAACGGTATAAGTTAAACAATTTTAAAACGATTTTCAAAACGGCATATTTAAAATCTCATTTTCCAAAATGGCATTTTTCAAAACTGCATTTTTCAAAATGACATTTTTTAAAAGTGCACGAGGTAGAATGGAATCTTTTAATCGATTATGAATCTAGTATTATATTTGCCTTAATTTCTGGAATATGAGCAACAGGTACGATTATTTATTAACGGAACACGATGAAATTTGACATGAATGAAGCCAAATGAGAAAGGGAACTTGTATATACTGAAAAAAATGTTGCACCTTATTTCGACGATTTACCAACTTTAGTTCAAAGAATCCGAATTTTGAATATTGAATATTTTTTATGAAAAATCCCTCTAGGCTTATGGAAATACCAAAATGAAATTTAGGTTAAATAATCCATAATTTAATGTAAACTTTTTTCGTCAAAATGTTGTAAGAAATGCCGTGAAAATAGGAAAAATCATTAAATCAGGGACAATGAACTTAACCCTAAACTAAGCTTTCTGCGTCAAATTTTAAGGAATATTTTTCATATCATTTAGACAAATAGGGAACCATTATTAATGTTGTTACAGCATAGAAATCGTAAAAAAAACTGCGTTTAAAATTGATGTTAGAGTTTCGAAATATTTATGCATTTATTAAACATCCAAATTTAGATATTTCTAACGTTTTATTTTACAATTTTCTTGTGTTTTTTATGAGGTTATTCTAGTTTCGTACTCTTATAACTGGTTAGCAGACTGCAATACATATTTGCAAAAAAAAATTTTCAAAAAATAGAATTAGTTAAAACAGATTGAATCATAACAGTTGTGACAGTGATTGTGTTTCAAACCAATTTGAAGGATTTTTCGATGTACTACAAATTTTGAGTGC
The DNA here is from genome assembly GCA_947310385.1 of Nephrotoma appendiculata. Taxonomy (NCBI): domain Eukaryota; kingdom Metazoa; phylum Arthropoda; class Insecta; order Diptera; family Tipulidae; genus Nephrotoma; species Nephrotoma appendiculata. Next base: position 378,999,828 of record OX371223.1, read on the forward strand.
AATTTAGTGATACAAAGGTGAATTAATTATAATACTTTTGTAAATTAACATAACATAGCAATTATTATTACGCTAATATTCAATATTACTTGCTGCATGTTTGATATAAAAAATCTACCTTCAGATATTCACATACAGATATTATTTGGGGAAGAATGAATGGGAGAATCCTCAGAATCGCAACCACTGAATGGGAGAATCCCCTTCCCGAATTGGAGTTACTTTTGAACGAATGGAATCTTCTTCATTTGAAAGATAAATTTGCTGGTATGTATTTGTAATCATTTTAAATTACTAGATGGTATATTTAGCATTCATCAAACATTCAAATTTTTATTTTGAAAATTTTCATAGCAAGTGGATATGATCAAGTTGAGGATTTTAAAATTTTATCGGAATCTGACAACGATGCAATGCTTGTTAGAACAACAACCAACTTCACGTTTCGTAAGTATAGCATTTTATGATTTTTGTTGAGTATAAATACGTTTAAGTAATACTTAAAACTATACTCGTACATATACAAGAATAAAATTATTTTTCGAAATATTGCACGATTTGAGTAAATTCTTGGACACAGACCGTGGTCAAAAATTTTGGAAATGTTTCAATAGTGTAAGCCCACGTTAATTGGGAGAAAAGAAAAAAAGAAAAAAGTAAGCACGAGAACAAGCTTATAATTATTTGATTTTCCCATTTATTGTGAGCATTTGTAGAGAAAGCAAAAATAACCTAATCGGTCCGAATTCTGTATCAGACTCGCAAATTTAAATGTTTCTATTTATTTTATTTTTGTTTTTTAAGCACAAACTAATTATCAAAACAAAAATTGCCTCGTCCCAGAATCGACTTCAATTAAGATTTTTAGTCCCAATATAGATGTTAAGCCTCTAACATCTATATTGGGGCTAAAAGCTTATGTATAATATTCTCCGAACAGAACTTATATTATCATCGTGTTGACAAGCGAAGACCAACTGAGCGATTATATAATAAATACCTAAATGAAGCGCCTCGTCTTACCAAGTTGGATACTTCAGTACTACCAAAAAGTTGAAAAAGTGCACGGAAGAAAATTATATTGGTTACTACCCCTAAATTTTAAATATAATTAAGTAGAGTAATAGAATACCGTTATAGGTAGGCAGGAAGTATTTTCTTGTTTATAATTTCCGCGCAGCCATTTACATTTTCAATTTTTAATACTTGTTATTTCTTTAAGCATTATCTATATGCTTAAGGACATAGAAAATAATAAAACTATTACATATTCGAAAGATATTCAGCGATTTCAGTCGATTAAGATCAAATTTCATATATTTCTATGACAGGGTTGAATTTACAAATAATTTGGAATAAAATTGATAAAATGAAATTGATTATGACAAAAGATTTAGTATACATATAATATTCTAGCCACTAGTATTCTCAAGTAGTAGACATACGAGCCTATTCAAATTTGTATAGCCCGTACATATAAAAAGGGTGAGGCTCCTCAAATTTGAATAGGCCCGAATGTCTACAATTCGAATATACTAGTGGCTATATTGCGAAAACTCTAGGATGGAGTGTTAATTATGTTTTTAACCTCAATTGGTAAATATATTAGTATATGATAAAACTTTAATATTTGTACATATATCAGTATATTTTTCGTTTGTTTTTAATTCGAAATTATTAATTTAATGTTAGTTTTTGTGGTATTGCTTATAAATTATTTACATGTTAAATATAGATAAGTTGCATACACTTTTAAAAATATTTGTTGTGTACGCTATACTTTTTTGTTAATTTGTGTAGCTGAACTTTTAATTAACGTTAGAAACTTCACACCGGTGGATATGTTTATAGAATTACCGCCACATCTGTAAAAAAGGTCCACCACGTGTAGGCAATATATGTATTTGGAATTAACCAGAACCTACTGCTCGTATAATTTTAACTGATCTATTGTATAAAACATCACCATCAAATGACGCATAAAATGCATAACGACTCCACTAACTTTATAAATTCATTACTTTTCCTTGTCGATGACATTTTAGTTTACGACTAGAGGTCATAAAACCATCTGTAGATTTTAAAAAATTGTTTAAAACCTGATTATTTTGAACTTTAATGTGGCAGTACTATGGAGACGTTTGTCAATCGGCATCGGCCCGACAATCACAGTAGGGGTCAAAATACAAAGTCCTGATATAAATTTTATACAAATGGATGCATTATATGGTGAAGTGGTGAATTCACTGTGGTACTGGATAGTGGTACGTGGAATGCCTTAATGTCTGACGATTCGTTCGATTTATGTTCCATAAATGATACGTTATTTAAAGTTACGTGATAAAAGCTTATATTTTATTTTATGCTTTTTTATTATTATTAGTTTTTTGTAGTTGTTGCTTCGCTTTTTCTATAAGGACACTAAATGCTGTGCTTAATTTTACGTGAATATATTTTATTGCTTTACTCGACGATTTTATATATAAGGAAACAACTTAATAAGTGTAAACAGGAGTGTGATCTAATTTAGTAACATTATTTACATATAAGAAACATATTTACTAATTTTTACGAAGGCACGTGTGGTAAAGAGCCACAGAAGAAAAGCAAAACATATGGTCCAGTTTTCTTTTCCCATAGTTTATTTACCGTTACTTATGACGTCACGAATAATCAATACATAAACCTATGAAAATTATCGGCCAAATTTTTATTAATGAAACCTAATTTTCGTTTATTCACACCTTCAATAACGTTGTATGTTATTTCATTTTTACTACATTCAAGAAACATATTTATTAGGTTTGGACATTTTTCCTCTCTACCATGTAAGTTTGCATATTGAGTGAGTTAGTTTCAAGGTTAGTAGGCATATCAATAAACTTTTAAAAATTACAAGTATAATTTCATGTTTCCATCGATATTATTTTGTCAAAAATTTGTTAATTTATGCAAAATGCTTAAATATGAATTTTTATCGCAGTCAATTGTGCGATATAGCCTATAGAGAGGGTAATTTTACAAGCACACATAGTTAGTACAAAATGATGTGTCTAGAAGAGTTCCAAACAAATATAATCAGGTTAAAAAGGTAGAACTTCGTTAGAAATGAGTATACCACATATTTTTTTCGGTCAGTTCGCTAAAAAACTTTGTACATAAATACATATTTGGATATGTATAAACTAAACTCCCTAAAGTACTCAAGTAACTGTGTAAAATTATAGGATCCCACGGAAACATACAAAATTAATATTAACAACGCAATAAATAAAAATAATATGATAATCAATACAAAAAACAAATACCACCTCAAAATGATAAAGCCTGAACCACCGAAACTAAAAGAACTACCAATAGTTCACAAAGAGTCCCATAAGACCTCTTGGTGAATTACATAACTGCACCAGCATCCAAGTTATCCAAATTATCCAGTTAATGAATTTTTCAGAAATTAAAAGTCATCTCAACTCATTCCTGGTATTAGAAACTGCTAATCACCGCAACTTTTATCAAAATCGAAAGAACTGGAAAAAATTTAAAAATGAACACGTGCCCCACCGAAAAACTCGCTAAAACGAAATTTCTAGAAACTAGCACCGATTAGAAATCTCCATTTAATCAATTTTAATTTTTAACAATATCGTGCGTGCCGAATACATTAAATAATGAAATCCAGCCCCCAAAATGAATTTTACTGAAATCGGGACCCAACACAAACGGGTCCTGGTACTCGAAAATACTCCTTCAAAAAAGGATCTCTAAACTGATTTTCCTGATATTAGGACTAATCACAATTCATCCCTTATCACCGCAACTTTGGTTAAAATCGACTCAGCGGAAAAAATTGAAAAATTAACCCGGACCCTATCAAAGGGATCTCTAATCGATTTTTGCAGATTACTTTCTTGAGCAAAGGTTTGTGTTACAAGCTTGATCATTTGGTTGTCGAATGTACTCTGGGAACAAATAAGTTGGCTGTAGGAGCATGATATATCCACCATAGAAGATTACTTCTTGATATAGGAGCATGATATATTCACCATCTGAAAGATTTGTTTGCATTTTTGAACGAAATGTTCAATAATATAATTTTTATGGAGATTTCAATGTTGATTTACTCAATACAAATGATTTTAGGAATCTCAAACAATTGATTACTCAACAAAACCTACGAGAACTCATGACAATAGCGATTCATTAATTGATATAATTCTAACTAGCCATCGTTGCAACCGAGTGCTATTTTTCAGTGTGCTGGAGTCGCTAACCATGAATTCGTAGGTGAAAATTTCAACATAAAGGCCATCCGTAAAATTGGGTATATCACCTTTTGTAGCTATAGAAACCTCCAGTGCGATATTCTCCGAATGGACTTCGATAGGTTTGATACTAATATTATTATTAACTCCAATGATATCAACACAAAAAATCTATTACTAAATCGGAAAATCATTGCTCTCATGGATAAACATACTCCCTTTTTTACGAAGAAAATTGACATTACTAAACCTCAATGGCTAACGAGAAACATTATAAATGTTATCCAACATTGTAAGATTATATTATACCCCTATTATGTTTTGCGCCTCCCCGAACGATTCACGGTGAATCTTAAATCCGTATGAGTTGGGTTTTCGTATTATGGTTTTCGCCTTTATTTTGGCGAGTGCACATCTAGTAATACTAGCCGAATAATAATTTTTATAACAACTTTTTTTGACGTTTGTGGTTTTTTGTCAATAGTTGTGTTGTTGTAATCATATATTATTCAGATTTTGTTTTTATAAATTACGTTTTTTCTAAAAAATCAGTTTAAATCTAAAATCAGTTTAAAATTATGTTATCTAGTGTCGTTCTATCTTTTTCTGATAAACCAGATGAAAATATTAACATGGCACGATGCGAAAATCGTTATGTAATCCGTTTACTCTGTCTGGTACATTATTTTATAGGAAGCCCCAAGATATTCAACATTACTGTGAAATAATTCCAAGACAGGGGTTACGAATTGTCTATTTTCCCAAAGCTGGGAATTCCCTTCGGTATTTTTCTCCATCTCTTCCGTTAATTTCGAAAATTGGCTGGGATTTGTTGTTTTCTTCATGCTATAAAAATATAAATATTTACACGTGAACCTCCATTGTTTGATTTTGACTGTGAATTGAAAACAGAAAACCAATTTTATAAGATTCGCCTACAACAAGATGGCGAATCATTTTGACAGTTCAGCTCGTTTAGGTGAATATCGTAATACCAAAAATGTGAGTTGGATTCGCTGGGAATGTCAAATGGGAGAACCATAATAGGGGTGTTAAAATATTATGATAGAAAGGTAAAAGGGCTGATTAAAGCCTCTAGAAAGCAGGAAAATATAAAAAAATATTTTACAGAAATTGATCGCGTTATACAAAGTAGAATATTAAACGTTTAGATTCAGTTTTTTTGTATTGTGTTTCAGATTAATGGGCCGATATATTTGTATCTCTGCTGCAGCAGCACATTTTTTACGCACTGCTGGAGTATTTTCCTCAAAATAATTGTGAGATGTTTAGATGCTGAACGCAAAACAACCGAAACAAGAACCGATAGTATGCCTGTATTTACTCAGACCACAAAATTTACACAGTTACCTCAAACGATTCTAGAATTAAATTGGGAAGTGATAAAATTCAGCGAATGCGGGATCCTACCGATATATAATTAACAGTTTAATAGGCACAGAAAGCTTCAATGATTTGTAACGGGTTACACAAAGGTAATATTGCAATTATAAAGAAATTTCGTTGAATTTATTTCGACCTTATGGAAATATACCAAGATTTACGGTACACGTAGTGGACCATAAAGCGGGTCGTGGAATTGGAAAGTTTGCTGCATTTATAGTGCCACAAGGTAGAGTGACGGATTGGCTATTTTCTACTAAGCAGGGTCGGCGGAATTTATTATCTGAAGCAAATTTTAAATGACTGGCCATACTGTCGATGTATCGGGCAACTCTACACAAATTTGGCCGATGTTTACGAGGAACTGGGTGAGAATATCATAAATTCGGCGCCATAGTGATTAAAGGACTAATTTCTTTATTTATCTATCTTAGTTTGAGATCCAGTCTGTGGCTTTGGTAAAATAAAAGCCAGTGAAAGGTGGTAAAAATAAGCAATCCGTGAAAGTGGCGGACGCGTCTTATTTAGCTTGCCAGCATCATTTATACATAACGATAGGCGTGAGAATGGGTTTTGCTCAGGGAACCAAAAACTTGTAAACCTTAGTAATCGACCTCGGCGGTAAGGGTCTTTGTACTTTTATTCATCAATGCTTACACATACAAGTAACAGTGGTTGAATTAGATCGAACTATGTTAGAAGTGGCCATTAAATTACACACACACAAGTATTACACAAGTTGTAATACAGGATATCCAGTATACGCGGGAAAACGAAAAAATTTGATTCGATCATTTATGATGTCCATAATATAAAATCATCGGTCTGAAGTCCAACGACATCTTTGTTCTGACTTGGTAATGAAAAGCTACTAGAAAATTTGGTGAGCGATTTAAAAAAATCAGAGTATTACAGAGTACTAGAATACAACTTTTATTTTTGTGTACTGCCTTATGGCAACTTATGGCTATGAATATCCTGGGAGTTTGTAACAGGGTTGATTTTAATTTTCGTAGTTTTAGGTTCTAGCTTATAATTTCCTTTAGATGGAATTATAGTTGTTTTGTTCGTTTCCAATGCTGACAAATATTATGGCCTTATTATCATTTTCCCATTCCTATTGTTGTGTGGTATACCTTATTTCGTGTGATTTGTAAAGCAATCGATCGAACGTTTTATTAATAATTGGTTGTGACCATAAACTTTTGTTGGACTGTATCTCAAGTGACAAATAGAAATTTATTTTTTTATGAATAATCCTCCCTAAGAATAAGCTGCACGTATCGTCTGCTGAATTGCCTTGAGTGTGAAAATCGTGTAAGGATTTGGAGTTTTGTTCATACGTGAGAAAATCAACTAATGACATTCAACCACGTGCAAAGAAAACTAAATTCCATATTTTATATGCGAGGTAATTTCGGGTAAGCTGTTCCTTTCATGTCTTAATTATTTTATTAGTATTTTTTTCTTTTTTTTGTTTGATAATTATTATTGTGATCTTATTTGTTCAGTGAGTCTTACAGGAAGAAAGTAAATTTCATATTTTGGTTTTGTAAATGTATATTTTTTCACTTTTCTTTGTGTCTAAGTGAAAGAGCAACTTGGAACGTAACTGTTTACTATAAAATCTTTGGATACTGCTATTGATCACCCACGCCTACGCAATATGAGTTAGCCGACATTATAAACGCGTGACGGGATGTTCTTACAAGAATGATTGTCAACAGGTAACAATAACAATTTCTAATATTATATTTTCCCGAAATTAGCAGATCGAAGTCGAAGAAAAAGTGTAAATAATTTGTAAATTATTAATTTATCGTTAAAGCATATTTAATTCAGTGTTGAAATTTATTTTCACATATTTTCTGTCTTTTCTTTTATTTCTTAGATGCCGAATATTCGTAAGCATTGGAAACTGACTGCTGTCCATTGGATATTTTTTTTTTGTGTTTCTAACAGATTGTTTGTTAGATAATGGAAACAATCATCATAAATTTATATATATATATATATATATATATATATATATATATATATATATATATATATATATATATATATATATATATATATATTTATTTATTTTACCATAAATAAAATTTTTGTGATTTTATATATCTATTATAATTATTTTGTTGTTCTTTATTTAAATTTTTTTTTGTTATTAAATTTAATATCCCAGAAGATCACGTTACAAGTTTTATTCGCATTAAAATCCATATTGTAAAAATACGATTATTCCCATGGCTGTTAGTAGCAGACGGTTAAGTTTTGCTATGTGTCTGATCCAAAATGATAAATCCAAAACCACCGACCGTAAACTGAAAACTACTTGCCAAACTTTCCATTATGTATTGCTCGTCTTCCTCGCCTGTAGTTGATTCACCACTTGAGGGCTCAACAATCATATTTACATTGTAAATAATTCCGAACATAATGACATGGTCTAAAAACTTAAACGGGGCGGCATGTACTTACCACCGGTAACCAAAAAATACGACACCAGTAACATGAAAACATGATGGACTTTAGATTTTTAATTAGGAAATCCCTATATTGAGAACGGTGAACTATTCAACGTTTCTAGCATTGGGCGCTTTCAGAGCACCCAACAGTTGGGAGAAAAATCAGAGTTGAGTAAAATCAAAGCCAACGTTATGAAAATGTTTAGAACTATGAAATGTTCAAATCAAATTGACGATGATTTCACTGATCATGATAGGGTATCTTAAATTTTTTATTTTTACCATTTTTAATTTATGAAAACAACTGACAAACTACACTAAAAATTAATTGAGGACATGTTTTGACTATACATGACAGTACTTATTTACTTTTTTATTTTGACAAATAACCTAGTAACCTACAGAGTTTATTTTCACTAGCATGTGTCAATTTCCGAATTTTTTATGAACTTGTACTAAAACACCTAATTTCACCAACTAAAAATGGAAGCTGCGTGATCTCTTAACCTAGCTCATTTTTCTGAGATACACTGTAGCCTTATATTGTTGAGAATTAAAATATTAGAGATCAGTTTTTAAATTAGAAGGTTAGTATCTGAATTTCTACTTCTCTGTTAGTAGTAATTATGATTCAGATTCGATTATTTTTTCTACCTATTGATAAATACGTGATAGATTACGTGTCGATAACTGCGTACATTGCATAATCAGTCGGTGATATCCGAGGAGCTCCGACATTTGAGGAGTGTGTCGTTGATGACCTACTGTTTAGCACAATTTAGATCTTTCAATCTTTGAAAAATCGTTTTATTCAATTGATGGTCCTCGAATCGAAGCCGTATGCCACAAGCTTACAAATGAAATCCTCATGCCAAATTTTGTCGAAAAACTTTGATATATCCAAAGGCATTGCAGAGGCTATGTTGATCTAAGGCGAGATTCCATTTGTTTACAACATATGTCAAAGATCCGTTGTGAGTATGGCTTTCGTGAAAAACTGTCGTTTATCTGAAATTAGTTTATTAATTCAAAGATACTTCACTAGATATTGGTTAATGCATTTTCAACTATTTCGGCGACAGCTGACACAATTTATATTGGCCGGTAGTGTGAGGGCTCAGTTTATCAAAACTACGATTCACAACTGTACCATCGCACTCTTACAGGCGTTCGGCAGGCGTTCACTAAAAAATTTCTATTTGGAATTCCATTGGAATCCGTTTTCCTATTTGGAATTTATTTCTGTAATTCCATCACATCCAATGGCTTCATTTACTCCCGCTGTGGCAGAAACAAATTTTAGTACACATTTTCTATGAACATTTCACAAAATATGGCTTGCTGATGCCCGATATCGAAAGCAAATGATTGATTGAAGCGGTGCCAAATATAATAGCATACCAAAACAATTGGAAATCTAGATGAATAATAAAATGCTGGAAATTCTAGGCAGAAAATAATCGAACACTATATTCAATTTTACCGCAAATATTGCAAAACTAATATTTTTATGTGGATTACCAGAGCCAGGTGAAACAGGCCCCAGCATATCAAAAATTCCGAATAACGCGTAGACGCACAACACTGCCATTGAATGAAACAAAATCCGTACGAGTTGACTAGAAAAGTAAACCAATATACATGCCAACTCAGCAAAATATCTAGATAAGAGTTTAGATGGAAATTTGAAGCGCTTTGACTCTAACACAACAAAAGGTACTGGCTTTTGGGAAGGAACTCCTAATTGTCAACACATAATAGGCTGATGCTATAGCACTAAACCAAGTAACCTGAACATTATCCATTCAGTCGCCTTGAAACAGTCGCCAACAAGGAAAGCAAAGCAGCACGAAAGCATGAAGAGAGGCTTCGAGTTCACCCAAACGAAGCCAGCAAACTGGCTTGGTTAACGAGAAATAATTAGAAGGCTCAAAACGGTAAAATTGTTTGAGTTAGCTTGATAGCCATCGCAAAGTAGAACAATACTAGATACAATTTAGGAGAAATCAATGAGGGCATTCTAAATATGTGGGAGTCAGGTTAGAAAGGTAGTGTTGTACTTTTGTTAAATAAGAAATTAAATTAGAATAAGAAAATACAAAATTTTTCGCAAAGTATATGGTTGCAGAGATATGAGGAAAAATTGATCAGCAATACAGCAAAACAATTTTCATTAAGTTCTAACACTGTTTCGTTGTAACAAGAAACGAAAATATATAAAATCAAATCTTTGACGTATGAAACTAATTTTTAATTTAGGGCCTGCTGTTTCTTGTTACAACGAAACAGTGTTACAACTTAAAGAAAATTGTTTTGCTGTATTGCTGATCAATTTTTGCTCATATCATTGAAACGATGAACTTTACGAAAACTTTTGTGTGGACAAAAAGTATATATTTATTTAATTTTTTAACTGTTTAAACAAAAGGTGCATTCAAAATTATAGGGTCTAATATAAAAAAAACTAACTTTCGTCAATATCTCCAAAGCTAAAGAGTTTCAAGGTCAATCAAGATCACTACTAAACGTCCTCCTTGATACTAAACAATTTTTGTTAAAAGTAATTTTTTCAAAAGTACTGAATTTTTGAGCAAAAGATTGTTGAATTCATCCTGAAAGTACTTTCTGCACCTTTATCAACTCCACTAATATTTCAGCAACTGTACAAGCGAATTTCAAGGCTAATTAATTTAAGTCTGATGGGACCCACGACAAAATAAATTCTATTTCGCAATTTTAAATAATTAGCGTACAAGAAGCAGAGATTGGGCACCAGCAAATTAATACAACATTAATATACATACTTTACCATGTTCATGTGATTTGGATTCTACGGTTTTTATATCAATGTAAACCAACAACATCAGTTTAAAAGCAGTATTTAACGATCTGCTATTAAGAAACGCTTTGAAACTGCGCCAACCGTAACTCTCCATTTTACTTGAGGAATTACTCCAATCTGTAAATTGGATGTTTGTGATGTTGTAGACCCGCATTGCCCATTTAATCATTAATCCTTCTAATTCTTTCATATTAAAGTTCTTATCGCAATCGAAGCAATAGTTATTACTAATACTTGAACCTGGGGGGCTGGAAAGAGTGGCGTTCCGTTCAATAAGTTCTAAGTAATTATTAGATCATATTGTACACTCAATTCAACTGTAGGTACGAAAATGTTTAGGTATATTGCAGTGTCAAAATCAAATGTATACTGGGGCCCCCGTTGGCTCAATTTGAGCGGCTTATCTTGGAGTGGTTATTTCATGTCAAATCATAAATCAACTAAAGCAATTTAACATCACTTATTCTGAGACAATAACACCTCAATTTCCTGTCAATTGATATATGACTTATTTATTTATTTATTTACTTTTTAATGGGGTGTCCAGTTCATGATCCAACTATGAAATTTGTTTTTCGACTTCTATTTCATTTTTCATTATAGAACTAAACTTTTCCAATTTTATGTATTCATTAACTCAAAAATATATTTTAGAATGAATTTTTTCGTGATTGTTTAGTCCAAATTACTTGGCTTTGTGTCCAATTCAATAGACCACTATTTGAATGTAAATATCTTCTTAAAACAGATGCTCAATATAGACGAATCTCTCCTCGATTTTTTACCAAAATCTGTAAACCTAACGTAGTTATTGTTACAGGTTCCTATACTAAGGAATAATTTATTATGAAAGTGTAGTATTTAGTATGAATTTTGACTTCTAGATCCGATAACTATAATAGATAATTACCTAATATCTATCTACAAATAATATAAATAAAGAAAAAATTATGAGCAAGATTTAAATAACAGTTTCTAGGTTGTCGACGAAATAGATTACGTGTCGACAATCACTCTACCTTGCCCATCCCTGTCTAGAAGTAGAGTTATGAATACAATTGCCGCTTTCACGCGATTAACACTAATGTTTAAAAGTGCATTATAGAACGGTCTCGAGAAATATTTAATGTCCTCTGAATGTCTAAGACAGTATTAACAAAAAATTGTTTGTTTGCTTAGTAAAAAGTCAACAATAATAATAAACATGTTATGTAAACTTTGTACTTGTCTACATGAAAAATATCAAGTCTAAAGATTTTTTATCTACTTTAATATAAAATAAGATCAAAAAAAACATATGTAGGTATCTACTTCCTTATTACGTAAACCACACGATGCTATAATACGCTTTTATATTCTAAATAACTGTGGAGTACATACGTCTACACGAAATCTGTGATATAATACATACGATACCATCACAAAATTCTAATTTGTGTAAAAGAAATTTATTCAAATACTTTATTTATATCGAACACTAAAGTAGATTCTCAAATATTTAAATTTTTTCAGTTAAATAAAAATACAAGATTATGATATGTACGTAACGTGTTTGTTGCTAACTCCATTCAAGAAATAAAAAAATAAAATAAATTAAAAATAAAACGAAATTCTGACAGAAAATTTCTAAAAACGTATATACATAAATTTAGATTATTGAAATGTATTGAGATTCGAATTCTAAATATTCTAAATTTTGTATAGATGATTTTGATCCACGCATCGGAACATGCGACAATGAATAGCATATATTCAGGAAAATATTGAAATTTAGGTCAAATCGAAATTTCATGATCATGATCATACAGATTTATTCTTCAAATCACTTTTGACGAGCGAGTTATAAAAAAAAAAAAAAAAATGTGAATTGACAACAAATTTCCGGATATAATATGTACTGTCTGTGTGATCGTGATAGACGTCTTATATATTATAAAAATATACGATCGCATCGCGGTTAAAAATGATTTCCATATCATATGATCTTCAAAGTAACATTGAGAATCTTTTAAAAATTCTAATTTATCAGATTTATTTATATCGAAATTCGTTACTTAAAATTTAAATATAATATATTTTTTTTTTATAGTAAGAGATCCGGTATTTTGATATTCTTTATTTTTATTAAAATAATTTCATTCATAATGTCGATCCATATATAGGAAATATATGCGATTAGGAAATGAATTTTCTACTCAATATTGTGCTAAGCTTATTTGTTATTCACTGACCGATATACATAAAACTGTGATACTGCAATGCTATTATATAACTGTATTATTATATAATCGCTATGACCCATATTAGGGATCGCCACAATTTATGATTTTAACAATTTGTATGATCCTGAACCCAAATATAAATATTTCGATACACAAGTATAACTGTAATAGTTTCTCTCGATTAAACACCGTATGCAAAAATACACTGCATATCGAATTTATAACTAGACTACACGGTGTATATCCAGTTATGTCTCACGTTTAAAGTACCGGAATTTCCACCTCAAATGTATGTAAAAATTATTACAAACCGCTATTCCATAAATTTAGATATGTAATCGTGCAAAAACTTATAATTATTTAATTATTCTTTTGAGGCAGCAGTGCGGCACTAATCACGATACACCAACGAATCTCGCATTTATGCCAAAAACCTTTTTCATTTAATGAAAAACGTGTATGATTACACAATTTAGCGCGATCTGCATAACGCCACATAGCCACTACATATTTTGCCCTATTTATCGCGTACATTTATAAAATTAAGAAACGTTTTCCAAGAAAAATGATTTAAACATCAAATTCAAATAATCAATCTAATTTCATATAACTGTTCGGAAAATAATATTTTTTTGTATAATTTCTTTTGTTTATTGTGATTTTCTTCTAGCAAAATTTTTTTTTATTAGGATTTAGCTCAAAAGTTCATCATTTCAATGTGACAAATTACAATAATAATTTTATTGTTTTTATTATACAAAAATAAAATTAAATTTATTTCTATTTAGGAATAAATTAAGGCGAGTAATTGATTGGCATGACAAAGTATATATGTTTAGTGTTGATTAGAATATCGGAAACAGATTTTATATCTCGGTTTCCCATTTTTTTTTTTTTTTTTTTTTTTTTTTGGTAACTATGGGGAATTTTGGGAGAACAATTACGTGAAACCATATCTTTATCGCATTGCAGACTGACCTACATAATTTCGTTAAACGATTCGACTGTAAAATGTTGTGGGTAAATATCTCTAAAATGTAATTATCAACTTAATTTTTTTTTACACTTATTAGAATCTGATAAAACAAAATACTCCCACTGGCGTAAAAGTTAAAACCATATCTCCACTTACATTTTATTAATGGCCGTACTATACCTTATCCGTATATGTACTTTCATACAGCAACATATATAAGTACACACCACACTACACAATATTTTAATCACTTTTAATAATTTAACCATAATTTTCTAATCATTTATCACTTAACAAATTTTTATCGGCACAAAATATAAACAACAGCTATAATCAAAAACATAATACAAAACTCTACAAAAAGCCAAAACCAAATCCAAAAATATATTTCATATTTATGAAGTAGAAATTCACAATTCGAAAAATTTAAATTTCTTAAAAAAATTAAAATTTTCTTCTCTTTCAAAAAAAAAAATAAAAATAAAAAATTCTCTTATATGCAAATTTGATTTGTTTTCAAATCTTTGAATTTTATATAAAAGGAAATGTACGTGGTACATTTAGTCAGATCGTATCGACACTTTGAATTGTTGTAATCAAATAAAAAATAATTAAAATAAAACTAAAAGTTTTATTTATCTAAGTCAGTTCAAAAATAAGTAACTCGAGAAAAATTAGTGAAAATATTTATTTTGTTAATAAATAAATAAAAAAAAATTAATAAAGTGAAAATGAATTTCTCAAAAGTATTGCAATTAAGTTCTAATACAATTTATATTGTACTGTTATTTTTATTTGTGTCATTTGCAATTATTTTAAAAGAATATTTAACAGTTAAAAAAATTAATAAGAACATTAAATTTAAAAAATTCTTATTAAATTATTTTGTGAATTTTAATATTACATCGACGACGACAACGCATAATAATAATAATAATAATAATAAAGTGAGTGAAAATTTAAATTTACCACCGGGACCTAAACGCTTACCAATAATTGGTAACCTAAAGGAATTGGATGGTTACGAAGTACCTTACCAAGCATTTACTAAGCTCGGTGAAAAATATGGATCTATCATCAGCCTAAAATTTGGATCGATCGAAGCGGTTGCCTTAAACGATATACATACGATTCGTGAAGTTTTGATAAGTAAAGCGCAATATTTCGATTCGAGACCAAATTTTCGGCGATACCATCAAATATTTTGCGGCAACAAAGAAAATTGTACGTTAAACAAATCGATGCAAAATTTTTATTAAGCAATGTACTAAATAATTTTTATTTTATAAATTACAGCTCTTGCGTTCTGTGATTGGTCCGATGTACAAAAAGCACGCCGCGACATGTTGGTCCAGCATACATTTCCTAAATCGTTTTCAATGCGATATAGCGATTTGGGCAACGTAATCAGCAAAGAAGTGAATCTCATGATCGATGAATTTAGATCGGCCGGAACGAAAAGTATCCCCATCAAACCGATCATTTTGGAAACGTCGGCAAAAATTTTTATCAGCTATTTGTGTTCACGTTCAAATTTGAGCACAAAAACTACACCCGGATTTTTAAGATTGATCAAAAATTTTGATAATATTTTCTACGAAGTAAATCAAGGTTATGCATCCGATTTTTTGCCCTTCTTGATGCCACTACGAAAAAATCATATGAGAAAATTAGAAAAATGGTCTCAGGAAATTCGTTGCTTTATTCTCGAAAATATAATTGGTGATCGATTTGAGAAGTGGGACGTGAATAGCCCCGATACCAAAGTAACAGATTACATTGATTCGTTAATCGATCATGTAAAACGAGATTTAAGTCCAAAAATGGAATGGTATTCGGCTTTATTCGCGCTCGAGGATATGGTTGGTGGGCATGCGGCCGTCGGCAATTTTTTAATAAAAACACTTGGATATTTGGCCCAAAATGTGGACGTACAAAAAAATATTCAAGCCGAAGTTGATCGCATACTAGCGGAAAAATGCAAAACATCAATTGATCTGTTCGATCGCAACGATATGGTGTACACGGAAGCCGTAATTATGGAAGCACTACGACTGATCTCATCACCAATTGTGCCACACGTAGCCAATCAAGATACGCAACTATCTGGATACGATATCAAGAAAGATACACTTATCTTCCTAAACAATTATGGACTGTCAATGTCGCAAGACTACTGGACTGAACCGGAAATTTTTGAGCCAAAACGCTTCCTGAAATCGGGCCGAATCCTTAAACCCGATCACTTTTTACCGTTCGGTGCCGGGCGTCGCTCGTGTATGGGTTACAAAATGGTACAATTAGTCAGTTTTGCCATAATCTCGACCACGATGCAACACTTTACAATCAAACCAGACAGCAGTAAACCGTTTAAAGTACCAGTTGGTTCACTCGCACTACCAGAAAACACATTCGAATTGTTTTTCGAGCCACGAAACTAATTTTTTTTTATTAATTAATCCATTATCTTACTAACAGATTGTTATTTTATTTTAATTTAATTTATTAATTTAACACACAAAATGAAGCCATTTATGAAAAAAATTGACTGAATCATTCGACATTTAATTAATTTTATTGTAAATAATTTATACAACAAATAATATTGTTAATAAGAGCTACGAGACTTGACTAGGATTTAGTTAAATTTGAAAAAAGCAAAACAAAACCGATCGAAATACATTTTGTATAAAATATCCAGGGCTGTGTCCGATTTAACAGCTCAAATTTGTATATTTTTGGAATTTGTTTAATTTTTTTATAGAATTTTTTTTATATATATATTTTGTAATTTTTAGCATTTAAGAAGAATGTTTGTTATTTTATTTTTGTTGCCAAAGACAAAAACATTTTTTTAGGAAAAAATATAAATAAACCAATTTTTTATAAAAAATATTATTTTATTTTAAATATAAATTCAAGTTCAGGGCGTAGAAAGGACTCATCGCTGTTTTAATAAGTGTTTTTCAGTTACGCTTAGTTCACGGGTGGTTTTTGTTTATCTCTGTTCTATTAGGACAGATCTCGATATTTGGGTCAATTATAAATTTAAATAATATTCTGTTTTATATATAGAGACGAAACTAAAAATACTATTTAAATATTTACGCGTACACACTACTTCCACTTGTTTATATTACGAATACGTTTTCTTGAAGCTTTCCAATTTATAATTTTGTTTACCATTTTACGATTTACGAAAATTTTTAAACTTTGGTTGTGACATATTAAATACAGGCTGCCCTACTTTTTTCAATAAACAATAGTATATTATTATTTTAATGTGAACAATTTCTGCTTATAATTTAAAAATAAACAAATGTCGTGGTCGGTGACAGTATTTAGAATACGCACACGAAATTTCAAATTAGTAAGATTGCACGTTAACCATTCACCGGTACCCTTTTAAAATTATCATATATTTTAATTGACATATTAGTAGACCGAAAATATATTTTGTATATTATATATTATGTATACATAAGATGTTGTCCGTAAGAATCCATAAGATGATAAGTAAAAATCTCTCTGCGGCGATTGTCACTAAATTTATCAAAATTGCATGATGATTTTTTCCTTGTAGCAAATTCATTTTGCTGTTACTTCTACGCTGTAAGGGTATAGCAATTAAAAGTGGCCTGACGTCAGTGGCAACATATCACTAGGATCGTTTGACATCGGATAAAGTGGTCAGGAATTCAGTACGGCCTCAGTTTGTTTGATAAGCGTGCTAAATTCCTCAAATGTCAAAGAGGCATGCTCCATTACTCGCCGTCAATGATGTTTGGCGAATTTCACGCCAGCTTCGTATAGTCCCCCAAAATGGGGAGCATAGGACGGAGCAAAGTGCCACGTAATTTTGTCTTCCACGCACAGCTTCGACACCTCTTCTTTATGGCCTTGGCTGCAAAATAGCAGGTAGAGTTTATGCAACTCTTTATTGGCACCTACAGAGTTAGTTGCGTTGTCGGACCGTATGTGCTTGCAAATGCCTCTTTTTGCTTTAAGTGAACCAAACACCTTTGTTTTAAGTGAACCAAATTAATTTAGTTAGTACTAATCATAACATTACATAAATTTTATTCAAGTATAATTTGACTCATAATAATGACATTTTATTTCTGGAAATTTACTGCAACTTAATTATAAATTTTTTTAGGATGCTGTTGCTGAATATTTATATCCAAAAAAAAAATCAAAAACAGTTGTGTTGTCTTGTGCTAACCGTCTTATATTACATTTCAACTAACAATTTACTAGCTAATAGTTGCTTTCCAATCGACCACCGCAAGTACTTATAAGCACTTATGGATTTGTCTTTGCTAAATTAACTACTCACACCTGTTCTATCTTTTTATTATGAGTAGTTGAAAGCAGTTACGATAAATTTGTCCGCTAGGTGATTGTGTGTAGTATTTTTCTGTAAAAAATATAATTGAATGTTGTATGTGAGCGCTAATAAAATTCCGGTATAGAAATTCTTTTTTTAAAAAGTTATCACAAATAAACTACACATTTGTAGGTTATGTTTTGCTTTTGTAATTTTCTGTGCTTTCCAATTGACACTCTAGCCAATACACATTTTTGGCACTTGCAAGTACTTGTGGTGGTCGATTGGAAAGCAACTATTGACTATTTAGGTGTCTAAAACCGGGTCGATTTCCCTAATAATTAACATACCTTTCCTATCCCTCCATCTTTTGGATGGGCCCGGCATCAACTGGGAATCTTACTTAGGTTTGGTTGCACATTCCAATCAATCAATCAAATTACCAGCCTGCTATAGATTACTACATTGTGATGTTTCTACTACGTTTCTATCACAATTTTCAATTCTAGTGCGCGTATTCTTGAAAAGGTGGATATTTTCGCCTACGAATTATAATTTGCAATAAAATTCTTTATATTATTCGAATTTTTCGCCGGCTCCTTTAATCGTTTTTTCAAATTTGCTTGCAAGTCTTCTATTATTTATTTCACTACTGTACAAAAATCGGTGGATAAATCCTCATTGAGTTACCCAGGCGGAAATATCCACCAATTTTTGGTTAGTAGTGAAATAAATAATAGAAGACTTGCAAGCAAATTTGAAAAAACTATTAAAGTAGTCGGCGAAAAATTCGAATAATATAAAAAATTTAATGCAAATTATAATTCGTAGACGAAAATATCGACTGATTTCGAAAATACACGCTTAGGACGAAAATAAGTGAAATAGATATTGTTTAAATGTATTCTAGTAGGTTGTGATAGCAATAGAGAAGAAATAATTGATAAACGAAACAGAAGTCAAATTAATTCTAGCAGAAAGAGATGTAGGTTTCGATAAAATATCGAAAAATGGTGATGTTAGAATATCCCAGCCCTGGGGCCTTGCTTTTGTTTTCGCTCACCTTCGATTTTTGCTCGTTTTTTATATTCACACTATTGCTCTCGCCGGTATCGAAATGTATTGGCTGCGCTCGAAAATTTTCGTTGTATATTTCGTGTTTATTTTCGTCTGTCATCGAGTATATTTAAAATTTGTTTCTTCAGATTAAATATTTAGATGAACGGTTGAACAAATTTAATTAAAATGTAAGTATTAGAAAAAATTGCATATTTATATAATACTAGCTGACCCGGCGAACTTCGTACTGCCTCAAAATCAATAAATGTTGTTTAAAGTTATTATAGCTTAATTAAATTGAGTTTTTTATTAAGATAAAATGAATTTCTCTCTCTCTCTCTCTCTCTCTCTCTCTCTCTTTCTCTGGTACTATATCCCATCAAGAGATTTGGCCGCCTTAAATGAGGTTTAATAATCATATTTTCATTTCGGATAATGACTAATTCATTGATCCTAAACCAGCCGTGCATTTTTTTCCTTGTCACTACCGGGAATTGAACCCGAGACCTTCGGGACGGATAAAATGAATATGTACTCCAAATTAATTAAATTCAATCAAAATGAAATATATTTTAATTACATTGAAATAAATGTAATTCACGTGGCAGCAAGGATTTCGTTTTATTGAATTGATTCGAAATAATTTGCGTAGCATTGTTGCACTTCTGTCTTTTAAACTATTTCCTGAGTAGGTTGCAATAAGGTCGATTCCCTTCAGTAAAACATCTTGTGATATACGACATTTTTTGTTTTATTGTCAGGTGCGAGAACAAACAAAGCGGATGGTTTGCCGACACGTGAACATGCTATGTACAATTGGCCGTGAGAGAAACATTCATTTTCTAGATTCAGGCCACAAACACTCAAGGATGGGCCTTGTGATTTGTTGATCGTCATGGCGAATGCAAGACGAATCGAAAATTGAATTCGTTTAAACTCGAATGGCATATCGGTTGGGATCATCAGAATTCTCGGAATGAGAACTTCCTCACCTTTGAACTTTCCTTGAGATTTCTCAAAATAAAACGCGTTCCGTTATATAGTTTTGGTTGATTCAGGTTTCGTAGCATGATGATTACCGGCAACACACCAACTTTCAGTTGTAAATTGTGCGGTGGCAAGCCAGCCAGATCCACTGAGTTTAAAAATTCAGTTGGACAGTTGGTTGATTCGTCTTTGTTTGTTACACAGTCGATAGATTTGAAGGAATGAAGTGGACCGACGATTAGATTTTTAATTGTGAAATTTACGTGATCCCCAATTTTGTTCTTTGCCGCAAGAATTACTCGTTCACTCACCCAATTGTGATTTTTGTGGTTAGTAATATTGTTCGGGAACACTTTGTTGATGAGCTCGTCCTTCGTTGAGACAAAATTGCAAAAGTTGTGAGGAAACGAAATCAATCTTCGGCTGATGGATCGTTTAACCACAGACAATCAAGTTAAATTTTTCGTTCGAGCTAAAAAATGAAAAAAAAAATATATTTCTGACAATTCCAATGTCATCATTGTATCTGTCATTTTTCGTTAAACTGCGTATACGTTTACGTAAAAAAACAAAATATTTGTGGTTGTTTGCGGCTATTTACAGAAAATGAACTCGCAGTTTAAATTTTTACGTTTACATAGAATGAAATATATCTGTTAGGTTGTCTCTGGTTTAACAATGCAACTCGCATGTTTGTCTTCAGCTGAAGTTTCATCACATAGCGCCACGCAGAGTCGATGATTTGAAGCAAGCGTTTATTTCATCGACAGCGGTCAATCTTGGAATCACTGGTATTGTTTGACGGAAATCGCCGGACAGTTGAATCATTGCGCCTCCAAAACATCTTGAGTCATTGCGTAGATCTTTCATAGTTCGATTGAATGCTTCAAATGCGCATTTGTGCGCCATTGTACATTCATAATCGATGATGATTTTACTTGCTATCAAAACTTTCGCCATTGCTGAATGTTTCGCAATGTTGCAAGTCGGGTTTTCAGCCGATTGAAGATCTAACGACAATTTCAACGCAGAGCAACTGCTACAGCAATATTGGATCTCGCACGAACAGTGGCCAAAATCAATGATATGAGGAATGCTTTCCCAGTTCCACCGGGCGCATCGAAGAAAAATAATCCACCATTTCCATCATGAATTATATAGCTAAGTATAGATAAAAAAAAATTGGATAAAAAACAAAACAGAAATGTACATGCAAGCCTCCAGTCGGATTCGTATCCTGTACCTTGCGGTCTAAGCGCCGAAGCTTTAACCACTGCACCACTCGTCACATACAAACTACACCTACAAAATTCATATAAACAAAAGTTTTTTTTTATTAGATTTTTGGGCTTCCCTTTTGAGTTTTTCCGACTTTTCTTTTTTCCTAAACCACCACTGTATTGAGACGAACACAATAAAAAAAACAAAATGTACTAAATATATGAGAAAATGAATTTTCTTGATAAATTTTTTTTGGTGAATTTTTCCAATGTTTTAATAGTTATTATGCTATTCGGAGCGGACTCAAATCCATCAAAACAAAGATCATAAAAATCGGTCCAGCCGTTCTTCAGTTATAAATGGTGTAACTAACCCGACTTTGTTTTATATATATAGATTATTTATATAATATTAAATTATTTTTAATATTAATATAACTTAAAGCTAAAATATTTGATTTTTACGGTTATGTTAAAATTTGCGTTCCTGTAGGTCAAACAGGAAGAACACAAATGTGCAACTATTCAAACTACTGGTTGAATTGTTAGAGAAATATCCTCACTTAGCCACGGCCTTGCCCTTATCAGCAGAAGGAAGAGTAACTGTAAGTAATTTGTGGGAAAACCAATAGCAGCGATTCTAAATGCGGCAGACCCTCCTGTAAACAGTGCTGAAAATGGAAGAAACTGCGTTTTATAAATTATGGTATTTAAAATGTGTTAAAGAGCAAAGTAGCTTCAAATAAATTGGGCCATATTGGAACAGGTGGAGGACCAAATACTGAATATTATTTTAGTGATCTGGAAGAGAGGATAGTCAAACTAATTCGAGATTGTGTTAATTGAGAAGGCCAAAGTTTTGAAAGTCCAAATGTCACAATTTCCCAGCCGATCGAAATTACATTCATTAATGAAGATGAAGTTAGCTTCAGTGGCAGTTCAAGAAAAAATATCAGAAGAACCAATCAATTGACGAGGCGAGAATACCAATTACCAAAAGTAGAAAGATCACAACCAAAAGTATATTATCGAAGAAAGCGTTTACCAAAAAATCGTTATTCCAGCCAGACAAATAAACAAACAAGAAAGAGATAAACAAACATAAAAAATATAAACATTAAATTGGCAAGGATTTGTAAGCAAAATGAAGAAAATAATAGGTATTTAAAAAAACTATATAATTTAAAAATGCTGAAATTTAAATATATAAAGGAACGTGATTTTAGAAATAATCAATTAAACAAGTAAAATAAGTTTCCAGACAACGTAACTGTGATGAATTACCATAGTTTATTAATTTTGAATTATTTTATGAATATAAATTTTAATTAAACAGGTTTAATGAAATAAAACAATATATATTTGTTTGAATGTTTTTCTTTATTTTTTTGGTTTCTGTCAATCATGAAAAAGCAACTCTTTTGTTGTCTCTATAATTCTTCGAGCCTCGTTTTAGTATAAAATGTTTAAAACTGTTACTGTTGGAGCTTTGTCTGTGATGTCAATTGTATCCAGAAATTCCCCTTCAAGTTCACCAAATTCAACAGAGAAATGGATCAAGCCGTTATATGTAACATAGTACATACGTTTATGATTTCTATACATCTTTCGACAAAATTTCTAGTTTGCGAATGAGCCGTGTTGAATCGAGATTCTTGGCTATTTTCAATAGCAGCCCGATATGGTGCAATTATCTAAGGTTCAAGTGGGTAGCCTGAATCTCCTGCAAATTAAAGTAAATAATTAGAATTGTAGGATGTGAAAAGGAATGATTATTTTAACGTACCTAATAACCAAGAATTTTTATCACTGTTCCATTATTCCGTAAACTAGGCTCGTTCTGACGATAAATTCCAAATCATGGAATCATGGCAAGAGCCGCCGTGTCTAGCATTATTACCCCTAATATGTAATTTATCATCGCATATTTGCAAAAGGCAAATGTTAAATAAAATCTTTTGAAATAATAAAGTAATATAATTGGTTGCTTAGAAACTTGCGTTGATTGCATGGTAGCCTTTTCGACAAAAGTAAATGAACGTATTTCTTATTTCAGCTTTTTCAGTATCGGTCATTTTTAGGCTTATCCATTTGACACAAAGGATATTTTCCATAATATTTAACGTCTCTGCAATAGCGTTGCTGGTACTTTGTTGCGACACTCCCAGATCGACATTCCCAGATTGTGCTAAAAAGCGTAGCGCGGCCGCAAATTTTATAATTGGTGTTATTCCGGCAGAGTTGGCTGGTATATATTTGTCTTCAATATCTTTAAATATGTAATTAAAAGCTTCTTTATTTAGTCGAAACAACCGTTTAAATCTGAAATTGAAAATTTAAATCAATGAATTTTACTTATGTAAATTACTATTGGTGTTATTATAGCATTTGCTTACTCTTTATCATTTAACAAAAATATATTAGATTTCAGCCGAATATTTCTTCTCTGACAGTTGTAATAATTTTCCTCATCAATAGATATTAAAATAATTAATAATTTTTGTTTTGATCAAATTCCATTTAAAAAAATGTATTCAAACGAAATGAATTCCGGTTTGACGAGTCATCTAGTGAAAAAATAATCATAACTTGTGTACTAAAAATGATTCCATTTGCTGAATAATAATTTTTCTACAAAATATATTTATGGTGGTCGTTCTGTGAGCAGCGATAATAAACGAAGGTGATAAAACGATTGTGGAAGACAATAGCTGGGCCCCAGATTTCATATAAAACATTTAACTGGCGCACAACTAACCGGCCATTAGTCATCTTTATGTGCAACCATTTTCTGGCCATTAGACGATTTTCGAAAATTTTTAAGGTTCCTATTCTCAATCAATTAAAGCTCGAACTTTGCTTTATATTTTTGTATACAAATATTGCAAAAGCTCATGGCTCGCATATGGAGGCTCTATATTTCTATACGGTTCTGACCGAAGATGGCTAAAAATCACTGGGATCCCCAAAAATTTGGAAGTAGCTTAATGCTGAAAACAGATGTGCAGATTTTCCGCATGCAGCGCAGCGTATAAATCCGCACGTCAAATACTTGATTATAATTTTTTGACATTTGTGTGCAGCTTTTTTTTGTTTAAGTTAGAGCAAGCTATCAATCGGAGTGTTGTGATTTTTTCTGTTAGTTAGCAAAGTAGTCAAACAATTTCTGTTTTATTGACATGATTTAGTGTCAAAAGTGAAAAACAACAAACAATATAGTTTGAAGTTAGCGATTTTTTTGATTTTTTTGATGTTGTCAACAACGACGGATACACAGGCAAATTAGAAATAGAGACGGCGTGCGTAATACTGCATCACATGCGTCATACAGGTATTTTAATACATATACACTAGTGTATTCTAATTTTAATGCATGCGGAATTCCAGCATAATGCTTGAAACATACGTGCGGAATTTCCGCATGTGATTATGCACGCGAAAACGCAAGTAAACCTCATGTGCGTATTTTACATGCTTTTTGATGAATGTTTGGTTGAAAATTTTGATATAAAGCCGAATGTTTATTGTATAAATAACTGTTTAAAATAAATTTATCCGGCCAACAAAACAAAACTTTTCTTTTTATGTGTATTTTTATCCAATAAGAATAAAATTATACGAGAAAAAAAGAAGTTCGTGGACCACACAAGATAAATTTGCATGTTCTGAAAATGAATAAAGTTAAGGCAAATGATGCGCACAAACTATAGACTCTAATCCTTTCAACGTAAAATAATAGTCTAATATATTAAAAATTAAGATTTAGAAGCAGAATCATATGCGTACCAAAACACTAACAATCGAAAATACGGGTGTACTACGAAATCTCGGTTTTCAAAATCCCGGTTTTCCCAATCCCGGTTTTCCAAATCCCGGTTTTCTTTTCTTCTAGTTCTAAAGTCTTGATTTTGAAAAAAGTATTTTTTATTAATTCGAGCCGACCAGACTAATAAAATAAGATATCTTGAATAAAAATTTACTAGAAAAAAAACTGCAAAGTCAGAGGCTGCAAACATGTCGCACTGCGTGTCACACGTAGCGGATGTAAAAAATCTATTATAACAGCTACTAAAAAGAAAAAGAATTGAATCATTTCGTTATGTAAGATTTTGTAATTGCCACATTTTCAACCCCATTTCCATTGCACGTGACGAATTTCAACATAATCGATTAAGAAATGGCCTAGTTCCATCCCTAATGAAAATATTTCAGAGCTTTATCAAACATCATTTTAATATCCCGTTTAGATCCCACATGTCGTTTTTGAACATAATCGGTTAAGAAATGACCAGATTTCATTCCTATCCGCCTTATTCTAGAACTTTATCAAAAACGCATTTTTTGAATCCTGTTTTAAAAAGCACATGTCGAATTTGAACTAAATCGGTTGGCATAGTTTCATAGCGATGTCCATATTTCAGAACTTTATCGAAAAATCATTTTAGAATCCCATTTCCTTCACACGTATCGAATTTCAACAAAATAAGTTAAGAGATGGCCAAATTCCATCTCTATTAGCCATTTTCTAGAACTACATTGCAAATTTTTGAATTTTGTCAAAAATCATTTAAGAGTGTCCCATTTTCTCACATATCCAATTTTAAAAATTTAAACCGGAATTTTCTAAAAATCGTTTTTTTTTACAAAACCAGGATTTTGAAAACCGGGATTTTGAAAACCGTAATTTTGAAAACCGGGATTTATAAAAAACCGTAATTTTGACAAACCGGGATTTTGAAAACCGGGATTTCGTTACACACCCCGAAAATACATGACAAAAACCAAAATGCCGTCATGAAGTTTGCATTAATTCGTTTCTTCTATTTCGATATGGCGTCTACTAAATTTCTTAATCGCTTTCATACAAGAAATGATGACAAAACACGACAAAAGAATAAATTATTAACGTCAAATTATAGCAAGTTTACCACACCAGACTCCATGTTGGCAATTTTTGTCAGAAAGAAAAAAAAATAGATTGCAATAGTATTCAGATAGCAGGTGGAGAAGCTGTGTTAGAAATAGAGACAACTTCCGAAATAACGCATGCTATGCGAAATGCATGTGTTTTATTTCATGTTAAGTGGTGGATTCTATAATTCTCCGCATGTCGACTTTTGCACGTCTGTTCCCAGCATAAGTCTGCAATTTTATGGCGATAATTCATGTAAAAATTTTGGCTGACAGACTTAAATCACAGACAACCCCCAGACGTGAAAACAAGAACAAAAATCATTGTTCATCCATATTTCGTAAAAATCCATTTTAGACATTCAGCTCCATCTATCTTTGTGCTTTTTTAGTTACGAGTACTTTTTTTATTTTGAATTATCACGGTCTCTGCAATGGTAAAAGAATAATTATTTTGGTATAATAAGCGATAGCACATTTGAATACTGGTTATCATTTGTTAATTTTTTTATAATTTAAAGAAATTAACAAATGACAATACATAGGGTACTTTTTCGTTTAGTGCCGGAAATATGTTTGAATGTGTATTTGTGTACTTCTACATATAATACAGCAACGTTACAAAACACACATATTGACGACTGTTAAAGATGTGAATGTGACAAGCATTAAAAATATGCTCATTGAGGGGTTTTTTCATGAAATTTTAGCACGGCATACTTTATGAAAATAAAAATTAACATACAAAAATATACTCAACAAGTTTAGTTTTTTGCCGTCAGATCCACTTATAGGGGTAGATACTCGATCGCCTAGCAAGCAAGTAATTTGCTAGCCAAAATCCTGACTACTCAATCAATTTTACCAAGGAAATTTGAATTTCAAATGATGTTTTTTTAAAATTTTGTTTTTTTTTTGCGACTGCACAGTAAATTTTGCGGCTTCAAAAATGAACAGTAAATTTTGGTGTTGTTTTACTGTGCCATTGCAAAAATAAACAAATTTTATAAAAAATATAATTTGAAATTCAAATTTCCTTGGTAAAATTGATTGAATAGCCAGGATTTCGGCTAGCAAATTGCTGCTAGTTGTCTATAGAAAAAATTATAATAATTAATCGAAGATCCAAACCATATAAGCTATAAGCTTTTGAAATAAAAGTTGTGTTTAGTTAATTACATGTTGAACTATAGATGGAAATGGAATTTAAATCAGACATGAAAAATAAAAATAATTATTGTTCTTGATTTCGTATCTGTTTATTATATTATCTGTGCTTAAATAATAATCGCTTTGATTGGTTAAAATTTTTTTGTCTTATAAGTTATACGTTAAAAGCGAAATTGATTCTTAAGCGATACATATATAAAATTTTGCCGTATGGATATTTTTTGACATTTTATAAAGCAAGCAACCTGAGCCACGTTCAATTTTTAATTTTTGTCGTACGATAAAATAATATGGCCGACACTCAACCAATCAGAGCGATTATTATTTATGTCTGTCAGACAAAATTTCTACATGAATCGTCGCCTTTATTGGGCAATCAATATTCACACTTCTCTTATCACTACAGTTCTCCTCTTTGCAATGCGATTGACGACTTAGAATTTCAAGTTTTGGTTGAGAGATTCGTTTAAGAAAGATTTATTTAAAATTACATATATTCATTAAAAAAACACACTGAACCAATTAACCAAACATCTCCGCGATTACCAGTTACAGCAATTGCAAGTTACAAGATTAAATATTTAATTTGTTTTGAGACAACAAGAGAATATCATCCTTTCTCTCATTGTCATAATCCATGTCCAGTTCAGTATTATATGAGTGCTCGTATATCCTTCGAAAAAAAAACAAAAGAAGGATGAAAACAAGGAAAACATTTGTATGCCCCTAATTAACATTTTTCATACATTTCCCTTTACTTTTATTTATATTTTTACATTGCTCGCCTATATTAGCCTTGTCTCATCTAATGACGTTGATGGTGTTTGTATTTGAGATAATAGATGGATTACAAATGATACAATTTAATCAAGATTCTACACAATCCCTTAATACGTTCGTCTAACATTGTTTGTTTCCGTTACGTTTAGATGTTATAATCTAAGTCAATTTTAAAGAGGCTACGGACTCGTGTACATAATGTACATGCGGATAATGGACAATGATGATGATGTGGAAATTAAAGTAAAACTTTAAGATGATGTGTTAAATAAAAGTGAAATTTTACCGAGTTTTCCTTAATGATACTTTTGTGAAATGAAAATGGAATTTTTCTTGGTCAATATACAACACGGTGTGTGTATATGTTTGGGATCGATAATTATTATCGTATGAGAGTACGAAAATATGTTACTAAGTATATTTTTGAAGGTAATTAACGATATTTTCTTGATGATGATGTAAAAAAAAATCAACACTTAAGATGGCAGACTAATGATTAACAAATTGATTAGAAAATCGATAAAATTTGATTAATTTGTTTGTCTTTATATAGATGATAGACAGAATTAGAACACGATAAATATTTTCTAGGAGGCAAATATAATAATTACCTTGAGCTACCACAGTTTACAATATTATATTTACATAGTCTAGTAAAACCAATCTCATCTACAAATACGATTCGCGTATTTCTATTCACGAATAAATTGTAAATCTCCAAAAGCAGGAAATTTTTTTAAAAAAATCTTGAAATTTATAAAAACCCCGAGATGAATGCAAATCGGTTTATATAATTTTCCTCTCATTCTCTCACTATAATAACCTTTCATTAAGATTCGCGCACGCATACTCTAAGAAGGTCATCTGTAATACAGAATTTTTAAATTTTTCGCGACGAACATTAATTCGTCATAACATTGAACTTTTGACACATACATAACTTTTAAACTATTTCCTTTTTGCCGTATACAAAAAATACTTTGTGTATCGCACATAACCTTTAAACGATTTACATAAACTGGCGAAAATCAATTCAAATACTATAACTAAGTAGCATCAAGGTTTATCAAAAGTTAGTATGTCGTCTAGATTAAAATTATCAATTTCAAAATCAAGGATATTATTGTTTTGATTTTTTTTTTTTTTGTAAATTTTGATCATCATGGATTGATGATAATGATCAACACAACCAAAAACTGTATACTAAAAAGTAAACAAAAATAATTTTATTTTGAAGTGACTTGCGTTATGAATAATTCATCGGGTGCGAGAGGCACAGCACACAAAAACCAACAACAAAATGTGGAAAATAATGGAAAATTAAAAATTGGTTTTATTGTCTTTTCCGCACAAAAATTGTGAAATGGGCGTGGAATTTCTACTTATGATACTGAATTGGTGGTTTAATTGCATATTGCAAAAACGATTTTTTTTTTGCTATATAGATTATACGAATTTCAATGTCACCGCCTCTATTTTATTATACTTTGCGTTTTTCGCATAATCCGTATCCATCCATCCATCACCGCGGTATTCTTTTTATTTAAACCATATAAATGCACGGCTTGCGTCTCAACGGTGTTTTTTAATTTAATTAAGAGCACGCGGTAACGCACTGATTGGAGCACCTTTGGCAAATTTTTTGTCAATTTTCGCAGATTTTGATTGATTGATGTTTAAAAATTATACTTACTTTGTTAGAATTAATAAAAAAATTGTCATGCGCGCTTTAAAATTGGTACATAATACATGGTACATGGGCTAGAATAGTTTTTGCGAAAGCAAAATTTATGAAAATTTGTAGTTTTCACAACATTGCGTTTTTACAAGGTGACGTTTAACTCAATCTGTCGGTTTATAAAAATGCTACATGAATAAGGCATATTCGCTCATTTGAGAAAATACTTTTGTCATTTACGAAACTTAATTTTTATGAGAGAAAAAATCAAACAACTCAACTTAATTCTCAATAGACGATTGAGTTGAATGGACATTTTCATGATATTCGTTCACTTTTTCATCGAATTCAACACTAAAGTATTGAAATGAATTCAATGTATTTTATTCAAGTGGAATTAAATCGAACACAGGTTCAGATTGCGCAGTATGATTATCACAAATCCAACCTTGAGCATCAAGTTATATACAGTTAGTGCTATTCCTGGCCAATCAAGTGGATTCAAAAACTCGGTCGTATGGCGATTTGATTTTGAATCAAATTATTCAGATTGTCTACATCCTTGTTCTTCGCTGCCAAAATCGCTCGTTCGCTGAGCCAATCGTGATTCATGTAATTTCGGCTGATGTCCGGCAACACTTTCGTGATAAGCACTTTCTTCGACGTCATGAACATGCAAAAATTCGAGGGAAAAGAAATTAATCCGGTCGAAACTTAAACGGGAATTTGACCATAGCTACTTTGTTTGGAAAAATCAGCAGTTTATTAGTCGTTCTGTAATGCGACACACTTAACAATTTCAGACGCATGCATTGAGTTCATCTGCAGCTGTCGATCTCGGAATAACAGGTAGCGTTTGACGAAAATCGCAGGCCAGCAGAATCATCGCTGTACCTACACGTCTTAAGTTACTTCGTAATTCCTCCATCGTTAGATTGAAGGCTTCTAACGATCGTTTATGTCCCATTGTGCACTCGTCCTAGATGATGATTCTGCATTCTTGCAATACCTTTGCCTTCATCGAGTTCTTAGTAATTGAGCACACTGCACTGAGAGAAAAACACTATCGCATTAAAAAAATTACCATCGTTTTAAAAAAAATGCTATCGATAGTCAACCGATCATAATATTTATTATAATGATAGTACTTCCATTATAATTTGTTTGCTGTTAATTTGATAGTATACTTTCAGAATAATAATAAAATAAAATTTCAATTCAATAAAACGAATTTTCTATATAACAGCATAATTCTTTAGATTCGATCGAATGAAAGACACATAAAGATAATCATTTCTGTCAAAGTAATTGTATTTCATATCATATCGATGATCAAGTAGTTCCATATGAAAGCAGGGCATTGCTTATTTAGACATAATTTCCATTATTTCTGCAAGATAAATGTTTCTATATGAAATTTTGATTTATTCTGAGTGATAAACAGATATTAAAATAAGAATTTTTTTTACATCGAGGTGAGGTTACCAAGACGTAGGGAGTTTGGTTTCGAACTATGAAACATTGAATTCTTTATATAAAAAAATTCGGACGTCTCATCATACTGCAGTGACCAAACTACAAAAATATTAAAAATACTTTGAACTTACATACAAAGTATCATCACACTGCCTTAGCGAATTATTATGATTCGCTACGCAATTGTCGACCTCCTAGTAACCTTGAATTTTGTTGTAATTAATGCGTACATGCGATTTCTATATGAAAGTTTGTTTATCATAAAAATAATAAAAAAAAAATTGACAAAAAATTTTTCATATCGAGAAACTCCTTTCAAATTTGTTCTTTAATGACAAAAAAGATTACAATTGTTCTGTTAATGTGACAACATGTATATCGAGGAATATTAGTTGTTAATAAAACAATTAATGCTTGAAACAGACGTGCGGAATTTCCGCATGCGGATACGCAAGCGGAAACGCAAGTTAACTACATGCGCGTATTTTTAAGACATTGCGTTTTTATTTTTCAGTAGAGTTTTTAATAAACAAATACAATTTGTTTTGGAATTTCTGTCAAAATATTGAAAAGCCGTCGTGATGTTAATATTAATTCATGTTATTTTTTTTTGTTATGTAGTCAACACTGCTGCGGTGCGTTTTTTTTAGAAATAGAGACAACTCGCGGAAAAACGCAGCCTATGCGGAATACATGTATTTCATTTGATTTAAAGTCGTGTATTCTAATTTAAACGCACGCGTTTTTCCGCACGTCTGTTTCCAGCATTATGGTCATATCAACAAACTACGATTAATATGAGAAATTGCTTGTTTAGATAACAGTATCATTTTATAGCAATAATTACAATTTCAAATTTTCAATACGAAAGGAGAATTTCTCTCAGTGTGGCTTGTCATTCATGTGGATAACCATCGGCAACTTCAATGAAGAATGTGCCATCCGGCCGCCATCCAGCAATGTGGCTGCAATTTCCGATGATGCAACAGCTAGCGCTATTTGAGGTCTCGAGTGAACTGTGGCCAAAACCAATGAAATCAGAAAGGTATTACCTGTCCTACCGGAAGCATCGAGGAAAAATATTCCGCCGTTTCCTTCGTCAACTGAATTCATTAATGCGTCATACACATTCTTTTGCTGTGCATTCAAAAGCAAGATATTCGTTCGTACTATTTGGCTCAATGAATCTCAATCGTACACTTGCTCTCGTTGCAATTCACCACTAAATTCATCGTGCAACCAACGAATTGGTGTCGGCATGCCCAATTTCAAGAAAAAGCTGCAGCATATAAAAAGGCACAAATCTTCAATCATGATCAAAGCTTCGTTTTCGTATCTCGTCGTTTATTTCGAGCTCATAATTCAATGTTGCAGTGCGAACTCGATGCAAAATGTCGTCAGTCATGTTGTCCTTGTATTTGTTCCTGCACAATTCTAATTGGTTCGATAGATGACATGACGTTATGATGATCGCGAACAATGTACGCATTTGATTTGTCGGCGCAGTAGCAGTAGCATCGGCGAGTGTTTAGTCCCAATGTGAATCGTTTTCCAGGATCGCAAGTGATCGTGATGAACAAATTTGACCGTCCGTAATGCCGCACATACGTTATAGCACCCTGTGCATATTCATTCATATACCGTGGACTCTCAACATATGTCGCTGGTAGAATGTTGGCATCGCGCAGATGAATGTACTGCTCCGAACGTAGTTTTAATTGATTGAAGCGGATGAAATTAAACGATATTGACAATATCTCAAAAGATGATTGGCCTTGCCGCACCATCAACCAACAAGTATAAAAATGCATGGAACTGACCTTACTCGTTTCTTCACCTGCAAAATGAATATGTTTTTTATATAGCAATTCAAGTACAATCGACAGCTCAATAACTAACCGGTCAGCGGATTGACCTTTTTTTATCTGGAAGTGTCAATGGATATTGAAGTGCAGCATTTGATCGATGTGTTTCGTATGTTGCCAACAATCACAACTGTGACTTAGTCGATAGTGGGAGCATTGTACTGTCGTACATGGCCTCCGGTTGGTCTTTTGTCCGCTCTGATGATTATTTCGTATTCATGCAAAAGACAATGAAGTTCTCCGATTATCTCCTGTATCTTTCAAACGAAATAAATTTGAAGGAACTTTGGTTCTTCATGGTGACATCAACGCTCCGCTTCATAGAAGACTAAATAGAAGGCAATTTTGAATATGGTGAGTACAATCGTTCAACATTATCGAAATGGTGAACACGTGGTGACGTCATTACATAAAATAAAAAAAGTGAAAAAATTTTCCCTCCTAAAAACTGATAGGAAATAATCCTGCATTTAAAAATTTCCAAAATATATATTCCTTACCTGATTTTCTCGATGCATACGTAAAGTAAAATTACTCCAAACATACCGACAGCGAAAATCAAAAATTACTTTAAATATTCCTCCTTCACCAAAATGCAATATTTTTACTCTCAGCCGAGAAATTAAATTTCCCAGTAAATTTTTGGGGCTGAGAGTAAAAATGTCGTGATTTTTTGGGCTAAGAGTAAAAAAAATGTCATGATAGCAATAATTAGTGTTGCCATCGCATTTTTCGGTGATGGGATTTGGGTTATCTTCACATACATTCGTTGCCGGGTTGACGAGTAAACACATCGGTTCTAAATGACGTCATGAGAAAGCATTCCCTAGTGGAAAAAATCAAATATTTATACCAAAAAATTATACAGAGGAATACCAAAATCAACTTATTTTTGTATAAATGATTAATTTAAATACAAAATATACTTTAAATTGGTTAAAGTTTAATACATTTCTAAACCAAAATACTACTTAAATTATACATCTCAAAAATTATACAAATTTAAGTATGAATTTTGTATATACAAATATTTAAAGTAAGTCAAAATTAAACATAAATATACATAAAATATGATTTTAAATATTATACACGTATAAGTGTTAATTTTAACCTAAAATTAACTCTTAAATTCAAATTTTAAACTAAATTAAGTATATTTGAGATAAATACTTAATACGGCAGTTTAAAAGTTTAAATATGGTTAAATATTTTATACAAATTTAAATATTAATTTTAACATCATTTTTAACAAATATTTAAATTTAGTCAACATTAAATATAAATTTAAAACATTCTTTAAAGCGAATTATTGGAATCAAAAATTGTATATTACACATTTTAAAAAAACAATTTTAATCATCACTTTTCATCCTGTACGAGACATGAATTTCCCGCAAAAAGGAAAATTTCCCACGAACTGGCAACACTGATGCGCATCAATACTATCGTGTTGAAAAAATATATTTAGTAGTAATCGTATTTCACGGTCTTTTGTATGTTGGTGTGCTGTTGTAGTTTGCACCAAATGAAACAAACCAAATTAAGTATATTTTAAGTTTAATTGTGTATTTAAATATATTGATTTATATTGTTAAGAATTAAACTCTACATAGTTATTGCTTTGGTGTTGCAGTGGTTAAGGTGTACACCGCTAAGTGTGTTTTATTAACGCAAAAGTAGCCGGTTCGAGTCCAGTCGGAGTCCAACATTTATTCTAATTAGGCAACGATGTTATCGGTTCAAGTATTCACTACACTGATTGAAAATTGACTGAAAATACTAGAATTAACAATGGCGTGAAATAATCAATGGAGAGGAACTGATGACGTGGCATGTCCGCGAATACAAACAACCACATGGAAAAATGATTTAAAATTATAATACGCATACATCGGCAGTCACAATGAATGGAATATTTTCATTATATTCTAATTCTATCTCAAGTACAATATAATTTTTGTTTAAATTTAAAAACTATACTAAAATTATATTGCCATAACCCACTAAAATTATACTTAAAAAATTCTTAATTTTGTTGTTTTTTTATCATAATTAACACCTTAAATGCACATATATTGGTATAAATTTTATAACACAAAATATATAAAAATTATACTTTTAGTAAGATAATGTTCGAAAGTATAATTTGTGTTTAATTTTAAAAATTATACTAAAATTATATTGCCATAACCTACTAAAATTATACAAAAATTATTATTAAATTTCTATGAAATCGTAAGTTTATTTTTAGTATAAAAAATTTCAATTTTTCCACTAGGGTTGATTTGTACTGTTGCGTGTGTGTGAGAAAATTTCTGGATAGCGTGGTATCTCTATAGAAATAATGATTTTATGTTCCCAACTGTTGGGTGCCCTGAAACCACCCAATGCGAAAAGGACACCTATCAAATTCCGCAACGCCTAAGTCAATGTACAACGCCAACTACTGGGTTGTAGCATTAATGAACACACCTCATCGCCATCTCTTATTTATCTCGTTAACTTTGTGTTTTTATCAATTAATTTTACGGTTTTCTGATATTTTCCAAGTTTTGCATCGACTTTTCACGCTTTCACGCAAAAAATTCAAAATTTCATAGAAAAAAAAATCAATTTTCTTCGGGTTTTTCTGGAAAGTTTCCGAGTTTTCTACTCAGATTTTCCAATTTTTCTCTTCAAAAGGCCATCTGAATCAGATAGGCGCAAAATCCAATACAAAAACATCATTTTTCGATTTTTCAAATTTTCCGACTTTTCAGGTGGATTTTCCCAACATTTGTTTTAGTAAGAACCATCTAAGACCATCGTAAGAGCCAAATCGGTTCAGCCGTTCTCAACTGATGCGCCCACATACATTTTTTACATCATTTTTATATATATAGAAGATAATTTTTGATGTTACTGCTTTGTTGGGTGATGCAAGAAGAATTTATATTTGCCAGCAAATATAATTATAAAATATACATACAGCCTAATAATTACATAATAATTTAAATTTTATTTTTTTACAATTATTTGACATATGTATATGCTATAATGTAGACAATCATGATTTTAATTTTGTACATAGATTGCCAAAATTCTACACAACTTATATTTATAGTAGTCCGCCACCAACGCCATCTATTGAAAATCATCCAAAGTGACTATATCCCTTTTCCTACATACCCACACAAATGTGCGGATAAGGCAAAAAAATCATGTCAAAAATTTATTTTTGTTTTGTGTTTTGAACCAACTTACACAATTGTGCGTACCGTAAATATATTTTCGTCCAAAAAACAAACACTATAACCGTACACACAATTGTGTTGGTTGTACGTCAAATCCAGCGATATTTTTTATCAAAACGCCAACATACTATGTTTTCTTACTCACACATTTGTGTGGTTTGGACTTAAATTGTGACAATTTTTTTTGTAGATTAAGGGATATAAATAAATGATCATTGTCGAAATACAATTTTCATTGGTGGTGTTAAATGAATTTCCACTAGACATGCATTGGCATTTTTTCTATATGCAAAACACACGATGGTTGGTTACTAAATTACATTATACATGTCCGCCCAAAATCATAGGAAGATCTTTGGCATATCGTCATGAGACGACGATAACAAAAATTTTGGATTTACCGTAGTAATCGAAAAGATGATTCGGCAAATATAGATAACCGAAGAGGGTAGGAATTCTAAACGAATGCATTAGCGTATTCACCAGCTGAGAAACTTCAGGAATACCAATTAAAATCAGTCACATATGTAACTTCAGCAGCCGTACTTACCTCTCAGTTAGAACTTTACAACAACCGACGGAGTACAAAAAATATTTATTTATTTATTTATTCATGAACATATAGTCCAATTATATAAAATTACTAGCTGGAGTACCCGGCTTTGCCCGAATTATACACAAATTATTTGTTGGCCGTGAAAGAAGCAAGGACTTTCCAAATTCACGCCTGCAAACTTTAGGGATTGTCCGTGAGCTTTGTTCATTGTTATGACAAATGAAAGTCTAACTAGGAACTGGATTCGTTTAAAGCCGAATGACTGGTTGGTTGGTATCAATGGTATGCGAGGTATGAATATGTCCTCGGCAAAAGACTTTTAACACGGAGCCGTGTTCCATTTCATAGTTTTGGCGGGTCCATATTTCGCAGAAGCATTACTGATGATCCTTTCTTCAATTTCCAGATATGAGAAGGCATTCCAGGTGGCTCCATCTTGTAATAATTACGGTCGATATTACAACAAATATTGATGCATATAAAATATTTGTTAACACTAACACGGTTTTTCTCGGCTGCCAAAATGTATTCGTGCTAAATTTGTAAGCACTCGCTATAGTGGATCAAAAGTTTGCATATACATATATGTAAATTCCTTCTTACAGGTGAGCATTGAGAAGGGGTAATATTTTTGATCACTAACTCTCATATGTTTCTTCTCGGCTGCTAAAACGCATTGGTGCAAAATTGGGAGCAATCGCTCGAGTTCATCAAAAGTTGGAGAAGGGGAAATGTTTTTTGATCATTAAACCTTTATGTTTTTTCTCGGCTGCTAAAAAGTATTGGTGCAAAATTTGGGGGCCATCGCTAGAGTGAATCAAAAGTTTGCATATATTGTAAATTTTTTACTTACAGATGAGCATGGGGAAGGTGTAACATTTTTTAATCACTAACTTCCCTATGTTTTTTCTCGGCTACTAAAAAATATTGGGCCTTTCCATCTGCCTTTCAGGTCGTAAAAAACAGATTTTAGGTTGACGACCCCATGAAAGGAAGCGTCTCGAAAAATACCCACTGTTCATTTAAAATTCTTTATCTCAGATACTTTGACAAGTTGGATTCAATATAAGGAAGTGGACAAGCAATCAAACAAAAGAAGCCTCTAAACAACGCAGCCGAGACCAAAACCGAATACATATAAAAAATAGAAGTTGATGAAAAAATCAAAGCTCTGGGATCCTTGAACTAACCTTTTTCGACATTGACCTTTCTGTACACACTAGATCAGCGATGAAACGAAACGTCCTTTCTATGACTATCAATTTATTTGATCCGCTGGGTTTGGTTAGCGCCATTAATAATCACGCTCGAAATTATATTCAAGAAACTCAATTGGGAGGAACCCATCTCATTAGAACTTTCTCAACAATGGTTTGCCGATACATAAAAAAACTTGTCTTCCGTAATGATTTGAAAGTTGCAAGATGCATAGGTTGCAAAAGAGAATGACTCGGCGAAGTTCAAGGATTTAGCGACGCATCTATTTGAAAGTAAGTACCACGCTTAGTGCCAAGCGAAGTCATTCTAGTTGCGAAACTACTGCAAGAAGTCATAGACGTTAAATAGGCACCAACTTATATGTTGATTGGCCCCTCGATAACACGATCATAGACTCAAGTTGATATACTAAAGTAAAATTCTTGTTTTCAAACAGAGTGTCAGAAATCTGAAGCTTGCCTGAATACAACAATGGCAGTTCATTAATCACAGTATTTGATAGACAAAACCGAAATGGTTGAACGACATTAAAAACGATCATTCAAAATAGGGAGAAACCTGAAAATCTGAGGAACATGCAGCAGTTGAATTGAAACATGCCAATTGATAACCGCTTCCAAAGAAGATGACAGATTCTTTCAGTTAATTTTAAACTAATTTACATATTACCTATCAGCCTTCTGGGTCAATGTCGTCAAAGAACTATATTGGCTAACTTGAATAGTGTTGAGGATAAATCGTGTTTAAGTTTACCTTTAGTAATTCCTATTCATATCCAATCTCGATAAACTATTACTTTTATTTTAAACTTCACTATGTTTTCGTCCCTTTACCTAAACAATACAATTTTTTCATGTACACAGTAGTGTTGTGTCTGATACATCGGAAAGAGCTTAAGCTACTTAACAACAAATAACTTTTTAAATAAAACATGAAGATGATAGTAAACCGTACGTATCGTATAGAATGAGAACAAAACAGGAAAAAAATCGTTCAACCCAACTACCAAACTATGAAACCAGAAGCAATAAATCACCCTAAAGGGATGTCAAATTATTTTACTTATAATTTTTATATTATTTATGATAGTTTTTACAATAACAAAAACAGTGTCGACGACTCGAACTCGAATGACAATACCAGCAAATTATAAACCTCAAAAGATGGTAGAAATATACGAGTGGAGACGAAAATTACTCTTACGTATCTCCGTTTGAAAGTCGAAAACGTAATTCATCTTTTCAAAATATATACAGGGAGTCGTTTGCGCAAGGGTTGATTGGAATCAAAAAATCCTATATTTTACCACAGAACATATCTCGACATAATTCGCGAAATTCGCGAAAGATAAAAATCATTAAACCCCAAAATTACATTGAAATTAATGTGCCGACGAAAAATTTAATTCTCCCAGCGTATATTGGTGCTGCTGGATGATCAAAAGTCAAACCAAACGCAAAACAAAAAACACTCGTTACATGACATGAATTTTTAATCAGAATCCAAATGGAATTAATATATTTGTGATGTCGTATATAGACGATATTTTTATATATACCAATAATATTCGCTATACAGACTCTCAAAGATTTATCTTTTTTGATCTTTTGCGATATACGAAAATATTTTCTAGAAAATAAAAAATATATTTTAATTAATTCAATAATAATAAATTTTTTCTCAACTATCTATAAAAAGCGCACACAACTACTCGTGTAGGGTGTACCCCAATTTTTAGTTGTGTATCAAAATTAGAAAACATTTAGGCACTTTTAAATTCGCTTTTTGATACTCGTATTTAAATGAATCATTTTTGGTTTTCCCTCTTACCATCGATCGTCTGTATATAATAACGGAATATTCAGCTCTTTTAACCTCAACCCTAGTATTTTTTTTTTGTCTTGACTTTTTTGAAAATGTATTTAAATTTTTCATGGAAAATAGCTTAACCGTGAATGATGATGATGTGCGGATGATGGTAATAAAGACGAGTATATGAGTATACGGAATGGAATACACAGACATAATTTAAGACTATTAAAAGACGAAAATTATTCTTGATGACAATAAAAAGGTGTAAACAATTGTAATCAAATCACTATAAAAATAATAAATTTATTTATGTGGTACGTGAAGCGAATGTGAGTTGGGGTAGATAATTTATTATTGCGCGCTCTTCAAGTACAGCGCGTTTGTACAGATAATTGTTGGTTGGGTATACCATCAATTTTGCTTCATCGTGCACTCTATCAACATCCATTATATTTTTTGAACGTATGTGTTTACAGTAGCATAAAATTAATTGCACTTTATTTAAATTAACAGATGTGGTAATTTGCTTTTAATTGCCCTCAAATTATTCTGTAAATGTGTGGTTTATTTTAATTGAATGTTAATGATTTAACAATTAATAATCTGTTCTTTTCTTATATTAAAGCGCCAAAGGCATTTTAAGGTTTTTCTTATGACTGAAACATGCCATTTGCATTAGCCATATAATAAAACATTTGCATTGGAAAATTGGTTAGATTATGAAAGCTTTTTAAAAGGGAACCAGGTAACTTCTCTCGCGAATATTTAAAAAAAAGTTATAAAGCGAGTTGTTAGCTCGCGCCGTCATTATGCTTAAATCTTGTAATCGATTTTTCGCCCACTTCCTGATGTCCAATTGAGATGAAATTTTGCACAGTCATCTTAAAGTCAGTCCACCGAAAGTGGCAGCTTCCAAAAGAGGATTGCCATTTTTCAAATATTTTGAAAAATACATATATCATTTACGAGATAAACGACTATGAACTAAAAGATTCTAAATTAATTTTACAACAATACCGTCCCAGATCAGTTTTACAAAATTCAAGCGGAAATGATGTGTGGGTACTTGTACGGCCCATAAGGATTAATTAATTGGTGTTTGGAGCGCACTAAAATCTAATTTGTACTAAAAAAAAAATTTTTTCTTTTGTTTTTATATAAAATCAAGTCAGTTGTGAGTTGACCGTGTACTGAGAGGATATCAAAGCTCGTTTGGATAAAGTACATGAATTGTGAACGTTTGGATAAAGTACATGGGTGAACCAGTATAGGCCATATCAAGCATCTAAGTGTTATTATGGATGCGAACAAGTTAACCATAAATCGATAAATAATAACCATTTTCAAACAACCATCAATTACACATGTTAACGCTTCAAATATATCCGAAAACTGGCCGATACAGCAAAAGAGAATACCAGAGGCTTTAAAGCAATTGGTCCCCAAGGAGAATTACGGAATTCGAGAAACTACATCCATAATAATTGTACGAATACCAAATTTGAGAGATTCACATTCCACAGTCACAACAAATTTAATGTGTCCATTCTCGACGTTACATTCGAGTATATGTTGTATCAGTGTTCGAGAATTAGAGAGATGGACGTAATGGAGAGGCGATCGCTTATTAACGAGAAGTCGCGATGCTATAACTGTTTGACTGATTCTGATGCTGTACATTATACCTGTTAATCAAAACGATCAGATTTGCCGAAAACGGCATAACATACCAGCAACTAGGCAGTTGAGCTCAGATATCACGAGCTCTTCACCAATTAACATGGTGCTCACCTCACAAACGTAGACTTGACAACCATGAGCACACCTCCAATCAACTCAGAGGATACACCAAAACAACCAAACCAAAAGAGGTTATAAAGCTACCGTACCAGTAACCCATCGAATGCAACCCAATCTTCCTACTTTCCAATAGCTCTTACCGACAGCGTTGGATAATGTGTCCGATGCGTGTAGACGTATGCAGCCATGCCATGTTCTTCTCGATTCCGGCTCACAAGCATTATTTGTCACGGAAGATTGCATAAACTGTTTAGCCTTACCACGATACAAGACGCATATCAGTATTAAAGGAGTTAATTACTCTACCGCGGGAACCAGTCGAAGTGCAACGATGTTAGAGATATCACCATAGATTTGCCATTAAACCGAAGTTGCATAGTAAACGCTCTAAGACTCCCATCCATGACCTGTGCAATATCATCCACAAATGTGAATCCGAAACTATGGGATGACGAAGAGCCAAATCCCTGGGAAATAACACGAACCAGTTGCCCAAAATACTATCTTTGGTTGGATAGTTGCCGAAGTTAGCAATACCAGATCATCGAGCTGCTTAGCACAATTAACGTCGTGCACAGAACCTGACATCGATCATCTCATCCGAAATTTCTGGAAAACCCAAGAAGCGCCAACCACCGTGAGTAACCTACGGTACAGCCTCAGCACCGTGTTTGTCCACGAAAACGTTAAGAACGATCGCCGACAACAGTGGTACCAAGTTTCCAGCCGCTTGGAAAATCATAGATGTTTATATATAAACGATCTGATGTCAGATGCTAATTGTGTGATGGAGGCGGTAAAGCTCCAAAGCGAGATTCTATGTTTATTAGAGGCAGCAGGCTTTCACCTACGGAAATGGACGTCGAACAACCAAGTACTACTGGAAATCATATCGAAAGTCAAGAACTGTCACCCATCGAATCTCGAGTGCGATCAAATAAGTTATTGGACTGGCGTCCAATATATTTGATCTGGTGGGATGGCTGTCACCATCCATCATAATGATTAAAATCCTATTTCAGTCGTTATTATTACTAAATCCTCAGTGAGATGATCCATTGCTCACCAACATATCAAAGAAATGGCACGAGTTCAGGGAAGTATTAAACCATATCGACCAAATATGTAGTCTACTTTGTGCCGACGAAGGAGAATCCGGCTGATTGCGCCTCACGCAGACTTCCATCATCAAAACTGCTAAATTTCGACCGGTGGTGGAAAGGCCCTAATTGGCTTCATCAAGATCAAGAACTCTGGCTTATTCAAACGAAACTGTTCCAAACTCCGCAGTGTACTAATGAAAAAAGGCCAAATAAGTTACAAATAAGTGCCA
Source organism: Nephrotoma appendiculata (assembly GCA_947310385.1). Taxonomy (NCBI): domain Eukaryota; kingdom Metazoa; phylum Arthropoda; class Insecta; order Diptera; family Tipulidae; genus Nephrotoma; species Nephrotoma appendiculata. The sequence continues at coordinate 379,043,430 of OX371223.1, forward strand.
CTGCTCCCACGATGTTCTGGATGATTTGTCACAAAAACATTTGACGTTCTCTAAACTTATTCGAATCATCGCTCGATTGTTGCATTTTACCAATAACATCAAAAAGTCTAACCAGAATGAAGATAAATTGAAGCGGTTAACCATCGACATACGACAAATATCTTTTTCAAGTGGGTCCAGAAGGATGGGTTTGCTACTGAAGTTTCTTCAATCAAAAAACAACAACCATTTCCCAAAGACAGTAAGCTAGTTGTACTTAATCCATTCATATAGATGAACACGAAATTTTACGGGTCAGTAGCAAAATCTTGCATGCCAATATCCATCATCAAACCAAGCTTCCGATCATATTACCAGCGAAACATATTGTACAATTAATTATCACCGAGACCCATATCAATTATATGCTCGCAGTACAGTCGTTGATAGTGGCCACATTAAGGTAAACGTGTTATATCGAAAAATTAACCAACTTCGTGTTCAACCAAACGGGCGGTGGATTATGCTGGTCCAATTACACTTCGGTCTATTGTAGAAAGGCGAGTGAAACCTGATAAAGGATACATAGCGATCTATGTATGCATGAGCAACAAGGCCGTTCACCTCGAGCTGGTTAGCGATTTATCCACCAACGGTTTCCTAACAATGGCACAATGGCACCAATTTTGTTGGTGCAAACAACTAACTTCACGAAATCTACAAAAAAATAAATTAGTTCAAGATAATAATCTGATTTCAAATTTTTTATTAGATTACCAAACCAAGTGGCATTTCCCCCCCACCATCTGGGCCAAATTTTGGTGACTTATGTGAAGCAGCTGCGTGAAGTCCACGAAATATCATTTAAGACGAGTTTTGGACAATATCATACTGAACTTTGAAGAAATGACCATTTTATTGGCTCAAATCGAAGCGATCCTGAATTCACGAACGCTCTGTTCGTTATCGTCGGGTCCAGACGACAACGAGATGTTAACGCTGACCTATTTTATCATTATGGTCAGTCTATGATATTGCCACCCGATTCAAATTATACCAGTATGAGGGAAACACACTTACACGTTGGCATCAGATCCAATATATGATGCAACATTTTTGTTAGCGGTTTTGTTACGAATATTTAACTACATTACACAACCGTTCCAATTGGCAACATAAGCACCGCAATATTAAACCAGGTGATGATGGTACCCCACCAGCACAATGGTCATTAGGCAAAGTTCATGAAGATCATCCGGGCCAAGACGGACTCTTAAGGGCTAGTTATATAGCCGAAAACGAAACGGACCGAAACGAAACGAACGAATTGAATACATGAAAACATACTAAACCAATTATATAGAAGAAACGAACGGAGGAATTGATGCAATTCAATTTGCTTTCTTTGTTGCTTGTCTTTGCAGTTATACACTATCGGTTATGTTTTTTTTGTTATCCTTAGTAGCACTTATGTCAAATTGGCAAAATATTTTATATTTTGTATAAATTTACATATTTTGTATATTTCTATTTAGTTTGCCAAATATAAAATGGATTTTCCACGTTAGTTTTCATACACACGAGAAGTAAATTTCAAATAATATAAAATTAAAAACAAATATGAAAATGTCAAAACCGTTTCAACAATTCGTCTATATAACCATATCTCTTTCGTCTTTCGTTTCGTTTCATTTCAGTCCGTTTCGTTTTCGAGCCCATTACGAGTTGCTGCAATTAGGACGAACACCAGAATATTTAAACGGCCCATAACCAAATTAGTGCTGTTACCAGTATCTTGAACTTTCAGTTCAACGTCGGCGGTATATTTAGAGCGCACTAAAATTTAATTTATACTAAAAATGAATTTGCCTTTGCAAAAAGGTTTAATTTCGAATTTAGGTGTATACTGTTTGCGCACAGGCATAAGGCCCTTTCGAGTGCAAATGTCAAACAATTTCCTTTTCTTTCTTTTGTTTTTATATAAAATCAAGTCAGTTGTGAGTTGACCGTGTACTGTTGTGTAGTATAAATCATTATACACCAAATAAAAATTATAAAGATTGTTTAAATAAAAATTAAATATAAAATAAAGTTTATTGTACGTACGAGGGCAAATCAAAAAGTCTTGCAATATCATATGAAAAAAAAAGAATGAGTGAGACAGCAATATTTTTATTTTTCGACATAATCTCCTTTAAGGTTTATACATTTGTCACATCGATCAATTAACTTGCCTAAACCCTCTAAAAAAAAGATTTCTTTTGCTCCATAAAATATTCATTTACAACAGACTATATACTTCATAGTCACTGGAAAATTTGCGACCCCTTAGTGTTTTTTTCAAATTGGGAAACAGAAAGTAGTCACTGGGTGCCAAGTCTGGACTGTACGGTGGATGCGGAATTTCCACGAAGCCGCAGTCCTTTAATGCAGCTTGAGAAATATTAGCCTTGTGCACTGGTGCATTGTCGTGAAGAAGCAAGATTTTTTTCCTAACTTTCCTTGGCCGTTTTTCTCGGATCGCTTTTTTCAATTTTCGCAAAACCTCTGCGCAATATATGCCTGTGATTGTGGTTTTCGGTGGCATATAATCGATTACCAAAATTCCTTCAGCATCCCAAAAAATTGTGGCCAAAACCTTACCAGTAGACGGTTGAGTTTTGAATTTCTTTGGTGGTGGTTCACTACGTTTAATCCATTGCATCGATTCTTGTTTGGATTCCGGATCCCAGTGATGAAGCCATGTTTCATCGCCTGTTATTATGTTAGCCAAGAAATTTTCGGGATCTTCATGTACATATCTAAAATCGCCTTTGAAGTTTGAACACGCTTTTTTTTTTGTTCTGCATTCAACAAACGGGGAACCCATCGCGCACTTACTTTCGACATGTGAAGGTGGTCATGTAATTTAGTATATGTGGTACCGTATGAAAGTGAAAGTCTCCACGATAACCGCGGAACAGAAATACGCCGGTCCTCCAATACAATAGATTCGGCCAAAATTACGTTTTCATGGCTAATAGCATCTGCTGGCCGACCCGAGCGGTTGTCGTCTTCTAATGACTCCCGACCACTTTTGAATAATTTTACCCACCTTGTTACTGTGACATATGATGGTGCAGATTTGCCGTAAACTTTTGATATATAGTTTTAAGGAAAATTCAAAACACGTGTTACTATTGACAAAAACAAACGAACTGTAAAATTTACATCGAAATGTTCTTCTAGAAGTTTCATCGCGACAAAAAATGGTTTTGAAAAATATATTGTTGTCTCCCTCACTCTGTTTTTTTATATGATATTGCAAGACTTTTTGATATACCCTCGTAATTGGACATTACGAGTATTTTAAAAGTGACTGGCGTGAACCAGCCAGTCCACAACCGTGACTAATTCGGTACAATCGGAATGAAGCTTTATACTTGAGCTTTACGAAAAATTAGGGAATCCCGCAGTGAGTTTTGGTCGATATCAATCCACCGGACGTGGCAGCTACTATAGGAGCTTTTTTTGCAAATATTTTGAATAGTATAGTTATTAAAAGAAAAAGATTGTAACATAAATTTCAAATAAAATTAGTTCAGATCAATTTTATATTTTACCGGAAATGACAAGTTTTGATAAAAAAAAGTATGTTTTATCAAAATTCGGCCTATCTTTACTTCTCCCTCTAAAATGTTTACCAGCGAGAATGATTTAAAATATTATTTATTTCCTAAATTGTAAAAAAATGTTTGCATGTCTACTAGCGGTTTCGGTTGGCATTTTAAGTTTAATGTTTAAGTTTGGTGAAGTATGTGCTAACCGAAAATGTCGATAGTCCATTGGCTGGTTTAAATCTATCAATCGCGACTGATTGTTGCTTGTCTCTGTTTTGCCATACAAAGTGTTTACGAAGTCGTCGTATAACTTTTTATATGGCTTCATATGATGGTGATGACGGTATTTGAGAGACGATTTGTTGTCGAGCTTTGAGAGCTGTTTTAAGATGACGGTGACTGCGTTCAACGTGTTTGCTTTTGGATGGTACGCAGTATAGTCCGTATTCGATGTGAGCCTAAGAGTTGCATAAGCTCAATAAAATAGTTTTGATCACAGTTGATCAGCCTTGATCGGTCGTTATGTTGACCAGTGGGCTTCTGGCGTGTATGCGAATCCATTAGATGATGGAAGTGGTCCAACAATGAATGGATCTGCTCAAATCTGTCTGGTGGAATATGAAAGTTACCGTGAGGAGAGTATGTGATTTGAGAAAATGAAAATTTATCAAATTTCCATTTTGACAGGCGCCGATTTGTAGAACTAGAGAAGGAGCGTAAAAAATTTATGAAAAATTATTGCGTTATTTTTCAACACTGACGATAAAATTAGCTGCGCTATATTTTTGTTGTTGAAGCAGAATATAATGAAATAAAATCAAGAAGTATTTGTTTTTTGTTATCGAACGAAATTTTGCTACAAAAATCGAAAAACAACTGAAACTTGTTAAACTTTTTTGAATTTTACACACTCACACTCAATTATTTTTCAAATTTCCGGGAAATCTCCGTTCAATATATTAATAGCACAAACCGATAAAAATACACAATATATTGCGCAACATTGGCGTCACACAAGTATATTGTGCAATAAAATTGGACGTGAAGACCAACCTTTAGTCTGTTATTTCTGAATCGCAAGCTTGTGCTTTTGAAATAGTGATGATGTCGAAACGTGTTGTTGCGGAGGCAAGCTCATGGTTGGAAGACTGAGAACGTGTTTCAGGGACAACATTGTGTTTGCCATGTATATGTTGAACATCTGTCGTGAAATGAGAAACAAAATCTAAATGGCGAGTTTGCCTTGGGTTGCGTTCCGCTATAGAGGAAATTGAGATCTAGTAAGTCACGTGAGATCGTTGAAGATAGTGATTTCTCAACCCATGACAAAATAGCGAAAGTGTTTATTTGCTTGGAAGATTGCAAGCAATTTTCTATCAAATGCGGAATATTTTCTTTCAGCATCTGATAGCTTCTTAAAGAAAAATCTAAGAGGTTCCAAAGTCTCTTTATTTAGCTGCTGTATGAATGTGTTAGATGCATCAGTTATAAGGGTCTTCAGCTGAAGAAATGCATTTTGCCATTTTTGAGGAGAAGAAAATTTTTGAGGCGTTTTGGGTTTCTTAAAATGTTTAGCCGATTATGTGTATTGGGACAAGTGTATCTACGAGTTTTGTGATGAATCGGTAGTAGTAGTTTACTATAACGATAAATTGTTGAATTGTGCTGGGAATTCTCTAATTGCGTTAATTCGTCCTTGAAGTGTCAACACTGACGCCATAATTTGATAGTGTTTGCGGAAAAGTAGTTCCAAATGGAGTAAGTGTTGCTTCTCGCTTTTTGATGCTACGAGAGTGTCGTTAATATATATACAAAAACAAAATCGAGATCTCTCACGATTTCGTTGATGAAACGACGGAATGTGTGTGATGTTACCAAATTTTCCATCGGCTGTCGCTGTATGCGTGAAATGTTTTCTAGTTTAGCTAGCCTGTCGCTAATTGGTTTTAGTGTCTTTTCGAGATAGATATTGCTTGTACTTTTCGTGTGTATATTTGAAATATTTGTTCGCATGTCGTGATTAATGGAGCTGAAGTTTTGAGTCCGAGTGTCAATCATATCGTGTAGTTTGTCGGCAAAAACAGCGAGGTCCTCTTCATGTTTATATGGTTGCGGAATAAACGACGTTTGTAAGTAAGGAGCTGCCTAGTCCATATTTTTGTAATGACAATGACCGTAACATTTTTTCCGACTAATTTACGCTCCTCGGAAGTGGAGTAGCGATCAATTAGTGCTGTCGTTTGCTCGTATTTTTCTCGGGATGTAGGTGTTGTTCTCCGTCTGTGTTGCCGAGAGTGATAGCTCAGTGTGTTCTAACTTATGTTTACCACTGATGATTTTGTTCGTGTCGAACATTATTTTGGCAGTCAACAACCAACTGTTTGGACTGGTTTCTCAGAACGCTGATAGCTACGTCAAATGTTTTGAAGTTGATATAACAGCTTGAAGTTCTGCATGTTGCTGCCGAATATTGTCATCATGGAGCATATGTTTGTTTTCACCGTTATTTTTTATTTTTTATTGATTGTTGTTTTACACACTTTAAAATTTTATTATACTTAAAAATTTTTTTTCAACCATTTTGTAACTGTCGAAGTGAACACGTTGGTTGGAAAACCGTAGGGCGAAAATCGAGAAATTGTGTCGAAATGAAAAATTGTTTTACCTCGGGTGGAGGCTTGGACCACTATTATAAAAAATTAGTTGTTGTACTGGCGAACTTATTATTGTTTCGGAATGGACACGTATTGTTTAGATCAGGGATTGGTGTTACATTTTCGAAAAATTGTGCGCTTACCACTGGTGAGGCTCTCGACCACTTTTCTATAAAATATATCAATTATATAATGGATATGGTTGAACTCTTCATGGAATTGTTATATTTTGGGAGTGTAAACAAAAGCCGTCTTTTATCACAATTTTTATACAACTGTCAAAACTTTTTTTTTAAGATGATCTAAGAACTTATCAAAAGGCGCGCCTTTATGTGAATATATACATTTAAAATTTTAGTTTTAAGAATTTTCAAGCATTGAATTTTTTAAATGATAACAACATTGTTCACTTAAATTCTATTCAGTTTTGAGTCGATTTGACAAAAAGGAGTGAAAAAATAGCGTGACGTTGTTTATGCATAAAATCTCTTACCAGATTTTGTTTCTCTTCCAACACTAACAGAAGCATTTCGGGCATGTCGTTCAAAACACATCCACAAGCTCTTTGTAATCATATTAACAACTGCACACCTTCGAGCTTTCTCAGATGCGTCGCAAAATCCGTGTAGACTGATTGATTTTGTTGTGTGATAATTGATCCATCTGGGTATGGTGATTTCTTCTAGTGACGGTAAAGAGTTTCTCAATCTCCACCACTGCGCAGTTATAGCCGGGGGTAGTGATTATTCCCAATTATGGCATTTGGGGCCGTGAAATTTTTGTAAACACCTTCTACACAAATCCTTTTCCTTAGCAGCTGTGGTCCTTTCCGTTACCGTCAAATCTTGGAACTTTCTGCAAGTGCGCAACTCGTGATCACTAACACAATGAGCACAGCATGATGATAGAAGCGTCAGTGCTACTTGTGTTGCTTTTTTCTGGATTTTTGTTGTGGTGATTCCTTTTTCTTAATGATCCTACATCTAGCAACTGTAGCTAGAGAATGTAATCTTGATTCAAGAAATTCAAAAAAAAAACTTTTCATAGTGCATGCATGCAGTTCGTAGTCCATTGGCTGATTCTACTGTTAAGGTAGGTAAATCCAATAATGTGTTGATGTGATTGCTGGCCATCATCCTTTTGTCTTCATATCTATTGACGAGGGTGCTCCATGCGGTGATATAATTTTCTCCTGACAAGGCTAAATGCCTGAATAGTTTGACTGCTTGTCTTCGGACCACCGAAAGTAGATAATACATTTTTTCTTCATTGGCTAACTCTTCATTAGAATGAACAGTTCTATTGAATAGACTATGTCCATTGCCTATAGTACCCGTAAAATAAGGGAATTTCCAATTTTGGTAACTTTATTTTGGGGCTCTTCGTTATATTGTTATTACAAGTATTTGAGCTGCTCAACCCGTTATCCACTTCTTCTTGTAATGCAATAACAATTGTTTCGTATTTGGATTGAATGTTGTCAAAAACGTGGTTCACGAAATAGTCTTCGAAATAGTCTGTTAGCTGCTTTAATTTCAGTTCGCAATGAACTTGCAATGATTTTGCTAGGTTTTAGCGTTGAAACGTAATCCTCTATTTTGTTTAGGTTTTGTTTCAACATTTCATCAGTTTTGGCAATTTCTGTTCTTTTTTGGGGTTAATAATCCAGTGGCTTCCTCATCTTCTTCAAATATGTAGGAGGTGGCATCGGCTACTTCATCTTCTCTTGCCTATTGCTTATCTTCTTTAGATTGTTTTGCTGTTATTTTTTCTTTGATTTTGAGAAGCATGGATTTCGTCTCTTCAAATGCCATCTGGTCTTGCTTATAATATTCTTGTTTGCGATATGGATGATCATCGGGTAATGTGTGTATCAATTCTGCGTTTGTTGTGCAGAATTTGTTGTACAGAAGTTGAAGGTTGATGAGGCGCTCATCGCAATATTTTATAGTTTTTCTGTAAGGCCCATCCTTTTCAAGTTGATTTTGATTTGATTGATTAATTTTGCTGTAGTGGTTTGCTGGCACACAATTTCAGCGGAATCCATGATGTTCGTCTGTTAGAGCAACTCTTGTTTTTCCAACGTGCCGTTCGTATTGTTACTCGAAGGATCAATGTTTCTCCTAGTGTGTTCGAAAGGAGAGATTTTGTTGTTTATTTGGTTTTTTGAAATAAATAATAATTCGCTTAACTGGAACAATTAAACGAAGCCCGACTGACATGATGCCTAAGTTTACAAATAATATAAATGTTTAAATCTTATTATGAAATTGGCTAAATTTAGCGTTCTGATTAAAACTTGAATTACATGCAGCTTTAAAAATCAATGTAAATCCTCAACAACCAAAATACCCTTTTCTATCGCCCCTTTATAAGATGAATTTTAAAAATAACACAAAACGAATTTATCCTTGTTGTTTCAGGAGGCAAGCTAAATAGCAGTATAGTTATTTTGATTGACGGTATAATGTTGGTGATGATTATGATAAAGTGGAAAAAATAAAATCTCGCATGTACACATATCCTTCAAATATATACTTGTGGATGTATTAGTTGTGGGGGTATGTTTTTAGACAGATACATCAGTAAACCTATAAATGTGTAACATTGAGCGTAAAAGAGGGATTTATCTACAAGGCTAACAGAATTAAATTATTTTACGGCTCACTGACCTAGCTTGGCTTGACCTGAACAAAATCATGATTAATTTAAAGGTGAAATACGTGTGTATGGGAAGTTATTTTAAACATTTAAAATAAACGGATACAATTAGACAAGACAAATGAAATCCTGCATACCTTCACCGTACCAAAAAATAAATAAAAAAAAAGTATCCACATGACCGCATTACATTTTATACAAAATTTTTATGGTTATTTTCCCATTTCAAGCTTATTACCAAATTTTCACTGTTCTCTCCACCCTCATATGATACGCATATTCGAGTTATTTTCATTTTCCCTCATTATACTGACCGTTTCCTAACCGTCGTCATAAATTATAAGAAAATTTATTTAGGATGCGACCGCAACACATACCGAGTATGGTTGGTATGTAGGTACATTGGAATTTAGTTCACTGATCTTTAATAAAAAAAAATGTCAACCGTATCTCGAACGTTAATCAATTTTCACAATTCACCAAACAAATTTAATTGATCTTAAAACTGATGATCAATGATTATCTTTGTAATAAAGGCGCAAAATAATCTAAACCCCAAAATTTAACGGTTGATTAAACAAATTTCATCTTCTCTTATGTGTGTACTTTGAAGTGTTGATATATGATCATGATCTCAATTATTTTCGTAAAAAGTTTAAATACAAAAAAAAAATTACGATCGCGAAGTGTAACATTTTTTATGTCGCTTTTTTAATTCATTTATTGCAAAAATTCGCTTTAAGGTAATTTTGTTTCACTTTTGTCATGGTTATGTATGAATGTATGTGTGCTTATGTGCTGTTCAAACCAACCGATCAATTTTTTTTTTGTTGAAATGGTTGATCTTCAAATCTTTGTATATACTCGTATTTTGTAACCAGTAGCCATTTCAAGCTTAACAACAACAACGAAAAATGTTTAACAAACAAAAAAATCTTTAAAAATCACTTTATATTGTTAAAAGATCGTTCGATCGATTTTTTGTGATGTTTAATTTTCGTGTAGTATTTACTACTGTGCTGCCGCACACTTGGATCCTATGTATGTGCGCCCGGTAGCGCAGCAATGAAATTGATAATTTTTTTTCGGTAGCATAATTGGTTTTTTGTGGTTTTAATTGATATACATAATTTATTTTTTATTTAGTAAAGTTTAACTATGCAATTAAGTTAATTGATTTCTGGGTGGTATTAATAGAGAGATAGCAGCCTTGGATTTTTTTTTCTATTAATTAGCATATTTAGTTGTTGTAACGGTTTTTTGTGATTTCGGAATTTTGAAATAAGTTTATGTTATCATGTAACTAAGCTCATGGTGTCATGTTAATTTAGCAATCGCAAAAACATCCCGGTCATTGACACATATAATTCTGACAGATCTCAACTTAAAACTTAATTGAAACGACAAATTATAGATATTCAACCGATTCGTATCGAAAGGCGGTTTTTCGTATAAACTGTGTGATATTATCTTGTGATATTAACGAACAGCACCTAGATATCGCACAAACGTTGATCATTTCTTTTGTATACAAATATCGCTTATCATCCATTCGTCTGATAATATTGAAAGTATAACGAATGTTTTTGAAGATAATGATTTTTGAGGCATACGGCGAGAAATATTTTGATAAACCAATGGCATATTTCAGAATTTTAATATGTTCTGGACAATGTGAGGTGGCAATCGAATTTTTAACTCGTTTCGAATACCGGTATAAGGTAATTTAGTTGATCCGTTATGTTGTAACCAATACTAAACAAATTTTGTTTTTGCTTTAGTGTCAGCCGATATTGAGGACACTCCAAACAGTAATGCAGCAGTTTAAAAAATTCGAAATCACTGATCTAGCCAAAGCATTTCCGAATGCCATAATTATCATTTACTACTCGGTAAAATACAACCAAATGGAATAAATTCACGAGGCTGCATCTATCAATTCGAATCGAATGGTATTGATGTTAGTCGAAGGCGATCTAATAAGAAAAGAATGTCTGAAAATGCTATTCGAATCTGCGATTTGGCCGAAAATTATATACAGATATTACACTACACACCGTTCCTGTTATGGCAAGATATCACGTCCCTTAAGCTAGCAGAACCCATATAGCAGAACATAACCAGATAGTATGGATAATTATAGGCTAATTAAATGGCCCATTAAAAAATTTTGGGCTCCATCCCTTTCAACTAAAACGCGGGTTCCGCTAGCTTTAGAAAAAGTTGGCAGAACGCATATCAAAAATTGATTTAAAAACAATTGGAAAATTAAAGGTTAATTTTAGGCCCTATTTAAATTTTTTTATTCTGCTCTATTTAGAAAATGAAAAAAGTTTTATTTTTTCAAAGCTAGCAGAACCCAAATCGAAAATAGCAGAACCCAAATCGAAAATCGGATTAAAACCGAAATTAGAAAGCAAAACAAAATCTATTGACAATCAAATAATTTTAGGCTCAATATGGGCTAATCAAATGACTCATTAATAAATGTTCGGCTTCACCCGTTTTTGACCAGACTTCAGTAGAGCCCAACATTTTTAATGTGCATTTGATTAGCCCATAGTGAGCCTAAAATTATTTGTTTATCAATAGATCTTGTTTTGCGTTCTAATTTGGGTTTTGGTCCTATTTCCGATTTGGGTTCTGCTGGCTTTAGATCAAATGACCTGAAGTCTGGTCAAAACGGGTGGAGCCCATATTTTTTAATGAATCATTTTATTAACCCATAATGAGCCTAAAATTATTTGATAGTCAATAGATATTGTTTTGCGTTCTAATTTCGGTTTTAGTCCTATTTCCGATGTGGGTTCAGCTAGCATTAGATTAAATGACCTGAAGTCTGGTCAACAACGGCTCTAGCCCAAATTTTTTTAATAGGGTATTTGATTAGCCCATAATGAGCCTAAAATTATTTGATAGTCAATAGAACCTGTTTTACGTTTTAATTTCGGTTTTGGCCCTATTTCCGATTTGGGTTCTGCGGAAAAACGGGTGGAGCTCAAAATTTGTTAATGGAGCATTTGATAGCACTTAGTGAGCATAGTTTTAGGAGATGTGAGTGGGGCCCAAACCGGTTTTATATTGATTCCTCTTTGACACTCTAAAACAAAAATTAGTTTAACTGTAACTGGTGGTTGGTGTCGAAAATAGCGTAGACAATTCATTTTGGCGTAGAAAATGTCGACAATATGAAGACAATGTAAACAATGAATATTATTACTGTTTTTGTTGTTTAACCTTCGGAAGAAAAGTGACCTGGTCCAAAACCACAATTCTCGACGTTCGAAGGTCTTTGATCAAAAAATTAAAAAAAAAATCGTCGTGTCTGGATGAATGTCTGTACCCGTCTTATGTAAATTAAATGTGCAAATTTTATGAACTCTATCTCTATCCTATTCTAAATCTCCCAACACAACGGCATGCCTTACTTTTTTCCCATACACGTGAAGTATATTGTTTGAAAGGTCCTGGTTCATAAATCCACCGTTTTTGAGCTGGTAACTAATTTCTCGTTTATTATAAAATATATAGTTGTCGTATATCGTTGAAAAGGTCTTGAAGAATGCCTTTAATTCTGCAAAAAACCTTAGTCCTACCATGGTGGCGCTGGGAATAGTTATAACTTTTATTCCTTCTATTTAATTATGTGGAATATCATTTAAAAGTTCTTTGAAAATGCAACAATTATGTTTTCAGCTCTCGTTCATAATCCCATCGTGTTGGCGCTGGTATCTAATTATTCCATTATCATTTAAAATATATATAAGAGTCGTATATAATTGGAAAAGTCTTGAAGAATGCTGTAAATTTTTCTGAAACATCACCAAAATTTTATTAACCCTTTATAGGGTTAGAATAGTTTTGTGGAAAATTATATAATTGGCATTTTTCGATTTTCCATTTATGTAAATTTTCCAAGTTAGCAATGGTAACTCGAAGTTTTAAATAAGTCGTGGTAGGAGAATTTTTTCTTCATGCTTACCAAATTTTAAACAAATTAGAACTGTTTTGATTTTTCGATTCATTGTATAATGAATGAAAAACTGGTCTAAAATCCGAAATTAATGATGATCGTATATTATGAGCAAGTTTTCCTGAGTCGTTTGAAGATTAATTTTCTCACTGGAAATTTGCGATATACCATATGCCAATTTCAAGTGAATTTTTTAGGTTTATCAATTAACTTTCTTCGGTATTTCAAATAAAAATATTAATTTACAGTTTTTGTGATAAAATTAAGCACACTGTTCGTCTCAGATCTGCCAAGAATTTGTGGCATTTTGTTATTCAGCTAATAGTTCAATTAGCTTGGTACGCTATTATACGTGGCACCATTTTTTCACATATGCAACTGTGTACAAAAATTAGATTCTGCCCGCTGAAATTAGTATACAGGACCAATAACTAATGATTTTAACATGCAATGCCTAAGGTTGTAAATTTATTTTACTGATCATAACTTGGTTGACTGATGCTTCTAATATTGGGACAACCTAATATTTGGAGTAATATAATGTCGAATTCTATTCAAGCAAAATTTTGAAAAAATCGATGTCAATGCAATAAATTTACAGCAAGTATCACCAAACTTTATTGCAATTGCATTGAATTTTTTGATCTGAGAGCAAAAATTATTTCTCGTATTACTTTCGGTAAACGCCGTGCAAGCTACTGATCGCGTGATTTACATATCGATAAATAAGCATACATTGGTACTTTACTTAACTTTAAACCCAGGTGTTTAGTACCTGGTTTAATACAGGTAGACACAGTTTCGAAGTAATCTACTTCGAGTAATTAGTCAAGGAACATCTTCAAAGAATTTTCAGCATCAAGAGTAACAAGTTTCAATTCTAGTCGAAATCGTGTTCTTCAAGATGTATTTTAACGAGACCAAATAAAAAGTGGTTATGTTTCGGAGCTGTACGATATTTCTCTAGGCAAAGCATATAAATCCATAACTCGTTATGGATTTATAAGATTCATAAAAATATTGGGGTATATTTGAGTGGTTAAATTCGTCCTGTGTGGTAGCAGTTATTAACCCTTCCATGAAGTTGTGGTATATTTTACTTAGTGATGGTGATTTTATTCATTGAAGTACCATGCCTCAAAGTAGTTTAATTTGATAGCTCTATATTTGGTTTAAACATTTAACGGTGTTTATAGTTCTACTTTTTAGCATAGATTTTTAACTTTTTTGGAATATTTCTAAAATTGTAATAAGACAGCTAAAGTATATGCAACAAATACCCATTTTATATTATCATACCGTTCTCCAAACATAGCAACACATATACATAGGAGTACGTCAGTCATAAAAACTTGGGTTTAAATTTTTCAAATGTGAGTTAGAAATGAACCATGGAGCCGAAATGATTCCATTCACAAAGAAATCATAGAATATTATGCTGATTTCTAACAGAAACAATAATTTTCGTCATTGTCTACTTTCTCTACATTGTCGGCGTCATTGTTTTAATTGTCTACATATATTCTTTACACGTGTAGAATATTAATTATCTACAGCAAGTAGACAACATGGCACAACACTGCACATTATTTAACGTGATAACCAACCAAGGACGATTTTACAACAAAACATAAGTTTGATTTATCTTCAACCAAAAACAAAGCAATGATACCAATCCTACATCGAATTGATTTGTTTTCCTAAATTTCCATTTAATTATTCATTTATTTAAATACATAATGATAATAATTCAATTAATTATACAAGCAAAATTAAATAAATCAAAATATTTACCGCATCATTAAATCGTAAATTAACAATCCTACGTAATTTAATATTTAAATAAACAATTTATTTTAAATTAAATATTCTGCAGATGTTGTTATTTCGTTATTATTATTATTTGTATTATCATTGTTCTTCGTTGGAAGCGGAAATTAAATAATAAAGTATGAAAACAAAAATCGGAAATGAAAAATCCAAACCGAAAAATTATTTCATTAAAATAATATTACGCCTAAATGATGATTTTTGAATAGCGCGTTTAGTGTAGCACTTTAGTAATTTGATTTGTTGTATATAAAAAAAGCATTTCGAGCAGAATAAAATTATTTCGCGCTTTGTATACAACAGACAAATTTGATTTCATAACATCGCTCGATTCGTGCTGCAATCAAATGATATAAAAATGCAAATAACCTGGAGGAACAGACTCGCTAAATCGCGGTGTGTGCATATTTCCGTAATTTCGAGTTTACAATTATGCTCGAAGGGGCTTAAAATTATAACGGGTTAAAATATTAATTAAAGCGTGCATGAATAGCGAACATACGTCAATCTAATTATTATTTATCATAAATCGAATTTAGACGATAGGCTAATTTATGTTAATCGTAGCCTATTATGTGTTACGTTGTTTAGAAACGGCATCAGTGGTAAGTTATTTGAAAAGAAATTTGTTTATTGTGAAATGGATTTTATCAAGCCAAGACGAGGATAAAATATTTTTGGTTTTGTTTGTTATTCAAAATAAAAATGAAAAATGTATTTCATAATTTATTGTGACAAGGAAAATTATGTTTTATATTCCTTTTGTGTAAGTTGTGTGTTTCATGGTGAGTGTAAACTAAAAGGACATAAACCACAAACGAACAATACGAGCCTGGAGTGTGGTAATTGTTCAAGGAACTAAAATATAATTAGTTTTTATTTTTTTTACTCCCTATAGTTGTATCTAAACAGATTTTTCTAGAGACTAATGGAATTAACGTAAGAATCGGGATACAAAATATAAAGCTGTCTGGATCAGTGTTTGTTACCATTTAACTTTATAATTCAAAGTTCGACTATTCTAAAATTTTGTAGGTTTCATAATAATTTAATCTTAGTTGAATTTTAAATAAACTGTATGAAAAATAAACATAAGATGTCGAGATATTGAACGTCTAGCAAATTTGTTTGTTCAACCTTTCTAAAGTATTTTGACAAAATTACAGGCAGAATCTCTCAATCAGTAAATTCTTATCGTGTACTGCATTATTTTTATTGCTGACCTAATGGCCTAAATAACATAACCTTTTTACAAACAATGGATTTGATGTTTTTTGAGATGTGTTGCATGTAGTTGTATTTGCGGAAACTCCACGTCAACAGCTATACTATATGCTTAGATGATTGAATTTCATTGTTAATTCCAGTATTCTCCATATAATGACTACCACATCACCACCGTTTACCATTGATTTCGTTATTTCCTTATTCCCGTTCACATGGAATACGATTCGAAAATCCAAATTCCAGTAAGTATTGGAGGAATACTTGATCGAGAAACATGGTCACAAAATTAAAATAATAATTACTCAATAAAAGTGTTGCCTCGTTTTAGACTCGGATCAACCATACCTTTGGTGTGATAACACAAAGAGGTGTATATACCTTAACCACTAGACCACTAACGGTTAAATCTGTATAGAGTTGAATTCGTTACACTACCCCAATTTAAATGACGATCTGCCGATCACACCTAACAGTTCTCTGCGAATTACCAACAGGTTTTCTCGGCTTTAGAGAAGGATTGACTATAATATGCCAATACCATTAAGAGCAAATACATCGGCTAATCCATCCAGTACTTTCACCAATATCAACTGTGCAACAGTTAGAGAGCACACCTCTAACTGCTGTTGAAAGGGTTTTTTCGGTTTCATTTTTTACTTCTTTTTCGCAAAGATGGACTTTCTGCTCATCGCACTTCGTGCTCATCGTTTCATAAGTGGCATCATCTCTGATAGTCCTAGCATCGGTGATGATAGTCACAATCTACACTCTCCTCTTCCAAGGCGCTTTCCAATCCTCTTCCAAGGCGGTATAAGCTCTCAATTTCATTGTCTTTAGTTGAAATTCCCGTGACTCTGGAGTTTATCCCTTGATTGTTGGGTGTTGATGGTTTTACCATTACTGATATTTGCAAAATGGTGAGAACTAATGGGGACCCCGGCTGACAACCTAAATATCAAGGATATGAGTGAGGAGGTTGCAACAGTCTCTATAGACACGGAGATGTCCGGAGTAAAGGAGCTTATGTTGAGGTTCCTGTAGATGTTATAATTTGTTCCTATCGTCAAAATATCTAATAAGGCAATATGATCAGTTTACCTTCCACATCATGGGGAATATATTCCACCAGCCATTTTAGGAAGACCTTTGGGAAAACCTCGACGACCGTGGTGGTCGAAAGGAATTCAAAACACAAAGGATCAAGGGAACTAAATCTGTTACGTCCTGGAAATGCTACAAGGGAGATTCCAAAACAAACAAATACGAATTAACGAATCCTAAAACTAATGCATGGAGGCTATACTGTAGTAAACTACAGGAGTTTTCTGAGACATCTAAGCTGTGTAAAGTACTTTCTCTACACTCATGCTGGGCATCCCATAATATTTATTTTATATTCTTGATAAGTTATTCATTATTGCTCCAGCAGCTAAATTCTCCTGGTTGATCAAAAAAATCTTCCAATCTTTCACGCCGCCTTGCGTTCTGTTCATATCATCTGATTTGCATACCGATTAAGCATAATTAGTGGTAATAGGAGAAAATTCTGTCAGGAGCCAATAAAGCAGGAAATGAAAATCTTAAATTTTGCCTTAAAAGCGATAAAAATAAAGTCCAATTTCTAGTGGAAGTTTAGAAATGTTCCTTTCTGCTGTAACTCCACACTATTCTCCGGATGAATATTTTTATGAAAGCAAAAATGCTTAGTTAGATAATTTCAACTTCTCTGCCTTGACTCCCAAACTAAACGTTAATGATCAACCGATGTGGTTAGAATGATACAAGTGTTTTTGTCAACTGTGTGGTGTGGTTGAAAGTTATAATTTCTAGGCTTTCAGGAGTCTGAGAGTGCAAGATACACAATTAATTAATGTAGACTTTCCGGCCGCAGGGCAATCTCGCGGCAAAACAGCTTAATTGATTTTTTTACGAATACATTTTTATTTTTTCGTCTGGAAATTGCTCTTTATGGAGAAGTATCATCACAAAAATTCCATTTGTTCCATCGTTACTAGTGAACAAAAAAACCACTTAAATATTTTAATTTTTCACCGTTTTTTGTGTGTGAAATGTATATGTGCCATATCTTACATTCATTATATATGTATTGTTAAAGAATGAAAAGAATGCAAACACGAAACTAAAGAGAAAAATCGGCAATAAATCTTAATTCCATTCATATAAAATATTTGTCAAATGGCATCAGCGAGAGGAAAAATTCCATTTAAATTTCACCCACAAATGAAAATTTCATACAAGTATACAAATTAAAAGTCATGCACAGCGTACAAGCAACATATTCACATACATACACTTTTCAACCCCTTTGTCCACCCTAATGAAAATGTTGAATTTATGTATTAAATAAAACACTTTAACTTTTGTTTTCTTTTATCATTTAAAAAAAAAACAACACAAGAAAATTTCTTAATCTTCTTAAATGATACTTAAATTATTATTTTTAATATACTGTTAAGAAGTTCTTGTATACGTTCGAAGGCAAACATATAAGTTCGGTTTATTTTTTGTTGGTGTTCTTAAAAATACACCACACGTTGATGTCATTTTTATCTTATGCTTATACATGTTTTGTTTAAAGTATGTATTGTGGTTTCTTGTGTCGTATCGTCTTAAATATAAATTAAAAATCTGATATACAAAAGAGTTATGTGAATTATAATATACGAAAGGGTCGACGAAAGTTAGATGTTTCGGAAAATTACAAATATGCAAAAGGTGAAAAGTGTTTTAACGTATTTGTGCTCGTATAACTACACCGCCGCTGGGAATCAATAAAAGCTACATAAATTACCCCAATCGCACCCTATATATACAGTGACACATCATAAAATTGTAATAATTCAATCAAACTGATACAATATCGTTTTATTATATAAATTATATAATAAAATACAAAAAGTCAACCGAAAAGAAAATATTACATTTCCACCCTTTTCTTTTATTTCCTTAAATACAAACACAATTCGCCTTGATTTGAGACTTCGGAATTCGAAACAAAGAGGAATCGCATTAATTTCTATATTCATCATCCACAAACAAACAAAATTCCATTGTGTCACACAATTCTCGTATATTTTCCAGACATCTAATACTGACATCGCACATACATTGGGTTGTAATAAAATATTTCGGGTACATTACATGAACAAACTTTATTTTTGCATCGATTTGATACTCTAATATACTTTCCATGCGACATTTTTGACGGCCATATAGTTTTTCCTTTTTCCGTTTTCCTACAAAATTCAAAATAAATGTTTTGCACAATTGTGGGGAAATTTGTCGCCATTATATTTCCCGTTTTATTATAGTTTTAATAATTTTCGGGTTTAAAACAAATTTAAATTGGTAACTAACCTTAACGAAATTTTTTTGCTTATGTAATTATGTCCTTAATTAATTCTTAATCGTCCCATATCCTTAATTTAGTATAATTAATTTTGACGTTTGATGTATTTGAGATTAACTTTAATTAATTATTTTAATGAGATTTTAATTTTTCATATTTTTAAGTGGTCGAGAGGTTTTTTTATGTTTTTTTGAAAAATCACTGTAATTATTCATTGTGGTTTATGTTTTTCAGTATAACCAAAGGATGAGGGTAACGACCTAAACAAGGATTTGTAAACGTATAATAATTGGATATACGATTATACATAGTTGTATACTTGAATACCGAAATATTTCTTATAAACGTACAAATTTATTTACGAATATCTGAACTAGCACCAACTTTATGTCACGACTTTAACTGAGGAGCACCTTAAAGCTTAAAAAAATCTAAAAAGTGTAAATGGGTGCGATGTGATCCAGGCATTCCAGAAATATTTTGTGTGAATATAACACTGTTAATCCAAATTCTAATAAAATTAGAATTCTTATTCTTATTAAATTCTGATTGGTTTCTTAGTACTTTCTCGAAAATTATTCTAATTTCAATTAAAAAAAAGTAAGATAGTTTTCTAAATGGTTTAATATCAAATTGAACTATATATAAAAAATAAATTTTAATAGGGAGGTACGAAAGCCCAAATTACAAAACCTCGAATTATCAAAATCCATACCTCTTTTTTATCTCGGCTTTTTTGGGTTCAACAACTCGGCCATTTCTTGATTGATCTTGGTTAAATTATGGAATTTGATTTGCATTTCAAATCGAAATTTTTTGGAATTTTTAACTAATAATTTTTAAATTAGGTCTGCGGGATTGGATTTGGATTCTAACTTTCAAAATTCAAGTTAGAACCCAAATAGGACTAAATTGAAATTATAATGTGGATTTAACGTTCTGGATTAAATCATTCTAAATGGAATTTGGCCATTTCTTAATCAATCACGATTGAATTTAGGTGGTAGACTCTTACATCAATTGAGATTCTTACATCAATTTAGGCTGAAGTATTGACTTTTGGCCATGTTGACTGGCTTGTGATACTTTAGTTCTAATTCAGTCATGATCCACTCATAGCTCCTTTCCCAATTATGAAAAACTATTATAATTTGTTATCGAACTCTCCTTCATTTACATTTTCAGTATGGTGTTAATATTTCACCGAAATATTTTAGCCTTAGAATGTTGGATATTACAGCGCTTTTGCTTCTGATTATCGTCGACTTAAACCACCTTTGACTCAAATTAGGATGGTTGTTCCTCTTCCGTTAGTGCATATGAGGAATCATCGGCGACAAGTTTGTCGAAATACGACCTTCAACATCATTCCCTACTATACTGTTAAAGTTATCCTAAAGTCTTCAGCCGCAAAAAGACGATAGTGCAGTTTTGATCCAAATAACTAACACGAAATGTCAATAATGCAGGTTCAAATTGATCAAAATTGCCGCGCCCAACCGAAAATATCGATAATGCAGTTTGTATCGATTTAGAAGATTATCAATTTAAATCGATTTATCGATTTAAAAGTAACAAATTAATGATACATTATCCAACCAAAAATGTCAATAACAAACATCTATTCAATAGTTTGGTAAGAGTCACGTTTTTACTGATGAAAAGTTTGTATATCAAGATTTTTCAGATGAATGCCGAACTGACTGTACCAATTTGATGAACCATCACCCCTAAAAAAATTGTAATATATGTTAGGAGTGAGTTTGATGAGATTATAGGGGTGAAATGCTCCATTTTCTGTTGTTTCGACTATAAAATTTTCCACATTTTGATTTTTTGCAAATGTCCGGTACTAAGAAAACTGTACCTAAAGGGTGGATTTTAACTCTAAGTTTGGGGTGGGAAGTTGTGGCTCAAATTTTCCAATTTCCTTTCATTTGTAGATAAAAATTTTCGTCAGTCGAGCATTTTCCAAACAGACACAAGTTTGACAGAGAAAGATTTTGGATGCAGGTTTTGACAGAGTTTCGTGACATTATATGGCAATTTTCATTTTCATAAATTTTCATTATAGGTTTGGGGTGGGTCTGATGAGGTGACAGGGGTAAATTTTTGATTTGCCCTTCTTCTGTATTTTATTTCTATAACATCATCACACCTACCCCAAATCTACAACCAAACCTAGTTTCGGTTATAGGCCATCGAATTAGCATGTGTCTCTCCGACACATTATCAAATGATGGATGAGACAGATACGATACTTCACCCCTATAACCCCATTAAACCGATCCCAAACCTGTAAATTAAAATCTACCTATGGTACTAGGCCATCGAATTGGTGTAAATCTTGCAAAATCTAGAATGATGAACGATTTTATCGAATGACGAACGATAAAACTTTAGCAAAATCAAAATTCCACTAATTTATCAGATCCACCTCAAAATAATCAAAACATACACGGTAACTACAAGGATATGGATTCCAGTTGAAATTCAGTAAAATTTGGCAAAAAAAAAAGTAAAATTTTGCTTTCTAGCTAAATTTTAAAACGAATGTACTACATTTTCACTCAAAATAAAATCAAAATCAGAATTTAAATAAGTTCTAGTTAGTTTCTAGTTCTAGTGGTTATCTGGTAAAAAAAATACTAGTAAATTACCAGATCATTTTTGTTTGGTTCTAAACTGAAGTGCGTAGTTCATTTCAACAGAAATCACGTTAATTTTATTACTAGGATTCCATTAAAAGCTTTACATGAATTCTTGCAAAATTCTAGTAAAATCTAGTTCCTCCATGATATTTTGAATGAAATATGATTTCTTTTAAATTTAACGAGAATTCGATTTAATATATACCCATAATTAAAATAAAAGAAATCGCGATAACATTTTACATTACTAGAATCCCAGTAAAAATCTACTGAAATTCGAAATTTGCTGAAATATTCTCAACTCAAAATGGTCTCGCTTTGTAATTAAGCATCTCATACTATACTTCTCTCACTTCTCTTATAACAATAATATTTACCTGACTTCTAGTAGTATTCCAGTAAAATTTAATCGTTTACCAGAATTTTACGAAAATTCTAGTGAATGTAATCGGTTTTCATCATTTCTTTACATCGATTTTGTTTTATCTACCTGAAATCCAGCAAAATTCTGGTAAAGTTACTGAAATATTACTGGATTCTGGTTAAATTAGCAATTATTCAAGGTTTCTGCCGTTTTTCGATATAATATTTTCAAATTATCGAAGGTGTTCTTCAGTATTAAGCAAAATTTCAATAAGTGACATCGAAATAAAAAAGTGGTGGTACGATAAAGATAAAAACTCGTGCATAGTTCAAAATAATTAAAGCAACTTTAAGTAAAAACTAAATATACTAATATTCCATTAAACATTACTTGAATTTTTTTTAAAGTTATTCTTATTAAAATTTAATGTGACATAGTGTGAATGATTAAATACGTAATAAAAAAAAACAAAAACGGAATTAGGAAATAAATATTTTAAAAGTGAATTGTGGGTCCCTTTTTAATAGTTAGGAGTTAGTACCTACACTTAAACGTATAAAAATTTAAGATATTTATTATTATTCATTTTTGATTATTAATTGTATGAATTTATATAATAAACTAGTGGATCCGACAGACTTGGCTCTGCCGAACGTTGACTGATCTGCTATTACTGGGTTCAGCAAACGTTTTTTCGATTACCGAATTTTCGATAAACTATATACTAAGTGATATATGACATTGAGTTTGCTGTTGATGTATGTGTGTAAATGACTAACAGTTGTGTTTTTTTCATATATATTATAGCTGTGTGGAGAAGACTGCGTGGAACTCCGTTGATCCGTGAGCTCATAATGGAACAACAGGCGACTGGAGATGTGGCGACTCAGGAAAATGGATGCTTCCACTCAACCATATATATATATATATATATATATATACGAAAAAGATCAGACCATTGACATAATAATCTTATTTTTAATTAATGTTTTATTTTTAAAATTGACGAAAGTCATCATTTCTTGAAGGTTTAAGTATTGTTTTAGATAATTCGGAATCTTCTTTTGACAATAAAAATTATAAACAAATTTTTGGTTCTCCAAAGGGTTCTCCCATAAGCCCTATATTAGCAAATTTATTAATGGAAAATTTGGAATGTTTGGCATTAAATTCTTTAGATTTTCAGCCATTATTTTATTATCGATATGTTGATGATATCATAACGGCTATTCCTGAAAACAAAATTGATATATTTTTGAACGCAATTTTAACAAAAATTTTAATCGAATAAAATTTACTTTGGAAAGGGAAGTTGACAACAAAATTCCATTTTTATATTTACTTTTGATCCATGAGCCTGATGGCAAAAATTTCTTTTGATTGGTATCACAAAGATAGTTGGTCTGGTAGATGCTTAAATTTTCATTCTTGGCTTCCTACTTCCTATAAAATTAATACAGTAAACATTTTGGCTCAAAAAAATTTAAAACTTTCAGAACTCAAATTTCACAATAAAAATTTTAACATATGAGAAGAAACATTGTTAACTAATCATTATCCCGCAAAATTAATAAATCAATGTATTTGGAAACAAAAAATTTTTATTAGAAGTTTTGAAATTCGACCCATTAACAATGAATTATTTTTCAATTCCTTATGTTAAACATTTATATGAAAAAATAAAACACTTGTTCAAAAATTATAATTTCAAAATTGTCGGTAATTCTTCAATTTGTTTAAATGATTGTCTTTTTTCTAAACTTAAAGATCCTATACCACTCAATAAGCAGTCAAATTTAATTTATGAGGTGGCTGTAATGTTGTTTATACGGGTCAAACGGAACAATTTTTGGAAAAAAGGATTTGTCAACATAAAAATAGTGTAAATAAAGATGAAGAACAAGGTACTAGTGCACTTACTACACATTTAAAGAATTCAGGTCACATAATTAGCCTAAATAATGTTAAAATATTAGAAAAAGAACGATATTTTAGGCAAAGATCAATTTTAGAGATACTTTATGTTAAATCTAGTATTAATTCTATAAATATTAATAATGATTGCGCTTACATTGGCAACTGCTACAATTATTTTGTCTAATATCGTTTTTTGTCTACTTTATTTCTTTGCTAAATTTATTTCATTGCTTAATTTATATATACAATTTTCATTTACATATTTTTAAATAATTTTACAATCATATTCATATTTTATATACTTGTTCGTAAAATTCACTTTAAAATTTACTTTGTATTTGCTATTTGGAAAAAATTGTTTTTACATTATAGGCTTTTTATAATTATTTTTAAGAAATTTATATAAAAATTTTCATTAGCTTTGAAAATGATGTCGATGAGACATCGAATGCTCAGTCATTAAATTGTTTTATTTTATTTAAAATAAAAACGAGCCCTAAACCATTAACAACTTTATTAAAATTGTTTTATTTTATAGAAAAAAATATTTAAAAATTCTGCAAATAAATCTAAGTGAAAAATTGATGCCACATGCATGCCGGAATTAATCTTAGAAAATTTTTATACATTTATAATAAAATAATGCTAAATGTGTTAATTTTGGGTTTTATATAGCGAAAATGAAAAATAATACACAATCAGTCTCTTGTAAGTATATCTCTTGACATATAGGTAAACTCCCATCCCTATATAAATAAACGTAAACGTCAAAAATGTAAAGGGAATCACTCAAAAGGTTCTGTGTCGAAATTCAAAAACCAAAATCCAACTACCAAAATCCAAATCGGACAAAATCCAAATCGAAAAAATCCAAATAGACAAAATCCAAAAAAAAAATCCAAACTTTATCAAAACATTTTCCGCGCGGAAAATGTTTTGATAAAGTTTGGATTTTTTTTTGGATTTTGTTTAATTTAGAACATATGATCTGATATCAGATTGTGTGTATGTGTATGTGTGTGTGTGTTTATGTGTTTCTCTGTATCAAAGCCAAATTTAATACTGTTTTGTATTATATATATATTATTAACCAATAATAAAACAATATACATATATGTACATATACTCGTATAATATTTATTCCAGCAAGTAAAGGATTTAGATTAAAAAATACAATATAATTAAAAATAAGTAATGAAAGAAACTTAATGTTAACATAATGAAATATTATAGACAATTAATTTTAAATATTCCCTCAAGTCGATATTTTTCCGCTGTTTAATAATTTTTTTAATTCGTTTCATTTTTTGCATTATACTCTTTTTTCTCGGAGCTGGATTTTCACCGGATTTTATTTTCTCGACATTATTGAAAACCACAGGTGTTTCATTCCGCAGGTGTTTTATAATTTCATATAACCCACAATTTTTTCGACAAATTAAAATTTTTAGTCGATTATGCCAACCTTCTACTGAATTTTGGGTTCGAGGAAAGTTTTGTGATTCTGTATCTCCTACACACCAAAATTCTGGTGAATATCTCGATCCTGTTTTTTTTACGCCAGCTACATATTTTTTTTGCACCAAACCGCCAATTTCTGCCAATCGGGATCTTGAATATGGCTTTTTAAATTATTGTAGTAGTTGGTTATTTCTGTCGATGGTACAAATGCTAGGCTTTTGAGCATGCGAACTTGTAAATTAAATTCTTCCTCGTTTCCATATTTTTTAGCTAAACCTTGTTTTTGAACTTGGCGCCATATTATCTGGCCAAAGTGAAAAATACACCCTTTGTATACAGCCAATGGAAAAAATGATTTTGCTGCCGAAGAAATTGCTATTTCGAAATCTGAAATGATTCGATCTGGATTTAAAGAAATGCCACTTTCACAAGCTAACCGACAAAGTTCATAAAATAATTCCTCGTATACGCCAGTTTAGATTTGCTGCTCATCAAGCAAAACACAAGTGGTACACTTTGATCATTAATGACGCCGTGAATGCTAAATAATTGCCTCATTATAGATGGTGCAACGTAAAATGTCCCATCCATTATCCAACACTTACAGCCACCTAGCAATTTGATGGATTTTTTGGTGCCCAATATTATTAAACGTTCCCCGTGAAATTGTTTATCGCTAAGAACGAAAAGTTCAGCTTCTAAAAACCTTAAATTGTCGGGAATGTTGATTTCATTTAAATTAGTTGGTTCTTTCACGGAACTTTTTTGACAACGAATTATTTTTTTCCTTTGTGCCTCATTTGATGGTAGGTATCGTCGACAATTAGCATCAGTTTCAACAACAGAATCTGTTATAATCTTTGATGGTTGCGTTGAATTTTTAGCTATATTTTTAATTCTGGCATTGGTTATGGAAATCGTTTTTTTATATGCTTGCGGATCATGAAAATGCTGAATGGCATTTCTTCCCATTGTGTGGTGCCCCTCTATGATAATGGTGTCTACATGACATTTGCAGCTCTTCGATTTACGTTGCGAGCAACTCCATCTAAATATGTTGTTAGACTTCTTATCGAGGTAGTAATCATACCCGTCGATAAATAGTTTATCGTTCCCTTTATTTGATTTTACTATTGAAATCACACTCATTTTTAAAAATTGCAAACACTTCGATATTTATAAACGTTTATCGACTGCTTCAATAACACGAAATGTGTAACAAAACAAAAGATTTATAGTAAAAGAAAACCAATTCTTTTATTTGAAATAACAATATATTTCACGTGCATAAATGTAAATGTATGTTCGTTAATCAGACAGAGACGAGTATTCGCATTTTTAAGAAATTGTTTTATTTCAAACACACCCACCTCCTGAGATCCAAATCAAATTTTCAAATTCTCAAACTTTCTATGCCAATAAATAATTTTTGGAATTCGTGACAGTTGGCTTTTCGATTTTTGGTTTTTCGTATTTGGATTTTGTCCCATTCGGATTTTTCATATTTGGATTTTGTCCTGTTTGGATTTTCGCTTTTGGATTTTTAAAATAATTTGGTTTTTGTACCGTTTAGATTTTTTTTTTTGGATTTTGTGACACAGCCCACTCAAAAACTATTGAAATTTCAACTGAATATTATTACTAGTTTACAACTCAATCTGTTCTTAATCCTATACTAATCGAACAGCACCCTTCATACAAAGTTCTTTCTTGATTATATAATGGCATTGCCAAAATAATTGGGAATTGAGGAAATTTTATTGCACAACTCTCGTAACAGTTGTTCCAGATGCATCCAGATGCTATACAATTTTCACCAATAATTCTTAGGCCAACAAATATTAATAATTGACCTACATAATTGAGAAGATAAGGATAATAAAAATTGCTAAATTGCCTTTATTTGAAGCGTATGGTTAGTGAGAAGAAATGCTTTTTGAATCTTAGCTTACTTTACCAGAAAAAGAATATTTTGCTTGTTTGATTGCTTGCAAAAATATGGGCTACTTTACAATAATTTATTGTTGTCCCAAATACGGCTGTAACTATATGGTTGGAAAATAAAAAAGCTTCGGGATGTTTATCAATAATTTTTTCAGTGAAGCACTCCGTAAATTTTAAAAAATTGCAGGATATACTCAATATGCGCGAAAATGTGATACATGGAATATAGAAAAAAAAAAACGAACAGAAATTGAAATGTCAAAACAACTCGAAGCTAATTCGATAAATAATACCAGAGCTCTGATAATACACTCAATATGAAAGCAAAACAACGACAAACTACGATGCAAGTGAATTGAATATGTATTGATGCGTACGTCAAATACTACAGAATTCGGCATCAGCAGGACAGAAGTTCATTCATACCATGAACTTTTCAGAATGTTAATTATTCTTGAACTTATGATTTTTTCATTTTATTAAATATTTGGGAGCGGTGGGTGTGATGAAATTTTGAGGTTATATGTTCTGGTATGCGGAAAATCAAAAAAACAAAAAAATCGTTAAAAATTAAAATAAAATGTCCTAGAGCCCGATCGCAGTGCCACCTACCGGGTCCAATTGTGAATCTAAGCCGTCGAAATTTCAATAAATCGCTCCACCCGTTTAGGCGGACTTCAGTGACTTACACACGTACAAAATAATTATATACAGTCAAACCTGTTTTTGTGCGGTAATAGGGACCGCATTGCAACGACAGTCAACATGGTTTTCTGGGCGTTGCACTGTATCGTTGTATACCAATAAATCGAAAGAAAAAAACAGAATAATAAAACATAATTTTAGGCGCGAAATTATTTGATTTGTCAATAACAATTTTTTTCATGGACCAGTTTTTATGACGGAAGTTTTTTTTTGAAAAAACGCGAGTTGGATGGGCAGTCTAGAGTGGAATTTAAGCGAAAAATATTCTAATTTTTATTTGTGCAGTAGCATTAAAACAAAAGTAGATAACATAATTATTATATGTTCCAAAAAGTTGTTTATTTTATTGGTGAACGAACACAACTTGCTTTGTTTTATTTTTGATGAAAAGAAAAAAACATTCTCGATCAATAGTACCGAATCGTGAAATTTGCTTGAAGTGTGTTCTGTGAATTTAAATTCAAATTGAGTGACCTAAGTAATTAATGAAAAAAAAAAAAATAATCAAAAGGAATTAATATCTTCTATCGTTACATAACTTGCATTGTATAGTGTTAAACAGATATACGTTTATTTAGTGTTTAAGTGAAAAGACAAAACAAAAAAACAAAAAAACAAAAAAAAAAAAAAGATCACTTATTAAATGATAATACGGTTTAACCGTAGAAAGTTGGCTTAAAGTTGTTATAAGAGCCGGTACATTATAAAAACACATGTGCCCAAGTACGTTCATAAGTGCAAGGTCGTTACAAAGTGCTTATACGTTGAACGTTAGAACCGCAAGATAAATTGTAACTTAATAAAACCATTTTTTTAACCTAACGAGCTTAATAATAAAATTCATCAAATTCATAATAATAATCCACTCGCTATAATAAAATATTTTTAATACTCAACAATTACATAGTACAACAACACCAACTCAAAATATATATTTAAAATTTGTACAATTAACAGTAGCAACGAAAAATACCACACCATTGTGACGTATCCAGCGTAAGAGAAAACAAATTTGTGTATATCGATTTTATCTTCGCTACGGTATATCAACAACATTGGAAGGCAATCAACGGTCATCATTGTCATCGCGTCGACTATGTACATAGTGTCTAATCGTAAATATAAGATTTTGTTTTTCTATATATATTTCTTAACTATTTAAATAATTAATTATATTCATTTTATTTTATTACAATTATTTTCTAAACCTATAAAAAAAAATATTAATTTGTGATCTAATCAGTCTGGTGGTGGTAGTAATTAAGGATCTAGTTTAAGTTTTGTATATAGTTTTCTTCTGATTTTTTTTTATTTTTGGAGATGATATTTCATTTATTTTTCATCTCAAGGTCAAATTTAATTTAAATTCACAATTCGTGATTAAATCACTGCTATATTTTGTTTCCTTTTTAAAAATAATTTGATCATGAAATATATAATGTTATTAAAATTTAATTCTTCGACTATGTTTTAAACTGAGGTTTCGTTCCTTGGTGATGATGAGTATAAGGTAAGTCCGTCGATCGTGAGATAATTCCGTTGCATTCCTTTCATGCGGTGTATTCAAGGATTGTGTAAGCTTCGAAAACCCCACGCCAAACCATGAGCCTAGCCGGCTACAATCACCGCTACGAGGCCTCTGCATAATCAATTTCTGTTAACGGAATTTGGAAATTTATTTCAAATTTCGTTACAGCATAAAAAAACGCATAAAAAAAACTTCCGAAACTTCACGAGTAGGTATAAAAAATAGTTTTCGGAAGTATGCATGGCATACCTCGTAGTGTTTTATATAGTGATGGTAAGTTATCGGTAAACATCTGGTAATTTCTTAGAAAAATCAATTTCTATCACTTTAGATTTATTCCAATATTTCTCTCCTCATTTTTCAATAATAAAACAAATATGCTCCAAAATTTTAAAATTTGTATTGTCCTGCAATATTAATAGCATATCAAGTAGAAACATATGTTATAAATCTTGTGATTTTACTAGAAAATTGGTGAAAATTCTATTAATTTTACAAGACAATCTACATCACACACTACTTGATATCACGTTAAAAATTGATTTCTCTATTCATTTTAATAGAATTTCTGTTGGAAAATATTGATTTTACTAGCAAATAAAAAATTCTGATACTTTTACTGGAATATCAATAAGAAGCACAACCCTAACTTACCAGAAATCAGCTAAAAAAAGCTAAATATTACTAAAATTTCAGTTAAAAATATAACTGAAAATGTCCTGGTGTTACTAGAAAAAAAAAACAGGTTATTTCATAATTATACAAGAATTCCGGTTAAAAATTGCAACAAAATATTATACTAGAATTCTGGTTTTACATTATCAAAAAGTTACTTGAAATGTTAACTTCCAGAAATTTGTGTCTGTCTCGAATTTCAAACCATTTTAACGACAGTTACAAAAATTTGAGTACTTAATAAATATTAAATTTCTTTATCATCAGACATCAGACGGATTGGTGTCTATCTGCCAAAATCTCGAACGAACGATGGACGATTTTAGTGACAGAAGAAGAGGAAAATAAAAATTTCACCGCTAAAACGTCATCAGACCTACCCCAAAGCTATAATCAAAATCTACCTATGGTCATGGGCTATCGAATCGGTATAGTCAGGCTGGTGTCTGTCTGGCAAAATCACAAATGATGGACGATTTTTTAACTTCCGACTGAAGAAGTCGAGACACTATCTGCATTATCATTTTTCACTTTCGACTTACATTCACAAGGCTCAACTGCTATCCCCTACTTCTGGTAGTATTTTTTTGTTTCTTCGAACGATCCTTTAACTTGATTATAAAAATATTGTGCTATATATGGATGAAGTGGAAGTGTGTGTGTATTAAGGGAGCCTCATTAGTAGAAAATTTATTAAAAAGTATAGCTGCAAATTTGTGCGTAGTTCATCACAATATTGCGTTATTCTTCTGCTCAGTAATTATAGTTTGTCGCATGTACGACCAATGTTTAGTTGTGTATTAGCGCTGAATATATCGTTATAAGTAAATTGTAATTGTGCTATTTATGTAAAGTGTGTACCTAAACGTGTTCTGCAATTAGGTTTCTTGTGCGTCAAACAAGAGTAAAACACTTGATGTACCACTCCTCAAGTTTGGAAAATCTTTTTCTCTTCATCTATTCAATATATTTTATGTTCTGAACATTCGTCATCTTCCTTAAAAGCAAGCATAATCGCGATTTATATCATTTAAATATAATAAATGTTGTTATTGTGTTACATTTTCATCACACAAATTTCTTAAAATAATTTGTCAAAAACACTTAGCTTAAATACAAAATGGAATATGTATTTGCTATTAGACTGACACAGACAAGAAACACAAATTCATCTTTTCACAAGAATATATAGGATATACAAATAAGATTATTAATCAAGATCTGCTTTTCTGTTTTATTGTTATTGTAACAATTTTTTTTTAGTTCTCATTTATTTATTTGTATATATTTTGGGTCTTATCCCCGTGCCGTTCTCGTCTCGGGCAGAAAAATTAGAAAAGTCTGGTTTATTTAAAATTCACGTGACTTCATCTAGCGAGAATGCATTTATTCCACAGAACCAAAAAGTTAATGGATATTATCATACATTACATTCAAGGATACAGACATAATATATTATGTAGGTATAGGGGGAAAATCATTAAACTTGACGATTAGTATTATCCTCTGTTATGATAAACATTTTCATTTCACACAGTCAACGAAAATCCTCGATGAAAAATGATAAATTTTGTTTTTCCAAATAATTTGATTAATTTGATTTTTCTTTTACTTAATTCTTTTTCTAAATTCCTTAAGTATTCTTATGTGTGCGCCCTTTTATACCAATGCCGTATATAAACTTTAATTTATTTAATTGAAAGGATAATTCTATATAATTAATATATTTGTCTAATAGAGATGTAAGGAAATACATATTTAGCACGTCACCAGTGCTGCGCGTAGATAATGTCGAGAAATCGTAGACTATGTAGAATATTTGTAGACAATTTAGATTCTTGATTTTTATTGTTGTTTTCCCAATTGTTTGTCAGTTTGAATTGCCATATCAGAGTTAGCGCCACACATTGCATGTATGATACTGGCAAATGGGTCGCTGAAGATGTCGCTTTTTGTTTATGGTGATTTGTTTTCGAAAATATAATAATTTCTAATGCTGTGTGCCTTAATCGACTAAACTAACTAAACTAAAACTAGAACGGTTAGTTCATATAATATGATAATAGGTACTACAAAAGTCATTATGTGTGCCTTAAGAAACACTAAACTAATTACAATCACCCGGTCCACATGGGATGTCAAAGAAGCTTCACACTTCAAAATAATTCATAATAAATTTTTTATTGCTAATTTAAAACATTATTTTATATTTAAACACACAATTTTTTGTATTGTTTTATTCTGCTCTCTCAAGCATTGGAAAATTCATATGACATTGATTTTAGTGATATTAGTGCACTTGAACCAGTAAATTTATGAAATTTATTTAAATTCTTATTATGTTATTTAAATTTGAAATAAAAAATTTAATCTTAATAACAATTCAATCTTTATTTTATATTGTATAATTCATTAAAGTTCCTTATAGATATCACTTATATACATAGGTGTTGTATACTTATGTGCTGTGCATAAAACATAGATATAATTCATTACAGCACATTCATCTAAATATCTCAAAGTTCCAGTAAAAATTATTTAATTTATGGTTGAGTTACAGACAAGAGTGAATTTAATCGCTGTCGTCGCTATTGTCGCTGGAGAGCACAACCAAAGATGACATATATATTTAATATAAAGCTTGGTAGTTTTTTCATTAATTATAATTGTTTCCTCTCATCTGCATCTACTTCACAGCATTTACGTTTACAAGGGGTACTATGCGTAGATGGAGTAATATCATTTAACGTTGAGCCTGATATTGATGGTAGATTTTCCTCGGTCCCCGTGTCCACAACCAATGTTGGATTAAAATTGTGCCTTTCGGAAGAGTATTGGTGCATGAGTTCGAAATAGGGCCACGTAGCCACTCGTGCTCCTACATCCTCTGTCCGCAACCCTGTAGGTGGTTCAATAGTGGTCTGACAAGACTTTTTTTGAAATACTCATTATAAATTGTAATGTAAATTAACTTGTATCTATCCATTAAATTCGACCATTTTTTTTAGTTTGCGCCAATCATCTACCTCCAACTTTTCTGTAATCAAATTTGTACACAATTTTTGTAAATAAATGCTTCATATTTATTCACTATACAATTTACTTGATTTTAGATCGAAAAATCTGCCGTTAAATAAATACTCCAATTTAATGCGTGCTGCAATAAATTTCTCGGCCTCATCTTGTGTCCCTAAATCGAAAAAGAAATTAATATAAAATAGTTCGAAATAAATAAGATACAACTTATATCGAATTGAATAGTGACGTCGCAGTATAATGAAATGTCACTGAAAAGTTACCTCGTAAATTAACTTTTCGGCTGCCAACTAGTGGTCAATAGCAGAATCTTCGTATTTTTGTTTAGTTTAGTTAGTTTAGTCGATTAAGGCACACAGCATAAAAACTAATCAAACTAAACTAAGCAGGCTAAAAACTTATTTTGAAATTGTAAAAGTGCTAACCTACAAAAAACAGAAATACTGGCAGATAAAAAACCGCCCAATTCACCTTGCTTCCGGTATTTCAAACTAAAGCTTTAATTTGGAATTTATTATGGTAAAAGTTTTTTTATGTCATAGACCTATCTTAAATTTAAGGCATTTTCATTTTCATTTAATTGGTACGCGATGGTCGATTGGGTGCATTCAAAGTGTTAAGACGTGCCTTTATTGCGATCCACTATTTTAATAATTTTTCTTTGCTTTTATTATAATTTAACTTTAAAAAAGTATATTACGTTTTATGATTTAGTTTTAGATTTTTTAAAAATAAAATCACCGATTATTTTTGAAAAAGCTTGTAATTTGAGTTTTTTTTGTTTCAGTACAATACCATGCATAATTTAAAAATGGAGGAGCTCATGTACAGAAATTAAATAAATTCGGTTGAATTTTGTGTTAATGAAGTTTGGTTTTCTTAAAGTTTAAATTTAGTGTTAATAAATCTTGGATAACAGAGGTGTTTTTAATTAATTTACATTTTTTAACAAATATTTGGTTAGGTGAAAAACAAAAAACCTTGTTTTTGTGCATTTTGGTTTGTTTTTGTAATTTGTCGTTGATGTGGTACCCAATCAGCCAAAATCTCTGGTGACGAGCCGTTGAAAATGTTGCAACAATAATATCGTTAATTGTTGACAATTGTCTCGTTGTGTCGTATTTGTTAGGGTTTGTAGGGTAACTGCAAAGGGTGCTGGGCTGGTGACATCTAAGGGTGTTTCAATCACATTTACTTGTTTGCTACTACATTATTTTTCTTATTTATTTTGACATAAACTTCAAAACAAAAATTTATTTCACTTCGTTTAAAACGGCCTAACCGTAATAATAATGTTTGACGGTTTAGTTGAATTTAACAAAGGAAGAAAGTAATTTTTTGGATAACGTTTAGATATAGTTTAGGATTTAGTTTGTTGATAGGATCGGATTGCAATTTAAGGTTAAACTTAAAACGAATGGGTTCTGAAATATCCTAATGTAATTATAGGATACTGGTTTGTTAATTTACAGGATATTTAAATATTTAACTTTTATAAATTTTTAATTTTTACAGATTTTTCGATTTTAATATTCACCTATTGTTCACTTTGGTTTAAATTAAATGGACGATTTTATAATTAATTAATTTGATGGTAGACGTCACTTCGATTTGTGAATATTTGGTCCGTTCTTCCGCTAGGTGGGCTATTATACATAAAGGAGACAAGGATGTAAAATTAATAAAATGACTCCTAAGCGTTCTAGGCTTGAGATATTTCTAGAATATTTTGTGTTCCTAAATTGAATTCGTTCCATGCTTTAAACAATTTTATAAATTGAAATTTTGTCGAAAGTCCTTACTTAAAACGGCAAATATAATTTAATTTATTTTTATTAATATTAATTTTTTCAAGTATATCTTTTGAACATACCGGAAGGTCACGGAAGATTGTGATTGCAACATTCTTGAGAAAAATGGAGCGCAAACTTGTTAGTTAGAAATAAAGCATAAAAGTGTCAATACAAATATCATGTTTGCGCTATCATTTTGAGAGTGAATGGTGATAATTGAAGGCTTGCGCAATCCTGTAAACATGATAGTCGAAATATCAAACATCATGCGCTTGTGCAATCTTTAAAATATAAATCTGTTAGTACAAACTATAGGCGCGAATTAAAGAAGGTATAACGCAAAGTAAAAGAGTTGAACGGATACAATGACATTTATATCCCCAGTTTGTGATATTTTGATGATTTGTCATTTCTTCAAGCCAGAAATACTACACTAGAGCATTTCTACAATGGACGATTAGAATCAAGATGTGAACTTTTAATAAATAATAAAATATGTAGTACATTAATCTGTCATAAAGATTGACATTTTGTTTTCTATTGTTTCATCTTATTTTAATTTAAAACGCCTATGATTTTTAAATTCTACCAACCTTCAAATAATACCTGTTAAAATTTCGATGAACGCAAAATCGTTTATCACAAAACAAAATTCAGAATTGCCCAACTTTGAAAACCGGTACTGAACGTTAAAAGCAAAATTTCGTAATATGTCCCAAGAATTGCATCACCAGTTCAGTTCGACGATGCAAACATTTGTGCAGCAACAAAAGGAATATTTTGATGCGCTCCAAGATAGAAGCTTTTTGATGGTGAATTGACCGTCAATTGCTTTACCAGTTTAAATATACAAGCTATCTTGCCGGCAGCACTTGTAAGAATAAAGGACGGGTTAGGACAGATGCGTTTAGTTCGAGATCTTTTAGATAGCGGATCATATAAGCGTCATTTATTGATGCAAATGTTTTAACTGTTTAAAACTTAAACCTAAAAAAGAAAACCTCTCAAGTGTTAATATCTGGATTAGCTTCAGCAGGCATTCTGACTAAGGGCGTTGTAAATGTTGTAAATCTCTTTTAAATAATAACCTAATTCCAGCTGAATTACATGTTTTAGAAAAACTCCCAATAGTGTGGCCTTCCACTTCTATCAAAGCGAGCAAATTTTTTATTTTTTTTATTTTTAAAGCAAATAACATTGAAATGTTGTTGGGAGAAGATATACTTTTTGGTTTACTGCGAAATGGAAAACAAACGTACTCGAACTCAGCCCTAGTTGCGCAAAATACTGCATACTGAAATTAAGATTACATAGCAAGATCGGTATAGAATATTTATCATTTATATCGGAATATTCCCTAATTGAACCATATGATGGAAATTCCAGATAAAAAACCAGTCGTTAGCAGTAAATGTTTGTATCTTCTTCATCATGCAGTAGTTAAAGCAAACAGCAGCACAACTAAAGTATGAGTAGCGTTTGATGTTTCTTCTAGAAGTCCAGCGGGAGTATTGCTAAAGACGTAATGGTGGTCGGGCATACATTACAATCATCCCTTTGGAATATATTATTGCGATTTATGATTCACAAATACTTAATGATAGCGCACATTGAGTGCGCCAAATTTTAGTTTCCGACGAAAATGCAGATTACCAAAGAATCCTGTGGCGCAAAGATCCAAACACTACATTGAAACATTATTAATTAGTGCCAGTCACGATGTGGACGATTTATTAACGGGCAGCAACCCTATTGAAAAGATGAAAATGAGATCAGTAAAATTTTTAAGTCTGCTGGGTTTGAATTAAGAAAACGGTGTTCTAATGTTACCTCAATAAGTAAAAATGTTTTGTGTGCTTACATTCACGATGAAAATGACGTTATTAAAATTCTCGGACTACAATGGTTTCTACAAGAAGGCTACTACTCATTCAATGTACATTAAATGACAATGTAGTATGGTATCGGATGTCTCTAAAATTTGTCACCATCTAGGCTTATGCTGCTGCAGTATTTTGTAGAGCCTTAACAAACAATAATTATATCTTAGTTCATCTAGTTACAGCAAAAACTAGAGACGCGCCGATTATCATTACCACGGTTAGAATTATGTACTGCAGTGCTTGGTACGAATTTATTAATGGCAGTGTCAACTTCAATACACCATGTGTCACTTAATATTGTTCCTTGGACGGATTAATCGATAGTGTTATCATGGCTTAGTATGATCATCCTAGCAAATGAGCATGTTTTGTCGCAAACAGAACATCACACATATTAAATAGTTGTCCACGTGAAAAATAGTCACAAGTCAAATCAAGCGAGAACCCGGCACACGAAACTCATGAAGCTAAGATGAATCTTACCCACTGAATTGCGTGGTTGTAATCTTTTCTATCCTATTTCAGCTAAACTGAACTGAAACTTGTGTCGCTTAACATTTGTTTTGCTGCACACTATTGCGCTACTTATTTACAATGAACTCAGTAATTAGTAATGTTGTTTCTATAATACGTCATCCAATCATACATCTGAACGCGTTCCGTTATTACGTGTTGACTCCAATTTTATAAAAACATTTGATTTTATTTGTATTGATTGTAAAAGCAATAATGTTAACGGACAACTTTTATTGCAAAACGAATCAATGGATGCAATTACTCGCAGTTTTGTTGAATATAAAACAGGGTTTAACGAAAATTGTAATCGAATGTTTAACTTGGAGAAGAAGTTAAATTTGTTGTGCAACAATTTTGACGAAATTTCTTCTTCCTTAGATCGTACCGAAGATTGCTTTGCCGCTAATACCAAATCAATCGCGTTTTCCAATTTCGGTACCGAAAAATATTTGGCAAAAATTAGCAAGTTTATCGACAATTTCGACTCGATCATTAATGAAGCGGTCAGGAATAAAATTGATTCAGTTATTTCCAGTATTACGAACAATCTCACCAACATCCAACACAACAATGAACTTACGCTGA
The DNA here is from genome assembly GCA_947310385.1 of Nephrotoma appendiculata. Classification (NCBI taxonomy): domain Eukaryota; kingdom Metazoa; phylum Arthropoda; class Insecta; order Diptera; family Tipulidae; genus Nephrotoma; species Nephrotoma appendiculata. Next base: position 379,081,781 of record OX371223.1, read on the forward strand.
CAATATTAAGAACAATTTGCTCATAAATAAACAGCTGGCATCAAATACTGAATTAATTTTGAGGCTGTCCAACGATTTCAATACTCGTATATCAGCACGTACTACTTCAGATAGCTCGAGTAAAACCATTGATGACTCGCTAATCGTGCGACTTGTGCAGGAATTGAGAACTATAAGTATGATCTAACAAACTCCCTCTTAATTCACAAACCAGCTGCAATTACAGATCGCGCTAATATTCTTAGTCTTCAACAGGAACTTTTTCCTGCCACAGCTATCAACCATTTAAATAGCAGCCTAGCCCGATCATCTCAAGTGGTTCCTGCTAACATTGATACCAACTCCAGCAACTCTCAACACAGCAGCAGCAGCAATGTTAATCCTCCACGCATCCTTAGGGCTGTCCCTAAACCGAAAATTATATTTGTATCCCGGTTGTGTAACAATACAACTAGCGCCGATGTTATATCCCGCTTCAATGGACAAGTTGCGTCATTTAAATTAACCATTCCTGTAGCAACATTTGACCTATTACTTTCCCCAGAGTCATGGCCCGAAACAACGTATCTCAAAGAATTTGTCGATTTTCGAAATAATAATAATAATAACATGACAGTTCCAAAAAACTTAAACGCTTGTCCCTCTACTACCAGAACCTAAGGGGACCTAGAACTAAATCTCGCGAAGTCTTTTTAGCAATTCAAAGACTTCCATTTGATGTTTTTGCCCTCACTGAGACCAATTTGAACAATGATTTCAACAATAATGAATTTTTTACCTCGGATTTTAACGTCTTCCGGAAAGATGGTTCTTATTGTCCAGACACGAGTTTAACAGGTAGAGGGGTTATTATTGCAGTGCACATCAATTTTGATAGTCAAATTGTTATCATTCAAAAATAATATTTTTATTTTATGTTGCTATATCCGCCCACTAAGTCAGATTGTAAGCTATCAGCTTCATACTAATGCTGTTGACTTTGTCATTGACCTGATGAATACTCAAGATGACATCTTTGTTGTGGGTGATTTCAATCTCCCCGGGCTTAAATGGAATTATTCAGACGATAACACTCATTATGTTGCTTCGAATGCACTAACCGCCAAAGAAACTTTATTCACTGACAATATGTTGAACTCTGGACTATTTCAGATTAGTAACGTTAAGAATAGTTTGAACAGGCAGCTCGATTTGGTGTTTTCCTCTGTTATCGACAATAGCGTCGCTTCTGAATCCAATCTAAACCTCTTTGCCATAGATGTATACCATCCTCCCATTTTGATCACCTTTGGTCTGGAACAAGACAATCCCAATGTCAACTCTATAACTCCACTACGTTTCAATTTTCGTAAGGCCGACTTTGTGAAGCTTAAACATTTATTGGCTAACGTTGACTTTAACACAATTTTAGATGATCATAACGATATAGAAACACAAACTGTCAATTTTTACTCTTCAGTTTTTGAATGTTTTAAACATTCCATTCCGTATACCCGCCAAAAAACTGTATCGCCATCACCTCCGTGGAATAATAATGAATTACGAACGTTACGTAACCTTAGGAACAAACGTTGGCAAAGATTCCTGAAAACTAAATCTGACTCTGATTACTCTAACTATTTAAATAGTTATAATGATTTCAGTAGTTTGTCTGACGAACTTTATGGGAATTATATCAGACTCATGCAATCCAATCTAATCGCTGAGCCTAAGTGTTTCTGGCGCTTTATCAATATGAAGAAAAAGTCCGACGGATACCCTTCCACTTTCAAATATAAGGATCATTCCTCTAATGATCCTAAAGTCATAGCAAATCATTTTGCTAACTTCTTCAGTCTGGCTTTCACAAATAGCGGTTTTGAGCCCGATGAAGGTTACTTTACACATATGAATAACTGTACTCAAACAACCTTAACTTCTATTCAAATCGATTATGAATCCGTGGTACATAAGATTTCCAAACTTAAAGATGATTTTTCATCCGGTCCTGACGGACTACCATCCATCGTCCTAAAAAACTGTAGTGATATTCTTGCTCAGCCACTGACTATACTTTTCCAAAAGTCGCTTTCACTTGGCATTTTTCCATCTATTTGGAAAAGTTCTTTTATAGTTCCCATTCATAAGAACGGCTGCAAGTCAGACATTTGTAATTACAGACCGATTGCGAAATTATCTAGTATTCCTAAGCTGTTTGAAAGTATTGTGTATGACTCACTGTACTTTCATTGTAAACCGTTGTTTTCCGCCAATCAGCATGGCTTTTTCAAAGCACGGTCCACGATAACAAACCGAATGAGGTTGATGTCATCTTCACGGATTTTAGCAAGGCGTTCGACAGGATTTCTCATGAAGTCATATTATTCAAGCTTAAGGCCCTTGGTTTTCCTCCCCAAATTCTCCGTTGGGTCGGCTCTTATCTAAAAGAGCGTATATACCATGTACTGTTCAGGCCATCAGTATCAGCTCGTATCTCAGCAACATCTGGAGTGCCCCAAGGCAGCCATCTGGGTCCAATTTTTTTCATTCTGTCAATTAACGACGTTGAATGTTTGATTAAAAATCCATCCATATCTATATACGTCGATGACATGAAGATTTACAAACTGATTTCAAACACAACGGATAAGAGCCTATTACAATGCGACCTCAACAACTTCACCACTTGGTGTGCTAAGAACAACCTTGATTTGAACGTGGGTAAATACAAAACAATCACCTACTCTCGAAAACGTGCACAGTCTATCTCTCGCGACTATTACATTAACAGCGACGCCGTTACCAGAGCCAGTTCTGTTCAAGATTTGGGGGTCATTTGCGACAGTGAATTGAATTTCAGACAACACATCGATCGTATTATCAATCAAGCCAACTCTGCCCTCGGTTTCATCAAGCGTTGGTCGAAAGAATTCGATGATCCTTATGTTACAAAGGCTCTCTATTCAACATTCGTTCGTCCCCTGCTCGAGTATGCTAGCCAGGTGTGGTCGCCTTATCATGAGGTTCATATTGAGAGGATTGAAGCAGTCCAGCGTAGATTTCTTCGCTTTGCTTTACGCGGACTACCATGGGACATGTTCAACCTGCCTCCATATCAAGATCGTCTGCAGCTACTTAATTAATTTACAATCACTTAGTAAGCGCCGAGTTGTTGCGGACATGGCTTTCATCCATCAAATACTAACTGGGGGTATCGATTCTCCTGTTCTGTTAGGTAAAATCAATCTAAATATAAATTCTCGGGATTTAAGATCAGTACCTATGTTTAGAATCGACCCTCATCTCTAGAATGTTGTACGAAGCTAATCAGCACTGCCATCTTATCGATTACAATATGACAAAACGTACGTTGAAAAAACGTCTTTATTTTTCTTGACTATGGTTTTATATTTTATTTAACTTATTTGTTTTTTGTTTTTTTGTGTCATTTTATTTTGCTTGACTTTATCTTTTATCTATTTAAATTTTTTTTAATCTATCAAATCTGTTTGTACTAAGCAGACTCGACTTCCGTTTTCCTGCCGTCTGCGACGGGTATCGTCTTGCTTAACTATTCATTTAGCTATCTATTTATAATCACATTTGATTTTTTTGTGCCGCTTTAAAATCCAATTTTTTAATTTCTCTGGTTAAGCATCTCGATATCCTTGTTTATAATTCACATAAATTATACTCAAAAAAATAATAATAATATACAGATGGAGACTCCCCGCGCGCAGTTGGGAGGAGTAATAGGTCGTCGGGATAATTTATTATTATTATTATTTGGTGGAAAGGGCCTGATTGGTTATCGAAACCTAATTCATTGTGGCCGACGCAGAATAGTTTGATGGGTAACGCCAACCACGATTTAGTACAAAAGAAAGACGAAAAGGAATGTTGTCACACTACAAGCACAAATAAACGAAAATTTTATTACGGAATTAATATTGAGATGTTTATCGTATTCAAATCTAGTCACGATTATTGCGTACGTGATTAGATTTGTCAAAAAATTGAAATAATCATGGTGTGGAAAACAGTGATCCGTACTTATTTGCCGAAGAACTTTTAAAGGCTGAAGAAATGTTAATCAAATGATGTTCAAAAGAACAGAGTTTAAAGACGATGTCCAAAGATTATGCGAAGGTTCGATATTACCTAAACAAAGTAATCTAAAATCACTGAACCCATTTGTAGATAAACAGGGCATATAAAGGGTGGGTGGTAGACTAGAGAAAGCTATCTGTAAATTTGACACGAAGCATCCCATTATTTTGCTAAATCTTCAATCCTTAGCAAAATATTAGTTTCCCATATTCATAAGAAAATCCTACATCCTGGCCTAGTAGACCACAAATCAAGTGTGACTTAATCAGGCGAGAGCGTTCGAGAATACCGGTGTTGATTTCACGGGGGCAGTTTCATAGACAGACAAAAAAGGGCGCGGGGCAAAAATGTCAGAGGGATATATTGCAATATTCATTTGTCTTGTTACTAAATCTATTCATATTGAGATCGTTACAGATTGTAGTACTGATGGATTCATTGCAGCTTTACGAAGATTATTACGCCAGAAGAGGTCTCCCATCAAGAATTTACAGTGATAACGGGACTAATTTTGTGGGCACTGAATGAAAGTTACGTCGGATGTACAAAGCAGTGTAATTCTCCATAACTGGTTTACAAGAACTGATGAAGTGAAATCAATTTATATTTGAAGTTGGCAATTTTATGGCACAAAACCAAATAATCTGGCATTACACTCCGCCACTGGAATTGTCAACATTACTGTGCATTATCGAAGCTATTTTAAACTCTCGGCCACTTGCCGTACCATCAACAAATGATGATTCATATAAAGTATTAACTACAGATCACTTTTTGATTGGTGCACCGATCACAAGTCTCCCAGAAAAATATCAGGAAGAAAGTACAACACAACTGTCGAACATTTGAACGGAGATTCAACGGCGAACATTCATATTCTTCAACAACGAAACAAATTTCAAACCGAGAAACCAAACTTGCGAATAGGTAACATCGTATTAATAAAGGAACAGTACTTACCTCCTTGTAAATGGGCATTGGGTCGTGTTTCAGATGGACATCCAGTTGGAGATGGAAATGTCAGAGGTATAACAATCAAAACTGTGAGCACTACATTCAAACGACTAAGAAAAGAAGTTAAGGCGTAGACACCTTAAGGCTGCGAAAATGTTCAGAATGCGGCGTATATCACATCATTTGGTTATCTGAAAATTAATTTAAATATTATTAGTAATAATCAAGAAAAATAACATGTAAACAAATACTTATTTTAAAATTTTCTCACACTACTGAAATCGGTTCAAAAATTATTTTCAAGCAGCTTGCGTGATTTGCAAATCGGTGAATAAGCGTGTACCGGAACCTCACTTAACTTTAATCCCAGGTACTTCGCATGATCCTGCAACATTTTTTGATACGTTATTTGTAGTATCGGTGCTACACAGTCGCTGATGTAGCCCACTTCGAGTAATTAATCAAAGAATTTGGAAAATAGGAGCGTGTTTTCAAAGGATTTTTTCCAGCGGTGCCGTAACAACAAATAACAAATTTCAATCATAGTCGAAATCGAGTTCATCAAAAAATATTTTAACGAGACATACTAACTGACCATTTTCGCATTTTTACAAAATTGTACTAACACAACTAAAGTGGTATAATGTAAGCAATATCCATTTTTTCCTATCATTCCATTTTCCGAAAACTTGGGTTCACATTTTTCAAATGTTAAATAAAGCAAGAAGTCATAGAATTTTGCTGATTGAAAACAGAATCAATAATGTTGGACATTATTTACATTCTCTGAAATGTCAACGCCGAATTTTTAATTGTCTACATACATTCTCTACACATGTAGAATATTAATTATATCTACGTGGTCTAAACCGTACGGCACAACACTGCACGTCACTGGTACGCACATCTTTTAATTCTAGGTTACAGTGTTAATCTTAGTACGCACGCAGTATGTGTCTTGAGATACATTTGTCGATAGCAACAAAATTTTCTCACAATTTATCATTACATTTTTTTAAACATCATTAATTTCGTAACCATTATCCAGTTTTACAAAAATTAATATTTATCGTAATGACTTTTTACTACACAGTCCATTTAATTTAAAAATTAAAAATAATTAAAATAAATTAAGTTAAATTATCTTACATTGTGTAATTATCTTTGCCTCTTCATTTGTGAATTGTATATATAAAGTGTTCGTATATGATTTGCAGCAGGACTTTTTGGTCCATTATGAAATATACGCTGTGCACAATAGAAAATTGTTTTGGGAAATGTCCTGAAAATATGATAAGAAAATTTTAAATATAAATTTTATTCTGGACAATGGATAAATATATTTTCTTAAAACTAATGAACTGAATTTTTATGTTTAGTTGGATAAATTTGTAAGGGAGCATGCCGTACACAGTAATTCCCAAATCGTTAGTACCGTCCCATTGATATTACATATATTGGCACAAAAAAAAGGATAATAAATTTTTAAATCACACACATATTTTTTTGTTCAATTTCATATTATATCATCATCACAAAAATTTCGTATCATTCCGAAGACAATAATCAAGCCATGGCAAATTATAATCCATTAACTATACGTCTATATACATGTTGGATGTAATTTTTCTTATTTCGAAAAAGGACACGATAAAATATTTTCCAAAATGAAATCAAACGTTTTTGCTTCTTGTTCGATACTAATGACATTCAATCATGGGATGCTGATGATGATGATGACGATCATCGTAGGAAAGTCTATATATGGGAAATATGTAATTTTGAAAATTAAACAGATAGCCATTATTCTTAACATGAATTCCCTTATGAAAATTTATATCTAATATATCAAAGGACATATTGTCGTCGGAGGAATCGGTTTAGCATTTTTTTTTGCCTGAATTTGCAAATTATTTCCTATATATAATAAATCACCTCTAATTTATTAATAGTTGGTCCAAATTTATTGCCTATTCTCATTTTGACACACAAAAAAATCCTTTATTGGGATTTTTATATGTCCTTAGCAGCACAAAAAATTGAGGACACACACAAATTTCAAAAATTTAAGTAAATTTTTTGTTGATTGTTTGAAGCAAAAAAAAAATCTTCTATCAATCAAAGAGCAGGATTCAATAACTTCTTCTTGTGGTAACAGTTTGTGGGTCACACACACACACACGAGTTATCTAACAAACCACCCCTAAATTATTATCGGAATATGTGTTATAAATATTTGATTCGGGAACAAAAATTATTTTTTGCTTAAACTGAGTTTTAATTTTTATCTGCCATCTGGTGTTGCATTATTACAAACATGTCGAATTTTATTTTTTACAACAAAAAAAATATTTGGGTGCGGAAGAAAATCAAATCCCCGTAAGGTTTTTTTTGAGATATTAAAAAAAAGAAAAACATGTATATACATTGCGAGTGCAGTCCATGCAATTTATTTATATGTAAAGTCTGCTATCATTTCGGGTAAAGTACTCCTGATTTATTACGAAAAAATTTGACCACTTTATGAATTTAAGATGAACTATTTTTTCTTGGCTCTAGAATATACTACGAGGACGTATACTACTGTTGTGTACATGCGAGATTTTGCTTTTCTTATCTTTCGCTTCGATTTCTTGTGTGTTTCGGTTTGGTTGCTGTACATAAAAGTTTTGATATGAATAAGAACATTTTTTGCTTCCGTTTTAATCTCTTTTGTCCATTTTTTGTGTTCGCTGTTTGTTTAAAAGAAATGAAACATCTGAAAGATTTGCTTTAGAAAAATAAACATGCATGTATGTATTATGTAAGGGAAAAAATGAGATGACTTGTAATGAGAAATCGCGATAAATTTTTTATCGGGATTTCTGTTTTAGTTATGCAACACATGAATAATATGTTTCCATGTTTTGTTTATCAAACATATTCGGTATGGGATTTATGGATAGGTGACGATGCGGTGTATATTTTTGGAAGAATTCAATTTCTGCATTCCATTTACTCGCAAACGTATACTGATAATAAGAAACATTTTAAAATTCAAAAGTAGTACCCTCTAACTATTGGGTAATTTCTAATTAATTTATGTGTGTTCTACCTCCACAACATATCCTATAGCATGATGAACTCACTTAAAATTGAACGTCATCCATTTTCATTCGGTCTCATCCCAGGTTCAATATACCTGGTTCAAATTTAATAAAATAATTATTCGACTAAATTACTGACTAAACTAATTTTATTTTAGTTTGTACCAGTTTATAATAGATGGCGTAAAACACTATACTTAACTTTAACTCTAATTTGCAAATTAAATTTATGGTTTGTGAATTGTAGATTTAGGAATAAATATTAGGCGTCGGTACGAAACCCAGAATTACAAAAGACCGAATTATCAAAATCCCGACAAAAAATTCCGACTTTCAAAATGGCGACAAAAGTCGGGATTTTTTAAAAAATATTAAATTTTCTTTTTTTTTCTATCTTCATCGATCTTGGTTAAATTTGGGTTATTGGATATAATTTTTTCACATTTTAATGTGAATTATTCTAGAATTTTTGGAATTGGGCCTATTTAATTGAACTTCGCCATTCCTCAACCAATAATTGTAAAATTTAAATATATTTTTGGTCGTCCTGAAAAGAACGTTTGGGTATTTGATAAATATTTAATGTTAAAATAAATAAATGAATAAATTTAAGAACTCATCAATATTTTTTAAATAACTAACTTTATCAGTATTGTTTCTATTTACAACAACATTAAAAATTTGCTGTTTCTTTCCACATTTTTTTTAGTGGGACGCGTTCACCAGCTTTCCATTTCTCAATGCGTGTTTTGCATATCATCATCTCAATTCTTCGATTAACTTATAGACCCCAACATGAGGTTTTCCGATTTCTACATATTTTTATTCAGGCGTGCCAGGTCTCAACAAAGTTTTGTGTTCTAGGGAAACTATCTCGGGTCTTCCTTGGTTTCCATGAACACACCTTATATAATTTGTTTGGAACCATTTGGCAATTCGCTTGATTTTGATTCGCAAAATACTCTGAAACCTCTTCAAGGGGTATGAATGCTAAGCTTTTCAACATGCGAATTTGCATGTTAAAAGATTTATCGTTTCCAAATATAACCTGAAGGTGTTCAGATTGTATTTTTCTCAATAATATTTGGCCGAAATAGAAAAGGCATCCTTTGTATTCAGCTAACGGAAATATGTTTTAAGTGCAGCTACGCTTGCTTTTTAAAAATCTGACACAATTATCTTTGAATTTAACGAGATGTTTCAATCACAAGCAGTTTTACAAAGCTCATAGAACATCTCCAAGTAAGCTCTGTTGATTTTGAGCTCATTATACAAAATAATAATGGCACGACCTGGTCGCCAATGGATCGGTAATAACTGTCTCATTATAGGCGATACAACCTCGAATGTACCGTGCATGAGCCAACCTCTGCTAGCAACATCAAAGATGTTTTTGTCCCTAATAAAATATTTTTTTTCTCTCCAAAATCCTTCTCCGACACTACAAAGAGCTCTTCTCTTGAAAAGAAAATTTAAAAAATCGGGATTTTGAAATTCGGGATTTTGAAAATCGGGATTTTGAAAGTCGGGATTTTGAAAGTCGGGATTTTAAAAGTCGGGATTTTGATTTCGGGATTTTGACTGCGGGATTTTAAAAGTCGGGAAAACGACCCCAACCCTGATGCGCCCATCTCTAGTGAGTAACCGAAACCAATGGAACTTTGTGATAAAAAACCTTAGATAATTGTTAAATTTGTTTTTGTAATTTTAGGACAAAGTTAGGACATACGTCACGGGAATATTTGTTTTTCGTACAATAAAAAAAAATTAAATGTAACGTATAAAAAAATTGTAAAATTTTGAGTTGCATAAAGTAATAGAAAATTTCATGCAATGTAAGAAAAAATCTGTTCCGTGGCAAGTTCCCGAAAATGAACCCTGGGCTGGGAATTTCATTGATTTTTATATAATTTTTCGTCCCGCTCGTTAAATTTAAAATTATTTTCCCAAATCTGAAAATGTCTCGGATCAGAGCTACATGATTTTGAAATGTATGCACCAGTCGTACACACACTCCCTATCCCCTTCAGACTTGTTCCAAATTTCGCGTGGGCTTACCTGGGCTTTTGACCTAACCTATCAAATAAACATAGTAGATATAGAACTAGGCATATCAAGTAAAGTATCTTTTGGCTATACATTAATTTTTCGGCTGGGATAACTCAGACACTATCTGCATTACCATCTTTCGGTTGGAAACTTTCGCCTAATTTTAATAAGTTATTTAATAATACCTAAAGAGAAAATTTATTTGCAATTTGAAATTTTTCGTTTCTCGATTTGAACCTTACAGTCTCATAGATCCTTCAAACTGTATCGTTGCAAAATTAAAGCACCAAGTTTTGTACATTTAGCGGCCACCAATAGCAGAAAATATTTTCGAGCCGATGTCGTTGCAATTATGAGCCCTCTCCTTTTAGTTTTCGGAGAAAGCGGTCGTTCGCTAAACTAAAAGTTTGTGGCCTATACAGTCCAGACGGGCTGACGATCGTCAAACTTCATACTTAAGCATTTTTCATCAATTTGGTGATCCCATTGATTTTTGGTTGAAATGGGTCCTCTAGATTCTAGAATTATGGCAACCACCATTGAAGCTTATTCGTTTTTTGTATAATTATTTTGAAAAGTATATCATTCGAAAAACGGTTATAAACTAAACGGTTCTAAATAATTAATTTTGCAATAATATCGGTCAAACGTGATCTGCTTTTCCAGAATTTAAACGGAAGTGACGATTTTGGCCAAAGCTGTTTATCATCAAAAATTCGGGATTTGTACAGCCTAGACAGAATGACGGATCGGAGTGTAAGTTCATTATTCAGCGTTCTCCATAAATTTAAAGATATATCAGTAACATTTAGCTGAAATTGGTGCAACTGAAGCTTCGATTTTTCGTTTTCATAAAACGGATTTTCAGCACAAATTTGGTCCCTGTACAGTTCGAACGGGTTGATTGTTCGGGAAACTTTAAACTTTAAACTAAAGCTTTTTCCATAAATTGGGAGATTCGAGTGTTTCAACCGAAATAAAAAGTCGTCCTTTTCGTCAAATATAACATTTTAATTTATTTGTTGATATTCATTACGGTGGCCGTAACATCCTGGCCAGCTTGTGAACCGCCTTGACCGCATCTATAACTTAGCGCCATACAACCAACTCCCTTGTTCTACAAATACAAATTTTCACAGGAATATCCAATATTTGCTCTAAGGTTACTGGAAAAACCTCAGGAAAAACTTATTTTAACAATCCCTAAGGAAAACCAGCATCGGATGTGGCTACCTCCTCATTGTCCATTCGCAACAAATAATTGAGTGATTGGACGTACTAATTCATTCTTCTCTGTCCTCACCTTGCACGTTCTTACTGTTCCATCTTGACCGAGAAATACCTCAATCATTCTAGCCATCATTCATTGACTCGGTGGTATTATATCTTTTTTAACAAATACCATATCTCCAATTATTTCGGTGATACATTCTTGCGACCATCTCGCCGAAAATTCACAAGAATCCAATGTTTACTTAGCCAAACGTTGTTTTGCATTATAATGAATCCAAGTTTGATCCCACAGCTGACTGAAAGTCGCAATAGTTTATAGTTGATGTATCCCACTACTTAATGAATGTAATGCTGCGTGCAGTAAATCATGACTTTCTCGATCCTGCTTCTTCACCGTATATACATTTTCCCGTCGCCCCCCCAATATCCCATGAATAACATGGTAATTATTATCGTATGAACTAATCAAAATGTCCCATGCTCCCTTATAACTATCATTTGGGTTGCTATGGACCCAGACCACAGTAGCTTTTCCTGTACCTGCTTGCTGCAAATAAAACATTTTCGTAACTTCCTTACTATGAATCTCAGCTATAAACGAATCCCGGCCAGTCGACGGGATTTCCATTAAACCTCCCAAGTTGCAGGAGCCTGCTAGTATGTACCTTGATCACTGTCGGTAATCGGTCCTCGGGCTTAAGAAAGACCGACGCACTACAACTCGGTTCATTACTCACAGAAACAATTTTTCAAATCGGGTTTTTATTGACGAAAATACAGAATAAAGTAAAAAAAGACCTATCGACATAATTGTATTAAATTTTTTTTTATGTTTGTGTACCAACCGCCTAAGTTTTAAAAAACTGATATTATTAAACTGATAAATACAGATATTATTAAACTGTTACTAATTCACACAAAGACGTAAGCACCTAACCTGACTTAAGCGATAAGTGTAAAAAAATTTTGTTTGAAATTCTATCGATATCTATACTTAAGCTTTTAGTGCAAAATATAATTTCAACTATAATTATAGCTAAATGAGTTTTAGCTGTTAGAGCATAGTTATAGTAAGTAATATGAGATTACACACATATATGTTGTCTAAGTATATGTAAGGTACATGTGCAGTGAACATTTTCAAACGCAGTGAAATATTTAAGCGGTTACCATAGTAGTTGTGAATGTAAAATGACTTCAAGAGCAAAGTTAATGGAAGAAATGGTTCGTAGAGGCCAAAATAAAAACGTTCAGGAACCATTAAAGCAACAACGACGAAATGAAACTAGTAAGTATCAAATTAACCGTTATTATTGTCTGTGCGTGTGTGTGTGTGTGTATGTGTCTGATTTTATTGTAAGGAATTTTTTTAGATTTTATTGAAGTGTACATATTTTTTACAAATCTTTTACAAATAGAGTTGACCAATGTGACCCCATCACAAAACACATCAGGAGCAAAACAGCCAACCCAAGAAATGATCATGATGTTATAGATTTCGAATCTTTCGACGATTCTCTGGATGATCCTTATTTCTCACCATCACATTCAAAAGGGTCAACCAGTGAAGCTATTACTTATGATGATATTGCTCAAATAGTCTCAAAAATAGAAAATACCTTGGCGAATAATGCTACTTCATCGGACCCAAAATCGAAAAGGAATCGTAAAAAAATTAATCGCAATCTAAGTAAATCGTATATCACTGTGAAAGGAAAAATTATTCCGGAACGAGAATTTGAACGCGTTGAGAATTGTCAAATGAAATGTAAAGATTAAATATCCGACATATAATAAAAGCAGTTATTTTGATCGTTCATTGATACAAAAGGACACAGAAACTTAAAAAATCGTTAGTAGCACCACGTAATAGGCCAAACATGGGTGAGTTTTTATAAAAGACAATTATCGCCATATACCTTAACAGTTCATGACTGTGCTTCGAATGAGGTATATTGTTATATGTGGCATAAAGGAAATGGTGCACGCGGTGGAATGTTATTGCCACCGTGTCTTTTAAATCATTTGAACTCTCTTTTAAGCAATATAAATTATGTGACATTGTATACAGTGATTCCTGTCCAGGACAGAACAAGAATTCTTATGTCGCAGCAATGTTCCTAATGTTTATCGAAAATTGTGACCACATACACACCATTGATCACAAATTCTTAATTCCCTTCCCGTCATACACACATGGAGGGTGATATAGATCATTCCGTGATTGAAAGTAAGAAAAAGAAATCCTTAGTTAAAATTCATCATCCAGAGACTGGTATCAGTTCGTATGGTTGCTGGTACTAAGCAAACATTTCAAGTTATCGAAATGCAGGGCAGAGATTTTTATGACTTTTGTGGGATCATCAAAAATAAATTTATGTAGTGTGGGTAATACGAACAGCAAAAAATGTATATGGAAGGATGTGAAAATACTAAGATACTAAGGCCAATTTTGGTATTATAAGCTACAAAAATTTCTTGAATGCAGATGAACCATTTTAGAAACTGAACATACGCCGTCGGGGGATAAAGCCAATAACGCTTCACGATTTGGAAATAGAAGATTTGAAAATAGAAAATAGAACCAATGTATTAGCATCGAGAAAAAGAAAGATTTAATGCTTGCTACCATTAATCGATCCGTGTTTTCACAATTTTTATAAAAAAATTTAAAACTACGGATATGATTAATATTCATCCTGATTTAGTGGAGGAGGAGAATTGAAATACCAAACCATTATTAAAGAAATAATATTGAAATTTGATCTCGTTTTAAAATATATATAATTTTTGAGCTTTTGAATAAACTAAAATAAATTTAATATTAGAATATTTTATTTAGAATTTCTTAGTTTAGGTATTCTTGCTTTTCTTGTAGATGCTATACTTTTCTACCAAAATGCACTGGGATCTTTACATTAATCGGCACAAAATTTCATCAAGCTCGGTGAATCCGTCTGGGCTGTACATAGGCCATAAATCGCACACGTAAATACATCCATACACAAATATTTTCTTAACTAGTCAATTTTTTATTATTCGTAGTTAGAGTAATAGATTAACTGATTTTAGGAACTGATATTGATGATATATTAGTTTGCACAAATAAATGAGATGGTTAGGTTACAAATAAATGAGAATCCTCATAAAGCTTAATCACTTAAATTGTTTTAAGAGTAAACTGTTTGGTAACTAACATATGGAGTGACCGCTTAAGTTTGTTTTTATCTTATATCTTTAAAATTACGAATAACACACTAATGCTTAAAAGCTGAGATTTTGAAGTTGTATAAAAAGTTGTATACACTGTTAAAATCCATTTAAACCACCGCAAAAACTAGTATAGTTTTTTCAAGAAATGGATTTCAATTTCAAATATACAACTGAAAAATAGTTAAAATCAACTTAAGCGGTTACGCCTTGTAACCAACAGAATGTCCCCAACTCACAGTGCGGCTTTTTCCGTCACCAATAAACAACCAATAATTCTTCAAATTAATTAAAATTCATATTTAAGACTGATAACATTAAAAATAAATACAACTTTTGCACTGCAGTTGCTGAGTATAACCACGATGAAGATACCACGTCATTACATGAACTGCTGGAACGGTTTTGGACTGTTAAAAGTTACGGTGAGAATAAATCAAAATTTACCATGGAAGAGGCTGAATGTGAAGCTCATTTCGTACAAAATCAGAAACGACTGAGATCCGGAAAATTCGTTGTCGAGCTTGCGACCAAGGATGATATTTCAGTAATAGGCGATTTGTATTGTACCGATCAAATCGGTTTTTAAATTTCGAACCCAAATTGTCGAAATATTTAGGTCTCAAATGCCAGTACAAAAGTTTCATTCATGAGTACAATTCGTTATACTACATGGAAGCCGTTCCAACAGAAAAGCTATTAAGTTGTAAATACTTTATGCCCTACCACTGCGCTATTAAGCCGCAAAGTTCGACCACGAATTAATTTACTTACCTAATGTTAATTAATGAATGGGACACGGCAAGACATTAAGTCACTCTATCGGGTCGAACGCAATTCTAAACGACTTCTACATCGATGATATGCTTAGTCCACTAATGGAGGTGAAACATTCAAAGAAGCCTTGAAACTAAAGAATGAGGTGTCGAGATTTTAAAGTGTGGCTGTTTCGAATTATGTAAATGGACATCAAATGATGAACGATTGCTGAAATATTTTCCGGAAGCGCACTGCGAGACATTCAAAAATATCGACGAAGAGAAAAGTATTAAAACTCTGGGTGTGTCGTGGCAATTTGACGTAGATGGATTCCAGTTTGTATACACACAGAAACATATCGAACAAACGCCAAGTTTTATCCGACATCGCCAGTTTGTTTGATCCACTGGGATTAATAAATCCGATTAACGTCTTGGCAAAAATATTGTTGCAACACATGTGGTAAAAAATTGAGTGGAATTGGTCTTTACCGGAACAATATCACACAGTGGGTTAAATTTCGAAATCAGTTACCATTGATCAACAACGTCAAAGTTTTTCGCTTCATTTTGTCGCCAACTCATGACGCAATTGAGATTCATGGATTTTCAGACGCTTCAATCACAGCATATGGATGATGCATCTACATTCCTTCAATTGTACAATCAGAAGTTTCAATCAGACTGTTGTGCACCAAGTCTCGTGTTGCTCCAATCAAAACCATCTCGTTGTCGCGAATAGAACTCTGCTCCAAGGACAGCATTAAAATCAACAGAATAACATCGTATTGTTGGACCGATTCTGAAATCGTGCTTAATTGGTTAGCAGCACATCCATGAACGTGGACTACAAGATCTGACATCATTTTCAGTCTGGAATCATGTCGGTTGAAAGGATAACCTTGCTGATCTCGTTTCGCATGGAGTATGTTGCCAGAAAAACTGCTTAACAATAAATTATGGTTTTCCGGACCGGGTTTTTATCGAGCTTGTCATCCAGTTGACCAAAATCTAACAAGTCATTTGATTCGAACTTGACTGCGGAAAAATGGAAGACCAGTGATGTCGTCATTATCGCAGAGCTTAATGATGTCGATTGTATTCAAAAAATCAAATATGTCAACAACGTTCGCACCATTAGCTGAGTATTTGGGTGTGTGGCTGGATTTGTAAATAATAGCCGATCCAAGTTCATATGCAAACCAAAAACATATGGTTGTTTGACTGTCACTAAACTGAACCAATCGCTGAGGTTTATTGTCAAAATCTTAGCGCCACAGTTTTCAAGAAAAATTTTCGCTGCTGTTTTCCAATAAACACATTCACTCGAAGAGTTTGATCTAAAATTCAAACCCGTTTCTCGATGACAACTAAATCATTCACATGGGAAGCCGATTGCAGAATTCGGATTCATCATTCGAACCTAAACACTCGATAATTTTGCCGAATTCTCATGTATTTATTTTTTGTTTGTGACCGCGTTATAAAGGCCTTGGCCAGCGATCTGCTAAAGTATATACTATATACGCGGTGTTCGGATGCTTTGCGAAGAAAGCCATTCACATCGAAGTCGTCAGCGATCTGTCAACCAAAGCTTTTCTCAATGCTCTCGATTGTTTTGTTAGTCGCAGAGGATTTTGTCGGTACCTTTATTAAACGAACCATTTGTGTCGTCACTTTACTACGTAAACAATCGTTTTGGTGGTAATCAAATTTTTATGTATACATAATATAATCAAAAGTTTACGAAATGACTTTAATACACCGATTATTGTATAGTCGTTTTCTACATTCGGATACATTAAATCTTTTATAGGTCATGACCACATTAAAGGTTGTGAAAGTCAAAACAAATTAACACGTGTAAGGCAGCTCCAATATAAAGGGATGCGCATTAAAAAATATTGCACCCCTATTTTATGTATATAATATATATTCGTAGCCGTCGATTCCAGAACTCTATATTTTTCTATCACGTCTTATTGTTATTTTATTATAATTCTTAAAATAATAAATCATTTTAGAAAAATATATTATCTGAAGAGGAACATTTTACAAGACAGGATTGTATATATGTATGTGAGGGAGAAACTTTTGGGACTTCGCGTAATAAAATCGTCATTTGATTATTCACTTGTATTTACGACAAGAGCTGTCGGCTTTATTTCCGTTTAGCGGAAGCAAAAGGATAACTGTCAAATGATGATAGATTAATGATTTTTTTTATTGATATTTTTTTTTCAGGGAGTGTTTATTTGCATACTGCGAGGCTCTAATGTCTGGCGCCATAAATTAATGAGCGCATATGAATTCCTTATCCTAAACACCCTTAAAGTATTTTATTAACAGGAGATTAGCGCCACAAAATATTAAGTCTTAATAGAATATCGCATCATTATATTTTCCTTAAAACAAAAAAAAAAAAAATTTAATTACATACTTTTCATCTTAAGAAAATAAAAATCATCGTCAGATCATAATTCTCGTTTTTTTTATTTAATTTTTAACTTAAGAACTTTTTTATTTTTATTTTTTTGCAATGAAATATGAATGGAACACCTATTTGAACTCCCTCTTTTTATAAATATTTAAAAAAATTATCTTCGCGTTCTTTTATATTTTTCATCTTAATAACAATAATAATAATAATAATTCCTTACGTTAATTTAATAATAAATTCTTGCTTGCTGCCTTTAATACAGTAAACTTTTATGATAATAATAATTATCAGAACATCATAATGATAAGAATAATAATAATTAAGCATATAAAAATGTATTGTCATAAACATAATGATGATTTAGATGTTCATTATGTTATATATAGTATTTGCATTATATCCTTGAATCTGGTCACCTGAATAATAAATTTTTCTTCGCGTATACAGATTGATTGGAATTTATTTCGGTTTGTTTGGCACTGTGTGATTGATAGTTTAGAAATTTTATTGAAGAATTTATATTTCCAAAAAAATATATTATATATGGTTTCATGCTGCTTTTGATATTTCTTAATCGTATTCTTCTATCGCAAAATTATAATTTTTCGTCTTCATAACATAATTTTAGTAGCCGCCCGGGCCCATACCCGCACAAAATATCTATATATATTTTTTTTAATTAATTACAATTCATTTAACAAAACTATATTCTTATAAAAGGGTTAACTCTAATTTGTACATACCACTACTGGGATTTCATCAGTTTGTTAGTGTGCATATGTATTCTTTACCTTACATTATTTATCACCCGTTGGGCATTATTTGTACCCACAAAATGCTACCGAACAGAGAACAGCAAAAAAATAAATAAATTCTGCAATCGTATCACATTTATTTCAATTATAAAATTTTCTTGGTCTTACCAAAAAACAAAACCATACATACTTAGACTATATACCCAGAGAGACATTAAAATATGATTTTCCTAATCTTTGATTTTCATCTCATTTTCCAATTTTTTTTTTTTTTTTATAAATTTATGGTTGAAAAATCTCTACAAACAACTTAATATGTATGACCTTTTATATGTTCTGTTTAAGATAAATAACTTAACCAGAATGGAATAGAAATAATATACGGAAAATGTGGGTGGGAAAACTGAATGGTATAAATGGAAAATTCTATTATATACACATATACATATATAAAAATTATGATTATGATGTTAGATGTGAAAAAAAACATTTTCCAGGATCATAAATCAGCCTAAGGGAAGATAGAGAATTTTTATGTTTTAAAATGGACACACCAAAATTTTTAAAAATTGGTGATGAGAAATTAAGATATTCCTATGTACCATATATGGTATACATCTCTATGCTCTATCGTCTTGAGTGGACATATGGGGAATAATTAAATATTTGATCGAATTATGTACATCCGGAGTACACATGTATAAACAACCTCAAACCTCTCATTGCGTTGCTTTTAGAGAGGCATGCGATATAAAAAATTTCATTCATTTTTCATTCTCATAATCCTGAAAGCAATAATTTATCTTTTTCGGTGTTTTTTTTTCCTCGCGAGAATTTTTTTTTCTGTTTTGTTCTTGCGCTTCTTACGCACCATTTTTTCTACCACATTTTGACTTTGAAGTATGGATTTTTTGTTCGGTTTTATCTTAAAATCATGATGTTTGCGTCTGTCGATCTGTCGTCCTGATATGCATGATTACATAAATATGAGAAATGCGCGTTTTAGGCAGAGTTGAATTTAGCTCGTTAAAATCTCTTATCGCGGTGGCAGTTCAGCAGCCATTGGTAATTTAATTAGATAATTATTAAACTTAACTTGTATATGAGTAATATTCAAATTTCTCTGGACATAATAAAGACGAAATAATTTACATTACAATTTATAATAATTTACCAGCCACTTCCACAGACTTTCCACTATCCACTTTGCACCCATTACGTAATTTCCGCCCGATGATACCGTACTATTGGAATTGGGATGAGACCACAAATAATGTGGTCTAATCAATGGAAATAGTTACTGGGAAATTGTAGGCATTCCATAAATAAACCGATGGATTTTATGTATTTCCCATTCCTCGAGGTTTAGTAACCCTGCTTGTTTAACGGATTCTAATGGGTATATGGGATTTACTATTATGTCTCAACTTTTATTAATGAAACTACTATACCTATTTAATTAAATATTAATTATTATTTATTTATATTTTTTATTTAAAACTTTAATTATTTTTTCATAAACTTGTAATAAATAATTTAATAATACAGAAATTAAAAAACGTCTGTTTTTTGATGAACAAACAAAAAAAAATTGAATAAAAACTGTTAAACAGGCTACTCAGCTCCTATAACAAAAACATAAAAAGAATGTACCAAATATTTTTATATTTGTAAGGGATGCCAACTTGACTGAACTTTGATCAAAACATTTAAAATAAAAGTTGCCAAAATACCACCACAATACACCCTCACCAGTAAAATCCTAAGTGTTTTGAAAGTGATCCTTTTCTCGTAATATTCGCTCGGTGTACAAGTTCTCGCTGTAGCATGGTTTAAGCCGATCGATTGATACTCTGATTTTGTTGCCTTTGACATCAATAGTGAAATTTTTCTCATCCCGACTTGATGTGGGCCGGTGTACGGTGGTTGCAATGATTTCCTCAAGGAGTCTGTTCTCACGAATACATGTGAACAAGTCAGTATTTCCTTATTTACGAAGATGTTACCTTCACTGTGACGCGATGCCGGAGCAGGCCTGATTTCATCAAAATGACCCATCAGATACTGGATGTATTCTGATTGTGGAGTTTTATTGCTATAATTTTGAACGATGAAAGCACTTCGAATACGCAGTGTGGTGCCAAAAACCAGTTCAGCCGATGATGCTTGCAGCTCCTTACTAAAAACTGTTCTAAAACCTAATAAAACTGAGGGTAAGATATGCTTCCAGTCTGAACGATGATGACACATAATGGCAGATTTAAGTGTGCGATACCAACGCTCTATCATTCCATTGCTCTTTGAATTATAACTTGTAAGACAAGCATTGTGCGAACAAATGTGATTCGAATTGAGTACCTTGGGCTGGGATGTTGTACCATCACTATTTTCGACTTTCGACTTTTTTCATATCTCATTTTTTACGAGTAAAATGGCAGCCGATTTCACTTCCAAAACTACGCATTTTCTAGTGTGCTCTCAGCTTGCTCGAGTAAAACATCAATCTATTTCTTTTCTACGATATCTAAGACTACTAGATTAATCGACTCTATTTATTACCAAATAATTTTTTCGTGATACGTTCATCGAAATGTAGAAAAGAGAGAAAGCTCACAATTATGTCAAGAGGTTGAAATCGCGATATAAAACACATAATTGTTTACGCGAAATAGAATGATAATTGATTCCTGAAAATTGAGACATCATAAAAAAGTCGAAAGTCGAAAAAGTGATGGTACAACATCCCAGCCCTGGTCTATGATAATTGACTCTGGCACACCATATCTAGCAATCCATGATGAGTAAATAGCGAATGCAACACAGTCGACACGTCGTGTTAGAAATTAAGTATTCTATTTGAATTGAACTGTTATTTTTGAAAGTGGTATAAGTCCATTTTTTCATGTATCGAGATATTTAAGGGTTTGCATTTGAATTAATTTAAAAATATTGGCAAGCGTTAATCAATTCGTAATGTTTTTAACACTTTTACATTTTTTTAAATTTTATTATGAAATAATAATTATTGAAAATATTTAAAAAATAAACGTGTTTTTTAGGTCCAAATGGACTTATACCACTTTCAAAAATAACATATTATAAGAAATAAAAACAAGAAGAAATTTATGTCCATATTTTTATAGACATTAGCTTCACTGAAATAAATTTTTTAATGTAAAAAATTATATTAAATAATTAAAATGAAAAGTAGTATTAAACGTAAATAGTAAATCAATAATAAACGAATAGTGAGCGAATAAAAAAAAATAAAAGGATTGATGATTTTTTATTTGTGTGAGCGAACGGGATTTACCACAGAAAAACGTCGATTTAACGGACTAATTGGGGAGTCCGTATAATACGAATGCCCGTTAAATCCGAATGTTTTTAAATTTAATCGACTATAAATTTTACACTTGTTCTGGAATATGGCAACCTAGGGCAGAACTCGTTTATCTCAACCGATTATCAAGGAATCTTGTTTGTTGGATGGAAATGAGATGCTTAGATCTTATGATCTTAGAAAGCAATATATTCCATGTTCGCGTGAACAGTTTTCGAGGTCGTTGTTGATAAGAATAATATAAATTTATCCGAGCCCTTTGTGTAGGGTTCATAACATGATTTTTGGGGAGCAGAAGTAGTTGATGTGCCACTCATGGGTGGGTTACGTACTGGCAAAAGATGTTAAAGCATCCAGCCTTACCGGAAACATGTTATCATCATTAGCCGCTTGCTTCAAGAAAAACGCCTGCTTATTATCGAGTTCCGCCCTAGTTTAAATTACCGAGTTTCATGGCGATATTCCAGAATTTCTTAAACAAATCATTTAAGAGTTCTTTTTCCATTCGACATACCCAATCCCATCATAATCGGTTAAGAATTGATCGAGTTCCGTCCCAGATGGCCATATTCCAGAATTTCTTCCCAAAATCATTTAAGAATCTCATTTCCATTCAACATACCCAACCCCATCATAATCGATAACCAAAAAATGGAAAATAAAAAAATTATCCGTTAAATCGAAGTCCGTTAAATCGAGGGTTTACTGTACTCTTTTGCTTTAACAATCAATAAAGCGAACATTCATTGTAGTAGTGAATAGATAAAATATTTATATTATTTTCATCATTGATCGATCGAATAATGAATATAACTTCTTTCCACATTATTCTACATTATTTATTCTTCATAAGTGAATAGTAAAACAAAATAGTTTTTGTTGCTTTTCATTATTCTTACTGATCAGTATTACATATAACACTGTTTGATCACTAAAGAGTGTATAATTCATTTTAACGAGCGAATTTTTGCCCGCTATAATTATTAGGAATGGACTTATTCCACTTTCAAAAAAAAAGTTTTTGCGAAAACATTTTATAGCCAAAATTCTTTTGCTTACTTTATAAGAAAACCGTATACTCTATTGAATGTATGATTATAAATATGGAGAGAAGGTGTCTATATCTTCCTAAAATTACAGTTAACTCAGTTTTTTTGAAAAGTGGACTTATACCACTTTCAAATAAAACAGTTCAATTGATGATTTCTCTTCGTATTGCTCTTGTGCTATTGCTATTGCCATGTAATCCACATTTTCAGGTAGATCAATTTGCTCAATACGTGACAGAGTATCCGCGACAATATTGTCCGCACCAAATATGTCCTGAATATCTGTGATAAGCTGCCTGATAAAATCCGGGTATCGGAATTGTCCAGGCAATGCAATGTTAAGGTTCTGATTAAAATCAGTATATATAGTGTAAAGTTAAGCCCCTCTAATAAATACTTAAAATGCTTAACTCTTGAATATGCCGCAAGTAATTCTCGATCTTAGGCACTATATTTTCGTTGTGCATCATTAAGCCTGATGGAAAAAAAACTAAGAAGTTGCTAGTTCTTTGCGACGAGTTATTGCACAACTGCACGAACTGTCATGTCATATGCGTGCACCATTATTGCTAAACGAGCGGAAATGGATGGATGAGCTAAACGAGTAGCTTGATATAATTTTAATCTATATTACGTGAATACCTTGGCTAGTCACTTAGACCCAAACATTTAATTTGAAATTGAGCAAATACACACTTAATTGTGCCAGATGTTCATTAAACGATTTTGATGCCACTATCACGTCATTCAGGTACACAAAACAGAACTGTAATCCACTTAATACGTTATGCATCAAACGTTGAAAGGAATGGGCCGCATTACTTAAATCAAAAGTCATATTGCAGAATTCATATCGAAAGGTGTCGCAATAGCCGTTTTTGGAATATCAGTAGGCTCTATTGGTATCTGATGATATGCCTGAATCAAATTCATACTCGAGAATACGCTACAACCTTCAAGCTGATATGAAAAATCCTGCAAATGCGGAATTGGGTAATGGTCAGGAATAGTAATTCTATTGAGAGCCGATGTCACCACATGGTCTCCATTCTCCATTAATTTTTTTACCAAGTGTAAGGGGCTGGACCATGGGCTGTCGCTAGGTCTGCAAATACCTTGTACGATGAATTGTGCAAATCCTTTTTTGTCAATTTTCAATTTGTCTGGCGCCAATCGGCGTGCTTTACATGATATTGGATAATCAATTGCTGGGGGAGGAAGTTAAGGGATAACTCTACATTTTTGAATATACCAGACTTGTATTTTTGAGAAATCTGCACCAATAATGGGCAGTGTGATATCCGCGATAATAAATTACCATGTGAATTCCCGACGAAGACCGATATTTAGTTTAAAAGCTCGAGAACCAAATGCTCGAACTGGAATTCCAGTTGTGTTTGACAATTTGGTAATACTGACAGGAAAAAATGATACGTCAGCTCGGGTATCAATCAAAAATTTGACTCCTAAATTAATTTCAAAAACTAATAAGCGACTTGATACGCTGAAAGTTAAGGATCGTTTAGTGGTTTTTTGAGCTCGAAAGGTTTGTATTACTAGTGAAGCTCGCGTAATGCTTACAACCTACAGTACGATTAAGTACCTTATCACCAAAACGGCTGTGATGAAAACATGCCTGATTAGTGATTACGAATTACTTTGTGCTCCTCTTTAATTAACGCGCTAATTTCTGACAACATTCATGTGGACGTTTTCAAGAGTAGGTAATTGTTTGGTATCCAATCTTATTCGTGGTGTTTAATGTTTGTGAAATGTAATCAAAAAGGTGGGTTTAGATCGTGCTTTGAGAAAACCATGCTGATTCTTTCAAACAGCTTAGAAATACAAGACAAATTTACAATCGGTCTGTAATTATACAAATGCCTGATTTGCCGCCTTTCTTATAGATCGAAACTATAAAATATTTTTATAAATGGATGGAAAAATTCCAAGCGTAAGCGACTTTTGGAAGTTCGCGGTCATCGGCTGGGCAAGAATATATGGTAGACCATCACGATCGGTTGAAAAATCATTTCTAAGTTCGGAAATCTTTTTTACCACGGGTTCGTAATCTATTTGGTAAACCCTTATTTTTTAATTTTGAGCCATGAAGAAAATTTACCCAATAATGCTTCTACGATATCATCATCAGTAGCTGGTGCTGCTAGAACGTTGACATATTTTATTCTTTCCATTACTCACTCTACGTCTGTTTATGCTGATACTATCTTTGGGTTTGGCCAATTTCTGTCTTGATCGCTTAATTTGCACAAAGCGTTAAACACAACTCTTAACATCGTGGTATTGCTCCCTGGTTTGATAACGGCAGGACGTGGTAAAAAGTATCTTGCATCATCTTGAGTTAAAACCTTCTCTCTTGGTAAATGTAACTTAAATCTTAAATCAATGTATTCGTCCATAAATGATTTATAACTTATGATTTATAAGGACCTCCCGAAGGAAGCCCTTGGTTCCTTGAACGGTAGTTTGACAATGAATCGGCTGAGTACGTCACGTGTTGTCATTCGATTATGGTATATTTCACAAGAATGTTTCGGGCCATCAAAGTTGGCTTGGGGAACTACCTCCTGAACCTAACAATTATTATTAAGCAGTTGATGACGGTCATCAGTAGTGATTTGAATAATAGGGTCGTTCGTGATATGTAAATTTATCATTCGATAAATTTCGATAGTTTTCGAAGACTGCAGCTTTGGAAATCCGTCTACTACCCGTTGCTCTGAGTTCAATATATCGAAGAAAACGTCTGCCCCAAGTAAAATACCAATTTTGTGGGGTTTAAAGAATAATGGATCTGCAAGTTTTAAATGCATGATTTCTTTATTAAAGTTAACTAGTTTTGTTCTAATATTGTCATATCGATTTTTCTCTTTGTTTGTCCAGTCGATGATGATGCTAGGCCGTAGATGGACTTGGAAGATGAACTTTGCTTAAGACCTAGGCGTTGTTGGGCACAGTTTTCTGTAACAAACGTTGTTTGAGCTCCGGAATCTAGTAGTGCGCGTACTGACTGGAGCTCTCCGGTACGTGACCGCACATATACGAGCGCTGTTCGTCTGGTGCTGTTTGTTTATTGGTGGATTTAGTGGTTAATGAAATCTCAATCGTTTCGTTTACTTGGTTATTCGAAACTACGTGGTGATTCGTTGCCACTTGACTTGACTTTGATTGCGTTTCGACTTCATGGAGCAGTGTGTGATGGCGTTTAGAGCAGATAAGACATGAAAACTTTGTGTAACATTTGGTGCTTAAATCGCCACCTCATAAACAATTACGACAAATACCTCGGTCATTTGCCATTTGTATTCGTTCATCCACATTCTTATTTTTAAAAATCGGACATTTAAATAAAGGGTGATTTTGCTTACAACTTATACACTTCAATGCGGAATTAAAATTTGAAGAAAAATACGATTTGGTTGGAATCTTTGCGGACATTTTTTTCGTACTTGCATCGCAAATATCAATAGGGAATCACATCTTCTATTTAAAAACTTCAGTAAGTATTCAAATGTAAGGAATTCCTTATCTACCGAGTCATTCGCCCACAATTGTTTTGATTCACTATCATCTTTGCTTAATAAAATGTGGAGTAACCATGGATCACGAGTTTCATTCGATCCTAATGCGCGAAGTCTACGTATGATCTCATCGGCTGTTTCGGTGATGCGACGTATAGATCCCTTCCTGTACCCTGTGATGGTTTTTGGTCACAAAACGATTGTATCAGGGACGTCACAATGGGAGTCATTTTATTATACGTAATGCATAATTTGTCCCATTCCTTCCTCTACGTAATTATTTTCTGTAATAGCAATGTGCCGTATAAGCGCAGCTGCTTCGCCCGACAGAAAACCCCTAAGCATTTGGAATTTGTGGACATCACTAATATGCTGGTTGTTATGAACAGTAAATGTTTTATAATAGAGACTGTCAACTGTTTTGGTAATCGGCACATAATTCGTATTTTCCTATAATTGAATTTCAGTATCGTTGAATGTGTTGAGGGGCGGATTCTAATTTCCTTAATATTGTAGATTTCAATAAATCTTTAGATGCGTGTGAAACATAACATTCTTTTCTTAGGTTGCTGATATAAAGAAATGATTGATGAAGATCAATACCATTAGTAACCACTAAACCTTTATCCGTTCTCCTAGTAGATTAAAATTGTGATGTCTTCTATCTAACAGGCTGTAGGAAACGATCAGATTTATCCAGGACACATGACTAGTACTTGGCCCTACAGCTCAATCAATTATACAGACTTAACAGAGTTTATCATCCTCAATTCACATCCGAAATTCTCCGAAAGAACTTTTTTAACAATAAAAAAAAACATTTGGTCCGAAGGTTCCACAAACATGTTCGCCATTTGTAGAGGGAATTTTGTCCTATATACATTTGCTAATTGATCATCAAATTATAAGTAAATATACCAATTCCATATTCACATGTATACGGCTCACATTAAACCATATATATGTAATTACTCCATTGATAAAATCGTTTGCTGAACAGGAATTAACTGCAATTGCAGTCATAATTAAAATAAGTAAGAATTTTTACAAAAGTTTCATAAAAAAAGAACCTTCCCGTAACGCCAACATTTTTATCGCGCTCCATTGATTTAATTGCTATGCTAAATTTTATGAACAACTTAATCAAATTGAAAAATCAATTTTTATCGTATATATATAAATGATTATGTATAGGTATACGACCTTCTCTCATGCGTCCGCAAAACTACCACCTAAATAATATTTTTTATGCCCCTTGCAATAATCATCATCAATCATCAATTTCCATCCGCATGAAAATTAAAAATTTAATTTTTCGTATTTTGTTTTTGCATTTTTGACAAGTAATGATCAAATTGTATCTGCACGCTGCAACAAACTGATAATGTTTACGCTGATTCTTAAAAAAAAAAAAATTTAATAAACCGAAAAATAATAAAAAAAAAACAATTCTCAATTAACTTTAGTGTACGCGAAAACCATAATTTTCCCAAAACGTTTCTCATGATCATAAAATTGCAGAAAAAAGCATAATACGCGAATGCAAGGCTATAAAAATTTATATAAATTAGCAAAACAAATCATCAAAAATTTTTGAGTGCGCGCTGCTCTGTTAATGCTCAGGATGGAAAACATAAATCCTGCGCTTTTGCGTATTATACACTCATACCAGGGTCTTTACGTAAATTATTTGTTGGATTTTTGTTCGTTTTCATAAAAGCCAAGTGCAATAAAAATTAATTACCAAAAACAATAATTTTTGTGTTCATCTTAAGTCTTGAGATCATCATCATTATATCCCGTCTGTGTGGATAAAGGTTTAAAAGCTACTGTTTCATCGCATGGTACGATATGTATTTATATGAAAAATCATTTCACTTCTTAAACGTTAATCGCCTTTTTGTAAATATCCATAAAGAAGTGAACATAATTTTATGTTTTCCCATCAACTCTGCACAAGCGCGCACACCATCCTACAAACATGAATTTATTTTGCACACAAATCCATAATCCTAGTATGTACGAGTTACTCCTGTGTTTCCGGTTTCCTAAATCTATATCCTTTATTTTTTGAAAAACTTTATATATTGTCTTAAAAGTTTGTATCTCTATAAATGGGAGTATTTGAGGGAGACAAATTTGACTTACAAATTTTCTTAAAGATTATAAATTGGTTTTAGCATCAATAGACATATAAAATCACAGTATGTGGTTATGTCGTTTACAGTTTTATGTTGCACATACTGTAAATATTTGGGGTTTGAATTGAACAAAATAAATAAAAAATTTAAAACACAAAATGTAAGATATTATGATAATTAGTGTCTGGAAATAAATTGTAAAGTAGCCAAAAATAATTGAATGTTTATGTGGTGTGCTAAATTGGTTGATATAAAGTTCCGACATCTATTGAACGACACTGGAATGATGATCATTCAACTGTATCATGATGATGATGATGAAGCTGATGATGAAATGCAATAGCAAACTAATAGTATTTATTTATATACAGAGTGTCCCGGTTATAAGTACATTAAATGCAGAAGCTGAGTTAGAAAATCTGCCACTAGATAAATTTTATCATATGCAATTTTGAATTTGAAACCAAATTTTACTGTCTTTTATCTTGCCATGTGTAGCTTTACGAAAAATGTTGATAATGCAGATTCAAACTAATCAATCAAAAATGGCAGCCCATAATTGCCGGTAAAAACGTTCAACAAAACCCAGCCGAAAAATGTCGATAATACAGATACAAATTGTATGTCGGAAAGTTATATTATTGATATAAATGTTTTATAGAATGTTATAAAATGTATATTTTAAGATGTGGAATATTTTTCAGTCACATTTCAGGGAAACTCGTTTCAATATAACGCATACACAAAATATGATAATTTCTAAAATTTGACCGTTTAAAGTGTTATGGATGGAAACAGATTCAAATGAAAGGTCTTAGAGATAGCCATCCCAGGAAAAAAAATCAGGACAATTTTCATATGAGGAGTTCTCAGAAAATTCGCTTGAATATATCGCACACACAAAATTTTAAAATTTCAAAGAATTGACCGCTTAAAGTGTCATGGCTTAAAAAGGTTACAAATGAAAGGCGTTAGTGGTGGTAACAATGGAAAAATTACAGATGAATTTTTATGTGGCGAGTGTGGGTAAACGAGTTGAATTGTTCTAAAAATATACCGTGTCAGGGCTGGCAAAAGATTCAAATAAAGGCTCTTGATGTTACCCCTAAAATAAAATTTCAGGTCGATTTTCATGTCGGAAGCTTTAGAAAATTCGGTTGAATAAAATATAGAATTGGTAAAGAAATCCACAGAAATTCTCAGTTGAATAATGCTGATAATGCAGATTAAATCTAATCAAGATAAAATAACAGCCGAAAAATGTTGATAATACAGAAACAAATTTTATGTTGGACAGTAATTTTTTTATACACTAATTCAATTTTTAGAAACTATGGATGTATGATATACTAACCGATATTTTCCAGAGTTTCTACATGAAATGTGACCTGAAATGTTTACCACATATAACTATCACCAAAACCTTAGTTTTGTAGTATTGTTTTAATGAAATTAGTTTAAAAAAATAAACAATTTTGATTTAAAAAAATACTTTTTACCATCACCATTGTTGTGATCTGCTTTATCAACATTTTTTGGCTGGCTATTTATGCGAATCTGTCTTATCGACATTTACTGACAGTTATTCCTTGTTGATTTTTTCATACGGCTTTTTTAAATTTACTTTGTCATACTCACGGTGAATATATTTTAGAAATTTTACAAAATTCATAATAATCTCGTTCTATAACAGCTCAATATTAAACCCTTTCCCATAAACAAGCAAATGCAATCTACCATAATTTCAAAAATTGACTACCAGTTGCAACATCATTACAGTCAACAACGAACACTTTATCACCATCGACTTATTCCACATTGTTCGATGTTTGTGCCAACATTTCAACCATTAAGCTTAACCATTTAGTATAACCAACAGTTGCGACATAGTTTTGGATTGCTATACGCTCACAAAGTGTTATTTTACGAGGACTTGACCAGTAGAATTAGTATCTCTAGCGATAAATATTTATTTTCATTCATTTTGCCTTTCACTTTGACGTCTTAATTATTTTCCTTTTAATTTCTGTAATGCCGCCTGTGCTTTTGACGAAAAAAGCTCAATAGGGTCAACAGCAAATGTTGAGAATACAACATGAAGAATAAACCTGAGATATTTTCAGAAATCCAACACCGATGCAGTAGAAAATTAATTTTTAACTTTTATGTTCATTTCATATAAACAGTTAGAATTACAAATCTTGAATTACAACCAAGAAGATGAAGTACGCAAAACAAAACCTGTTACCTGTATAGGAGGACGTAATAATAGGCGATAAAATTTCAACAGCCAGTCTGCCGCTGGAGCAACCTCATCAATATCTCAGGAAGAGAAGACAAATAATAGGGATATAGGACCTTCTCATAGATGACAGATGTCAAACGCTAAATAAATGATCGCATAACACTCCGACGTTATCAACGTTGACCGGCTACTAGTAAGGGTTTTGGTTTTATATCAAACAACGAAACAAACACAAACCCAAGTAAAAGTGTCGACCTTTTATCAATATCAATATCACTTGAGTTTATCAATATCACGCAAGGAATGGGATTCAATGGATGATGGGGATGGCTTTAATAAGTTATTTAAAAAGCTGAACGCATTATTGCATTAATTACTCGTATATCAAAAAACATTAGCAAAGATTGCTCAAAGGGATACTTGCAACTAAAAACCAACCAGCTTCAAGAAATTATGGATTGAATCGACCAATTGCACATTAAAATTATGATAGAAATAAACAACCAAATATTTGCAAAAGAACTTCCACGGAACATTGCAAGATTTAAGAAATATTTGATTGCAACAATGCCATAGAGAGACCACCACCCACGGTGAGCTGATTCACCGGAACAATAACATTTCCGATACAGCAAAAACTTTGTATGTTAAATTGCACTAACAAAAAGTGCATCTCAGCTGGTCAGCCACTTTTAAACAACCGAATCTCATATTATAACCCCGGATTCTATCATACAAACACACTTTCATTCATTTTCTAAACAACATCGGAGACTTCTATTTCAATGATGTTTCTTAATTAGTTGAGAATTTGCTTAATTTCGTTCAAATTGGCTATTTTAAACAACTTCATTCAGAATTTAATTTTCATTCTACCAAACTCAGTTTCATCCATTTTAATTGTTTCGTTTTATGAAAGAAGCATACACTCTAATTGGAAACCCGTCTTTTTCATTCAAACCAAATCGATCCTAATCGGTTAAAAAATGGGGATGCTCTAGTAACTTTTATCGTTTTTCAGAACCCATCTAGGAACTCACATTTTGCTCGAATAGATTAAAATCTCTTCGTTGGTCTCTATGTTGGTTTAATTTAAATGGTACATTTTCCAAAAACCATGCCTTTCAAACTGAACAAACTATGAACAATCTGAATCGGTTGAGATATACGGTTTAGTTACATTCAAATTGTTAATTTTTCAAATTTGTATTTAGAACTTGTACGAAAATCCCGTTTTAATTGCACAAACAAACTGAGTTATAGTCCAATCAGATGTATATGAAGCTAGCCCGATACTCAGCTGGAAAACCGCGATGGCAGCACTAAACTATTACTATCGTGAGAGTTTACTATTCCAACCCGAAAAATGTCACTATCGCGACAGTAAACAGTATCATGATACAATGTCATGACATTTATAACATTCAGCCTGAAATTTAAAAATTACTTTTATGTATTTACAAACCTAAACTCTTCGTAAAATATGTAATCTTATGGTATTCTGTTATGGCATTTAGAGCATTCGGCCCGAAATTATAAGTATAACTTTTGCGTATTTTTAAATTATCCTTTCAATTGTTGGGAAACCTAGACAGTCCAAACCTGGCCTGAAAACGGCAATGCGGAAACTTAATTAGCATTACTTGATTGAACACTATGAATATACCAAGAACTTTCACCAAGAAATTTTAATTTGTTGTTTATGGATATACTCGTTTGAAGTTTTGACTACAAACTGAGAGATTTGAAAAAACAAAATCTATCTGGAATTATCGGTATATAGTCGTTTGAGTCTCGTTTCACGTGCGATTCACGAGCACTTGGAATATACCGCCATGGGTTTTGCACATCAACAGGAGGTCATAGATGTGTTCCATTTCATCACAGATCGTAATCTGTTGATATAAAATTCCTTTGCATGCCCTTATTGGGATTCGAACCCGGTACCTCCCGATCTAAACGCCAAAGCTTTAATCACTGTGCCATTTGGTCGGTAGTAATAGATTTGTTTTTATTATTTTTATCAAAATTTAGAAGCCACGATTAGTTCGATATTTATTTAATATACAGAATTAATTAATAGTTATAGTTTGCATGTGACACAAATTTGCTTTATAGTTATTGTTTGCTAATATTTTGTGTCATGACAGATTAAATTGTATTGCCATAAGTAAAAAATTAAAATTTCGGGCTGAAAATTCGTGCTAGCTCCACGGAGGTTGTAATCAGTTTCAGATGGTGGGCTATGTCTTTTAATTTTTCAAAAAATTTAGGATCTTCAGCCTATAAAGTCAACAACCTTTCAGTTGTGTCATTGTGCCTCTAGAATACGCCGATCTATTGATATTGTTGACCATTGTAATTGTTTGGTAAATTCATTGTTATTCTTGAATTCTATACCGGATGGGGCAAATCCCTTGTATATTTTCACCTATAGGCATTTTGAATTATTATAAGCAGGTTTTGCGATAACTTATTAATTAGGTTGTTCGTGCCAGAGCAACGTCTAGTTCGAACTATTCTACACTGAACTTGTTGAACATTTTAAATCTTGTCAATTTTATCTGTGTTACATTTTTCCAGAAATAAATTTCGTTTGCTAGCATTTTTAAATCGAAAAAATCGTTATGGCTTAGTTCTTTAACGATTAAAGATTTCCTGTTTTTTTTAATTCTTAATTACGGACACTATTTGATCTGGCGCATAACCCGGCCATTATTTTTTAGCCCGTTTCATAGATTTTTCGATGATACTATGACTATGACATCGCTTTCATTTTGTGTGTACCCTCGTATCAAGTATTTGTGAGTAGTGGAATTTATTTGGAATTTTTCCAGTGCGTATAATACGTGGCAAAAACAAATCTGCAAACAAAAATGGATAAGATTTTATTGAAACTTTATTTATACATAAGAAATATTACAGAATCTTATTATTGTGTTTACCTGTTATTTTGATGACCACAACAAATATCCGAGTTATAGAACACGATGTCGGTACCAGGCGGAGTACTGGCGACTTCTTCAATAAACATTAATACACAGGAACCTTAGCACCTCTCTTAGCTCATCAATCTGATGTTGAATTACGTTTTATATTGATACAGGTAAAGTTAGCCGACTCGCTCTTCGAGAACTGTCGATACTGCAGATTCGTGTGCAACAACTAGCCAAACATTGGCGATATTGCAGTTTCGGCGATAATAACTAAATTTTATTAGCAGAAAAATGTCGATAATGTAGTTTCGGTTGTAATAACTAAAATTGATCAGCCGAAGAATGTCAATAATGCAGTTTAAAACAACATGTAATATTATATTAGAGAAAACTTGATGGCACAAACCAAGAAAAATTTCAAAAATTGCAGGTCAATTTTAATGTGAAGAGTCCGGGAAAATTTGTATGATCGCACACTCAAAACTTGAAAATTTCTAAAAATTGACGGTTTAAAGTATCATGGCTGCAAATAGATTCAAATGAAAAGTCTTATTGATGCTCACACCTGGAAAACATTTCAGGACAATTTCTATGTTGGAAGCCCGGGAAAATTCGATTGAATATATCGCGTACGCAAAATTTGAAAATTTCTAAAAATTGACCGTTGTGCGATATATTCAATCGAGTTTTGCCGGACTTCCAGCAGAAATTGACCTGAAATTTTTTCCAGGTGTGAGCATCAATAAGACCTTTTATTTGAATCGATTTCCAGCCATGATACTTTAAACGGTCAATTTTTAGAAATTTTCAAATTTTGTGTGTGCGATATATTCAATCGAGTTTTCCCGTATTCTCCACATGGAAATTAATCTAACGTTTTTAAATGATAATTATTAAATGACGTGCCATTTAAAAAATTCTCCAAATATGTAACTATAAAAGTATTTCGTAATTCCATACATGTAATAGAGCATTTAGAGAAATTTGGTTTTGTATATTAGTTTTAATTGTTTCGAAGGAAAATTTCTTATTTTAAATTTTTTTGTTAGTTTTTAGGAAGAACAAAATAAAAATTTGTAATATGAATAATTACATTCTGGCATAAAATTCATACCTGCATTATCGACATTTTTCGGCTGGGATGTTACCGACAAAAATCGGCTGTCATTTTCGTTTGATTAGTTTGAATCTGCATTATCAACAGTTTTCGGTTGAAGTCGGCCTATTTTAACCCTTATGTTTACAACCTCTTACTCGGGTAAGTTTTCGTGTTTTATTACCCAAAGTTTAAGGATTTAGGTGACTTATAACAGCTTGAAATCTTTAGTAATTATTATTTGTTAATAACAATTATTTGTTGTAGATTACCAAACTGTATTTATCAATTTAAAATGAAATTACAAATTATCATTCAATACCAAATGTATGGAATTATGAACATACCCGGGTATGGTGGTTGTAAAGGTAAAGGTTAATAGGGTTTGATATTGTACACTTACTGTGAAATTAAAACAAGTTATTCTGAACTTGTAGTAACAGGCTTAAGCATAGAGAAAAGTAATATAGACAGAGGTAAAGCTGCATACAAAATTTTAAAACCTCTTTTTTAGATTGTAACCCCAAAATACAAACTCGTTTTACGGCTTAAATAGTAAACTTAGAATGTCCAACTCTTCGAATATACATTAAATGTTTCTTTGACTTTCATATTGTTTTTGTTTCATTTTTTTTTCGTTTAGATTATAACGGTAATTTTAAATTTGGTCAAAAAACACCGGATCGTGACCCCATATGTTACTATGAAATTATGGGTAAAAATTTTGTATGCAGCTTTACTTCTGTTTATATTTATTTTTTTCTGTGGCTTAAGTTTGTTCAGTGGGTACTGGTATGTTGTACCATGTGTTGTACCACTGGTATGTTGGGTACTGGTATCTTGTAAATCATGCATTGCCAAAACCATGGTGGATCCTACATCTTGGGTCTTTTATTTATCAGCAGCCTTCGCAGCTCGACTAAAGTTTTCTTGTTCTGGTAAAATTCATAATTGTTGTCCAAATTTCTCCGTTCTCCTCACGATTACGCTCCTCATTATTCAGCTCCCCATTCACGATATGCGTAGGTATTTCATTTGTAGGGGTTTTAATACATGAGCTAAGAAATCCCGTCATAGTTGCAACGACGCCAAATTCTGGAAGAGATCAGCCCGGCATTCGTTGGGAAATTTCAATGAGCACTTAAGTATGCAAATGCATCGATCAGAGCAAGGAGGCCCCAAAGCTCTTTCTTTTACAATTTTCCCTGACCTCGAAGAATACCTTTCCGTGAACTTTTTAACGACTTTGCTTGTATTTTTTTTCCATTGTTGTTGGTTTCGAACCCTTCGTTTTACTTTTTTGGAAGGAGTAGCGATTGTTTGGAAATAATTTTGATCTATAACTGAGGGCGATTGGTTATTGCTATTACCTCTCGAAGATGAATGTGGGTTCGAGGCCGATAGCGATTGATTAGTGCTATCACGTTTCATTTCCTAATGGAACATAGTGATTACTGTCTTCCCCCCAAAAACATATTCTCGTTTTGCTCAATTACACTATACGAAGTCACCATCCCAAAACACGAGGTACTGGGCTGTAGTTCAATATCATTCAAAATACCAGGTACGTTAACATCTGAAAATTGTTTAATCGGAATAAATAACAGCAAATTATTTGATTTTGTTTAGGAGCAATAAAGAAAATATTTTACACTAGCAGCTGAACTTTTCTATATCGCGTTCTCTGAAATATATCCAACAACTAGAACTTTCTTAGTAGCCAAATGTACCATTAATTGCACTTTGTTCATTTTGTAGAAACTGGTTGTTCAAATTTTGACTAAAAATTTTATAATAGAATGATTTTAATCGCCACAACATACCCTCAACAGTGACAGAAAGGACACACAACAGTAAACACAACATAGTCTAAATACATAGTTATATTATCAAGTGGCCCAACAAACTTTATGAAAATACTTGAACGTATATTTTTAATAAGAGGTATTTGTTGAAGCTTACTGTACTTATAATTGGTACACCCTGTAATCTAAAGTTTCTGAAAATAATAATAAAGATTATCTGCAAAGATGAAAACGAAGTCGAAGTATACATTTTGATGTAAAGAAACTATTAAGAAAAATATCGAGCATCCGGTCTATTTTCATTATTATTATTATTATTATTTTTATTATTATTTCGTTTTGATCTTTCGATCGATCATAAAAATAAATTAAGTTAAATGAGTATAGATATAAGAAAATACAATGTAAAATATAAGATGATGGTTACGGTGGATCTTTAATGATCATGATGTTTTAGAGGTCGAATCGTGTTCGGTACACGTCTGGTCACTTAATAAATCTAACATTTATATATTGTAAATACTACTACTATTCTCGTAGGTATGTATTATTTTATTATTTATTTAACTCAATTTCCAGTAGCAACATAAGAAAATTAACAACAAAGCAAAATCGTTAGAAAAATTCGCCGACAAAAAAGTAAATAAATATAGCTCCAAATAAGATGATATGACGAATCAAAAAAAATTGAACCGATTTTTTAATTTTTTTTTTTATCAATTTTCTATTGTGGTAATGTCGGCCGCCAAAATAACTCTCCGCAGATAACATAAAAAAAAAACTAAAAATTCGTAATAAATTCTTTAAGACAACAAAAATTATTTATTAAATATTTTTAAAAATGACTCAAAGTTAGCGTAATATACGAGTTAGAGAGAAATGTTAATCATATATAAGATCAAGAAATTTGAGGATCAAAATCGATCGACATTCGTCGCAAAATGTAATGGAATTTATATTTTTTTTTTATTTGATCAACTATTACCGCCCGATAGTTTTTTTATTTATTTATTTAAGTCAATTTTATAATTTATAGGTGAAGGCTTTCTGATTTGAACGTGTATCTTCACATGCGTGTATGAGCATTATTCGACAGGACGTTTACAAAACTAGTTAAGACTAACATTCTCCTGTTCGTTTCCAAAACCACTTGGATTTTTTATAAACATTTAATTTGGGTTACTTAAATAAGTTAAGATATTGAAGTCATTCCATGAGTTTGTGTTAACCAAAGTCGAAGAAGGGACAACTATCCAATTTTTGATGTATACTTCTGTATAGTAAAATACACCAGCCCTGCTCAGTCAGAGTCAATCGTATTGAAATTGTAGGTCGATGGTTGGCGTTGCTTCAATATGGGGCTTCAAAAATTTGGTGATCAACTGACCACAATAAATTTACAAATAAGAAATACAATTTTTCCAAATATAGTAAAATAACTTGATTGTTGAAGCCGCTTTTTATAATTACTAAAACGAATTTTGATGCGTCTTTTCCAAAATTGTCCTGCTCATTTTTTAATACAAGATTATTTTTTAAAATAAAGGGTGCGACACCTCTTGGTTCGTTTTTGAACTAGCAGTTACTTTGCCGCTCATAGCTCTAATGTCATCTGTTAAGTGAAAAAAATACAGAATTCTATTCCTGGTGAACCAAATCAGTTAACGAAAACTGCGTACAAAATTCGGCAGAAATGAATCGCCAAATTTGAGAATAAAGTTCTTTCGAAATTATTGTTGCTGTGGTTGAATGTGTGCGTCATCATGCGATCAATTCTACCCGCTATCGTTCACAAAATTGAACATCAGCGATAGACTTTTGCGAAGAATTTTACATTAAGACATGGGTATGAAGGCCTACAAAGTTCGATTAGGTCAAGGACTGAAGGCAGTTGACCATCCGGTGGAAGAAGATAAGCATTTTACAAAAAATCAAGCAAAATTGCCATATTGGGTACAGAAATTCCATACGTGACACTTGAGCACCCGTTACACCCAAAACGAGTGAATATTTGATTTCAATAGGAGTTGCGATTTGACTCTGTTGGGCTATTATTTGTGGGAAACCGTCAACGACAAATGCTATGCTAATCATTGACAGACAGTTACCATTGATCAGCTACTATTGAGTGAAATTAACGTACGGAAAATGAATGGACATTTCAAATTAATTATTATATTTTATATAACAACAAGTTCAAAATCTAATTACTTTTTCTTTCAGGGCTATCTATACATCCATGGTGACAAGGCAAAGATTTTTTATGCAGGCTTTTGAAATTAGACCTTAACTACTCCCAAACCAATAAAGCAAACGAAAGTGTTTGCTTTGTTAAATATTAAAAAAATAAAATGACATTTAGGCGAAATATTGAAAAATTTGAATAATTTTTCAATTCAATTTATTCTTTATAAAAAAAATACTTTTTCGGTGGATTTGGCATGTACTACTTATTAGACTAAGGCCCTTTCCCAATTAACGACTTATAATAGACATATTGACTTATTTGACGCCATCTTAAATAAGTTGGTCAAGAAGTTCCAATTCATTGTACCGACCTATTTGTGACGTAATTACAAAAAAAACAAAACGCAATTTCTATTATATGGAAGAAAAAATTTTCTTGACATGTTTGTCGTTGGCCACTAGATTTGAAAAAAAACTGCATGCATAATATGGGCATAAATATGGGCACGTTTTGGGTAGAAATGCGGGATAAGTCCGTATTTCCCGTTAGTTATCTGGTAATAGGTAATTATGTATTGTTGGGTTTCTTCATATACAGTTCCTCAAAATATTGATCGAATGTTCATAGAATTTTTAAATTATGTTGGTACAACTCAGGCTGCAGATGTTATGCTGTAAAAAAACGGTACTAGTACAGTTAGGTTTCCTATTTTCTGTATTAATCGTTTGTGCGATTTCATTTTCAGTCGTAATTTCATTTGGTGAACATTTACGAATAATCTTTTTAGAGCAATTTTTTGAGTTTAATTCGGTGTACAAAAACAGGAAAAAGCATTGGTAATTTATTATATCTCGAATGACAGGTTAGTATTCTTCATTTTTATCAAACTACTTTTATTATTCTTAAAACACATCTTAGAAAAAATCCTCCGGGACCGCCACTCCCACCGTGAGGCCCTCGTAGGGATGCACATGAAATATTTACTAAATCTATCCTCAGAGTAAACATTTTTTAGAAAAGGCTTAGGAAAAATTTCACACTCCTTCATACAGCCGTGAAATATTTCCTAACGAAATCCTATGTATATTAGTGTTAGTGATATATTGACTTAAAAACCAACATTAAGGCGAAATTATATTTTAGGGAAACTCCTACTTTAAAAAATTAGGAAATTAGCAGATACAAACGAATTAAAAAATTTTAATTAAAGTTAAACATAAAAAACATCTTCAACTAAACTCTGCTGGAAATTTTGCCAAGTATTCATCAATTCCACTATGTTTCTTGGTTAGCCATATATCAAATATCAATATAATTTTTTGAAACACCATCAACTTTATTTTTTACCATTATAATTTTATTGAATCATCAACAACCATCTAATTACAAATGGGGAAATAAAATATGGTGATGGTGAAAGAGAAGAACCGAAGTAAAAGTTCACTCAGATATGAGATTCGATTGTACTTAGACAGAATTTATACTCCTTTTCAAAATAAGAACTTACAACAGATTGAAGACTGTAGGAAGATATAGAAAATGCCAATGTCCATGTTTATTTTCGGAGTTTTGTCATTGTTCTGGCATGGGCAAATATGGCCTCAAAACGAATGAGTAATGATTTACAGTATTTTTGCAATTCAAACAGAAAGTTCTATTAAATACCAATACTCTTGTTATATTTCAGAATTTTGTCATAGTTCTGGCATGGGCAAATATGGGCAAATATGGGCCCTAAACGTTGAGTTATGATGTACAGCATTTTTGCAATTCAAACGATTACTAATCGAGATTTTGATTTTGTTGTTTTGAATTTATTTTTTAGAAATGTAAACCATAACTCACACGTTTTGGACCCATATTTGCCCATGCCAGAACTATGACAAAATTCTGAAAATTAATAATAATTAAAAAAATAGTATGGTTTGAAAAAAGCTAGAAAATTTGCCACCAACGGTCATCAGTGACATTATTCTGGCTTTCGCTCGGAATAGGGAATTGGGAAATATATTTACATAGCATTTTTGTCTAAATTGTATTTTTCTGGTCTACTGAGGGAACAAGTTTGGTGTTAATATTTTCGAAACAAAGTTAAATGGGAAAATATTTTCCCCTGTAAAAATTATGTGGAACAAAAAATTTCCAATTAACTTTGTTTCGAAAATTTTTGCACTAAACTTATTTTTTCAGTAGGCCACAAAAATATAATTTTGACAAAAACGTTATGAAAACATTTTTCCTATTTCCTCATGGAAATCAATAAACAACTTAGAGATATTGATAATGTTAATATTTGTGATGAAACTATTCGAAATGTTCGAAGGCTAAGAAACTTTTTTGACAAAGCACCATAGATCACTGAGGCTTCAATTCACAAAGTTTCATAACAATTATTCAATTGAAGATTTTTTTTTTTTTTTTTTTCCTGTATCTCCACTTTAGGAGCATAGGGCGTCTACTAGACTTTTCCATCTGACTCTATTTGGGGCTACTGATTTTATTTCAGCCCATGATTTTCCAATTATTTGTTCTAGTTTCCGTTTCTGTAATCATTTGTTTTTCAGATTAATGGGTGATTGGTCCATTGCATCCTAGCCAGATCCCGTCAATTGAAGATTGGTAGAAGGTAATTTGGTCGGACGAGACCAAAGTAAACAGATTTGGTTCAGATCAGAAGCAATGGGTTTGGCGCGGAAGAGGTGAAGGATTAACTGCAAGACACGTGCCGAGGTCAATCCTCAAGTTTGGCGGTGGATCGATGATGCTGTGGGGTGGCATGACTTCAAATGGAATTGGAAAATGTCATAGGATTTAGGGACGCATGACTGCGAAGGACTACATAGACTTTTTGAAACACAATATTCTTGTGAGCTTAAGTAGATGGGATTTTTCAATTAAAAATACTGTGGTAGACATTCGTTTAAACGAGCAATATCATTTTTGAAGTAATCGTAGAAATGGAAAATTTGGTTGGTACATACTTTGCCAGCAAGAAGACTCCATAAATTCTAAATAGGATTGAGATCCGGTGAGCATGCTGGCCAGTTTAGATGTTTAATTTCTTTTCGTTGAAACCACTCTCTTGAAACTTTTGACTCGTGGATTCCCGCGTTATCCTATTGAAATATTTAATTTTGTTCCAAGCCATCATAAAAACTGAGTAGAACATCTTCCAAAAGATCAATGTAATTGTTGGAATTCATCCGTGTGAAAATAAAACATATCGTAAAACATATCGGAATGTTGCTCTACACCAAAACGCTTCCACCTCCAAAATTTCGTTTTGATCTTTTTACAGCTATAGCAGTCAGGACCGTCGCCACTCGTCTTTCCAAGCCATTAATTTTTTTGGCGAAAGTAAACCGTGCTTTTTTGCGCACCTTTGTTAGTTTCGGTAATCCCTCGATTTTCTGCCACCGAATGCTAGGTCATGCAACATTTTTGCTACATGTCTTTTCCTTATAGACAGATTCAATTCGTCTTTAATATGTCTCGCAAGAAGCCTATATTTGGTTGCCATCATTCGAATTTGCCTTTTTTTGGTAAACAGTAAGCTTGGTGTTGCCTCGAGTCTTCCTTTTGAGTCCATATGTTTCGTTTTTTCGAGTAAATTCCGAATCACTGTTTTCGATCTTCCAATTTTTTTTTTGCAATTTTCCGATTCAAATCACTCTCCATCTTAAGACAGTTGACCATCAAAATTTTGGAATCACTCTGTCGTTTTGATTCACCCATTTCTAAGAAAAACACTTACATTTAAAATCTACGCACAACTCTATTCTACTAACTTACTGCGTCACTACCACAATAAAAATTAAAAGAATTCCTTTTTAAAAATTTAAAATTAATTTGTTTCTCTTCGATATGTTTAAATAAATTTTTTTAATTCTTACTCATTCAATTGTATTACGAGTGTGTCGTTAAAACACATACATACAAATATAGTAAAAATATAAACTACGGCCCCTGCAGTACCCAGACCTCAACCCCATAGAACACATATGGAGTGAGCTAAAAAGAGCCTTGAGAGCTATTGATAGTTTTCCTCATGCCCTTGATGAATTATGGCAAAAAGTA
Organism: Nephrotoma appendiculata; assembly: GCA_947310385.1. NCBI lineage: Eukaryota > Metazoa > Arthropoda > Insecta > Diptera > Tipulidae > Nephrotoma > Nephrotoma appendiculata. Next base: position 379,124,777 of record OX371223.1, read on the forward strand.
GAAATGCAGTGTTACCAGAAATTTGTCAAAAACTAATAAACAGCATGCCCTCCGGAATAAACGCAGCTGTGAGAGTAAAATGTAGCTATACGAAATATTGATGTTCAAACTCAATGAAATGATCAAATTGCCTCATCTTGGTTTTGTTTACAGCTTATTTGAAAATATTTTTAAGTGAATAGCTATTATTTTTGATTTAAAATGCACACATGTCTGCGCATCATCAACATTCGATCAATATTTTGAGGAACTGTATGTACCAAATTTCAAGTAAATCAGAACATGTTTAAAATTTCCTCCCATTGTGTACGATTCAAAATGGTTACACTTAATCTAATTTTCTTGTGGGGTTCCTGGATGACGTCTTATTTAGTAATCTGCCTCCATTTTAATTAGTTATCCGTTTTAAAAAAAAATCGTACAAGTTTCATACGCATCCAATTTCTGTACAATTTGCATCATTTGATTGAATTGTAGTGCCGGTGTATCTCCCTTAAATCATACAATAAAAAATTGAGTGATGCACACATTCTTTTACGGTGTAAATTTATTCACGTAAATTCTCCCACAAAGTTGCTCTCACATCTCTATAAGTTGCGTAGCTTGTATCAAACAATAATAAATTTAATCGTAATAAAACGATAAAATCAAATCGACTATAAAAATTTCACCCCCCAATATACCACTTAAATCACAAAGCACTGTAAAAGTTCAATATTAGGAGGATTAAACCGAAAAAAAAACTTTTTAAGAACTTGGTGGCATAGGAGACAAAAAGAAAAGTTAAATCGACAATTTGATAGTTTTCTTATACATAAAGCTACTTGTATACTATCTCATGGTGTGACCAAATAATTCGGGACGGCGATGAGTATTTGCGAGGGTGCGAATTATCGATAAAAATTTATAAACTTTTACATAAAACTTTTAATACGAATTTAAAAGAAATGGCCAAAAGTTTTGATGAGATAATAATTCTTGAACTTTTATTGTTTTATACGACAATTCGGTTCTAATTGGTTTATTGTTTTGGGAGCCGCACTATTTTTTGAAATTGTAATTTGATTGAGTTTGAATATGTATATATATCGGGAAAGGATTATACCAACAACTTTATGTAAATGTTAGATTACATACAGTAGAGAAAAATAGGGCGGACTAAGTTTGATATTAAAAACTATACGAAATTGATAAATGTATATGGAGAAAATTAGAAATTCTGTATTCGTTTTGTATGATAAAACTGGATATAAATTAGATTTTTATATGAATTATAGTTTTTAATTTTTGTTTGCGATAACATTTCTATGTATTGTACATAATGCTGGTTGAATCTTAATTATAAATATGTGGGTGGTGAATATAAGCATATGTGGAGAATATTATTAAAATATTTGTTATAAATTTTATCATCCGCAAAAATAAACAAGATTCACAAAATATATTAAAATAATAACCTACCGTAAAACGGGGTGATTATAGAAATACCGAGGTGGACATTAAAAATAAAATTATTCGATTTTTTTCATAATGTACAAAACAAAAAATGTAACGGATATTTGTAACGGTAAAAACGAAACACCTGCAGTACTGGAGGGCCTAAGGGAACTACTTACAACCGAACAAAATCGGGATGGTTCGATAGATTCTGTTTCGAAGATTGGCTTGTGACAATTGCTCTCCCTATTTAGAAAAGCTAGCTGACAAATTAATATTGATTGGGGACAACTTAAGCTCACATTTAGCAGCGGAGGCCATCAAGTTGTGTAATGACAACGAAATTAAAATGGTATTTCTTCCGTCAAATTCGGCACATTTGACGCAACCTTTGGATGTGGCGTTTTTCCACCCACTAAAAATATCATGGCGGAAAATTCTAGACCGATGCAAAAGCGGACCTGGTAGTTGCGAGACAGCTTTACCTAAGGATAAGTTTCCTCGGCTTCTCAACCAGTTAATTGCCATGATTACTGAACATGGATCAAATATTGTACAGATCGCCTTTAATACAGAAGTTGCATACAATACCGGATAACACGGGACCAACTGATAGTTTCGATCAAAGTTTCGTTGAACTATACTTAAAAAAGTCAGATATGAAGACTCATTTACCCCTATTTAAAAAAAATGGACCAGACTTCAAGTTGTTCCTGGCAAAAGCGTCGAAGCAGTAGAGTCAGACAGTTCGGAGTCATCCGTTCACATAAGCCTCCACGATACAGATTCACCAAAGAATATTATGGAAATTGAATCATGTGATGAAGATGATGAAGTCGTATCTTCTGTTGTAAAAATAACGGAAATTTATCCATATCCAATAAAAAAGGAAGAAATAAGGCAAGGAGATTGGCTTGTGGTATACTTTTTTTTAAACTCCAATAAGCCCGGAACGTCTTTTTCTAATAAATAAGCATACAGCATACATAGGGCAAGTTAGATCTATTATCGATGACAGTTTTCAAGGTGAGTTTTATCGACAAAGGCACACCAAAGATTTCCCTCCTGTGCTTATTTATGCGTTGCCACACGTCCAAGATATAGCGGAGTTTGACTTTGGGTGGTTGATAAGCTCGATTCACCCAATACATTTACCAACGAATTATGAGAATTTTTTTTATTTTTTAATAAAAAATTGAATGTTCTGTTAATTTCGATACCGTTTCCTTTGACATATTACCTATATGGGAATAGAAACAAATAAGAAAATAAATGAACGTTTCTTTTCACCACAATGACAGGGGAATAGAAACAGTGGGGTTTTTTAATAAAAACCGCCATTTTCATTTTATTAGATCAAACTATCTTAGGAAGGATAGACTAGACCAATAAATATATGTATATATAGCATGATGGCATAAGAGGTGTTCCTTGAAATAAAATTGGTCTCATCAAAACACTACGAGATTATCCCATTTGTTAAAGCATTGGAAAATCGAATCGCATAGAATATTTTGAAAATTTTTGGAAGGATTAGGAACCGATGGCGATGTATTTTGATTTCGGGAAAAATCGTGTAAGGGGTTTTCTGGTGCGCGCCGAGTTTATTTTATTTTTTTTTTCCTCAACTCAAATAATTTTAATGAAAATTCTGGAAGGGGGTTTTCGAGTACTAGGAACCGATGGCGATGGATCCTGATTTCGGGAAAAATCTGTAAGGGCTGATCTGGTGAGTGCCGGGTTTATTTTAATTTGTTTTTGCTCAACTCAAACAATTTTACAGAACATTTTTGGAAAGAGGTTTTCGAGTAGCAGGAACCAATGGCGATGGATCCTAATTTCGGGAAAAATCGTGTAAGGGGTTTCTGGTGAGCGCCGGGTTTATTTTATTTTTTTTTTTCCTCAACTCAAATAATTTTAATGAAAATTCTGGAAGGAGCTTTTCGAGTACCAGAAACCGAAGGTGATAGATCCTCATTTCGGGAAAAATCGTGTAAGGGGTTTTTTGCTGAGCCCATCGTTTATTTTTATTTTTTTTGCTCAACTCAAACAATTTTAATGAAAATTTCTGGAATTGGGTTTTCGAGTACCAGGAACCGATGGCGATCGATCCTGATTGCTGGAAATATCGTTGAAGAGTTTGTCCGGTGGGCTCCGGGTTCGTTTTTAATTTTTCTTGCCCAGCTCAAACGATTTTAATGAAAATTTCTGGAAAGAGATTTTCGAGTACCAGGAACCGAAGGCGATGAATCCTGATTTCAAGAAAAATCTGTAAGGGTTGGTCTGGTGAGCCTCGGGTTTATTTTAATTTTTTTTGCTCAACTCAAACAATTTTACAGAACATTTTTGGAAAGAGGTTTCGAGTAGCAGGAACCAATGGCGATGGATCCTAATTTCGGGAAAAATCGTGTAAGGGGTTTCTGGTGAGCGCCGGGTTTATTATAATTTTTTTTTTCCTCAACTCAAATGATCAGGAACCGAAGGCGATGAATCCTCATTTCGGGTAAAATTTGTAAGGGTTGGTCTGGTAGGCTCCAGGTTATTTTTTAGTTTTTGTCCAGCTAAAACGATTTTAATGAAAATTTCTTGAAGGAGATTTTCGAGTACCAGGAACCGATGGTGATGAATTCTCATTTCGAGAAAAATCTGTAAGAGTTTGTCTGGTGGGCTCCGGGTTTGTTTTAACTTGTTTTGCTCACTCAAACGATTTTACAGAATATTTTTGGAAGAAGCTTTTCGAGTACAAGGAACCGAAAGCGTTGGATCCTCATTTCCGGAAAAATCGTGTAAGGGGTTTTCTGCTGAGCCCATCGTTTATTTTTAAATTTTTTGCACAACTCATACAATTTTAATGAAATTTATGGAAGGAGGTTTTCGAGTACCACGAACCGATGGCGATGGATCCTAATTTCCGGAAAAATCGTTTAAGAGTTTGCCCGGTGGGCTCCGCGTTACTTTTTAGTTTTTTGCCCAGCTCAAACGATTTTAAAGAAAATTTCTGGAAGGAGGTTTTCGAGTACCAAGAACCGATGGCGATGGATGCGGATTTCTGGAAAAATCGTTTAAGAGTTTGTCCGGTGGGCTCCGGGTTATTTTTTAGTTTTTAGCTCAGCTCAAACGATTTTAATGAAAATTTCTGGAAATTGGTTTTGGAGTACAAGGAACCGATGGCGATGGATCCTCATTTCGGAGAAAATCGTGTAAGGGGTTTTCTGGTGAGCGCCAGGTTTATTTATAATTTGTTTCTTAGCTCAAACGGTCGGACCAATTTTATTTCAAGATTGTCTTACTTCTGTAAATATTTTTAAATTGTAATATTAGTTTTTCTTTCATTTCAATCAAAATTAAGTTTATTAAAGTATTTTAAATAGTTTTCAATTAAATGAAATTCGTTTGTTGTCAGGTTTCCATTGTTAACATTGCTTTCGGTTTTGTTAAAAACTTTACATCCGTTATTTTAGCATATTTAGGATTTTTAAACCGAGTATCCCTTTAACAGTATCTGCTTGCGAAATCAAAAAGTGTCTCTATTCACCTCGTTTTACGATACTTATGTCAAAACTGTCAAATAATTTTCCTGTCAAATTGAATATATACACAATCAACGTACGTATACGTACATAACAAAACATTTAGATTAGAATTTTTCATTCAGAATATAAAATGCGCAAACATTTTTGAATTGAATTGTCCATCCATTGAAATTTCCATTTATCTTTCAAATTGGACATCTTACGTCTACTCTTAGTTATATACACATATTTACCTGTTATCTAATCTTTTGAATACAAAACAAATTTATTTACTTCTCTTGTACACAAGAATACGGCTGTTGCTGCAACTTGATTTGTGAAATTACCATATTTCATTTCTGCAACATACTATGCGATTCGCAGTCCGCATACAAAAACAAAATCTCGTGAGAATACAAATTGATCGATCGATCGTGAAGTGCAATTTGCATACTTTTATTGTCGCATTGCGAATTTGAGGTAGGTCCTAATAAAATATACAAACAACTTGATAAAATGGAGTAAACAAAAAATAATAATTTTAATTAGAATATATTGTATCGAATTATAATATGTGCGTACTGAGAGCGAGGCCACCGCCAATAATTTACATATTCATCATTAAGGAGATACTTGACATATTCGCGTATACATATATGTATATACAAAAATCTCATTAGAATTTCTAAAGAGTATATAGCAGCAGCAGCAGCTGATAGGTAAGTTGTATGTTGCACTAAGTAAAAAATTTATATAATAATAATTCCATCTGGTTTGTAAATATATAATATGTGCATGAAGTTGTATACACAATTTATTTTTGACTTGTCATGTCATCATCATTTTATACGTATATATTCCATCATCAGTATATGATCATCGTCATCGCGTACATATAACGATCAAACTATGAATTTTAAATGTAATTATTTCACATTTGTGTGTTGTCCCTTCAATACGTAATGCTTTAATTGGATTTTATGAATATTATATGACTGATAGATTTATGTCCAAATGGCTAATCTGTTTATTCAACGATGTAGAACTAATGCGTTGAACATAGAACACATTAACACATTGTTGCAGTATGTCACATCTCGAAGTTTGATCTGCCGTGTGTACTTAAATATTCGCTGATCAATTATTTTCCAATTAAATCATAAATTATTATTTAGTTCCGGTCAAAAAAAACTTTTTATTATAACATCGCGAACCAAATACAAAACCACGGGATATAACAATGGCATTAAAACACTAATTCATATTTTACGGATTTATGAGTTTCAATACATCACACACAGCAATAATCAACGAGATGAGACAAATTTAGTTAAAATTGGGTCTCGTGTTGTATGCTACACATACGTCATATGGTTTGTGGTGTTAGTTCTGTTACACACTCCGTTGCGTCTAATAAAATTTTTATACAATTTTTAGGATGTGTTAACACTAAATTATTTAATGATTTGAACGTAAGCACATGCGAGGTGATAATTGATTATTTCCTTCCGATATCAAAATAAACATTTTTTAAACAGGTGAACCGATTACACAACTTACACCCCACGCGAATCTATATACAATTCAAATTTCTTCCGTTCAATACACCAACCAAATAATGATGTTGCAAAAATTTTATAAAACAAATCATTTTCTTCTCCTACTAGTAGCAGCTTCTTAAAGTATATGAACCAAGACTCACAACAACAACAATATGTATTGAGTAAAAAAAACATCCAAATTTCATGTCTGTCTGTTTTTATGATACACATAGCATATTACATTACCGTAATTGTATTTCGTCTTAAAATCTGTATACGAAATTACAACAACAACATTCATCGACCGCGCACATAAAGCAAAATCCCACTTATTAAGAAACGCGATGTTGAAAATGAATCAATGAATCGGCAAAAACTATGAAAAGTTATGTTTTATATAGTTTAAGACGATCGAATACTCAAAGATGTGCCCGTTCATGTAGAACCGTTATATACATAACATTACATATGTATCGTAATATGGTATTATGTTTAATGTAATTGATTTGATGCACTCACGATCATCATCACGAGAAAATCGATTGACATTATCTTATGTATACGAAATCAGTCAATAGACCAAAATGTATATGCGATCGATCGATCGTTGAGAAAAATGTTGTAAATGCATTCAAGTGGTAAGCGGAGTAGTTTTGTTTTGATTTTTCTGCCCTAATTGATATTGCCCATAATTTGATTAAATTTTGATATTATTAAGCGTATAAACCGGAATCATTCAATAAAACATAAATCATTCAATTATGCAATGAAAAGCAAGAATTATATACGATTAAAATTTATTCATATACGTATGATGCTTAAAACGGGAGAGGCTAAGAGAGATTTTCGTTTCCTGATCTTCTCCGAGAAAAAAACGAGCAGCACATTTTATACGAATCGAGTACGAAGGACAGCAACGAGGTCGCCAACAAGATAGATTTTCGGAGGAGTGCCTGTGCTCCAACAATTTTTTAATTGTCTAACGAAACGACATTTTAAACCTCTCGTGTGCATTCTCTTCTTATAAATCTTTTTGAGCTACTTATAGTAAGAACCATCTCTCTGTGTATGGTACAGTGGAACATTGTCTGTGTACGGGGTAAAAAAATATCCCAATGTATTTTGCACTTAAAAATTATTTTCCATAATAAAAATTACTATTTATACTTGCTTGTAATTTATTAAAAATACTTGTAATTTATTTAAAATATAAAAACTCAATGTACAAGATATCAAAAGATAATTAGAATTAATTAATTAAATTTTGATTATTAAAATTATTAAAGAGAAGAATCATCAACTTCTTCATGTTGTTCAAGTTCATCATCAACTATTTCTAAATTAATGCAATATCACACACGGTTTGATGATACTTTTGCATGCTGGTTTATCGAGGAAAGGGCAAGTTACGTTTGTTTTCATGCCAATACTCCATGGACAAAAATTGCAACTTTGTGTTTTACGACTTTTGGTTTGTTGGTTTTGGCCGATTGTTGCTAACCTCAATTCTACAACATTGTATCCTATTTGACTCATTGCCATTTTTACGTTTTTTTTCTAGGCACTGGAAGTGGCAAGTCACTTCTTGATTTTATCGTCCACGACAATTTTAGAAATTCTTTTCGTTCTGCAGAAACTGGTGGGTCATGGACATGCTGATTTACTAATTTATGCAAATTATAAGTGGCAAAACCCGCCGCATATAACATATTGAAAAAGAGAAACAGAAGATAGAATAGAACAGAACATTTTGTTCCAATTTCTCGCTTGCAATCGACACATCTAGTTGTCATTTATGTCAGAAGTTGGATTTTGTTCATGGAGTGGACGGTTGTTAACGATAGCCAGTTGTTACACCAGCACATATCGCAACGCAAAATATTTTTTCTAAGAACGAAAATGTCGAGTTCTGTGCTAAACAAACAACAATTGCGGGAAACTTTGCTTTTCTGCTTCAACTTGGAAAAAAATGCAGCTGAAGCACGTCATTTGCTTCAGAGATGGCGATTTAGACGTTGAGGACAACAAGCACTCCAGAAAACCAAAAACATTATGGAGACCGAGCTGCAAGATGAAGATGATACGCAAACTCAAAATCAACTTGCGGATTCATTAAACACGACTCGCCAACATACTTCTAATCGTTTACATGCTATATGGGAAACATTCAAACGGAGGGAAAATGGGTGCCGCATGAGTTAACTGAAGGGCAGATGGAAAATCAAAGAGAGAAATTTTGATTACATTATTTTGATTGCTTTGATTTGCTTTCATGGCATGAGAGAAAGAGCCTCCTGCCTCGAATTGTTACGGGAGATGAGAAGATGGTTTTGAGAATCCAAAACGCAAAAAGTCATGGCTTTCATTTGGCGAAGCATTAACATCGACGGCACGGTCAAATCGCTTCGGAAAGAAGACAATCTCTGCGTTTGGTGAGATCAGAAATTAAACCCCAGTACACAGAAATCCGTTTAATTTAATTGTAATTATAAAACATGCAATAAAATCAATCGATTGCAACTCAGTTTTTTTTTATCTGGTGTACTAATGTTGTTCCCCTCCAGAATGATTTGATTTTGATAATGGCCATTTTTATCGTAGAGGGCTTATTTTCCGAGATATTTGAAAGTTTCAGCTTAAAAAACTCACCCGGTATATCTGATTGAAGAAGCCATATATAAATGGATTTTCAATAATTTTTAGTAATTAGTTTTTTATTTACATTTTTGTAGACCTGGGGTATAGTAGTTTTCTACTCTGGTACACAGAGTGAAGGTTAATATAATATAATAAAGTCGCCTTAGAATTATTAGTGAATTAATTTTTGGTGAATTTGAGAAAGAATGTAGCTAGGGTTAAACAACCATAAGGAATTCAAATTTTCCATCAAAATTTGGATAACTTTAATCGTTTCTGCGATATTTTTTTAAAAATTTGGCTATTTCCAGAAATTTGCACATTTGCACTGTTGTATTATTTTTTGTATATCCTTGAGATTAATTTTTCTTGTCTATCTCCATAGATACTCAACGGAGATCCGCCCGAAACGTGATATTTTAAAACGCAATTTTTCGAAACGAGATATGACACAACGAGATATGGTACAAAATACAATATTTCAAAATGCGATATGGTACAGAATGTGCATTCTGCATGAAACGACGGTCCTATACTCCCGCTCCTATCGATTTTTAAATTCCTAAAAACTGAAATTAAGTTTTCCTTTTTCCAGAATGTATACATTGCGAAGCGACACGTTGAGTACATTGCGATCGATATCGCGGTTTTTGTTCCGTATGGCATTTTGAAATATCACGTATTGTACCACATCGCGTTTTAGACCATGTCTTGTTTTAAAATATCGCGGTTGATCCCTTTCGTAAATATACCGGAAAGTTTTGTTTTAATTGATCGAGTATATTCTCATTCTAAATGTTACTTTTTATTATGAAAATTTAGTGTGAAGTTTCTAACAAAAAAATAACAGCAATATGTATATGAATGCAATAAGATAATTCTATACAATTTTATTTGTTAGTTTTTACACTGTAAACACATTGTTGAACGAGACAGCTCTACGATATTAGAAAGAGACGCACCCTCGCCATGTTTTTTCAAATAAGAAATAAATTAAAAATTCATATCGCCACTTTCTAATGATATTTAGCCTACTCGCTCTTTCATGTATAGCTCATATTGGATTCCGATTTATATGTTGAGTGTTTTATTGTCAAATTCAACTTTTCAAAAAATATTTCATCGAAATGTAAATAATAATTTTGATCAAACAATTAAATTTTCCATCTCTAGATTTATGTTTAAATAAAAGTCTTTTATTAAAAAAAAATATGTGGCATATTTTAAAGTTCCAATAACAGACCACCGCAAAGTTTATATCAAACGAATTAGTATCTTAAGATTTTTTAGTAGAACATACTCGCAGCGTTTGTCTCATTGCATAGTTTGTATCAAAAATGCCACTATTATTGGAAGATTGCTATAGGCTTTACCTTTCAAATAAAATAGATTTGGTTTCCAGATGGATAGGTCGTGATAAATTTTTTGAGTAAAACTCGTCATGGAATTAATTGAGTGGTGCGCATTGAATTACCAATGACAGGACACCGTAGAGTTTGTACCAAAATTTCATTATATACTGATAAAACCTATGGACTTTACCTTTCAAATGACATCAGTAACATTCCAAAACGGATGGACGTCGGAAGATTTTTGAGCAGAATTTATTCAGTGCACTGAATGGAGTCTACGTGGAATACTTTTAGGCATCGCAGAGTTTTTACTAAATTTTCTGACATTGCTGATTTTCCAAACCAATCTCATTCATAGACTTTGTTTAGTGGTAACATTTAATCGGCCAATAACAGAACATCGCAAGATTTATACCAAAATGCTACTTTTATCAAATAATTCTTATAAACTTAACATTTTTTCTTCTTCTAAAAATATAGAATTTTCTGAAGAATTGGTTTTGATAGATTTTTTTTGAGTCTATCTCATTTATCGACTTCGTTGGATTTCAATCTTTCTCTCTAGGTTTCACATCTCGTGAATGAATTTTGCCTCCTGCACTGTGGGCTTGTAACCATTTCGGCCCGTTGTTCTCGCCTTCTAGTTTCGACTTCCTTATATAATAGTCTAGCGTCATCGTTACATCAATGTAATCGGGATCTTCCTCTATGAAGCCCTCTGGCAACGGGCTCAGCGATCTCCTCCAAGAATTGTTTTACCTCGTATTTCATACGAATCTAATTTACTGTGCGTAATTTTAATTTAACTAAACATGGAACGAAAGACCATAAGTAGCATTCTTCAGTCATAAGCGGTTATGACCCAACTCTCACTTCCGATAAACACCAATTATGTTTTCAGCGAGTCGTCTAATTATCCGGTAGCTCTTTTTGGTCAACATAGACGATGAGATCGTATAGATTTGATGCAAGATTAGTGCTGGCGAATATAATATTGTGGGGGTTTTAAGACCTCTTCTTATGGTGAAGCAAGCTTTTTTAATGCGGGTCACTTCGTCATTGCGATTTAGTAAATTTTGGAAGAAGGTTTGCTATACTGATAGAACAACAGCCTCTTTGAACGCTGTACTTACAAAAAATTCTTGAATTTCCTCTTTCCACTTGAAAGCTGATTTTTCGGTGTCTGATCTCATAATCTTCACACTTCTATTGAGCGATCCTCTCAGAGATTGAGTTTCTTTTTATTATTTTTTGTGTCTTTTAAATTGATTAAAGGGATGCAGCATTAACGGAACTAGATAGTTATTGGAATCGTAGATAGTTAGGAAATGACGGTGTGCTTCTCTTAATGAAAAAACTAATTTTTATTTTCATGAGCTTTTTTTATTACACTCAAAATTCTTATAAGAAATATTTTAACAGTGTACTTACTAATACATATTTATTTTTGTTAATTGTTAGAAACGGCACTACCATAAATCTGACGATTTTTTTAATCGCTTAGTTAATTTGATTACAATTGGTCAGTAATTCGTTCAATGAAATTCACAATTTATTTCATAATTTGAAAATGGATTCAAAGTAAGTTTCAAGAAACTGTTTTCAAATTCCCATTTTCAATCCCAAAATTCAAGAAGCTGTTTTCAATGTAATGAAAGAAGGTGATCGAAGCAATACCAGATAAAAAACTGTAATACATCTCAACGAAAGAAAATATCCGTAGCAGGAATAGGAGTGGTATGTCCTATACAAATTCATCGGGAAACCAGCAAAAGCTAGAGGCATTTAATTTGTTTGGCTGTCGGAATTCAGTTAGCTCCGTAATAAAAACGAAAGATGGAGAACCAGAACTGAAGCTCCTCAAAGCAGAAAAGTTAACAGTTTGCTATATTTTTTCGAAACAGAGCCAAACAAACGAATTCAAGTTTGCCAGGAGTTTTTTTTCAACACCCTCAATATATTACTTTTATGATCAAAACAAAAACCCTTTAGGGGTTTTAGGCACAACACAATGAAAAGGAAAGTTAAAGAAAAAATGTGTTTCAAATAAGGATATAGAATTAATTTGTCAACACATAAATGGATTTCCGGTAGTTGAGTCTCACTCCAAAGTACAACTACGTGGAAATATATGGATGCCTCTCTCAACATCAGCACGATGTTCTACCTATATAAAATTAAATATCCTGAAAGCAACAGCAAAAAGTGGAACTATATATAGATACCTTCAATAAAAAATTTAATTTGGGGTTCCATCATCCTAAGAAAGATCTGTTGCGACAAATGCGAGGTAATGCGGTTGGCATCGGCTGCATCCCTAGAGCAAACCAACGAGTATAAGGCACACAATCTAAATAAAAATCTAGCGAAGCTAGAACGAGACGTTCCAATATAATCAAAATGGATATAGACAAGAATAATTCTGAGACGAAAATTATTGTAGAGACATTTATCCACTACACCCGTCCTTCAACATATTACTTTATTAAATTGAAATAATTATTTATTTTAGTATTTGACAAGTGTTTTAATTTAGTGCTAGTGAAATTAAATATCAGAATACGTACGAGTCACTTATATAATGGATCTCTTTAAACTAATCGGAGAAACTCTAACAACGGCGAAATATAAAGTTTGCTGTCCACAAATAAATCCTGGAAAGAAACAAATTAGTTTTGAAAAATTGAAAGCTGACTTATTTAATCTTAAATTAAAGCTTTCCTATTGTTTTGGATTGAAATGCAGAATTAACACAAATAAATCGGTAGACACAGATTTTCGATAAAGCACTGGAATTGCTCGAAGCCAGTTCAGATTTGCTTCGAGTATAAACTATTCGTAGAACCATTCCGATCAGTGTTGAGGATGATCTTAAAGAAATGTTGTGAGTTCAATATTACCATCCACCAACTCCACATAGACTTTCAACATATAGAATGTAGATTACTCTACTTCTGATTCGGACTCGAATGAATCGGGAAATTAAGCATCATTACATCCGACCGAATGAAATGGCTGAGAAACTTTGAAAGATAGCCATCAGAAAGAAACTAAAAAAGTTGTCAACCGGCCATCAGCATTATATAAAAACCTAAATAGATTACGCAGAACCTAGATGTGGGGTACGATCAAAGTTCGTACGACCTAGCATTGATCATAGGCCGAACTTGGCACGTCAATGGCCTATGACTTAGATTGTTGGTTTGTAAATATGAGATATGGTATATTAGTTTGTATATGTATTCGTCACAATCTTTCATTCGTCAATATATAATTCAATTCATTCAATAAATAGTTCCAGAAGTGCTTTGGGTACACATATACTACTTTTGATATACATCTTCACACTTCAATATGCTTCCGAGGATAAATGGTATTGACAACGAAAGATAAAGACGATTTGCATATCTTCCGTATCTCGAAACACGATTTAAACTAACATGAACAACAGCACCAATAAAGTAACATTCGAGAACTGAAGATACATTCAGGCCCAGTAGTTTGTTGATTTGATTGATTTCGATTGATTCTGAAGGTACGACCAAGTTTGTACACAAGATCTCGCGGATGATGCCGGGTCCAACGTACACTCTTTCTACACATAACAAAACCGTTGCGATCGAGCACACCTTATAGTAGAAACTTTAGTAACGGATAATAAATTGAATTCAGGATTATGTCAGATCAGCAACATTGAAAATAGCTTGGTCTTGGGATTTCCTCGGACGATGTTAACAGTGTCGTTACATAAGCTATAATCTATAGTCTTAAAGATAAATACTATACCCTTCCATCTTAATCTCCATTTATTTTTTTGCTAATGCCGCTTTCAACTCTCCACCACGTAAAGTGCAAGTGAAGAAATTCAAACTGCTTTTACTCAGCTGGTTTTCCAAGTCCTCCGTTGTACAATAAAGAACTAAAACGAACTGACCATATCTTAGAAATAAACTTTGGCAAAAATTCTTAAAATTGAGTTAGAGTTGGATCACTCTAAATCTAAGCGCTTCAGACGGCCTCTTTAATTACAAACAAATATTTGACGGATATCCTTCCATCTTAAAGTAAAATAGTTTTCCTTCAAATGATCCAAGAGCTGATACCAACCATTTCGCTTAATTCTTTAGTTCACCTTTCTAGAACAAACATTTTGATACTGACGGCGACTATTTCTTCGACTTAAAACGAATGCAGTGGTGGTCCAACTAAATCACTTACGGTCTTTTTTCATAAATCGGTCTCTATAGAAATTTTTCCTACCAACCTGAAAGACTCTTTTATTGTGTCTTTTCATTAAAAATGCTGCAGATCGGACATTAGTAATTGTGCCAATTGAAAAGTTATCCTGCATTTCAAAATTGGTCGAAATCATAGTTGTTTAAACACCTTTGCATCTGTCTTCCAACAAGGTTTCTTCAAAAGTGGTTCCACGATCACTAACCTCAATTAGTTTACTTTAAGTACCTTTAATATCATGAGGGAATGAAGTACTTAGATGCATCATAGATTTTAGTAAAATATTCGCCAAGGGTTGCTCCAAAATTATTATATTTAAGACTAGACCCTTTGGCCTTCCATTGCAACTTCTCCTGTGAGTGGAATTATATCTGAGAGAGAAATTGCATCAAGGTACCGTGAGGCTAAAGATATCAGGAATTAAGAGTCCTATATACAGAACTGTTTAATGCAAAAGTTGGACAGTAACATGGCCATCAAAATTCAAGTTATATCAAGTCGATTTAAAAAAAATCATTTTTGATCAAACCTACAAAAATCTCAGTAACTTTCAACAATTTATTTAAAGCAAACTAAGCCTCCATATTGATCATCAAAGCCACATCCAAAGTCCCAGCACAAAATAAATGGGAGTCTGAAAATAGGTCTTATTGATCATACTGATTTAGTCAAGCCTGGACATTTGATCATGATTCCGAGAAATACAACGTACAACAGTTTAAGCCCATTCACAACCACTAGAATTGTTTAATATCTGCAAAACGTACATTAAATCTTTTGCTTTTTGTTAATTATTTCTTTGTTAATTTTCCTAATTACAAATTTAATTTTCAAGCTCAGTGATGTTATATCCTTACTATACCTGGAAATTATACCCGAAAGAGTATTCATCATTCAGAATTATTATTAGTCTCGTATTTAAAAAAAAATTGAGTATAAATCAGAACTACAAAAGGCATTCCCCTGCCTAATTATATTATCTTCACTTCCAAAAATTCATCATTCAAATTGATTCTTCCCCTTTTGAAGATCTACAACTGACAGTTCAATTACCTTCGCTCGTTTTTGTGCCCACCGTTTATTTTTTTCTGTATCTTTAATTCACAAAACTAATGAAAAGGCAAAAAATAGATTTTTGTCTTGTCATCATTACCAAAAACTATAATTTGTATATATTCGAGTATTGAGGTTAACCGTATACAAAACTAAAGTATATACTTAAATCATCGCATATCGACCGATCAATATTGTCTATACACGACGAATTTATGAATGAATGTTCACTTTCATCACATATTAAATAAAAATGTTTATGTTGGTTGAATCCGTTCTCCATATTTGATAATTTTTTAAACGAAAATTCACCCACCATGATGCATTCTCGCATTTAATGTGCCGCACCAATAAAAAAACAACACAACATAAAAATTTACATTACAAAAAGGATATAATTAATATTGAAATAATATCCTTTCGTATACGATATATTTTGTGTTTCAATTTACCACCCCCGGCAATATTGTTTATGCGACTAACGAATAATAAATGCAAAACTATCATCGTTTTACCTCGTTATAACGTACTACGCTATAAAAAGCTTTCTTCTCTGTATAACCGTCTTTCTTTGTTGCACACTTATCGTTAATATATTGTGCTCACACCAAAATACGATTTCCTACTTTAACCAATCGTAATGCACTTTGTACACACGGCTATAGTTTATTATACCTAAATGGGCGGAGTTCACAAAAAACAAAAAAGCATTGGAAAATTTTATAAACATTTTTCTTGTTGTCTATTTTGTTTATTTATTTTATATATTTTTACGTTACAATTGCGATTGCGTAAATTTTCGTCTCTTTTGCATAACAATATAGCATAACTTACATTTTTTGTTGTCCGTTTCGTGTTGTTGTTATAAATTCATTTATGTAATAAAAATTAAAAACTATAAAAAATAACAATTAGAAAAAATGCAAAAACTAAATGGTATGAAGAAGATAAAAAATGTAATAAATGTATGTACTGTAGTGTATGTACGGGTATATAGTATATAGCTACAGAAGTACAGACAAAATGAAAATGTAGGGAAAGTATAGAAAAGACTTGACTAAAAAACTGTAATAAGTTTTTTGTATTAGCTTTAGTATACAGAGACAGACAGACAGACATGAGACAGGTCAAACGAAATACAAACAACAACAACAAATTGATTTTGTGATTCGGAGTTCGGTGTTTCTCTTCTGTCTGCGTTCATTTGTTTTGTTTTTCGTTGAAATAATTTTAATTTATTAAATTCAATTATGCGAAATGTTTATGGATTTAAATGCCAAGTAATCAATGCATGTATGCTGTGAAAATATTGAAAATCAAATTGTTATCGTAACAGTTTTTCTAACGATCCCTCAAAAAAGAAAATTATTTTAAAAAATCATTCAATAATACAAATGTTTAGAGTCATAAACGTATAAACATTTTTATCACCTGATATGCCCTCATAGTACGTGGCACTAACACTGTCAAAATGGTGAATATAAATAACGAACAAAAGCAATACTATTGCAGAAGTTCAAGGTCCAACATGAACTTGAAATGCAAACTATTCGCCAATGACCGATGACAGAAACTGTAGTAGATATAATTTTGAGATGTAGCCAGTGTCGCCCTCCAGTACTAAGTGTAGTTAGTGATTATAGTGGGATTTGATAAAACGATGTTCTCAATCGTATTTGTTCTTCTTAAGGCCGGACGGTAGTATACAATAATACACATAATGAATGTGCGATTCCAAATACTTTTACCCAATATGAACTATAGGTTACCTTAAATTTATGTCTATAGTTTCTATCGTATTCAAATCTTTCATTCGTGTTCAGTTCAATGTACCCAGTGTTGTGCCGTATTATCTACATTGCGTAGAAAATTAATTTTCTACAGTCCCTGTTCATTGAATTATGGACACTATTAGTATTTTGGAAATTGCTAATTTCTGCTATTCGAAGGTCGCAATAAAATTATTACCTGAAAAAGGACTAAAAAGATCAATATAGTATGCATATTTTACTTTTAGTTTATCCTCTCATTTTATGTTTGATGCGCGGTTTGACAAGGTGTTTTTATAAATTTTGTAACTGAGCTAACCCAAGAAATAATCTAAGCTTAGTGAATTTATCATTTAGTTAAAAAACTTATGTTTAAGTTAAAGTGTCTGTGTGTGTGTTTGGCAAGTTTTGTATTGAAACATTTATTTTCAAAAATGGGTCGAAAATAGGACCTAAGCAGTGAAAAAAACATGCTGTCGGAGCATTATTAAAAACAAAAAACCATTCATACCGCGAGATTGCCAAAATGGAAAAAGTTTCTTGCTCATCAGTAGTAATTTGGCAAAAATTCTTCAATCTGGGGGTAAATTTTATGAGACCAAATGGATCAGGAAAACAACGCCCAGAACGGACCGGAAAATTATTTAATCTGCCTTAGAAAAACCCAGAGCAACGACGAGCGAGCTACAAAAGTACCTTAGTGAAGAACACTTTTATGCAAGATAGAGCTCCTTGCCATACCGCGAAATTAATAGAGAATATCCTCCTTAACCAGAATATTGACATCCTCTCTCTTGGCTTGGCAATTCTCCGGATTTAAACTCTCGATACATAACATAATCATCATTACGCATAAAGCAGCAGTTCATGGAAGAACTAATAACTACAGCGACTACATCGTAAAAATTTTATTCCGGTAAACGTGAAGCTTGCAAATTCATTAGGCAAAAAATTTCATTGTGCACACAACCCATTTTCATGTGGTCGCCTATTTGTAAACCACCATTTTGCTTAAGAAATGAATGTCAAAATTGCGGTAAGATGTACAATATGACAGTCGGAATTGCACAGAAAATTTCTTTCAAAGTCGCGAACGTAGGGTCGAACGATGTTATGTTTAGAGATGAATCCTATTTGTAGAAGCTGATTCCGACTATAATCGAATTTTTTATTTTTTTTAAAGGAGCGCTAGATGCGGAAAAATTGTTTCAAAATGTCCCTATTTTACGGATTTCTTTACTAATTACTTGAAATGGATTGCATCGGCGACTGTGTAGTACCAAATCTGTACAAATAAAGTATCAAGAAATAATACAGAATCGTATTAAAGACCCGAGATTAATTTTAAGGGAGGTACCGGTGTACTCTTATTTACCGAGCGAGCTGCTTCAAAAAAAATTTCGAATTCAAATATTTATGCGAAAACTTATGTTAATCAGAATAAATACAAATAGTTGATAATTATTTTATACGGAAAATTTTGATACACCTAACCAAATTTTTTTCTTTTTTTATATTCGGTAAAAATTCAAAAGCTCAACGACCTGGTAATCCAGGTAATGTAATCCAACACATGTATCGGAAAGATTACCGTACCATTTTTGAAATAAATTAATTTATATTTATAATTTAAAAATGACTATTATTTAAATAAAATATTTTATTACTTATGCCCATATATGTACATACATCACGTTACTTCAGACATATCATATACGATTCATTTCAGACAAAGGAAAATTAGTCCAATTTGTTAGTATCTATATGTGTCATGCTTGACTGTCATTTATGAGTCAATAGTGTGTCGCCAATGAATTTCCGGCTGGCATACTCATATAGCTGGATATAATTTTAATCACATCAGCATTCAAATGAATATAATTTGTTGCAGTTGCACTTTCAATGGGCAACTTCTTTTGTTCTTCTTTACTCCTAAATAACAAATTTTCGTTCCATTACCCATCTACTCTCAAGTACTAGCAAGTAGTTTCCTAACGCCAAGCCAATGGTACTCGGCTATTTTGTGCAGTTGATCCTTATCGAAACTAAATGAATATTGTAAGTGGTGCCATGTATAATAGGAAGAATCAATTGTTGTAAAATATTTCAACAGGCAGAAAAACGTTCGAAAAAGTGATGAAAGTTGGCCTCGATATTTTGTATGAAGACACAAATAAATGAAAGTTTAACGGCAAAATTGTATTCAATAACCATTGCATTATCGAGCAATTTTGAACTGAAGTCTACAATCGGTGGGAATTTAATTTCGAAAATCTTCGTGGAAATTACTCACTGCTCTGAAAATATTAAGGAAACCGCATCTATGCATACACTCACATCCAATTAGGGTAATTTTAATAAATTTAATCGTATATGTTTGAAAATATTTTTCAAACCGTTAGTATTTCACGATTCCACCCCAGTGGCACTATTTCCCAGTATTTCCCCAGGAATAGGGAGTTTTTCGGGAATAATTTTTATCTAAATTGGCAGGGACAATTATTTCTAATTTAATTTTGTTATTAATGCTAGCTTTTTTTTTACCTCAATATGCAAAAAGAAAATTTAACATAAATTACATATAAATTCTTTCCTCAATTCCCTATTTTCGGGGAATTACAAGAATAATACAACAGGTATAGGTACAACAGGCAGAACAGTCAATTCAATTTTACCGTAAAAAATTGTAAACTAAAGTTTTTAGTTGAAATACCGGAGGCAGGTGAAGCAGGCGATTTTTATCTGCCAGTATTTCTGTTTCCTGTCGCAAATACTATTGTACAACGGGTGGCCAGTTGAGATCACCTTTCGACGGCCTATCAAAGCCAAATAATTTGTTAAGGCGAGCCAACGCCCCACGGTTTTATTTGCGGTTTACGGCGGGAAGAGCCACCCAACGATTGCTATCTCTCTAGACGCTAAACCCATTTCGCTGAAAGGCACCGCAACCCGAATTTGACCGATCCGAGCTCGGTCCAAGGTATAATTTTTTTATTTTTTATTTTATTTCCCCAAAATTAAATTCAATTTAAAAATTAATCTTTCAATTTTTCAACTTTTAAATTAAAATCTTTATTTTTATTTTCAATTTGTTTTTTTTTCAAATTTCCATCAAATTTTATATTGTAATCGAACACTGAATTACGGTGGTCGTGCACGTTGGTTTCGCACTCAAGGTTGTTCACATTCGGCGACCAAATTTTGGTTTGAATTTTTTTTCGATTCATTTTCTTGTTATCCCTTCTTCCACTCGTTGGACAAAATTTTCTTTAGTTGAATAAAAAAGTGCACGGCGATTTCTGGCGTTTGGTTTTATATTTCTCTTTCTCATCTCCCTCAATTAAATTGTTCCGTTATTATTCGGGTTATTTTACTTAGTTTGCTTTTGTTTTGTTATAATATGAGATGAATACTAAACTTATTTTCGGGTCGGTATGTTGGGAGCGGTTTCTCATTTCGTGTTTGTTTCAGCTCCATAGTTGCAGGCTGGGCTTGTGACTCCCAGTCATCCCCTTGGCACGACATTCACAGGGTCAGAGTGGCGAGTCAAGCATATGTGTCGTACATTAGGGGACAATCGTAAAATCTACAAGGTCTCCCCGTTGCACTCCGGTAGTATCTAGCATGTCGTAGTGTGAATTGTGGGAGACTACCTAGAGGTATTTCCGGGTGAAGAGAGGCTTTGTCTGTTAGGGTCAATGCGGGTCATTCAGGGAGTTTCTTCATTAGACTTTGAACTTGTCATTCGGGGGGATCTGGTCGTTCCTGGGCGAGCACAC
Organism: Nephrotoma appendiculata; assembly: GCA_947310385.1. Lineage (NCBI taxonomy): Eukaryota > Metazoa > Arthropoda > Insecta > Diptera > Tipulidae > Nephrotoma > Nephrotoma appendiculata. Next base: position 379,146,093 of record OX371223.1, read on the forward strand.
CCAGTTACAATTAAATTTATTACGTTCCCTTGAGTTTCGCTCGACGGATTGTGGTGTTTTTTATTTAATTTCATTTTTCTTTGTTTGCTTTTGCTTTTTTTATTCTGTTCACGACTCATGAAATGAAGCCTTCATGTATCTATCTTCTGCTAGTGACAACATATATTTGGTTTTCCTTAGATTGATCTGAGACGAACTTATCGACATGTTCATTCTCGGTCGAATCAAGTTTCATTAAAATGTGCAAGTAGGATTTTACAATGACATTAAAAAGTGGTGGGTTATACTGGAACTACGACACCAACCGTAAACGGTGCAAAACTGTAAATAGTGAAACAGTGACTTTTAACGTAACTATTAAGGCACAGAATAGTAAAACCGAGGAATGTCGGTAACTATATACAGCACAAAAAGCTTCCTCTTGCTTTTAAAAAAAATAATGAATCTGCAGTTCGTAACACAGAACTCTCAAAATCTTCTCTATTCTTTTTCGTATATTTAAACCCCCATAATAGGCTATATCAGGCGCTTTCGTGAACTTGGAAGTTGTCACCTTGCCTCTAACATTCTCAAGATATTATACGCTAATTTTTATTGCTTTGTATACCAGAACAACAAAATTTACTATTCTACTACTAAGTACTAAGTTTATACATGAAATCCTCATCTACACTTTTATCTGCGGATATTAAAAATTATTCACTGTAGACGATCTTAATTCCAATTAAAAACAAATTTGATCTGCTTTAAACTATCTGTCTCTATCTCTAACAACATTTCATAATTAATTATGATATAATCAAAGTTCCCACGATTAATTATACTCTAAAGTTTATTGATCGTTTGAAATCCATTTTGCTGCAGATTATTTACGAGTACACATTATAAATGCAATAAAATAAATTCAAATTATGATCAAACCGTAAACATTTTTTTTTATCTTCACCCAATTTCAATCAAATGTAATTGTATTTCTTATGAATTCGTTTTATTCAATAAAAATTTATTATAAATAATATTTTAATAGGTTCAAACGCTAGGTGCAGCATGTTCTCGCAAATATATGCAATGAGAATTTTACCAAAACGAGAAATGAAATGAAACTAATTAAAGCAAATTTGATTAAGTTTAACTGAATTTAAGATTGTAATTATATATGTACATTCCCGGAAATAAAAATAGGCACTTGGCGAAACACACTTACACTTAATAAACACATTTTATTAAACTATTTAACTATTTACTAAAGGCCTCCATTGTAATTTGTCGCTTCCATAAATTATTCTATTCACTTCAAGTGAGTAAGAAAATTTCGAAAGCATCCAAATTCGTAAATTCGTGTTCCGCAAAAATATGAAAATGAAAATAGTTTCCCATTGACAATCGAGTAGCTTTGAATTTACTATAATAATTTTGATTCTGTTGATTCTCACTTCTCAGTTGACATGATTCGAAACTTTCGAAGGTAACGGTCGATAACTAACCGATGGTGGTCGTAGAATATGCCATGCTTCCTCGTTATGGGCATCGATGCATTGATCAGATTTAAGCTCTGCGTGTTCAGTCAGCTTAACAGCGCTGCGTCTTCAGTCAAGTTCCTACTGAGAAAATGCCATTTTCGCAAATTAGTCCGGTATTGTGGGAGAGGTTGATGAACTGATTTTCAAATTCTGCCCAATTTATATAATCGCTATCAAAAACTCGAACTTTTATCAATTCGAGGCCAATATACTTCAATTGATTGTTTCTAGGTTTCAAATGTAACGTTGCTCAGGGGACTCTCAATATTCCTATTCATTGGTTCACGTTTTCAAGTTGGATACAACGGCAAAATAGCAATCCTCGGCTTGAGTACCTTTTTCACGTTCTTCTTTGATTTTCTCAGGAATAATGCTTGAAAAGCTATTTGTAGTGTGTTTTGCCAGATTTAAAGTTGGAGGTTGAAGAAGTTTCTACGCAGAAATTTCCATTTTGGAAGCTGTGGTGTTTTTTGATGCTGGATTAGTTGATGAATTGAGAAGCATCACATCTGAACAAAGTGGCGGCATACAACAAACTGTAGACTTTTCAAAGCTGTAAATCAATACAAAATAAATTCGCCGCTGTAATCAAATTAGTAATCAAAGTATTGAATTTTACGTAAATTAATTTAGAACTTACATAAAATAAGAATGTATTGCACAGTTGTCAAACAACATTTTAGTACAGTTGGTGTCATTCGTTTGTATACCTTAAGCACATAATTTTTTCTGTGTATATCGCAGACAAACTATTTGTTTCGACTGTACGTGTATGTATTACATTATCAACATTTAGGTGTATTTAAGAAAAATAACAAATCTTAATCAAATAATTTTTTTCTAAAAGCTCAACAACTATAATTGTAGGGATAAAACAAAAACAGTTTTGTGAAAATGACGGTTGTTTCGATTTATTCGCTATTGAAATCGTGATCAAATTTGATGCTGCAAAATTACAGACAATTTCCGTTTATAGAAGCCGAGTACAAATCGGAAATTTTACAGTTACGGAGCTTACATAACATTTGTGAATTATGCAATTAGTTAAGAAAATCCGTAAATTACTCCTTTGAAATGATAAGGTATTATATATCTGGTTATGTAATTCCAAAAAGTGTAGTAATGCTTCGTGCGTAATGATTATAACCAATTCATAATTAATCAAGACACGTCGCTGTCAACGAAGCGTACAATCCTCTTGACTTGCATCCTAATGAGATCGGTCAGGTCATTTACTAACACAAATTTAAATCTCCTTAGAACTAGGTGGGGCCGTGCCAAAGTGAATAATTGTAAATTTCACTAAAATTTAAAAATCAAAAATAACGGCAACGGAAAATTGTAAAATTGGATGTTCCGCCAACTTGTAATAACCGATCTTCAGATACAAATGGCTAATCCTTCATAGATGAATTTGAGCCATTTCTTGAAAAAATTTCATTAAATTTTTCATCTCCACGTTATTTGTGTTTCTAGAACTGTATGTGTTGAGTTTCACTATATAACTTTAACAGAATTTAAATAAAATAAAAGTCTGCAGACTTTTCTGATGTTAATGGTTGTAAAAATGAATAAAATTATGTACTCTCCTATTTGGAATGTCTTGTCTAAGCCTAATCGATTATGTCTGTAAAATCGCAAGAAACGTAAACCATATAAATAAAAATACGATGTTTCGATTTTATGAATGGAACCCGAAAATTAAAATGCCCTTCAAAAATAATTTCAGAAGAACAACATTTTGGGGGTATAAAATTAATTTGTCATCATCGATCAGCGTCATTACGATACTCGTATCCTATATACAAAATAATCTTGACCTACGATATTACTTCTATATATGAATCGGAATGATAATCTTCCAAAATGACACAAACTTATCCTAGACGTTTTCCATCTATCCATTAAAAACGAATAATAAAAATTAAATAAACAGTTTTTCTTCCCATTTTTTATTGTTGCCGGTTTTTCTATTTATCATTCATCTCTCCATACAGGAAATAGTTGCGAAATACAAACATTATATAGACAAGGAAAAATAAGAAGGGAATAAGGCGGACAAATTTATCAAAATCTACATTTAGGCGAACGAAAAATTAATGATTGTCATCTTCATTTAGAGGAAATATCGTATACCTAATAAAATTGAATGTCATAATATACGATTTAATTTTACCACCCCCACCACATTACGTATTGTGACACAATTTTCTAATAGTTTCATTTTATTGATTAAAATATTCTTAAAGTCATATACCTCAACAAAATCTAATTCGATTAACAGCAGAATGGCCAAACTAAACGTTATCGACATCATTTACAACTTGTTGAATGGTCTGGCATTTTTTGTTTTACGAATTTGCGCTATTTTTCTAACTATTTCACGGCTGGTATACATTTTTTTTTGTATTAATCTAAGCTAGTTTTGTAAAAATGATAATGTACGTAAAAAGTTCATTCAATGGTCGAAAAAACACCTTCAATACAATTCGAACAATATCCTTTTTGATGTACTATGCTTCTACTAAGCTCGTAATTGAACATCGCCGACAAAAAACTGGGAGGATTCATATTATAATATTGTGTAAAAGTGAAACAAATGTAAAAACAATAATAAAGTTATTATCATTATCATCGCAACAATCATCCATCATCAATAATGCAAATAGAAAATTCTAACCAACCAAAATTTAGCATAAAAAAGCTCGACTTCAATTGTTTTCTTCGTACTATAAAAAAACGCATGCACCAAGACACAGTATAACAAAAATAAAAAACGAAGTAAAATTTTCTTGTTATTTCGCTCCATTCAGCATAAATTGAAAATTTTCTGTCTTTTGCGCACACACAAACCCCCAAAAGCTCTGGCGAGACAACCATACAATATTTATGTACCAGATTGTACAAAATTACAAACGATAGAAAAAGCATGCAACAGCAAAACAATTTCGAGACAGAAATCACAATTTGTTTGTTTTTTATCTTCTTATATGTTTCACCATGCCATACACCAACAAAACAAAAAAACGTTATACAACCGAATGGACGGATACACAACACGAAAAGAAAACGCAAAGCAAAAAAAAAAAGCTTTGTGTGTAGCAAAAAAGTTTTTTTGTCGTTTTCCATTCATTATCATTGTAAAACTCGTAACGTTTGGAGATTACACACAACAAAAAAACACAAATTTTGATTATTAAACATTATTTTTTCGGTGTTTAGTACATACAAAAAAAAACAAAACACAACAAAATATTTGTATGTTTTGTTGTTGTTATTGTTGTATCGATAAATTTCTAACTGATCAACAACAAAACATAATATTCCGGTGGTTAAAAAATTATAAAAATAAAATAAATTTTATAAATTTTTTTTTTTTATTTTGAGTTATTTTTATTATTTTATTTTGTTTTGTCCAAAAATGCGTTCAGTCGAATTTTTTATTGCCTTTTGATCGCGAGTTTTTAGTGTTTTTTTCTGGTTTATCGGTTTGTTTGTGTTTATTAAAAAAAAAAATTGAAGGAAATATTAAATCAAAAAAATAAGTGAAATAAAAAATATTGAGTGATCGTTTTGTTTTGGTTTATTATTTGTTAAGTGATTTTTAATTTTGAGTGAGTTTTATTAATATTATAATTATTTTTTTTTTGTTTTGAGTGAAAATTTGAAATGAATTCTTGAAAAAAAAATGTGATAATGATTTTATTTATATGGAAATGTTAAAAATGAAATGTATTCGTGGTATTATGGTAGAGATGGTCAAATAATAAATAGTGTTGGACAATTTTATGGTGGTAGTCCCGTAATTTCACCAGGAGTTGTTGGTGTAAAATCTGAAACAGGATTTATTACTACTGATTGTATGCTAGCGGTTGAATATATTGCACAAAATAAGGTGAGCTTTATAATTATCAAACATTTTTTTGAGTTCTGCCAAGGTATTTATAAGACTTAATCTTTATGAATATTTATAGATCTTTTTCAGATACTATGTTGATTATTTATGGCAAATGTTTGTTGTCTAAACTCCGTAAAGTTGTATATAGAAAATGATCGTGGATAAAAATCATTTGTTCAATTGTGCTTAATTAAGTGATCATAAAACTAATGATGATCACTAAACATAAAATTTATCCCAATTAGAGTTGCTTGCTTGATTTTTTCGTAATATTTCTCGTAAGTTCAAATTAATAAGTTTCCGTTGGCTTTTAAAAGTATATTTAAAAACGTTTATTACTAAAATATTATTATTTAAATAGCCAAATTGAAACTAACTTCTTAAAATTCTGTAAAATTAGAACACTAAAATATTTTATAAATTTTTACCAGTTTGGACATAAAAATTATTTTTGTAAATAAGGTTCCTACAATTTTTTAATTAATCAATTATATACCAAATCCCTAGTAAATCTCTAGTAAATTTGTAGGAGACCTATGATCTTGTTCTGCGATCAAAAAACAAAACAAAATACATAGTTTTCGGAATGATTCATTTTGAAGCCAAAATAAATCTAGTAGACTTTGCTTTTTATGTCGATTCGCTTCGATAAAATTGCGCTTGGTTCCTATATCCAGTATAGCGAATCGAGGAAATCTATTAAAAATTAACTAGAATAAATGTCTATTATTTTACCCCCTCACAGAACAATTTAAATAAAATATTCTGGCTATACACAACTAAAATATGTTGACTGTCGAGCGGAGGGCTTAAAAAGCCAACTTTACTCTTTTACTTTAGCAGACATGTTTCATACTAAACATACACAGGATCACTTTACAGGTTTTATTTAAGGTGATCAAATATTTCGAATAAAAAGAGAGCAATTGTAAAATTTTATTGTCATCGCTGACCAAGGAATTGCATTTTTTAGTAGTGGGCATGTAAATTTACCAATAGCTGCCAATTTTTGAAATACCTATTTTTGTTTTGCTCTTTCATTATTCAAGTCAAACCTTGTAAATGAAAATTTGAAATCTGTTTTTCGAAATTGGAATCATGTCAGGTGCACGTGCGGGTGTAAAATTAAAACCAGTAAACCTCAACAGCTAACTTACGCTAACTTAACAAATTGATTTAAGGTTCCCAACTATTTTTTCTTTTATGCATCACGTACCCTCAAAAAATTCGAATAACTATCTTTTTGCAAAAAATTAAAGTAACAACCAAGAATACTGAACCAATCTCAGTAAAACAAAATTAAATTTTCAAATTAGCTGCCGCGTGGTTACATAAAATTTTACTCACGAAGAGATTTTTATTTGGGAACTTTTTCTTTTGGAAAACGTATGTTGTTTATGTATCTACCACATTTTCACAAATCAACGAGAAAATAATCAGAACACTATATTTCTAGTTTTTAGTAAAACAACATTGTCTTTTCATGAAAATAGATTGCAGCTACTATTTTGCTTCAGCAGAGCCACAGCAAATAAATTTATTTGAAAATGGTGAAACCATGATAAAATGTTTGTGTCAAAATTATGAGCACGGGTTGTTTAAAGAATTCGCGCTTCGTGCCATCAAATTCGAAATAATTTTTCCATGGCGAAGCTGGCAGAGAAAGTTTTTTTTTATTTTGTTTTCAAGGAAATTAGCACTAACTTTTTACCTTAAAGGAAATTCGTAATTTTCTTACTACCGAATAGGAATTTCAAACAGTTTCCTGGTTGCTAGCACAAGACAAGTATCATATAGGGGTAGATACTCGATCGGCTAGCAAACAAGCAATTTGCTAGCCAAAATCCTGGCTAGTCAATCAATTTTCCCAAGGAAATTTGAATTTCAAATTATGTTTTTCAAAATATTTTTTGTGTTTTATTGCTATTGCACAGTAAAATTTGCGGCTTCAAAAAAATGAACAGCAAATTTTTGTATTGTTTTACTGTGCAATAGCAAAAATAAACAAACATTTTATAAAAAATATAATTTGAAATTCAATTTTTCTTGGTAAAATTGATTGAGTAGCCAGGAATTCAGCTAGCAAAATTACTTGCTTGCTAGCCGACCACAGGCCGATTTGTTGAATTGGAACTCAAATTTTAATAAAATAGTAATCATTATGTTTATTTATATATATTTATTTACATATATAAAATTTTAAATAACTGTGTACCCCATTTTGTGCATCCGAGCTCATTTATAATGAAGTATGCACTTCAATCGAGTTCCAAATAAATTTTTCTTTGTCTGATGTTTTTAAGAAGTTGTTGAGATGATAATAAACTGGAAGCTGAAGATAATTAAAAAATTGCATTAAAATCCGAAATAGAAGTAAACATATTTTGGTGACAAATTGTTTGCCTGTCTTTGCGACGATTCAAAGCAATTATAAAATTATTTTAGACACAGCGACTTGTAGCCAATAACTCATTTCTGATTTTATTTTTCTATAACCTTTACATTAATCATCTAATTAATTAATTTTCTGATTTTGGAACCATTTTTACCGGTAATATTTATAATTATTCAGTAAAAAATTTAAATTGACAGCAGTACAAAATTAGTAAGCAACCTAATAAAATCAAAATCAAGGCAAAACACTCGCATTTGAAAAAGTCTTTCACTACAAAATTCCACTTTATGTAATTATAGATCTGATAGAGGGAGAGTATAACTCGAGATTTTGTGAAAAAGAATTTATCAAATAAAGCTGACTGTGATAATTATTAGAGTAATGCCATGTTCTGTTATTTAATCGATAACCAAAACCAACGTTTTAATGTATTATGGTTATTCTGTTGAGATATCGGCGTTCCTAATTAAGCATAGGCTCACTAGAGTAGTAAATGACCTGTCGCTCAAGAAATTCTCGGCCTACAGATTGGCCTAGCTATTAACTCTCAGTAAGTTTTGTTGCAAACTAATCGTCAGACGAAAACTAGTGTGGTCCAGTACTCCATTCGCCAATTATTTTTAATTTTTATTGTTGTTGTTAAAGTAAAATTATAAATACATAAATCAACTACTAAAATGTGAAGCGACTGTTTTATTAGGTAATACTAAATTAATTTATTCGGTAAAAATTTGTGTTACATTTATAAGATGTCCCGAAACCCATTTGTTTTAAATTGGTCCATATCCACCGTATTCCTACTAAAATTTAAAAGAACCAAATTATTTTGATATTTTACTTATTTTGAAGTATATAATGTAATAATTATTGTGACAAATATATCCTCAACTCTTAAAAAAGGAGCTTGTCCACCATATTGCCTTGACGAGAGTCATTGAAAAAGCCCTCCGGGGCTGGCAATATTTCCATTTGTAAAAAAATTAGCAGAACATGGAACAAATGTTATGTTTAGTTTTTTTGTCCCAATTACCGTATAAAAATGTATTTGCTTGGTCGTTTGGTTGTTAAGATTTTTGTTCAGTACGCCAAAAAATTGGATAAGTGTAGCCCACATAAAAATTACAAAATTTTTTAAGATGTGGGTATTGAACAAATATCTACTCAATATATCAGCTACAGTTAGTAATTTTTAAAACACGATGCAGATTCTGAAAGAGCAACTAATTTCATCTTATGCTACATTCCTAATTTAAAACCCCAAATTTTTCATAGATTGGTCATAATATCGTACAGAACCTCCGAGCACTTAAAAAATTTGAAATTATAATTTATTTATTCTCAACGATATTTAAACAGTAAAAATATTATTATAGAGAGCTGTGATTTCAACACGATAGTAGAAAATAGTTATTTGTGTATCAAGAGCGCAAAGTAGTATTTTACAATACTTTTTCTACGTCTTACAATAAAATACAACTAAAATTCATTTCTGTTTTATTTTTTTCATAAATTATAGATCGAAACAGAACAAGAGTGACAACGACGAGCATTAACGAATTAAAAAAAATATCGCCGCGATATTGCTATAGCTAACAGAACAAAAGCGTCAGAGTATGGCGATAAGCAACCACAAATGGCATAAACTTCTGTGGTTTTGGCACATGACGTTGGGGCGTTAGGCTACTAAATTGAAAAAAAAAATTTAATAATAGTTGCCTCCAATCGACCACCACAAGTACTTGTAAGTGCGAAAAATGTATATTGGCTGAAGTATCGATTGGAAAACACAAAAAATCACAAAAGCAAAACATAATCCACAAATATGTAGTTTATTTGTGATAACTTTTCAATAAAAAAATATTTTTAATTTAAAGATATTCGGCTTTTTTATAGACAAATATTATTTACTATGACATTTACAATGTTTGCGACTTTTCGATCCAGCAAAAAAAGGTTAAAACTGGGGGGGGGGGATTAATATCTACTTTTTGCGGTAGTATATAATGAGTAAATGGCCTCTTTTTTTGCTGGCTCGAAAAGTGTATGGGTATAATACACACACATAATGAGAATCCTAAATTTCTGGTTTGGTGGTATAATTCGCTAAATTGATGTGTTCTTGTTTTATACTATAGGTATAAAGCAAGATGTAATTTTGCAGTTTGGTTGTTACAACCTGATGACCTGGTTTATAAAAAAATATCTATACCGGAATTTTATTAGCGCTTCATACACGAGATGACATTCAATTATATTTTATGACAGAAAAACACTACACACAATCACCTAGCAGACAAATTTAACGTAACTTCTTTCAACTACTCATAATAAAAGGGTAGAGCAGTGTGACTAGTTAATTTAGCAAAGACAAAACTTATAAAAAACAGTTGGCAATATTATTTCGCCGGCGACAAAAATAGAAATAGACTCTAAATTTATTTCAGCGAAAAAATCGTCGTCGCCACCTTCGATGGTTCTGTTTGTATTTGCATGTTTTTGGTGTTGTGTAATATGGCAGGCTCTTGTTGCGTAATATGACTTCACTCTTGTTCTGTTTTGAGTTTTAGCCGCAGTAGTTGAAGATTAAAAGAAAATAATTTCGGAATACATGCTAGCAGGCTAGCAATTTCTAAACATTCGAAATTGTTTTGTCAGTTCGTCGTGCTGTGAAAACGATAAAGTAATTTGTCGCTTATTACCCTTCCTTATAAGAGACCGCAAAAGCTACTTGTTAATATGAATAAATAAAAATTGTAATGCTGTTACAATTGTTCACTGTAACATCTGTTTTGCGATTTAAAATTTGTTTACATAAACTTTACATGGTAGTAATACAATTACTTTATTTAAAAAATATCGTAATGGGCAGGCAGCCTGTTGGTAGTAACTGTAGAAGCAAATCATATAAACGCTTAATACGTAAATCCAGCGTTTACTGCATTAAGCTTAATGTTGAAAAACAGTTTTTGTTTGTCAGTGTTGGTTCAAAAACGTTTGCTTAATGATGAAAACAAATCATATGAACAAAGTCCAGCTTATGACGACTCAGTTAAAATTGTATATCCGCTCGCAGCCGCAAAGTGTTATGCCGTTACGACAAAATAATGTAAGTCTTCTATGCGCTGGACGTAATTGAGTGGTGGCATTTTGAATAAAAGTTTTTTTTTTGTATTCAGACACGAATTGAAGAAAACTTAGGTATTTAAATATGCACCAACTGACAATTGTTAAAGCATATTTTAAAGGCCAAACCTATTTCTTCAGACATATTTTGGTTTTCCTCGTAGTAATAATATTATTTGAGCATGTTTAAGAAAATATCAATCATCTCAATTGATTTATGAATTTTAATCAGTTGAGGAGGTGAGGGCCACTATACTGATACACCGATCATTAACAGTTATTTGATTTAATTTTGTCTATAGTAGTAATTGAATTGTACCATTCAACGAAATTTCTTAATCAATTTATGCCCGCCACAAAGTAAATCGAATACTAACCATCGTTTGGTTTATGAATTATATTCCGAGTCGCTAAAATTTGTGTGAGCAAACCAGGAGCTTAGATATATGTGTACCCAATTTTTAGTTTATTCCAAACAATTCTGCTAGATTGCGTTTTTTTCTAAAATTTTGTCGGTAGTGCTTGAGATAAAATTGTTTCTGAAATTATTACACTTTCCTTCATAATGTTTCGATAAACTAGTTTTTATGCTCAAATTCCTACTGAAATGTCGATAGTGCATATTGTGCTGCAATTTTCTGCTAACTTCGTAGCTAGTTTGCTAGAAATATTTTTTTAGGTTTTTATCAGAAGTTATAGTTCATTAGTCATATACTCATATGTACTACAAGTTTTTTTAGGTGCGGGTTGCAGTTACATGAGTATTTCAATACGAGGCTTTCATTCTAAAAGCTTTCTAATTGGATTTTGGGAGCATCTGCAAGAAGATCGGTTAGAATCCATAAACATGGTGAGAGCTCAAATTTGTATGAAAAATTTAGCTAACTTTGAGTAGCATAACCAACCTTAACGATGAAAATCAATAAGAATGCACTCAATCGCACGCCAATTCATTGCTGAGAGAATGATAAAAATGACTTTATTTATTTATTTAGTTTCATTCAACAATTTTTAGACTACACACTTCATTGTGAGCTTAAAGCTCATTATATGGTTGTGCGTAGTCCATGGAATCTAACAAAAAAAGTTACGTTCAGCTTCCATTGTATTTTCCGCGTTGAATTGTTTCCTTTTCGTTTTTTCTAGAAGCTCGTATGTATGTATTTCCCACAGCGACTACCAGAGCCACACTTCAACTCAAAAGAATGCATAACGAAAGTGGATCATCATTATCGTGTTCTACCAATCTAGTTGGATAGCTTTATGCCTCACAATCCGAAATGGACACCTAAAGCTGCTCTTGGTTCTTTTCTTTTCTGGCTTCAAACAATTTATATTAGTTGTTATTTTATTAATATTGAAAATAAAATAAAATTTCCAAAATATAAAAAACAAACATGTGTTACGACATAAAAGTCTAAAGCAGCCCATACATTATACAACTTGCTGTACAACTTGGTTGTGTTTATAGATAAGTTTCACAGTGTATGGTGTGGTTTTTCAACCAATTTGACGGTTGTCTAATCGGTTGTAGTATAATCAAAACGTTTTGATTATAAGTAAGCGGAGCTTATGGTTGTTCAACAAGTTGAACTGTGTATGGAAAAGTTTACAAACTAACAATAGAAATTGACATCTTAAATGTCAAATATAAAGAAATTTACATTGGACCCATGTGCTTGTATATTTCAATCCAAATTTAAAGTAAAAAATAAAATAAAAAATGACGATACCTAATACGCAAGAATGGCGGAGTTTTTTCTATAAATTTAAACAAAAAGCAATGTTATGGTAAAGCAGCAGTGAACATTAAAAAATAAATTCTTTACACTCTATACAGAGACTGTATACAGAGTCTATACAGAGAGTCTATACAGAAACTCTATACAGGAATAGATCAACTCTGCTGCACTATTCAGACCGTACTCATATTCCAAAACAACCAGAATTTTTTTTTATCTGATGATTCGAATACAGTAACAACATTACTAACCCAAATTAGTTGTTCATCAACTACGTCGGAAACTTCATGTACTCAAACATTTTCTCGACAATCAACTCCACCGAATTTTGAGCACCAATTTCATACTGCAAAAGAGTCTCGCTCTTTTGTTTTATCTGAGGATTCTGTCATCGGAGGTAATTAGAAACCGAACATATCAAAGTCTACATGATCTTTTGAGTTTTGATGACCAATTTTCTTAAATTTTTTTTTAAATAATGAATTGTTTGAAAATCTTATATTTATGTAACTACAAACATTTCATTAAAAATAAAAAATGAACATATCAATGAATTTTTATGTATTGAGTAATTTTAAAACTTCCTTAAAATTTATTTCTTAAACATTTCGCTTCTTTACTTGAATTTCGTAACATATTGGTATTAAGGCCTAGAAGTGCTTTCTCATGGGAAGTTGAAGTAGATGCTGTATTATTGTCAATGTAAAATGCCCCCTGTTTCTTTTTTAAATAATTATGAAGATAACAACACGACAATACGACAGTTGTATTTTTTTCCGGACTTAAATTTATTGCTGTATGAAGTAGCCGAAATTGCGATGATAAAATGCCAAATGCGTTTTCAACTCTTACTCTGGCTGAGCTTAATTTCTTGTTGAAATAAATTAAGTATAAGAATGTATCGTCGCCAACAAAAACAAATGGTAGAATATGGGCATCAAGAAATGGAGCGGAGGGATCTGGTAAACCAATTTCTCCATCATTTAACTTTTTGAAAAATTTTGTGTTTGACAAAACTCCTCCGTCGGAAATTCTTCCATTGGTTCCAACGTCTACCATTAGGAACTCAGACTCAGCGTTAACTACTACTATCAGGACTACACTAAATCTCTTTTTATAATTGAAATAAAAAGATCCTGATTTTGACGGCTTCTTAATGTGGATATGTTTCCCATCTATGGTTCCTAGGCAGTTCGGGAATCCAGTTTTTTTCAAAAAAATTTCTTGCCTCGACTTTCCAATTTTCTGCAGTTTTTGGTAACTAAAATAAATGCAAAATAATTGATACTGATAGCTAATTGTTTATTTTGTTTCAATACTAACCATTATATTTTGTTTTAGTACTAAATTAATTGGCTGACATGTTTCAATAACAATTCTTCCGATGACTTGTGGTGAAACCGTATATGTAAACTTCAAATTCTCGAATGAATTCCCAGTTGCTAAGAATCTCAACGTAATAGAAAGTCGGGTCTCTATCGGAATAGCATCTCGCATGAATGTGTCCTGTTTTTTATAAAAGGCGAAAGCTTTTCCAAAAGATCATTGAAGCAATCTGCATTCATTCGGATATAGTTTTTATAGTCCAACGGGTCTGATTCTCTTTTTTTTAACAATTTCGCGTTTGAATATTGTTCTTATTCGCTAAAAAATCTTTCTGTCATTTTCTTTTTTTCCCATTTTTGTTTTTTTCGTTACACGATTCGGTAATCACCATTAACGCAATTACGGTATCCATATTTTTAATTTAAACAATCAATTAAAAAAATTTAATGGTAGCTACTATCAAAGCACCAAAAATTTATTAACTGTCAAAATATTCAAAGTTAATCAACCAAGTTGTATAACACGTTGAATAATGTATGGGCTGCATAAAGCTACTTAGACCTTTTCAGACCTTGACTCAACAGTTTTTTATATATCAAAAAAGTAACGAAAAATTGACAATGGACGTTTTCAGGTCACTCAACAGTTGGCAACATGTTGAGTAAAATCACGGCCAACGTTATAGAAATTTTGAACTCTATGAAATTTTCAAATCAACTTGGCGATGATTTCACTAATCATGATGCCAACAGTTGGCGGACCTGAAAGCGCCCAATAATACAAAATAACGAAACTGTTAGAAATTGATATGCGTGAAGTTATAACAGTTACCAACACTACGTCATTTCGTAGAGCATGAAGTGAGATAAATTAAAGTTGTATAGATAAAGTTCTATTGGCAGCATAGAGAAGCGCCACGGGGCGGAGCCCATAGTATCTTATGAACTATAATGTCGATTGATAAGAAAATTGAATTTCCGATACAGCTTGTTCTGTATCGAACACAAGCATGGTGTTCATGCTTCCATATACTTATATTACTGTAACAAAACGTTAAAATTTATAATTTGAAATTATATACAATTTACATATAGGTAGGTGCATTTATACATACATAATTTAGGTACTGCGCTTTATACTCGGATATACATAAAAATTTAAAGACCTTTTCATAATTCTTATTAATTTTGTTTTAAGAAATAAAAACTAACATACAAAAAATAAACTACAAACATCCAGACTCTATAATTTTGTATAATTTTGTATTATAGCATTAATATTAGTTTATAATTTTTTTTTTTTACTATAATGTGTATACTGTTTAAAGTTGTTGTATGATTATTAAGTGGCTAGTTGAAAAGCTGCTTTATGTATTGTTTACATTTATAACTTCACGAATGATTGTTGATTGATTTACCAGTTGAGCGTTTTGCACAAAAAATAATAATTACACGTGTCGCTTCGATATACGATAGTTTCATTCACAAAAATAATAAATTGCGTCCGACTCGGTGTATGATTTACCGCGTAGTATACGATGTTCAAAGATTGATCGAAATGAAATAAAAATTTATGATTATTTATGATGCATTGACAGCTGATAGCACCTGTTACATTCGGTCGATGTCTTATATATGAATTCGTAATTTATCACATAAGTTATCCTTGTGACGTTTGTTTTATGATTTCCGCGATATAAATATTTATGCGTGGATAAAATAAAATCGATAGACCCTCACACCATTCAGTATACCTAATTCTACGAGTATTATGCTACTTAGACAATATCTAGACATAAAAATACACGAGCATAAAAATTCAATTGTATTCCAATTAATTTGAACAAAATGCGTAAATAAACAAAATAAAATATGCTCCACGTACTCTTCAAGTCTGGTGTACACTTCACATCCCGTATCCGAAACCAAAAATTCTCTCTCTCTCGCATTTCGACAAACGGAAAATTTATTCACCCCAAATGTTTAAAAAATAAACGGAACTTAAAGTTACGACGATACTTTCTTAAAGACAATATAAGCAACACAATATTATTAAACAATTTATATTTACGAGAGATTATGTACAACATATACAGTATAATGTGGATAAAACATAAAATCATAAATCATAAAAATAAAATTTCCACACATTTTCAATTTAAATTGTCAAATAAACACTTTGAAGAATAATTTAAAAAAAAAAAAAGTTTTTCGTTTGTAATATGTTTTATGAAAAATTTATGTAATTTTATTTTAATTTATTTTTGTTGAGTCATTTTTTAAAGCATTAAATGATTTGTGGAAATTAGATCTTTTTAAGATGTAATAAAAGAGTTTTATTTTTATTTAATTAAATTGTAATTAATTAAAATTTATTCTGTTAAAGTTAATTATTTATATATAATTTGCCATAAAAATTGAACGATTCGTTATTCTTTAACAATTATTATTTTTTTTTAAAATATTTTCTTTTATTTTGAAGAAATGTTCAACGTCTTGTAAGCACCTTGAACGATGTTATCCGTTCAATATATAAAACCATGAGGTAATTATGATTGATAAATTATTCGCCATTGCATATTGGTTACAACTTGTCTTACATGATAATTGTATAGTGTAACGACTTTTCATAACCAGAATGATAATTTGCTAAACGGGTAAAGCGAATTTGGTAATCAGTCTATTACGGAGAACCTTTAGACACGAGATGTAAAAAAACAATCTAGTATTAATCTGTTATCGCAAAAAAGCATTTCATTGTGTTTTTTATTTTATGTTTAAATATTATGCTCGATCAAACGACGTGGTTTACTTTTTACGCTAGATAAAATAATTTCATTCCTCTCATACCTTCAATCAATAAGAACGATCTTTGAACTGGTTGCCATTGACAAAGTGCCTACGCCTTAGGTTACTGTTTTACGCTCAAACTAAAATTTTAGGCAGAAAAAGCAAGGCAAACGTGATTCTTTATCTTGTGTGTATTGAAGTGTTCTATATAGGGGCCATTACATGATCAATAGTAATGTCATTACCAGTAATGTCATTATTTCCATCATTATTTCGTCAGTATTTTTTAACATTACGCACGATCATTCCAAACCATCATTATTTTCATCATTACTATTCGGAATTGACAGAAGATAAATACGACGTAGTTTTTGTTTGTGGGTATCCTTCAAATTGATAATTTAATCAATTTAATTAAACCTTATTCGCAAAAGACATTAAACCAGGAGCGACACGAGTTCAACAAACGGTTGTCAAGAGCCCGGGTTGTTGTGGAAAACGCGTTTGGCATATTGGCATCCAGATTTGGCGTGTTCCAAAAAGCGATAAACCTTGAACCAAAAAAGGCTGAAACCATAACCATGGCGTGTTGTTATTTGCACAACTTTTTAGCTAAGCAAAATAATAATTCGTATATGCCTTCAAATGAATAAAATGCAAACAATTTGGTTCAGGTTCAAAGCAGAAACAGTTCATCAATGGCAAAAGAGAACAGAGATCAATTGTGTCATTACTATAATAATGAAGGCAAATTGGGATTATAGAAAATTTTTAATCATGTATCCTATTATTTATAATTATTAAAATAAAATAAAGTTATATTATAAAATTAACATTATTTATTTTTATTTATGGTTTGGTTGAAATGTTTTGAAAACCAAGGAAATTGGGTTTAGAGGTTGATCTGATGGTGATTGTTGAGGTGATTCTAATTCAAAACTCGCAGATGATGAAAAACTCGCAGATGATGAATTTCTTAATGATGATGACTGGTGTGTTTTTGAGGTACTACTGGACAGGATTGCTGTTGTTCTCCAAGGATCCTTATCTAGTTTCCCTAGTCGAGCCTCGAATAGCACTTCATTTATTGCACGCTCAGCAAAGATTCTTTGTTGTGGCTCTAAAGTCGTGAGCGTTTCACCCCACGCAATGGCAATAGTAGGGACATTTTCAGCCTTACTATTTTAATGTCCCAAATAATTGCACGCCAATTGTAGCAATTCGTTTTGCTTTGATGGTACATTGGACCGTTTGGCTCGTTGAGGAGCTGGTGGAGGCATTATACTCAAACGGGAAGTCTGCAGAGATTGCTCAGTCATTTGATTTTCGTTTTCTGTAGACTGAAAAAATTAATAAATTAATTAATTAACAAATCGTAAACAAAAATTTTATATATAAAATGCCTAACACCCCAATAAAAAAAAATAATTTCTAAATAAATTTTAAAAAGTGACATATATATAATGTATCCAAGAGCAACAACCAGCTGGAATGATGTAAAAAATTAATGATGGAAACCCTACACGATCAGTATTATTAACATTATTTTCATCAACCTTCGGTAATGATGTAGTAAAATCAGAAAATCTGGATTTTCATCATTACCGAACTTCATTCATCATTACTTCGCATTACACGATCAGTATTAATGTCATTACTTGCAAGTACTGACATTAATATTGATTGTGTAATGGGCGCAAATAGGTGGAGCAACCGTGTAATCGTAACTCTAGTGAATTATATAAAACTCACAAAATTTATTCTTATAAACTTTCATCTCATTCACACTGGTTTCAATTCCATTGCAATTAATTTTTTTTTTTATAATTTTTACTCGATTAATTATTGAGTGTATAACTTAGATTTTTGAATTTTCTAAGAGATTGTAACGACACCGGGTTCGCAGGTGCCGTTGCCAAAAATGAAAATATTGTCGTATTTTCCAATTGTTGGATTCGAAGGTGTCCCGTCGAGTGTACAGACTCGTTTTGGTATGCCGCTAGCTGATCGGTAAAGAGTCTTTAGTCGTGGGTGGTACACTCGTTTCGGATCACCTTGGAAGAACCCGTTCTAAAAAATAAAAAAACTAACAATGAGAGAAAATAAACGAAAAGACACACTCCGACACTCCGTCCAACTACTTACCCTCAATCCATCACTCCGCTCTAGCCCATCTTCCTTGCTCATAATTTTGTAACACATTAAATTAATTTTTAACAAAAATATTTATTAACAAATGGAAATACGGAAGGGAATCTTATACCAAAAAAAAATTATAATCATGTTAGTATTCCCTAAATTAATTTGTAAAATTTTATATTCAAAATAAAATTCGAATGAACAAAGTAGCAAAAGGCTATTTACATTCTTAAATTAATTAATTTGGAAAAAAGAAAGAATCGAAATATATATATATATATATATATATATATATATATATATATATATATATATATATATATATATATATATATATATGTAAATAACACACCGAGGTTACCTTAAATCCGAGAACGTAGAAAAAAGTATTCCTGCATCCGGGCATGGCACATGAAAACAAACGGTATATATTCGCTATAAAAAAAATAAAAAAAAACAAGAACTAATTAATTTTAGGAATGCAATTCGTTAATTTGAGCAAAAAAGTAAAAATTAAGCAAATTAACTTTGGAAGAAGAAAGCTAAGATTTACACTAGTCAAACCAAAAAAAATATTTAAAGAAAATCACTAAGGAAATCAATAATAAAAGATAAAAGGTACAAAAAAAATATAACAGTAAATAAAGAAGAAAAAATTGATCGAAAATCTGCCATTGTCTGCTCGCTCTCGCCATCGGTATCACACGCGACCCTGCCAACCAGTTGATCTACACAATGGTTCGGGAAGTTGTTTCTATGTAGCTCAACTTCTGCACAACTGTAAACTTGCCTGTAAAACTATCGTTGATCGCCGGCTCTCACCACTTACAGCTACGAGCCCCGTCCGACACAAGTTTTCTGGATACAACAGCAATTCGCCTCAATGTAATGACAAAAGGTTTTTTTTTGATGCACTCAATGTGTTGCATTTAATGGTTCGCAACCGGGTCTCCTTGAAGCCGAACTAGACCTCACCTTCACACACGTTACTGGAGTTTTATTCCAAACAAATACCACGCACACACGGTTTTGGATGTTCACACCCACGAATTTTTACGTAATTTATTTATGTTTTGGGTTCCTTTGTAGTACAGGCCATCGCAACACAAAAAAAAATTAGATTTTGCGTGACTCGATATAAACCACTGACCACCACTTAGAAAAATGTATAGTCCAATATTTTTTGTTGGCGTATTTAAAACTAAAACTCTTCACTATTGAAAGCTGCTGGCACCTTTTCTTTCAAAAAATTACAATCGAATGACCATCACCACAATTATCTATCAATATCCGTACACAAAAATAAAATCCGCTAAAAAAAAAATCAGTTGTACGGGAGAATTTTTTTTTTTTTTTGGTAAATATTTTTACGGGGGTGTATGCCTATAACATTTTTCTGTTTTGGTAAGTTAATTTTTCTTTTAATATTTGTATTTTTTTTGATTGTTTGTGTTTCCCAATTTTGAGGTTTTTAATTTAAATACTATGTTCATAATTAAATATTTTTTTTTAGTATGTCTGCCTTGAAAATGAGTTTAAATTAAACTCGAAACGTCGGCATTTTATAATAAATAATTAAAAAACCAATATAGGCTTTATACCAGAGGTATATTTTAATTTTACAACATTTACAAGCCTAATAACCATATTAATAAAAAAAAAATCGTTCGATTTTTTTTTTCGAACCGAGTATGGTGCAATGGTGCACATACCAATATGCAAATCATTATAATAATATCAAATCGCCGAGAGTATACTATGCCAACATCGCAGGCGTAAGAACCATTTAAATGGTATCAAGAGTTGTCTTGCAATCGTTTAGGCGCAAATCAATGATATACACTGTGGGGAAAAATGAAGGCAAAGAACGTTTTGGTCAACCAAAAAAATTCGAAGAAAAATAATTGGAAGTGTTATTGAAGGAAAACTTAGCTCAAACAGAAAAAGAACTTGCATAACAGATAAATGTCAAAAGTGTACATGCCATGAAATGATTCAAAACGAAGAAAAATGTGAATCACATGAACTGGCTGAAGCCAACATTGAAAATCGTTTGTTGGTTTGCAATTCTTTGCTTACAAGACACCGATGATGGCATTTTTTGTCTCAAATTGTGACTGGCGATGAAAAATGGATTTACTACAATAACCCTAAACCACATCAACAGCAAAACGAAACATTCATGGAAGTAAGGTTATGTTGAGCATTTGGTGGGATCAGAAAGGAGTGGTGTACTATGAGCTGCTAAAACCGAACGAAACTATTACTTGTGAACGTTACTAACAACAATTGATAGATTTGAATCATGTATTGAACGAAAACCGTCCAATTCCAGCCAACAAACAGCGTAAAGTGGTTTTGCTGCACGACAATACTCGACCACGCGGGTCCCATTTGAAACGGGATATTTTAAAACGCGAATTATCAAAACGCGATATTTCAAAAATTTTAAATTTAAAAATCGATAGGAGCGGGAGTATAGGACCGGGTTATATCAGGCGGGTCGCCGTGATCCCGTCGCTTTGCAATGCATATTCTGTACCATATCGCGTTTTGCACTGTATCGCGTTTTGAAATATCGCATTTTAAAATTTCGACCACATGTCGCAAAATAAGTAAAAAATACGCTGGAAGTACTTAAATGGAAAATTTTACAGCATGTTCCCTATTCCCCCAGATTGTGCCTCATCAGATTACTATTTGTTCCGATCATTGCAAAGCGATCTTCAAGATCAGCACTTCAGAAACCACGAAGAAATAAATGGCTCGACGAATGGATCACATAAAAAGACAAACAATTTTTTTTCGATGGAATCCATAAATTGCGAGAAAGATGGTCCAAAGTCGATAACGATGGAAAATATTTTGATTAACATAAAATTTACCATTTCTTAGAAATAAACGTGTTTTTTCTGCAAAAAAAAAATATAAAAACTAAGTTATACTCCCAATAATTAATCCAATAAAAATTATAAAAAAAAAATTACGTGCAGAAACGTCATGATCAGATCGAAAACTGCGATATTACTTCTGTTACAAGACTTCATCGAAAATTTAAGCTTTACATAAAATCAGTTTATTAACCTTTTTTTGGTGCAGCAAGTCAATTTAATCACATTTAGTGATAGGCTACGATGCTAATCTTCGTCACCCATTATGGGGTAGCTTGAATATTAATAATAGGGGTTCGTCTCTAATTAACAAAGGCTGTGAGCCAACTTTTTTCAATTCAACAAAGTAGCAAGCGGTTGATATTACTTTGTGCTTTATGTCGATTATCGCTTTGATCTTCAATTGAAAAGTGACCAATGATATTCTCACCATAAACCTTAAAAGACCTGCTCTTCATTCCTATCATAATATTAACCTTACCAACTGGGAGTTATTCTCTCTTCAGCTGGTATTGGTGCTGGTTTCGAAAAATATTGTCTTCTTATTACCAATAAAATACTCAAAACAAACTGTTTTGGTGTTCTGAGCTTAGAAAACTGCTAGGAGATTCAAACCTATAGAGCCAAAAGATGTAAGAGGAAAGCAGCTCTAAAGGAATATAATAAATCTAAAAACTTCTTAGATTTGCTTCTGCGGAGAAATTAATTCGTTAATAATTAATTAAAGCGTTCTAGCGTTATTTTCTGGTTAAAAATAATTTGTGCAGACTTGATATTCTGCGACTTTCAGATGGCAAACTAACCTCTTCTAATAAGGAAATTGTCGAATTGCTGCATTGCTTTGGAAACTGTTCCACAATCTTTGAACATGAGCAGAGTTGTTTTTATCCCGAAAGCTGGTAAGGCATTTTATCCTATTAGTCTTTATTCAACTTCCCTTAAACCTTTGCGAAGAATTGTTGAAAGATAAGGTAGGAACCATAATTTATCAATCATCCATGTTAGCTGCTTCTCTTATTAGGGAAACGATGACCAGATCCGATCTTTAGACAGTTTGTTTTCCTGAAAACTTTACCTTGAAAGTAAACTTCAAAAATTCACTGCCATTTTTGGCCAATATATAAGTGCATTTGGGAAATCCTAGAGCTTGACTCAAACTCCGTTATTACGAAACTTAACAGACTACAAGGTATGGATTGCCGTGCTATTATGGGTGCTATGTTTTCGACTCCTATACTTGCTTTGCAGATAATCTTCTTTCTGCCCCCCATTGCAGTCGTTCATCCTATACCTTGCTCCGCTGCTTTTGGACTGCAGTGCATTGGCTCGTGGAACACTTTCGGTTTGGCTGCCCAGGGCAGAGTCAAATGTAAAATTTATTTAGTTCAACTATACCAGAAATCAGTATGGTAAATACCAACATGCGCAAATCCAAATTCCACTTCGTTAATTGTTTCTCAGTGATTTATCTATCTAGAGATTTATAGATATCAAAATACTCCAAAAACCGGGTGTCTGAGTCGCGTGGTTTATTGGCGGGTTTTGAAGCCTACATTTTCCTTGACATTATCATAAAGACCAACTAATAATTTTGGTTGCTATTCTGACCACTCACGGCCGTTTCAAACTCCATATCCAAAAAATGGGGCTTGTTCATAACTCCATGTGATGACGACTGCCTGGAAGAGGATGATGATAGCATTCTCTTTGTTTACAGTTTTCGAGGTAGCATGGTCCCGATTTCTTAACCATAGCTGTTTCGATGTAGGTTAGTTGCTTTTCCTGCTCTGTTGACCAGAGCAGCCAAGCGTATTTCTGAATTTAGATAGAATTCTCGGTTTGCACCATGTGAGAATCAAGTGCGGTACCTGTTTGGTTGATCTAACAGATTTTTCATGATTAACATTCTTGCATTTGTCTCGTTTTAATTTACATAAAAATTAGTTTTTAATTGATTTTTATTCTCTCATTAGTCCATAAAAATATTAAAACAAAACATAGGTCACGTCGCTAGCTCCGCCTTTTTAGCACTCCATCTAAATGTTTTGATTGGTCACTAGTTTTTATCGTTTGGTCACTTACGAGTATACGGTAAATAAATAATGAAAAATTAAAAAAAAAATTCCTCGGTAGCACCTCATTGCAAAAAAATCATACCGTTTTTATCAAAATTTCGTACATTTTGGCGTTTGGTCACCAATGCGTCAGTTTTTATTGCAGTAAAAAATAAAATCAAAATTGTATTAATTCAATAAAATCAGATGATTAATGATTTCATATACTCCCATAAAAAGTAATCTAACGGCGTCAGATCAAAGATCTTGGAGGCCAATTCACGGGTCCGTTTCTTGATATAATGTTCTCATTAAAATTTTCTTTCAATAAATCGATGGTTTGGCCTGCTGAGAGATACGTTGCACCATCCTGTTGAAACCACAAGTCATCTACACCAATATCTTGAATTTTTGGCAATCAAAATTGATTAATCATTGCTCTGTAGTTTGCGCCATTGACGTTTGCACGCTGTCCTTCCGCATTCTTGAAGAAATACGGTCCGACGATGCCACCTGCCCATAAACCGCACCAAACAGTGCGTTTTTTCAGAATGCATTGGAAGCTCTTGAATCTCATCTGGCTGTTCATCAGGCCAAATACGACAATTTTTTTTTGTTGACATATCCATATTCAGCTAAATATGAGCTTCATCGCTGAACAAAATTTTTCGATAAAAAAACGGATCAATTTGGAGCTGTACCAACGCCCATAAAACAAATCGATGACGCAAACGAAGGTCAACCGGCTTAAATTCTTGAACAAGCTGTATTTTGTATACCTTCAAACGAAGATTTCTCTTCAAAATATGTCACAATGTGCCATATGAGAAACCCACAGCTTGTGAACGGCGACGAAGTGATTGATTGCGGTCTGTGGTACGAAATTTATTTATGGTTTTGCGAATAGTGCGTTCAATTGGACGATTATGAACACCATTAAATGTTTGAAGAGCACGAAAACAATTTTTCCCTGAACACTGATTTTTGAAATAAATTTTCACAACTTGATGTAAACGTTGTTGTATGGCGTAAGTCTATTTATGGTGAAATGTCAATGTATACTGAACACAAATGTTGTAAAAAATACAATTGGAATATACCATTTAGATAAAAATATTTTCTTTAGCAAAGAATTGCATAAAAAGTAGAAGACATAAGATATAATCAATTCAATTTTTTGGTTCTTCATAACTCGTTCAGGATTGGTCACTAGTTGATTTCGTTAAGTCATCCTTATCTAATGACTTATTGCGAAAATTCGTTAAAAACTCAGTGGAAATAATGAGCTTTTTTAAAAATGAATTTTTGCAATAAATCATTATGTAAGGATGACCAAACGATAAAAACTAGTGACCAATCCTGCAGTGTTGTTATAACATAACATGTGGGGCAATTCCAAAAAGGTTTTAATTTAAGGTTTCACGTAATCTATTTATTATGATTGTTCCAAATAGCAAATATGAGCCAAACTTACCTATACCAACTGATCAAGCTTAAATTAATTTATTCTATGTATACATAATAAATGTCATAATAAATATGTATAGAAGCATGATATCGTGTAAATCGCCGCCAGCCAAAAAACCGTTGCTCTTCTAATTTAGAAAGGTTGTAATCTTCTGTCATGGATTAAGACAAAAATTTGATCCCATTAATTATTGCTGCATGACGCTAGTTTTACTTTAAAGAAGTTCATCTGAATTGTGTTTTAATAAATGTCGATATTAATCAATTCACATCGATTATTAAGCGCCTTATATAGATAGGGGTGGTCACTTTTGTGTTTCGCTATAAAGATCTCCCACCGTCGTCGCTCATATACTATTATTATTCAATCAATTACAGCACATACTCAATATAACAATTTAATTATATAGTTTTGTAGCTCACATTGTATCTATGTTTATATTATGTGTACCACCAAACCGAATCCCGGCATCTAATCTTAACAATATACCGACATCAATATATATGTATAAGAAGACAACAAATGGCAAATAGAAATTGTTTAAAATGAAAATATAAAAAAATTGCGTCATTTGGTGCCATTAAAAATGAATTTCTGAATATATAGTATGTGCTGTGAAATTTGATGATAATTATATTTTGTGATGATGACGGATTGTTATTATACGATGACGGGAATTATGATTGGCTTTAATCTTATTATTATAAAATAATTAGATATTATATTGAGTATATATTCAATTAGAAATTACAAATATCAATTTTCATTCGTCTATGTATTGAGGTTAGAAAAATGCGCGCGGGAATATTTTAATTAATGGGCAACATTATGGGACAACCGGAAATGGGAGTTATCATATAATTAATTAACGTTATATACAGTGTAAATATATTGTGAAAATTCAATCATCGCGACCGCATCGTCATAAATCACATTCTACGCATATTTTGTATTCTGTAGATCTTTAATATGCGTATATGCGTGATAAGAATAAGATCAGCACAGAAATTACAACAAGACACCGACAAACGACATCTTTGGTCATTTTTTGCTTTTATATCTTTCATATCAATAATAATCTTTACAGCAAATCTCTGATTAAAATTAAAAACCAACAAATGAAAAATAAAAATCTGATCATTTTTCATTTTAACAAAACATAACACAACCTAAAACATAACTATAATATAAAATACAGAACCCGACAGTGGACATTTTTAAATTTAATTTGACATTTTTTTATGTTGTCGCGTTGTTGTTCTAGTCGATAATGTAACATAAAACACGATGTTTTTTTTTGTTTAAATTTACTTATGTTTGATCAGCGTGGTCTTGTATATAGGGAAACAAACATGATCGGTTTTCTTTTTGTTTGTTATGATTTTGTGAAGATCGTTTTTATTGTATAAGAGCTGCGATCATAATTACAATTAATAAGAGTATATTATTATAATATTTGCATTGTATTATTAGAATTGTTCGAATTATGTCAATCAACCGTAACTATCACGATCAAATGATCGTTCATGATCAAAATAAACGCGCGCACCACAAATCATCATGTTATCGTGTAAATATAATAATTAACATTTTTAACTCACTTTCACATTCATTAAAACTTATAATGATCGTGCACAGAAAGACTACAACAACTACAACAATAAAAAAATCTCGATCAATTAAATATATATCTGCTTAACATCCATATCATCATATTTTGATCTGTTGCAGTTCCACATCCATTGAGATCATTTAGCAGTTTGTATATTATAGTGATGATTATTATTTTTTTTTTGTTTTGTGTTGTGATTGAATGAAACAAGTTTTTTATTCCGCGTGCATTATAATTATTATTTATTTGTTTTTTGTTTAAATGATTTGATTAATTTATGTTGACATTCTCATATTGAAAAAACATTAAATACATAAAAAAAAGAATATTTATTATTAAGTTATATAGTGTATAATTATTAAATCGCAAATAAAATATAAAAAGCACGTGATTATGAAATGAATTTATCTGCACACCCTTTAATTACGATAATTTACCGGCGGTAGTACGGATTCGAGTGTATGTCTTACATAATTTTTTTTTATGTGAATATAAAAGATAATTTTATGCTTTGACGTTTTTTTTTTTTTTTTGTAATATCCCGCAAGCAAATTTACATTTATAAGAGCAGTGTGTCTTTCTTTTAATGTGTCGTTTTGTATTAAGTTATCTTAACATTTGCTACTGGTTTTCATATCTTGAAGCTATAAGATATTATTTGATTTCTTATTCACGTAATTCGAGCCTAGCAAGGAATTAATGCCCCATATTTTGGTGCGATTGGCGAGGCCTAACCTGCACCTGATTAAAAATAATATTTAGTATCAGTAAAAAATGTTGTCCACGCAAGCAAGCAAGCTATTTGCTAGCTGAAATCTGGCTACTCAATCAACTTGACCACGGAAAATTGAATCTAAAATTATATTTTACATAAAATTTATTTTGCATAAAAATTTTTACGATTACACGGTAGGATTTGCGGCTTCAAAAACTGAACACCAAAGTTTTGTGATGTTTTCAAAACAAACATTTATGGAAAATATAATTTGAAATTAAACTCTTGCGCTATATTGACGTACAACGTACGTCATTGGTAATTTTTGTCTAGCCCTTTTCAACCAAAAAAATTGGCTTAATTTAAGTCCAACCCACACAAATGTGTGAGTAAAAAATCATACTCCTAGTGTTTACTCATGTACAAGACGATAGAGAATATCCGGGTTTTTTGAGAAACAAACCGAGCGCATCCTATAAATCGGTATTTTTTTAACTCCACTTTGTTTTCGATTTTTTCGGGTTTTTTTTGACATCTGAGTTTTGTTTTGAAGAAACTCAATTTTTAATAGCCGGTTAAACTTCATTCAATCATAAACATTTTCGTTAACATTTTGTTAAAATTTAAACACTTTAGGAAAAATATTAAATTCACTTGTAAAGAAAATTGAAGTTTAAAATACTGAACGGTCAAATGTATATGCCAATCCAAAAATAAACGCGTTCACTCGTGTAATAAAAAAAATGGGATATTTTACTGAAGTGAAGATAGCCGGGGTAAAATATGTCAAAAATATATCGATTTTTTATGTCAGAAAACTATCAGTGAACACACGGAATATGTAATGGCGTTTTTTTGATAAAAAATTTCGTTTGATTTTAAGTAAAACCAACACAATTGTGAGTATAGATATAGTGTTTTTTTCGGACAAAAATAAGTTAAAAAGGAATTCATAAATGTGTAACTTGGTTAAAAACACATACAAAAGTAAATTTTTGACATGGTACTTTGCCCTACCCGCACAATTGTGTTACCGGGCAGCAAAAGGGATATATATATATGTGGGACCACCTTGTGCTACTACATGGGTAGAATTGCAGAAGCACCCTTTTACTTATTTAAAATTAACGGTTCGAGAAGAGAGTGGATAAACTGATTATTGGCATTAATGTTGAAGATTACGGTTAACAATTTTGGATGATGGAAAACAAAAAGATACGAGGGACATTCAAGTTGCGAGCATTGTGAAGTATAGACGAATAGAAATAAATTGTAAAAATTGTTATAATTATTTAAACTAAAGTTGATGTGTTTTCATTTTTAATCCGTGCGTAGTTGTGACAAATTGTAAGATTTTGTCTGAAGAACATATCTGTTGGATCAAAGAAATTACGATCCGACATATATATATATATATATATATATATATATATATATATATATATATATATATATATATATATATATATATATATATATATATACATATACATATATATATATATATATATATATATATATATATATATATATATATATATAGTAGTGACCAGATAAATGTTACCATTCAAAAAAATTTGAATTTCGAAAAAAAATCTTTTTTTAACTATTTATTCAATCCATTTTCTGTAATAATAGACGGAATACGAAATTACTAAAATGGAAAGGAAGCTAATTGTGGAAAAAAGGATGTTGAATAAGAAATATTTATTTAAATTAAAGTTAAAGGTATTTATTTGTTTGCAGAATCAAGTAATTCATTACAATAAATATTAGTAAAAATGAAAACAATTTTTAAAAACTTTCGAATAGTTGCAAGTATTACCATTGAGAATTATTTTAATATTTGGTGTGCCTTCCCTTTAATGACGGCAGAAATCCTATCGGGCATGGAATTCGTTTTACCAAGCTTCAATTAGTGCTTGCTTTAATCCTAAATTAGTTTTTGGGTTTTTCCTATTGACCCGCTTCTTTAAAACTGCCAACAATTTTCTATCGGGTTCAAATCGGGACTGTTCTCGGGCCAGCTAAGTTTTTCCATATCTATTTGTTGGACATATTCATTCACCTGTTTAATGAAGAAGTAGATACATCGTCCATTACAATACAATTCGATTGCCAATATGATACACTAAATTTAAAAAAAAAGTACGTTTTTAGCTCGATGACATGGAGCAGAATCATCTTGTAAAATCGGGTTAATGGTTATTGAAAACAGCCTTTCAATCGAGGTATCCAATTTTTTTTAAGACGTCAATATACCTGTTAGCGTTTAATGTTCCATTAATAAACGCCAAGTCTCCACATCCATAGTAGCTGATGCATCCCCAAACCATAAAACTTGTTGAAAATTTATTTCGCGTTATTATAGTGTCCTGGTGTAAAACTTCATTTACCTTTCGACGCTCTTATGTGATACCATCCGATTGGTTTATACTAATTTTAGACTCATCTGAGAAAATTACTCTCTTCCAGTCATTTACAGACCAATTCCGATATTTTTTTGCAAAATCGAGCCGCGCAATTTTTATTTTTTTTTTGTCAAACTCGGTTTCTTCCTTGGCCTTCGCCCATTGAGACCCATTTGTTACAATCTTCTACGAACTGTTCTTGCGCTAGTATTTATTCCAAAACGTTCTCTTACCTCATGATTTAATTCATTAGAAGTAGAAAATCTGTTTGTCAAACACATGTTTTTTATTTTTCTGTCTATCCGCTGCGTCCCGCGGCTTTTTCTGTTGTATTTGTTATAGCAATTTTTTTTTTTAATTTCAAAACCGAAACATGACTACATCCCACTTTATTTGATATGTATCTTGCAGAAAGATTTTCTTTTCGCAGAGCTAAGATTACGCTTTTTTGCTCAGAGTTTAATTTTCTCATTGTTTTCGAACTACAACTTGCGCAGTTTTGATCACAACTGATAAAATTTCACTGCAAAATAAAAAAATATTATTTTGATCCCGTTACTCCTAAATTTATAAAAACAAAGTGAATACACAAAAAACTAAGGTAACCTTGAAACATTTCGACAAAAATGCATTTTTATGAACAACTTTGAATATTTTTCGTATGGTAACATTTATCTGACCACTACTGTATATAAAGATATATATGAAAAGATTGGGGGTGGTGAAATTGTGGGGTTATATGTTTGAATATACGAAAAATCTAAAAAAAACTTAAAAATAAATCTTCAAAAAAAAAAATTCCAACAACCCGATTGCAGTGCCACCTATCGGGACCCATCCAGGAACCTAATCAAACACACACAAAATTTCATTAAAATCGGTCCAGCCGTTAGGAGGAGTTCATTTGAAGTTTCTTTGAGTGAATGGGCACACATTTTTTCTAACTAATTGATAGCGCAAAAGGTTAAAATGTCTTTGGTAAAAATGATTGAGAAACCAGTGGCATTATTCTGGTAATTGATAATAAGGGATTATTCTGGTAATTGATAATTCCGGGAATAAGGAATTGGGGAAAGAATTTATATATAATTTCTGTAGAAAAAAAAAATTCCGGCCTACTGAGGAGAAAAGTTTGATATAAATATTTATAAATTGGGAATAATTTTTCCATACCTAAATTGGTAGGGAAAATTATTCCCAATTTAATTTTGTTTTCAAAAATTTAACATTAACCTTTTACCTCAGTATGCCGAAAACAAAAATATTTGAACAAAAATTACATATACATAAATTCTTTCCCCAATTCCCTATTCCCGGGGAATTACCAGAACAGTGCCACAGGGGTGAGATTTTGTTCCATCACTTTTTTCGATACTATCGAAATTTACGTCTCTTTCATCACGAATAAAATTGAAAGTTTTTTCATTTTTCAATTACGTTCTTTGTATTGCGATCTCAGCAAGCTCGAATAGGACATTATGCCTCTCTACTTTGTTTCTATCATCTATTTATTTTATATGTGATACTTTATCGAAAAAAGAAATTGAGATAAGCAGCAAAGTTGTTTAGTAGACTGCGATCGCAAATTTTTTCTAGAACAAAGAGACACAATTTTTGATAAGTACGAAAAACGTGATGTTTCAAAATCCCACCCCAGAATTTCGGCTATCAAATTGCTTGCTTGCTAGCCGATAGAGTATCATTTTATTTTAAATTTTGGAAATTTTATCTAGTAGCCATTGCTATAATATTAACCATAGCACAGGCAAATGCACGATTTATGCACGATTTACATGTTCCAATTTTTTTTCCCAGTAAAAAATGAAAGGTTAAGTATATTACGATTTTCGTTTGCGAGAGGAGCACGAAACAAATTCCAGTAAAATAAAATTGGATTTTTTAATTTTTAATTTGAGCAAATGTTGGCATAAAACTGGGAATGTTGCCATAAAATATAGTTTCTACGAGTATTTTTATAGCAGTAAAATAAAAAAAATTCAAAAAAGTTTCAAATACACATCAAGCAGCCATAAACACCATTCAAACAAAACGAGCAAACATGAGCGGTAATTAAATATTTTATTTTTACTTGCAATTCGATGTTGTTCGTTATCTAATTTAAACGCAAGCTGTTCGGACTGTCAAAATTTATGGGACATGCAAAAAAATTATAGTATTGCCTTATTTGTTTATATTGCTGACTCTTTTTAACTAGTAACTTTTTTTTTTATGTGCGTGCAGCTCTATTTTTCAGTAAAAAATTTGTTGGGGAAAAAATTGGAACATGTAAATCGTGCATTATGCACGATTTACATGTTCCAATTTTTTTTCCCAGTAAAAAATGAAGGGTTAAGTATATTACGATTTTCGTTTGCGAGAGGAGCACGAAACAAATTTCAGTAAAATAAAATTTGATTTTTTTCTTGTTAATTTGAGCAAATGTTGTTTACATATGCATGACTCTTTTTAACTAGTAACTTTTTGTTATTTGCGTGCAGCTCTATTTTTCAGTAAAAAATTTGTTGGGAAAAAAAATTGGAACATGTAAATCGTGCATTACATGTTCCAATTTTTTTTCCCAGCAATTTTTTTACTGAAAAATAGAGCTGCACGCAAATAACAAAAAGCTACTAGTTAAAAAGAGTCAACCATATGTAAACAACATTTGCTCAAATTGAAAAGAAAAAAGTCCAATTTTATTTTACTGGAATTTGTTTCATGCTCCTCTCGCAAAAGAAAATCGTAATATACTTAACCCTTCATTTTTTACTGGAAAAAAAAATTAGAACATGTAAATCGTACATAAACCGTGCAAAAAACACACAAATCATGCGTTTGAAACAATTTTTTGTTAATAATACTTCTACTGAAAAACAATTTCGTGCAACTTAGCCCATCTGTGACATGAGTAATTTTACACTTTTACATTTTTTTTTATTTCTAATCAGTTTTGGTCGAAATTAAGAGAAAAACAAATAAAAAAAATTTAATATACGAACAGTGCCGAAATAAATAGGGGTTGTTGCCCAAACGCATCACTTGTCAATAGGAAACAATTTTTTTAAACTGTTTTCTTATTTATTTGTTTAAAAAATATAAAACAAAACAGATTTCAACAATTCAGTATTTCAAAAAAAATGAACAAAAACTATTATAAATATAAAAACTAATAATTCGTAATTCACAGCATCTGTTTTTAAAGTTTCTTAAAGCTTTCAAGAAACGAACTTTTGTAATTTATTTTAAATTTTTATGAATTTCGGTTGAACACTTTCCGTGTAAAGGCACATTACATATGTTACACCAATAATATGTCTGTGACTGAATTGCTTACATCGCAGTCGAGACGTTCTTTTATTTGAGATATGAGCTCCTTTTGCGAGATAACCTGGTGATTTTGAAAATCTTCGCTTTATGGTTGCACCTTTCCTTGTTGTGTGAGCAAAACTTTAGCTAGCTCTCGCCGAAACTTGCATAGGACTAGTTGGCAGTTATAGGTTTTGGCTAATGACCACGCATTTGTTATGGCCAAATACAACATTCATAGCACTAACGGCATATAAAACTTTTTTTCGTCTTATACCCATTCGATAATTGGAAATGAGGCGATCCAATAAATTCATTCCGCCCATAAATTTATTATAATTGGCAATTACGTGAGGCTGTGGAATGCCAGTTTGCTTTGCTCAGTCCTTCCATCTTGTAAGAATTACTTCATTTGGTTTATCTATAAAACTTTCGTAATAACCCCGTATCTTTTTATTTATCTGTTTTTTATTGGTCATTTTGAAATATCAAACGATTTTCTCGTAATGTGCCTGTCCCACCACATTTCATATTTCTAAATGCACATATTAAACTTGGTCCAGTAAAAAATATGTCAAAAAAATATGCAAAGGGAATATCTAGAAATCGACCTATAATTTTTAGGTAACCTAAACCCATCGTCTTATCACGCTCCTGCTTGCGTCGTTGGTAAATTTCAAATGCATAGCATATCCTGCTGCAATAGCGGCGACCTAAGGTTTATACACGAAGCGCAAAGGATTATTACATATATACCGCTTACATGGGTGTCTGCCGTAATATCATTGCTTCGTCGACGGAAATCTTCGTAGTAATCAGCGCTTATTTCAAGAAGAGTTCATTCAAATGATTTATAAACATTCGTACTTTTACGAGTCAATCTTTGGAACTCTTGTCAATTAAATCATTATCTCAGAAGTGGATGTTAACAAATATGTCTTCAAAGGCAGTACGGCGCATCCAT
Organism: Nephrotoma appendiculata; assembly: GCA_947310385.1. Classification (NCBI taxonomy): domain Eukaryota; kingdom Metazoa; phylum Arthropoda; class Insecta; order Diptera; family Tipulidae; genus Nephrotoma; species Nephrotoma appendiculata. The sequence goes on from OX371223.1 coordinate 379,180,446, forward strand.
TTTACTATGAACTCATTGCGAATATCATCATCTATAGACCAGTAGTTTCGTCATCGTGGTATTGGAGTGTATCCAGATATAATCATTACTCCACAAAAGAAATAAAAATCGTCGGTGTCGATATGTATAATTTTCTTTTTTTTTTTCTTTGCAGCATAATTTATAGTGTGATTTACGACTGATTACAACCAACACAATTGTGTGTATAGTTATAGAGTTTTTTTCGGACGAACATAAGTTATAAAGGAATTCACAAATGTGTAAGTTGGTTGAAAACACATGCCAAAATTAATTGTTGACATGGTACTTTTGCCCTACCCACACAATTGTGTTAGTAAAACACAAAAGGGCTATTAAGATTTCTATCCTTCTTTAGATATGACTTTCGTAATTTTTGGAGTAATCTTTTATGGACCTTCTGAAATAACCCAAACATTTCAGAAATTGTTAAATTTCTTTCGGAGTTTTCTATAATGGCCAGTCTAATATTTTCTGGATTTTACCCACATTTGGCAAACGTTTCCGATAAAATCCTGCTATACGTTGTTCTGATGAAACTGTGTGGAACCGTTTTTAAGCCGAAAGGCATCCTGAAGAATTCAAAACCCTTATTGGTTAAAAATGTGGCTTTTCCTTGCGCTGCAGGTTTTTCGTCCATTGGAATCTGATGAAAGTGAGACTTTAAATCTAACGTTGAAAAATATACTGACTTTCCTAAACTGTCCAATATTTTCTCGATTGGAGAGGTTGGAAACTTGTCGTCTACCCTAGTCGTATTCGTTTTTTTGACTTGAACTGAACACTTTCTTAATTTGTGATATACTTTATTTTTATACAAAAAACAACAACAACTACTAGTCAGGTTGATTTAAAACTAAGGTTTGTAATTACAGATTATTCCGCTAGCCAATATTTCCAGTACTTGTTCCTCAATCAATATCTTTCCTAAAATGATGTGGGTTATCTGTACATATTAGTTAATACATACAGGGTGTTGATCGTGTGTGAAAATTGCTTAAGAATTGTTGTGGTTGATGACAGCTTCCTATTCCGTCTCAACAATACTGTTTGATTTTTGAAATTGGTTTCGATTGAAATGTCAGTTTCTCTTTCGTTTAGGTGTTCTGTCCGGATTAGTTTCTTGATAGTTTTTATATCAATTATTTTGTTTTCACGATTCGGGACTGGTTTTAGAGTTTCAAAATTATTTACTTCCAAATTCCATTTTGGAAGCTTTTCTGAGGATCCATTCTATTTGTCAACATTCTCACTGTTGTCTTGAAATTATTCGCTTTGTATAAACCCGATTGAATGGTTATATCGTTGTTCAATTTTTCGAACCCTGAGACTAACAAGATGTCGTTCTCTGAGGTGTCTATATGGTGGCAATGTGATTATTAAAATTTTCTGAGTAATATCTGTCAAACTTATAAATGTGATTGTTTAACAAAATTGAATTCCATTTATAATCAATTTTGACGTTCATTTTCGTCAAAGATTCAGAACAAAATATTCCAACAATATATTGTAGAAATTTAACTCATAATAAATTTGACGTGGTAGATTATTAACAGCCAAATTTTTACTATTGTTTTTCTAATATTATTTATTGAATTTGCACCTATTAAATTTCGAGGTATGATTCCTGGCTTAGTGATGTTTTTATTGGCGCCAACATTGATTAAAAGTATTATTGAGCGTTTCAGTTGTCGCTATAGCACTTCAAATAAAAGGAAATTTAGTGTTTCGTGTCGAAATTCAGCATTTAGTGCTATCCACAGGTGATGGTAAAGGTTCATCCGTCTCCTATGTGACCACATGGTTATTTATCACTTTTTTATTAAAAGTATTTTTAGATTTCCACATGCATAGCGATGGGTTTCTTCCTTACTCAGTAAGTTTTTCTTTCGTTAAGGATAGTTCTAGCCGAGCCCCTAAGGATTCCAGCAGAATTTTGTTAATTTCTCTGAATGTTTAAGGGTTACCTGATAGACGATATCAACGGTCCAAATACACTGAGTGTAACCTTCATTATTGATTCCCATCCAATGCGGGAACCGATTTGATCGGATCGGGGATTCTCACCAGATCGAGTATACTCCCCTTATTCACACTCGCAAGGATTAGTGTCCAACCGGTTTTTTATTGACTTTCTGGAGTTGTCATTAATTAAATTTTATGATTGTAACACTTGCTCCATTTCTTGCATTGGGTCAAATTTCAACAAGTCCTCTCCAATATTTCTATTTTGGTATAAAAGATATCTTAAAGAACATATTAAATTTTCTAATACTATCTCTATCTAGTCGTTTGGTTTTCCTCAAAATATATTTTTTTATAATTTTTATTTCAATACCCAAAATCGAAAAAACAAAAAATCTCTGCAGGCATTTTAGCAGCTCTATCCAAAATGATACCGAGAAATTGGAAATTTTATTTTTGTTAAAGTGAAACAGTGCCCTCCAGTAAAAAGTTAATATACCCCAACCGGTATCGATTGTAGGATATATTTTGAAGCAGCTTGCTGAAACACACTACACGAGCATTTAACGATCGGCCAATTGACAAGTAGCGCGTCATATGTTAAATGTCGTTTAAAAGTAGATATATCTGTATACTTGAAAAATGTTGTTGCTGTGTGAATTTGAAGAAAGGTAATATTGCGCTTGTCCTCCTAGCAATTGACACCTACTAGCTGTTTAACACACAATGACTATATGCATGTCGATCATGCATATTTGCTGCAATTCTGAGCAACTGCAATCTCTTGAAGACGATAAAATTATGGAGCTACGAATTACATCCATTTTATAATTGAGCTTGTAAATTGCACCTAAAACTTTTGGAGAAAACTAGAACTGCATTCTCGTTGTGAATGAGCTTTGATGCTCAAAATGGGGTATGCGGTTTTGCAAAATTATAAATTGTACAAAAATAAATAAATAAATAAATAAATTAGTAGTGGACAGTTTGACAGATCTACGTCTATCTTGTATTGCGTAAGTTAACTGATAACACTTTTTTTAATTATTTTAGAATTTATTTTTGAATTTCGCTTGACAGAAGGTATGCGCCTTGAGCTGTTTGACTATATCTTGCAGTACACACTTTTGCAAAAGTCATAAAAATATTTAACTTGTTTATCACAAAAATCAATGAAAGTAAATTTAAAATTTTTAAAGTTAGCTACTACCTAATACGAATTCAAAATAGTTTATGAATCGTATTACTGACTGTCATGTTTGCTGGTCTCAAATGTTGCTCGTTGTTGTGTTGCGGCGGAATCTCTACCAAGCAATGGTTAGATAAGTGTTATGGGGACTCTACTCCATCGAAGGCAACCATCGAACGTTGGTTTGATTAGCTTAAATGTGGTTGTACGAACATCGCTTGTCCTGGACGCTTGGTCGCCCGAATTTGGAGGATATTCAAGAAAGGATAAAAACAATACAAAATCGTTTTTAAAACCCGTTATTTAACCGTAATATATCGGCCTGTCTATTTTGGGATTCGCAAGGTATTTTATTTTTCGACTATCTTGAGAAGGACAAGACCATCAACATCAGCAATATTACATAGTGTTATTGGTGCTTTAGCAAGAAATTTCAAAAAATCGGTCTCAATTCAAAAGAAAAAATTGCTCTTTCATCAAAAGAATGCACCGTATACCAAACAGTCGGTTATACGATGGCATTGCACGAGATTTGCGCCAAATGCTAAAGTCATAGCCAAAAAAGGCATCGAAAGGTTATAGAGAAGCGTTGGATTGGATGTATCACTTATGAAGGAAACAATATCGATGAATAAAGTCGATATTTGAAAAATTACCCCCTGATTCTGAAACACAGTCAAGTTTCAGTCGGTGTAGGACACCGAAGACCATTTTTCAGTTAGTGACTGTGCTTCAGAACCGGGGTGTTAATTTTGTTAGTAGTTAGTTTCGGGATTTATTGAGAGACGTGATATATTATATATTTATGGTATCAGTAAATAAGGTTTTCAACGTTATTTTTGAATCTTTACAGCTTTATTATAACTCTCCGCCTTACCTCTGTACTACATAAAAGAGAAGCAGATTGGCGTTGCAATTTTATAATTGAAATTTTTGATTGAAATATTGTTTGACTTTTTTGATAAGGTTTTCATAAGTCCTCTCGGATAAGTAAAATGTAAAAGTCCATCCATGATCTTCGCTTAATCGCCCTTATTACCTATATATAATTTCAAACTGACAACAAATCGCCTATTATTACTCATAACTTTCACATTTTTGTCCTGCTGCTGTTAAGCTACTGTTATCAACTTGAAGCGTATTTACGACTATATAGAAACAGAAAAGTAAATAAAAAACCTTAAATTACCGTCATTAAAAATTTTAACCATTCTTCGGTCGACGCGATTTTGTATTTTATTTCGATTTTTTTATTTTATTTTTGAATTGTATGTTACATGGAAAATTGGAACAAATATATTAAAACCAAAACAAAAAATTGTTGTATGTAAAATACCACAAACATCCTTCCCCCAAGCTATACAGAGTCATTAAACGCGTGCACACGATAAACCGTACACAAAAACACTCGTACGTACAATCAAAGTGGTTTTTATAAATTTTTTTATTCTTTATTATTATTTTCAATTTGCTTCTCACTTCACCTTCTATCATTATTTTGTGTTGTTTCTACGTATTCCTAAAGATGATGATGAAAGGTGATTGATTAAAGATCGATTCAATTATTTGTTTGTTTTATGTTACGTACTCACATATTTTGAAATTATAAAGAAAATTATTTTTACGTGAGGTTTGTGCGGTTTTTTATATAAATGGTTTGTGATGGTGCTGCTGTTGCTGTTCGGTCGGAAATGATCATTTATGATTTTTTTTATAAAAAAAAAAAAATAAATAATTTATCGCTAAACGTCGTCCGTTTCCCCAAATAAATCAATATTTTGATTTAAATAACAAATTAGCAACACTTTTTAATGACTTAAAAATTAACTTATCATTTATCATCATTTTTCATTTTGCTTTCCATGTGCAGTAACACAAATATAAATATGCAACAAAAAAATTAAAAAATGATTTAATTTTGAAGAAAAATCCATTAAATTGTGGACTCGTACGTGCGCTTAACATAAGTTTGCACTTTACATCGTTAAAGGTATGGCATCATAATGTAACGATTACGTTGTTCAGACGGTTGTAAAATCTTTCGACCAGCATTTTAAAAATTATAATGTTAAGTTAATGTGCGGTTCACATAATTTTCCAAGATTAATGAAAAGTGTATATAACATTGCCAATGAGGATTTTGCAGAATTCTTTTTCGATAATCAATTAAAAATGGTCTATCCATCATCAAGAAGAAAAAAATTAAGTATAATTAAAGAGAACCGAAGATAATAAAACAATAAAAATGACAATCATTCCATGAAATTTTAGAGACAAAATCTTAAATCATTAATTTTCCTTTTTAAAAATTGTAACGTTATATACCACGAGTGTATATAGATGACATAGAAGAAATCAAACCCGTCGGCGACAGAATATTTCGTTATACAGCTGTATAGTGAGAATACGATAAGGTTTTCCCTGTATCATCAGCACCTCAGTCATCTATCATGCGGATTTTTTTTCTGTTTTCTGCATATATACGTCCTTGTATGTGTATTGTATATGGATATGGTTTAGCTTTTCCATCATCAATTTTCACTCTATTTAGCAATTTTTATATCCTCCTATTATTGTGTGACTGTGTGTGTGTCTTATCATTTTATCGCAGTGATAATGCTAATAATAATCATCATCATTAGAAATCATCTCCAAAATCAACATCATCATCATCATACTACGTACGTATATGTCTTTAAAATTGAATGATAAATGAAATTAAGACAATAGAGGATAGGTTGTGGTAAAAAAAGAAAAATGAAATGACAATAACAGTTCAAAAAATAAAAGAAAATTAACATTAGCCACTTTGTCGATCCTATGTGAAGGAAAATTTTGGTCTATTGTTATATGTTATGTTTTTATTTCATTTATGGTGGATTATGGATCATTCCATCCGTCCCCTTGTTATACGACAGCAACACTGCACGGGCAAAAAAAATGTGTCCCTCATTTTATTGTTGCTGTTGTTTTTGTTTTAATGAAAAGGGCAATGTATTCTAGATATACTCAATGTCCTTGTATTGATGGGTTTTACAAATGGGTGGTTTTCTTAAAGTCAGGTCGATGAACTAATTTGTATATTAAAGTTGTGTGTATATAAATAATAACACAACAGACACATAAAATCAATTTGAATGATAACTTGCCGGTATTCACAACAACTATGTAATGTTGGCCGTGTAGCAAACTGAATTTTATCATAACAGGCAAGAAAATTCAATGACAAATTTTAAAATTTTTATGAATAGTTGAATGTACGCAAATTCCATTTTCATTCTATGCCGCTGATGGAATTTAAACACTTTTGCTTCCGGCCAAGTGTCGAAAGTTTAACCACTGCACCACTTGATCAGTTCAACGATTCAATTAATTATACCAAATTTTGTTAAATAAGCTCGTTAACTTTGCCCATTTAGTTTTTCTTTCTATGTGGTGGAACTGATTTCAGATTACATTTCGGGTCGATCTTCGTGAGTACTTTTTCGACTTTGTAGCTCTCTCTTATGTTGTTGCTCAGAAGTTGGTTCTTGGTCCTCCTCTTTTGCTCAATTTATATTAATGACTATTGAATGTTCGATTTAAAAGTCGCTAAAGTAGGTATAAGTCAATATTTATTTCATTTATGCGGCGATATTCATTCAATTACAACTATTTGAATAGCCTTCATGGAGTCAGTAAGTAGGTGGGTAATGGGTAGAAAGTAGTAAGGGTCAATGCTACCGCTACGTATGACCTGGGTGTCGTAATGGTTGTAAAACGTCTTTTAGATATAAGGATTTTTCCAATTTCACCAAACTCACAACTATATCAAGATGATGTCCGAGAAACCTAAGCTTATACTCAAACTCTAAGTTCGTGCGGTTGTCCATTTTACGAGTTTTTTATATCTTTAGGATGGCTTAAGCTGAGATTTTGGAATACCGTTTTATTCTAACTGGCTCAGTTTTTTTTTATTATTTCAAAAAAAGAAACTATTAATCATCCAGTGGATTTATTATTGTATTAAGGTCAATTAATACTCCCTTTTCATTCACGCATACACATACACCTATTCACCTACTCACACAATTACAGTAAACCACCTGCACGTTGCAAGCGAGGGTCTAAGATGTGTTTATTAACAGCACCGATCGTAATCGATTAAGAAAATTTGTTGTCCATTCTGCCTCTGGTGGAATTCGAACCCAGTACCTCCCGGTCCAAGTGCCGAAGATTTAACCACTGCATCACTTGTACGGTTTATTAAAAATAACTGCAACCTCCGTGGCAGAATTATTCCTGGTTCCAGTTCACTTGACGCTGATTGAAGATTGTGATTAAAGGTTGTGATTGGATAGATTTCATTTGATGAAGCCCTTTGCCCTTTGCCCTTCTACTTTGTTGGTTAATAATCCCATGCCTGGTCTAGGGATTATATAAATTCGTATACGGGTGATCGATTACTTAATCGTAACAATCGTATAATGAATTTTCTATTTTTTTTTATTCTTAACAGTATTAACAACATTGAACAATATAAAAATATTTTATTCTATATTTCACGGAAGATGATTTCTTTGACACACACTATTTTACTGTATTCTGTAGGATCTGTTGACACAACCATATCCTTAAAAATACCACTTTTCATTTGTAAAAGTTCGTGCGGTGTTGCTAACTCATTACATTTACCGGAGTTCATCACTAATACAGGATCCAAATCCATAATTGTGTGTAGACGATGTGCTACAGTTATTACAGTGTAATGAGCAAACAGAGGAGTTGACGTTGGCCAACACTGTAACTACTACCACCAACTAGCACAGCAGTTTGTAATCCTAATTGACCGATATCTTCTAGTTCAACTTGGTCTAGTGGTTTCCATAAATCAGCATCGGGATACTCTTCAAATGGATCTAAATTACGACGAATGGATCTAAATTGCGACTATTTCCGCGATATCAACACCACTTTTACTTCATCCGGTAGAGGACCCTTGGAATTGAACCTGTCCCTGAAAGCTTGTTTACGCTCGACAATAACTTCAGACTCATCATTACTTCAGGTACATCATTCTAACTCGAAACGTCAGAGTAAGATCATACTAGGAAAAATTCATACAAAGAATAAATTCAAAAGAAAAAATAATACCAAATAAAAGGAAATAAATTTATAAAATATTACTCTTTTCCTTTTAAGTGATTAAAATTTATGTTGTAAATAGTTATTGTGTGTGTGTGTGTAAAATAACATTTAACTTCATATTTTACCGCTTAATTATGCTCCGCCAACATCACCAAAGGGAGATTTCTTGGAGTTATATGTGAGGGTTCATGTGGAAAAATTTTTCATATCAAGTGATGTTACAGAATAGTTCAACACCATTCTGCAGATGTCATCTAAGCACACGCAGAGGCCTCATACGGTGATATTTTGCTGGCTAGATCTCAGGGAAAAATGCTATGGATCGTGGGGTTTGAGGCTAGCGTGGCTACTGGCCTACACCGTGATTACAGATAGTTAAAGATAAAAAAACGGAAATTATAAATAAAATTAAAAACCGGAGTTCCGTCGAAATTCGTCGGCCGAAACTTGAAGAACGACACCAAATAATTATAATAGAATGAGGTGCCTTGGTGCGCGCATCCGCTCAAACTCCAACAGCGCCATAACTAGCAATTCATTTTAGAAATGTTTACAAAAGAAACAACAACCCAAGAAAACAAACGAGAGAAAAAGAAAGAGAGAAAGCACAAAAATCCAGTGCTGTTCAAAATTAATTACGTTACAGTTTGAGTTATTTCATAATTTAAAATAATGGTTTTGGTTTCACGTTACTGTTACGTTTCGGATACAGTTACAATTTGGTTATCTCTCTCATAAATCATTCTTGAGAAATAAATTATAATCAATATTAATGATATTGAACAAATAAAATGTATTCAAAATAAATTCAGTATTGTATTATTGGTTTATAAAATAAATAATAAATAAAACATACATATTAAATATATTTTTTAAGTCTGTATTGGAATAATTTTTTTTTTAAGAAAAGAAACCGTCGGAAAATGCCGCTATAACGTCCAGAGTTCACATTCTTGAAAATCAGTTGTTAAAGAACACTACATGCACCTCTTAGAAACTGAATGCGATTATCCTAAACAAGAGAAAAAAAGTTTGGTCATTAACGCCATCAAAACAGTTCATGTAGAAATTGAAGCCGATGATATAGTGTCAATTGAGCCAATTCACAGGAACACAAACAACTCTAGAAATAACAACACAACAAAGCCGTTCTTACTTGATTTCTTTATTGTTAAATTAAATTCAGTTGACCTAAAAAACAATATTTTGGCACAAACACGTAAAATAAAATTCTTTCCACCAACGATTTGGTGGTTCCAAACTCATTTATACCGGGAAGCAAAAAAAAAATCAAAATATAATTTTAAATTTTTGTGGTGTAAAAATGGTCAAATTTGCTTACGTAAATCTACAGAATCTAATGTGCATCGAATAAACTCATTTAACGATACTTTTCGCCTATACACCCTACTCAACATCCAGTGGAGAATAGTAACACAGTTTCCTGAAATATCGTCTTTGAATCTTAATGCAACTTAAACTCACCTGCAATTTAAACAACATTAATGTAAGATGAAACATTTTGTTACACCTGTATTTTACAATTTATACACGTACATATATTTTAATGTTAAATTTACTTAAGAGTTTCACCATTTTTAATTGTAGGACGATGTCACATACTGCATACATACATTGAAAAATTTATTGTTGGTTTGGTAAAAAAAAGTTTTAATATTTTGACATTGCATAAATTTCATAACTTTTATTTTGTTTTTTCTACACTTATGGACAAAAAAAACGCATAATCTGTATTTTTGAAATTACGAGTAGCTTAATAATTGTTTTTGTAATTATTATGATAAAATCTAGTTCTCACTGAAATAAACATGCATTAAAAAAAATACTACCATTAGTTTTGTTGAATTCGAGTTAAGCATTTTGGCTGTTCATTAGTATTTAAATTATACAATTAAGTGTAAGAGTAAGGATTTTCAAAAAAAAAAAACAAATCAAAAATGAATAACTTGTCGGCCGATAGAAATCATTTGAGTGTTGAGGATTGCGTGAGGGCCATTACATCAGTTGAATAAGGAAGAACTCAATCTAACGTTGCACAACTGTTAAGAGTGGACCAATGCACAATGTCAAGATTGATCAAACAATTCCAGGATAATGGACAGTATCATCGTCGTGCTGGTAGTGGGAAAAATCGATGTACAGCACTCGCTGAGGATAGGTATATTAAATTAATTTGTTCGAGAAAACGGTTCGTAACTGGACGTAGCATCAAATCAGACCTAATCGGATCCCGAGATGCACCCATTAGTGAAAGGACCGTGCGCCGACGAATCAAGGAATCCAATTTGACTGCAAAAAAACCAGCCTTATGTCCAGAGTTATCTACAGCACACCGCAGAGCTCGTTTAACATTTGCTCTCGAACATGAAAACTGGACAATAGAACAATGGGCCAATGTTTTGTTCTCCGACGAGTCTAGATTTTGCCTTGGATCATCAGACCGTTGGATGAGAGTTTATCGTTGGCCTTCATTTTCGATTAAATTTTATTTAATAATAGATATTTCGTTGAGAATTCCCCTTATAAATGAAGCAAAAAGAATTATATACGTTTTTTTTTGTCCATAAGTATATATTGGTATTAAAACCTTATAAATGATATTTTAGTATTCTAAGGCCCGTCCCACACATGTACTCTGTTTTGAGATCATAGCTTCTCAATTTACTTTGCTAAGCCTAAATAAGTGAAACCGAATTCGCGAAGCTTAGCTCAAGCCGCTCGTACGTCCCGATTTATTTAATTTCTTTATTTAAACCTGTGGGATAGAAACACACCTCACATCGGTCATTTTCCAGGCGATGTGAGCTAATTAATTATCTCCAAGGCGAAAATAAAACATTCATTCGAACAGAGTTCGGAAATCAATAACTATAATTTATCCGATTTTACGTTTGTTGCTAATTGGGATCCAATTAAGGATATCCCGTGATACCAAACTCGATGGCAAACAAGAATTAATTATTGCGATTTATCAGAAAGTTTGGCGTATTATGACTGGACTTCGTTATTTTCTACTGATGATCCAAATTCGGCCTATTCGATTTTTTGTAGTAAACTTACCAATGAATTGAACAATAATAGATTGATCACAAAACTCCCAAGGCACGATTTCAGAATTAAACCATGCATGACAAATTCATTACTGAATTTGATTAATTATAAAAACAGTTTAGCCCAAAAATTGAGAAAGAATCAAAATAATGCGGCGCTAAACACAAAATTTCAAACCGTACATGCCAAACTAAAATATTTAATTCTACAAACCAAAGAACGATTTTTTAAAACTAAGTTTTGTTCCGCTGTATACTTAAAATCTTAATGGAAGGTTGTTAATGACATTTTGAACAATATACCATACGTAATAATGCAATTTCATCAATTGATGTTGGTGATAACAAATTTGAAACAGATCCCCCAAAAATTGTCATATTTTTATGAATTTTTTATCAACTTACCTTACAACATTTTGGCTGCGAATGAAGAAAACGTTTACATTGATGATACTAGAAATACTGTAGGTATCAGTTTTTACTTTTTCCCTGTTGGTGAAAATAAAATATTATTCGTAAACAAAATGTATGTATTGATAATATCTTCAGCGATGTGAACACTGTGAATGTCGGAGTCCCACAAGGATCAGTTTTGGGGCCATTCTTATTTTTAGTATATTCCAATTAAATGTTTAGCCTTGATTTGCGTGGTTCTATTGTGGCGTTTGCAGATGATATGGCACTATTGTATTCTGATCCTGATATGGAATTTGTTACTCATGCTATTAATCAAGACATTGTTTTGCTAAAAACATGGTTTTACGTGCACAATGTGATACTGAGCTTTAAGTGCAAACCAATGAACTTTTATATATAGGTGGCACAAAGAAAGCAGTTTCGAAAATCGATAAAGATGTAATGTGATCGTTGACGTGATTCATTAATGTGGATTCATTTTGGGCAAGCCTGTCTCAAACTCTTAACATTTCTTTCAAAACGGCAAAAAATTTTCACTAATACACCTGAGATAAACAATTGTCTGTATAATTTTTATTATTTTTAAATTATCCTGAAACTAGCAAAAAATGAAATTAATATTTCCTTTTTATTAAAATTTATTTTAATTTGTTTAAACTGTTTTTCGTTTGGTCATTTTCCATTTTAAATATATATTATTTTTATTACAATGTTGATTTTATCTTTGACGTATAATCCTCCCACTATTATGTTAGACTTCCCATCGCACCTCATATGCCCTTACGTAAATACATATACTTTGGCTTGAGTACTAGCCGCTAATATAAATATGTCTGCGAAATAAAAATAATGTTTATGTTTTTCAAATGAACGAGAATCATGCATAAATTGCATAAATTTTCTTTTTGCCGTATGTAAACCAATCCAACCGTTCAGTCGCACGAAGAATTTATTTCTATGTGGGTAAGAAAGTGACATTTCGTAAAGTGTTTTAATTTTTTTTTTTTTTTTTACCTTCCATGTTGTTTATACTTACACACCACACCATACATATTTACAATAAATAAGAATTAATTAAGATTGTTTCGCAAAAAAAAAAAAAGTATTTTCCCAAGAAAGTAAAAACTTTTGGGTTTGTAATTTTTGGTTTTGTCTAATCACCATTTGTAATTGAAGAAAAATTCTTTAAAATAATTAGAATTCTTTATTGTGCGAGATGTATAGTTTATAAAAGAAAACTTTGCAACAAAATTGATGTTTCATACTTAACACTATCACTGTACGTTTGTGGGTGTAAGAGTTCAGTGTACTGTTTATAATTTAGTTTGGATGTCTGATTTAGCTTAGGCTATAATAGCTATAGGCCAGTAAAGAATTAAAATTATAAATCAATTTCCTGCAATTTTTTTTCACTGTAGATGTGGCACAAATATCTGATGTATAATAGAGCGGATGTGTACTAAGTATAAATATGTATAATTGCAATTAATTTAGATAAATAGTTTAGATAAAAATGTGTATTATGTTTTTATGTATACAGTAAGAGCGACAAAATCTTTCTCTGCATAATATAGGAGAGAAAGCATCTTGTTTCGTCATCCTCTGCTGTACCGAAAATTTTATGTTATTCCTTAAGTGTTTCTTACATAACAACAATAATTAGTGAAAGTATATTGCTTTCTTATATCCTAACGGTTTAGTTTTGAATGGATTAAGTGTTTTGATAATATATACATACATAACTTACTTCTATATATTGACGATATAATATCTTGATTAAAAGATGTTTTGTAAGCATATAAAAATATTGAATAAAACACAGTTAGAATTTTAATTTTGTCCTACGACGATAAAATCACACTATAAGATGACATATCTGTAGTCTGTATAGTTTTGTTCTTCTTAATGGGAAATTTATGATAATTTCTTTTAACTTTATCTGTGTTTGTGTAAGAGGATGTCTAGAAACGTAAATAATATGTTTTAGAAAAAGGGTTAAATTCGTAATAGTTATATCTCTTAAAACAATATAACATAGAGTGTGGTGATCTTGGGTGAGAAGGGGTAAATAAATTTGCCTCACTCAGACATCGGTCAAATTATTCCCAACCAATCAATTAAATTTTTTTCATTGGCTGACTGTTTGAATAATTCTGACAAATTGTTCTACGATCTTTTATTAGGTGTCAGTATTAACAGGAAACGCGTGTCAGTATTATCAGGAATCGAGCGATAACGTCAAATAAATGTTGCTTTGGTTCAGAATGCCTCCTACAGCAGCCGTGGAACCTGATTAGAATTCAATGGACTAATCAATCATTAATCCGAAGATGACTTGATTATTTAACCCCAAAAAGGAGGGCGGGGGTAATTAAAATACAAAATATAACAACAAAAGTACCTACAAAGGGTTAACATAGATGAAGGTCCAATATTTGGAAATTTCAAGTGATTGGCATTTATCAAAACACTCGGAACAATCGCCCCGAGCACTGTACATTATCGAGGAACCAGTTGTACCATTTGTTCTTGAACTGTTGCACTATTTAATCAAAACGTGATCTTAACATCATTAAGGATTCATAAAATCATCTAGACTTGGCGTGATTTGGGTGAGATCTTCGAGTTATTTTAAGAAATCTTTTTATGAACATAAAATGTGAATCTAACTACCGTGTCAATTCGACCAAAATATGAACGTTTTTCGTTTCGTTGCCATTTCTTTTCTTTCAAGTTTATGACTGTATAGAACGATGTCATAAACCTGTTAGAAAGGACAATTCTAACAGGTATTATCCTTGAAGATGGTGCTCAATCCCCAAAAATTGTATTCAAAAAGTATTTTTAATTTTTGTATTCATGTACAAAATATTAGCAATAGGAAAATTTCGTTTAAAAGGTAGTAAAAAATCTACAAGCTCTATGAAACAACTATATTCTCGCCAGATATAGAACAAAACTATCAGTCTGCAAGACTCATCAAACACTTGCTATTCAAGGGTTCAAAATGGCCATACACAAAATTCGTGTAAATTGTTTTGACAGTCATTATAACAAGTAATCCTAGACATAAGGATAGGTAAGGTATGGAGATCTAACTAGACCATTGTTAAACCCATGACATGGGCGACCGAACTATCGATATTTTTGTGCGACCAGTAAGAGATTTTAATAATTCAAATTTGGTAAACTCAAAAAACTGTAGGTAGTGACCGATTGGTTCAGTACATTACCAAGGGCTGTACTTTGCGACGGCCTATAGTCAAACCTGATTACCCACCTATAGCATTATCTGTATTTGACGGTTAAAAATATATACATACATACATGTTTTCTTATTTTAAAGCCAATATGCATCATGGAAATTGGTCACTTTAGTTTTTGGATTTACATGCAGTTACACGGTTTTTTTTATGTGTCAGATACTTCACGCACCGAATTAAACAGCTTACTATGGTTCTCTTCTCGGTATTACATCCTGTGCTCTAATTCTCTAAGCAGTAAGATAATTTGTAAACGTGTAAACGATAATTTATCTTGCCTTTTTACAATATTTGCATTCTGTAATTGCACTCCAAGATAAAATTTAATACGGTTACGATAAATAAATGTCAAAACTTAACACACTCTTATGATGTATGTAGGTTCATATTTAGACTTTGAGGACCTATAACTACCCTTCCCATTTAAATTTCAACATTATTCTTACGGATATAAGTTACTCTAAGTAGCATCTGTTCACAATCTATAGTTCGAGTTGTTACGGGTTGTGGTATGGCTAATTTTACAAGTGAAAATTTTATGCAATATATTATCTTGGCATTTTTAAATCGCATTCACTAAACAGTTTTTTTACCCAAGATAAACCTATTGACAGCAAGCGAGCAAGATAACATTAAACGTCAAAACGAAATTTTAATTATTTTATATCCTTAATAACTCAAAAAATATAATCTCTAGAAACGTAAATTGTTGCATATACATCAAAGCCATCTAGAATCAAACATAGCCCCCAAAATCATATTGAAAAATGATCGGAATCGGGAGTTATTTGAAATTCAAATCAAGATACTGTTAGATAGACTTATAAAACAAACCAAATGTTTGAAAAGAACATTACAACAGTCAAAAATTTCTTTACTTCGTATGGTAAAGGCGTGTATAATATAAGTCTTATTTACAATTGATCGATCAGTTGAATTTTGATTAATGTTGTGTATTCTAATCTGTTTAAAGGTTATTCTTTATACTACATACAAAATCGCATTATTATGTACATAATTATTATTTGCGATATGTTTTTGAAATTCAATCAAATCTGTCTTAAGTAGATCATAATTTCAGTGTATTTCGTTGTTGAAGACATGTTTAGCTCTTTCCGATGCCATATTTAGTTCTTTCTGCATATGCGACTTGACAATACCTAAGTATAATAGTCGGATCTCGGAAAGCCCGGGATTGTCTTATTAAAATTTTAGAATTTCGAGTAAACTACAAAAAGCTATGCGTTTTAAGCAACGGAACTCATTTAACCATCAAATTTGGTTAGTCACTGCGAGCTTTCCAAACTCCACGAGTTCCTCATCCAAAATTTTTTTATGTGCCTCCCCAATAACACCGAAAATTTGTTAATCGGACCCATTTCTAGTATTTGATGTAGGTCTAGTTATGGAGGGACGTTTTAGTGTTACGATTTGTTTTTTTACCATGAGTTAATTTTTAATCTTTGTAAAATGTTTGGGTTAATCTTAAGGATCGGTAACGAGTAGGAGGTGAGACTTTGATCAATTACCTGCACTTTAGAAATCGATTTTATGCAATATACATCTTGTTTGCCTTAGTGCTAGTTAAAAGCTAATTTTAATGCATAATATAACTAAATATTGTTCTGGTTCATTATTTTTCGAAATTTGTCCTAATTGTTACTTTTCTCAAACAAAAGTTAATAAATAGTTTAGAGTTAAATCATTTTAAGATCTTATAAACTGTTGAGAGCTCTTAGTGTCTCTAAATGAAATATTAAACAACATCAAACTGAAATTTGTTGACTAATTTTGGTTTTCTATAGGCCTTCATATTTATTGTGCTCGTCAATTTTTTAACTGTGCAAGTGTAATGATCAACTAAAATATTGCAAGTGCACACAAACTTGAAAGCTTTGCTTGCTATGTGGAGAGCGGGTCCATTTTAGATGTTGTCAAATCAGACACTTGAAACACTTGACATTTATATTTGAAAATTGAGCAACTAAAATTGCTTTGGCTGTAATCCACAGACCATCTTGTTCTAGGATATTCTACCCCTTAAGTCTTCTTCTTCTTATATAAATAGGGATATTATATATTCCCTACTTTAAACATAAAATTATTAATAATAAATTTATTTGTTTTGTTGTATTTGTGGAACGACTGGATATAAACCTAAGTAAAAGTATAGGTAATAGTGAAGACGGTCGATGAACATATTCGAATGTTTAACTTTACTGAAAGAATATTTTAATTCCAACGATAATGGTCCATTTTTATAAGTACACAAATTTAAATAATAATTAGTAAGAGTTTAATTAATAATTAGAGCTTGATCTTATTTAATTCTAAAATAAAACTATAAACCAAAATATCAAAAATTGCAATTAACTATTAATAATATCCAAACGAAAGCGTTTTACACATTCAAGCAAAGTTATTCCGCGATAAATTACTTGTGTTACTTTTTGACATAAACTTATCTTGCCACTTTACATTTTATCTTGAAAAAAATTTAGTGAATGCGAAATTACTAAAACATCACGATATCCAATATAAATCTAGACTTCTACGATAATTTTTTTCGTGTGTAAAAGTTATCACTTTTACACTTTACAATTTATCTTGGTTTTTAGAGAATTAGGGCACTGATATGCGATGTATTGTATCATGTTTCGGGATGTTACATTTTGTTGCTGAATAATTAAATATGAATTGAATATGAATTGAATATGAATTGAATATGAATTGAATATGAATTGAATATGAATTGAATATGAATTGAATATGAATTGAATATGAATTGAATATGAATTGAATATGAATTGAATATGAATTGAATATGAATTGAAATTGAATTGAATATGAATTGAATATGAATTGAATATGAATTGAATATGAATTGAATACGAATTGAATATGAATTGAATATGAATTGAATATGAATTGAATACGAATTGAATATGAATTGAATATGAATTGAATATGAATTGAATATGAATTGAATATGAATTGAATATGAATGGAATATGAATTGAATATGAATTGAATATGAATTGAATATGAATTGAATATGAATTGAATATGAATTGAATATGAATTGAATAAGAATTGAATATGAATTGAATATGAATTGAATATGAATTGAATATGAATTGAATATGAATTGAATATGAATTGAATATGAATTGAATATGAATTGAATATGAATTGAATATGAATTGAATATGAATTGGATATGAATTGAATATGAATTGAATATTAATTGAATATGAATTGAATATGAATTGAATATGAATTGAATATGAATTGAATATGAATTGAATATGAGTTGGATATGAATTGAATATGAATTGAATATGAATTGAATATGAATTGAATATGAATTGAATATGAATTGAATATGAATTGAATATGAATTGAATATGAATTGAATATGAATTGAATATGAATTGAATATGAATTGAAATTGAATTGAATATGAATTGAATATGAATTGAATATGAATTGAATATGAATTGAATACGAATTGAATATGAATTGAATATGAATTGAATATGAATTGAATACGAATTGAATATGAATTGAATATGAATTGAATATGAATTGAATATGAATTGAATATGAATTGAATATGAATGGAATTGAATTGAATATGAATTGAATATGAATTGAATACGAATTGAATATGAATTGAATATGAATTGAATATGAATTGAATATGAATTGAATATGAATTGAATATGAATTGAATATGAATTGAATATGAATTGAATATGAATTGAATATGAATTGAATATGAATTGAATATGAATTGAATATGAATTGAATATGAATTGGATATGAATTGAATATGAATTGAATATTAATTGAATATGAATTGAATATGAATTGAATATAAATTGAATATGAGTTGAATATGAATTGAATATGAATTGAATATGAATTGAATATGAATTGAATATGAATTGAATATGAATTGAATATGAATTGAATATGAATTGAATATAAATTGAATATGAATTGAATATGAATTGAATATGAATTGAATATGAATTGAATAAGAATTGAATATGAATTGAATATGAATTGAATATGAATTGAATATGAATTTAATATGAATTGAATATGAATGGAATATGAATTGAATATGAATTGAATATGAATTGAATATGAAAAATCTTTTATCCGGAAAAATCTGTTATCCAGAATTGTTTCCCCCGATCGTTCCGGATAAAAGAGGTTGCACTGTACTTTGAAAAATACTAGCGTTTTATATTTGAAAATAGCATCTTCTACAAGAAACATCATTGGATTCAAATTATTGTACGTGTAAAATTGCCTTAGAAAACTTCTTTTGTTTTTCGAAATGTCATTTTCAACCACAGTTCGCGGTAAAACCTATCGAAGTGGACGTAGTTTTAATCGTTTTGAATAAATTAATATTAATTTGTGTTTCGGATTCCGTTGTTCTCGATTAGTTAGCTATATTGCAATAAAATAATGGTTGGTGATTATTTTCCAGGTATTAAATAATATTTCAAGTGAATATACATTCTTATTAGATTTAAGTTTTCAGTTTATAATCGTGTTAATCTATGATTACTTTTTGATTGTAGATAAAATTTAATTTTGCTTAAAAAAAAATCCGTAAAGACATTTTCAAACATAGTTCGCGGTGAAACGTATCGAAGGGAACATTCAAATCGTTTCGATAAATTAATACTAATTTCTGTTTTGAATGCCCGTCATTCCTGATTAATAAATGCCACCGAAAAAAAGATCAATTGGGCAGGTAACTGCAAAGTCGAAGAAGATTAGAGCCCTTAAGGGTGGCTGAATCAAGCAAACAGTATGAAACCGACTTGCAAACGTTCGAAGCAGTACATCTTCTTCTAGAGCTAATGAATCAACTAAACAGCGCGAAATACGACTTGCAAACGTTCAAAGCAGGATGTCTTCTTCAAGAGCTGATGAAACAATTGAACAGCGTGAGGCCCGGCTGGAAGTCGATCGGTTACAATATGGACGATTAATAGAAACTTTTAGAGGTAATTTAAAATTAGCAGCATTCAATTACGAGAAAGACTATGATTACAATGTTTCAATTGGGCAAATTTGGGCAAATGGAAAACATTCGTTTGTATTGTCATGCTTTAAAGTTTCACAATGAACCGCCTGGAATGTGTTGTTCAAATGGAAAAGTGAATTTGCCTCCTCTGGATGATCCACCTGAAATTCTTCTAGCTTACGTCTCCGGAACTACTTAGTTATCCAGAGATTTTCTACAAAATATTCGAAAATACAACTCATGCTTATATACCTTCCGTGCAACGCCGGGTAACTCAGCTAGTGTACTATATTTATAAATAATTTTTTTTTTTTTTGAAAGCATATGTACTCGATTTCTTTAAGTTTAAATAAATAAATAAATATTGTATGCCAATTTAAAAAGTGTAATTGTTTAAATATTTGGGTGTCATTAATTCAAAGCTCGATTTTTTATTCAAAGTTGATTTCGTTTTTTCATAGTTTGGAACCTAACTTACCTTAAACAATATTTTTGATAAAGGTATAATTCAATTATAGATTAGCTTATTTTTAGTGGCGCTGACTATAAAGAGCTGATGAGCTGAGTGCTGCTTTAATAAATTTTTAAATTTTATTCCGCCAAAAGCAAAAAAATTCACGAGTTATCACCTACAACGCCTGACATAGTTGAAATGCCACGTGTGTGTTGCAAGAGAACAATGTAAAATTAAATAATATCCTTTCATGTTTTATGTTTCGTTTAGTGCGTCCGAACTATTTATTACAAAAGTACCACGGTCAATAATCTCGAACGGTTTCTTTCTATACAAAAATGACAATTTTGTATGTATATCGGCCCTAGAGTTCCATAATGTTATAAGGATGAGATATGTGTGTGTGTGATCCTAGGGAAAATTAATTTAATGTTTATGTTTTATATGTGTCATGTTTACGAGTATAGTGGCTGGAAAGTTGGGAAACAAATACAATACATGTACATGTACGTGTATTATAACATGTACAACGATGAGGGTTAATTAAAGTTTTATGTTAATATATTCGCTCATCGTTAAGGTATTCTTGATATGAATATACAATGAAATCGTACAGCAAGCTGATGGTGCCATATACTCAAAAATGTGTACACTTTATTTTCGCAAGACTAAAATTCCAAACCATTGAAGCATAAATATATTTAATGACAGTTTTGAAACTTCACGTAATTTCTTCACGTCGTATTTGAAAGTCTTAAAATTATATCGTAAATCATATGCTTATAATAATTAATCGTTAGGCAAACAATTTGTAATCGAGCACCTAACGCACTAATTCCAAATACTATAGATCGAACTGTATCCCTATATATACCAAATCCACATTCCTTAAAACCTTATTAGAAAATCGTATACCAATTACAATAATTAAATTATTTTAAAAACGATTAAGGATTTTATTCAACTCGAACGACTTACATTTAATTTTCATCCCATTTTCGCATCTTCATCCAACCAAAATCAAAAAGCAAAACAATTTTTAAGACACCCAAATCAAATCGTATATATACCGGTAAATACCTTCGCTTCAATGCATACAAATCACTCATAACGTAACCATACAAAAAAAAAACGTTCAAATGCATATACCTTTAAGAATTCAACTCATATATACGATAAATTCCAATTTCGCCATAATAGTCCATCACCAAAGTGTTATTTCTCGTAACTGCTGCTCAAACTCGCTTTATAAAAATTACTTTTAAACATATACATCTATACAGTGGTATATATAGCAAAAAATTAAACCAATAAAATTGTTAAGTAAAGAAGTGTGCTTGTCACCATAAAAGTAGATTTATTAATTTACTCATACATAAAAAATTTCGTTACAAATCAAGAAAAAAAAAATGCGTAACTTTATAATGCTTGCATCTATCCATCACAAATTCGCGGTACGTACGTACATGTTGAGTTCAAGGTTAAACATTGTATATGGTTTTGATCGTTAAGTACGGATAATCGTGTATTCAAATCGTGTACTCGATCTCCCTTCGTGATCTTTTAATTAATATCAAATTATATTGTCAATACGTAATGAAGCGAACGATCGATGAAAATTGAACATAAATAAAGTGTGAAATATGTGATTAGAATAGTTGTATGCTACGATCCCCTACATGGAACGTAATGTCAATATCCTTATGCACTCAGCACTATTAATAACTCAATTCAAATTGACTTTTATGTACGTAAAAGTGACAAGGTTGGAATGATTTAAAGGTGTAACGCATCCCCTGCACTGAGCCGAAAATTTAATTTTTTCAATTTATTTGTCCGTAAAACCGTTTTCGACTTATTTCCTTGCGTTGTTCACAGTTACTAAATTGCCTGTATTACGTTAAGTGATGAGTAAAAGAAAAAAAGGGAGTACGAAACCTATTACGTCTATGTACCCTATAAACATGGTATGTAAGACACGGATGATAATCATTTATTACTTTTATTGGAAATAATTAGGGATATCATCATCGTACTGCGGACCATTGTGTATGCCTTTTATATAAATAGGGGGTGGATAAGAAGAAACAAACTGGAACAAGCATTGGTAAAGGATACGATAATAATTTTAAAATAAAAATTTATTATGATAATTGGTCAATCTGCAACAATCACGTTTCAATTATATATGTTATTTAAATTAGATAGAAATTAAGGAAAAGTTTTTAATTAAAAATAGGTTGGTTTTTGGTATTTATAGACAAACTAGTACGGAGCACAAATAAAACATGTGATTTATTTAATTTTGAGTTGTTACGTATTTACGTAAATTATACATTTAATTAAGTAAAACAAACGAAAGTTTATATGGCTGATAAATAAAAGGTACGATTCAGTGTTCAATTGATCGAAATATTATGTATTTTTTACCTTAACTCTGCTAGACTAACATTTAAAATTTCAGAATTTTTATAAGTTGAGATATAATAAATTTTTGTAATGAATAATTCACTAATGCTGTATGCCTCAAGTCGATTTTTTCGACTAAATTATGAACTAAACTAAATTGCTCAGTAATTTTCAGTAAACATTCTTAGGTGGCAGTAACACCAACAAAACAAGGTGTGCCTGACTATTCGAAATACTAAAATGTCGACTTTTCGTGGATAAAGGAAATATTAAATTAAATTACATTCAACTCCGAGTTGTCAAAGTGTAAACATCTAAAATACGTCTAAAATAATAAAATAATAAAAATAAATAAAATAATTAAATTTAACTAATTTTTGCTTTAATTTTTATATTAATAAAATCATTAAGTCATATTTAAAATATAGTTCATCAAAAACATAAGGGATTTGTTAATTTATTCGTGCGTGATTCACATCTTCATAGCAAAGTACAACATCGTCAACCATTTTATTGTCAATCAATTTCGCGCCTTTGTAAAACAATAACCGTAACCTGCCGCTCGTGTGGTGCCAATATCACAAAAAAAGGACGACTTCCTGGTATTAAATGTAGCGGTCCTTGTGAAAATTTCTACCATGTTAAGTGCGCTTGTATCTCACAGGAATTGTTAAGTGATATTAATAATCGAACTGTCAATTGGCTATGTGAAAGCTGTCGTCTACAATCCAGTCAATCTGTGATTGAAAACGAAATCTCGGACTCTGAATGTGATGTGAACGTGAGTTTAGCCGATATTATGATTCAATTAAAACGAATGGAAAAGAAACTATCTGCTCTGGACAAAGTTAAAGACGCAGTACATACTCTCCAAGCTGCGAACGATGCTCTCACTTCGAAACTTAAACATCTAGAAGACCAGTTTAGTATCCACTCTGCAAAATTACATCTAATGGAGGCTGATTATGACAAACCAGCTCAAATGCTAAACGCTTCAAGCATTACAATCAGTGGCTTGCCGATGGAACATGTTGACATTAGTGGAATGATTTTCAACACAATTAGTAAAGTCGAAAATTCCATTCAACCGGATGATATTTTATCGATCGAACCCATTCGTAGAAACGTTAGCAAAACCACACTGAATAAAACCAACGATTGTGTAACTCGTCACAACTTCTTTATTGTAAAACTAAAATCCATCGATCTACAACAAAAAGTTTTAACGCAAATGCGAAAAATTAAAACACTTTACACTAAAGATCTGGATATCATCTTGCCACAAAACCACCGGGAGCATCAAATCCATATAATGCACCGCCTTTCAAAATTCCAATCACAGCTGTATCATGAGGCTAAAAACATAAAACTGTCATCAAACTTTAAATATTTATGGTGCAAAGCCGGACAAATTTACCTAAAGAAATCGGCTGATTCTGACGTCTATCGTATTCACTCCATGAACGATATTTTTCGTATCCAGAACATCATACACTAGCAATTGGATAAAGCGGTTGCTGCTTCGGTATCTAGAATTAAATAATGTAACGTTAAGTAGTTTTTTTATCTTACCTTTATTAGCTCATATTAGTTTTTATATATTTTTTCCATATTCTAGCTTAACTCTTTATACATTTTGTTGTCAAAAATAATATTTGTTTATATTAATCAGTCAGCTGTTTTGATTCCGGTAATTATTTTTTTTTATGGTGGTAGTGTTTGTTATGATTTGGATGATGTTTAAACACTGTTTGAGTTATTTTTTAGTGATTTACTCAAAAAACTTAAAACTTATTTTTTTAACATTTTCAAATTTATTTATAATTAGTCGGAATTTTTTGAAATTTACTTGGAATAGATTATTCGTTGTTGTGATTTATCTGGCTGTATTGAAAATGTTGTACTTTGCTCTCACTCTTCAAAATTTGTTTTTCGGCATTTGTTGTATGTATATTGATTTGTTAGTCTTATATTATGAGTAGTGTAATTCACCAAAACATTCAAAGTTTGAGAGCAAACTTCGACATTTTCAATGCTTATTTATCTAGTTTAAAAGTGCAACCACTATTAATATTTGTTTCGGAAATCTGGATTTACTCACACGAATCTTCATATTACAGACTGCCAAATTATAATTTCATTGCTTGCTGTAATGATGATTATAGATCTGGTGGTGTTGGTGTGTTTATCAATCAAAATTTAACTGTATCTTCTTTTCATTGTTACAACTGGACCACAGCTGATGTTTTAATTTTAAATGTTACCTTGGGGCGTCATGATTGGACCTTTATCTGCATTTATAGATTTTGTAATAAACCGGTAAACTCGTTTTGTGTAGATATTGAGGAGTTACTTCTATCAATTAATAACAATAACATAGTTATTCTGGGAGACATCAACATAAATTTACTTAATATCAATGAATGCTATAGTTATCTTACCATGTTAGCCTCCCACGGATTTCTAAGTCTTTTAAATGAAGCTACTAGACATTCATCTTGTCTTGATCATGTGTTCATCAAATCAACAAACTCGTTTACTTTTACTGTGGAAAACACACCGATTCATCTATCTGACCACAACTTAATAAAGCTAAACATTTTTGCATCTCAGATCCCTGTGCTTCAGAATAGTGTAGCTGCTAATTTTTCGAGAGTTGACTATAGCCGTCTGAATGCTCGACTACAATCTGAAAGTTGGGCGACTGTTTATGGTGAGAATAACTGCAATATCGCTTTTGATAGGTTCTTATTTATTCTGAAATCGCACATTCGTGAAACTAAGGTCGAATCTTCTGCCCCTACATTAAAAAAACTGAAACCGTGGATGAATTCTTATCTCCTTTTGAAGGTTCATAAATTAAAAAAATTCTCTAGAAAATTACGCCATAATCCCACTAATGCACGTTTGGAAAAATTTGTCAAGAAACTCTCCAAGGAAGTAAATGCTAGAATTAAAATTGTCAAAAATTCATTTTACAAGAAGAAATTTGAGTATGTTAAAAATAGTTCTAAACTCACATGGAAGGCTATTGATGAAGTTTTGGGAACAAATAAAGACAAAAACCGAATCACCAAAATTTACAAATACCAATCTGAAGTTCTTATTTCAAATTATCAATCTATAAGTAATGAATTCAATACTTATTTCCTCAACGTTCCATCGGAGATAACAAATAATTTGAACAACACTAACTTTTCGCCTAATTCTCCAGGCTATAGCAGATATGTTTTAGGCTCGACCACTTCACCTAGTATGTCTTGTGTGTTTGATTCGATTAGCGCCAGAGAGATTATAAAAGAGATTAGTAGTTTGAAAAATAAACACTCTTGTGGAATTGACGGAATCGACAACCTAATCTTAAAAAATTGCGTGTGGTATCTAGTAGATGTTTTAGCTTACCTCTTCAATTTCAGCCTAGAAAGTGGTGTATTTCCAGATGTTTTCAAATCAGCCCTTGTAATTCCAATTCATAAGAAAGGTGATGTGCTATTACTAAATAATTATCGACCTATTTCGTTGCTAAGTTCCTTCTCCAAACTATTTGAGAAAATAATAAAACGTAGATTGCTCGGTTATCTGGAGAAAATCAATTTTTTTAGCCGTAGTCAATTTGGTTTCTTAGCAGGAAGATCCTCTGAAGAAGCACTACTACATCACCTCAATTATGTTTACTCGGCTTTTAACAATTCGCAAAAATCCGCTTCGTTATTTTTAGACATTGCAAAAGCGTTTGACACGGTGGATCACGAGGTTCTTGCAAACAAATTATTAAATATAGGTATCAGAGGTAAAGTTTTTGACTGGTTTGTTAGTTATTTCAACAATCGTAGCCAAATTGTTAAAATAAATGATAAATTTAGTGAACCTGGTTACTTAAATTGCGGCGTTCCGCAGGGATCAGTATTAGGACCTATTCTATTCTTAATCTACATAAATTCTATATTCGACCTCGATCTTCTGGGGCACACCACTGCATTTGCGGACGATTTAGCATTAAGTTACACTTCAGCAAACCCTTCGGAATTACAGAACCTAGTTTGCACAGACTTAGTGAATCTTGGTAATTGGTTTTACTACCATCGCCTGGCTCTTAGTAATAAATCCAGAGTAATGTTTTTTGGTCAGGCCGCATCTCCCAATTTTAAGGTTTTGTATCATGTTCCATTTTGCTCTGGACACTCATGTTCATCGCAGTGCTTTGAAATTTCCCTCGTAAATGAGTTTAAGTACTTAGGAGTTGCCATCGATTATTCGCAGTTGAAATGGAATTCTCATCTCACCATTGTCAGAAAAAATGTTATTACTGCGGCTTATAAATTCTACCATCTGAAGCAATTATGCCCACCGTCAACACTGCGAGTTCTATATCATGCACTAGTTGAATCTATTATTATGTATGGTATATCAAGCTGGGGTGGGATTTATTTTTCCAATATAGAGGACCTATACATTTCACAAAAACGGATTATTAAATTGATTTACTGTCGGCCTTTAACAACTCCAACAATTCCTTTATTATTACCTTTAAGATACGAGGGCAAATCAAAAAGTCTTGCAATATCATATGAAAAAAAGAGTGAGTGAGACAGCAATATTTTTATTATTCGACATAATCTCCTTTAAGGTTTATACATTTGTCACATCGATCAATATACTTGCCTAAACCCTCTAAAAAAAAAGATTTCTTTTGCTCCATAAAATATTCATTTAAAACAGACTGTACTTCATAGTCACTGGAAAATTTCCGGCCCCTTAGTGTTTTTTTTTCAAATTGGGAAACAGAATGTAGTCACTGGTTGCCAAGTCTGGACTGTACGGTGGATGTGGAGTTTCCACGAAGCCGCAGTCCTTTAATGCAGCTTGAGCAATATTAGCCTTGTGCACTGGTGCATTGTCGTGAAGAAACAAGATTTTTTTCCTAACTTTCCTTGGCCGTTTTTCCCGGATCGCTTTTTTCAATTTTCGCAAAACTTCTGCGTAATATATGCCTGTGATTGTGGTTTTCGGTGGCATATAATCAATTATCAAAATTCCTTCAGCATCCCAAAAATTGTTGCCAAAACCTTATCAGCAGACGGTTGAGTTTTGAATTTCTTTGGTTGTAGTTCACTACGTTTAATCCATTGTATCAATTCTTGTTTGGATTCCGGATCCCAGTGATGAAGCCATGTTTCATCGCCTGTTATTATGTTATCCAAGAAATTTTCTGGATCTTCTTTGTACATATCTAAAATCGCCTTTGAAGTTTGAACACGCATTTTTTTTGTTCTGCATTCAACAAACGGGGAACCCATCGTGCACTTACTTTCGACATGTGAAGGTGGTCATGTAATATAGTATATGTGGTACCGTATGAAAGAGAAAGTCTCCACGCTAACCGTGGAACAGAAATACGCCTGTCCTCCAATTCAATAGATTCGGCCAAAATTACGTTTTCATGGCTAATAGCATCTGCTGGCCGACCCGAGCAGTTGTCGTCTTCTAATGACTCCCGACCAATTTTTAATAATTTTACCCACCTTGTTACTGTGGCATATGATGGTGCAGATTCGCCGTAAACTTTTGATATATCGTTAAATATATAAATTGCATTTCGTCCATCTTTACAGAAAAATTTAATAACGGCGCGATATTCAATTTCATTCATTTTAAGAAAAATTCAAAACACTTGTTACTAAATTGACAAAAACAAACGAACTGTAAAATTTACATCGAAATGTTCTTCTAGAAGTTTCATCGCGACAAAAAATGGTTTTGAAAAATATATTGTTGCCTCACTCACTCTTTTTTTTCATATGATATTGCAAGACTTTTTGATATACCCTCGTATCTCTATGTTTATAAGGTATTAAAGATGTTTTTTGTTCGGAGTTCCAGTTTCCATGGTCGTATTCATCACACGTATACTTTAAGGAATCCGAACAACTTTGCCGGTTTACGTTGTAATAATGAAAGGTTCAGAAGGTCTTACTTTTATATGGGATTGTATTGGTTTCACAAATTACCAATAGAGTTGACATTCATTCCGATTGGCCGCAAACACTATTTTGATAAAATGATCCGACATTGGCTGATTAATATAGACAACATTGAAACCTACTTCTAATTTTTCTTTTTTGTATTGTATTCACTAAATATGAGCTGGAATTTTAATTTTATTGTATGTATTATTTATTTATTCTTTTATGATAGTTTTTAATTTATTATTTTTATTTGTACACTTTTGGCAACCTAAATTTCATGATTTTTTTCTTTCTTGCTCCCCCACAGGTTCTAAAAACCTATACTTTATTAGAAATAGTTTATGATTTTTATAAATGTATGTAACCTGTTTTTCTTAATAAAGAGAATAATAATAATAATAATAATAATTAAGATTGGTAATCGGTTGGTGTTGTCAGATTTACAAAAATATGGCTTTTAAATGGTAAAGTTGTAAAAATGTTGTAGCTTCTTCGACATTTTCCAATAATTTATGAAAAATCGTTCTTTCTATGTACCTCGAAATTGTCACTTACACAAATTATTTTCATTTAGTGTGCCATGAACCTTTTTTACATTGCTTAAGTAGTTACAATTTTTTTATTCTTAAAGCGGATTCAGTGTTGCGTTCTTTCATTCCTTCTTTCGTTCTGAAATGTTTTAAACCAATTTCATGGATTACAAATGACGTTTTTTTCTTGTGAATCTTTTTCAGCAAATTCAAAATTTCGCGGTTAATTTCAGTTTGCTTTAATTCATGGTTGTGCATTGTTCACTTGTGATATTTTTTGTTTTAATAAATTCTTCTGCATAATATCTAAGTAATGGATAGTAAACATTTCGAAATTCGAATATTCAATTGTTTATTATTATAATATAGCAAGCAACGCCATGTCTGGAACATTTGCTGTTGAATATTTGAACGTTGGATAAGGGGATGAAATTTTACAGTTTGAACTACTCAACTCGAAAAGCGTTTGCTTGATTATAAATGATCCTGAAACATTAAGGGCCATATCGATAGACGATGCTAAACACGCATCTGCGACTAAAGTCACTCTTTTGGTATTTTTAAACGAAGCCAAAATACAAAATAAAACGTTGTTTTAAGTTGTAGTCATGATTGTAGATGTCGATATTGGTGGCTAAAGTTGGTGTTACATTTGACGTTTTATGCCCAATTTCTATTTCGAATAGCGAAGATAGATTGTTGTTGTTGTTGTGTTTTTATTTAAGATAGTGTTTTAGTGTTGCTTTTCTATAATATCAAATTTTAGGATAAATAAAATAGTTTTGGTTCTATATCTGTATCAAATGAACCATTTATTAATTTCATCGTCCTCGTCGTCTAACGATTCCGATTATTTTTTGTTGGAAATCGGTAAAAATAATGCAGAACGCAGTTTCCGGGAAAGTATTGACGATAACTACTACGAATGTAGGGTTCAAAAGGCGGTTTCGTTTTTACTAAAACAGTTTAGGTTACTTGGAAAAATTGGTAGCAAAGCAGTTGATTAACGTTGATAACAGAGGATTTCCGTTAACCGTAAAACAAAAAATTATGATTGCTTTGCGGTATTATGCTACAGGCTGTTATCAAACAGTGTCGGGAGATTTGATGAGTATTATGCACTCTACCGCTTGTACCATCATACAAGAGGTATCAAGAGTGTTCACGGGATTATCAAGGCAGTCTGACATAAATTTATAAAATGAACATATTATGTTTTTAATTTTCAAATTTGTCAGATTTTTTTTTATGTTGGTAGTTTGGTTTCGAATTAAACGTCACTATTATTGTTGTTTAAAAATATCAAAAAAAAAAAAACGTGATTAAAGTTACAGTTTTAGTTACGTCTAAAATTATAGCTTTCGAAAATCGATTTCAAAAAATCAGCGACTTCATCTTAAAAGTGGTAGTTACGTCTGACGATTTGGGCCTAACATTTTTGGGGACACAAAATACCGATAATTGTGTTATGGCTATAGAAAACGTTGTTAATGGCGAGTATTCACCGAGTGTTTCTAAATCATATCAATTCCCTCCAGTTTCGGTTAATGGCCTGAATAGTTAGGTGATGATTAAATAATTTTAACGTTCATATGTATTTAAAACTTTTATTTTGAATTTAGATTAAACAAAGAAAACGATCCCGCAAACCGGGTAATTGGACAGTAAACGTACGAAACCGATCAGGTTTAGAATTCACAAACCACAAAGGTCAAGTTCGCCTTAAAAAGCAAGTTAAAAACTTAAAGAATTGTTTAACATCTTGCAGATTGCAATGTTAGAAACAAATAAGTGAAGCTGATGAGAAAATAATTGTGGATGGTTAGTGATTACTATTCACTTGACCAAGCCGGGAAATACGTAAAAATATAATCGAAAACACCGAAAGGATCGAAACTCGCCGAAAACGGAATTCAGGCAAAACATATCGCCGAAAATTTAAGTATTTTTATTTTTTTAATTTTCATCAAAACAAAATATTTGTATGCAAGCAGTTTTATTTGGGCACTTTGGCAATATTACAAAAGTTTAGAATCAAATGAACCACCTGTCAAAAGCAGTTATTATCGTCATATCCTCAATACAAGCTTTAACTTGGATTTTTTCACACCCAAATCATGGGTAAATGTGGCATTTATTCATAATCGACAAAACCAAAATTAAATGGGACGAATATTTTGACCATATTGCCTGCAAAATTTCACTATGGCCGATAAAGAAAAATATAAAAAAAGATGGGGTACCCATTCTCTGCTTCGACATGCAAAAGATTGATAAATCGTATTACCTCTCCAAACTAAACGTTTATAACCTGAGGGTACATTTATCTACCATATGGAATGAAGCTACCATGGGACGTACAGGCAATGATATAGCATCGGCCTTTATTCAAATACTGAAACGAGTATTCATTGAAAATTGTATAACGAAATTTGTAACTTGGAGTGACTCTTGTGTGCCCCAGAACAATAATTCATTTGTATCATTTGCCATTCAATATTTTATTTCTATTCATCCAGAAATTGAATTCATTGAAATGCGATTTTATATGCCTGGCCATACAGCCTAATGTATACAGCCTAATCAGCCAAATCAGCCTAATGCGATTACTAAACCATTGACCTAAAGCGGTCTGTCCAAATATTGCAAATGAAGCCATGCGACTTTAAAAATTATGAAGCATGTTCAAAAGCATTCAATTATAAAATTGTACCATTCTGTTCCTCGAAAATGTTGCGATTTACTCAAATATAATCCCAAATTTAGTACAGCTTGTCGTATTCTCAGTAGAACTACCACGAAGTATCCATAAGTTCAACAGCGAAAAAACAAGGGTTAGTAGACCACAAAGCGAACTTATTCAAACATTGCCTAGTCCATCAATAATTAAAGCAAGATCAGGACTACTACAAGATCGTATTAACGTTAAAAGACTAAGAATACCAAAAGTATTTCAACAGTGGAGCCGAAGTAATTGAAACTAAGAATAAAAATGAAATTTAATGTGTTACTACAATAAGTTATATATTAAATATTAAATTGAAGTATTTTTTGGTTCACTTATGAATATACATATATTTACATTTTTTAAACATTAAATTAATATGTGATATATTATAAGTTAAATAAAATTTATTAGTAAAAGACCTAAGGTTATTTTTATGTTTAAATTTGCATATGAAGTGCATGCAATTTCAATTCGAAAATCAGAATCCTCCCAACTGAAGTAAAACAAAGTTTTAAGTGACCACTTACAACCTTTTCACATTCCTCTAATAGGGTTAAAATTTACAAAAAGTTGTAAGTACAAAATTATTTTCACACTTTTCTCACTTACTTCTTAAAATTTCATAAATTAGTAGAAGCTTTTAGAAAATTGATATATATATATATATATATATATATATATATATATATATATATATATATATATATATATATATATATATATATATATATGAATTCCCAATCCAAAACCAAATTTGAAAAATGTCTAGGAATGTCAGTTACTATATCATTTTCTCAAATGACAGTAATTGAAGTTAGAACTCTTTTATTTTAATGTCGCGATTACTTAAAACAAAAATTATTTATGTAATGTTCCAGTTTCAATGGACTGAATTCCACGAGATTTCACCGGCAATTTCAAAATTTTTATTAGTCTCATCTAGTTCAGTTAATCCATAAAGCCAATAGAGAGGATACAGATAGATAGATTGACGGAAAACACACACAGAGAACCTTTCTATAATAACCAATCTATTTAGAACAACGGCAATATAGCGAATGGAAAATCTTAAAAAAAAGAAAATCAGACAAAAAAATTCACTCGATGAAATGATCTGAATCAATTTTTAGTAGTGAATTTTTAGTTGTGGTAAACAAAACCTCCGGGAAACTAGCACGAATTTTCAGCCCGAAATTTTAATTTATTACTTATGGCAATACAACTTCTGTCATGACACAAAATATAAGCAAATTATAACTATAAAGCAAATTTGTGTCACACGCAAATTATAACTATCAATTAGTTGTGTATTAAATAAATATCGAACTAATCGTGACTTCTAAATTTTGATAAAAATTATGAAAACAAATTTATTACTGCTGAAACTTCAAGGTAAAAAAAAATAATTCGTCAAGTTTTTAACAAAAATTCTAAAAATGTTTTCAGTGGAATTAAAGGAACTAAATTCAGGTTGAGGAAAAGTTTATCGGATATTAATTGGAATATATTCTATTAAATCTCGCCTCATAACCGATTCAGCACTTGACCTATATCACCGGAATTGCTAAAGTGTAAAAACCGACAGAATTCCAGAAAAATTCTTTCTGAAATTATCTGGATATAGTCGTTTGAATCTCGCCTTACAAACGATTCACAAGCACCTCACTTAATGCCATCGGATTCGTTAAAATTTTTGTTAAAAGCTACAAAACTGGAAACCTTCCAGAAAAATTGTATCTGGAAACAGTTGATTAAATCTCGTTTCACAGGCGATACACGAGCATTTGGCTTATACCACCAGAATTGGTGAAGTTTCGACTACAAACTAAGAGATTTGAAGATAAATTCTATCAGGAATTATCTAAATATAATTGATTGAATCTCGAGACACAGCGGAATTTCTGTGCAAATCTCTTAGTTTGTAGTCAAAATTTCAACGAATCCGGCAGTATATGTATGAGTTTTTTTTTTTTCAAATCTCTCAGTTTGTCAACTCAAAACTTCAAACGACTATATCCATAAGCAACAAAATAAAATTTCGGGCTGAAAGTTATTGCTAGATTCATAGTGTTCAATCCACGTAATGCTAATTAAGTTTCCGTATTGTCGTTTTCAGGCTAGGTTTAGTCTGTCTAAGTTTCCCTATAATTTAGGGATTAGATGATTACCATGATTCGGGCTGAGATATAAATCTTTCTCGATAGTAATAGTTTAGTATTGCTACCGGGCAATTTGAACTGTATATCGGGCGTCATCTAAGTGAATAATTTAGGTCTGACTAGGCTACCAAGTAATAGTAATATATCTTAAAAATACATAAAAGTAATTTTAAAATTTCGGGCTGAACGTTATAAATGTCATGTCATTGTCTCATGATATTGTTTACTGTCGCGATAGTGCCATTTTTTCGGGCTGCGATAGTAAACTCTCACGATAGTGATAGTTTAGTGATGCCATCTCGTTTTTTCGGGCTGAGTATCGGGCTAGCTTCATGTTTTTTACCATACTTTTTGATAAACAACATTTTTGCAAAAATGAACAAATAAGAAGAAATAGGGGAACAATACGACGAGTATATATATGAACTATTGTGGATGCCCGAGGCATTCAGATGAGAGCACATTTTATTTGAATGCGTTGTCAACATGCCATTGCTGATATTGGGATTATCAAAAAAACGAATGGGGTTCAAGCTCCTCCTAAACTTCAAATAATTGGTAATACATAAGGTCAAAAAATAAATCGCTAATTACAAGAAGTCGATGGTTATCCAAACACTGCAGTTCCTTGCGGAGTTCGTGCATTTTGGGAGTGTGATTTTGTAGGCGATGGAAAAATTTGAATTTTTTTTGACGATATACAGTAAACCTTCGATTTAACGGACCCGATTTAACGGAAGCTCTATTGAACGGACGCTCGATTTTTTTAACGGACCTTCGATTTAACGTGAAAAATTTTATTTTCCATTTTTCGGATACCGATTATGATGGATAGATTCGGGGATTCTTAAATGATTTTTGGAAGAAATTCTGAAATATGGCCACCTGGGACGGAACTCGATCAATTCTTAATCGATTATGTTGGGGTACGGTATTGTGGATGGAAATGGAATTCTTAAATGATTTTGGGAAGAAATTCTAGAATATGCTTACATGGGCCGGAAGTCGATCAAGCCTTAACAGATTATGATGGGATTGGATATGCTGGATGGATTCGGGGATTCTTAAATGATTTTTGGAAGAAACTTTGGCATATGGCCATCAGGGACAGAACTCGATCAATTCGTAATCGATTATGTTGGGATTCGGTATTGTGGATGGAAATGGGATTATTAAATGATTTTTGGAAAAAGTTCAGGAATATGACCATCTGAGGTTTGTTGGATGGAAATAGGATTCTTAAAAGATTTATGATAGAAATTTGATACGATTACGACGGGATTGGATTTATTTAATGGAAATGAGATTCATTAATGATTTCTAAAAGATTTTTTTAATATGGCCACCTGAAACGGGCCACGGCTAATACTTAACCGATAATGATGGAATTCGGCACGTTGGATAAATATGGGATTATAAAATGATAAACTGCTGTACTCGCCAGAGAGTGAGAAACCGATTCATTATTTTCCTCTTTTCTGATTATTGCTGTAGTGGAGAGTGTAATTATTGGTTGTTTTGCTTAATTAACTGCCAGGTCATTTATGCTCTTGTATTGCAAGTACCCTTAAAGTATAAATTTCCGTTTGGTTCGAAAGTTTCTGGAAATCTCAAGGTCTAAGAAGACATCATATTCCATGTTCCCGTGAACAGCTTTCGAGGTTGTTGTTGATAAGAATACTATAAATGTATCCATGCCCTTTGTGTAGGATACATATAACGTGATTTTTTGTGAGAGTAGGTAGTTGGCCTGCCGCTCAATCCACTAATTACATGTGTGGGTCACGTACTGGTGATAGATGTTAAGGCATCCAGCTTTTTCAGAAAAATGTTAACATTACGAGCCGCTTGCTTCAAGAAAGATGCCTGCTTATTACCCAGTTTCGTCATTCAACAATGGTTTTTTATACATTTTAATAAAAAAATCAACCAACATTTGGAGAAATTGAAAAATGAATTACTAGTTGAAGTTGTAACAAAGTTCAACCCAATTTTGCTACTAAACACTGTAAATTGTGGATGCCCAATGAATTGCACGAGTATAGATATCTGCATTTAAGGTCATTTTTAGCTATTCGTTTTTCTTATATCTCCGACGTCCCCATTGATATAAACGTTATTGATGTAAACACAATTTCCCGATTAAGTTCAACAGATTTGTTAAATGAAGGCAAGGAGTTAAATTAAAAAAATTTGGGAAATTTATGCACTGGGTATTTTATGAATAAATTGGGCGCCCGACTTTCGTAATCAGAAGACCATAATCTGAAAACAAAATTCCATTATTCTAATCAGGCCCACTGCGACTGTGATGCCCATTTATATGTGGTAACATTTAGTAGCCGTTTCAATCAAAACATTTGTTTCAGAATTTTACTAGTTCGTAAAAAAAAATTTCTGTCAATGCAGAACATCAAAGTACAGCGTCGAAAGACATGATAAGTAACGACAGCGTGACAGAAATGCAAACAGATTATAAGAAATGTATAAATAAATTTTCCGTTCTTGTTGTTGTATTGCTAGTTTTAGAGCGCGCAACAAACTTGCATTGTGGTTGTGAATTTTGATTGATTTTTAATGAGTGATTTTATAGAAAATTATAAATTTTGCGATCTACAGTCGCGAAAAATAAACTAAATGTGTAATGGATATCCGGAGAATAATCGATATCGTATATGATATTACGAGTTGGAAATGCAGCAGCAGCAAACCCTTCCTCCACTTTCAAATTCACTTCGCAATTATAAAATACAAGTTAAGCTGATAAATCAAGATTTTATTATCAAAAATATGTTGCTTTGTTTTTATTTCCAATTTGCAATAAAGGAAAAACTCGATAAATTTTAAATATTCAAGATTCAAACCAGTTATGATCGCAAAAAAATTAAATTATAAGAAATTACATATTGTATAAATAATGTGGTGTTTGGTGTGTACGAACGCAACATTCTGATTTAGTGGGTTGATTTCTCGTTTGGAATGTTTAATTTTTATAATCTATATAGCTTTTAACTATTTATCGCAATTTATTTATTATGTATACGTAGCACCGTAATGATTGTGTGTTTATATTTTAAATATTTTAATTAATGTAATTATCGTGTAATATAATGTTAACATATGCCCTAGATATATATAATATGTATATGTTCACAAAATTCGCGCTCAAATCATATTAATGTTGGTATATCGTGGTGCGATTTTATAATGATAATAGTCATTTACCATTCATTAAATTTTATGATGATGATGATCAAAAGTGATCTCGCTGAAATGAATAAAATTGTTACATTAATTACATATACAACTTGCGACGAAACTTGAATAATTACACTGCAGGAGGTTCATTAAATGCGCGCGGAGTTTTGATAAATTCATGTGATTCAACATTAAATTCAAATTATTAAACAATTGGTCAATTTTCAAATTAACAATTTAAAATCAAAAATTGTTGAAAGCAATCAACGTACACATACTATATACATCTGACCTTTATTAAATTATCAAATTTTCTAAGCGTGTAAACTGCCTCAAATTACTCATCTCGACGTTTATACGTCACAAAAATAATTACCCAAGTGTTAAATATCTTCAATCATGTACAGATAATTACGGTGACCAAATTCCACTTTACTATTTTACCATAACGTAAATAAATCAATTATTTCAGGCAGGTAGACAGCGCGTAATAATCATAAAACGGAAGTAAACTTTATTATTTTAATTTATTAATTTAAAATTTTCTTGGCAATTTTCTCTCCGGATAGATAAAGCATAAATATTGTTAAACCATATACAATGCAAATGGTACAACTTAAGAGGAAAACTTGCAGAACTTGTCAAACGTGAATAATATTTCTCTAAGATATCTTACATTACATTATACATACATATGTACATCAAAGAATGAATTTTCTTCGTGCTTCTTCTTGATCTCCATTATCATTTTACTTTTGTTTTAATTTAATGAATTAATGTAATGCTGATCTTAAGTTAGTGATGTTATGCGTGTGCTTGATTATTTGCTACATTGTTAACTTAATTGAAATATCCTCTACTTATATATTCGATCGTTGACGATTTTCGAGTTTTGATTGAAATGTGTCAGCAAAAATGCAAATTTTCCTGTAAGCATTCAGCCAGTCTACATTGGAGTCTGTTAAAAAAGAAAGGTAAAAAGTGGTCTGATCTGTTATTTTAATGGAAATAAATAATTTTTTTATAAGTACATTATTCCGCTTCTTCTCTATGGACGTAAAGTTGCTGAATTAATCATTTAAAACTAGTAATTGAAGGCTTAAATCAAAAGTGGGTGATTGATTTTGTCGCTTGTGTTTTAACACCATAAGGGGATTATAAACACCTTAACTGTTACTTTGCGTTTTCTAAAGCTGTATTCGTTTCAAGTATGTGCTGTTCTCAGGTTTGAAGTTCAAAATAAAATTATTGGAACTAAAAGTTTAATGTCGAAACTGTGTTGGTGAAGAAATGAAAAAAAATTATTCATTTATCTCACTGCCTTAGATTTATTTTGTTTCTATAACAAAAAGGAAGCGAGTGGTAGATGGAGAGTAATACGAGGAAGGAAAAGAAAGAATAGTAGAGAAACGCATTATAATTTGTTAAATGTTACTTTGATACTGAAATCGCCTTGCAACTGGCTGAGTCAGGCGCAAACCAATCCTTAATAAAAAAAATCATAATCACACCGTTTTGTTAATTTCACTGCTTTTTAACAACAATTAAATTCATTAAAATTACAGTAAAATTCGAAGCATTAGACCTACAAAGGAAGCGGAGAAAATTCTTGAGGAAAAATTGCGTAGATTGAACGAGCAACGGGAACGTGACAAACAATATCTGCAGCTCGATTCTGCGTTTTCCTATAGGAGAAATTAGGAAAAATATTTTCATAGTATTTTTGTCAAAAATATCTATTTCTGGCCTACTGAGAAATCATGTTTGATCTAAAATTTTATAATTTAGGAAATATTTTTTCTGTATCGAAATTGGATAGGAAAAATATTCCCAATTTAATTTTGTTTTTGAAAAAATGTACACTAACTGTTTACCATAGCATGCCAGAAAAAAAAAATTACTATGAAAATATTTTTCCTAATTTCTTTTCCTATAGGAAAAAACAGGATCGAGTCGCTGGAGGAAAAACAAAAGCTCTGAGAATTATAAGGCCAGTCGAGTAGCATTTCTGATGAAGATAGTTTAAAACAAGGAGTGCAACAAAGGGTCAATTCGGTCGATCATTCTCATTATGAGAAAAGTGTTAATGATAATAAAATGACGTCTTCAGCCGATGATATTATAAGACAAATTTACCGGGTCTATTCGAGAGACACAGTAAAAATCAACGAAGTTGCAACCTATCCGACAATCCAAACTATTCTGCTGACAAGTGCATCGGCGAAACAGATAACTTTAACATGAATCAACAGAAATTGGCTTACCATTCAAGCTTGATAATCAACACATGTTGGATCAACAGCAGCAATATCCGTCGATAACTAGGCAAAGTGCGTTTACAAGGCAATGTAAGGAAGCTGTCATCATTTTGTGGCAGTCCGTCGGAGTGGCCTAAATTTATATCAACGTATACACGTACAACACAGTTATGCGAGGCGACTAATGATGAAAACCTCGAAAGACGGAAAAAATGTTTGAGGGGTGAGGCAAGGGATGTGGTGAAAGACTATCTATATTTTCCGCATAACGTAACTCAAATTATAAAGACATTGAACATGCTTGTTGGGCAATCTGACGTCGTGCTCGACTTGATGATAGAGCGATTGAATCAAGGTCACTAGTCCATCCAGAAAGTTTAGAAGCATTAGTTAAATTTTCAATGCAAGTGCAACACCTTTGTACAACAGCAGTAGCTTGCCAGAACGATGAATATCTCAACAACACAACACTTATGCGAAAAGTGTTTCAGAAATTACCACACCGAGAAAAATTTTGGTTTGTAAAATTAAAAAACGAAGTTTTTAATTTATCAAAGTTATAAATTTTTTTGAATTTCAAAAGTATTTTTTTGAAATTAAATGAAATTTTTGCAAACTAATAAAAAGCTTTTTTATTTTAAAAACATATTTTGTAAAATGATTTATAAAATACTTTTTAGATTTAAAAAGTTTATTTATTTAAACATAATAATTTACTTCAAAAGAAGTGTTTTAGCATTTAAAAACAATTTTTTTGATAATAATGACAAATTATGAAAATGTTTATTTTTATTGTTTTGCCAGAAATCCCGTTGTATTATTTTTCAATTCGTCTATATTTTATTTTTAATTTTAAAGTTTTTTCGGCTATTTATATAATTCGCCAAATCGATATGGTCTTGTGTTATACTAAAGGTATAAAGGTTTGACTGACTAAGTAGAACAACTTTCGAACATCAGTACGAAACGAAACCAAACTGCCAAAAAAGAATTTGAGGAGGTTCCCAATTTCTCATTATATTTTTTAAAGGGTTGTGTGTATTTTTACACAATGACCCTGGGGGTTAAAAACTGGGGAGGGCGATTAAATTTTTTACTTTTCGTGGTAGATATTGTTACGATTTTGCCTTGTTAATCAAGGTTCGAATCACTGGATTGTGAATAAATACACTGCTTCAAATTTTAACTCACACAATTTTATTTACACAACACAATTTATTATACAACACAATTTTCACAATTAATTATTATAATTATAACACACTTTTTAATTATCACTTTAATAATCGCTTTAATAATCACTTTAATAATCTTTCTATTTAACCTTCACTGTATCACGTTTAAAATAATACTCAGCAATACACGTCAACGCGCGCCTTTATATACCAAAATATTTGTTTCTAGAATAATCCTAAATGCGCAGCAAATATGTTAGTATAGAAATACGCCTAAATGTTGAGTATAAATTATACACGTAATTGAACAATTAATGAAATTAACTTATTCTATTCTAATCTAGGTGTCACCGTAACACTACCCCCCACCTAAGCCTGTTCGTCCCGAACAGGATCCAGATCACCTCCTCTGTAGAGCGCCAAACGCTCTAAATGCACCACCTTTGGTTTACCTTTCCGTCCTTTCTGTATGCGATAAACCACGTCGTTCAACTTTTTAATGACAGTGTAAGGTCCTTCCCATGTGGGTTGCAACTTCGGTGATAATCCCTTGTGCCGTTGCGGGTTGTGAAGCCATACCAATTGCCCTTCCTCGAATCCTTGATTATTTGCTCGTATGTCATATCGAGCTTTCATTCGATCACTTGATATTCGAATTTTCTCCCGTACAAATTGATGTATTTCATTAAGTTCCTCTTTTATTCGGTCGACGTAATCCTGTCCGCATAGAGCTGCTGATGGAACAGCCCCAAATTTTAAATCTCCTGGTAATCGCAGATTGTTCCCAAATATGGTTTTAGCTGGTGTCACTCCTGTTGTGTCATGTACCGCTGATCGGTAGGCCATCAGGAACATCGGTATATGTCGATCCCAGTTACGTTGGTTCCTTTCCACAACCTTTGCTAGATATTCCTCCAATGTGCCATTGAATCTTTCCACCATACCGTCCGATTGTGGGTGTAAAGGCGTCGTTCTTGTTTTATTGATTCCAAGCATCTGACATATCTCCTGAAATACCACCGATTCGAAATTCCTTCCTTGATCCGTGTGAATTTCCATAGGTACACCAAATCTGCTAATCCAATTGTTAACCACGGCATCAGCTATTGTTGTTGTCTCCTGATTGGGTATGGGGTACACTTCCGGCCATTTGCTGAAATAATCCATTATTACTAGCACATATTTATTTCCGCTCTCGGTGGTCGGAAATGGCCCCGCCACGTCCATTGCAATTCTCTCAAATGGTGCCCCGACATTATATTGTTTCATGGTTCCACGGCTTTTTCGTGCTGGTCCCTTTACTGCCGCACATTGGTCACATCTTCGACACCATTCTACTACTGACTGTCTACATCCGGACCAGTAGAAACGTTGGCGAATTTTGGCTAATGTTTTATTAATCCCTAGGTGACCTCCACTTGCTCCTCCGTGATACTCCTTGAGGATTTCCGCTATCCGATCTTTTGGCACCACTACCAACAATTGTTTTACTTTACCATCCGTGCTTTCCCACTTTCGTTTTAAACATCCATTTTCTATGTGGAGGCTATCCCATTGAGCCCAATATGCTTTTACAATGGGAGCTTTGTCAGCTATCTCACTCCATGTGGGCCGGTGTTCCTTTTCCTTATGTTTCATGATGAATGACAGGTCAGCATCCCGTAATTGCTCCTTCTTGATCATTTCATCAGTCCATTCCTCATCAGGTAGCACTTGCATAAGCCGAATATCGATGATGTTTTCCTTACCCTCCACACGCCCACAATGCTTGCATTCCACGGGA
This sequence comes from Nephrotoma appendiculata, assembly GCA_947310385.1. Lineage (NCBI taxonomy): Eukaryota > Metazoa > Arthropoda > Insecta > Diptera > Tipulidae > Nephrotoma > Nephrotoma appendiculata. The sequence continues at coordinate 379,223,209 of OX371223.1, forward strand.
CATGGCCTTCTTGATAATGCGTCGGCATTTCCATGTGCGGTTCCCTTCCGATGTTCAATTTGGAAATCGTAGCTTTGCAAACGTTCGATCCAACGTGCTACTTGTCCCTCTGGATTTTTGAATTGTAACAACCAGCGCAAAGCTCCATGATCCGTCCGTAGAAGAAATTTTTGGCCATAGAGGTACTTATGGAAGTGCTTAACACATTCCACTATAGCCAACAACTCTTTCCGTGTTACACAATAATTCCGTTCCGGTTTTGATAACATCTTGGAGTAATATGCAATAACTCGCTCCTCACCATTTGTTGCCTGTGATAATACTCCTCCTATACCATCATTACTTGCATCGGTGTCCAAAATGAATTTAACGTTGGGTATAGGGTATGCGAGGATTGGTGCTTCGCATAATCGTCGTCTTAGTTCCACAAATGCCTCTTCTTGATCATCCTTCCATTCGAATGCCTTGTTCTTCCTGGTTAACTCGTGTAAACTCTTTGCAATATTGGCGAATCCTGGTACGAATCGTCTATAATAGGTACACAATCCAAGGAAGCTCCGTAATTCATGTAAGTTTTTAGGTCGTGGCCATTCCTTCACTGCTGCGATCTTGTCTTCATCGGTATGGATTCCATTGGTTGTTACCTTATGACCCAAATATTTTACTTCCGTTCTAAATAGTTTGCATTTCTTTGGGCTTAGCTTCAATCCGGCGGCTTGTATCCGATCCAAAACCTCTGCCAAATTCCTTAAATGCTCGTCGAAATCCTTGCCCATAACGATGATGTCGTCCAAATATACGAGGCACGTCCTCCAATGTAATCCCTTTAGCACGCGCTCCATTAGCCGTTCAAAAGTCGCAGGGGCGTTACATAATCCGAATGGCATAACGTTAAATTGCCATAATCCGTTACCCACACTGAATGCCGTTTTCTCGCGATCTTCCTCCTGGACTTCCACTTGCCAATAGCCGCTTTGCAGATCTAATGTCGAAAATATTCGAGCACCCGATAATGTGTCTAACGTGTCATCGATCCTTGGCAATGGGTAACTATCCTTTTTCGTCACAGCATTTAATTTTCGATAATCCACGCAGAATCTCATGCTACCATCCTTTTTCTCGACTAACACCACTGGTGAACTCCATGGACTGCTTGATGTTTCGATTACCCCTGCTGCTTGCATATCTTTTACCATTCGATCCACTTCTCCTTGCTTTGCCAATGGTAATCTTCTGGGTGGTTGTCGAATCGGCGTTTCTGCTCCTGTATCTATTCGATGTTTAACCATTGTGGTTCTCCCATTATTGTCCGATGTACTGCAGAATATTGGCATGTACCGCTCGAGCAATTGTTTTGCCAAATTTTTCTGTTCCATGGTAAGATCTTCGGTCCATTTCTCCATAAGTTGATCTATAATCTCTTTCTGCACTTGCGAGTTAGCCGTCTTAATCGGATTTTTCTGCTCGCACTTCACTATCGCCGATATTTCTTCACATTTTCCGATTATTGTACCTTTCTTGATGGTTTTCGTCTTATCCGAGAGATTTAGAGTCCTAATTGGTACTCTATTATCACTGTCTGGTTTCACTAAAACTTTCCCGATCATAATTTCTCTGGCTCCACTCACCGCTTCATTGGCTTCCACAACCCACAACCTGGGTGACCCAGAACCTCCTTCCAATCTTGCCCATACTATTGTTTCCGAGTTCGGTGGCAGCTTCTCCCGATGATCCATTATAATTTGCCTGGTCGTTTCTCCTATAGCGCTAACGTGAAGTGGCAACTCGATATTATCGTAAGTTAAAACACCCCGTCCAACATCCACCACGAAGCCATTCGTTCTCATGAAGTCCATTCCCAAGATGACTTCGTCTACAATATCTGCAACCAGCACCTCGTGTTGAAAGTGATTTCGTCCAATCTTTATTTTTACGACCTTTTTCCCTTTTATTGCTGAATTTTCTCCAGTCGCCGTTCGTAATTTCATGCCATTAGCTGGTTCCATAATTCCATCAATAATATCCTCACGAACAATCGTATGAGTTGCTCCCGTATCCAGCGTGATCATGCATTTCTTCCCATCAATATCGGCTTCAATTGTTAAGCTGTCACCGCTCCTTGCTATTCTCGAAACATGGATGGAGGTAGTGGGGCAATCGGTTATGGGAGTCAGCTTCTGCCCCTGCAAACTGACTCTTTTTAGTTTAACGACTCCGCTGTCGTCTGACCCGCCTTTCTGGATTCTATCTGCTGTTCGCTTGGTCTACGCTTCATAGGAGATGGCGACCTTGCTCGTTTCTTCTTAATCTCCCAACAGTCCCGTGAGATGTGACCCATTCTATCACATACCCAGCATTTAATCCTGCCACTTCCATCTCTGAACCTTGGCGTAGCCCGCTCGGTGTCTATCCTGGAATCAATCTCCACTCGACGAATTTTCATTGCTGGTTTGATGATGGTTTGCGCAGTTTCGTTTGTTAACGCACAAGCGATGGTTTCCGTGAAAGTTGCCTTAGGTGACAACATCACCGCTCTGCGCGTCTCAGGATCTCGAATACCGTCAATAAACGCATCTATTTTAATTCGCTCCATGTAATCGGCCGACATATTTGAATGGGCAAAATGCGCGAGCCGCTCAATAGCTGATGAAAATTCCTGTAGCGATTCTCCTCCTTTTTGGTATCGACCCTTCAATTCCATGCGATAGATTTCTCGTTTGTGATCACTTCCGTATTTTCGATCTAACGCCTTCATAATTCCCATGTAAACGTTCCGTTCCTGCTCGGGAATGATTTGTAGTGTTTCTGCCGCTTCGCCTTTAAGAGCCACAATTAACGCTGCAACACATTGTTCTTCAGTCCACTGATTTTGCTTAATCGCCGTTTCGAACTGGAACTTAAAAATACTGAAGGATGTTGTTCCATCAAATGTTGGTGGTTTTATCTTAACTGCATTAACCGTCTGGATCACTTGTTGTGTCGTTCCATTCGCCTTGACATCTTTGAGCTCCTTCTCGAGACGTTTAAAATCTTGTTCAACCGATTCAAATTTTTGTTGTACCGTCCCTTTAACATTTTGAATTTCTGCGTGTACTTCTGTTTGCAGTTTTTCCACTTTACCGTGTAGTGTAGAAGATAATTCCAAAAACCTCTCGTCCATTTTCTTTTGGCCAACTTGCACTTGTAACATCTGCTGTTTTATTTCGTGGTTCGATTGTTTAATGTCGGCCCCTTGTTGCTCCACTTGTAACATCTGCTGTTTCATTTCCTGGTTTGATTGTTTAATGTCCGCCCCTTGTTGCTCCACTTGTAACATCTGCTGTTTCATTTGATGTTTAATGTCCGCCCCTTGTAGCTCCAACTGTTGTCCCATCATTTGATTCATAGCAGCCATCAACTGCGATAAATCGAAACTTCCGGATGGGTTTTGTGTTGTTCCGACCATCGTTTGTTCTTCCTTTTCTTTCTTGTCCACACTGATCTCATCCGTGTTGTCCTCCTCGAAATCATACACATCTGGATTTAAACCGTTCTTCTCCATGGCCTCACGTAGTCGCTCCACCAAACTAGCTTTTGTGCCTTCACTAGCCAAACCTCGCTGCTTCAGTTGCTCCTTTAATTGCGCAAGCTTTAATTCGTAGAGAATCATTTCTCTTATTATTCACAATCCCACCGCTGTCACCAATTGTTACGATTTTGCCTTGTTAATCAAGGTTCGAATCACTGGATTGTGAATAAATACACTGCTTCAAATTTTAACTCACACAATTTTATTTACACAACACAATTTATTATACAACACAATTTTCACAATTAATTATTATAATTATAACACACTTTTTAATTATCACTTTAATAATCGCTTTAATAATCACTTTAATAATCTTTCTATTTAACCTTCACTGTATCACGTTTAAAATAATACTCAGCAATACACGTCAACGCGCGCCTTTATATACCAAAATATTTGTTTCTAGAATAATCCTAAATGCGCAGCAAATATGTTAGTATAGAAATACGCCTAAATGTTGAGTATAAATTATACACGTAATTGAACAATTAATGAAATTAACTTATTCTATTCTAATCTAGGTGTCACCGTAACAATATGTTATGTTCTTATGAGTAACTGACTCTTTGGTTTTGCTGACTTTAAGTGAACAGTCGCAAACATTGATTACTATGATTTAAAAATATTGTGACATAGGTATTGTTACGGTGACACCTAGAATAGAATAGAATAAGTTAATTTCATTAATTGTTCAATTACATTTATAATTTATACTCAACATTTAGGCGTATTTCTATACTAACATATTTGCTGCGCATTTAGGATTATTCTAGAAACAAATATTTTGGTATATAAGGGCGCGCGTAGACGTGGAATGCTGAGTATTATTTTAAACGTGATACAGTGAAGGTTAAATAGAAAGATTATTAAAGTGATTATTAAAGTGATTATTAAAGCGATTATTAAAGTGATAATTAAAAAGTGTGTTATAATTATAATAATTAATTGTGAAAATTGTGTTGTATAATAAATTGTGTTGTGTAAATAAAATTGTGTGAGTTAAAATTGAAGCAGTGTATTTATTCACAATCCAGTGATTCGAACCTTGATTGACAAGGCAAAATCGTAACAATTGGTGACAGCGGTGGGATTGTGAATAATAAGAAAAATGATTCTCTACGAATTAAAGCTTGCGCAATTAAAGGAGCAACTGAAGCAGCGAGGTTTGGCTAGTGAAGGCACAAAAGCTAGTTTGGTGGAGCGACTACGTCAGGCCATGGAGAAGGACGGTTTAAATCCAGATGTGTATGATTTCGAGGAGGACAACACGGATGAGATCAGTGTGGGTAAGAAAGAAAAGGAAGAACAAACGATGGTCGGAACAACACAAAACCCATCTGGAAGTTTCGATTTATCGCAGTTGATGGCTGCTATGAATCAGATGATGGGACAACAGTTGGAGGGAATAAAACAATCGAACGAGGGAATTAAACAGCAGATGTTACAAGTGGAGCAACAAGGGGCGGACATTAAACAATCGAACCAGGATATGAAACAACAGATGTTACAAGTGGAGCAACAAGGAGCGGACATTAAACATCAAATGAAATTGTCGAACCAGGACATGAAACAGCAGATGGAGCAACAAGGGGCGGACATTAAAAACCAAATAGAAGATGGCCAAAAGAAAATAGACGAGAGGTTTTTGGAATTATCTTCTACACTACACGGTAAAGTGGAAAAACTGCAAACAGAAGTACACGCAGAAATTCAAAATGTTAAAGGGACGGTTCAACAAAAATTTGAATCGGTTGAACAAGATTTTAAACGTCTCGAGAAGGAGCTCAAAGATGTCAAGGCGAATGGAACGACACAGCAAGTGATCCAGACGGTTAATGCAGTTAAGATAAAACCACCAACATTTGATGGAACAACATCCTTCAGTATTTTTAAGTTCCAGTTTGAAACGGCGATTAAGCAAAATCAGTGGACTGAAGAACAATGTGTTGCAGCGTTAATTGTGGCTCTTAAAGGCGAAGCGGCAGAAACACTACAAATCATTCCCGAGCAGGAACGGAACGTTTACATGGGAATTATGAAGGCGTTAGATCGAAAATACGGAAGTGATCACAAACGAGAAATCTATCGCATGGAATTGAAGGGTCGATACCAAAAAGGAGGAGAATCGCTACAGGAATTTTCATCGGCAATTGAGCGGCTCGCGCATTTAGCCCATTCAAATATGTCGGCCGATTACATGGAGCGAATTAAAATAGATGCGTTTATTGACGGTATTAGAGATCCAGAGACGCGCAGAGCGGTGATGTTGTCACCTAAGGCAACTTTCACGGAAACCATCGCTTGTGCGTTAACAAACGAAACTGCGCAAACCATCATCAAACCAGCAATGAAAATTCGTCGAGTGGAGATTGATTCCAGGATAGACACCGAGCTGATTACGCCAAGGTTCAGAGATGGAAGTGGCAGGATTAAATGCTGGGTATGTGATAGAATGGGTCACATCTCACGGGACTGTTGGGAGATTAAGAAGAAACGAGCAAGGTCGCCATCTCCTATGAAGCGCAGATCAAACGAAGAGCAGATAGAATCCAGAAAGGCGGGTCAGACGACAGCGGAGTCGTTAAACTAAAAAGAGTCAGTTTGCAGGGGCAGAAGCTGACTCCCATAACCGATTGCCCCACAACCTCCATCCATGTTTCGAGAATAGCAAGGAACGGTGACAGCTTAACAATTGAAGCCGATATTGATGGGAAGAAATGCATGATCACGCTGGATACGGGAGCAACACATACGATTGTTCGTGAGGATATTATCGATGGAATTATGGAACCAGCTAATGGCATTAAATTACGAACGGCGACTGGAGAAAATTCAGCAATAAAAGGGAAAAAGGTCGTAAAAACAAGGATTGGACGAAATCACTTTCAACACGAGGTGCTGGTTGCAGATATTGTAGACGAAGTCATCTTGGGAATGGACTTCATGAGAACGAATGGCTTCGTGGTGGATGTTGGACGGGGTGTATTAACCTACGATAATATCGAGTTGCCACTTCACGTTAGCGCCGTTATAGGAGAAACGACCAGGCAAATTATAATGGATCATCGCGAGAAGCTGCCACCGAACTCGGAAACAATAGTATGGGCAAGATTGGAAGGAGGTTCTGGGTCACCCAGGTTGTGGGTTGTGGAAGCCAATGAAGCGGAGAGCGGAGCCAGAGAAATTATGATCGGGAAAGTTTTAGTGAAACCAGACTGCGATAATAGAGTACCAATTAGGACTCTAAATCTCTCGGATAAGACGAAAACCATCAAGAAAGGGACAATAATCGGAAAATGTGAAGAAATATCGGCGATAGTGAAGTGCGAGCAGAAAAATCCGATTAAGACGGCTAACTCGCAAGTGCAGAAAGAGATTATCGATCAACTTATGGAGAAATGGACCGAAGATCTTACCATGGAACAGAAAAATTTGGCAAAACAATTGCTCGAGCGGTACATGCCAATATTCTGCAGTACATCGGACAATAATGGGAGAACCACAATGGTTAAACATCGAATAGATACAGGAGCAGAAATGCCGATTCGCCAACCACCCAGAAGATTACCATTGGCAAAGCAAGGAGAAGTGGATCGAATGGTAAAAGATATGCAAGCAGCAGGGGTAATCGAAACATCAAGCAGTCCATGGAGTTCACCAGTGGTGTTAGTCGAGAAAAAGGATGGTAGCATGAGATTCTGCGTGGATTATCGAAAATTAAATGCTGTGACGAAAAAGGATAGTTACCCATTGCCAAGGATCGACGACACGTTAGACACATTATCGGGTGCTAGAATATTTTCGACATTAGATCTGCAAAGCGGCTATTGGCAAGTGGAAGTCCAGGAAGAAGATCGCGAGAAAACGGCATTCAGTGTGGGTAACGGATTATGGCAATTTAACGTTATGCCATTCGGATTATGTAACGCCCCAGCGACTTTTGAACGGCTAATGGAGCGCGTGCTAAAGGGATTACATTGGAAGACGTGCCTCGTATATTTGGACGACATCATCGTTATGGGCAAGGATTTCGACGAGCATTTAAGGAATTTGTCAGAGGTTTTGGATCGGATACAAGCCGCCGGATTGAAGCTAAGCCCAAAGAAATGCAAACTATTTAGAACGGAAGTAAAATATTTGGGTCATAAGGTAACAACCAATGGAATCCATACCGATGAAGACAAGATCGCAGCGGTGAAGGAATGGCCACGACCTAAAAACTTACATGAATTACGGAGCTTCCTTGGATTGTGCACCTATTATAGACGATTCGTGCCAGGATTCGCCAGTATTGCAAAGAGTTTACACGAGTTAACCAGGAAGAATAAGGCATTCGAATGGAAGGATGATCAAGAAGAGGCATTCGTGGAACTAAGACGACGATTATGCGAAGCACCAATCCTCGCATACCCTATACCCAACGTTAAATTCATTTTGGACACCGATGCAAGTAATGATGGTATAGGAGGAGTATTATCACAAGCAACAAATGGTGAGGAGCGAGTTATTGCATATTACTCCAAGATGTTATCAAAACCGGAACGGAATTATTGTGTAACACGGAAAGAGTTGTTGGCTATAGTGGAATGTGTTAAGCACTTCCATAAGTACCTCTATGGCCAAAAATTTCTTCTACGGACGGATCATGGAGCTTTGCGCTGGTTGTTACAATTCAAAAATCCAGAGGGACAAGTAGCACGTTGGATCGAACGTTTGCAAAGCTACGATTTCCAAATTGAACATCGGAAGGGAAGTGCACATGGAAACGCTGACGCATTATCAAGAAGGCCATGTCCCGTGGAATGCAAGCATTGTGGGCGTGTGGAGGGTAAGGAAAACATCATCGATATTCGGCTTATGCAAGTGCTACCTGATGAGGAATGGACTGATGAAATGATCAAGAAGGAGCAATTACGGGATGCTGACCTATCATTCATCATGAAACATAAGGAAAAGGAACACCGGCCCACATGGAGTGAGATAGCTGACAAAACTCCCATTGTAAAAGCTTATTGGGCTCAATGGGATAGCCTCCACATAGAAAATGGATGTTTAAAACGAAAGTGGGAAAGCACGGATGGTAAAGTAAAACAATTGTTGGTAGTGGTGCCAAAAGATCGGATAGCGGAAATCATCAAGGAGTATCATGGAGGAGCAAGTGGAGGTCACCTAGGGATTAATAAAACATTAGCCAAAATTCGACAACGTTTCTATTGGTCCGGATGTAGACAGTCAGTAGTAGAATGGTGTCGAAGATGTGACCAATGTGCGGCAGTAAAGGGACCAGCACGAAAAAGCCGTGGAACCATGAAACAATATAATGTCGGGGCACCATTTGAGAGAATTGCAATGGATGTGGCGGGGCCATTTCCGACCACCGAGAGCGGAAATAAATATGTGCTAGTAATAATGGATTATTTCAGTAAATGGCCGGAAGTGTACCCCATACCCAATCAGGAAACAACAACAATAGCTGATGCCGTGGTCAACAATTGGATTAGCAGATTTGGTGTACCTATGGAAATTCACACGGATCAAGGAAGGAATTTCGAATCGGTGATATTTCAGGAGATATGTCAAATGCTGGGAATCAATAAAACAAGAACGACGCCTTTACACCCACAGTCGGACGGTATGGTGGAAAGATTCAATGGCACATTGGAGGAATATCTAGCAAAGGTTGTGGAAAGGAACCAACGCAACTGGGATCGACATATACCGATGTTCCTGATGGCCTACCGATCAGCGGTACATGACACAACGGGAGTGACACCAGCTAAAACCATATTTGGGAACAATCTGCGATTACCCGGAGATTTAAAGTTTGGGGCTGTTCCATCAGCAGCTCTATGCGGACAGGATTACGTCGACCGGATGAAAGAGGAACTTAATGAAATACATCAATTTGTACGGGAGAAAATTCGGATATCAAGTGATCGAATGAAAGCTCGATATGACATACGAGCAAATAATCAAGGCTTCGAGGAAGGGCAATTGGTATGGCTTCACAACCCGCAACGGCACAAGGGATTATCACCGAAGTTGCAACCCACATGGGAAGGACCTTACACTGTCATTAAAAGATTGAACGACGTGGTTTATCGCATACAGAAAGGACGGAAAGGTAAACCAAAGGTGGTGCATTTAGAGCGTTTGGCGCTCTACAGAGGAGGTGATCTGGATCCTGTTCGGGACGAACAGGCTTAGGTGGGGGGTAGTGTTACGGTGACACCTAGAATAGAATAGAATAAGTTAATTTCATTAATTGTTCAATTACATTTATAATTTATACTCAACATTTAGGCGTATTTCTATACTAACATATTTGCTGCGCATTTAGGATTATTCTAGAAACAAATATTTTGGTATATAAGGGCGCGCGTAGACGTGGAATGCTGAGTATTATTTTAAACGTGATACAGTGAAGGTTAAATAGAAAGATTATTAAAGTGATTATTAAAGTGATTATTAAAGCGATTATTAAAGTGATAATTAAAAAGTGTGTTATAATTATAATAATTAATTGTGAAAATTGTGTTGTATAATAAATTGTGTTGTGTAAATAAAATTGTGTGAGTTAAAATTGAAGCAGTGTATTTATTCACAATCCAGTGATTCGAACCTTGATTGACAAGGCAAAATCGTAACAGTATGTTAAAAAAGAATTATTTAAAAATTAAAATAAATTTTTTAAAACTAACCAATAGTTTTTTATTCCTAAAAAACAATCTTTTAAAATTTAAGAAAACTATTTGACATAAGTAAGAAAAGTATTTTGGAAAATAAAACCAATTTTATTATTTTTATAAACAAATTTGGTAAAAACATTTATTTTAAAAATAAAAAGATTATCCTTTTGATTTTAAAAACGAGACTTTTCGCCTAAAAAATATATGTATATTTTTTAGATTTTATATGTATATTTTTTTATTTTTACTGGTTTTTTTTTCTCAGTGCAGCACAACTAGAATTGCAATGGGCCGAATTCAAGGTCAAATTACCTTCGGCCAACCTGCATACGCTTAGCGGTTGGTTTAGCTCAAAGGCTGAAATGGCGAGCACAATGGTTACAATGCGTTTGACAAAGTTTGGCAAGTTTGAAAGGCAGCAAGGAAATCAAAATAGACAAAAATATGTCAATACTATTCAAGTGGAAACTTGAAGGTTCGGCCAAGCTCGAGGAGGTGGCTGTTGCTGACAATACATATAAATTCGTCAAAACAACTGGCGTTTTGAAATGTGAGCTTGCACACCAATTGGCAGAACTTCCTAAATTTAAAAATATGACAAGCAGTGAAAGATGGAAGATCATACTAGCAAACGGTCTGACGAAAACGCTTTAAAAGACATCAGTTTTGGACATGCAAGCTTCGTGTAAAATGTGAGATAGATGGATGTAAAGGAAGTCATCATCAATTGTTGCATAATGCCGTAGTACACAAAATTGCAATTCAGAAAATCATGTTACTTCGAAATCAACAGGCGTGGTCGAGATTCATCAACAACCACGAAAAAATACACTTCTGTTTCGAATAGTAGCAGTGGCACTACATGGTCGAGAAAATAGCGTCAAAACATATATGCTTTGTTGGATGAGGGTTCCAGTGTAATTCTGCTGGACGTGGAGGTGGCAAATAAGTTAAAACTCGATGGTCCACAAAAGAGCTTAGAATTAAAATGGACAGATAGTACAACACGGATAGAAAAACGTAATAATGGCGTGTACAAGATATCAAACGTCTACACGGTTGCACGCCTCGATCTTCCACCACAAACAATGGAAAATGAAATTGGGAACCAATCGCTGCCAAAACACGTTTGGGATGGACAATTTTCGGTAAACTAAACCAAATCCAAACTAAATGTATCAATTACACATCTCAAGCTAATTCGATGAGAAATGCAGCCAGCCTTCAGTTCTGGAAATCAATTACAAAACGCGATGTCGGTGATGACCTATATGACAAAGTGAAGTAGTTTTTTTCATTAAAAAGTTACGGCGTTAAAATTCCAGAGAAATTGATTGAATCAAATGATAACGAATGTGCTTGGGAAATTATGGAAATAACAACAACTCAAAGAAATTTCATTTCAAATTTTAGACGAGTATTACGGGAGCTGGGAGAATCTGAGCAACTAACGGGCAAGAGTTTAAATATTAGCGGAGAATCCGATGATGCGGAAGTGCTCGGAATATGGTGTTCTGTTACAGATGATACTTTCTACTATCGTGTAAATTTCAATCGAATCGATAGTTAGACCATGGATGGAACAAGAAAACCTACAAAACGGGAAGTTCTTCGAACTTTAAAGATGGTCTTTGATCCGATTGGATTAATAGATTAATGGATCCCATATCCTTGTATATGTGAAAATTCTACTTAAAGATATATGGCGAACAGGAGTCAAATGAAATAACCCGATCATTGATGAACAAAATAGTTGATGGAAATGCTGGACTAATGTATTGCCAGAACTGAGCGAGTTTAAGATATCAAGATATCACTGGGTAAATTACAACTGTCCCTGCGTAGCAAATTGATCGTGGTTATTTACTTGTCTATCCGTGCGGTTCGAGATTGCAAACATTTACGTCATCAATTCCCCTATCTTGATGATTGAGGCCCGTTGTTAATTCCAGTATTTTCAATGATAACTGTCGCCGCCGTTCATATTTCCCTCAACTAGGAATACCATTCTAAAACCACTCTAAAGAATAATAATCGCTTAATAAAATAATAGTCTCAATAAGGTTCGAATTCGCAACATTTATAACACATGGTGGTGTACACCATAACCCCCCCCCCCCCCGTAACTACCCCATCTTAAATATGTTCGTCCCGAATAGACACATCTATAATATAATATCGCTTCAATTCATGAATCTGCATAAATTTTTGACGACATCGTCGGTGATTCACTTCACAATTTTATATGGACCTTTCTAATCTCGCATTTTCGTTATGCATCTTGGGATATACATTTCCACTTTCTGGAATTCAGCCACACTATGTCACCTCGTCAAAAATCGGCACATATCGTTTTTGGTGTTTTTGCTGTTGCCCTCTACTGCAAATCGATTTTTGTTCATTCATCATCGTTGCTCAGCTACTTTATTTTATCTTAATTTATCTATTCACGAATAATCAAAAACAGCAATTTTAATTATTGTATTTTGATTAACATTCAACGTTTATTTTTATTTTATACAATTATAAATAAATAATAAAACAGTTAAAATACTTTCATTTATGTGATATAGTATTATAAAATTTAAGAAATTTTAAAAAAATTTTTTGTTTTTACAAGGACCGGTTTCGAGTGTTCACGCTTTGTCAACTTATTTTAAACTACTTTGCTCTCTGGGATGATCGCGATTTTTCGATGGCTAATTTTGTGTTATTAGGTCAAATATTTTGTTTGCCTTAGTATTGATTTTGTCGTTTAATAAGAATGGGCTGTGTCTGTGTTTATAAATTTCCAATTCTTCCAATAAGTTCATCATATTCCCCTTTTTTACTCTATGTAATATTTTTAAATTATTATGAATGTTAGTGTATTTGTGTTTCTCCGTCATAATATGATGTGCGTAATTTGATTTAAAAAGGTTTTTTGTTTGTGTATTCGTGGTTTCCTCGGTGTGTTCTTTGAACCGAATTTCAAACGATCTACCAGTTTGGCCTAAATAAAATTTCTGGCAATCATTACAAATTAGTTTATAAATACCGCTCTCGAGCTGCAATATGTCCCTATTTGTTTTTAATTTATGCTGTAATTTATTGCTGGTTTTAAATGCGGCCGTGTATCCGTACTTTTTCATAATCTTTCTCATAATATTATGTGTATTTTTGTCATAATCAACAACGATATATTTTTTAGTATTTTCATCAATTTCTAATGTGGTTAAATTGGATCCTTGTATTTTGTTTATAACTTTTGCGTTAATGTTGTCAATCAGATTCTCCGGATAGCCATTGTTATGTGCGATGAATTTGATTGTGTTAAGTTCATCTTCATAATCAGCTATTGTCATCGGGATGTTGTTTAATCTATTGAGCATATGGTGATACGCGGAAATTTTGTGTTGATATGGATGTTGCGATGTAATATGTATGGTGTTATCAGTTTGAGTGGATTTTCTGTGTACTTTAAAATGGTGTTCATTGTTTACATTCTTTATGGTTACGTCAAGGAAATTGATGGTTTTTTCTGATTCAATCTCCAATGTGAATTTAATGTTGTTATGAATGTTATTGATGAAGTGGTGTAACTGGTTAAGTTGTCTTGTGGTTCCTTTGAATAACACCAAAATATCGTCCACATATCTATGCCAATATAAAATGTTTTTGTGGTGTTTGTTTACTGCGTTCAGTATGTGTGTTGTTTCTATGTGGTTTAGGTATATGTCAGCTAATTTACCCGATAAAGGACTCCCCATGGGTAAACCATCAGGTTGCGAGTAAAATTCATTATCATATTGGAAATAATTTTGCTTAGTAATTGCAGTTAGTAATGTAATGACTTCATCAACAATTTTCCTTTCTATTTTGTTGGATAATAAATTGTTTGCGATTATTTGGATAGTCTCTGTAATTAATTAATTTATCTGCTTCCTGAATCTGTCCGCTACTGACTCATCATGTCCCTGATCCTATCTCAGTCTCATTGTATTCCAGCATACCTCGTTCTCAACACCAAAGCATTCCACCTTTTCACTCTCTTTAAGCCGACTTGCACTATCCGAGCTAGAACCAAATGTTTGCCCCTTGTCTTGGTTGTTTCTTGAACCCTCTGTGGTTTTCTTTATTTCCTGTGTTTGTTCCGCTCGCCAGTTTTCGTGTTCCTTATCTCGGGAATCAGGCTACCGTGCAAAACGATCATTAAATCATTACGCAAGTGCTACTCGTGCTCGTTTTAAAACTACGCAAATTTTTTCAACTTATTTCACTGCGACCTAGTATTTCGATGCTTACCCTTAATATTGCTTTGATGTTCCAATCGGTTATCGATTTTTATTTGCTAATTTGTCTTATTTTAGAGGAAGGTTTTCAACTGATTCCATCTTTATTTTTCTTATATCGCGTTCCCAAGCGTCACCTAAAATTGAAGAAACCTGTGTTTGTTTTCTCGCTACCACTCGTCCCTATCAAACTATGTACGTTGTATCTTCAATATTGTTGAATTGTTGTTATCCCTTCCCAGGTTTCAGTTTCAAACTATACCATCGACGATAACATAATTTAAATGAAATTTAAGTTTAATACTAATGTTAATTTTCACTCAAAATGTTCACTCAACAAATAAGATGTAAAAAACTTAAACGAATAAAATTTTACTCAAAATTATACTAATTATATTTATTCGTAAATTTTATATTCTAATTTACGTGATTGTAAATTACGTACACACAGTGCTTTTCTAATGAAAGGATAGTAGACAACAAACACAATACTTGTTATTTAGCTTTTATATTTCAATAAAAGTTGTATACTATACGAAAGCTTAATTTTATAAAAAAAAGACAAGTTTTGTCTACTCATCAACAGATGTGCTGATAACAGTGTGAATTTTTTTCGTGTGTCTTCGCTTCGGTACATTTTTAATGTTGGTTTTATGTTCGTATTGGCGCTCCAAGCACCAAAACGAAAATTTATTTTGGTCATTTTATATTAAGTATTAAACTAAAATGAAGTGTAATAAACAACAATTAAAAACTTTATTAAACATTTATTGAATTATCAAAATATATAGAATAATTGTGTATGCAGTGCCAATGCCAAACAATAGTTTTTTCGGGTTTAAATTTTTTTATTGCTGCTTCTTTCTCTAAGAAGATACACGGTTTTTTGGTGTACGTACACACGGGGACGGTGAATGATATCGCACAGCGCAAAAAACAAATTAAACAAAACGAAAATATTATAAGAAACATAAAAAATCGTGTTAAGAAGAAAGCTAGCAGCAAAAAAAAATCTTTATTTTTTCATGTTGTGAATATACGAGTACACATACATACGTGGAACGGGATAATATGTTTTTGGAAAACATTTCGAAAAATATTCTTCGGGTGGTCGTGCATTTAATGCATACCAGAAATAAATTATGTTTACTTGATGGTTTTTAATAACATCTGAAGCACAGGGTACATCGAACTTCGATACAATCAATCAAAGTTCATTTCCCATCCCCAAATTGTGTGATAGATGTTACCACTTTATCGTAACATTCTCGCAATCAATTGCAAAAAAACATAAAAAAACTATTCATCAAAACAAACATAATAAAATAACTACTATATCGAACAATACATAAATAAAAGCTCAACTGTTTTTTTATTATTATTTGCGAAAAGTTCATGAAAGCACAGTAGAAAACATGGTCACCCAATTTTAAAAGTTTTCCTTTTTATGCATTTCCCTATCTGTTTTGTGTATAGTTGATTTTCCTTTTATTCTATTTTCTTGATTTTTTGTACGAAAATTAAAATTCATGAAAAAACAGCGAAAAAATAATAAGAACTTTAGAAAATAAATGAAAGAACAGAAAAAGGAAATTTTCTTTCACCCCGATTTATTTTTTTTTTGTTACTGCTTTTATTGTTATTGTTATTTTTATTTTATTCTTATTTGCTTCTATATACATATGAGTATGTACATATGTTTGTACATTACCTAACTGATACGAAAGTGCGACGGGTCAGGGTTTAAACAAATCCTATTGAATCGAAACTTGAACCAAAATTAAATTATGTATGTAATAATGTTTTAAAAAATAGGGCCTGGAGTTCTTAGAAGAAAATATTTTTATTCTGTCTTGGCTGATTAAATGTAAGTTCTAAACCAAATAAATCAACCAAACATTTTGAAACTAGGAACTTCCTCTGCAATTTGAGAATATTTTTCTTCAGTTATCGTTCGCCGTAGAAGACAATTGAAAGCTTTATAAAATCAAAATTAAAATTCCCCGCTGAAAATTTAATTATTCTTCTTCATGATTTTGGAAACGCGTGTAATAGATCGCGAAATTATTATTTTACATTGTGCAAATTCTGGGAGCCTATTAACGATACAGATCATGTTCTTCCACAATTGAAATGCTTTCAAAGGAATTTAAAATTATATCTCGTGAGTGGTTTTCGAAACCAGTTAAAATGAAACAGTTTACTCAATTTTCAATTACCTGTCTAATGATTTAAATAATTTATTTTTTTTCATACATATAGGTTTGCCAAGTTTTGCATCCATTAAAAAAGTTTTGTGCTACTCCAAAAGCACGAATAAAAATAGTGTGAACTTTGGTAAGCACCTCCTCCCCTCCAATGAATTCTATCTTAATGACCTCCACGGCACATAGGCATACTTTTGTCGAAACTTTCCATGACTAGTTTGCATAAATGTGGCTGAATTTCATTGGTGTAGCCTACCGCACGGGTGGATGTGGTCTTGTTTCAAATGTCGCATGCGGCAATTGGATTGTTTCACGGGCTACATATATGGCATGTCGCATCGTCTTGATGAAATAACATGTCGTCCACATTAATATCATCCAATTTAGGCAGTGATAGAAACTGCTTGACCAGCATTATTTCAAAAAAGTATGGTCTAATGACGACTCCCGGCACAAAATTCGCACCAAATAGTGATACATTGTAGATGCATTTCTTTTCACCAATCACATGTGGGTTCTTTGAACCCAAATTGCAGAAATTTTGATGATTAACGAAGTCATCAAGGTGAAAATGAGCTTCATCACTGCATTTGCAGTGCGTCAGCTCTCATACTCTTTACTTTTTTTTTGGTTGCAAACACAAAATTAATTAATGTTCTATTTAATTCAAATCTTTCGTAAATTTTGGAGCACCATTTATATAAGCCTGGTATTCGTTATGCAATTTTACAAAATAAATTAGGATTTAGCAGCTTCAATTTAAGAATTTTCTCGAAAACAACATTTCAACGATTGGCAAAGGGACAATCAATGAATGCGATTGAAAGTGCATAGGATACTGAAATATACGTCATGAAGGCCCACTGGAACCAACATACCGTCAATTTAAAAAAAAATTTATCTAATCTACCTGAATTTCGTCATTTTATTCACCATTCAATTCTCCAAATTCTAACGACGGACAATCATATCATCATCATACGTTTAAAATCACAATTGAATTAGGCTAAAATATATGTATTGAATGAAACGATGAATCGATTATCAACAGAATGCCCACGAACATCCACGTTGTCTAAAACCAGGATATCCATCCACGCTATCACGCGTATAATCACAGAAATCTTTTGGAAAATTGTTGATGCATTTTCCTTCTCTCATGCAGACAGTGTTTGGATTGATGAATCGTATGACGCCTAACAATGTCATGTAGTTGTCAATGTGTTTGAATATCACTATAGTGAAGTTTCTGACAAACTAAAAATGACAAAAAAACTTTACAATAGCCCAAAAAGTATGTAAATCTACACTTTCAAAAAAAAAACATGTTATGCAAAACGAACTAATTTGTTAAAAAAATAAGTTCGCAATCGCAAGAATTTAGCCATAACCATGTGCAATAGCCATTCTTTATGTTTTCTAGAAGGCAACATATTTATGCGGAGTCATAGATTTTTTTTAATTTTAAAACTTTGCTATAGAAGAAAGTCTAGTGCTGCTTCGATAGTCAATGACTAGGCATCGTAGAGATGTCCAAGTAAATTGAAGTATGCTATCGTGTAATACTAACCCTATTGCATCTTTTGAAGAAGCCAACAGAATTATGCAACCCGTCGAAACATGCGTTTTCACAACTATACCCCGCGAAATAATTCTTAAATACTGGTAGAATTGAACAATTGATTAAGGAGTATTTCAACAATAGATTAAGAAGTAGGGTGGCAAATTCAAATGCTGACGAAATTACGATGCCTTGTCAATGGCCTTCGAATGGTTGAATTTAGGAATTTTTAACATTCAAAACATAATTTTGTTATTTTTGATTTTAATGTCGTGAAATAAATTTAAGTAAATATATCTATCTATCTATTATATTAATACGCTTAATTTTTTCAAACTCAACGCTAAAATGACCCCTAAACATGATCCGATCCGTTCAAATTTTTCAGGGTAGGTCGACATAAATATATCGGTGTGCCTTTGCTAGAAAAATTGGAAAAATTCCACCGGGAAGTACCTGAAACGGGTACCAGCAGTACCTGAAACGGGTACCAGCAAGTGTTTTCAGCAAAGTTTTGTCATGACGCCAGAATGCCATGACAAAATATGTTTATATTGAATCTATGATCATGCGCATTACACCGTGACAATGACAACATTTATTAAAATTGCCGATTGCAAAAATAAACCGCTACATTCTGGAATGTGAGGTGCTGACTGGCTTCTCAAAAGGCGAGCGTGTTCTCATCCCACGCGTTAAGCTCTCACCCTCGCAAGGCATCTTCTCATTTAAAATGTATCGCCTTCAATTTCCGGTTCAGCTCGCGTTCGCCATAACCATCAACAAGAGTCAGGGTTAAAGCTTGAAGAAGGTAGGAGTGTACTTGCCGGCCCCCGTATTTACGCATGATCAGATGTATGTGGCCTTTTCACGATGCCCCTCATTTGACGGACTCAGGGTGTTTATCGTTGAGACAAGCGATCAATCAGCTGATCGAGATGGGCGCATCATAACAAAGAATGTATTTTTTGAAGAGATTCTGTGCATGTAAATTGTAATATATTTTACTATTTTATTATCTACCTTCTACTACTATTTTATTATCCTTTTGTACATTTCTTATGAAATATTTAGATTAAAGTTTGCCTCAGCAATTGTGTGCTTTTCCCTTTTGAGATTTTAATATTTAGTTTGGGTGCGTAAGTGATCATGTGATCCCAAACGCGCGCTTCCTGTTTGAGATATTATTATTTGACTTGACACGTAAGTCATACTGTGTACATTTGAGCGTGTGCTTGCCGTTTAAGATCTAAAAATTAACCACGTATATGAATTTATTTTATTTTTGATAAAAGTGCATCAAAAAAATCTTCTTAATTATTTCTTAACCAAAAATTAAATAAAATTTATTCACGTGACTGATTATTCAGTCACAGGTCAGCTAGTTTTCTTTAATTATCTTGTTGTTCTTAATTACAAAGTATGTTTAAAAAGTGTGCCATTCTTAATTTAAAGTGTAACATTCCCTTTTACACTTATAAGCTGTTATAAGGTTTTTTGTCAATTTATCAGAAACTTCACACTGCCTTGAATATCAGGTTTTTGAGCACACATAATCGTATCAACAACCTCATGTATTCTACCATCGCTACCCAAAGTGGCCGAAATGCTGTACGATCGACATTGCATCTAAATAATTTTAGTAAAGGGTGTTTTTTAAGCCTGATAGAACTTGAAATTGTATAAAATAAAACAAAAAATTAAATTTTCATGAAAAATATACTCTGGCCAATTTTTTTCATGAAAAATATAA
This sequence comes from Nephrotoma appendiculata, assembly GCA_947310385.1. NCBI lineage: Eukaryota > Metazoa > Arthropoda > Insecta > Diptera > Tipulidae > Nephrotoma > Nephrotoma appendiculata. Next base: position 379,243,261 of record OX371223.1, read on the forward strand.
CAGCCGCCGCGCCCATATCTCCGAAATCATTTTCAAATATTAATGCCATGTATTGATCTTTCGAATAAATAAAAACTTTTTGATTACAATTTAATTTTTTGTGTTATTTTTTACAATTTCAAGTTCTATCGGGCATAAAAAACACCCCTTACATATTGCATGGAGAACAAATGAAAGATGATTGTAAAATTACTTTACGGCGCTCAGTATGAACCCCATACATACCATTTGGAAAATTATCCACAAAATCAGTTAAATTATTAAACACTTGTGTACTGATTTTGGCGAATAAAATGCAACCTTGTGCCTTCAATCCCCACATACATATCGATGTAATTTTTATAAAAATCGATTGGAACTTTCGGCGTAAAAGGGATCACAAAATTCATGTTTGCCTATTAATATAATGATGATGATGATGATTGACTCTATATGACATCTTTCGAAAAATTTCGTCCTTCCGAAATTCTGTTTAGATGTTAGCTATTCATGGAGCATTAATCATATACACGAGTGGTTTCCGATTAATTTTGAAAATTGTATTAATGTTAATGTAAATCTTAAATATATATAGTGAGTCTTTCTTAAAGTTGACGGAAGGTAGACTATGATGCTTTAAATGAGTTTCCGATTCCATTGTTTTTCCAATCGTCGTAAATAACGAATATTTAGTGCTCTCACATACCAATTTAAAATTTTAAATTGCTTCTTGAATAATCCTTATATTGTTGAAGTTGATTCGAATATTAGAAACAACCCTAAATTTATTCTGGAGCTATATTGTTTCAAAACGGAACTGAAGAGGTAGACTCTCGCAAATGTTTCCCAATTCTTTGGCTGTTGGTGATCTGCAAAGAATTACTGACATATTAGCACCATTTTTTTAAAATGTGTATGTTCCTTCTTCGAGAGTAAATAACGACTTTGATTTTAGTAAAAATTCTTTATAATAGCTTATTTTTAAATGAAGTTATTGTCAATCGGGCGCATTTTGTTCTAGATTTAAGTGTCTCATTTTCTCGAATTTTATCGGTTAAAGACCACATTATCAGAGATATTACAAGATTGATTCAATCAATGTTAGGGGTTTTTATCCATTTCACTAAAAATTTTCAAGATCGGTACACTCTATAAGTCCTCTTCGTTTCGTTTGTTCGTTCGCACTTGGAAGATGTCTCAATTGTCTGGAATCTGCTATAATAATGTGTGCTATAATAATTCCTGTATCCTGTATCCGTATCAAGTCAAAAGCGATTTCTGTTGCTTGCCTTAACTCGCTCGGGAGGTAACCGCTCCTATGAGTGTGGTACCGCCGTATTTAACCCGATGTTTGCTATTGAATATTGTGTATTTATAATAATTAGAGGGCTATAAAAAATTTTATGATTGATGATATAAAATTGAATTAATTTTTCTAAACGTCAGATGCACAATAATACTGTTAGCTAAATAAATAAATAAATTTAGAAGTTGGTCGCAATACTACATTATGAGGAAAATAGCCAACTTCTTTCGTAGATTACAATAAATCGTTCCATACTTCTCGCATTTGTCCCAGACTGATATATTTGTTCATAAAGTAAGAAGAAGTAAGAATTCACGGTATCATTCTATTTTTCTTTCCGTGACTAGTAGCAATGCTATAGATTGTATGATTCTTCTAAAACTGGTAAACCTTTCCTTAAGGGTAATTTTACAACAAAAATAATTTCTGATTTTCAAATATGTTGCATTGAATTTGCCTCTTCTTCCTTTTTCCAAAGGCCAGTCTTTTGGTATTTATTCTCGTTCTCAAAAGCCTTGTAAAAGTTTATCCACACTGAACTCCACTGTGCTTGAATCACAAATATTTTTTGTGGCAAGCTGTGATATCGCTTTCGACATGTTTTGGCTCTGAGTCAAAATTTGTCAAAATATACACTCACTTTCACGTTGATAGCTCTTGAACCGTTAAGATTTTCGTTTTGCTTTCTTCAGCAAAGTTGTTGCGTAAGCCAAGACACACAACTTTGCCGAACATTTTCACATTTTTATGTTATTTCTTTTTCTCGATTGAAATCGATCGAATAAACATCGCATCGACAAATATAGATACAATAGAAATTATTTAAAAGAAAAGTTAATCGATTCAGTTGATTTTATGGTGATTTTTTTTAACTTTTAATTTTCTGATTCGTTCGTATTGTCTTTGGGATCTTCTTCCTCTTGCAAATTCCAACAAATGTCACCCAAGAGTGCATCTAGCTTTTTACCCCTATACCAATGTTCGAGCCTTGCCGTCACTTGGTGAAAACGCTCGCCGTGCTCAACGGATTCGGCTGGTGATTGTTTGGCGAATTTTTCCACATGACAATGCAAAAAATGTATTTTCAATGACATTTGAACGTTTATATTATGAAAAGCGGTCAGCGTATTTTCAATATATTTGTACCAATCATCGGATCGATTAATTCCGAGAATATTCTTAATAACTTCTGTTACACATTTCCATGCATTCTCGTTCACGGAGAGCATTTTCAAATGCATCATCTTTCGTCAAACGACGAATATCTTCCCCATTAAGTATTCCTGTTATAAAAAACAAGATGCGAAATTAAATTTCATTTGATCAAAACTTAGATTCGAATGAATTCAAACACCAAACCTTTTTTTATTTGCATTCCACTTAACCGTGGAAAAATGCAACGCAATTCGATGAACGCATTTCCATTTGGATCCGGCGCTTTTATTTTTAGCTACTCCAAGCTTATTATGAAGTGGTGTGGTGTGGTAGCAATATTTTTTCAATTGGCACAAGTGGACCTTCAGCGATGTTGTCGTATCGCAATTTAATGTTCTCACGTAAAGCCCAGTTCCGTTCGTTGTATTGGTCGTCTTTTAAAAGTCTATTCCATACCCACATAAAACACAAGTTTTTAGTGAAAACCATCTGCATGCCTCTTAAAAGAGCTATCAATTTTAAATCTACAAAAAATTTCCATTGATGGTCATCTTTCCGTCAATGATTTTTTTCATTGATGCTTAAGTTTCGTTTGTGTTTGTGCAATTGGAATGGAATTTTTTGAGTTGGTTATATGCATTGTGCATTGTGGATACCAAACCACGGATATCAGTGCAAAAAGCGAGTAAATTATTCTGAATTGAATTGAAAAAATTCGTAAAATGACGATGACAATATCCGAACATTTAAAGCCAAAATGTTCACTTGTTTTAAATCCTTTTACAAAAGAATGGCTTGCCGCTGCGATACTATCAGGCGTCGTACTATAATATCCAAACGACTTTGCAAGAATTCAATCTGATTGCATGACGCAGTGACATTTGATGGTTGATATATTGATGCAGGTGTTTCTCCGGTTTCATGTGATTCAAATATTGGTGGTAAATATTCTTCAGTTGCGTTTGATCTTTTGGGATCAAACAAATTTACACCACAAATAACATTTTGTGAAAAGTATAGTCGATATAAATCAGCGGTTTCATCACTTATTTTGCGGTGATTGCTCCTAATCCATTATTATTTATTTCACCAGATTTTCAAGCAAGCCGATTTTCACTTTATTTTTTGTGTTCTTTGTCACTTTATATATTTAAATGAAAAACTTTTTATTTTTAATTTTATATTGTTACGGTGACACCTAGATTAGAATAGAATAAGTTAATTTCATTAATTGTTCAATTACGTGTATAATTTATACTCAACATTTAGGCGTATTTATATACTAACATATTTGCTGCGCATTTAGGATTATTCTAGAAACAAATATTTTGGTATATAAGGGCGCGCGTAGACGTGGAATGCTGAGTATTATTTTAAACGTGATACAGTGAAGGTTAAATAGAAAGATTATTAAAGTGATTATTAAAGTGATTATTAAAGCGATTATTAAAGTGATAATTAAAAAGTGTGTTATAATTATAATAATTAATTGTGAAAATTGTGTTGTATAATAAATTGTGTTGTGTAAATAAAATTGTGTGAGTTAAAATTGAAGCAGTGTATTTATTCACAATCCAGTGATTCGAACCTTGATTGACAAGGCAAAATCGTAACAATTGGTGACAGCGGTGGGATTGTGAATAATAAGAAAAATGATTCTCTACGAATTAAAGCTTGCGCAATTAAAGGAGCAACTGAAACAACGAGGTTTGGCCAGTGAAGGCACAAAAGCTAGTTTGGTGGAGCGACTACGTGAGGCCATGGAGAAGGAAGGTGTAAATCCAGACAAGTATGATTTCGAGGAGGAAAAAACGGATGAGATCAGTATGGATAAGAAACAAAAGGACGTACAAACGGTGGTCGAAACAACGCAAAACCCATCTGGAAGTTTCGATTTTTCGCAGTTGATGGCTGCTATGAATATGATGGGACAACAGTTGAAGCAACAAGGGGCGGACATTAAACAATCGAACCAGGATATGAAACAACAGATGTTACAAGTGGAGCAACAAGGAGCGGACATTAAACATCAAATGAAACAGCAGATGGAGCAACAAGGAGCGGATATTAAACAATCGAACCAGGAAATTAAACAGAAGATTGTACAAATGGAGCAACAAGGAGCGGACATTAAAAACCAAATCGAAGTTGGCCAAAAGAAAATAGACAAGAGGTTTCTGGAGTTATCTTCTACACTACACGATAAAGTGGAAAAACTGCAAACGGAAGTACACGCAGAAATTCAAAATGTTAAACAAGATCTACAAACGGAAGTTAAACGTCTCGAGAAGGAGCTCCAAGATGTCAAGTCAAATGGAACAACAGGTCAAGTGATCCAGACAGTTAACGCAGTTAAGATAAAACCACCAACATTTGATGGAACAACATCCTTCAGTATTTTTAAGTTCCAATTCGAAACTGCGATTAAGCAAAATCAGTGGACTGAAGAACAATGTGTTGCAGCATTAATTGTGGCTCTTAAAGGCGAAGCGGCAGAAACACTACAAATCATTCCCGAGCAGGAACGGAACGTTTACATGGGAATTATGAAGGCGTTAGATCGAAAATACGGAAGCGACCACAAACGAGAAATATATCGCATGGAATTGAAGGGTCGATACCAAAGAGCAGGAGAATCGCTACAGGAATTTTCATCGGCAATTGAGCGGCTCGCGCATTTAGTACATTCAAATATGTCGGCCGATTACATGGAGCGAATTAAAATGGATGCATTCATTGACGGTATTCGAGATCCTGAGACGCGCAGAGCGGTGATGTTGTCACCTAAGGCAACTTTCACGGAAACCATCGCTTGTGCGTTAACAAACGAAACTGCGCAAACCATCATCAAACCAGCAATGAAAATTCGTCGAGTGGAGATTGATTCCAGAATAGACACCGCGCGGGCTACGCCAAGGTTCAGATATGGAAGTGGCAGGATTAAATGCTGGGTATGTGGTAGAATGGGTCACATCTCACGGGACTGTTGGGAGATTAAGAAGAAACGAACAAGGTCGCCATCTCCTATGAAGCGCAGATCAAACGAGGAGCAGGTAGAATCCAGGAAGGAGGGTCGGATGACATTGGAGTCGTTAAAAAGAGAGAGCTTGAAGGAGAAAAAGCTGACTCCCACAATCGATTGCCCCATAACATCCATCCAAGTTTCGAGATTAAAAGGGAGCGGTGAGAGCTTGACAAAAGAAGCCGATATTGAACATCGGAAGGGAAATGCACATAAAAATGCCGACGCGTTATTAAGAAGACCATGTCCCGCGGAATGCAAGGATTGTGGGCATGTGGAGGTCAAGGAAAACATCGTCGATATTCGGCTCATGCAAGCGCTACCCGATGAGGAATGGACTGATGAAATGATCAAGAAGGAGCAATTACGGGATGCTGACCTGTCATTCATCATGGAACATAAGGAAAAGGAACACCGGCCCACATGGAGTGAGATAGCTGACAAAACTCCCGTTGTAAAAGCTTATTGGGCTCAATGGGATAGCCTCCACATAGAAAATGGATGTTTAAAACGAAAGTGGGAAAGCACGGATGGTAAAGTAAAACAATTGTTGGTAGTGGTGCCAAAAGATCGGATAGCGGAAATCCTCAAGGAGTATCATGGAGGAGCAAGTGGAGGTCACCTAGGGATTAATAAAACATTAGCCAAAATTCGCCAACGTTTCTACTGGTCCGGATGTAGACAGTCAGTAGTAGAGTGGTGTCGAAGATGTGACCAATGTGCAGCAGTAAAGGGATCAGCACGAAAAAGCCGTGGAACTATGAAACAATATAATGTCGGGGCACCATTTGAGAGAATTGCAATGGACGTGGCGGGGCCATTTCCGACCACCGAGAGCGGAAATAAATATGTGCTAGTAATAATGGATTATTTCAGCAAATGGCCGGAAGTGTACCCTATACCCAATCAGGAGACAACTACAATAGCTGATGCCGTGGTCAACAATTGGATTAGCAGATTTGGTGTACCGATGGAAATTCACACGGATCAAGGAAGGAATTTCGAATCGGTGGTATTTCAGGAGATATGTCAGATGCTTGGAATCAATAAAACAAGGACGACGCCTTTACACCCACAGTCGGACGGTATGGTGGAAAGATTCAATGGCACATTGGAGGAATATCTAGCAAAAGTTGTGGAATGGAACCAACGTAACTGGGATCGACATATACCGATGTTCCTGATGGCCTACCGATCAGCGGTACATGACACAACAGGAGTGACACCAGCTAAAACCATATTTGGGAACAATCTGCGATTACCGGGAGATTTAAAGTTTGGAGCTGTTCCATCAGCAGCTCTATGCGGACAGGATTACGTCGACCGGATGAAAGAGGAACTCAATGAAATACATCAATTTGTACGGGAGAAAATTCGAATATCAAGTGATCGAATGAAAGCTCGATATGACATACGAGCAAATAATCAAGGCTTCGAGGAAGGGCAATTGGTATGGCTTCACAACCCGCAACGGCAGAAGGGATTATCACCGAAGTTGCAACCCACATGGGAAGGACCTTACACTGTCATTAAAAGATTGAACGACGTGGTTTATCGCATACAGAAAGGACGGAAAGGTAAACCAAAGGTGGTGCATTTAGAACGTTTGGCGCTCTACAGAGGAGGTGATCTGGATCCTGTTCGGGACGAACAGGCTTAGGTGGGGGGTAGTGTTACGGTGACACCTAGATTAGAATAGAATAAGTTAATTTCATTAATTGTTCAATTACGTGTATAATTTATACTCAACATTTAGGCGTATTTCTATACTAACATATTTGCTGCGCATTTAGGATTATTCTAGAAACAAATATTTTGGTATATAAAGGCGCGCGTTGACGTGTATTGCTGAGTATTATTTTAAACGTGATACAGTGAAGGTTAAATAGAAAGATTATTAAAGTGATTATTAAAGCGATTATTAAAGTGATAATTAAAAAGTGTGTTATAAGTGTAATAATTAATTGTGAATTTCGTGTTGTATAATAAATTGTGTTGTGTAAATAAATTGTGTGAGTTAAAATTTGAAGCAGTGTATTTATTCACAATCCAGTGATTCGAACCTTGATTGACAAGGCAAAATCGTAACAATATTGTAATTTTTAGTTCTTACTTATTGTGCCAATTTTTTAACTTTTTTATAAATATCGATTTCGAGAATAATCCCTTCTTCTCTTTATTTTTAACTACTACTACATAGCTTATTTTGAAACTGTCTTCTGTGAGAAAAGAACTGTTTGACACCTCCTTTGTTTTTAAGTTGTGTATATTGGGGTAGATACTTGTACGGCTAGCAATTTGCTAGCCGAAATCCTGGCTACTCAATCAATTTTACCAAGAAAATTTAAATTTCAAATTATGTTTTTCAAAACATTTTTGTTTTTTTTTTTTTTTGCGATTGCACAGTAAATTTCGCGGTTTGAAAAAATGAACAGCAAATTTTTGTGTTGTTTTACTTTAGATCTCGCCTTTAAGATCTCGCGGACTGTGCAGTAGTGCGATATATTTTGCGCTACATACGTAGCTCCGAATGGTTTTTAACAGGAGTAAAGTCAGAATAGAATCCTGTGGTCGCACCATGGGCCACTACTGGTCTAAGTGTGCAGAAGCACCTACTCCAACCTTACCTGACCAAACCTTGGCCTAAGTGGATGTAGATTTTTGGTCTTGATTTGTTGTTTCTCTTGACTTGCGCAACAACTTTGCTGAAGAAAGCATGACGAAAATCTTAATGGTTCAAGAGCTATCAACGTGGAAATGAGTGTATATGTTGACAAATTTTTGACTCAGAGACAAAACATGTCGAAAGCGATATCGCATATAACTCAAAAATGGGAACTAACTTTGAAATGGTACTAGCATCATTGAATTCAGCGTACTCGAATAAGGTTTACCCTCTGGCTGCTTAGCGTGTCACTCTTTTCAACTAGCACAGTGAATTCTATTAAACATGGTGGAAGTTATTGGTATTTATCCTGTTCTGGTTTGTATTATCTTTGGTAGTAGCAAAGGAGTGTATTACGTTTGGAATACCTTGATCGAACGTTTGTGGATGTGAAGAAAAACTAGCGAAATTCGAAGTCGCTTATGAGCGTCCCGTCGATGATATGCTCAGTGGTGCTGATACAGTAAATAAAACCGAGTCCTGAAAACGGATGGTTTTCAACTGTTTAAAATGGTCCTACTTTTCATTATCAGTATAAGAACTCGAAATCAAAGATGAATCTTGTGATCCCATCATGGTGGATAAGTCTTTTAAACATAATGTGTTCCGGCTCTATTGGAAAAACGCAATAAATAACGATTGTTTCAAATTCAAAGTATGCACGGGGAGTTTTCATCCAGAAATCACAAAACGAAGATTTTTAACACTATCACCATAAAAGTTATGATTCTACAACAACTGTGGATTTTAAAGATAGAATTGGGTAATGCGTTACAATCAGACATGTTCCGTTTAAAGGTTCAACTCCATTCTGATCTGAAACAATTTGAAAAATGCAGCAGAAAATCATCTTAATCTACCGCAAAAGAACTAATTGCTACAGAAACCAAAGTAGGGGCTCTAAACCAGATAAAAATTCTTTATCTCGAATTACGTGGTGCTGTTTTGTTTAAAGGGTGAACTCCAAAATATTACAAAACTGAAGCAAGCCTTGGACACACCCGGTTTAAGTAGACTAATGAAACTACAAGTTCTTAATAAGTTTTTTTCGTATCTCCCTATGCAACTTACTAACATTTTCAACTTACAACTCTCGCGACTCGTGTCTTCAACAGAAAGATATTTTTTGTGATTCTTAATTTTACTTTATTTTTCTCCCCGTTGTTGATGTATATGCTGCTTGCTTGGCTCGGTAGTTTGGTTTGATGAAAAAACAACAATAACACAACTTGGAATTGTACTTTTTGTTCAGCAAACAAAATATAAAAAGAAAATGTTAACGAAAATAAAAATTAATGCGTGTATGTACGTTTGTATATATGTAGGTACGTATGTACAAAACATATAATGAAAAGAGGCCACCAAGGCTTTTCCATATGAAATGTTATGCTATACAGCCAATGAAAACAAAAAAAAAAGATGTAATCACAAAATAATACTTATAATAATAATAATAATAATAATAATAACGATCATTAGACCCCAAAGGAGATTAGATACCATACGAGAACAAGAAAATTACTTTCATTCTTTTGAGAATTTTCCCATTTATTGTGACGATATACCAAACAACAAACTTCGGATTTTTCTGTATACATGGGCTCCCTTTATTCCTCGCGCGCGGTATCTTCCTTGTGTTGATTTTTTTTTTTTTTTTTTGCCAGAAAACCATATGAAAATTTTATTTTTCCGTTTTTCTTTCTTTCGATTTTTTTTTTTTTATTTTTTGATACTCTGTTCTTCTGTATTTCAATTTATTTTCGCCGTTGTTTCTATCAGACATGTGATATTACTTGAATGTGTTGTGTCGTTATTTTATTCTTGTATTCCGTTGTTGTTCTAAATTATTGTTGTTTTTGTGTATTTTCATTTTTATTTTCCTTTATTTTCATTTCGGATTCAATAAAAAATAAAACATTAAAGTGAAAAAAATGGAAAATATAAAAAAAAACTACGAGCAATAACGTTGCAATTTTCTTCGTCTTCTTCTTATTTCTTATTTTTTCTGCTTGTGTTTTGTTAGAAGTTATTTTTTTGTACTTTTTATTGGAAGAAAAAAGAAGAAAAACGAAAGAAATGTTGATGATGAAGATGACGACGAACAAAAAAAAACTATATACAAACAACAAAAATACAGAAAAATATAAGAATAACACAAAAAAAACCAGAAGTAGTTTCGCGATCGTCATGACTAAGACGCGTTTTTGTTTCGTTTATTTAAATTATTTTTAAAATAAAATATTTATGTAATTAAATTATTTTAATTGAATTATATAGTTACAAAAAATTGCCTTAATTAACGGTTATTTAAAAAGCATACAAGTTCCTATAATATATGTGATATATTAGATAAAAGAAATTAAATAAAAAAATAAAAACTCCAAGTTAATTTAAAAACTGTAATTTTCCAAAAATATAAAATTTATTTTTTGTGTGATTAGCGCGGCGCAGCGGAGAATAGTGAATATAAAATTTATTGTTACGTTTTTGTGTTATACATAGATGTATATTTGATATCAAACGTGATTTAATGAAATTACAGTGCGTTACAATACTTAATTAGTGTTTATACAGTGCAAATATACGTAAAATATGGGTGGATTATCGATACCAAATAATGGATTAACTGATTTTGCAATCATACCAATGTCTCCCAAGAAGACATCCCCATCGTTTTTATTGCCGGCTCAGCTTTATAAAAGTTTATTTGCCAATGCAATATTACAAAAACCGGCACAGTTCGTTGGAAATGCTAGTGATTATGCTTTTCCACGGAATTTATTATTTTCGTGTGAAAAATCTCCCATTTCTAAAGAATATGACGAACCAAAGGAAGATAAGGTGGAAAGTGGTTGTGAGGAGAATGATGGTTCTAAGAAATTACAAGAAAACGAGGTTAATAAACTATATATTAATTAATTTTTAAGGTCTGGTTTTATTATGTACTAAAACAATACTTATACATTAAAAAATACTTGATATTTTACGCTTTTACGAACTATTCAAAACATATTGAGTACTCATGCTTTGTTCTGAATAAATTTGGTCCAGGGAAATATAAGCTTGAAGCATATACCTGTACATCATTTTAGGGAAATATATTCGGTTTTAAATCCCGTGAGCCAGAAGGATTAATTCTGGAAAGTTCCAAACTCTATTAGACATTTTTCAAGTTAAGAATTCGGTTAGAATTCGAAAGAAAATATTACTCAAAATCCAAACTAGACCTAACTTAACATAAAACAAAATAAATTTTTTGAATGAAAATTAAAATTATCTTAATTTACATAAAATATAAAAAAAAATTATGATTGTGAATACATACCAAAAATTTACACTGTTAAATTAAAAATTATTTCAATTGGATAATCTTTAACATTTATATCTGAGAAGTCCCTGAGTCCCTAATAGTGTCGCTGTAAAGATCAAATAATTTTCTAACGATTTCAAATACTACAAAGTAAATACGAGAAAATCGTAAAACGGTTTACTAAACTTTTTTTAATTCTAAAGAAGGTTATTTTAGACAATGTTTCTACTTTTATATCTTCGATCCTAGCGATGTTCACGGGATCTCACCTATGTGACCGAATAGCTAAATCAAAACCCCACGTGAGTGGTGAACAAGATACATTTATGATGATTTTTAACTAGTCCGGCGTATTTTTAAACAACTTTGATTTGGTTTTTGATTTCAAATTTTCTAATTTTTTAAATGTAATATTTTTTTAAATGTATTTTAGGTTAGCGTATAGACAAAGTTCTAACATTGAAATGAACATGGATAGTTTATGATGATATTTATTGTGCCATACAGGCTACTTCGAAATTCCATGAATTTGAATAAATTTTCAAATTTTATTTCACCGATCCTAGAGATGTTCACGGGGTCTTACCGACATAGATACATCACTCAAAACGCTATGAATTTGGTGAATGGGATGTAATTATGATGATTTTTAACTTGCCCAGATTAATTTTTACGTTGACGGGTATATCACATATATCAGAAATGTTCACGGGATCTCCCGTGACACATTTCTTCAGGCCGAAGTTCTGATTACCTCATAGCCCCTATCACTCTACGTTTATAAATATATACAAACTAAAAAATAAGATTAATCTTGCGAAAGAAATTGGCTTATAAGGTTCACTCTACTTGAGACCTCTTACATATTAATTCCTCCATGATATTTGGTAAATCAGTAAATGTAGAGGCTCAATAACAGAGCTTTGTGGAATAATGGAATGCATTGGAATTATTACATCGCATAGTGTATTGTTTTTATTGGAGAAAATACCAAAATTTCCAATTAAGAAAAAATTGAAAATAAAGAAGTTTTAAATTTTGAAAAACAAGGTGAAAACCATGACATCTCAACCAAGACCTATCCGAATATATGAAAGAGATCCCGTGAACATTTCTGGTATTTTGGATATAAAGGTAAACTTAAAAACCGTAAAGTTAAAAATCATCATAATTAGATCCCGTTCACCACACTCATACGGTTTTGAGTGATGTATCTGACCATGTGGGTGAGACTCCGTGAACATCTCTAGGATCGGTGCAATAAAATTTGAAAATTTATTCAAATTGATAGAATTTCTAAGTAGCCTGTATGGCACAATAAATATCATCATAAACTATCCATGTTCATTTCACTGTTAGAACCTTGTCTACGCTATCCTAAAATACATTTAAAAAATTGTGAACGTCTCAAGGAGCGGTAATAGCAAAATTAGAACGCGGCTTGCTATAAGCACGTTGAGCTGATGCAACATTACTAATGATGTTAACTCCTCCCTTCGTAAAAATTCACATCCCATGCATCAACAATTTAACTGGGTAGGTTGAATTCTAATTTGTACCCGCTTTTGTTCTTTCCTTATGATGGGATATTTAATTCCATTATGAATATCTTCAACTCTTTGCGTTAGGCGCATATTTTGTAATTAGAAAAACTCTCGTTAAAAACTTCCTGCAGAAGTTGAATATACTCCTTCAGAATTTTGATTCCGTTGACGATCGTTGGATGCAATTGCTCCTTTAGACCCTTGCATTAAATATCTCCGGCAAGCTAATATAGTGTCTGTGGTAAAAGGGATGAGGCTGTTCATGGGCATAAATATCCTGTCCTTTCTGAAAGATGACAACTGAATACATTGATGGGTGCATTACTATATCGAATTAGGTTGGTAGAATCCTTTTCCGCACTGTGAATAGTTCCAGTGGTGGAACCGGTGTGTTCGCTTCCCAGTCTTGACAGAGCGTCAGCTACTTTATTGGTACAGCCAAGTTTGTTAATAAGCCCGTAATTATATTTCTCCAACCCAACTTTCTAGCGCTTCAATTTAGCATTGTAGTTCTTATTACTTAGTGTAAACGTTAGCGGTTGGCGGTCTATCAGAATTTTGATTTATGTAGTTGCGAAAATTATCCAGTGCCCATATTATGTGCAGCATCTCCTTTTCATTTGGTGCATACTTTTCTTCGGTCTTATTCAATGACCTGGAAATGTTATAGGTAATTGGCCGGTGTTCCCGATATCTGCTTGATATAATACAGCGCCAATGGCGAACAAGGAAGGGCCAGTAGTAAGCAGAAAATGTTTGTCAAAATTTAGGAAAATCAATATCTCCGTGAAGACAAGAGCTCTCTGATATTACGAAACGCTCCTAACTCTTTCTGATTCAGGTCAATCTACACTTTCTTGGATTGCAATGCTTTGATTTGCGCATTTTCTCACCTCGTTAAGTTGGCGATTTTGAATAATCAATACTTTTTTTATCCAGCTTGATGCCCTTGTTTGTTATGAGGTAACCCAGACATTCCGTTTCTTTTTATAAGAACTCTGTTTTGTCGATATTTACGCAAAAGTTGGCCTTCTGTAGTTTCAAAAGTTCTTTCTCGACGTTGGCTAGATGTTTTTCTGCAGTTTTCCCGCCGCAGACAATAATGTCGTCTATATAAACATAACAGAGATTACTAATGGATTCCTTCAAAACATTATTATCATCCGTTGAAAGATTACGGATGCGTTTTTTAATCCGAACGGGAGCCTTAGAAATTCATATTTTCCTTTCATGTTGTAAAATGAGGTCTGCGGAATATCAGACTCTTCCATTTTAATATGGTGACATCCTGAAATCAGATCAATGGTGGTAAAATATTTGAAATTTACGACATTTGCTAGTGTATTTGAGATATCCGGAATGGGATAGGAATCTGATGTTGTCACTGCAGTCAACCTCTTGAAATTGACTACCATTCGTTACTTTGGAGAGTCCTATAATTACGACTTCCGAAGAGTAAGCAATTTGCTTGTCCACTGCCTGCCTCATGCTGTATGGGTACGGGTATGATTTGGTGTATATCGGTTCCTCACCGGTGGTTTTGATTTCATCGCGTACTTCGGCGTACTTTGTGTAATATTTTTTAAGTGTTAGGTAAAAGATGGCCATCCCATGTTTTCGATCAACAAATGCGCCGCGTTGTTTTTGAAGAATGGTCCGCTAATTTTGTGAACAATTTTGGACCTGTTTTGAAATTGATTCTCTGTTGGCTTGCCATTAACTGCCAAATCGGTTAACTTGGCATTAACGGCTAACTCGGAATTTATAAAATTCTTAATGGCTCCAGTGTTGATGAGGAACTTTAGGCTATTTTCGTTTTTCCGTATTTCCGGTACTCTAGGTATGGTGCGCTAGAGAGGCTCTCATCAATAAAATGTCCATCATTGGAATTCTTGTTTTCGGTGTTGTCGTATGGTAGTAGTTTCGTTGTTGTTTTCTTGGCTTTTGGAGATGAGAATATTCCCGTTTTGCTACCAGATTATCCTGAGGGGTGGGACGGTTGATATAATTTACTTGTAGCATTTGAACTGATGGATCAAGATCCATCGGTGCTGGCGTTTCAGGATAATTGAATTCCAATTGCCATAAGCGATGCTGTAGCTTGGATACTGAATGTTGTATGCTATCTTTCTCCGTTGAAATAATAACGCGTCAATATTTTTGGGTGAAGGTACTACGTGTTTATCGAAACCATTACAACACTGTTGGTATTTTTTCTGCGGACGACCATGTTCCTGAAACTAAGAATCTGAATTTGAGGGAATGAACACGTCCTGTGCTCGATTAGGATATATTTTATAACGCTACTTTTGTTATTTTCAACATAATGATGATGATTGATTTTTGATGGACAAAAATACCGACAAGTAAAGTAATGGTTTGATAAATACTATAGGATTCTGTTCTTTGAAAGCAAGCGTTAAATGTTGGTTTGCTGAGTTTAAACGTAGCCTAACAGACACCGATGATGCTAAACGTTCTAGTCGCCGAACTCGACAGTTATTCCAGAAAAGATAAAAAAGTACAAAAAATCCTTTCTAGACCGTAAAGCGCAGTTGCGTGAGATAGCTGTCACTTTAAAGATATCAAAGGGCAATGTATACCCTACATATTTTACAAAATCAAAACCCTAGAAGGGCTTCGGCTGCCTCTGTGTACACCTAGGAAACACTTAGACAGCTGTGTCCACGTCGCGGGGGCCAGAGCTGAATATAAAAAATACGGAATATTATACCTCTGCGGTGGTACAGAAGCGGGGATGCTGACAAATCTACACTTTTTAGAGGCCGGCCCAACGGCTTCTGGGGTGAGCCAATTATTGTTTAACCCATTTGAATTACGAAACTTCAAATTATCAAGATCTTCAAATTGAAATATCTTTAAGTTCGCGAAGGGAAACGCCAAACTCCATGAACAATTAAGAGAAATAAAGGAATTTAAAACTAAATTGGAAGAAGAATTTACAATTTTAAAGAACTAGAATGAAAATTTCAAAAGGTAGTTCAAACACGTGTAACACTTGCGACGACACCTAATTCTGCAATCGATGATGACATTAATCCATTCCATTCGGATAAATTAGAAAACGAAACAAATTGGGTGAAATTGAATAAAAGTCCAAGTAAGAAAAGGAAAACTCAACACTCAGCAAAATTGGCAAAAACTTTACCATGAACTTCGTTTCCTAGAAACCAGTGAATCATCAATAAACAACTAGCTCTAGAACAAGAACCAGCTAAACCAAATGAGAAATCACCTCCACCAATAAATGTCGTTGGAATAAAATTCTCCACTAAACAATGGCGTCTGAAAAAGTAATGTTACAGATTCTAGAACCTATAGAGCTTTGGCCACAAAGATCAATTCCAAGGAGCATCAATGGTTTACCTAACAAAGTTATGGCTAGAGGTCTCCACCAGGAGATCAAATCAATAAATGAATTCTCACACTGTTTACGCTCACTTTTAAATACAAATAATGCATGAAATGCGCCGGAAAGCATCACGCCCAAGTATAGGCCCAGTTAGTAAATATATTGCTGCAAAATGTCTTAATTGCAAGAAGCCACTTCCCGCAAACTAGGGGAGCTAAAAACTTTAAGAAATAAAACAAACTTTCACCATAGAGGGAACAAAACATCCTGCTAATAAAACGGGAGAATGCGAAAAAACCAGTATTTTCGGAGAACACTGCCCCAAGATTCAACAGTGCTCCAAAAGGCGAGTTCCTTCTGATTGAGTTCCGTCCCAGTGGCACTATTCTGATAATTCACCGGGAATAGGGAACTGGGGAAAGATTTTACATAGCTTTTATCTATAAATGTTTTTCTGGCCTACTGAGTTAGATGTATGTAAATATTTGTAGATTTGTAAAAATTTTTCCATAGCGAAATTATCAGGAAAAGTTATTCCCAATTTTATTTTTTTTTTCAAAAAAATTGCCATTAACTTTTCACCTTAGTATGCCAAAATAATTATTTAAATAGAATTTATATGTAAATTCTTTCCCCAGTTCCCTATTACCGCGGGATTACCAGAATAATGCCACAGGTGGCCATATTCCAAAATTTCGTCCAAAATCCATTTAAAAATCCCATTTTCATCCAGCATACCCAATCCCATAAAAATCAGTTAAGAATTGGTCTTCTTCCGTTCCAAGTGGCCTAAATCCAGAACTTCTTCCAAAATCCATTTATGAATTTATTTCCATCCAACCCAATCCCATCATTATCGGTTAAGAATTGGGAGCACTGAATTTGTTTTCCAAAAATTTACTCTGCAAAAAATTGACGATGAAGTATAAAAAATTGTGGTTGACTCGAAGAAAGTTGTGAATGAACTAAAAAAAATTGAATATCATTTGCGAAATCGTGAATTTGAAGTACAAAACCTATAAAATATCCGTAACGCCAAGATGTGACCCATGGTTCATACATAGAATAATTTCATCATCTAATTCTTTGCCAAAGTTAATATTTACTGATGCCCGTCACATATTGTGACAACAATATCATTTTGCAAAACCAATCCAAATTTGTCAAGTCGTTGATCAATTAGTTCCCTCATTTTATATGAATCACAACTTCCGTGCATGCGGATTAACCCCAAATTTATAAATTCCAAACCGGAATTATAAAGATTCAGGTTCAGGTGTTTTCTGGCCCATATGCTGTATAAGATAGCGGAATCCTGACAGTGGAAAATAAGAGATTGCGCTACTCACCGCAAGTGGCAACACTATCACTAAAGAGAATTAATTTTGTTATGTAATTACCAGCGGAAATTTTTCATTCATTATGTACCACTCTTTTCACTAAATAAAATATCTCAGCGGAATAAAATATTAAAAGTGATCCTTAAAATGGCAAATTGATTGATCTCCGAAGTAAAGGAACTCGGTATATAAAATATTGATATTTAACAATAATCCGTCTATGCGCCATTTCTTCCACTAGTAACCAATACTTTCGGTTGTTTTCCTAATAGCCTAGGTCATACTGAGACTCGATTTTCTGCGGCCATATAAGTGATTTTCAGTTTTTGACCAATATCTCAAAAACTTCTACTAGTAACCAATAGTTTTGGTTAATTAAATATTTTTGAAACAAAGTTAACACTAAACCTACCATGCGCGGTCAAATGACCGTTTTAAAAATTTCGTTTAAAATTTCTCGCATACAACATTACTTTATCATCATGTGGCTTATTATCTTTTCCTAAAATATACAAACAACCTATTTTACAATGTTTACAACTTTTTTTATTGTTTAATTTCCGAAAACAAATTATATTATATCTAGTCTACTTTACTAAAATACATATGTTTTTTTAAAGCGGTCATTTGACCGCTCATGGTAGGATTAGGTATACATGAAATGTCGGTATGTTTAGTGTTAAATCGGAAAATATTTTTCCCTATAAAAATTATATGGAACAAAAGATTCCCAATTAACTTTGTTTTGAAATTTTTTGCACTAAACTTATTCCTTCAGTAAGCCAGAAAAATGCAATTTGGACAAAAATGACATGAAAATATTTTTCCCAATTCCCTATCCCGAGGGAAAACCAGACTAATACCACAAAAGATGGCGAATAAAACTTGTTCAAACAAACTCTGCTCACGTAAACTTCACCAACAGAAAAAGCATCTGCGGATACCAGTAAAACTGAACTCTCAGTTCAGTATTAGTGGTCAGTCTCTCACGAATAGGGCAACATATTTAGGCATGACTCTAGAGACGCGAAACTTAATTGAGAAGAGCATGTCAAAAAAAGAGTTAAAAATTAAATATACAGATGTTAGGGAGAAATTCTAAGCTAACTTTGCATAATAAATTGTTAGTATACCGAAAATGGATTTCATCAGTGAAGAAATACGCAAACACACGAGAAAAAGTATGCTGAGATGCGTAGTATGTTGGATGAGTCAAACCCAGTAAGCCGGCTAAGAAGAAAGATGCCACTTTATCTGCTAGATCTAATCTGGATCGACTAAAAATATAATAAAACTGTAAAAAGGGACTAGTCAAACGGTTTCAACCCTCCAAACAAGAATAGAAATTTTGAAAGATAAATTACTCGATAATTTGTAAATCAATTGTATTAAACAGATAGAAGTTAAAAAAAAATCATAAATTAGGATCTAGTAAGAGTAAAAGTAAATCTAGTCCCATAATCTGATGAAAAATTGTTGGTAATAACTTTAAACCACATTCCACTTAGAAATAATCGAAGCACTTTATAATAAACTTACGTGTGGCATTGACAACACATCAAATTTTGTATTCGTATATTCGCCGGCTATCTTATTTTGAATCTAAAAACTCATTTCGTTGACATCAACGTTTGTTGCAGCCAATATAACACGTTCGCTCAACCGAATATGATTTTTGTAATTTTGAGCAATGTTTGGGAGCACCATCTTGATGAGTTCGGTCTTTCATTCAGTAAAGTGACAAAAATTGGCAGGGAATGTAATGTATTCAGACGATGTGTCAACAGGAATTTTTCCATTACCAAAGTCGAGCAATTGTTTGGAAAAAACTTGTCCAGATTGGTCGCTCTGCAATTCATCCGAGTTACTTAATTTGAGTGTTTTGTGAGTGGCACATATCCATAAAATGGACAAGTTCATCAGCTGGTATTGATGTGGAATCACTGGTAATGTTTGTCGAAAATCACCTGCCAATAGAATCATTGCACCACCAAACCGGTTTCAGTTGCTTCGTAAATCTTGCATCGTGTGATCTCAAACGATCAATTTGCTTTGCTGCCACACTTTGATCATCGCTGAATTCCTCGAAAGTTTCTTCATTAGTTTGCCATGTTCAATGGCAACCTGAGTGCTGAATGAGCTGTTCAACCGCCTCCTAAGAACGTAGCTGCAATACCTGATGAAGCAAGTACCAGTGCAATTCCATTCTTCGATGGAATCGGTGCCAAAATCAACGATATTAAAAATATTTTGCCAGTTCCTGTTTTGCGTTCAACACGCAATGATTAACAATTAAATCCATGAGTGATTCTAATTTTTTTTAACACCCTTGCGGTGATGTCGTGGCTTTCAATGGGTGATTGATCAGGAAATAATTCTTGTCGAATTCCTGTCCACTGTGTATTGGACGTGAACATGATAAACAAATCTGGTGTGTCATAAAGATGTACATGTTGCTGGAAGAATAGTCATTCTGTCGACATTTTTTGTTAGTTTCGGCGCCTGTAAATAAATGTTTGTGTTGATAAGATAGAGTAAAGTTGTGATTAAGGTAGTAACGGTAGTTTGGTTATTTACCTGTAACTGGGTTAATCATCTTCATTGAAAAATGATACCCATCTTCACCTTGTCAAAATAAGGTAGGATATTGTAACACATCATATGGTCGATGTGTTTCGGACACACGCTGCAGTTGATCGTTCCGCCGATGTCTAACAATATCTCGGGTTCGTTTCATTTCATCAATGACGTCACACTTCTTGCGTGTTGTCCTGCAGGCGTCTTATCGGCTCAGATAACAATTTTATGGTTATCAGCATGGGGTCTTGAATAATGCAACCAATTCGTTGTGATGATGGAAAAATGTTTGGAGTTGTTCCACAATTGGTCTTTTCACCGAATTGTGGTGTGCATAACGCTGACCGACTTGTCTTGATGAATCGCCCATATAATAAATTTGCAAAAATTTGTAATAATCACTATCCGGCGTTGGCAATAAGGAACCTGTTCGATGATATATTTGAACCTGAATCTGCAAGGGTAAACAAATGCTATATAGATAATTGTATAGCGAAGTGTTTGTACCGCCATGTGGCTGGCAAAATTCGTTGGCATTGTCATTCTCTTATCAACTTCTACAAACACACACTTCTGGTTGCTTTTGGAAATTCACAGCTACGAACACGTACTTTACACCAGCCCAGTATACTTACTTGTACTTATTTATTGTACATACTTATACTTACTTGCGCCAAACGACGTCATTTGAAAGCAATTATTGTATTGCTGGATATGAGTCAAAAAATGTTTAGAATCTGGCTCATTTCCGGAAACCAATTAATGTAATAGCTCTGGTGGCGGTTTCAATGGCGTCAATATTTTTTTTTATTTTGCTGGCGAGAATTGCTGGCAAGAACCAAAATTCAACTTAAAATATAAAAATTGACACCCTTAGTTTTTATGTATAACCATGTATACCACGTGTTAGTCTCTCAAAGCTTACCAAAAATCGATATTGAATTAAACGTTGAGACTTTGATTAAAAAATCGTAACACACTTTGATTAAAAAATTTATTTATAAACACACTTGGATTAAACTTATACAAAAAAAAGATGAATGAAATCGGCAAAGTCGTTTTCAAGTTATGGCGTGACCAAGGGGAATAGGGATTCATTTTTATAGACCACTTAGTACTTATTACATAACAAGACATTTGCGATTCTAACAAGTTTAATTTTTTTTATTCTTTTTTATTTCAGAAATCCGAAACAGCAACAATTTTGTGGGGAGGAAATAATGAAACAGGAATTACAACTACACCAACCAATACGTTAACTGACAATAATCAACCAGAATCATCTAATCAAACAACAAACAATAGTGATAATAGTGGTAATAATAATATAAATAATAGTGGCAATAGTAGTTCTAGTGACGAAGAAGAGGAGGGTGGTGAAGCAGACGGTAATAGTGAAATAAATATCGCGAGTGAAGTAAATAATAATAACGTAGTCACAACGGATTCAAATACAACAATTGGTTTGGTCACGTTGACCGGGGCCCCAGTCTTGAGTAGTGGTGCGTCAAGTGTTTGCGGTGGTAACACCATTTTACAAACCAATCAATCTAATCCAACTCAAGGTTTAGTGCATTGGATGAGTGCTGTAATGGCGGAACACATAAATACAAATTCACATCATGATCCTACGGTTGGAATGCATTATATGTGGAACGGTACAGTAGATGTAAGTATATAAATCTCGCATATTTTTAAAACTTAAGATGGGAATACGCAGTCAAACCTAAAACAATTATAAGAAAATGTAACAACATTTTTGCGCAAATTTATTTCTACGCCCCTTTCTTCTCATTGCAATTTCAAAGTAATTTTTCTTGTTCGCTTTACATGAGTGAAGTTATAGATGTTATTTTAGCTTTAATTACACATTTCTCTAAAAGGTTGTGTTGTCATGAGATTTTTTTTTTTAATTACACGAAACGTGAACGACGTACGTCAACGACGAAATATAATTGGGATAAATGGATTATGGTATTTTCAAAGGTCAAATATAATTAGATTTAGAAATGATACGGCCTCCAAATGTTGGAGTGTGAGGAATCTCTGTGGCAAAGCTGTTTACCCTTGCGATTTAACTGGCAATTTAGCTATACATATTGTGTTCATTTAGTTGCAAGAAGGTTGACCCCAATAATAATGATAACATTACCTGGAAATATTTTGCGTACCTTAACATTTCCCATATAACATATAACGTCCTTTTTTTTAAAATATCACATAAAAATTTTTCATCGGCATATCAATATTTTTGTTGATTATGATTATTGTTTTCGGTAATCCATCCATCCCTGAACCCAAAAAATCATCAAATTTTTTTCGTACCCGAACTACAAAGCGGGTGAAATCATCTATCCCATGACACAACCAACCAACCACACACACCATTCAATTTCTTCCTCTTCCTTAGTCTCTATTCCATGTGTCAGTGATAAAATGTATGTATAGAACACCAGAAGCATTACACATATAGAAAAAAAAATTGCGAATAAATTCAACTTCAACCGAAAATAATAAAAAAAAAAATGGAGAAAAAAACACCTCGCGGCTATGTAATACTACACAGAGTATAAAAAGCACGAAAATTGAGGAACTACACAAGAGTGAGAGATACATATACACTCTGTGTATGTTACAAAAAAAAAAAAAAAAAAGTTGAGCGAGAGAATCTGATTGAAAAATCAATAGTGGCAGACACTGAGAATTTTTTTTTTTTCACCACGAATTCAATTTTTTTTTTGTGCTGGTGCTACTAACTCTACTGAATTGAACTGTACAACAATTTTTTCCTGTCTATCCTCTTTATTGAATTCAATTTGTGCTACCAAAAATATAAAAAAAAACTCACAAATCGAATTCAATTTGATTTTGTCCGATTTGTGGTATGTAATTTGATTTGTTTCATCACACGTGGAATTTTATTTGATATGCGTGCTTTTAAGCAAAGCTTTTGCTGCACAATAAATTCAAATTTTCCTTTCGTTGTAAATTTATTATGTTGAGGACAATTATAAAAGAAATAAACTCCAGTAGATTTCTGCACTTAGCTTTAACAAAAAAAATAAAACAAATATAAGAGCTTTTTTACAACACAAACACCACCCGATCAAGCTGTTGCTTTTCCAAATCTCTTTTTCCAACAGTTTCTTTTTACTATGTGTATTTACATAAAATTCAAAATAGCATATAAAATGAAAATTCAAAATTGAAATATACTTTTATTGCTTTCACAAAGCTAAAGATAAAAAATAAAAATAAAAAAATGTTTCGCTCAGAATTTTTATTTTTGGGGTTAAGCTATTTTTAGAAAATTGTGGAATGTTAAAATGTTGGATAATTTTTTGTGCGAAAGTTGAATTTAAATTTACGTGGAAGCAGTATCACACAAAGATGTTAATAGAGCGTGATGTATGTGTGACACGGTTTGCGAATAAGCTAGAAGCCTGATAATGTGCGTTACATATCGTTGAGAACGTAAATTTCATATTTAAGCGCAATTCCATATTTTAGATGGTTATTCCGTGGTACTACTAACAGAACCGGCCTCAATTTGCACAACGTCAAGTGTAAAAAATTTGTTTCAGCGTAGAGAATGTCGACAATTTGTAGAGAATATAGAGGATTTTGTCGTAGAATCCAGTTTTAACAATTCATAAATGCTTTAATTATTCTACAATAAGTCATCTCCTTCTTGCACACACTTCTATTAAAATTATGCAGATCTCAATAAACCAGCTCTACCCGTGATTATGTTCTTAGCGTCTTCTATTATAGGTTTCTCGCTTGTGTAACCTCTGACAACCTCTTACTTAATCCCTCAACGTTTTGTTTGGATAAGGCCGAATGAATTGAGAGAACACGTAGGTTACACAGAAAACAAAATGTATGTAGTTTCTTATCTGAAGCCACGTCCTTAACATTTTCGGATAGAATTCAATCCTCTTGCATTCTCTTGCTATATGCATGCGACAAGGCTTGTTTACCATAACATTTTTGAAATGTTAGTCGTTATATGAGTCCCGTATTTTTTTTCCAAACTGACCTTAGTTGTGACACATTTATCTTCTTTGATAAAACACAAAACGAATTAATAAACTCATTAAACACAATCAATATCAGAAGTTTATGGTAAGACCGATGGAAGATCAGGACCATTTTCTGTGCATCTCTAATGCAATTGACCATATTGCTTTCAACTGGTAGTACTTATAGGGTTTCTACTGAGAGTAACGAAGTCAACAACCATTACTTGGCGTTTTTATTTGAAGTTAAAACCTTGAACTTGCCAATGACTATCCAGTAATTCTTAACGGCGATAACGATATATATTTTGTAATGCAATTTTAACCAGATAGCCGCTCATCTTTCTAGCTTGCGTAGTTTTCATGGCATCCACATGTCTTCTTATTGCCTTGAAAAGTTTTACTTGTTTCACTCTAATTGGGTCTGGAAACCTTGTAATTGGGGATGAGTTAGATGTTGGATCAACCCGATTTACTTTCTTAAAAAAATTTCACTTTTTTCATTTTATATCTAAACCGTCGACTTCTACTATACTTAACTCCCTTCAACTTCTCCAAAGTGCATTATTAATTTTTATTTTTTTTTTTCTATTTTTTCTTATACTCTTTTCCCGCAAGTGAGCCTAAGTGAAGCCGAGTTCATTGTTGTGTTCATTCCGTTCGTTCCGTTCGTGGTGTTTTTTTGTAAACCAATAGGATTGGTCGCAAGTGACGATATATTTCTTCAGTATTTTTTTCATCAAGTTGATCTATCTTCAACTTTTTTACCGAAGGAACATGGCAAGAAAGGGACGACATGATATATCCCTTTTGTGTTTTACTAACACAACTGTGCGAGTAGGGCAAAAGCACCATGTCAAAAATTTATTTTTGCACGTGTTTTCAACCAACTTACAGATTTGTGAATTCCTTTTTAACTTATTTTCGTGCGAAAAAAACACTCTATCTATACACACAGTTGTGTTGGTTTTACTTCAAATCAAGCGAAATTTTTTATCAACAACGCCATTACATACTATGGTTTTTTACTCACACATTTGTGTGGGTTGGACTAAAATTGAGCCAATTTTTTGTTTTCTTGGCTGAAAAAGGGATATAATAGTAACAAACAAACACTTTTTCGATATTTTTATTTTGTAGGCAAGTACGTTGTTCATTTTGTGTTTTGATGATTTGTTTATGAAATTTTTCATTATTTTTGTTTATAAAACACTCCAAAACTGTAGTGCCAAAACGCCAAAACGCCAAATTACAAAAGTCAAAATTGTTTTTTTTCGACGATAGGTGAAATAAAATTGTTCTGTAATTTTTTCATTAACAATGAACCCAAAAAATAATACTGCAGAAAAAATACAGAACGAAAGGAACGGAACGAACACAACGAACTACAACAATGAATCCGCCTTGAGCCTACGGAAATCACAACTTACACTCGCCTCTGTTAACATACAGTTAGCCCCAAGTTCATCACTTACTATACGGATTTTCACTAGATTTTTGATACAAAAATTTTAAAAAAATTTCTGAGTTGAGATTTTAGTAAAGATCCCCAATTTTTGGTCACTCGTACTTAAAATGAAAGAGTGACCATGGGACCACATTATGGAAATTTTTTTTTTTTGTCTAGTTCTTTTGTATCTTCTTTTGTAGCTTGTATCTTGAAATTCGTGGGAAATTTGCTAAGGGTACTTCAGACGCTGTTACACAATAAATGATCATTTAACCGAGTATCTTATATTGAAAGACAGAGGAATCTCTATCTAACTGTCATGTCCCATGCACCGATGAAGTGGTTTTGCCACCTGCACAGTGGCCCTCCAACTGTCTCGGTTCATCGCAGTCCTCGGACGATCGAATCCAATAATTGATCGCTAGGAATCATCATGGGATTGCCATATGGCAACAAGCAACATGCATGTGAGTTCGCCCCCTGATTCGAAACCAAATACATATAGATGTAAATTTTCTCATTTTTTGCTTTAGTAATACACCTCGTTCTCATATTTAACAGTTAATTTTACAAGTTTCGTTTGACGTTCATAGAGAGAAGATTGTGAAATTAGGAGGGCACAAAAATGTTATAAAAAGCCTCATAATGGCGTACCAAAGAAAGTAAATATAACAATATAATTATTTATGTACGGGAATTGAAAGTAGGGTGTTGTAGTTGTATGAGTAATTTGTTTGTATATGAATTACGTGATTTTGTGGACAATTTAATTTTTATTGTATTTTTTCAAATTTTGCCACGACGTGTACATATGGCTACGCCAGGAACGATAGGTTACAGGATTTATAGATCTGTTTTATTGTGTAAAATATATCTTGTTAATTTTCTCTTTCCGCTCAATACGTTCTCTTAGAAAACTGACCCTTCAAGAAGCTCTTCATTATTTGGATGAGCTTAATTCCGACGATGAAAATGATCTCTCATGCAAACTACATACTTTGAGTGTTCAACGATAAGGAAAAAGGCGGCATTCCAGACAGTGTGTTTCCGGACCACAGTTAAGATCAGGCTGTGAAATGGAGAACATCTTGAGAATCTGGAAATGGGTAGAGAGAATTTGGATCACATTCTTGAAAATAGTGTTTTGACGAATGTGCTCAATAACATCTTTAAATTTATCTGGTAGTTCATTACATACTTCTGAACCCACGAAACAACAGCTCACAAGTCATTATCCCCACATTTAAGTCGTGTTCACCAATCTTCAACCAACTGTCCTTTACCAACATCCAGTAAGAACACTGTATTTGTAAAAATTTAAAACCACATGAACAGTTTGAGAAATTTATAGATGATATTTTACTTCAGAATATTTGCAACTGTTCAGAGGTATATGCCACTTACCGATAAAAAAAATCGAAGATTGCTGTTAAGAGTTTATTTTTATTTTTGTCTCTACAATTATGTTACTGATAAATTAGGGAAGTTGAGACGTAATACCAATCTTATCAAATCGAAAATGTTGTCTGTTCTGTGCCTAACAGAATTTATCCTTTGATGAAAGTATGATTGATTATTTTGGAAAGCACGGATGTATGCAGTTCATAAAAAGAAAGCCTATACGTTTTGGATATAAGGAAAGGCCTTTATGTACTCCCAGCGAGTACATTATACATTTCGATGTATATCAAGGCAAAAATCCACGATCAAACTCAAGATATGAAGAACTATTTAGTAAACGTACTGCTCCCCTTGTCAATATGTTTGTTGATTTTGGCAGTAAAGTCCAAGAATTACCGTTTTCATTTTACTTTGATAATTTATTCACGAGCTTTCCGTTGTTGGCTTATTTGAAAAATCGGGGATATAATGGAACTGATACTATTCGTGAGAATCGAATCTCGAAAAGTAGTCCGATTCCACATAAAAAAAATTCAAGACAAAACCACTATACTATACAACTATACAAATCCATCAAAATGAACGAAACCAGGATTCGTCTTACGAAATGGGATAATTCAGTCATTTCCATGCTATCAACACATTTAGGTTCCACACCAATATCGATTGCATCTCGCTATTCCAAACATGCACGGAAGAAAATAGGTGTCAATCGTCCTTGTGTTGTATCAGAATATAATCAATAGATGTGTGGGGTCGATTGATTTGACTAAAACGTTGCAGCTCACCGTATCGCTTATCGTGGCAAAAAGTGATGGATCTCCATCTTTACACGGATTATCGATGCTTGTGTGCAAAATGCATTACAGCTTCTTCTGTGTATAAGTCCGGATATGACACAAACGCAATTACAATTTATTATTGCAAGCATTTTGGAGATCCGCTTAAGTCGCATAGTAGCGTTTCAAGTTTAAAGCGCCGTTCGGAGTTTACCACATTAGCTATTTCACTCTTTGCTATAACTAGGCAAACCACCTTGTTATACCTCTAAAGAAGAAGAGACGCTGTGCGGACGACCTACGTAAATCGATTATTCGAACTGCTTGCACTAAGTGCGTCAAAGGTCTTTGCTTGCATTGTTTTAAGCCTAACCATACTAATGCCTATTTCATTAGTAATCATTAATTACCTGTCAGTACTATCTGAATAAAATAAAAACTTAATTACTACATAATCTTGCTATTTTATTAAATTGAATCCATGAACAAACCGATTAACTATGTGGCACTAACCTGTAACATTTCAGTCCTGGCGTTGCCATGTGGAAACCGGACCCCCTGAGGACACTGAGACCTTTGAAAAAAAATCTGATGATACAATTTTTCTAATTTTGATGTAGAAGTTGAGCATCTAAAACATTTTTGAAAAATTCGAAAAATTAACGTTCAGGATGATTCTGGATTTATAATAATTTAACAGAATTAATAAAACTCAAAACAAATATAATTTTTATTTATGGTGGGCGTAAATAAAACTTTTTGTCGTAAAATCTTGACCATCATAGTTGCTGCACGCTGTAAAACAATAATAAAAAAAATGTCACAATTTTTCAAAATGTTTGTTTTTTTTTTATCTAATTCGCTCGTGTTGCGTTATTCTCAGTTCCAGGAGATATCCATAATCCATTGAACCCGACAGTATAATAATTTGTTAAATTTTCTAACCAAACATTTGGGTTTTAATACTTAGCTTTAATTTATACTTAGTGACATCTTTTGATTGGCTTATTAATTGCGAAAAGCTTTATAAAATCGAACCAAAGCCGTTTTTGAAAATTGTTCAACAACAACGTTGAACTAGAATCCAAAACGCAATAACCCTCATATTACATTGCTACTCCAAAAGCCTTTTTAACGAACGTTTGTTTTGGAAAAATAATGCTGAAAGGGATTGCGGTCTGCATCATTATTAGATCTAACGTCGGATATGCTAGTGGAGTGTCTCTTAGAGACCATGGCGTGATCGATTTGGTTTTCCGTTCTTCTTCTTTCACAAGCGAAACTGCGAGCGAACGTCAACCCCTTCGTAACCCCGATTTTTATTGTATTTGATAGTAAAGAATCATTTCTTATGAAAGGGGCAGGATGGAAAAATGATTTTTCACCACCTGATTAAGATCGCTAATGTAAATGAACTAATCAGCAAACCTGATATAAATTTTTACTCCACTTTTTAATAGCCATGTTCTTTAAGCTATCAGAACCCATACAGCAGAACATTACAAGATAGTATGGACAATTATAGGCTAATAATAGGCTAATTAAATGCTGTATTAAAAAATTTTAGGCTCCATGCTTTCCAACTAAAACACGGGTTCTGCTAGCTTTAGAAAAAATTAGCAGAACCCTTACCGAAAAACGGCTCATTATGGGCTAATCAAATGCCCCAATAAAAAATGTTGGGCTCCACTAGTTTTTGATCGAATTTCAGGTCATTAGGTTCTGCTACTTTAAGATCAATTTTTTCAATGGGGCTTTTAATTAGGCCATAATGAGCCTAATTTTTTTTTGTTTTGGGCCGATTTTGGATTTTGGGTAGCGCTTAAGTGATATAAAGCCTTATGTTTTCCCTAGAACGAGCAGAATAAAAAATATTAGATAGAGCACTTAAGTAGCCTAAAATTAACCTTTAATTTCCAATTGGTTTTAAATCGCTTTTCGATATGGGTTCTGCTAACTTTTTTCTAGAGCTAGATGGAGCCAAAATTTTTGAATAGAGCATTTAATTAGCCTATTTAATTATTCATACTATCTTGTAATGTTCTGCTGTATGGGTTCTGCTAGCTTAAGTGACGTTAATAATCACACTTTTCGTTAATTAAGTTCAATTCGATAATTTTAATCACTTCATATGAAATTAAACTTCTCTAAACAGCTTTTAACCAAGTTTTGAGATTATGAGTAATAATTACGTGTTTGGCATCCATTAATGCTCAGTTAATGGCTGGCAACGGAGTAAAAGTAAGGACGAAAAAAGCAAACCGTGAAAGAGTAGGAACCAGAGTTCCTTGGTCCCAGAACATATTGCAGGTTTTGCAGATTGCAAAATAAAAAATAAAAAAAATACTTAGTTTAAATTTTAGATGAAAAACTTGATCCAGATTTTTTTTTTTCGTTAAATGGGCCAATTGTCAGTTTGAGCATTTGACAATTTTTTACCGAAAAATCACTTTTTCCGACGAAGCTCATTTAGGCGGTTATGTAAACAAGCAAAATTGCCGTATTTGGGGCACAGAAAATCCACAACTGACAATTATGAAGCCAATACACCCAAATCGAGAGCCTGTTTGGTGTGGAATATGGTCCAAAAGTATCATAGAGTCATTCTCTGAAAATGTGTGAGGAGCCGCACTAACAGTCAATGACGACCGTTATCTTGCCATGTTAAGTGGCTTTTATTACCTACGATTGAAGTGGAAGATTTGGCCGAGATTTGCTTTCAACAGGACGGCGTCACTGCAACTTCTCTTTTAAAACGAAGAAGAAAGTTTTAGTTGTTTTCGAAATCAGGTTTTTAACTTTTATCAAATTTAAAGTTAATTACATTATTGTTTCAATTTAACCTCCATCAAAAATGCTCGGGATCGACCCTATTTTATTATAGCAACCTGAAAATGATGTACAACATAATTTAGCACAATCACAAAAGTGCGACAAACAATTGTTGGAAATGAATTCAGAGAAGAATAATTGTAATATCAACAATTTTACACGGAAACAATTCTACATTGAACATTGAACGGAAAGCAATTAGCAAGGTAACACATCTTCGGTTAAAAAATAAAACTGTATCGATATTAAGCGGATTATTGTGATGAGGAGCTTAATTTATTTATATCAAACTGAATTGTTATAATAATTCGAATATTTCGGAAAAACAGGGTGATGGATTTGAGTTTAGTTTAAAAATCTGAATCTAAAACTTATTACACACTAAATGTTGCAAAAAACTGTAAAACCTTGTTAAATTTTTATAAATTCGTATTCGTTCGATCACCCATTTTTTAAAAATAGTGTAAATTCCAGGTAAGTAAGAGCTAATATTCTCGTCAAGTGATGCTCCAAATTTATTTTTTTTTTTTTTTTTTTTTAATTCATTACCATCTTTATTATAATAAATAAAAACTATGTACAATAATATTAAGATTTAAAAAGTTTCAGAAGGTAAGATAAGTGGACCATTGGATCAAAGAGATCACGTGACTGGTCCCCTGATTCTAAATTACAAAACAAAAATAAAATATTTAACTTCTATTTACAAAAATAAGAAATAAAAACAATATAATTAACGTTTAAAATTAATAGCATATATATAATAGATAATTAAAATTACTATTTTAAATTCATTACACATGGATATATTAAAACCTCTTAAAATACTACATTTATATAATTTTTCCTTCTGTCATTATCCTTCCCGTATTTAAGTTATCATTGTGAGAACGCGAACAATTTTTAAACTAATAATTGAAAAAGATGGTCAATATTTTTAGTTTGATGGATCCATTTTTTAAGGTGTTTTGAAAAGCTAGAAAAGCTGCTACACTTTCGAATATCCAAAGGTAAATTGTTGAAAATAATTGGTGCAACGATATTAAAAAAGTTTTTCCGTAGGTCTAATCCAAATTTTGGAATATGTTTTAAAAAGGTATGATTCGACCTGAGATTATAACCTGCATGGGTCACAAAATTATTTCCACTTTTAACATAAAATATTCTTAGAACCTTAAAAACGTTATATGCCGTAGTGGCAGTATACTGAGAGTTTGAAATAATGGCTACGATGACGAAAAAGATGGTTTAAAGCACATAATTCTGATTAACTGCTTTTGTCGCACGTAGATAGGATGTAGCGTGGCATTGTACGCACTACCCCAACATGATAAGCCATATTGCAGAATTGAGTCCGCTAATGCAAAGTAGATCATTCTAAGTAAATATTGTGGAGCAAATAGTCGTAGAACATACATTTTCCTATAGACCAATAATAGTCTAGACTTTAGCCCTTGTGTATGCGCTTTCCAATTTAAATCTCGATCAATAATAATACCTAGATATCGAAATTCATCAACTGTGTTCACTAGGAAGCAATCATTAGAAGGGCACTGCATGTTATAGTTTTTGCTACATTCGAAAGTGTGATATGTTGTCTGACGATACAACGATGGAGTATCCCTAAAATGCAATAATTTCGTTTTATGACTCAAAACAAAATTATGTGCTTCCAACCAAATGGACAAAGGATTTAAATCATGATCTATGAGCGCGATATTGTCTTGAAAACTTGGACTAGCATATGTAAACGAGAAATCATCAGCAAAAGTAGTTGGAGACCCTCGTAATTGTTGTCGGAAGATTCCATTTACATACACTAAAAATAATAAAGGTCCTAAGACAGAACCCTGTGGGACTCCCACATGAATCGGTAACTCTTCACTTAATTGTCAATTTACTCTTACCAATTGCGTTCGCCCATTTAAGTACGAGCACACCCAATCCCGGGTTATTCCTCTGAATCCACAACAATGTAGCTTTTTTAACAATGTGTTATGTTGGACTCTGTCGAAAGCCTTTGTTAAATCTATAAACAGAGTAGATACTTTGAACCCATTATCAATATGTCCAGTTACTTGTTCTAGGAATGATACAATAGCTTGTTCAGTATTTTTATTTTTCCTAAAACCATATTGGTCGGGAGAGAGAAAATCTATTTTATCTAGGAACGAAACAATTCTACTTTTTATAGCTTTTACAAATATTTTAGAGAATACAGAAAGTAGTGAGATTGGTCGATAGTTGTTCATGATTGATTTATCATTATTTTTAAAGATCGGAACAACTAAAGCTCGCTTTAACGAAGTAGGAAAAATCCCAGTTACCAAGCTTAAGTTGAAAATAAAAGATAAAACATCAACTAAAAACCAGGACATTCTTTTAACAACATTGTTTGAGATGCCATCCAAACCTGGAGTTGAATTATTTTTTAGCGAAAGAATGGTAAAATACAGTTATGCAGATGAGATTTCTGAAAAAACGCAACTATCGATAGATTGGTAATATTGACATATTAATCTATTTTTGTCGGCTTTATCCAAGAGGAGACTGGTAGTAGTAAAGTAGTAAAGTAGTAGTAGTAAAGAACTCGTTAAGTTCGTTTGCGATTTGAACTGGATCAGATATTATGCAGCCTGTTTGATCAACGATATCTTTAATTTCAACTGGATCAGGCTGTCCGTTTATTATTTCATTAACTGTTTTCCAATTTTTACGAGCATCATTACCATTGTTGATGAACTTTTGAGAATAAAAACGTTTTTTGACTATTTCAATTTGTAGGTTAACAGAGTCACACAGCGTCAAGCTATATTGTTTCAATCTACGGTTGCTGTTATGTTTTTTTGCAAGGCGACAAATATAATTTCTTTTACGTATAAGTCTCAATAAATCATCAGACATCCATGGCTTTAGCTTCGTTGTTCTACTGGCAAACAACTTAATTGAAGTGCATTTTTTAATATGTCCTTTAAAGATTTTAATAAAAATATCATAGGCCTTAGACACATCTTGGCAAGAATAAACATCAGTCCATTCTTCAAACAATAGTAGATCCTGTAGCTGGTTGAAATCGATATGAAAAACCTCAGTGGTTTCTCCGAGATGTAGATTTTGTGTGAAAGGCAGTACCTGTTAATTTAATTTCAATTAGACAGTGATCTGAAATTTTTAAGTCTAATACACTGTAGGAAACTGCCAGAAAATACCTTTGATCAAATCTATGGAGTACATTATCAATACAAATAGCTGTGGTATTTGTAACTCGTGTTGGTTCATGAATATTATCTAATCCATGTTCAGATAATAAAAGCAGCAGCCTATCCAGCATTGCATTCTGCTTGAGAAAGTCAATGTTAAAGTCACCCATGATAATTAAGTTAGGATGGGATAGATCCTCCAAAAGCACACTGAATTCATCAATAAAACTGGAGATATCTGTATAACCAAGACGATATATACAAATAACACAAATTAATTTAGAACTTATAAAGAAGGTCAGACCGACCGCATTGAATATTTGGAAAAGTAGATTAAATTGTTTGCAATTCAGACTACTATTAGCATAAACAGCGACACCTCCTGAACGTTTATCATGCAAGCAAGATGTGAATAAATCATAACCCTTTAAACCATAATTCGCGACTTCATTGTCGTAAATCCAAATACCATAAATCGAAATGTCGTAAATCAACGAATACCTGGCACAACTATCCATAAGCACAATGAGTCCGTAAAATGAGTTAGGAAACTGCGACAGCGGAAAAAAGACCCTGGATATTGTAATCACAACAAAAAACAGGGATACCAATATCAAAACCCACATGGAGCTGCGGATTACTGTGATGGGCGTGTTAAACTGGCTGCATGCGCAGCAAGTGCGAAGCTTGCGGTGGTAGCAAGGAGGAAATTCAAATTAAAACTAGCTTGAGAATATACATATATCAGCTCTTACTCAAGAAAAAATAAAGCGGCTTGATCTACCTGAAATTTGCACTGATTTTTAAAAATTTGGCGATGAGAGCAACGCGTGACATAAAAGCAGAATTTACAAAAATTTAACACAAGTTTACAATTTTTTGCGACATTTAGTGTGTCGTCTTTTTAGATTCAGATTTTTAAACTAAACTCGAATCTATTCTACTAAAATATTTCAAAATAATTTGCTTCTGAAGAAATGGTATACTGTCCCAGCTTTTTTGTGTTTTCATATTTTTTTTCGTCATAAGCATCAATCATCATGATTCTAGTGTGATTTGAAATCTAAATTCACGTCCACGAAAATAACATTTTTTAAATAATTTTTTCCGAAAGAATATCCCCTCATTGCAGATTCATTTCATTACTTGGGGCCAACCACTTGTACCATAATTTCCCGAAACGTTCGAATTATTATAGCAATTCAGTTTGAAATCAATAAATTATGCACCTCATATAATTTTATTTCGATGAATTGTAAAATCTCCATAGTAAATTTCTTTGGGACCCGAAAATGTGTGAAAACGAATTGTGCGAAGATACAATTCATCGAAAAAATTCATAATAACCAAAATGCCCTAACAAAGCAGTTTCCTATGTTTTTAGGCAAAAAGATCCCGGCCTCGAGATTTTATTGTGAATTTTCATGATGATTGGAGCATTTTTAGAAGATAGTCATTTGTATGGGGAAATATATTGTTCCAGAGTACTCGTCGATTTTGGAGCATCACTTGATAAGAATATTCATATCTCAGCTCCAAAAACAACCATGCAATTAAGGTTATGGTAGAGGCCATCTCATCGAGCATGTAAGAAGGAAGATATAATAGAGGAGGATATAAAGGCAAAAGATCTGCAAATAGAAGATGCAGTAAATATCCTAAAACGAGAGAGCGGTGAGAACAATGAAATAAAAAGGAGCTCCAACTCCTAATGCTTACTTTTAATAAAAAGGAGACAGTTTAAAAAAATTTCAACATAAAAGCAATACTAAAAATGAGGGTTAAAAAAGAACCCCTAAAGAAAAATACGAGGCCAAAACCTCAATGCAAAAAATGCCAACCACACGCAAAAATGTTGCGGTCGGGAGCACAAACACAACGCGGAAGAGTGTGAGGAAAGTAGAAACAACCCTGCAAAATGCATAAACTGTAAAGGGCACCATCCTGCGAATTACAGAAGATGTGAAGTACCCAAAGAACTTCAAAGGCTAAGAAACAAAATGTATCAGTTTCCTCAAAACTTTAGGGTTACCAGAGAGAAGTTAAGTAAAACCGCAAGCGCTGCCAAAGCAACCAGTACAGGGAGAAAAGCCTACTCGCAAATTGTACAACATTTATTTAATTATATAACTAATGACCCTCTCGAAAGAATATGTAGAAGCATAGAAGCCATAAATGCTAGGCTAAACCATGAACAAGCCAGCAGCCCTCTTATACTAAAATGAGCAGAACATTAAGAATTTTCATCCGGAACGCGAACGGACTAGCGCAGCATGTTCTAGAGTTAGAAATTTTTCTAAATTTAGAAAAAGAGATACATATATGCCGTATTTCGGAAAGCCATTTGCCAGAAACATCATTTATTAAATTCCGTGGTTATGAATGTTATCAGATGCTGTTCATCCAAGAGGAAACGCGAGTGGAGGATCATCAGTAATAGTGAAAAAGAATATCGAACACTATGAACAACCTGGTATCGAAGAAGAAAGTATGCAAGTTAAAACTGTAAAAGTTGAAACTAATAATAATAATGAATACAGTAGTTCAGCTATCTACTGCCCTCCACGCTATAATCTGAAAAAGAAGATTATCATAGACTCTTCAGATTACTTGTACCCAATTTTATTATTGGTGGTGACTTTAGTGCAAAACACCTATTGGAGATCAAGACTTACAACCCGTAAAGGAAATGAGCTTTTCGAAGCAGATCGGGTAAACAGTTGTTTGAACTGTGAGTTCCATGCTGAAAGTAAACCAACTTATTGGACTGCTGATACAAATAAAATACCAGATATCATTAATTTCTATGTAACGATAGGGATTGACCATTCCATTATCATGACACTCCGCACAATGATAATTACTAAGGATAACTTGTCTAAGCTAACAAATAATAAATCTGACTGGAACCTATTCCAAGAACTAGTTGAAGAGCAAATAAACCATCCAGTCCCAATTAAAACAACGGTACAATTGGAAGACGAACTGGAGGTACTTAACAGTACTATTCAACAAGCAGCATGGGAAAGTTCTTCTACTAATCATACCGAATCCCGTAGGAATCAAAATTATCCTCTTGAAGTCAGAGAATTAGTTAGTGAGAAACGGAAGGCACGAAAAGACCTGACACGGGACACGCACTCCTGAAAACAAAAAAAATCCTCAATTATCTGTGCAATAAACTGAAAGAACTTATAAAAGAAATTAAGAACCTGGGCCAAAAGTGACAAGCAAAAAGCTACTTTATTTGCGGCTCACTTGAAAGAAACCTTACAACCGTTACCAAGGCAAACTGCAGATGAAAACATAACAAAAATTAGCAAAATTGATGACCATAATATACGATCTGTAACATTACAGGAGTTGAAAGAGGAGATCAGTACAATTTAAATGCGAAAAACTCCAGGTTATGATCTAATTACTGGCCAAGTCGTAAAAGCCATTCCCGAGAAGAGATTACGAGGGGAGGGATTAATTGATTCAAATATTCAATGCTGCCTTCAGAATAAAATATGTCCCACGGTAATGGAAGGTTGCTGAAGTATTATAATTCCTAAACCAGGCAAACCATCAAATGACAAAAAGTCCTACAGGCCGATTTCACTACTTCCTGTCATTTCAAAATTATTTGAAAAATTACTGCTCAAGAAGCTCAAGCCAATAATAGAAGAACGAAATTTAATTCCACCCCACCAATTTGGATTTAAAGAAAATCACTATACGACAGAACAAGTTTACAGAATAACGGACATAATAGAAGACGCACTTGAGAAAAAGAAAATATATTCCAGTATCTCCTTAGATGTGGCACAAGTTTTCGGCAGAATTTTCGAGGAATAAAAGATTAACAGTGGCTGCGGTTGGGACAGGTGACAACTGACAATGAAGTAAAATTAGTGTATATGAGTTTTCTTTTAATCATATGAAACTGTTTTTATACTTCAAAACATGTTGAAATGGTTGCCTCTCCATCGATGCGATATCATGAAACACTTTCTAATGAGATTCTTTTGACATAACATAATCATCTAATCCATTTGCAATGAGGCTGAAACGATTAGCCAAATATTATTTGCCATCGTAATACTTAGGCTATCACGTAACCTATATAGTGGCGGTCTTGTTTCTGGTTTCATATTTGTCATTCGCTTTAATTAAACTTGGCGAAAAACACTCTCAAATCACAAAAACTTGTCATACAGAATCATTTATTTCTGAGGCGAAAGGAAATCCATAAACTCTAATCGAGTAACGGTATCTTAAGAAAAGCGAAACGGTATACAAAATGAAGACTGATTTTCAGAATATCCTAATATTTTTACCAAAATGCTTCATTCTAAATTAAGCTAATTAAAGTTTTTCGTTACGATAAAAAATTTCAATAGAAACTTTTCTGTGTAAGGTTTAAGAGTACAGTAAAAAAGTAAAAGAAAACTTTTTTTAACGGATCTATTCTCGGTAAAAAATTCAAATTATAATTTATAATCCATTTGTGCAAATTATAATACGAGGGGGGGGGGGGGGGGGTGAATTCTATAAAAAGGGTTTCGTAAAGTTTAATTTAATTAGTATCTAAATTAAGGTTTTATACTAATAATATTTTATATTTTATTTTTTGATTAGCAATGTGGCCAACATAATAAAGAAATGGATTATGGTGGCTGGCCAGTTCCTAGGAATCATATGGTCGTTAAACAAGGATATGAGGCTAAAATGACAGATCACCATAATGGATTACAAAAAGGTAAGAATAATTATTTATTTCATTTAATTTTAATTTATTACAAGGATAAGTACATTAGGTATTGCTCCCTAATCATTGTGATATATTGATAGATGTTCGTAAACAGTGAATACTTCGTGTTATCACAACTATTTTCCTTTGCCGGTCCACTGCTCACAACACCGTACAAAAAAAAGGTTTCCACTTCGTCGATCACACGTGGGAATACAAGACCACCACCACTATCACCTTGGCAAACACTTTCTCCCGTTAAGTATCCAGCACAAAATTTATCTCCTGTTATAAATTTCCGATAACTGACCGGTGACGCATTTCGGCACGTATAGTAATCAACCGATGGTAAGCGAAGCACTTTTAGGTCATTACTTAGATCACCTCCACTTTGAGTCCGTCCCCATCCAGCCACCATGCCTTGCCAATCCGATGGTATATACTGATCGTTACCGATTAATTTAAAATCAATACAAGCAGGTAAAATATACGGACGGAATTGTATAAAGTCGGATAGCACTAGTACCGCGATATCCTGAAAAAATAATCCATCTTCGTGATTATATTCTCGTTTCACCAGCAATTCGCTTATATTAAAAAATTGGGCCGGATATTCTTCTTGTGCGTCGTACTCGCGTAGTGATTTTCCCACACCGACATTAAACACTGATTTGTCGTTAAAACCATTTATTACTGCATTCCAAAAACAATGTGCTGCGCTTACTACGATTCGGGAGCTAATAATTGTTCCACCACAAAGGTAAATGTATTTGTTTTGACTTTTTGACAAACCGTAAATTCCACTATGCCACGGTACTTTTCTGATTTCCGTAAATTCACCACCGACCACGAACGGTATGATATCGGGTGCGGGTACACCACAATCCTCGTCACATTTCCACGGATGTGAATGCCATTCGCCGCTCGAGTCGCATATAATTACGTCTGGCAGCGGACGATCCGGTCGACGATAACCAATTCTGCAGCTAAGCGATACTCGTGTACCGGGTGGTAATGCTTGTTTACAACTTATACCTTTTCCATTGTACTCGCAGACGGCATGAATTGATATTTTATTAAGCGGAAGTGGATCACAGTATTCTGGAAAAAATATTTAATTGCAGAGAGAGACAACAATAAATAAAAAAAACTACTTACTTCTGCATTTTGGCGTTTTATCAATCCATAAATTATCGAAACAATAATTCGTTGAATTTCCTATTAGCACGTATTTACTGTAACATTTATATTCGATTGGTTCGCCTTCACCAACATATTGACCTTGTTGTAATTCTACGCTGGGATCGGCTGCATGCACAATTCGTCCATTTTCCGGTGCTTCCGGAACATAGCATGTTCCGGGTGGCGGTGTTCCTGTAGTAACTATAGGTCCAACCGTTATGACATTTGGTTTAAGTGTATCTGGTTTTGTCGTAACTGTATCAAACGATATATTATAACCACATAAACCATACGTCTCGTCCGAGGCATCAACACAGTCTTTTTTATGGTCACATACCGCATCGCCATTAATACAACCTCCATAATCACATTTGAATCCGAATTCGGGGCAGAAATTATGTGAACATACTCGTTCGGTTTCATCTGAGCCATCCGGACAATTTATTACACCGTCACAAATGTCGATGGTATTTATACAGTGTCCAGATGAGCATTGGAATTGGGTTTTCCTAAAAATATTCTAAACTGGTTAGGTACATACTGAAATAATAAAAATCATATTTGACTCTTACGTGCAATTTCCACTTAAATCTTCTGGTACGAGAGGACAATTAATTGTGTTCTCATCCGAATTATCAGCGCAATCTTTTATTCCGTTACATTCGGCTAGCCCTGGAACGCAAGCTCCATACGTACAACGAAATGCGTACGCTGGGCAAATGTTTTGATTACAACTAGCCGCAGTCTCATCGGATCTATCGTGACAATTGATTGCCCCGTCACATAATTGTGATTGAGCAATGCACTGCCCATTTAGGCAGCGCCATTTGTATTTTTCGCACGGTGTTGATGTTAATTGAGCTAAATTGAAAGTGAAGAGTTATAGTTGCCTACAATTTAGTTGTTTTAGAAATCATTAAGAATTACTAAAAATTTGCGTTTCGATTTTGGCGATTTTCAAAAATTAAAGATTTGGCTTAATTGCAACAACTCGTACCACTGAGTGCAACCTCAAATTAAAAACACAACAGTATAAAGTCATACAATTTTAAAACAAGTTCCTATTCTGATTCTGAGTAATGAAAGAAAATTGTGTCATCGCATAACCAAGAGTAAGTAACTATAAGTTTTTTTTTTTGTAAATAAAAATAATTCACTCTGGTAGCGTCGTATAAACTTTAACCTCTGTGGTAACAACGATAAGGCACAAAATTATTTTTTAGAAATTCTTAACACGAACAAAACGTCTCAAACTGCAATTACCATAAATTACAGGTAAACTTAAAGAGATCACAAATACAAATTTAGTTAACATTATTAGTTTATTGTCAAAAATATTTAATTAATTCTAAACATTGCAAATTGATAATAAATAAAACAGAAATAGTTTTAGTGTGCGTCTAGTAAGAGAAACGATCTTAAACTGTTTTATGATGATCGTATGGGGGTTTTTGTATTTTCTTACATTATACTGAGAATTTCCAGTTTTTTGGAGTTCTCTCAATCTTGAATAATATATATTCTATTAAGATAATATAGGGTGATAATTAAATTTTCCCTTGATCACTATACATATTATACATATGTACAATAAACTGTATCACTTCTGGCTGATATTTGAATAGTTTACTATCAATTGGTATATTGGGCTGCTATCTTACAATTTTTGGGACACCCTATAATGAACAGCGTAAATTAAATTCTTTCTCATTTTATTGTCAATAAAATGACATAGTTTTGTCGATGATGATTTTAAATATTAAGTATTAGCCTGAATCTTTACTGAAAACTGTGTTAAATGTCAACATTCAGGGGTAAATATAAATTAGAAAGAAATTTCATCGATTTTGTTTCTTGAAATGCGCAAGAAATGCTTGTAGTGGGGTTTTGTTTTCAATGACTGATCGAATAGTTTATTCCGACAGAACTTATTTCGTTTTAATTTTTTTTTTTTTTTGCCAAAGTTCATAGGGAATAGGGAACACATTTTTTCGAACTGTTAACATTGTACAGTACGAGTTTTGACTTTTTGAAAGTGGTTGGTTTGTTCGGTGATGCATGAGGGTAGATGATCTGGGTTTAAGTGTTCGCTTTGTAGGAGAATAATATATATTTTTTGTTCTGTGGCACGAACTTGAAAACTACGCAATTGCGATGGACTGAATAAAATATGAGTTCTTTGTGTTTTAATCGTGGCAATTAGAGAACCATTTAGGTCATCTTACTTCAAGTCAACAATGTCAGAGAATTTTGGTATATAATTGGGTCTATTAACCTTACTTCTAAGTAAGTATTAGATATTATGTCACTCAATAGATGCGCCATTTATATGTCTCGAGGCTATCTATTGAAAAGTTCATATAACTTTTAGAAATATGAACCTTCAAATGATATGTGTGTTTTCTCGCCTGTTGATACGTAACTGATCCAAACTATAACAGAACAACCGTCCCAATTCATCTCATCATTCCCTTATATACTTTCCCGTCTTGTCCGTGTGTGTATAGTATCTCTTTCCGCGTTTTTCTCGGAGTACTGAGAAATAGATTTTGGTAATTGGATAGACGGGCATTTTGGATTGGAACGTATAGCTAACCAACTGCCCCTTCTCCCCAGAAATTACCAATCCATTATGAAACCACTGCGGATACAATTCATAGGTACGACAACCCAGATGATCTTGATTCAACTCAAATCCCCCGTTTACATTACCTCCTCCGTTACCGAAAGAAAAATTTTCGAAATTGATCGATCTAATGTCGAAAATTTTTCTCTGGGATCTCAAGGGTGCCACGACATTCACCCACCTACCCGCATACGTTTAACTAGAATATACACAAATTCATCGAGAATTCGAGACTAAGAAACATAGAATTACTTTAACATATTGCTGATCCATATTATAATAGTTTGAAATTTATGTCCGATCATTTTATCATGTTTATTGAAAAATTTAAAATTTGGAAACACCCGATACTCACTGACAAGTTGACCCATTTATTATCTAAATAACCTAACCTAACCAATTTATTCCTCATATTTAATTAAATCAATGGCATGAAATTTTCCTACAGTTTTTCCATTTAAATCCTCCAGCTCGTAAGTATTCGATCCAATCTTTCTCTTAATGATGCACTCCCCACTACGTCCCCACGTTAAATATTCTAACCTCCGACCTAAGGTTATGCGTGTGGGAATCCGATATGCCTTATTCAAATTTTCCTGCACCTTCGTGAAAATTCGTTTCATGTGTGTGCCATGACTTTCCCCTTTGTATTATTAAAATGCATGTCACGAACAAAATTTACGTAAAATGGGGTGAGCTTTGATGAGTCATGAACCGCAGTTTGCAGAGTGCATGCGATCTTGCTGATATTGTCATCCCAGTGTCTTTGGTCATCCCCCAGATAACTCCGAACTTCGGAAAGAATACTCCGGTTAACCCACTCAGTCAGATTATTCTGAGGATGGTAGCATTAATCCAATGTTTGACTTCATATTGTTCTAAAAATGAATTAAAGTTTCGTGATGTAAATTATTTGCCGTTGTCTGTTATCACAATTCCAGGAACTCCAAAGACAAGGAGCACTGAACCTTCCATGTAATCTATTAGAGAGCCTGCTTCAGCGCGCAGTACCGGATGTAACATGACAAACTTCGAGAATATATCAACCACTACGAGTAAATGCTGGTTCCCTCACTTTGATCTTGGAAAAGGTGCCATGTAGTCTGCCGCAGACGAGTTGGCATTTTAGGTAAGCCCATAGGTACCCGACACGAAAAGTTCCAAAGTTTGTCTATTTGACACGCCTCACAAATATAACGTAA
Organism: Nephrotoma appendiculata; assembly: GCA_947310385.1. Classification (NCBI taxonomy): domain Eukaryota; kingdom Metazoa; phylum Arthropoda; class Insecta; order Diptera; family Tipulidae; genus Nephrotoma; species Nephrotoma appendiculata. The sequence continues at coordinate 379,286,961 of OX371223.1, forward strand.
CGAGCAACTTCTTGGGCCATTCTAGGTCAATAATGAAAGTAGTCCAATAATGTAAGTATGTATAAGTATTCTATGTGTGCGGCTAGGGAATCATCGTGACAGCGGTTCATTACCTCCTGGCGCGAAATGTATGGTACATATTTCAACAATCTATTCTTTTTGAATTGATAATCAGAGTATTTTTCGGGGTGCTCCTTTACTTCATTGACTAGTTTATTATATGTGGGATCGTCCTGTCCCACACAATTAGTATCCAACATTTCTACAGCTCTTGACAGCACATCCGGAACAATATTTAACTTGCCTTTCCGATGTACTAACTTGAAATCAAACTGAAGCCTCATTGCCCATTTAGTGGCACGTGATGCCGGATTTTGTAGATTCCTTAACCAAACTAGGGATTCGCAATCTGTTATCACCTTGAATGCAACCCCTGCAATATACGGCCTAAACTTTTCAATCGCCATAACCACAGCTAAACATTTCTTTTCGGTAGCTGCGGGTATTTACGTTGCATGGTGGTCATTTTTCGCTCATAAACGCTATTACTCTTTCTTCTTCCCTTTCTCCCTGTGTGACCACCGCTCCTAAACCAACATGGGAAGCATCCGTTTGAATAGTAAACGGTTTACCAAAGTCGGGATTTATTCACACTGGTGATGCAGCCAACCTCGACTTCAATAAGATAAACGCAACCTGCGCCTCTACTGTTCGTCTATACCACGTATCATGAAAGATATTGCCCTAAGGTACTTGATTTCTTTTAAGCAGAAATAAGACTTTTCAAGAATACTTCCAGATCATAGCCAAGTACTTTGTCCATTAGCCTGGCGAGCATCTTCGTTGCATAACCCGAATGGCATTCGTCGGTGTTGGTACAGTCCACGTCTCGGTTCGATGAACGCGTTCTTCTGTCTAGAATCGGCGTGAAGTTCAACCTGCCAAAAGGCGTTGCTCAAATCAATGCTCGAAAGATACTTTGTACCGTCCAGTCGTCCAAGTATTCTGTTATGTAAGGTATAGGAGATAGGTGTCCTTTTCCATCACTTGATTCAGTCTATACGTGCATCTTGGCAAAATCTAAGCTTCCCAGAGGGTTTTCTCATCCATACAACAGGGTGAGTCCATTCTGTTGGCTGAGCCTTTTCTATAACCCAGAGTCTTAACATTCTGTCTATTTTTTTGTCCATCTCGTCTTGTATGTAGGATGAAACAGGTCTAGATTGGTACATCGCAATATATCCGGGATTCGTAATAAGAAATTGCTTTTTAATCACTTCGAGCTGCTCGAGTTGTACTGCTGACAATCTAAGTTTAATTAACTCTTTTTCTACCGATTCCGGATCCTCGTTATCTGTTTCGTCCATCAGCATGCAGTCATGTACTGATAACTTATCAACCATTGGTCTTACATTAAACGCTTCCAAGAAATCAATTCTTGCAGTACATGCACCTGTTTATTGAACAAGAACGGTAAATCCACAACGTGAGTGATTGGATGCGATTTTCCATCAGTCGTTTTTATCGCTGTAGTATTTGGTTGTAAAATTAGTCCTGGCCTTTCTATCATGGAACAAACAGTCTCTCCACTTATTAAGGTACACGCCGCTCATAAATCTAATAATCCTGTGAATTTCAATCCTATAGGACATCAACTTCAATATAAGGTCTTAGGTCTTTTACCCGCTTCTAGCGTTATAATTGACTCGACGAGTGGTGATAAAAATTCATTATTGAGAGGTCCAGATCTAATTGATTTTTGTTTAACTATAACTATTTGGGGTATGACTTTTTAATCCGTTCCTTCGACTCGATGCTTGTTTGACTCTATACTCGTAATGAGCGACCGTAGAATCAGGCGACTCCCGTTTGGATGTTCCACTAATTCGAAGGCCTTTCTTTCGATTCCTTGGTGTCGTCCTTAAAACGGCTCTATGTTTAAACCTAGAAAATTGATATATGCTTAATATCAGAAACACATCTTACCAGCAGCTCCTACGTATCAATCGGGAGATATACTTGTCACCATACCACCCATCCCGCAGAACGAGCAAGAGGAGGGTCAGCTATATTTATTAGGGATAATATCACACATCATGAAGAATTAAAAATAGAAAAAGAATCCATGCAAGTAACCACCGTGACGGTTAAATTTGGTTATCACAACACCTGTAATATATCTGCGATATATTGCCCCCCCACGGTATAACCTAAAGAAAGAAGACTACATTAACTTGTTCCAGAAATTAGGAAGTAACTTCATTATTGGAGGTGACCTTAATGCAAAAAATACCTTCTGGGGTTCAAGATTAACCTCTCCAAAAGGCAAAGAGTTACTTGCAGCTGGCCAATACTCAAACTGTGAATTTTACTCAGGAGGTAAACCAACGTACTGGCCAACTGATCCTAACAAAATCCCAGATTTAATAGATTTCTACATCACTAAAGGCATATCGGAACGCTACATCTGCTTAGAAAATGATGAAAGTCTAACATCTGATCATTCTCCTGTTATTATGACGGTTAGTGAAAATGTAATAGAAAAAACCAATTCACCACAGCTCATAAACAACAAAACAAATTGGGAACTGTTTAGGCAGTTGGTAGAGGAAAAAATAGAAATGCAAGTGCCAATCGAAAGTGATAATGAAATAGAAGAAGAACTAGACAAGCTCCTTGATGTCATACAATGGCGGCTTGGGAATGCACCCCAAATTATCACCCAGGAAAGAAAACTCCGTTATTTACCCAATAGAAGTAAGAGAACTAGTGCAGGAAAAACGAAAAGCCCGAAAGAATAAAACCATTAAACATTAATGGTTTGACATTAAAAGAACTAACATTACATTACATTAAAAGAACTAAAAGCTGAAATTAAGAACATAAAAGTAAAGAAAGCTCCTGGTTATGATCTGATAACAGGGCAAATAATAAAGGAGCTGCCTGAAAAAGGTACCCGTAAATTACTGCATATAATCAATGCGATTCTCAGGAAAAATCATGTCCCAATGCAGTGGAAAGTAGCAGAAGTAATAATGATTCCGAAACCGGGTAAGCCACTGAATGATAGAAAATCCTACCGGCCAATTTCACTTCTACCAACACTATTGAGAGACTGTTGCTCAAAAGATTGAAAAGAACCATAGAAAGAAACCTTATCCCAGAATATCAGTTTGGTTTCAGAGAGAAACACTCAACTATTGAGCAGGTTCATAGGCTTACAGATGTCATTGAGAATACATTAGAAAGGAAAAAGGTTTGTTCTAGTATCTTCTTAGATGTGGCGCAGGCCTTCGATAAGGTGTGGCACAGAGGTTTACTCTTCAAACTACATAGAGATTTACCAAAACAATATTATATGTTTTAAAATCATACATAGAGAATCGCCACTTTAGGGTGTAATATGAAGATGAATATTCCGAGCTAAAAAAGATTTCGGCAGGAGTCCCGCAGGGTAGTGTCTTGGGACCTATTCTTTACCTGCTCTACACCAGAGATTTACCTCAATTAAACGATGTTACCATTGCAACATTTGCTGATGACACTGCAGTTCTCTCAGTAGGAGACACTATCGAGGAATCGACAACGAAACTCCAAGAAGCATGTGACAAAATCATAAAATGGACAAAAATGTGGCGTATCGGGCTCAATGAATCGAAACCCACACATATGAATTTCACCAATCTAAAAGTCAGTTATAAACCTGTAATCATTAACGGTCAGCAGATTCCGTATGCAAATAATGCTAAATATCTAGGGATGACCTTAGATACCAGGCTCAAATGGAAAGAGCACGTTAAAAAGAAAAAAGATGAGCTTAATATCAAATATCGCAAAATGTATTGGCTTCTCGGGAAAAATTCGGAATTGTCAACCGAAAATAAATTGCTATTGTATCAACAGGTGCTAAAGCCTGTATGGACTTACGGAATACCGCTCTGGGGCTGTACAAAGAAAACCAACACCAAAATAATACAAACTTTTCAAAACAAAGTGCTACGTGGTATAGTTAACGCTCCGTGGTACATTAGGAATGATGACCTTCATAGGGACCTAAATATCCCAACGGTTCAAGAAGAAATAAAAAAATTTGCAGTAATTCATGGACAACCCGACAACGTATCTATCAACACGTAAATGAAGAGCTTCGTGGTATGTTGGACACTTCACATGCAGTAAGACGATTGCAGAAAACGAAACCAATTGATTTAATGGATTAAGGACACCAGAGCAAAGACTACTTCAGCAAATAACCTTTAAATGGAGCTGGCCAATGGGCCTCTTTTCATTCACAAATGACTAAATTAAGAAAGAAAAATTACTAGATGAATTGTATTCAGTTGTAATAATTTAAATAAAAAAAAAAATGTTTACGGGGGTATTCGTCCGCTATAACTCCTGGCCGCCCACAGTCGATTGCAATTTACATATAGAAATCCACGTTGCCTTAGTCGTTGTTTAAAAATGTTTTCCTTAAGGAATCTAGGTTCAGCGCTCGTCTTACGCATGTCTTCTCCAACACTAAATCGTTGCTTCACTTTATTGGCTTCATAAACTTTCTTATGTTTGGTGCATGGCATTCCATACGAAGGTTCAAATGGATTTGGAGCCTAGTGAGTAGATGCTCTCTGTGCTTCCATCACTTTGGGTTCGTCAACCTGTTTGCACAATATTCAGTTGTTCTATTGAAACAATATCGACTATAGCCAAGGATGAGGTACATATAATGAGGAAATATGTTTCGCCGAACGATGTACATCTTCTCATTTATTGTCATGGGTGGGTCCACGCATTGAAATAGCATTTCCATATTGATAATATATGACGCGAACGACTCTTCTGGGCCTTGTAATCGCGTGTGTAATTCCTCCCGTATTAATTGGTTATAGTTTATCGGAAAAAAACTCTTGCCTCATGTCCATTATTAACCCCTCATAGTTGATATAATATAGGGGTTTTGCTCTGTACCATGCTAACGAGTATAACTGAATTTGTGGTAAGAAATGGTTAAGGGATAGGTGCCTCCTTCACCGTTAAACGAAATCTTCAACTTATTTACAGCCACCGTTTTGTGGCCGGCCGTGAAACTGTATTTGCTACTGTTCGCCTCGTTGCTACTTATGTTTACCTGACTAGGCGCTGGAGGTTCCGACGCGTCAGTACTCCACCTCGCCGCGAAACCTCATAATTGTTATTGCCAACGTTCCATAGGTCGAATCTTTTTCCAATTGCAGCTACATTATTGTCATTAGCTTGAGCACGACCAGTTTTTTTCTGCATGCCACTAGTGGATTATCAGCCTGTGGCGCGATTTGGGTTTGAACACTTCTTCCATTAATCGATGTTCCAGAAACCACTTCGGGGTCTTCAATCGTTTTTATTATTTGATGTACGCATGAATCACACGCATGAAAAGCACGCTCCACAAACTGGTTTAATCTCGATAACGCGATTTTGCCGGCTTCTTCCATTTTCTTCAGCCTTGCGAACTTTAAAAGCTGACGTATTTGAGTGATCCTCAATAAGCATAAATCATAATCAACTTCGTCCACCAGAACAATTTTAGGCTTCTCATCAATTTCGTTTGCGGTCTTGCCTCTTTTGGTTGACTCATGTTTCTAATACTGCGTACTCGTAATACCGGATCCGCTCGAAACGCGATATTTTAAAACGCGATATTTCGAAACGAGATATGACAAAACGAGATAAGGTACAAAACGCAATATTTCAAAATGCGATATTTCAAAACGCGATATGGTACAAAACGCGATATGGTACCAAACGCGATATTTCAAAACGCGTTATGGTACAGAATGTGCATTGCGATTTATACCGATCCTATATACTCTCGCTCCTATCGATTTTTAAATTCCTATAAACTGAAATTAAATTTCCCCTTCACCCGCCTGATATAACTCGATCCTAAATTCCCGTTTTGTACCATATCGCGTTTTGTACTCGATCGTGTTTTGAAATATCGCATTTTAAAATATCGCGTTTTGATAATTCGCGTTTTAAAATATCGCGTTTCAAATGGGACCCTCGTAATACCCATATAATGTTTGTCCAACTCGGCTTGTGACATAATGATCCGTTTCTTTATTACTATTCCTTTTTATCTCTTGTTTAATTTATTTTAACCATGATCAACCTCAATAGCCAAATGTCGTAGTGACGCACACACAGTAAATATCTACGATGTTAACCAAATTAAATCCCGAAATGTAACTACGAAACAGAATTAAAATAAGTTAAACAAGCCAAAAATACCAAATAAAATAAAATTGTAAATTAACTTATAAAAAATTTCAACGACCAAAATCGTTAATGCAATGGTCTTTGTTGTTCAATGGAATTGGGCCAATTCTGGATTAGACAAATTTAGCTATATAATTTTCGAATGCCAATGAACATGCCACAAGGTTACGCTATCTGAATCGCTTATCCTTGGGTTTTAGAATATTTTACTTCTTTTGTTTAATGTGTTGCAGAATACCTCTGTATTTTGTTTGTTTAACATAGTATCTTTTAGGGGCAAGATTTTTTCCTCAATTTATGAAAATTATATTTCTATGATAAACACAAATTTATTCAGATTAGCCGCCTTTGGGACGTGTTAAAATTAGGCTTAAATTATTTCTGATTTTTTCTAGATATCAGGTTTTATTTGTTTCGTCTTTCAGGCGAAATTTGAATTTTCTTTTCCCGTTTTCTCGTACGTTTTCTCGTACGTAATCGGTACGCAAAGTTTCATTTTGAAATTCGCAAGTTTCTCTGCTGCAGTTACCCACACAATTATGTACCACACTAAACAAATATCAGATAATTCGGGCATATTTAAACTATATTGATCTGTCGCACTTTCAATTACACGAATTAATTATTTCATGCATTTTCAGCTCATATTTTGGATGATGGCCGACTCGATCATCATACCATACTACAAACGCAAATGCCAACCGCAATATACAGTTCAACCGGTGCATTGAGGACGGCTTCATCAAATAGTAATTCACCTGGCATTGGAACACATTTACCGGGTGGTACACCGGCTGCTTTACTAGTTGTACCGCAGCCAATTAATGCGACTAAAATTAGTGGATCAACGAATACGACGACGGGCGGAAATGGAACAACAAGGAAAGCTCAAACAAAGGTATTTATAAATTAATTTCGTGAAACCTGGTGGTTATTGACTTATCTCTATTTTCAGAAAAAGAAAAGCACCAACAAACGATCTCAGGTATTTATATTTATTTATTACACTTTTATAAAAGAGTGGGTTATTTGCAAGCTAAACCATTTCTTGAAAATCCAAAATAATTTTGATGGTACAGATTATGTTTTCGACTAGGATACTCACAAAAAATTGTCAAATATTTTCAACTCAACTAATTGGAAAATGAATAAATAATCAATTGAGTAATCAACCCTTTGTAATATATGTAAAATATATGTAATACATATATTTCAGGGTAAAAAAATTTCAATCCTAATGTCGTGTTTACAGCCCTGATAATTCAAAACTAGGTTCACAATTTAAAAAATTATAATAAATGATTAATTTTATTTATTTAATTATTTTCTCGAAAATGTAATTGAAATCCAAAACTATCCTCTCCGATTTCAAAACAAAAAAAAAATTGGAAACCAAAATATAAATCAATATTTAACCCTTTTTTCCTATCGCATCGTCATCCACCTTGTGTTCAAAAAAATCACTATAATTAAACCCTTTTTGTCTTCTTCACTCTCAATACACGTACGTCTGTATGTACATAAAAATGTAGGTGCTCGTATTATGCGAGTATACAAAGTATAAAAAATTTGGTCTATGTATATAACCACCACCACCATCATCATCATCATCATCATCATCATCGTCATCCGAAATGAAAAAAAAAACCGTAACATTGGGGTGTGGAAAATTTTTTATTTTTCATAAATTTCAATGGGACGAGATTTCCGACACCCTTTGATCCTAGTGGCGCTGTGTGAATATTATATATTCAAGTCTTATTACTTACTCACTATGGTGTATACTCATTTACCCAAAAACAATTGAGATGAGTTTTTGTTGCTAGAGGTGGCAAAAGTATGGTGGTTTGGTACGTAAAATGAATTTTCCGTTTTTTTTTTACTTTTTCATTATGTCCCCTACTTCTGCCTGTCACATAGCACGGGATGAAAAAAATGAGAATAATTTTAACTTTTCACATTTTTATATTTGAGAGATATTTTACATCATCAAAGAAAATTTATAGATAAAAATCTGTTCAGATAAAATACAGAAGAGACAAATTGATGGTTTTTATCATTTTTTATGTGTATGTGAAGTGACAATCAGGCAGTTTCCTGCTTCGGCTGTACTCTCTCTTATTTGTCCACCCAATTAATCAATTCTTTTATATATAAGGACATATACTTGTACCTACTTTTAAACTACCCCACACCGGTCATTAAAAATTATAATTTTTGATCCTGTTCTTTTAATAACATGTTATCGTGCTATCTCTTTCAAGGATATAAACGTACATTTAATCATCAACACCCAGCATTATCATCATCGCAAGATTTAATGTATTGTAAATTAAATGCAACGCGGCTGTTGTTTGGGTTCAGGGTTCACGTATAAGGAAGATAGTGTGCGGTGGTGGAATATAAAATTTGGAGTACGGAAATTTCTCTTGAAATTGGATACAACTTAATTTTTCTTTTGAGTGTCTAGTTCAAGATGGATAGTATTTAAAGCAAAATGAAATAGATAAATTAATTTCAAATTTCTCGTTATATTCCTCTTTTAGTTTATCCGAGGCTGGAAAAAAAATATTTATTTTCATACATTATGTTATGTCGTTTTGTTCGGTATACAAGAATTACCTATGTCATTATATAAAAAAGGAATAAATTAGGTGGAAAATGGGGGCAAATTCAATAAGCAATTAGATCGTTTTGTCGAAAATTGGCTGATGGTCCTAAAATGTACCACCCCACCACATAATTCCGTTCTACACTGAAAAAAAAGATTATTTGGTGGATATTTATCAGAAATGTTGTAGTGCTTTTAATAAGTAACTACTACTTGTATGAAACAAATAATGTCTAAATTAAATGTTAATCATTGCCTAGAAACACTACGCGCAAATAAGTATTAACAAGAAATAATTCTAAAATTTAATATTGACGGGAAACATTTAAATATTTTCGTTAAATATCAAAAGTGTTTGTATGAAACACTTATTATTTGTTGTATAAGTAATACAGCTAAACGATAAAATATTTTCTCATGAATACTCAGATTATTTACGTGAATAATAAAAAAATTGAGCATTTTCTGCAAATACTTAGTATGTGTGAGTAAAAATTAATTTTTGTGTGCAACAAGATTTGTGAAAATAATTCCGTTAGGACGCGTTGTAAAATATTTTCCATTTTCTAAGTATCGTGTTGTGTAAGGTTGATTTATAAACTGAAAATATAAAATTATTAATTTAAAATATAAAAGTGTTTTGATAAAATTAAAATAAGTTTAAAAGTGAATTGTTAAGTGTTTATTTAAAAGTTATATTAAGTTATACTAGTTATAAGTTAGTTACTTTCGACCCAAATTTGCAATTATATTTTGTAAAAAAATTAATGTATTTCTGTCTTTATACTCTCAAAAACTTGTTAGTAAAAATATATTTAACTTGATTAATTTTAAAAATAATATTGCTGTAAACAATATCTGAAATAAAACCTAATTTACTATTTAAAAAATATGCATTTGTTTGTATTTAAAAATTATTTTTTCGATTAATCTTTCACTGATTTTCAGATTTGTCCAAACATTTCAAATTAATAGAACTGCTAATGTCAGTCTCATTTAGAATTATTAGAATTTGCGTTTGCATTGAGACCAACAAAAGCTGAAACGAACTGAAAAATTCAGAAGAATTGACCAAATACTGCGATGAACATTTTAGAATCCGATATAGGTACCACCACTCTGATAATTTGGTATAAAACATTATTGATTCCGAACAATATCTCCTGCGTATTATAAAATCAAACTACGGTAAGTATTAATCCAATTTACGTCGAACAATACAATGTTTAAACTAACAACAGCTTCTATTTAAAATAAACGAAAATCATTTGTATCAAATAATTTAAATAATTTTTCTTGTTTCCTACTGATATAAAAGTAATTTGTGGTAATTATTCATATAATTTATATAAAATAATAATTGTTTAAACCAAAAATAACTTTTTTCATATAACTACAAACAATCGAAAAGTATTTGTCTTAAATAATTTTAATAATTGTATCAAAAAATTTCTCGTTTCTCTGAATCATTTAATATTTTGTAAAGCTAACAAAATATTTGTTATACATAATTATAATATTTATAGTAAATATAGTTCTAGAATTTGTCCTAAATGTGATTGGTGAAATTTATTGTTAGCTGGTAAAATTGTTTGTGGTGAACAATATTTTTTTTTGAGTGTACTTTTATATTTAGTATTTTAAGATTTAATGCACCTGAAATACTGCTGTACTGATTTGTATTGCTAGAAAAAATAAATTATTATATAACTTCTCAAAAACACCTTTTAACAAATTTGTATTTTCCCGAGACATGTAAAGAGTCCCCATCCCATTTTCATCAAATATTCAACCCAATCGATTGAAAAATTACTTAATTTTATTTTGCCACATAACCCAACATTGCGCAATATGACTTTGACAAATTTTCCCTAAACGAGGGCATGGCGGGCAAAATTGATCAATCACAAAAAGGTACGAATTCTAAACTATTTTTCCAAAATCATAACAAAGTGCAATTCGCTTTACTGGAAAACTTCACATCAACAATTTCCATCCCATCACTAATTTGTAATAACATTTTACGAGCCATAAAAAAAATAAAAAAGCTAAGGTCATGAAACATGGTGCAACAAAACAATAAAAATTAAAGCAAGCCAAAAAATATTGAAGCATAAATTATACAGTTTTTAAAAGGAAATGAATTTTCTGGGAAAATTTACAATTTCACACGATACAATGTTAAGCGTCATGCAATACGGCAACGCCGACAATATCATGCAACACGGTGCAACATCACGCAGCATTAAACAAAAAAATCAAGAACATGGCTGAGTATCTCCTACCAAAATTATCACGAAAATCATACTGCAAGAATTGTGAAATTTTTTGTTTCTCAAGTTTTTTTTCATACTTTTCTGTAAGGAAAAAGTGAAAGGAATTCTATTGGGGATGCGCTGTTATCGAGATAATTTGAAATCATTGAAGGCTCTCAGAATCAATCATTGAATAAATCTTTTGACAAATCGCAAATGTATTCAAGGTTACGGGTTCAGCAACACCTCTGAGAATGCATATGAAGCGGTTATGTATGCTCGTACAACGTTAGCAGATCGGTTGAACCACCGAAAACGTCATTTTGATTCTTGGAGCTTTATACCAGCGTACTTCTACTCCGTTAACCGTTAAATAATCTTTTCAGTGAACTTGCGGTGGAGTAGCAATTTCAAAATTAATGTAACCAAGCGAAGATTATAAATCGTGGGGACGACTCATACCCAAGTAATGTCTCATAGGCAGGGCCTTAAAATAATAATAGGGAATATTTGAGTTTATCAAGTTGTACTATCCAATATTGCACATTATATGTCTCAAAATAGGGGAATGTACACCTCAAAATAGGGGAATGTCCTTGATATGGTGTATTTCGATCGATATACCTAATTTATCCGCGACCTCATATGACAAACGCTCTGTTTCTAGCACGAAGGTTGTATTTGGAAACATTTTGCTCATGCGCTTTACGTAAACGGCTTAGAACAATTGTTTGGGAAGAAGTTAAAATATCATCATGATCTGGCACGTAAGTTTGAATATCACTAAGAAAATTTAAGTTCCGCAGTAACGGGTAAGTCTGATCTAGACATTAAAATAAGTTCTAGGGTTGACAAATTAAAGGTTCAATCAATCGCGATCCATTAGTACGTCTGAGCGACTCAAAGCAGTTTTTGATTTTTCGATATAATCATGCGGCTAGCACGTTTTAGTACAGAATATTGAGGACAGGCTCATCATGAACCATTAGTACTCCCATTCAAATCACAGCATTGTTTGATAATTTTGATTGTTTTGTGAAATATAAAACATTGCCGGTAAGTGCGAATAAGACACACTTACATTGTTGTATTTTTAGTATTCGACGCGTATTTTGAAAATATTTATTGATTTTTTTAATTATTTATTAATGTTTATATATTTAACACATTATTTTTTAATTGAATTCATTTTTTTTATTTGCCTTTAAATTTTTAGTAAAATTTTGTGCTAACTTTTTATAATTGTATTTACCAATACATTATTTTTCGTGCTAACTTGTACTAAAATGTACTATTCAATATTTTAACCTTTAGTGTTGCCATAGTGTTTTTCGTGCTAACTTTTCGTGCCAACTTCACAGACATCCTATCCAACTCGGAAAAGCGTCGTGAATTCGCGGAAAACGAGAAAATTCAAAAATCAGAAATATTTTTCGAGTTCTGTTTTGTAAATTTGAATACAGTCAAACATGTTTTTGTGCGGTCTTTTTTCTGCGATTTTTTTTATACGGTTTGAAAAAAATGTATTCAGTACAATAAAAAAACTGTTTAAATGTGTTACGAAAACTATTTTTTATACCTACTCGTGAAGTTCCGAAAGATTTGTTTGTATTTGTTTATGCGTTTTTTTTTTTCAAAACAGGTTTGACTGTAATTTTATTTTTCATAAACCGGTAACATGATATGAAAACTACGACCTTTTGGATTTTCTTTATAGAAAACGCAAGGAGGGAATTTCGAAAATCAGGTTTTAAACTGTATTACAGTATTCGAGCTAATCCAACCTGAATGGTTAGACACTTAGTTTGGCCTAGTTAACTAACTAAACGTTAGCAATGTAACTGCCCTAACACAATCTTGCATACAGCGAGTTTCGAGTATCGTTTAACCAATTTCCAACTCCTGAAATCCAAATCAACCACTTAACCTATTTTTAACTCTACTCTACTACTCCTATATAAATCAAGTACACACCATGTCTAACCTTGAAAAAGTAAAAATATCAAATAAAAACATTTCAGAAAATGTGGGAAATTCCACTTGCATTCAAAATACGTAGTATTCTACTATTTGTTATTATATTATTTCGTCCGACCAAACGAACTGTAGTAACACACAGAAGCAGCAACAACAACCAAACAAAACATAAACAACAAATTCCAGATGATTCAATGAATTACAATTCCGTAACCTCAGCGCCGGGAAAAAAATAATGGAGGCAACAAAAAAAAATTCAATTATGAACAAAAAATAACGACGACGACGACGACGAGGAGAGAAAAAAAAAACTGAAAATTTCATTTCACTGAAAGATTATCTTATCAATAACAGCAACAACAACTTCCATCCAACATCATCACGGAAAAAAAATCATCACAAGGAGCTCTTTTTTATATATCTTAGTCGTGTTCCTTTACCATCAATTCGGATGAAGAACGTAAAAAATGGGAAAGGAATTTCTAGAGAGGAATGAAAAAGAAAAAATTGAAAAATTCCATTTTTTTCGAAACGAGAATTTTTATTTTGTGAAACTTTTTTTTTTCATTTGAGGGGACATAAATGGGTGGCATAAGGAAGGATAAAAATGTGTACAAAACGGAATGAGTTTAGTTTCCATTTTTTTTATATATTACCAAAAATGGATCTGTATTAGTGTATCCATATATATGTGTACATGGAAAGATATTATAATGATGCCGATGATGATGACGATGATTAATAAAAACACAGAGTATAAAAAATTGCTTTCAGAGATGATGAGGTGTTAGGAATGGGGGATCGGGTTAACTATATACATTGTATGTGAGAATGTATGTGTATTTGGTTTGGTTTGGTACAAAATAGTAGTATTCTGGGATGCTGATTTTTTTCGATATTATTCGAGGACCTATTTTTTGCAAGCTTTATCTATGTGTTTATGTATACGTATATAAACATATCGAGTCACATACATAGACAAAAAAAAAATTTTAACTTTTTTATATTTTAGTGCATTGTGTTTGAATTTGAATTATTGCATTATATATGCACGAACATATGTAGCTACGTACATCACTTATAAATAATCATTTGAAAAAATGTGTTGATGGAAATTGATTGGATGATAAATTATGTTGATACATTTAAGCGCGTATCGATTTTGTTCCCGAAAAAATTATTATTAAAAATTTGGAAAACTATATATTTCCCACCTTTTTATTAGGTTTTTAACAGATTCGGGGAAAATTTGTATGTATGTACTACCGAGTGCAATATTCGTGTCATTGGTGTGGTTATTATGGTTAATGTGAAACTTTATGGCCAACGTTTTTGGGTAAAATATTTTCACCGTCCTTATGCAAATGTGCATTTTGAATGAAGTTCATTCGCTAGTTGATTTCTAGTTTATTGCAAACACTTTGCCTTCTATGCTTCGAAGTTGCAAGAATGAAAGTATCAGCATCTTCTTGTTTCTAGATATTTTAGTATAGTTATTAGTATAACGTTACTTTGATTCGCTTATGTAAGGCACGTGGCTAGAAATAAACTTTTCACTCTGATTTTTTGACAGCAAAGAAAATCAAATTTGACAGAATTTTGGTGTGTTAAGGATAACAACCAAAACTGTAATGGATTTTTCTAAAACAATCATAATTAAACAATTTCAAAAAAATCAATTTTATTTACGACTGTGAAGCTTTCGACAAAATTAAAAAATAACAAAACATGACGGACTACGAAATTAGTCGAAATAACAAAATGCACATGAATTAGTAGAACAGTTGACATGCTAAACAAATAAAAATTATCTCCATTTTAATACGATGAGCAAGACCCATTTGTTATTGACAACTTCAAATTTGCAAAAATTAATCAAGTTCGGGGTCAATAACAAATGGGTCTACCTCATCGTATTAAAATGGGGATAACTTTTATTGTTAAAGATGTTTTAAGCTAGCTACACATATATATCATGTCCGTTAGAAATCTCTGGGTACTGGCCGATCTAGTTTCAATCTAAAATTTATATATATATATATATATATATATATATATATATATATATATATATATATATACTAGCTGACCCGGCGAACCTTGTTCCGCCCCAAATTACTTCGTTCTGAGCAAATACTTTTGTCGTTCTCGAAAATTGGTTTTGATGAGAGAAAAAATCAAACAACTCAACTCAATTCTCAATAGACGGGAACAATCAACGAATTTGATTTGCCGGTGCACAAACAGTGGCATCAGCGAGTGTTGAGTCCCAATGTGAGTCGTTTCCCAGCAAATTCAGACGTTGGCAAGCTTCTCGATAAATGGCGCATAACACACCATATAGTACGAAGCGACTCAAACAAAGTAGGACCACGAACATGGAACAAAAGCAAACGTAGATAAAAGCATTAATCTTGTCGTGGATGAATGGTGTACACACTGCCAAGTGCATCAGTCGAATTCACATTTTGGTATCTTGCAACAGGTTGACCTTTCTTTCGTCGTTGCAACTTCTTCGTCGAATGGTTCCAAGTATAATAGCGTGGCAGTTCACAGCAAAGCAATGTTTGTGTGAACGGATCACTTTGGCAAATTTCGAAGAAATTCGTGAGTGTTGTAGCTGGTGGTCGGTCTGATCGTTATGATGTATTAGCTCCCGTGAAATAGACACGTTGTCCATTGCAGTGTGTTGCGAATGTTTTCGATAGAAGCTTGCGATACAGAACGACCCAGCGATTATCGACCACGACATCTTTTCCTTTCACCGTCATCGTGACTGTTCTGCCACCATATTCGGATGAACGACGCCGATATAGTGGATAACCGTCGTTTCCACTAATTGTATATGGCAGCAACGGATGGGATCGCACGGACCATGCATCATGTTTGTTACAACTACCGCGAACAACTGCGGGTTGGCTTCTGAATCTGGTATTTCGGCGCTGATGATTGAATCGATTTGGTCTGGTCTGATTTTTTCAATTAACCACAGAAGAATGTGTGCTTGTAGTAAACCACGCTTCTGCCACTCTACTGAGTACATCCAACAACGTGGCTATCCGGAAATCAACGATGAAGTCTATTAGCGTCCTGAGTTTTTATTTAAACACACGTGCTGTGATGTCGCGGCGATCGCTGGAAGTTTGTCCTGGCAGTAGATTGTCGGTGATTACAGACCATTTCGGATTGCATGCGAACGTTTCGTAGTAACATAAATAAATCTGGCCGTCTGTAATGCCGCACATACGTCATAGCATCCTGTGCATATTCATTCATATGCCATGGGCTGCCAACATATATAGCTGGGAGAATGGTCAATTGACCGACGTTGGTTGAATCTCCGTCTGAAACGATGGCATCGCGCAGATGAATGTACTGCTCGGAACGCAGTTTTGATTGGTTGAAGCGGATGAAATTTAAAAGTTCCGTTTCGTTCTTCACATACATATCGATGCAATACTGTTGAAACAATCGACGATATCTCAAAAGATGATTGTCCTCGCCTTGTCGCATCATCAACCGTTAAATATAAAATTGCATGGAACTGACCTTCTTATTCGTGTCTTCGTCTGCAAAATGAATATGTTATTTGTATAGCAATGCAAGTATAACAGACAGCTCAATAATTAATCGGTCAGCGGATTAACCATCTTTATCTGGAAGTGGTAGCCATCTTCTCAATGACAAAACATCAATGGATATTGAAGTGTTTTATATGACCGATGAGTTTCATATACGCACTGCATAATACTCGTCCGTCTTCGTGCCGCTTGATCACAATATCACGCGACTCCACATTTTCACCAACAATCACAACTGCGACTTCATCGATAGTGGAAGCATTGTACTGACGTACATGGCCTCCGGTTGGTCTTTTGTCTGCTCTAATGATTATTTTGTGATCATCGGAAGATATTGTCTCCAAAGTAGTTTTAAACAAACAAACGAACCAGCGCATTGTGTTCATAAAAAAGACATTGGAGTTCTCCGATTATCTCTCGTTTTGACGCATTGAACAAGGCAAAAAAAGAATCATCCAAATCGATCGTGTCGTTTTCGTATTTTTGCGAGACTAACGCACGGCAATTGATTTTTATATAGATAGATAGATACATAGATAGATAGATAGAAAAAATAAATAGATAAAATAAATAGATTGGATAAAAAACAAAATACTAGTTTGCATGCCGCCTCCAGTAGGATTCGAATCCAGTACCTCCTACCCAAGCGCCGAAGCTTTAACCACTGCACCATCTTCTCATTAAAAATGTACATACAAAATTCATATAAAAAGGCTTTTTATTCGATTTTTCGGGTTTTCAGACTTTTCCAGTGGATTTTTTCAAAATTTTCTTTCGTAAAAACCATCTCCTGACAATTGCGAACACAATAAAAAAGATTGAGTCAAATCGGTTCAGCCGTTCTCATACATTTCTAGCGCGCACATATTTTACACCATTTTTATATATATAGATATTTATTATATATATATATCTATATATATATATATATATATATATATATATATATATATATATATATATATATATATATATATATAATATAGATAAATATATAGATTCAATAAGTTTCAATCAGCCTGCAATATTGGGGTTGAAGTGGAGATCGAAGGCTGACCATTTTATAGCTAAAACCAAAATAAAAAATGGTCAAATGGTAGACCAAATTAACTTAGATACAACACTTATTAACTTAGATGCAATGTTCAGTACATCCTAGCAAAAAATGTCTGCAACCACTACAACTTTACCATTTTTCAGGTTAGATTTTATTTTGAATGCGGAAAACATATATGTTACACACCATAGGTTCAAATAATTGTAGTAGTTATGTTTGTCCTGCTAAATTTTAACGTTGTAAAAAGTATGCCACTGAAAAAACCTTAAATGTCATACGCTGATTCATCGGTCGTCATATATAAGCTCTAGTTGAGTTAAGCCCCATGTGCAAAAAATCCTGCAGAGCATGACACGTGCCTGATTCAGTTTTTCCCTTAAAAATTAATTTTAACTCCAAAAATAATAATAAAGAAAACTCATATTGCACATACACAGTACAAAAAAAAATCATCTTTAATGTACCAATTTTATTCCACTGAAATATTCATACTCTAAACATTTTTTTTTTTTTTCATTTTTTGTTGGTTTTGGAAGAAAAAATGAAAATTCCTATTTTTTCACCATTATATTGGTGTGTACAGTGAATACATTGAGAGAGATACTTTGAGAGTATGTACGTTCCGCTCATCTCATATAGGGTACAGAAGATTTAGATTGTGTGATTCACATTAAATGATCATCATTTTGGAATGATGGTGTAGTGGTGTATAATGATGATGATTATGATGGTAGAATTATAATTTTTCCCAAAAATGGAAAATGAAAAAATTGAGACGATGGGTTATCCTCCTTTTTGCGATGATTTTTTTTTCGTACTGAGGTGAGGCGAAGTGAATGGTGTGGGATGATTGAAGCAGTGGGACAAATTTTTTTATATATATATAAATTTTTATGTTATTTATCTTTCAATAGTAGTTGTAGGCAGTAGTAGTGTAGTATAGAATAGTAGTAGTATTTGTACTAAATATAAAAAAAATTAAAAAATATAAAAAATTGAGTGAGTTTGAGTGAAAGAGAGGACCAAATATATCATTTTTTAGAATTTTTTAAATTATATATATATATATATATATATATATATATATATATATATATATATATATATATATATATAATATATATATTATATATATATAGAATACATGTATAAAAAATAATAAATTTTTTTTTCTAAGTTCAGTTTTTCAGTTGAGCTTTTACATTAAAGTAATTCACTTGTCGCGCGCGTTGATTACTAACAAAAAAAAATAAACTGCTATACAGAAAAAGTTGCACCAGCAGTGTGCACACCAAAAAAAAATTGTGAATATTTTTTTTTTGTTCGTTCGTTCGGTACGACTGTATATCTGTGTTCTGTGTGTTGTGTTTATATTGTTATATTGTTGTTTTGTTTTGATAACAAAAAAAAAATGAAAAAAGAAGAAAATTGATTTTTTTATTGTTTACATTTTTTTACAATTTTATCCATCGTTTTTCGTCTTCCCGCTTTTAAGAAGAAAAGTCTAACAGCAAAAAAAAATATTTTTATTTATTTATTTTTATTTCGTGGAAAATGTGAGTTCAAGTAAAAATCAAACAAAATCGGAAAATTTGTTGTTTTGGATTTTTGTTTTGTGTGTGTGTGTGTGTATTTGGAAATTGGATTTCCGGTGTTTGATAATATCTGAGAATGGAAGGACGGTTAATTGAATACCGTCCTATCGGTGGACTAGATTATCATAATTCACCGCTAATTGGGGAAATTCCGGCAGGTGATTATCAACAATTTCATCGTTCGATCGATCAATTACGTTCGTTAAATGAACGTGGAATATTATTGCCGCAAATTGCCGCCGCTGTAAATCAGGCAACAACCGCGGGAAATAATAATAATAATAATAGTAACAATAGTAGTAATAATAATAATGCAACCCAGATAACAATAAATGATACAGCATTAGGTGGAAATACGGGAAATAATAATTTTAATCATAATACGGGAAATTTTATAATTAGCAATGGGGTAATAATTCAGGGAGGGCCAAATCCAATAACAAATTCAACAACAAATAATAATAGTAATAGTATTAATGTGATAACAACAACCAATAATAATAATAATAATAATAATAATAGTAACATCACAAATAATACAACATCAGCAACTAATAGCACACACACAATAGAATATTTAGGCACCAAAATTAATGGACATATAAATATAATTGAAACGACAGCGGCCACAATACAGCGCCGTAATCAGCAGCATGCTCAATTACAAAATCACATAAAGGAATCGATTGATAAGGAAATTGAGGAAAAATATATAATACCGATTGTGAATCATCATATACAGCAGCGGTCATCGTCACCGTCAGTTTTAACGGAAAATACTAAACGGCATAGAAAACCAAAGGTGAGACACTCAATCAGTTTCCAGCATTTTTTTTTGTGATACGCCACATTGGATAATAGAATTTCGTGAAACTATTATTTTTTTAAATTGTATGCACACTGGAATAATCCCCCATATACCCACAGTACATCAAACATAACCTCGATGTGTACCACAATAAATTACGTACGACGTAAAAAAATTTAAATGAAAATTGAAAAATTTCCATAATTTTCTATCAAGTTAGGATTACGCGCTTTTGGTTACGTAATGGGACTGTACTGATGTGTTAATCTGCCAACATTTATTTAATTGCAGTAGGCTTTTTCAACAGTTTTAGGAAAGTTGTTTTAAGTCTTTCAACGTCTGTGTAAGCATGCACACCAACATAGCTATTGCTGCCATAGCAAATGCAACTTCATTCAATATTTTTTTTTTTTTTAATTAAATTTTTATTTTAAAATTAAAAAATATTTGAATTGTATGCTTGGTGTCTCATCCTTTATTCATTGTTTCCCGCAAAGTACATGACATTTGCTAAACAAAACGCAAATCATAGTTTACTATAAAGCAAGTTAGATCAAATCCGTCAAAATTACTTAAAAATAAAAATTCATTAAAAGAAATTAAAAAATATTCCATAATAAAAATCTTTCTTACATTTTCGAATTATTTAAAAAATATGATTTTAAAAAACATAAGGCATTAACCGATATGTCGTTCAGCCTGGTTCTTAATTTAGAAATAATATTTCCGGAAGCGGAAAATGCTCGGTCCGATTCCGCGCTTGTTGGTGGAATGATCAATAAATCTGTATAATCTTGCAGTAAATGTGGTCCTCTGTGATCGCTTTGTTCAAAGATTCTCTTTTTCTCTCCTAATCGCGGTTACCAGTTTTATAATTGTAATTACTGTATTATGAGCAAAGTGGTTTTGAATGGGTATTAAGCTAGAATTAATACTACGTTGCAGTTCATCTTCCAAATTCTCTTCCTCGACGTAATCGATTGAAACCACATCTTCATTGGTTTTTTCGTTGTAATAATCTTTGCTCGATGATGCAACATTTTCATCCGTTTCACATTCCGCGTCTGCTGCTCCATGTAATCCTAAATAATCGCTAATAAAAACTTTAATGCGGTTTCGACTTGGGACAGTAAATATGTCTATATCATTAAAAGCAGCGTGACCGTTCTGGAAATATTTTAATATTCCGGATGTTTCTGCTCTTCTCTCCTTTATATGGATTATTAAAGAATTTGTCTACTTGCGAGTTATTGTAATTTACTCAGCACAAGCTGTAGAGCGGCATTGCATATGTGATTAGATTGGCATCTCTCCGGCAAATGGCTTCAACAGTTAATTTAAGAGGCCGCAAAACTAATAGCAAACTTGAGGCCTGCTCAAATTCGTTCTCGGATATATTAATGTTCGAGTTTATATCTATCAAAGATTTTTGAATACACGATTTGAGATCAAGAAATCGTTCAATTCATCCAGGCTGTTCAAGCGTGTTTTTGTGTCTAATATCAACATCTTATCTTGCTTTCTACATTCTCTGACATACTTCCGCAAAACACTATCATTTTTTGTTGGAGAATGTCGAAAAACTCGAACTATTTACCGTATATTGTCGATTATTGGTTTAACATCACTTGATACGTCAGAATGAGAAGATATCTGGGTTTCATCACCATCACTTGACGAATTATTTAGTTCAATATCATTTTCATTATCATCATAATTCTCATGTACCACTTATAGAAGTTTGGCTTAACCGTTGATTTTTTTGTATTCAGCACATCAAAAATAGCCAGCAAAATTCCGTGAGCGAAACAAAGCTGATTGTAATTTTTTACTAACGACACAACCTTTAGCATAACACTTTCCCCATCCGTAGTCATGCACACAAACACAACGTCATTTTCTAAAGATATCCCAAATTCGTCTACCTTCTCTTTAAGAATGGCTACACATTTTTCTGCGGGCATATACTTCCAAAAATTCTTATCATACCTAAATTGGAAAACTTGGGATTGGCATACTGAATTGTAATGAATATTTACATTCAAATAACGACGATTGCGTTTCGACGTTCATTGATCTTAATACTTCTGAACTCAGTTTTTACGTGGCCCTTTACTTGAGCTTAATATCCCAAAACTAAAGTTCTTGTAGTATTTGGCGATTTTGGTATATTTTCAAACCCACGTGCCTTAAAACATTCCCTTAAATCCAATGATGTGCAAAATGCTTTGATGTTGTTTTCGAATCCGTTTTTATTAGCTATATGTATTTTATAATGCTGAGTTCCTGTTCATAGTCATATTTAGACATTGGTAAATTATTCAATCTGGTTATCATATCTGTTTATCATCACAATTCAAAATGACAACTGAAAGCACGCATTTAAAATTCAGTCAAACCTGTTAAGTTGGACACCTTTTTAAGTTGGTGAACTGGCTAAATTGGGCGATTTTGTCTTGCATTTTTAATTATTCTTCAACAAAAAATTTATTGCGTAGACGCCGTAAAGCTGTTAATTTTGATTTTTGTTTAAAACGTTTTCAAGCTGGACAAATTTATAAGTTGGTCATTTTTTACGGTACCGTGAGTGTCCAACTTACACAGTTTCCACTGTATACAGAAAACCCACACAAACAGATCACACAATAAATATACCTTCTCTCATCATCCTTATCAACATAGTATATAAACTTACAACCATATGATTCAGTAGAATTCAATGTTTTACAATGTTATGATTACGAGATCATAAAATTTGCCGGGATCCTGGGATCCCGGGACTCGAGATCCCAGAATTGCAATCCCTCTCCAATTTAAACTTTTTGATTAAGCTTTTTCCATCTCTTCGGCAGCTAGCAACTACGACTCCTCGACTTAGGGTTTAAAACTGGAATGCTCGAATTGCCACAATTCACAAAAAGGTAGGCACCCTTACAACTTTTACTCTAAGCCAACAATTGCCGGTGGTGACAAGATAGAAAGATACGACCGTTTATTTTTAATTAATAGTAGCTTATACAGTGGGTAAAAAAAATAATACGTGTAAATGAAAAAATTCCCAAATAGCGCAATTATCGGATGATAAGAAAAATTAAATAAAATTGGATGATTGTGTTTTATAGTTTACTCACCAGGATGCTTTATTTAATTCAAGGTTTTAGCGCTCGCTCTTGCGAGCAAGCTTATACAAAGACTTAGGCCGTCTGTCTGTTGGCACTGTCACAGCAAAAACTATACATACCAGAGAGCAAAATTTGCACACAGATAGATACTACTCTAAAAAGGTCACATTTAAAATTTGGGAACTCTAGGTCAAGTAGTTTTTGAGATATTTAACTTTTTCTAAAAATAGAGGACACACTGCCTACTTTTTTTTAAATTTTCAATTATTATTCTATTCCAGAAAAAATATTCTTGTACTATTATTACTTGTTGCTTAGCAACAAATACAATAATTATCTATAATAAAAAGAGTGTTATTTCAAAACTAGTTTCTGTGATTTTTTTTTTTTGATTTGCTTAAGATTCTATTCATTTTTTGTCTATTGGGCTAATTTGTTGTATTGGCACCTTAGTTGTTTCAGAGGTTTTACACCTCTGTCCGTCCGTCTGTTGCATATTTCCTATTTTATCGAGCGCTTGTCGGACAATTTCAATTGTCCGCTTCTACTAGTTGTTGAGTAAATAATACGAACATTTAATACTTCGTTCTATACCCCTTGTTTCTCAAAACTGTCTCGCATCTTTTGGGCATCGAATCCCCCAATTTCTGGTCCGTTTCGACTGGAATAGTTTCTCACGCTTCTTTTATAGAACACTCTATAATCTTTGTTTATTTTATGTTTTCTGTTCGCGATTTTCGTCTTAACTTCGAGCTAAACCTTAACGGCTACTCCATTAAAGATCATTGTCTTGTTGGAAACGTCAAGAAGAGGGCATATTTTCACACAATACTATTCAGTATATCGATGTAAAGATCTTGTGTCATAATCGTTTTTATCCAATAAATCGAACCTACACCATACCAGAAAAAACCACCATACCACCTCCGATGCTTTCACCTCCGCACGCTTAATAGCTTTTTGGTATGTGTTGTTTGGTTGAACTCCTGATTTGTTGGTCATCTTACGTAATGTTTGGAGGGCGGCCCAAACAAATTTGGGAGTCGTCACTCGAAAGAACACTGCGCCAAGTTTTTAGGTTTTCTTTATCACTCCAGTCACGATAACGCTTGGCAAACTTACTGAAGTGTGGCACGCTTTTGGCCGACCGTGCAACTAAATTTTTCTCGTGTAATCATCTACTACATATAGTTTGATTCATCACGTCCAATTTTAAAGTTTTTTTAATTTCTGTTGATGTTACAAACGGATCCATTTTGGCCATTCTTACCATCATTCTATCGAAGAACTTACTTTACTGAGAAAATGATAATTTACACTAGATTTCACTAATATTTTAATACTCACCTGTTACGTTTTTACTCTTTTCCCCAAAAATAAGCGAAACAACTGCATGCAAATTAAAGTTGATTGAAATACCCATTAGAACAGATATTTTACCAATTTAGAAAATATAATAACTCAAAGTAGGATATAACGAATTATCTTGATTAAGATAAATGGTAGTGAAGTTTATACTTAATTTTACTAAAATCATGTAGTTTCATTTTAGTAAAAACGTCATGGTCATACGAGAGTGAAGTTTTTTACTAAATCTTACTAAATGACGCTTGCTATTCTTTTGCATATATTCAGGGGCAAATATTTTAATTCTTTTGTAAACATGATTTTTAAAGTTAATAAACCAATATTTAATTATTTTAAAGAGATCAGTTAATCAAAATAAATAAGGTAAATTTATTTCATTAGAATTAAGAATTATTTCACCATAATGTGTTTATTAAAAAAACCTGATTGTGTTAAAAGGACAGACAATTACGCAAAATTACATCTGCCTTACGCTAATTTTACGTTAGCTAATTAATAATACTGCAAGAGACCTTTTCCTGACATAACGCTTATTTTTTTTCGGCTGACTTTGTAGGTTATTACTTTCGGCTGGGATTTCAATTTAATACATATTTTTTTTAACTTTCGGCTAAAGTAGTCGAGATACTATCTGCATTATCTATTTTTTCACTTTCGGCTAAATTTAACAGGCTTGTTTAGCATACTCGTTGGTTTTTATGTATTTCAATTTATGCATGTTTAAGATGTTTGGTCTTTAAGATGAAAGCCTTAACAGTAGTGGTAAGAGTGATAAAGTTTAAAAACGGGATTTGGCAACTTCTTCTTACGCCTTAAGATGTATATCATATACTATAGCCGCCATGGCTAGGATAATGTATTGATGAACGTCATGTTAAGTGACTTGAGTAGACGGCAATATCTCCTTTGTCCTTAGTTGGTTTGATTGCTGCCTCTATAACATCCCGCTTCTGGGTATCATCTTTTTTCATCCAAGATCCTGGGATATTCTGAAAGGATTGGAATGTTGAACCCTAATAAGAGTTTTGCGCTATTCAGTGCTGGTAAGATAGAATTTTTAATTATTTAAGGTACTAACTGATGTGCGAAATCCCGTCCGAATGATTCGTTGATGTTTTATAAGACACAGTGATTATAGTTTTAACACGCCAATCCCCTTATTTTGGATCGTTGTCGTAGTTCTTCTCCAACTGACTTTAATAATATCTAGTGATATCATCTGCGGCATTTGTTAAACTCTGCTTCCGTAATTGGGTAGAAGTATTTCGGGATGGGTAGATACCCTTTTGATAGTTTGATTTAAACATACTTATCCTCATTTCTTAATGGTAATGAAAACCCTTATACACTTTGATCCCTTAGCTTATTGACAAGTGGAATCCTTAATTCGGCTAGTAAATTTGAATTTTCATTCAAAATTGAGATTGCTCTGAAAATATTGCACGACCTTCTTATCCGTTTTTCCGCACTTAACCGGGTGATTTTTACCGCTACCTTTTTTCAATGGATAATGTATCTCTGTATAACTTTAAAACATTATGACACTGTTGATTTCGGTATTTTCAACTCTTTGGAAATATTCAAACCCGACAATTCGGAATTTTCCAAATTTGGAAATAATTTGTTCGCGCGCATTTTCTTCTATAGACCACATTTTGAGAACTGAGTGAAATATATTGTGTGGGATGATTTCATTATACAAGATGTACACTACTATAATAATAAACCAATACATACAAAATAAAAATTCAGTGAACTTTGTTTTGCGCAATTTTGTATTGCCAGATTTTAACGTGCACAGTCTTTACTTCCAGGAATAGCTAATGGCCTTGAATTATTTTGATGTATCAGAGTCAACTGTTGGTCACGTTTTTCAATAGTTAGAAGGAGCCAATTTATTTTTCCTGAATTACTAAATATTGTTGTTGCTAAAACAATATTTAATTATTCTATAGGGTGTGGTGAATAATTTAGGCCAAAAACCATTAGTTTTTTATGTCAATTACATTCACTTGTCGATAAAATAGGTATCCTACGAGTAAGCGGAAGACTCAGAAACTCGATTCCATCGTTCCAGACAAAGCATGCAACTATTCTGCCAAAAAATCATAATTTTACTAGATTAACTATCGAACAAGTACAAACTAAAACATTGTACTATTAATAGCCAATTAGTTTTAATCCAATATTGGAATTTATATTCACAATTGCAACACAAATAATGCAAAAAATAATTGATAAGCGTGCCCATAGTTATATTATTATAAGGCAAGTGAAGCAAGACAGTTACTCAGATAGTTGCTAACTATGCTGGTTGGACACAACCATTTTAACCACCGGATATTTTAGTATCGGGAACTCATTCATCGCTGGACCTGACCAAATCCTTAGTGAAGGAGTTTATACCTTAACCAATCGAAGAAAGGCGAAATATAGAAATTGGAAACATAGTTATAATCATATGATCAGACAAATCTACTGTCATCTCAATGGGTTCTAGGCAAAGCTCATACTAGTTAGCCAATGTTTTACAACTACAGTATTACTAATTAGCTGACATACAAATATCGTCAGTTCAACGGTAATTTCGCAGAACTACCTTTAGTATTCTTCATTTTATTGACGATGAAGTAGTAAACTTCAAGAGATTGTCTTGAATTTTTTTACAGTTACAGTATTACTAATTAGTTAGCGTAAAAATAGCGTACGACAGATGGTAATTTTGCGTAATTGTCTGTCCTTTTAACACAACCAGGTTTTTAATAAATAAATTATGATCAAATAATTCTTAATTCTAATTAAATAAATTTACCTAACTTATTTTGATAAACTAATCTCTCTAAAATAATTAAATATTTGTTTATTAGCTTTCTAAATCATGTTTACAAAAGAATTAAAATATTTGCCCCTGAATATATGCAAATGAATAGCAAGCGACATTTAGTATGATTTAGTGAAAACTTCACTCGAGTTAAGATAACCCACACTTATTAATCATTTACCCACTGTATGTTTTGTTCTCAACATCGCGTCATAATCTCTAGCTTTTCTTCCTAAACAATTTAACTGATAAATCAAAAAATAAAAAAATATAGTGGAATCTGCCACGACTGTCCGGAGGTTGCTATATTTCACTAAACATTTTAGCTTTCAAAATTAGTGTGGGTTCTTGTTGCATCAATGTTACGAAATGTATGAAAGTTAAATGTTTTTTATAAGGGAGACGAAAAAGACGCTAAAATAGCCTTACTATGAAAACGAAAATTAGTTAGGGATGTATTTCTACTCCTTTAGAACTTTTTTACAGTAATTAAGTTACACTAATCTATTTGGATTTCTATTTTTATTTTTATTTTGGAAAATCGATTTCGAATATAATTCTACCTCAGTTCCCTTACAACTATTACAAATCCTTTTTTTTATAAATTTCACAATTTAATTACATTTGTCTTAATATACATATAGATTTTAGTAATTTTAGTAATTTTCTTAAAACATAATTCTCTTGAGCTTCATGAATACGTTTAAGCCGACATACGTATGCATGTACCTACGCCGGTCGTAGTCTTGAAGGTTTTCAATCTTTGCATGGGACTCCAGTTCGGAATTGCGAGTGCGAGTACATCTATAGTTTGGTGGTTTGGGCCAATCGTCGAACACAAATCGAAGAGCGTTTGCCTGGATAGAGAAAAGAGTTTTCCACTGAGTTTTCGTGAAGTACCCCATCCATGCAGGCACCGCATAAGCTAGGATGGGCCGCTATTTAATTTATTTTTTGCAGAGAGAGGGCTACTTCTGTTTAGAAATCTGTAGAATTGTTGCCGAGCGGCGAAGGCTTTTTTCTTGATGTATTTGGTTTGCAGAGTTTGCGAGAGTTTGTTATCAAGAACTACTCCCAGATATTTCACTTGAGATTTGGGTTCCAGAACACTTCCTTCAAAGAGAATGTGTTCTGGATTAGGAGCTTTAGAATGCTTGTTTTCGTGGAAATGAATAATTTCGATTTTACTATGGTTAGTTTTGATGTTCCATCAAAACGACGGAAGAGGTGAATATGGTAGTATCATCAGCGAAAATTTGAATTTTTGTGTCTTTGTTATTTGATTTTGGTGTATGTCGTGATAGTAAAAACAGAAGAGGTATGGTCCTAGGACTGACCCTTTTGCGACTACCGCAGGTACTGTTTTGATGGTGGAAGAATAGTTGTTCAAGTGAACGTAGAACTTTCGGTCTCTGAGAAAAGAATAGATCAGCTTGATAAGATAGCAAGGGATACCGCGATTGATTAATTTGTAAATTAGACCATTGTGCCAAACTGTGTCGGAAGCTTTTTCTATATCTAGAAAAGCAGCAATTTTTGATCGTCCGAACCGTTTGGAGTTTTTAACAGTATATTTCAAGTCTCATGACAGATTGGGTGGTGAAGTGCTCGGCCCGAAATTTGAACTGTTCCTCAGGGATATAAGGTTTAATTGAGAGAAGTAATCTGCTAAAAATGGCTATTATTGCGCTACTTTACTTAATCCATTTAGGAGTGTTATGGGTCGGGTGTTCTCAATTTTATTTCGCGAGGTAATGGTTTAGATAGCGACGACTTTGCCTATTTTCCAGCAATCTGGGAAGTAGCCTGTTTTGATTATTGCATTAAGGAGATCTGTATATTGATTGTTTACTTTCTCAGGTAGGTTTCTCAGTTCAGTGTTGAGTATGTCATCGGCCCCGGACTTTTATTTAAATGCTTCACTATGTCAGCAATTTCTTCTACTTCGACTGGTTACTGTCGTTACTGTATAGAATTCACGAATTGGGTAAAGTGAGGATCTTTTAAAACTTCATTCTGTGAATGAACTTTCTCGAAGTGGGACGCAACGTGTTCTACTATCTGCTGTGTGTCAATGTTTGGGTGTGGATGATGAGCGATCTGGCTGATCTGATTGTTCGCTTTGCCGTTGAGTTTTCGGATCTCATTGAATATTTTTGGGGAGTTATCAGGTATTATTCAGGTAGGCTGGATCGTTGTTGATAAGTTGGAAGCACATGCTCCAAACTGATTTCTATTGCGTCCATGGGAGAATTTTTGGGAGATTTTGGTGTACATGAACTTTAAATTTTTAACAGTCTGCTAAAGAATAATTTCTATATATTTTTGGTGAGCTAGCTATGATTTTGACTGAAATTCCGAATGTTACTGGTAGGTGATCGGAGCAGAATTCATGCAGTATCTGTGGTTGATTTGTAAGGATTATATTCTTGGTGAGAACTAGGTCAAAAACTGAGGAGGCTTTTGGAAATGTGGGCTCATCAGGAGCGTTTAGTAACAAATTTGATTCCGCATGCAGATTTTTTGGAGATCTTCTCCATTTTTGTTGTTTGAGCAGCAATTCCACAAGGAATGTCTGGAGCTGACGTCTCCCGCCACTTTTATTTTATTGCTATTGTGAGTAAGATATTTGATGTTATTCCTATTAATTTTTCTGACATATATTGAACAGGCTGTAATGTGATTTGTAGGGGTTCCAATGATGAACGCTCGGGCCTTGAAATGAGAAATGATTTCCTGTATTAGGATAACAGTTCTTCTTGATTCAGCCATGCAGTCGTCCTGCTCAGTGCGACATGCCCGGCTTTAGTCTATGCCCTTCGTTAAGGTGCCTTTCTGATAAAACGACTAAGTGAGGTTGATGACGAGACATCATATGCTCCAGTTCTCCTCGTCGAGCCGTTGAGACTAGGCTATTGACATGTAGAGAAATACATAGAAATTGTTCCTTCATTTGAGGTTGGAAAATGTGGTTAAGATTCTCATAACGGCTAGGCGTTTTTCTGCTGCGTTAGTGTGAGAAATGTTCTCGTATTATGTGAAGAATTGATCGCACTTCTCTTTGAGGTCGAAAAGATAGGGCCCAAAAAACTCCATTAGGCGATTTATGCTATTGAGTAACTTTCGCGTATGGAACTCTGTCTCTCCGAAGCAAAAGTCCTGAAGGGAATCGGGCTTCATATTACAAATTCTTAAAATTGTCGACCTTTCATTTGAATCTATTTCCAACCATGACACTTTAAAAGGTCAATTTTTAGAAATTTTCAATTTTTTTTTTATAGAAATTTTCCGACTCTTCACATGGAAATTGAACTGAAATTTTTGAAGTTTTGCTTGATATATTCCATTGAGTTTTCTCAGTATTAAAATAATTTTTTTTTATTATATAGTTTTAATGCATTTAATAAAAAAGTTTAATTTTGGATAATATTCGTTGATGAACCAAAATAAACATTATTGATTTAAAAAAAAATTACGGTTTAACAACAAAATTATTTGTCTGCTTTATCGACATTTTTCGGCTGGCTATTTATACGAATCTGCCTTACCGATTTTTACAGACGAATAAGTTGTTTTGAATCTGCATTATCGGCATTTTTCGGCTGATACATTTTAATTGTTACAGCCGAATATGTATTTTTGACATTTTTCGGCTGGAGCGAGTCGGCTAACAGTAACGGTATATTTTTATGTATACAATCTCGATTACACCACACTTGATTTCACAAGGGAAAAGTTATATACTTACCGGAATTGTGGTAAAAACTATTTTATATAATCAAAAATTCAGGCATTCCCGGTACACAAATGTCCGCCAAATTTCAGAAGGATATCCGTTAATCTGCCTGGACTGTAGAGATGCCGATTTTTGGGGTCGTCATTTACGTTTAAATTTTAAAAATGTGATCTAAACAAATTTTTGGAAATTTATTTCGAATTTTTCTAAAAACCTTAAGTATGAAGTTTCATCCAGATCAATCAATCCAACTGGGATGTACAGAGGTCGATTTTGTTTTTCGACAACAGTTTTTTGTCAAAAACCGTCATTACCTCTTGAGTTTTGGAAAATTGATCTGAATAGGTATTGTTACAAATCTAATTTTGAATCTGTTAGTTCTTCGTTTTTCTCGTAAATGATATACTTTCAACATATTGTCGAATAAAGAAAAAACTCATATGAAAGCTGTCACTTCCGGAGGACCGATTTTGACCAAAAACCACTGTGATCGCTCAATTTATGCGAAAACTTAAATATGAAGTTTTATCCCAGTTAATTACATAAAATCTGAATTACATAAAAATCTGTAATATAGGTTCGTCATTTAATTTTGCAGAAGGAATCCGCCGATTACCAGCAATGAATAAAATTATAGATTTAGGAAGACGTTTTTCACACAAAAAATTATGTTCACGTTAATTAATGCATAACAAATTAATCGGGTCTCACCAATACGAGAGAGACGGACAATACAACAATTCTTACACGTCATCAACCATAAGATAAATTACGTAATAATTTGAAATAAAATCTGAACAAAAAAAAAACATAATTACAAAGCAAAAAATCTTCTCCAACAAAACAAAAATAAAACAAACTGTTCGTCCTGTGACGATGACGTCGGCCTTTTTATATAACATTTTCCGATTTCCATTTTTTATCATTATTGAAACAGAAAATATATAAGGCAAAAATACTGTACCACATAGTCTCATTCGCTCAATCTTCTTTCATGCCAACACAAAAAACATTGTGTTCATAAATAAATCGAATTCAATAGAAAAGCGGCAGAAAATCGTTTTCCCTTTTTCCAAAATTTTTGTCTTTCGAGTTTTGTTATGTCTCCATATGCTGTACAGTGTATGTGATGTGATTTAGAATTGTATCGCTTTTTTTCGATTCAATTTTTTGCCGCTTGTGTTGTTTGCTGTAGAATGCATGAATATAAAAATTATTGTGGTAGGTCACAAATGCGTTTGTTTAGATTTTCGATTTCACAAGAACTGAAATTTTATTCTATATTTAGACATTAATTTTATGGAATGGTTTCTATACGAAATCAATCAATCACATTGTTTGGTGGACATATAAAACCGAAAGTCATAACATTTTTTTAGTTATTCGGCATTTGAATATTTCACTTATCCAACTGTATGTCGATTTACGTTTTCTATCAATACCATTGCAATGTTCGAATTTTCCTGTACTTTATTATTCATCATCGAAATAATAACATAAAATTGAGTCTCACATAACATCAACATACAAATATTTATGAGTATTTAATAACAATTTTATAGTTACTTTTGTAAAATGAGAGACATTGTTCAAATGGTATAAGTTTTTCAACAGTATTCTAGTGGCCTGGTTTTTTATTAAGGCATTCGTTTTATGTGAAGAAGTTTGTGCGCTCGAAATTATATTCAAATAAAAAATTGTATCTTATTTTTATGATAGCTTTAAAAATTTTCCGCCATAAATATCGTCGAATGATAAATATTTATCTAATTCTTTCGAGTTATAAGAAATGAATGTCTAATTTTGTTTTGAGAAGGTCGTTGACGCCGTATACAACGACCTTCAGGTAACAATTCACTTCCTTAAAGTTCATGCAAACTAAACGTTATTTAAATAGGGCTGAGATTTTTTTTTATATACGAGGGGTGTTCGGTAAATCTATATGAAACAACGGTGACAGATATTTTTTATTTTATTTTTCGATTCCTCCTTTTTTTCCTGGTACTCAAACTACCTGACAGTAATTTCTAGCACAATGTTCAATATTTTTCACATTTCAAATTTTTCAAAACACGAAGTCATTCACTCATTCACAGAACTCAAAAACAAAACAAAAGTTTATATTACAGTGAATTCATACAGATTTACCGAATTTATTGAACACCCCTCGCATCATCTACTAATATACTTGTTATAATATTAATTTTAATGTAATATTAGTTCTTAATTATTATACATAACCCTTTTCCGACCAGAAAAATATAAGTTCACCACGTGTATGTGTATGTAAAAAACGACAGGTTGTAAAGTCTTGCGGATTTTAACGGACCTTAGTTAAATCGGATGTCTTTTTGAACAAAACATTAAAATTAATAACATATAAATTATATAACATATTAATTATTTTATTATTATTATAGTTATAGTGTTATTTTTCGGACGAAAACGATTTTAGTGGTATGCATAAATGTGTATGTTGGTCCAAAATACGTACAAAAATAAATTTTTGACATGATTCTCTTACCTGGTTGCATAATCTTGAGGGGGTTTGTTCCATGCTAACAGAAGATAGCAGAAAATGTCTAGCCGAAAAATGTCGTTTTGCTATTCACAGCTACATGCATCACTGTCACAAAAAGGATTTTTTTTTTCTATGATATTTTTTTTTAACTAGCAGGAAATTTATGAAATTTTTAAGCAAATTGATAATTCTCAACTGAAAGTGTTATGAAAAATCAAAAAATTTATGAAACAGAAGAGAAAATATAGGTTTTATGGTATAGCTGAGATCATAGTCTAACATAACTAGAGTTTTTTAACAAATGTGTTAAATCTTCGAGATTCAGTTCAAAATACCAGATTCGAGCATTATTAGTTAAGAAATTGCCTAGGCCTAATTCCGGAGCTTATCTAAAATCCATTTTTAAATCCCCCACCAAATTGACTTGTAGAACCTAATTAAAATAACACGTTCAAATCCCAACACAAGTTGACCTTTTTTCTATTAGAATTCTAGCCCAGCTCTACGTACTAAATTGGAAAGTTATCGGTTGGAAAATGGCCTGGTTCCATTTTTTTGTTTTATTTTCAATTATCAACTTTATTCATTAGAAATAATTATTTATACATACTCGTACTTGCATATTATAAATTTTAATAGTAAGGTGATAAGATAGGTGTCCCTTTGGTTCAAATTGAGCTCGTTTCAAGGGCACCGATTCTATCAATACAAGGAATCTATTCTATGTGATTATTAAATATAAATTGTACTGCTATTTACAATTTCAATTTTGATGTCTATTGACATAAGGATAGAATGAATTTGATGCAGAACTTATTAACTACTTTTTTCGCTATATCAATGGACACATTTACAGGACGAGAAGCTGAATATTTTTAGTTTGCTTCAGCCAAATAAGAAGAGTTTTAGAAAAACAGACCATAAATGTTACATATAAATGTTGTGACGGCAATAACTCTAATGATTGAAATATATAGGCCAAGAAGGATCTTGAGTAGCTTTAAAATCCATAATACGAATTATATATGCTTCTGACACACATAAACTGGGTTTAATATAGTCTGACATACCCCACCCCAACAAAATAAATCGGATAATTGAGTCAACAAAAGCTCAATACACAATCCGCACAAAATAATGTGGACAATATAATCGTAAGACATACATTTTCTCCGCAACCTATAAAAGTCTATTTTTCAACGACTTCCAGTTCAGCTTTTCATCTATTATAATACCCAAATATCTAAATTTACTTACATGATTAACCTGAAACCAACAAGTTCAGGCGCATAAAATATTACTATTACAACTGAATTCATGACAGTTAATAGAACATTCTGATGAGTTTCATTGTTTGAAATGCATGAATTTGGTTTTATTACTTAACAGAAAGTTATGTGCTTTCAGCCAATTAATATTGTAAAGGAGTCTGTAAAAGATACATCGTCAGCAAATGCAGTAGGGGGCCCAATCCTCAATATTGTCATATCAATGAATAAAGCTGAGACAGTTTGACCATTATTCATATGGTCAGTAATTTGATCCAAGAAAGATAAACGTCCATTTTCGGTGTTCTTGTTTTGTCTGAACCCGTATTGCGATCCGGAGAGTAAGTTATTAACATTTAAAAAACTTAAAATTTTTTTTTTCCTAACCTTTTCAAATACATATATTCGAAAATACAGACAGGAGTGAAATCGGGCGATAATTGTTAATACAAGATTTATCGCATTTTTTAAAAATTGGGATAACTATAGCTTTTTCACATATAGCGGAAAGGTTCCTGTTTCCACGCTTAAATTAAAGATAAAGGCTAGGACATCCACTCAAAAACAGGCAAGTGGCTTTATAACACTATTGGTTATACCATCTATTCCAGGAGAAGATTTTTCTTTCTAGGAATTTATCACATAATATAATTCGCAGGGCGTAATGGGCGAGAAATAAAAACTGTTTACTGTGTTATTACTGTCCTTAATTAGTCCGTCCTTGTCAGTGATTCCTAGATCAACTGAGATGTTATTTGTACCGATTGTTATTTTAATTCGGCTTTGCACACCGAATTTGACCATCATTTGTTGAGAGGTGGCCTAGTTCCATTGAGTA
This sequence comes from Nephrotoma appendiculata, assembly GCA_947310385.1. Classification (NCBI taxonomy): domain Eukaryota; kingdom Metazoa; phylum Arthropoda; class Insecta; order Diptera; family Tipulidae; genus Nephrotoma; species Nephrotoma appendiculata. The sequence goes on from OX371223.1 coordinate 379,322,777, forward strand.
TTATGTTAGAGTGCCAATCCAATTCTGCGTACTATATTTGACAGTAATTGATTGAGGTAGTAGTAAGACCCCATTGAGCATGGCACAATATGTCCTGTATCTGAGTGAGAGTTGTACGATATTCTACGAATTTGAGCAACGAAAACTTGTCCGGGATGGGTGGTCCCGTTCTATTAAAAGGTCCATCGATCTATCATCATCAATAGTTTATGTACTCTGTTGGCCAATTTATACCGAATATACGAACATTTCGACAAATGCCACGAGTTAGTGTTGGTCACCAGGGGCTCGATTTTGTTCGAAATTCGACAATTTGACAAAATAACCGCAAGTACATAGTAGTGGTATGTCTGAAGTTGAACGTGCGCCATTTAAGTTTTTCGATATGACATTTCTAGATAACATATCCATTTATAATATAAAATTTGTAAATGCAAATATGCTTTAAATAAAATTAAATTTATTTAATTACATATTTAATTTTAGTTTTAAAATAATTTCTTATTCTGTGTTTCTGCGAAAACAAAACATTTATTCGACATCACATTGAAAAAAAATTAAAATATGGGTAGTTAAAAAAAAATTCTTAAGACATTGACGACACTTTTTAAATGTGTGTGCTACTCAGGAACACATTTGATGACTTTTGTAATTGCAATTCCTTGAAGAATTCCTTCAGTTATTCCTTAAAAAATGAAGTGCAAACGTGTTAAAATACGGAAAAGTTGTATGACTGCTGTAGCAGTCATTTGCACGAACCTGTTAACTCGCCACTCAAAAACTTGGTGAGATGTCAAAAAAGGGAGACGACGAAAAGACATAAGCACCAAAAAACTGAACCAAATTGTACTGATTCATAATTTTTGATGCTTACATTCGCAGGAAACAAACAAATTTAACCACAGAAAAATTACACAGACTAATATAAAATTGTATACTATACTCCTTATACGTATACGAAAACGTCATGTTTCGTCTGTCCAATTTTAAATAAAATCGACCCCCAGGAATATTAAATATATAGCCTCATTACCTCATCAGTTGGATAGCAGGTTCACATAGATGGGTAGATCTATAGATGGGCAGTTTGTATAGATGACCAATATAAGAGACTCCATACAAACAAACCAAAATATGTGGACCGTTTAAGCTCTTATACAGTACAACATCTTGGAATTAACACTTAAATTTGCATAGCGCGAATACCCACGATTTGCGGAGCCTGACACTCGTAGGTGTATGGTACATATCTCAACGAAAAAGTAAGTTTCACGTGTCACGCACATTTGAATTATGATTACTTCCACGGCCAACGGAACCCGACACTTGGGCTCAATACAGCCATAAAGTTTCAGAACACAATCCTGCTGAAAAATTAGTCGACTCTCTTTAGATTTTAATGGTACAATTTTTTTCTTCCAAAGGAAATTTATAAAAAATCAACTTTCAAACAAAATATTGCTACGAATAAAAACAAAAAGTATGGGATGAGAAAATCAAAAAAGTAACGGATGAAAGCCTGTGACAACTTCAAGGTGGAGTGAGTCAAACCTGCATCTAATTTAAAAAAAAACGTACGGAGAATTATGAAGGAGAGTGGAACCAACCAGCCAAATCGTTCCATTTGGTAAACAAACATCATCTTTATTTTTTCTGTTCCTCTTTTTCATCTTTGACTGAAAGTTTATTTCGAAATGCCATGTGATTGTTAGAATGGATGTCGACTGGCTTCATTTCGGTGTAAACAAACACGAAATTCGTAACATTTTTTATTCCCATTTCAAAAGCACTTACGCAAAAGTTAGAGAAATTACAGTTTGTTCAAAGCAATTTAATAGTTACGTGGAACTTAACGCTACTTTTTTCCAGTCCGAAGTTCAAGGCTTAGAAATATAATGATGCTAATGGTAGAAATCCTTGACATGAAGCAACCTGCTTAATTTTAATTACTATTATTAGATGCAATTCAATTTCTCAAATAATATAAAGTGTTATGATTGGTGAGTTTTAATTCTCTTGTTGAAACTAATTAAGACCGCGATGGGCACTCAGCCATTAATATCCCACTAAGTATATGCTGGTTAATTACTACTTTTCAGAAAGGGTACTCCAAATAAATAAAAAAATAAATAGTCTTCTTTTAAAATGAACCATTTCTAATTTTGATTATATTGAAATAAACCAGTAGAAATCAAATTACCCATAAATACGAAAGAATTGCAAGAATTTTTTCTTTCAGCTCTTGCACAATGCTATTTTGATATGCGTCAAAACAAACTGAATTGAATTTGTCTTGATTTGTTTGTTTACTTAGCCATTTATTGGTGAAATATACTTAAATGTGAGGAAATTACTTTAAATTAAATTCAGTACTCTGTTCCTTAAAATTCAGAACTTTCCATAACCTAGCAATATCATCCCTGATTCATAGTAGCTGTTATTTTATAAAAACTCTAACAGACATTAGCGCTCTACTGCGGTTAATAGCAAAACATTTGTTGTGACTTTTATGTAATTCAACGCAAAATCACGTTTTTTTAGTTGTGTCACTGTTGAAGCTACGTTGAACTTCTACGATTATTCCCGTTTCTGATTTCTCAGTTTACGACGAAAATATTTGCTCTGATTATAAAAAATTAATAATTTAAAATTAACTTGTGGCTTTCAATTATAGAATTTAACCTATATATCTATCAATAGCTAATGTCGAACGTTTGGTAATTTCCCGCAAAATATAAAGAAATTTTAGGCAGGATTGATAACATTATTACAGCGAAAACAGTGTTGTTTCAAATGTTTATACAAAGTTACATTTATTGTCAGCATATAATTAAATGGCACGACAACATCGCAAAACTAATAGCTTTGGGCATTCTATAATCCCCTGGATCCCGAATGTTATACGAGTACTCGTGCATTGAGTTGAGTTGAGCTTCATCCAGCGCTTTCTAAACATAAATTTAATTTTTAATGTTACTTTATAAAAATCATATTTTGTGTGCGTGTACCTAAATTTAATTGGTACTAAAATTGAATGAAGAAGGATAAATAACAGGGATAAAAGGAACCTATAGAACATAATTGAAAAAGATAACCCCTAATAAAAAATCAATTTTTAAAAATGTTTCCAAAGACTAATTGGTACAATTTTCAATATTTTTCCGAACTGAAAGTGAGAATAATTATATTATAAATATGATAAGGATACAGCACAGGGTGACACAATGTTGATGCGACGATAATAATTTAGGGCCGTATAGAGGGTATAAAAGAGTCTTGCATTTTCCTTTTTAATATTGGTTTTCTTCGAAATTGGTTTGTTATCATCAAGTTTATAAATTTGATTCGTCTGGTAAATGCTTTGTAATTTTATGTTCTATTTACGTATTTTATAAGAGGTAATATTTAATTAGCATATAAATGAAATAAGAACTAGGCAAATTTACCGGAATGGATTTCTTAGAAATTTCAAGACTTTTGTGGATTGGAATAATTCTTTTAAAATTATATTTTATGAGTGGATATGTTGTATACACCGTTAAAAAATTGAGATTCGGCCTATATACTAAAACTATATATTTTTTCTTTTTTACAGGTTTACAAATCGGAGCTACAGCTGCAGAATCAAATGCATCTTCGTGAAACAAAACCATACAAGTGTTCCCAGTGTACGAAAGCATTTGCCAATTCAAGCTATTTGTCACAACATACGCGTATTCATTTGGGCATAAAACCGTATCGGTGTGAAATTTGCCAGCGAAAGTTTACTCAACTGTCACACCTACAACAGCACATACGCACACATACTGGAGATAAACCGTACAAATGTCGACACATGAATTGTCAAAAAGCTTTTTCACAACTTTCTAATTTACAATCCCATTCACGAAGTCATCAAACTGATAAACCATACAAATGTAATTCGTGCTACAAATGTTTTCAGGACGAGCCTTCATTATTAGAGCATATACCAAAGCATAAAGAATCAAAACACCTAAAAACACATATTTGTCAATATTGTGGTAAATCGTATACGCAAGAAACATATCTACAGAAACATATGCAAAAGCATTCAGAGAGAACCGACAAACGGCCACCGATCGCACTAGGTTTAGGAATAAATAAAAATATTAATTTGGGTACGACAATATCGGGTCCCGGAGATCATCCATATTGGCCAAAAGTGAGTCCTGACTCTGCTACAAGTTTAGCAGAAGTAATGCATCATCAACAATTACAGCAGCATCAACAGCAGCAAGCACAACAACAACAGCAGCAACAGCAACAACAACAACACCATGATTTTGCCGCGTCTTTGGCGCAACAGCAAACACACCAAAATGGTCATGTTGAATCAATGCAAACGCAACATCACCACCAGCAACAACAGGCTCAGCAGCAGCAGCAGCAACGGGACGAAGTAGGTGAAGATTTGGTAGTAAGTCGAAATTCGGGAACCACAATAAATAACCAACAACAAAACAATCAAATTCCATCGTCCACACCAACTGGTGCATATGATGCGGCAACCACAATTATAACATCATCGAAAACCACACCAAATTCGGCATTTACCCCAATTCAAACGATGACACCGCATTTAAATACAATCGGCCACCATCAACTGACGCAACGACCATATTTGTACGATGCGATAAGTTTTCAAAATTCGAAAAACGCGACCGTCAATCAAAATACCGTAAACGCTTTCCCAAATCAGCTAATATCGTTGCACCAGATACGAAATTACGCGCATCAACCCGGTAGCATTATGGCTGGCGAACATATTCTAGGCGTTAGCGTTGGTCCGGGCAAAGATAAAGGATAAATTGTACGCATTATTTATTAATTTACTATATTTAAATATTTATTTATTTTCGATTTTTATATTTTTAACTATGTATAACATTATGTATTATTATTATTATGTACCTGTCACAAATAGCCCGAGTTGATTTATAACAAAACCACAATCAAATTCCATACCCAAACCAATTCTTTTTAATTACGAAATTTAAAAATCAACCTAAACAAACCGTCCAATATTCATTACAATTTTCTGTACATTTCCTACGTCTTCTTTCCAAATCCATCACGTATTATTATTATTATAAGACAAACATATCAAAACATTAAATAATTTCGTTAATATTTTTGTAATAAAATGAAAATTGCATCATTTTAATTAAATTCTATAAATATTTTAAAATAAATATTTAGATTTTAAAAATAGAATTTAATTATTTTTTGTTTTATTACAAAATATTAATTTAATTACTATACTTATCTATGTATATATTATGCAAGAATGTCTGTTATATATAGTAATATTATATAATTACAGTATCGTGCAAAAGTACTGCACCAAAAAATTACATATTTAAGCCACTTATTGCAGAAACGGCAAGGAGGCATCAAAATTGATAATTATTTAGATCGCAACATAATCTAAAATTTAGTAGCATTTTAGATAAGTCAATTTTATAAATTCATGTCATGTTGATAAATTATGGTCCATAGTGTAATTCGCCTCATTATTGAAATCTGGGTGACAATAAATTCAAATTTGTTGACTTATTTGGTTTGGTTCACATGTGGATTGATTTTAATTTATACTTACATAGAAGATAATCCATACAAATGGTGTCTCTTAAATATTAGCAGTAAATTGATTAAAATAAAATCCGATAGATCAAAAATTTCAAACTAAAAACATGATGATTAGCTTTTATTTCACTTTGACGTTACATTTCACACTGAAATCTCAAAACAACAACTATAAAGTATATTACAACTTTGTATTTGTCTTAACAAATAATATTTAAATCGTTCCCTAAGTATGCCTTGATAGCTATAAAATAATTTATACCAAAATTCCATCTGTGTATCAATAGCATAACTAACTTAGAGTGTACTTTGTTCGGTTTTCAAATGGGTTTTTTGATCAATGTGACAAAAAACATAACTTATCTCTTTTAGCACCCCACCCAAAGATTATCGTATGGTCCGGATTGGTCACTAATTTTCATCGTTTGGTCACTTATTATTAAACGATAAATAAATAATGAATATTCCAACAAAAAAAAATTCCCCGGGTAGCACTTAATTATTTAATTTCGTTGGGTAATCGTTAAGAAATGGCCAAATTCCATTCCTATTAGCCATTTTCTAGAACTTTATAGCAAACTCATTTTTGAATTTTGTCAAAAAATCATTTAAGAGTCCCATTTTCTACATGTCAATTTTAAAAATGCAAACCGGGATTTCCTAAAAATCGGGATTTTTTTATACAAAACCGGGATTTTGAAAACCGGGATTTTTATAAACACCCAAACTTTGTCTTTGAGATAGCGCCACAAAAAAAACCTGCGAAGTAAGATCTGGTGATCTGACAGGCCAATTTACCGCACCAGCTCTACCGATCCAACGACCATTGAAATCACGATCAAGTACTTTACGTGCTACCGACGAATAGTATGATGGATAACTCGACGAATAGTATGATGGATAATAGTATGATGGATCATGTTGAAACGGAATGGGTACAAAGGGCCAAATGTCAAAGGGCCGAATGTCGAAGGACCAAATGGGTCGAAGCGCCGAACTTTTTGTTTTTTTTGTTTTTAGAAATGTAATTTTTTAAATTTGTTGTTTTATGGAATATTTTGTAAATTTATTTTATTAAACATAAATGAATTTCTTATGAATTTATGTATTTTACTATTTTTCATCTTTGGATATTCATGAAATTCCACTTATCCAGTCAGCGATACATTTTGGTGAAATAAAATTTTGTCATGCGGAACCAGAAACATTCGGTCCTATGGAATTCGGTCCTTCGACATTCGAGCCTTTGATATCATACCGTTGAAACCACATATTCTGTTGCAATTCTAAGCTCAAGTCTACAAATAATCTTGGCAGTTCATTTTCCAAAATATCTTGGTATAATTGACCATTCAAGTTACCTTCAATAATGTGGGGGCCGATGATTTTTTTGCAAATTATTCCACACCACAGTCTAAGGGCGCTGATGTTCAACTTGGCGAAGACAGTTCGGTTAACACTCCAGTAATGCATATTGTGTCGATTAACTGTACCATGGTTTGTATAAAAGACGACTGTATTTTTCCACGTGCCCACTGACAAAAAGTTACCATATTTTGGAAATCAACGCGTTTTAAACTCGAAGAGTCCTTGTTTTCGATTGAACACTTCCATCAGTAGTAAATTGTTTAACAGTCCGGTAAAATGAAGCACGTGAAGGAATCCTATCCGGAAAACGCCAAGCGTAGAGAGTGACAACGTTATCAAGACTACGGCCAGTTTCTCCATAAACCAGGACCTTTTCAATTTTTTCTTGTACAGTTAAATACTCCATTTTGTATTGTATAAATAACCTAAAGCAAACATGTCTTTTTGTTTTCGAAATAATCTTCGAACTGGGGCGGAATCATGAAATACGGCCGGAAAACTTTAAACGGATTTAAAAATATTTTCAAATTTATTAGATGAAAAGTATTCAAATTTACTATGATGGATGCAGACTGATGTATAAATGCAACTTCTGTAATGTTTTAAGCGCAATGGTTAATCTCCTACAAGATTTTCGAAATTCATTTTTCTTGCCCCAGGTTCGTCGCCGTTTCATTTTATGAGATGGCATTGAAGTCTTTTGTATTTCAAAATTGTAAAAATTACGGGAGACATCAGAGAAAAGCACTATGGACTAGGATACCTGGTTAGTGAAGGTTTCTCGGAAAACTATAGATTTCCCGATGGATAACCCACCAAAACAAAATGCCTAAATACCAAATTCAGCTAACATTTTATCGATTAATTAAAAATTTGGCTCTGCCCTACAGTTGAGCCGAAATTGTTATAAGCCTTAATGCATCTCAATCGAAAATCAGCGCAACATGCCATTTCTATAATGAAAGATTGCAGCTCAGACAAGAACTAAGTGATCTGTAAAGCAAGAACATCTTCGAAGGCATAACCCATAGTCAGTATTTTCGGGGTTCCACCTTATAAACTGTCAAATGTCGTTCCACATTGCTAAAAAATGGTAGAAGCGTTTTTAACAGAGTTTACTGTCTAAAGTAACATCAACATGTTTAACATTGTCTGATCTTTTCCCCATCTATTAAAGGCTAATACTCACACAAAATTAGTTTAAATTTTTTCCAATGCCTGGAATAGTTTAAGTTCATGACCCTGAAATTGTAAGAGGAAAACCCTTAATATGTATGGTGAATTCAGTTGGAAAAATCCTATTCGGATCACAAGCGTTTAAAGTACAATGAGTGTTATTAGCCTAGAACTAGAGTTCAGTGGAAGAGGCAACATTAGCAACATGTTTGTGTGCGGTACAGTGACACTGTCACAGGTCGTAGTCTTGTATTCGGAAAAGTGTGTAGAAATTATGAACTTCTCCAAGTAATTATTGATAGTAGTAAGTTTGCCGTCAGGATGTTGGAGAACGTCAAGTTGACACACGTCGATATTGGCGGTGTTTTGTTTAGTGTAAAGATAACCCATGTAGGTCTATGAGTTCTTAAATTTGTTATTTGCTGCCTGAAAACGAAGCCAATCTGACTGAAGATTGGACCTTTTAGCCTTATTTTGGCTTGCCTGATCATTTTCCAAGTTCTTTAAAGATTTGAGATTAGATTTAAAATTTATACGACCATGGAATAAAAAACTGGATTTCTCGAATGCGCAAAATATTACTTTATAGATAAAGCTCGCAATTCAATAACCCCAAATGTTTGAATTTCTACTAGTCGCTCTTCTACTAGTCCAAGTTCAATGAAGAGTCGTTCCCAATCGCCTAATTTTTTGTTCCTAACTGTTTTAATTGCAGGTCTTTAAGGCTGAACTGATCCTATTGCCTTATGGAATTAACAACAGTTTACTTACGCTAACTAATGAGCTATAATTCAGTTCAAACAGAGATAATCCTCTGTTATTGCAATCTGAACGCCAAAGGAAAGTTTATATTTGTACACCAGAGTGTTAATTCTGAAAACTCTTCTGTTCTGATAGAAATGGAGTCGAGTCATAAGGATGTTAAACTGATTCTACAACCATGAACAAGCTCGAATTCGGTGATTCATGTCATTACTCTTGAATCATCGAATTCATTAATGTAAGGCTGCCATATCAACTATTATGGTCAAGCTCTTGTCTTAGGCATGATGAAATTACCCTTAACTGGATCTTTTCAACGACATATTGTAGGCAGTGTCCTCTTCTTATATTAAAATTACATTAGCCGTTAGAAAATAAAAATCAACAACTAAAGTTGGTATTGTATTTTGTCTGAATAAGACTCGATCTTGGCAATATGTTTCTTAAAATTTGAGTGGGGCCCACACTCGCATTTTCGACACATAATTTGTTTATATTAGGTGTGTGAATATGACTCCACCCTTTTTTATTAAAATAAAACAAAATTTGCTTGTTTATAAAATGAAAAAAATATTTTTTAAAAGTATGCTCCGTCTGCAGCTACAAGAATTTCAGAGACGGTTTTTCGACATTCGAGGTCAGTTGCCAGCTTTTTGAACCATTCTGGAGCCAATTATGACTGTGTTTGAGAAGAATCTTCAGCCATTAACGTTTCCAATTCAGCATCGTCAAATTTGTTGGGTGGTTTTCCATGCTTTTTATCATCAACCGTATTCGATAGAGCATGCTCACCGTAAATTTCTACAAGTAAACGATAAGTTTCCGCCGTACTTTTTCTTGCAATAAATTTAATTTAAATAAACTTCCCGCAAATGATGTTTATTTGGAATAAAACTGTCGCATACTGCGTTTGACAGATGACATCAAGTACTAGAGCATATACTAGTATTGCCCTATATTTAAAGTAATCGTAAGCAGTACTAGTAACGACATCTATTAGGAAAGGGCGGAGTAATATTCACCCATCAAATAAATTTTTGGTACACCCTCTATGTAAATATAGTATAAAATATATAACAGACAGAAAATATTTAATTAAATTATAAAGGTAAAAAAATTTAAATATGTACAGCCTTCATACTCGTAAATCGTAATTCATTGTTTACTATTTTCATTTAGTTTAAATGCCAAAAATTCAATATATTTGTGACACAACGAAAAGCCGTTTGCTTGTTTAATTTGTTTATTATTATTATTTTTTTTTTAATTATTTGCAAATCAAAAAACCTCGTGGTGATATTAGTATTTGCGTTGGATTTAAAAGTAACGCTCCTTGCATCACATTAATTTTAATTTAATTATTATAATGTTTTGAGTAAATTATTAAAAATAAAAAAAATACTGTGATATAAAATTTCAAATTCAATTTAATTAAATAAATTTAAAAATTATTTAACTAAATATCAAATATAAATAATTTTTAAAAATAGTAATAAAACATAAATTTGTAGATAAATTCCAACAAGTAATATTAATTAATCGCATTATATATGATAATTAAGTTAAACAATTTAAAATAATTTTCTGAATAATCAAAATCATAAAAAATATTAAATTATAATTCGTGCAATCATTTTATTTAAAGTATTTTATTTTAAATAATTGTGTAAAACCAAACATTCAATGCATTCCTTTATACCTAATATGCAAAAAATAAACTACATTATAAATACGAGCTAATTAACAAAAAAATTTAATTTTAACAAATAAATTAATCTTTTTAATTCATTTCATTATAAAAAAAAATGTAATTGTATAAAATATAATTATTATTTTTACATCGCACACACAAACAAAAACATTTAATATAATATAATTAATTAATTAATTAAGTTATATAGATAGGTGAAAATTTTTTTATTTTATTAAAATAAAATTGTATCATATATATATTTATAATTATTATTATTACTACAAAAATATATATATAAAATATAAAAATATTAAATTATTATAAATCCAAAACAAAAACTATTATATGTCGTACTAAATGTTTTTTATTATTAAACGTACATAATGCTTAGGTTTTTAATAATTATTACAAATTTTAATTTTTGTATTATACAAATTTTTCATGTTACATTTTATTAATTACATACATTTTAAATTAACAAAACAAAAGAAGCAAAATTATAATATAACTGTAGTTTTTAGTACTACTTAATGAAATTATTATTATAATTATGATTATAAATAAAAACTCAGTAAAAAAACGCAAAAAAAATATTATGATTATAGATTTATTCGTCTAAATAAAAATAATAATTATAAATTATTAAATATGTAAAATGTTACAATCAAATTTAATATTTAAAAACAGAAAAACAAATGAATAAAACAATAAAAAAATATATAAATACATGTAAAAATTACAAAACAGATAAAAATAACATAAAAAACATTTAAATAATAAAATCTTAAAAATAAATAATTATTATTAATATTAATTGAGCGTGCTTATTTCGCGAAGATTGAAATATGAAAATTTTAATTTGGTAAGTTAAAAACATCCTATACCGAGCGATTTTTCACCTTTGCAACAACCCCAACAAAAAAGCTTGTTCAGACAAAAAAAAGGGCTGCTGTCAAAATTTTAAACAATCTCTGATTAGATCAGTGATGCAAATCTATTCGATGATAATGATATTTGAAAAGAGATTTCATCAATAAAGCTATAAACAGAACCAGAGATAGAGTGGCAAGAAACATTGACAAAATACATTTGTCTGTCGGCGATGTCACTTTGGTGAACACAATAAGAGCGTCAGCCTTGAAGCGACGAAACAAAAAAATGGTATGATATCAGAGGGTCGAAGGACCTAATGTCGAAGGGCCGAATGTGTCAAAGGGCCGAATGGGTTGAAAGGCCGATTTTTTTTGTTTTTAGAAATAATTTTATTTTATTTTTTTTATTTAATTTAATTATTTTTTTTATTTTTTGTACCATATACCTATTATCAGAAGGCTAACACATAGGACCGAACGTTTCTGGTGCCGCATGACAAAATTTTATTTCACCAAAATGTATCGCTGACTGAAAACGTGGAATTTCATGAATATCCAAAAATGAAAAATAGTAAAATACATAAATTCATAAGAAATTCATTTATGTTTAATAAAAAAAGAAATTACAAAATATTCCATAAAACAACAAATTTAAAAATTAAATTTCTAAAAAAAAAAAAATCGGCCCTTCGACCCATTCGGCTCTTCGACATTCGGACTTTTGATACATTCGGCCCTTCGACACATTCGGCTCTTTGACAGTCGGCACTTCGACATTCGGCCCTTTGTACCCATTCCAAAAAAATAATAACAAAATATCCCTCAAAATAAATTTTTGTCGAATCTTTTTTATTTTTTTTTTTGACATACTCTACAAGCTACAACATTCAGATTTGGTTGAAATTAAATTAAATACAGTTCTAAAAAATTTGATACCAACATATTAATCTCAAACTGTTAGATAATAAAGAATAAAAAGTCCGATGAATGAAATAAATATCTGATAAAACAAAATAACTTTTTATTTAGTTAACACAAAGCGTTATGGTATTATGATACTGGCTTTTTTCCAACTTTTTCAGCCGCTGAAAAATCCAATTGAAGGGAGTATTATTTTACTATAATTTTATATAATATAGGAGTATATATAATTTTAATAAAAGTGAGTGTATACACAGTAGCCATGACAAAAAAATGAAATGTCAGAAAAAAGTTGTTGCTCAATATTTTCTAGCAGTTAATCGAGCAAAAAGAATACAATTTTGATTCTTTTTTTTGACAAGAATTATTTTGTCATATTTTTTCAGTCAAAACGAATATTTTTATGCAAATTAAACAAAAACATTGTATTCTAAAACTAATTGAAGTGATTTGATAACCGTTTCAGATAATTTTTAACATTTTTAATGATACACAAAATATTTGTTTATCAGCAAAATGAACATGACATTTGAAAAATTGTGTTATCTCATTCGTTTTAGTTTTTTCTGTCCTAGTCACCGTTTACTTTTTTTACTGCACTTTTTTCAAGCCAGTGCCATAATACCATTACACAAGTTTTTATTTACAAGGAGGATGTGAAGTAAAAATTCAAAATCAAGTTACATATCACTGAAAAATCTAACTAGTTATCGGTATAACTTAAATTAACCTTGTCGCCATCTATTGACAATAACTCTAATTGTTAATTAAATTGAATTTAATCTACGTTATCCAACGCTCCTCCTCAAATTTAATTTCGTTAATATTTTGATTTATGTAAGTCCACACAAATTGCGAAAATGAGCCATTTTGGTTCCAGATAATGGCTTTGTACACATGTCTGCAATCATTTATTCTGTTGGACAATATTGACATTCGGCGGTTCTCTTTTTTATAGAATCTTTGGTGAAATTATATTGTGTACGTCAATGTGTTCGGTTGAAGTTAGAGCTACACAAGTTTGCATTTTACAGCTCCAACTTATAACTGACCCAAAAGCCACAAAAATGTAACCGCTCTTAGAATTCCTATCTGATCGATCTTCGGACCAATTTGCGTCGGTGTATCCAATCAGTTTTACATTGTCAGTCCCATCTTAAATGAGCTTCAATTTTATCGTGCCTTTCAAATATTTTACCACCCGTTTCAATTCATCCCAATCTTCTTAAGTTGGATTCATTGTTTTTGAGCTAATTTTGCGACACTTGCTGCTATATCAGGACGTGTATTAATTGATACAAACAAAAAACATCCGTAAGTCTTTGATATTCAATATTATTTCATAATAATTGAGATGATGGATCCTTTTGATATTCGATCTTCAACGGGATTTTTGAACATTTCGCGTTTTGCAAACCAAATCGTGGTTTGTCGTGCTCCTGGTGTAAATACTTCGTCGTAGTCAAAACCAAATCGCTGCGAAAACCCTGGGCAACTAATCGTGCTTTGTATCGTACAACGCTGCTATCTGCATTCGATTTAATTTAAAACCCATCTACACCCGACTGTTTTTCGATCAGCTGGTAATTTGACAATTTCACAGGCGCCATTTGCTTTGTGTGCATTTATTTCGTCGTTCATTGCTTGTAGCCATTCGTCTTTATGTTCGGAATTTAAAACATCGTTAATTGCTTTACTTTATTTATTTTTTCGAATAACCGGTTCGGTGGAACAGCTTTGTTGACTCTTCATGATCTACGAATATTTAAGTTATTTTCGCTGTTGCTTTCATCCCGTTCTGATTCGTTATTTTGCTGGTCATCTAGAACATTTTGTTTGTTATCCGAATTATGGTTATCGTCGTTTTTTTATTTGCGTAACTGGATTTTATTGCATTGGGAATCGATTCACGACTTATTAATAGTTTTAGTGCAGAACGATCATAACATCTATATGCTCGTATATTAGGATGACGGAACTGGAGGGAGCTTGCGAAAAAATCGTTTCATGGGATGTGAAAGCTAGAGAGAGAGGAAGGAAGAGGTGTCATATACACATTTAGTATGACACAAATTTTGAAGAACATTTTCTTGTGGTTTAAGATGTTTTATAAGCTGGAATAAGCATTTTATTAAATTTAGATAAAACGAAATGCTTATTTAAATAACAAATAAAATTAATTTATTAAAAACTGATAATAAAATCTTCATTATTTTCGTGTGTTAGAAAAACTCAATTCTCGTCTAAGTTCCATGTGCCATGTTTGATTCCATAGAAAGATGGGTGGAGGTTTTAAGTTTATTTGATTTTTTTACCTATACAAAAATTGCGCTTATGTCCTGGAGAGTAACAAACCAAACTTATCCAATTTTTATTTAGGTTTTCTTAATCCAAAACAGGAAAAGGTAAACTTCGAAGAAAAACACAATGATTTATATTTTTTAAATGTTTATGTATATTATCTTCTTATATTAGCAATAAAAATATGTAAATGTGATACCGGGTGAGTCAATTAAAAAGATTAGGCCACGTTTTCTTCAAAGTAAGAAATGTCACATGAAAATATTAGGAAGTCAAGTTCTCGCCCATTCTCTAAAATGATCGTATCAGAATCGTTCCTGATTATCAATTTCAAAATAAACGTACCAGTCCTATGAGTGACGTGCCCGATATAAACATTATAAACATATATTTATTTATAATACAATACATTTGTAATAAATAATTAATTTATTTGTAATAATATTAGATTATCATTAAATAAAGATTTTTGTTTGTTTTTAGTTAAATATTTTTAAAATATGATTTTGTTTAAAACTAAATTATATTCGCTTAATTCAAATTTGCAACTAAAATAATTAATACATACAATAAATGAACGTTTTACATAATTAAAATCTTATAAATTATTTTTTCGTTTTAATAATGGTTTTATTAAAATATGTATTTTATAAGTTAGTTTTCATTATTCAATAAAGATTAATTCTGTGTAGTTTGTTTATACAGAGTGACTCATAATCCGATACAACAAAACATGTTGTCGTTTACTCGTACTTTATTCGCCTTTTAACGCAAAGTGGCTGACATCTGACGGAGTATTTTGGAACTAGAGCGAAAGGTGATCAACTTCTCAAAAAACTAGTTTTAATGTAATTTAAAATTCATGGATGACTATAATTTTACTGCATATTATGTAAAATGTTCAATTAGTTTACAATGTAACAAATAATGAAATAATAATAAAACGGAATGAGGCTTTTTTCTTATATACAAATGACACCTTTCGCTCTCATAGGAAGTGGCGCTAACTAGGCGGTGATTAAAAGACCAATAGACTAAGAATCACCAACTAACTGATCATATCTGATCTGGACCGTTATGAGATATACTGCGAACCAACAGTTTTACTCAATTTCAAGATTTCGATAATGTTTTTATCACCGATTTAAGTATAATTGTATCAATTCAAATTCGTGGTTGGCTTAAGTAAAACAAATTAATTTATATAAATCGAAATCGAAAAATAATTATTACTACTAAGTCGGGATGTTTCACCATCACCATTCTCGACTTTCAACTTAGTTTCAAAAATTACAATTTTTCTATTGAGACTAGGGAAAGTATAGAAAACGCTACCAGTGGAAAAAAATGAAGCTTGCTTCAGATGCACCCGAGACACTTTTTCCATTTTTAAATTGATAATTTTAATATTAATTGTAGATAAATTTATAGTTTTTATATTTTAATGCAATATATAAATAATATTAAACTTTCTATGATCACTTTTTATAGATAATTCATAAAAAAGCAAGACTAAACTCTTTTTCATAGTAATAAACTTTTCCGCGAGAGCACAGGGGTACAAGTCTCAATTAAGACTTGTACCCCTGTGCTCTCGCGGAAAAATTTATTACTATGAAAAAGAGTTTAATCAGGCGTTTCTATGAATTATCTAAGAAAAGAGATCTTGGAAAATATTATTTGTTTATATTGCATTAAAATATAAAAACTATAAATTTATTTACAATAAATAGTAAAATTATCAATTTAAAAATGGAAAAAGTGTCTCGGGTGTATTTGAAATAAGCTTCATTTTTTTCCACCGGTAGCGTTTTCTATACTTTCCCTACTCTCAATTGTGTGCTCAGGTTGCTCAGGTAAAACATCATTCTGAAATGTAGAAAGAGACAGAAACCTGTGGTTAGTGATGGTACAATATCACATCAGTAATAACTAAGCCAACTATTGTTGATTATAAAAGAAGATATAGCGCCTCTTGCGGTAAAAATAAACATGTAAATAACTACAGATAAATGGCAGTTGTAGTAAATAAGCTATACACACAAACTCTTAACTCTAGTCTTATTTCTCAAGAAACTGCACTTATTTTTGACATAATAAACCCAACATACATTTACAGGACATATTTTGATCATCCAAGAAAATATTTTCAAAATGTACATACTAAAGGGTCTTTCAAAAGTCACGCCTAGATGTCAGTTGTAAATAATTTCTAAACGCAACCTTGTTTTTATGTTATCTTTGACATTTGTGAAGTAGACAGATGTACAATTTTAACGATGGGCACTTAAACGCTAGAAGAACGCATTAAAGTTATTCAAACTTATTATGAAAATCATCGATCTTAAAAAAATACGTATCGTAAAATTCGTGATTTTGTTTGGTGTAAAAAATCGTCCAAAAGAGTCAACACGTCAAAGGTTAGTGAAAAAGTTTGAAGAGACTGGCTCTGCCTCGACAGAGCGGTGTGGAAGGGATTTATCCATCGACTGTTTGGCGAATTTTGACCTCAACTTGAACAAATAGACACAGAGTATTGTTATTTTCAACAAGATGGAACTACAGTCACACACTACGTGAAAATATCCAGCTATTGCGATCTAAGTTTCCAGGTCGATTAATTTCACGCAATGGTGACATAAACTGGCCACCTATAAATAAACCAAAAACAATTGCACAGTTTAAAAACAACATTCGGACCGAAATTTATGAAATTAATGCGGTAATTTGTGAGCGAATTCATAAAAATTTGAATTTTCGTATAGAAGCCTGTAGACGTGCCCGTGGTGGACATTTAAATTGTTAAAAGCCATATTTTTACAAAAAATAAAAAATCTGAGTATTTCCATGTTTTATTTAAAAAAAAAACATCTAAGACTTTTGAAATATCCTTTTTTTCCAGCCCAACAAACATAACCAAACCTAACCAAACTGGGTTTTGTTCACACACTGCCTTTTCAAAAACAAAACTCAAACTGCACTTGCCTTTCCACGAAAAACTCATTCTGATAATCATTTTTTTTTTTTTTTTCGTTTGGGTTAGTGAGTATACAACACGAGTCGCACATAACGCATGCAAATGTGCTGCAATATATCCCCATTTTAAAATTTTGTTTTATTTTTATTTTTAGTCACGTGCTCAATTACAACACACCAACGCATTTTCGTAATCCAAACTTATTACGAAAATGGTCGTTCGGTAAAAAAACATTTTGTAAATTAACTAGTAATAATCTTGATCAACATGAACGTTCTACAGAGCCTGGAATTTACAAAATTGTGGAACATTTTGAAGAAACTGGATCAGTTGAAGATCGTAGAGCGTATGAACATCATCGCCGAGTTCGTACTGATGAACATGAAACTGTAATAGTTGTAAGTAAATATGTTAGTGAAGAGCTAAGCATCTCTTTGAGGTTGATCGTTCACAACAATTAAACGTGTCGAATTTTACACGTTAAATTATTTAGGTGATCCTTGGTTTCAACAATACGACGTGTCACATGTGGCGACCAAGTTCTATGATCACTTAATTTCAAGAAATTCTGATGTCAATTGGCCACCAAGATCATGCGTTCTGATCGCGTTCTGAAATATATTAATTAATAATGATATAGGTTTTGTTATTGATTATTGATTTTGTGGCTTATGTAATATAAAAAACATGAATCTATGTATACTTCATTTTATCAGCAAATCGATCAGACATTTAATTTTGTATAGTTGTTAGTTTCAATCTGGTCCACCAGCGGCGCTTTTCAAACTTTTACAATCGTCAATTGAGGACTGTTAGAGTTAGGAATGTGTGATATCTAGCGCATTAAAAATAAGCTGATTGAGTCTCTTTTACCGTCAGATCTACAAACAGTTCTCTATTAAGTTAAGAAAAATTTCAAAAATTTCTTTAATTTTTAAAGTGAGTAAACGAGATGACATCACACAGAGGAATATCACCTTCATCATCAATTCCTAATTTGTTTGAATTAGTTATATGCAATATACATCAATAAACCATCATGGAGTTATATTTTATTTTCCTGGCCGATCTACATCGACTAATCTGGTTGAATTCACAAGTAAATTAACTAACGAAATAGAAAAACACCATCAAGCTGAAAATGTCAACAGAAAAAGGACCTGTCCGAATACTGTAATAATTTAATTTTCTGAAATAATTTTGACATTACTGAAATAATTTTCTCTTCCATAATTTGTTATAGTTCGATTGCTGTCCGAATTCTGAAATATTTTTGACATTATTAAAAAATTGTAATAAACGTTATTGCATACAGAAAATAGGATAACTGAAACTTATTTTGGTTCCAATATTTCAATAATTCAGAATTTAGTTGAACAAACCATAATTTGTTACATTCATAACTTAAGAAAATATAATTTCGTTATTCGGCGCATTTCCAACAACAACAATGAAATAATACAAAAATTATTTCAGTTAGATCAAAAATTATTACACATAGCTGTTGTAATAATTTGGTTGCATTCAGAATCCTGTCAAAATTATTACAGTGGAAATATTTATTACAGTATTCGGACAGGTCCAAAGTTTCTTTTTTGCGGTGATGCTGCTCCTATCGGTTAGTAGCAAAATCAGCATTTCCTGCTGTCTTATACAGCATGGTTCCAATGGCTATCGAAAGTAGACGCTTGCAATTGAGAAAAGATAAAATATATATTCAGTGCAGTATCGATGCAATTTATATCTACGAGTTTCAGCTATTTCTACTAGTGAGAAAATAAAGTTGGTTTCATCTGTTTGTTGTGGTCTTTAGTTTACGCTACATGTTTTGCGTAAATAATTTTGAATCACCCTATATTTATAATACATAGTTATTTTCTTTGGTATGCCCTATAACTGTTTTAACAATTTGGTGTTTATTTATATTTTGTTAAATAAAATAAATAGTTCCTTAATAATTATTTCATTTGTTCTGATTATATAAGAATAGTCTGTATATATTTATTATTGATTAATGATTAGATTATTGTTACATAATACGTTATATTTACATTTTCATAATTTTATTATATTTATGCTGCATTCGGCTCCTGCTTTTCTTTTTTGTGGATTATGAAAGGCAACCTGTATATTGTATTATTTTACAAAAAAAATCAAACATGTTATGTAACCAGTTAGTGTCTAATCGCGTGCCATTTACTTTGCTATGCAACATTTTAATTTTTAAAGGCAGAATGCATATAACAAAAAATTCCAAAACTCTTGTTTATTGCAAATTTTGTATTTTTTTACTTTGTTTGTAAATTTGTATGTATATATTTTGTAATTTAAGGCCTTTATATTATTAAATTAAATTATTATATTGGTTTTTATTGAGATATTAATTAATTATTGCTTCTCTCGTTTAATTAAATATACGATTTTTAAGCTGATAGAGATATGTAGGGGTGAAAGTTTTGTTGACTAGTCCAGTAGATAATAGAGACTACATAAGTCCTAATAGTGAAGTTTATCCCAAATTGCACTGCGTCCCACGAGTACTCAAATTTCTTAAATCACTCAAAAATTGAACTTCCAATTTTTAAAAACTAGAAAGAAATTACAAACTTTTTGGAAAAAAATTTTAGTGAAATTTTCGATCGCGGTAAGAAACCGATCGTACTAACCCACATGATCATCATGTGTGTACACGATCTAAAGAGGTAGATTGAATAGTAGATTAGTAGAATGAAAAATGAAAAGGCATCCGGTCTCGACGGAATCCCCGCAAAATTGATTAGGCTCGGAGACATCACTCTGGCAACAAATCTATACGATACGATGAGATCTATTTGGGACTAAGGAAAGCTGCCGGAAAATTATAAGATCGCTCATATGGCCGCTACAAAAAAAAACCGACCGTCTTAAATGTGAAAACTATTGTGGCATGGCTCTGTTCAACACCATAGCAAGTGTTGGATAACGTTTTAATTGCAAGACGCATCTCTCATCTCTCAACCAACCAGTATCAATCACGAGTAACCTCTCAACCGCGCGACTTCGCGATCGGAGAAACTTGTTTCTCTGTGTAAATTAACAACGTTTAGACCCGTATGTAGAATCGTAGTCGAAGGAATTGTATCAGGCTCCTTGGAAATAATATCTGGTGTTTGACAAGTAGATGCACTCGCGCCCGTGCTGTTCTATTTGGCACTCTAGTACGTATGCTGTATATTTAATAAATCACGCCAAATTCTTAGCTATGCAGATGATATAGTACTTCTTGGCCAAAAGCCTAGTGATATCAAGGTCAGTTCCAAGAACACTACGCTACGCAAGAACACTTGGTTTGGAGGTGAACAGCATCAAAACCAAATTCTTAGCAATAACCAACGGTGGGGTCTTACGACACCTAATAAATTCTATTAACTTTTATGAAAATAACTATTAAAACTATTTTTGAAAAATTTAAGGCATTTTGCGCTTGTAGCGCCTACCCAATTTTGGTAGAGTCAATATTTCTAAATTCCTTAAATACACATCCTGAGCAAAAAATATCGTTAAATCAAGTGTAAGATTTAAATTCTTGCCCACTTTCTTAAGTACATGTATTTTTGGTTTCAGACCATTCTTATTTATTGCCTTATAATAAAGAAATGTATAATTTCATTCAACATTCCGCATGTAGGGCTGCATTCCAGAACCTCCATTCTTATTAAAATACTAGTTCCATCTTAAATTTCCTTCAGCAACACCCAGTTTTAGAACTAGAATACCAACCCGATCTCAAAACTTGAATTCAACGATAATCGTGGATAAGAAATGGCCAAGTTGTAATCTGCAATGCGATTTTTACATTTTCGTACATATTTTTGAAAACCCAAATCCACCCTAAAACCAGAAATTCACCTTAGTTTATTTAGAACCTTGTTCAAAGCTCGCATGTTAAAATCTCAAAAATATCCTCCACATCAATCTGACCAAAATGATCTAAGAAACGGTCATAATCCACTCCTGGCCCTAGTTACAGTACTTCAACTAAAAAGATAATGAGTTTCCCTAACATATGTTACAATTCCAATTTGACCAAAATTTGGAAATAAATACCCGATGCATAGTTTTTATAAATATCTCTGAACAGCATCCAAAATTTATGTTATATTCCCAATACTGTCCTACTCACCAAATTGGGCCATAGCCGGTTGAGACATATGAGCTCTACTTATATCATAGTTTAATAAAAGTTAACGTTTCAAAACGTGCGGCTCAAAATTAATTGTAATATATTAATCCCGTCCTAAAAGCCAAACACCAAATTCCCAATTTTTTCCTTCTGAACTTCCTTGTCGCCATCATAAATTCGTCCAAAAGCTATTCAGAAACTGTCATGTTACGTTCAACATAGTCATATTTTAGAACTGCATCCAACATACATATTATAATACCGATACCCTTGGACGGTTAAGAAATAGTGACCATTGTGAAACATCAGAACTTCGTTCGAAATTCATATTAGAATCCCCCATCGTATTTTACCATGGTGATTAAGAAATAGTCAACTTCAATCTTCAATCAGCAAGCCCCAATTTCTTAAGAGCAACATTTTGACTATAATTTGCTATAAATTATTATTTGCTATAATTATTTGCTATAATACTATTTATCAGTAAAACAAGACTTTGAAAATAAACGATTTTGACTAACCAAGGATTTGAAAAGCCGCCCGGTGGCAAAGTGGTCAGCATGCTTGGTCCAGCAACCGGAGGTCCCGGGTTCAATTCCCGGTGGTGACAAGGAAAAATTTCACGGCTGGTTTAGTAGGATCAATGAATTAATCACTCATTATCCGAAATGAAAATATGATTATGAAACCTCATTTGAGGCGGCCAAAATCCCTTGATGATGGGATATAGTGCCAGAGAGAGCGAGAGGGAGAAAGGATTTGAAAACCTCTTTGAAAGTTGACATCTGAAATCTGGGATTTTGTAAGAATCCGTAATTTTAATATCCGCGATTTAGATTTCCGGGAATTTGCTTTCTGGGGTTTCGATTCTCGACATTTTAATATGCGGGATTTCGAAGGTAACCCGAACCAATTTTGACCATCATAAAGTCATCTACCAATGTTGACCAAAATTACTTTTGCAAGATGCGAGTTGAGATTCTAAAAATTTTAGGTATAGTTATAAAAAGTTGTAAAAGATAAATTTTGGAAATAGTGAATGAGATTCAGCTATTTCTTAAGTTTAGTTAATCTTGGTACTGATTTGAAGTAATTAGACAGTATTAATCATATGTTAAACAAAACACAGCTAAATCTTTTGTTTAAATTATGCTTGCGTGTTGTAACATATAAACAAGTCTTGTGATGAGCTTGAATGTTTCTGCAGTTTTGTGATATTTTTTAAATCATAAATGGGAATATACATTTTCTTTTATTAAAAAAACCTGGTTTTAACTTAAATATGAATTTTGTACAAATAGCTTTGTGTATCAATGTTTAATTTATCGAAATGTAATATAATCCTAAATAAAAACAAAAATAAAACATAACGATATAAATAATTTATTTCGTTTTTAATATCCAAAAAAAATATATTTCAGAACTAAACATAAAATAAAAACATTAAATTAAAATTCATTTCAAAAAAATTTTCGTTTACTTTTTTACCTTTTTTTAACATAAAAAAAATCATATACATAATAATAAAATTAAAAAACATAAATAAATCATATATCTAGCTATATTGAATATAATGAAAAATTTTCAATTTTCATTTCATTATTCAATTTCTTTTAACTTTTTTTATAACAATAGTTCATTTTTATATATTATTTTATGTGTAATAAAGGTATAGAGCTTTTACTTCATTTTTGATTATTATTTAAATAACTACATATTATCAATATATACAAAAAAATTATTTATATATTAAAATAATTATTTATTAACTTATTATTTCTAATTTGAGGGCATAGTTAGACTAAACTATCAAACAAAAAACTTAAGAGAAATCTTGTATCACGATACTGAGTGTGGCCAAATGAATGATGAATACCAACAGCGGAAATTTATGTGTCCGTGGAATGAAAATTATGTATAGTACGTATTATAGGTAAAAAATTTATTTAAACTTTATACAAATTATTTTCAATTTAATAAAATCAACATAAAAAAATCTCTAATCGCTGTTACTAACACTGGGCCATCACTTTCTACATACACACACACAACACACACATATATATCCAAGTGGAGAGTTTCAACCAATAAATTTAAATTCATTCTGGGGTTTTTCAATTAAAAACTAAACATCACTGACCACTAAAAATAAGCATACATTAATAATTATACATACATGACGAATATTAATTGTGTTACTATCGCGACAATATAATAGAAAATTGCTCTATTTAACATGTCACGACAGTGTCGCGAAAAACTCTTGTAAACGCTGCACGGTCAACCGGTCAAGAACACACAAATCAAAATCAAATGTTTTTGTTGTAATCTCATATCGCCCAGTGGCTGCAATTAATTCCACAACCTGTTGTAAATCATTATTATTCTTGAGCGTCATAATTTTATGTTGCAACTCCTTCAGTTCATTCATATAGTCAAGTGGTAGTTGAGGTATATTATCACTATCAAATACGTTATTATTATTATTATTACTACTAGTGTTGTTTAGGTACGATGTTGATTGTTGTATTGAAACGGTGGCCGATGATGATGGATTATTTGGCGGCGGAATTAAATTGTCGTCTGTTACGGGAGCAGATGATCCAGAGACGACGACATTTGATGATCTTTTAGCACTCTTTACACTCGGCGGTTGGTTAGTAGATGACGGTGGCTCCATTAAATTCGCACTTAAAGCATTCCGTTTGCGACTATTCTTAACCTTGCCACCACTGTTACTCGTACTACTATCAGTCAATTTATCTTTTGATTTTTGCGATTTCGTTAAGCTACTATTATTACCACTACTATTATTACTATTAACAATATGATTTGAATTCTCGTTTACCATGTCTGATTTATCAATTGTTGGTGGTACCGACTGGGCGGTTGTGGCCGTATGAGGGCTATGGTTTAGATTATTACTATTGGCGTTGTTTGTATGGTTATCAATATCAGACGATTCTTCTTCAGATTCTTTATCGGTCATTTCACGGATCAATGTTGAAAGTGGATTAGCACCAGTGGCTGAGTTACTCGCACTATTTGATTTGCTGGTAGTCGAAGTGTTGGTTCCCGATGGTACCGCTGTCACGGCGGCACGTTCGTCCGATTTTTTGGAATATTCAAAATTCTTATTACTACTGCTATTTGTTTTATCCTGATTTCGTTCCTTTTTACGTACCTCGGATTTTTCCTTGTGCGCGGTACTCGTATTTGTTACTGTATCCGCTTTTAGATCTTTTTTATTTTTGTCCTTTTTCTTATGGTGTTTATGTTTACGATCGGACGAAGTAGAAGACGGTGTTGAAATGGATAATGTTTCACCAGTACTAGTCCGATGATTTGGATTATTTGAATAGCCATCCTGAGAATGTTGCGAAGTGGTTATCGGAGGCTGTATTTTATTATTATCCTTTAAACTATATTCTTTATCCTTAGTATTAATATTACTACTGGGTTTTAATTCAAATCTATCTAATGAAAATTTATTATTATTTGTTGCCGTTGCAGAGTTACTATTCGTATTATGCTGATGTAATTGTTCTTTACTCTTATCCTTCTCCCGCTTGTCGCGCTCTCTATGTTCTTTATCATGGTTTTTCTCTTTTTTATCCTTCTTCGATTTTTTCGTACCACTACCGCCACCAACAGCGGCAGTATCTGCCTTACTATTGCTATTCTGAGTTGTTTGATTTTTGGCAACACTGCTAGTACTATTATTGCTGTTATTATTTACATAGTTGCTACTGTCTAATAAATTAGCACCCGCTGATGTAGAATTACGCGTTGGTGATATTGCTGATGGTGGTGGTGGTATTATACTCTGCTGCAGACTAGAGCTACTGCTACTTCCGCTACGCTTTGGACTAGATGACTTCTTCGAAGAATTCTTTTCTCGACTTCGCTCGCGTTCTTTCGAGTGTGGTTTCTCTTTTTTACTACTCGAATTATTCGTTTTACCCACACTTCCATCTCGCTGTTTATCAGCCAAACTTTCACTACTAGCCGTATTATTGTTATTTTTCCGTAATTCTTTATCCTTATACGGACTGTTGTGTTTATGTTTAGACGACACTTTTTCTGGTTTTTCTTTTTCCTTTTCTTTACCAAACGATTTCTCTTGATTCTTACTCGACGAAGACGATTTCGCCGACACTTGATTTGGTGAATGTTTCGTGTTTTTGGAATCGGGCGATACTTTATTACTTGTCTTGGTGATTGGTGTTCCAAATAAATTAGCAAAAGTACTTGATCCTTTAGACTCATCAGGACGGTGTTTATGCTTCTTACTCGTGCCACTATTACTATTATCTCCTCCCAGCTTTGGTTTGCTCAGTAATTGTGATTTTTCATCATTTAAATCTTTATGCTTATCGTCCATGTTATTCAATGAGACATTTATTATTTCACCGCCACCTCTCAGTAGCTTTCGCCGAAAATCATCGGTTGGATTGCCTATGATGATTTTTTCTTTTTGTGCCCGTCGATATGATGTGTTTGCCTGTAACATTAAATCGTAATTAAATGTAGCTTTTTTTGGTTCATCTCGATTTTTCAGGTATATATCGATAGGTAGAAGGAATCCAGCATAACCCGATTCTTTTAGTACGTAAGGTGGCTCTTTGATTACTGAAATGAAAAAATGGAAGAAAAGTGTCTATTAGTTTTTGAAATATGGAAAATTGCGAAGATTATATATTATTAAAGAATCTTTAATTCTGAGGAAGTTTCAATCAACTCAATGACTCAAACCAAAAACAAATTATAGATCCCTTACAGGAAAATAATTTTCTAAAGAGTTTAATATAAATAACATCACTAACTTTTTCGACCTAAATATCTAAAACTTTGCATAAAATTTGCGAATATTATTTTCTACTATTTCTAAAAAAAAAAATTTATTTACTTAACAAAACTAAACATTTCGGTTTAAATTTTCAAGGATTCGACAATTCGACTAAATTTATACCGTTTTCTAAGGAAAATCTAAGCGCAAATTGCATATTAAATTTAATTACTGTTAAATACGGTTTTAACATAGTTTAGTAAACTAAATAACTTTGTTCGGACGTTAGTCTGTCTAGTATATATGATAAACAATTTGTATTAATTTTAGCGGATTATTAAAACAAATTTTATTTATTTCAAATTTAGTTCAAATCAACTAAAAACTCGTTTAGCAGACACATGTCATTACTAAGATCCAAACTAGTAGACTGATCCATGTGTTAAAATCAAACAGAAATCGGTACGTGCCACATGTTTTGGGTCGTTTGTGACACGCAAATCTCGGAGCGGTCGCAGATATTTCATTTTGGACTCGTTAATTTGAAGTCCAACAGACGCTTAAAATTATTCTAATGGATCAAGTAAATCATTAACTTCATTGCTACTCAAACACAGATGTCATAGAAAGTGGTGTGCTGCGGAATATCACCATTTTGATAAATAGTCTCTAGTAACATATGAATATTGGCAACTGACCATTAACTCGTCCTTCTAAAATCGGACAATATTCTTAACTATTGATTGGTTTAAGCTAATTTCAGTGGCACTACATCCTATGAATTCTATTGCAATAAAGCAACATACTTGACTTCTTTGTAACAAAAGATTTAGAAGACTACACGTGCATCGAAAATAGTGAAGGACTATCATCTCCTGTGATCATGACTCTCGACATCAAATATTTTACACCAATTCAATCCCCCCCAATATTGAAATAAATATTGCAAATAAATCGTTAGTATTGAGTGATATATGTGTAACAGATTCAAAGAGATTCTGAAAGAATTGCTATTAAAAAACCTCTCCTTCATACTGTACATCGATTGTAAAAAATAACAAATCACTTCGAATACCCTCGACCAAGATCAATCACAACAAAACTCGCAATAAAAATGAGTTGACCATAACTAATTAATTAACTATTTATTAATTTATTTAAATACAAAAATTTTGAGTACAGTACACACTACATCTTGAGCATATAAGCTCATTTATAATGGGATGCGTAGTTCAAATGATATCCAAATTTCTTGTCCTTTGCTGGGTGTTTTTAGATGTATGCTTAACTGTTTTTATTTATTTATTTTGGCACTAGCCCCAAAATATGGTGCCATTTGGACCGGTTTCGACATCTACAATTTTTACAATTTTCATTTAAATTTTACAAATTTTCAAATTTTACATTTTTATTTTTATTTGAACTTTTATTCATCTTTCACGCATTGATCCCCTTTCATACTTCTATCTGATTCATTCTTATAAAATCATACACATTCTTATATACGTGCATCCCGATTCGTAATAATTCAGTCAGATTACTAGCGCGCAAGAGGCCATCAAACATTTGTCTGTTCTGTTTGAATGAAGAACTTTTAAGAATCAAATGTTCGATGTCCTCCACAACCAAACAGCTTTCACATAATTCACACTCAATCAAATTGCGTTTCTTCAAACACTCTTTCCAATTAATTTCAAACTCACTAGTTCCATTGTTCGTAACATTCTAGTATCTCCTTAAAAAAACGTCGCCTCAAAGGAGAACTAACCGCTCAAAGTTTTTCTTGCCTTTCACCTGAAATTTTTCAATAAACTCGCTCTTCCATTTTCTCCACAGATTCACCTGAAACATGCGAAGTACATCTTAACTGTTAAATGTCACCAAATCGTACGCTAAGGGTTAGCCCCAATACCATTCATTCATCCATTTTACAACACTGCCTGGACCTACCAAATGGCACAGTGGTTAAAGCTTTGGCGTTTGGATCGGAATGTACCGGGTTCGAATCCCGATAGAGGCAGAGGATGCAAAGTGAAATTTCAACAACAGAATTACGCCCTGCGGTGAAATGTAACATATCTTTAACCCCCTGTCGGTGTGAAAAACCCATGGGCCGACCCATCTTCCATGACAGTGGAGCTCCATGGCTTGCAATGTGCAGATGGTCTTAAAAATCAGTCCTATAGCTGTATGTCCTCGAGTTGGCTGGGAGGCGTAAAGTAAGCACGTAAAAAGCATATTCGCGGAAGAGCAGAGTGAGCCTTGCCTCAAAACAGATCGCATAGTTAACAATAAAAAAAAAATTTTTAAAAATAACTGCCTGCATTGTTTTCGACAAACTTTTTAGTTTTTAATTTTGTTTTTAGGCTTTATTTTTATAGAAAAATTCCCGAACCACTACAGACTTTGTGGAATTACAATTAATTTATTTAATAAATTAATTAGGTACTTAGGTTTTATTAACCTAATTGGTGGAATTACAATTAATTTATTAAATTTCAAAAAATCATTTTTTTATTTAAAATACAAAGAAAAACCAAAACATTTTATTGACACGAAAGTCAAAGGCCAACGTACTAATGGCTGTGACCGTGGCCAGAATCAATAAACAAGAGAATTACCGTAGTGGATTTTGAAATGAATAACCCCGATAAAATGTATTAAGTAAATTTTAAAAAGGGACTGGTTAGAGCAGTAACATGCCAGATTTTGGACTAATATGCTATTATTGATGACATAAAATGCTATTTATCCCAATTCTTGTCTTAGCAAACATAAATAAGAATGATTCATTAATCGAGCACCGAGCCCGAGAACCTTGATAAGATTAAAATATATTAATTAAATAAAGTATGGAATATACCTATACATATTTTTTATTATTTATTGCTACCAACAAACTAATTGAATTAAATTTAACTCTACATAATGAACAAACATAATATTTACTTAACGAAACATTTGTATTACCTTTTCAATTAAAATAGAAAAGACGAGGATAAATAATGAGCCACTTTCAACAAATTAAATTATGAATATTT
Source organism: Nephrotoma appendiculata (assembly GCA_947310385.1). Taxonomy (NCBI): domain Eukaryota; kingdom Metazoa; phylum Arthropoda; class Insecta; order Diptera; family Tipulidae; genus Nephrotoma; species Nephrotoma appendiculata. The sequence goes on from OX371223.1 coordinate 379,352,446, forward strand.
GATGACGTTTAACAATAATCGATAAACCTATTAATAAATTATTGAATGAAAATTATTTGCAAAAATGTTTCATTCAATCATTTACAAAACAACACTAACGAAAACATTAATAAATCACAGTAACATGCTTCCACCTTTTCGTTAGCCTCTCTGTTATCTAGCAGCAATATTTATGTAGACGACTAATACGAATAATCCATTTTATCAATTGGTCTTTGAACCATAATTGAATTATAATTGATTTGTATTTTAGCATCATCTTTTTGATTCAAACAAAATATTTAGGAACGGATACGTAACAAACATTAACTGCAAACAAAAAAACTACGTTCACGACCATTTTTACAACAAGGAATTTCACACTGTACTAAGGAGAGGATTGTAAAATTACAATCTGTCAACTACATTTCATTTTCGTTTATAATACATGAACTGGCACTAGCGAAAGTTATACGAAATGCATCGGAAAAAACATTCGGTACTGTTGAAAGATCGTGGCAGGTAATTGCTTTCAATGCGCATATTTAAAATTAAAATAAACCCAATCGAAGGCTTCAAGTCTTACCGAATGGTGCCACATGCGTTTAATAATTCGTTTGTTTTCCTTTCCGTGCAATATTTGAGTATAATGATGTGTGAAATTTGATCACAGATCGCTCACATGTATAATTGTCAACATAAAACCATACCAATGCCTTCGTTTAAAACCCGTCGTATGAGTAGAATAAGACCGACCAAATGGCACAGTGGTTAAAGCTTTGGCGTTTGGATTGGGAGGTACCGGATTCGAATCCCCATAAGGAGCAGGATGCAAAGGGAATTTTCATCAACAGATTACGATCTGTTATGAAATGGAACACATCTGTGACCTGTCTGAGTGCAAAACTCATCAGCCGACCTATCTTCCATACCAGTGGTATAGCCTGGAATGGAGCTATGCAATGATAAGTAAGAGTTCGAGGGATTGAATACTTCATTACTTCATTATTTAGTAATTTAATTGAACAATATTGATCTTATCATCAAAAAGACGTGTCATTGCAACCAAATGATGTAAGAAAAGTATAGCTTACGGAAGATAATGCAGAGCAATGCCGACAAACTAGAGGAGCGGTTAACACGAGTAGATGTCAGCCGGACGAGCGAGATCTACTTAAGTTGCGAATGGATTCCAGTCGAAACAACATTATGCAAATATTTCAAAAATGGACTTCTCAAAAGGAGAATTTGCCGTTAGGTATTTTTAGGTTCAAAAGAGGACTTTTCAATCGGCATTAGCGTCAAAACAATGAAGGGGTACCATTGAATTCAAACAAGTGGGAGTTGGACAAGTCCATAGAAACCGAGAGAAAAGCGTAGGAAATAGGAAATCATTGAACAGGAAGTACAGTATTTTTGCTTTCGCCGAATTTCAAATAACCCAAAATCGCAACAGAACCTATTTTGCCATACGTTTGGAAAGGTAAAAAGTATTTTTAATAATAATAAGAATTTTTTAAAGGGATTTTTATTATTCTATTAATCATTCATCAAATTCTATATGATTTTCAAAGTATTATAGGGAGTTACGGCTTAGGTTTCTCACATTTTTAAATGCAACTCAAAGCATTTCGTCTATTTTCCTCCAAAACCATTCCATAATAATCAAAAATGAAAGTGCAAATGGGCATTATTTTATATCCAAATTGCGGTTTTCATTCCATTTTAATCAATCAAAACAAATTAAAACATAATTACAAAAACCCCAAAGTACCACTAATATATTTTCACAGCCTAATCGAAAGAAACCTCATACAAATATTAGGACGACGCCGGCGAAGGTTTGACATTTCAGATTGTCGGCCAATACTGATTGGGCTTTAATAATAATCATCTAACAACCACTATTCTCGCCTCTTAGTTACATTTGCCCAATTCCTTATCACTAAGTTGCCTTTAGGGGTTTTGGTACCTTTCAAATATGAAGGAAATCTAACTTTTATTGGTATCATCGAACCGGATTTGCGCTGGTATCCGTTACTATATAACAAATACATACTTACATATATTTGGTACCTACGGCCTACCTACCTCTGCTGCCCCGGTGGCAAAGTGGTCAGCATGCTTGGTCCAGTGACCGGGTCCCGGGTTCGATTCCCGGTGGTGACAAGGAAAAAATTGCTGGTTTAGGTACAATGAATTAATCACTCATTATCCGAAATGAAAATATGATTATGAAACCTCATTAGAGGCCTCCAAATCCCTTGATGGGATATACTGCCAGAGAGAGAGAGGTACCTTATTCATCATATTAATAAAATCTTAAACATATCGTAATCTTTCCAACTACCACTATTTAAATGTAACACAAAATGTCTCTGGTAAATACGCCGTATTTAACCATTTCCCAACTATGCAAAGTATGTCAACAAAATAGTAAACAAAAAAGTATGAACTTACCTCGTTTTGGTTTTGGAAATGATTCATGTAAATTAAACACGACTTTTTCAATGAAGTGGCTAATATCCTTGCCATCACATCCTTTCACGTACAATTCCCAATCATGGGTGAATCCATCTGGGGTTGGTTTATGTTTCAATATTGCTTCATGTCCAATTTCTAATGTTACCTTTATCGACATTTTCGTGGATTTATGATAGAAAACGTTTATTGTGTTATTATTCAATCTAAAAATAATAAATAAATAGGTAAGAATGTAAAAACTGATAGATAAAATGAATGTTCTTGTTTCGCATCGATGATAAATTTACCTCCAGCCTCGATGCAATAATCTTTTACGCTCGCGTCTTTTATTCTGGAGCGGTAGTTTTATAATATAAATTATATATATAGGTATATATTATACACAACTATTATTATATTTTATATAAACGTCTAAATCAAAACATATTTCATAATTGATCTTGGTGAAAACGATAAAACAAATCTTATAAAATTATACCTTGCAATAAGAAAATCACATTTCTCTATAGATTTTCTCCACTCACAACACACACAAAAAAGAAAAATATTGTTGTTTACATTTTGGATTATGTTTTAACTTTTAAAATTTATATAGGAATATTGTTTAGGTAATATAAATATTATTTAATTCAATCATTTACAAAATTAATATTTTTTTGTGCTTAATCGACTTGAAATTTTAGTTTTTGCTGTTCACACACACACAAGAAAAACAAAAAAAAATTCCGATCAACTCAACTTCTTCAGCACAAGTAAATATTTTCTCCATTAAACTATAAAAATGTAACCAAGATAAATAAAACTAATTTACACTAATTGAAATGAACAATATTATTACTGAATTATTTATTAAACCATTATTTTACATTATACTTGTAGTTCTAACATTTTATTAAGTATTTCTTCGGGTTTAAAATTATTTTTTTTTTAATCATTATCACTCGAAAATATATCAGCCATGACAATCTGAAATATAATTAAGGTGTTTGTATTTTATTTTGAACGAAGCGACCCGATTTGGTGGGAACTTAAACTATGGCAGAAAAATAAAAACAATTTTTTATTTGGAATTGGGTGAAATAAATTTAATTACTAAATCCGATATTATAAAATACACTTTTTTAAATAAAACTTATTCTAATTCAATAGTTTTAATAAAATTTAAACGTAAAATTTTGAAACGTGAAATTTATGTTTAGTTCGTTTATACGTGGAGTTTACCCTGAGTTAATACAACTTTATTACCGTTAAGTTAGTCACGTTATGCTTATGACCCATTTACATGCGACCCTCATTTTTCTTCTGCAAAATGAAAGAGAAAGAATAACTGTTTGCACATGAGTGACAAGAAAAGAAATATATCCATGCAAAATTTTGCAGAAGACTTTGAGCTAAAACCAAATATTAAATAGTATGTAGTAATGCACGGTTTACACGAGAAAATTGTTTTCTTCTGCAAATTTTTGCAGGTAAATAAGAAAGAATTCGCTATATAAAAATATTCAATATGCGAGAAAGAAATAAACATATATAGTAATGGCGTAATTTTTTTTATAGGATCATTATTACTTTATTTTTAATGAATTCAAATGAGAAATTTAGATTTTTATCTATGGCGTCTGTTTTTATTATGAATGCTCAACATTTATAAATGCGAAATAATTTTTTTTCTTGTTGATTTTAAAAATGTTGCCATAAAAATACTCGGATCGAATATATTTTATGGCGACATTTTCATTTTTATGGTCATTTTTGCTCAAAAATTCTTCTGCAAAATTTTGTCGGGATATATTGCTTTTCTTGTCTCTCATGTGCAAAAAGTGAATGTTATATCTTATTCATTTTGCAGGAGAAAAATGTTGGTCTTGTGTAAACCGGGCATAAGTTATTTAATATATGTTAGTAGTGTCAGAAAAATTAAAGCACAAACTTTCCAAACATAAACTATTAAAAAATACAACAAAAATGTCGATGTTAAAATACGTAATTGGATTTAGCTGAATATAAATATTACCACGCAAAATGTAATCTTACTTTTTGTACACTATCTATGGGATATTTCCGAAAACAGCTAAATAAAAATTATTTTTAAATTTTAATAAAATTCTATTTCTGTACCCTCTAGATGTTGTATTGTACAATATTTTCTTTTCTTTCACAGAGCAATTAACAGTAAAAATACTGAGAAAACGAACAAAGAAAAATAATATTAAATCTACAGCAAAGGGAAAGAGAAACTACGATTATTATGTTTTGTAGCAAATCTTTATACATAGTTAAAAAATTGACAACCTAATCAAAAAATTTCATAATTTTTTCTTATTATAGTATTTCTTATTATTTAATTTGAATCGATTATTTTAAGGTTGGTATTTTAATTTTTGTTGTAAAGGTGTCTATTAATATAAATCTATTTTTAAGATGTCTGAAACTCTGAAACCGTAGACTACACAGCACAAATGACAAAATCAAACCATAAATGAACTATACTCAAAAGAGGTTTGGTAGTGTGGGAGAATTTAGTTCATATTGCAACACAATATTTATGCAGATGTGTTGGACTGTAGCCATAAAAAGTACTTGTACTCTACTATGCTTTAATTCCATGGATAAAATTTGCTGACAGCAATGTTTTTGCTGTACGCAAAAAAAAAAAAATTTTTTAATTTCCTGAGAAATATTTTTTATTGCATTTTATAGTAAAATTTTATGGTTTTACATTTAGGCATAATAGAAAAATTTCATAAAATATTTAATTTGTACATTTTCGTGCAATTCGAATTTTAATATATATACCACAAAAAACCACTAACGTTAATAAATTTCAACCCAAAAAAAATAAAATAAATCGGCATTTGAGTATAAAAATGGCGAACAAGTTATTTTATATGAGTGTGAGAAAAATTTCTTATCTTTACACACATTTTTTGTAGATGTGTGAAAAATGCTGCCATAATAAATACTCCAATTTACATTTTTTATGGCAGCATTATGGCAGTAAACTTCCCCTCTCAGTAAAATTTTACTGACAACATGTTTTGTTTCGTACACAACCAGTAATATCTATATTTTTTTCTCGCTTTTATTTTTGCTGACAGCAGATTATTTCCATGGAATAGGGCCATAATACAATAATTTGGTCAGTAAAATTTTACTGAATAAAATTTTCGTTTCTCTCCCACACTTGAAAAATCGATAAGTTGGTCTCGCTTTTTTTTTACTGAGATAAATTTTTGCGTAATGGAAATCGCGCATCATTCATGATAAATATTTTAATTACAGTGAAAATCCCGAGAGCCGGAAATCACTTATCGCGAAAAGTCTTGAGAGACGGATAAAAAATCTAAAAATATCCCCGTCAAATTAATTTCGGAGTTATTTTAACCTTTATGGCGAAAAATCCCGAGACGCGGACGAAAATTCGCTGCTTAGTACAAATTTTTATTTTTGAAACCATGAGAAGCGAAAATTGCATAGTTTAAGGGGCAATTAGCAATTTTCTACATACATATCAAACGTCAAAAACATTTTGAATAACGATAAATTAATTTGATAAATTAACATTTTGATGTATGCACATAGTAATCTTAATTATGTATTATAATTTTATGTACACGTACATCATAAATATTGATATATAAATTATATGTATATGTAATATGTACTCGTATCTATTAATTATGTGGTAATTTTAATTATTTTTTCCGTACATTTATTTTAAATTTCATAAAATATCAATAATTGAATTTTTTTTTAAATAAAGTTTGTGGGCATTTTTCTTTTGAAAAACTTGAAAAACATAAAATTTGTTTTTTAAAAAAAAAAAAAAAAAAAGTCTCGAGACACGGAAAAATCCTGAAAGCCGGAAAAACTATTGGTCCCGTCAGATTACGGCTTAGAGGATTTTCACTGTATATTATTATTGGTTATTCCATAGAAATAGATTATATAGAATGAATGTAATGAATGTAAGCAGCTGACAAGCGTCACAAATTCGGTGGGTAAAAGAGAAAACGAATAAATCAACAGAGTCGTATTTAGAATTTTTTTCGACCGAGTGCAATGAAGTTAGGAAGTTAAAATTAAAAAATATCAAATACAAAAATTAATGGTTTTTTGCTTAAGCACAATATATTGTAGATTTAAATCTGTGTATATCCAAATAGGTATTGGTCCTATTTAACTTAATATTATTAGTATGTATATGGAACGGACCATTGAGCCGTCACACGGGTTGTCAAGAAACGACTTCATCTTCGTTTCTTTCCTTGTTTACCTATGATACCGGTTTTAATTGCGACTCATTTTTCAACAAAAAAAATTTCTGTGAAGAAGCTCATCAAAAATAGAAATGAAATAAAAAAAATTAAGGCCATTTTTGAGATGTAGAATTTATCACGATAAACAAACATGAAGAGATAAAATATTCCCATGGTTCATTTTCGTCGTTTTGTATGCATTACGTTCTACAGTGACAAACGGAAATTTACATTGAATTTGTCGATTTTTCGATTAATTGTTTAAATAAATCTGCAATAAATGTAATTTTTTAAAACAACTTTTGTTAATTTTGATGTTTACAGTTTAACTAAATACTTTCTATACCTTTTATCTTTTTACCCTATATGTTTCATTTTATGGTCGAAATATTTGAGAAAATAATCGTCGAGATATATTTTTCAAGACAAAGGCAAAAAAGGGATATTAATTATGAGTATATAACATAAAACTATAAAATTGTTAATACATTTGTTTACTAACAAAATATTATATACCTGTCTGTAGCTATTATGCAATAATTGTTACGTCTAAATATCTGTATATATTTTGATTGATTGTTTGGAATGTCCAACCAAACCTAAGTAAGATTCCCGGTTGATGCCGTGCCGCACACTCTTTTACATATTATAACAAGATGGAGGGATAGGTAGACATCACAATTATTTTTGATGTTTTTTTTTTTGGATATAAAAATTCAGCAACCCTAAAAAGCATCATAAAAAATTATTATTATAAGTAAAATTTGTAATTAATCAAGTTGCAGTAAATTTCCTTTCCAGTAAATAAATGATATGTTATGATTAGTTGTAACTAAATAATTTGGTTCTCTTAAAATAAATCAAATCCAGAAATCACCAAATATATTGTAGTACTGGTATCAAAGCAGGAACGATCTTTTTATCTTCAACAGATAGAATCTTTGTGAATCTGTTAATTTAATAAATACATTAAAAATAATAATGAAGGTTACTTGTCCTTGCCATCCCTAATCTAATACAAATATCTTTATTTCTAAAAATAAAAAATGGCCAAATGAAATCTGGTTTAAAAAACAGCTAATCTGAAATATGTAAAGTAATATATCAATAATGGATGTTTGGCACAGTTTTACAACCACAATATCTAAACAAATTAAACCAGAATTAAATAAAACTTTTAAAGCAATCAGGAGTCTATAAGATAACAGAATTAATCATAAGTAGCTAGCATAACTGTAGGATCCTTGATAACCAAATAACCCAATCGTATTAAATAAATCATAAATCATAAAAAGAACAACCAGCGATAATTATTTATCCAACTTAGAAGAAGCTAACCAAAACATTTGCCAATTTACAGTCATTCGAAACAACCTAGAAAATAATGTAATTAAAGAAATGCAATGATCCCTGACAAACTATCTAAGTACACCAATATCTAACTGCATTTCAAATTTACTCTGTAGCTTCCAAGATATCTGTAATTTCAAAAATAAAATATCCGCTGAAATGTCAAATTTATTAGAAACCTGGTCACCATTATGATTCCTACCTTGTCTGCCCTTACGACTTCTCGATCTTTATTTATTAGAACTAAATAAGATAGCTTAATCAGGAACTGCATTGAATAATAGTACATATAAATAATAAACACCTAATAAACCTCCATAGCTCTAAATTGCTCATCAAATTAAAATCTAATAATTAAATACTCAAACGCTGAATAATTTGATGAAGTAAGTAGCAAAATTAGTTAATCTCTGAAATCACATTGTGAAAAGAATCATTTTAATAAATAATCATAGTAAAATATACCAAAAAATATGTAATGTTTATCCACGAGTATTCGATACCCGCCCCCTCTAGAACAAAAACGAAACACATTGTAACACACAAAGTTATTTTCGAAACAATCCCAATATACAGTTCGATTCCTCCCTCCATGAAACCCATACCATTCACCAAGCGATCTCATGCTTCACAAAGCCGTGATGCATCCAGGACAGATTATAAAAGTATTGTGGCAATCCTACAGCTCAAAAACTCTACTGTACGACCGATCATCCTAAAATTCCAAAAACGACTCCACTCCCGCGAAACTTACGGCAAACGTCAACAAAAACATCTATAATATTCAGCAAAGAGACCAATCTGGACACACAAATCCAAACCTCAGCAAATAGTTCCATACAAAACTGCAAATTAGCCTTCTTATACCAACATTAACTTCGAAACAAAACAATTTAACATAGCCAAAAATAGCTTACAAATACAGGTAACGACAGAGCATATTATATGAATGCAACCGTCCGTAAGTTGAGAAACACAAGGTTAATGAACAACCATCACAAACCGCAGACACCGGCCAACCACTCCTCATGAACGAAACCCATTCAAAGCACTCAACGATAAATCAAAGAAAATTTATTGCTATAATACAGTTCCACCATATCCTCGCCGCCTCTGTGTAAATTGATCACACAAATGAAATCAATGAAACGGCGAAAAAGAAGGAAAACAACAACAAAAATCTATGATTTGATGAGTTTGATTTTTTGTGTCTTTTCATATAGAAAAACATTTACACACACAAGCACAAAAAGTAAATAGCTATGTATATAATAAATATATAATAAGTATGTAATGACATAAATAAAATAAAATGAAAACAAAAACTCCCCTGGGCGTCAATTCGCGTTCCGTGAAATAATGAAAATGAAAAGTTTTTTTCATTAGCAATCGAGTAGGTTTGCATTCCCCATAATAAATTTTGATTTCACACAGTAAAATTTAAAACTACATGCGAATAATTTAAACTACTAGATTGCCAATGAAAAAAACTTTTCATATTCATTATTTCACGCAACGCGAATTGACTCCCTGATCTTGTAAATTGTTTCTTCGTAAATAATCCATATATATCCAACATAGCATAGCTAAAAGCATATAACAAGCTATATACTTTGGAAAACCACATTTTCGGTGGTTATTGAAATGTATATCCCGCTATACACCTCCTATATACTAATCTCCATGCAAAATATAATGTAGAATTCAAAATTCCCTTCCCATCAAAAAAACGAAAAATAATCGTCGCAAAACAACAAAACAAATTGTTAAGCGAGTGTAACAAAAAAAGAACAACGGAATTAAAAAACCCTATCTCGCGCAAACAATACTCGAATGACCCATTAGAAGACAATACTATAGTATTCTACACCTTTATGAGTTATTAAATACAGTTAAAATGTTTATATACTTAAAATTTATTTGGAAAAACTATGTATTAATAATTAAAATATGTGTTAAAAGAATGAATAAATGAAAAAAACTTATCTTATGCATCCCTTGGAATCAAATTAATATAAATATACAATATGTAAAACTTTTCACTTTACTAATCAAATTACACAAATTATTATTATTTAGTTATTTATTTAACACATATATAATTATTAGTTAATTAACTACAACACATTTAAATTAAATTATTTATTTATTTCGAGGAGAGACAAAAACACGTCTTTCCTCGACGACGATCAATCGCCGACTGTCTATATATATGTATGTCTGTTGTATATATAAAGAAATTCAGCTCACAAATTATTGTTAAACGACAATTATAGCTAGCTATGTTTCATGATTTACAATTTTCAAAAATATTCGTAGTCTTAAGAATTCATTTATTTAAATAGATTATGTACTTTAAATCACAAATTAAAATTAAACCTCGATTTTATTTCATTTGTTATTTTATGATAAAAAAAAAGAAATGTTAAATATTTCTGTTCTTATCAGGTGTAGTTGATGAATTTGGCTCAAATTGAAGAAGGCCCCATTTTCCTAGTTGATGTGGATTTAGAGATTGTTAAATGAATTATTTAAGTAAACAAAATGTTTGATTTTAACTGAAAATCAGAAAATAATTAAAAAATTTCTTCAACTATATTTATCAAACATAAATAAGCTTTTTATTTAAAAAAAAAAATACGTTTATTATCCATTTATTTAAAAAAAACAATAAAAAAAGAACCGAAATCACATGTTTGTTGTCTACACAATATTACACCTTGTTGCCTACATCGTGGGTATCATGATATCCCATGTGCGCATTATAGAATGGAACCCGGGTAATGTTCGTAACGAAAATTTTTCATGCTATAATAATCACGCCTTTGTCCACTGTACCAAAATGTCAATATAGCACTTTGAATTTTGACATGTTATTGATTATATAAAAAATAAAATATAAATTGTAAGGTAAAATGTCTAGCATTTTAAATAGACTTTATAAATCTCGGCATAAAAGTTCCATGAAATATGGTGTACCTTTTCTAATATGTATTGTGGCCGGTTCTTTCGGACTACAGCATTTTACACAATTGAGGTTAGGGAACAATTCTTACTGTTGTATTTCTTTTTATAAATGCTTATACATACATTTGTTTACACAGATACACATTCTCTAAAAAGCAACCTGTTTCGCCGGAGGATATGGAAAAATTTGGGGTTAAAATGAAACAACCCTCAGAAGTTACTTTAGAAAGTGAATACGATAAAATTAAACAAATAGATATTGATAATTGGGATAATGTAAGGGGGCCACGTCCGTGGGAGGACGGACAATCCTCACATAAATGAATTGTAGCTATTTCCAGTAAAATTGATTAATAAAACAAACTAAAATAATCTTCAATATTTTAATGTTTTTTTTTAAATTATAGCATAGAATATATTTTGTTACAGTTGTTTTGCAATTTTAGTTTAACTTAAAAAACTACCAAATATTTTTTTTAATTCTAAAATTATTTTCGAAGTAAAAACATTTTCTTTCATCATTAAATTTAAAAACAAATATAGCATCGCTACTAAAAGTGAGTACTCTACATCAATATTTAAACAATTACATATCTGTATCATCATCGTCCCAATCATTTATCAGCGTTTTTATATCTTCCTTCGGCTCAACCGGTGTAGTACTACTATTACTTGTGTTTGAGGTGGGTTTTGTGCTACTATTTTCATCTTCTATGTCAACTATTTCAGCTACTTCCGTTACTTCTTGCTCTTCATCGTCTTTTATTTTTGAATTACTATCGTCCGCTCCATTTGTTGTTGTTGATGTATCTTCAATTGATACTTCGACTTCCTCGCTTTCATCGTGTTTGATACCCTCGAACGATTCCGAAGACCATTCACCCAGAATATTCGTTAATTCTTTAGCATCACTTTCTTTGTCCGTACTTGTGGGTTCAACCGTTGGCTTGGTGCTTTCATTTTCCCCTTTTGATGTCTCAGTAACTTCATCCATTTTATCAACACCAAGCAATTCGCTCATTATTTCCTCGGGTGTTCGTTCCTTTACTGGCGAATTTAATTCGGTTGTTTCTTGTAACGATTTTTTGATTAGATCTAAATTCTCACTTTCATCTTTTTTTGCAACTGGTTTTTTCGTAGCTTCTGGTTTCTGGATAGGCGCAATAGGTTCCTCATCCTCATCCTCGCTCCAATCCCCTTCTAATGCTGATATTAGTTTAAGTTTTTCTTCTTCATTCTTCTTTTCAGTTTCAGATTTCTGCCCCACTTTCTGATTTGGGCCGGATTTTTGTTTGATCGTTTTTTCATTTCGCTTTTCTTCTTGCGGTTCAGCCACATTTTCTTGCCACTCCATTGTCTCACTAGTTTTACTAGTCACCGTGGTTAAAGTTGTAGTACCATCATCATTTTCCGTTTGACTATAAACCACTACAATATTTTGATTATTTGTCGTCAAAATTTCATTGCCCTCGAAACTCTCCTGATTCAAAACCATCACCACATTTTCCGATGTAAGACTCGCCTGCCGGTGTATTTGAGATATAATCTCATCTTTTTGGAATTGTGATAATTCTTGCCCGTCTGTTGTCACTAACTTTGTGATAATATCACCTTCACTAGTCCCTTGTTCGATTACATTTTGTAATGTCGATTCATCGTGTTCATACTGTTCGGTCAATATTTCTGTGGTACTCTGGTGGTAATGCGTCTCATCCATTACCACAGTGTTGTCGATTAAACCTAAACTGGTTGCAATTCCACTAGCAACATTACTTAATGCTTCAGCTTCACTACTGGGCTCCAATTTTACTAAATGTTCTGCCGATTGTCCTGAAGTTTTAGATAATTGTGAAATTGTTTGCGCTGTAGTTGAATCAATAACGAATGGGATACCTTTTGGGGGTAGCGATATATTCGAAAGAATTTTAATTTTTTCATTTTGTGATCCAGCATTTGGAGCGTTCGGTACATATTTATCGCTATCATCAAAATCTTGTTCTTCGTCGCTAAAATCAAGTACACCATCTTCAAGTGCTTTCTCCTTGTGCATGGATTTCATATGTGAATACAAAAGAATTTCCTTCGAAAACGTTTTATTGCAATAAATACAATGTTGAATCTCTCCTTTTTGTTGTGATTCGCACCCATTTTTACTAGTCGACGGTTGATTTTTGGCCGCCGTTTCAATCTTTATTTTTATGTTGTGTTTATTTAGATAATGTTCAACGAGATCATTTTTCTTTGTTGCCTTCCATCCACAATGTTCACAAATACGTGGATCAATCTTTTCTTTGTGCACTTGGATTAAATGACGTCGGAAGCTTTTGTATGACGGTATACTGATTGGGCGTTTTCCAACACCACATCGAAGACATAACCAAGGTCCAGTCATGTTCTCAGCTCCTTTAGCGATTAAAGCATGCATTGTCTTGCTATCGATTTTTTTTGGACCTGTTGGTGGTGTAGCAACAGGCGCAATAGTTTTAACTGGCTGTGATGGTCCAGATAATTTCATTTGTTCTTTCTCAGTTTTGATTGGGTATCGAATCGGTGAAACTTTTTCTTGCTTGATAATTTCAACTGCGGGCTTTAATTAGACATAAAATATTGAATTAATTGTCACAACTTAAAAACTACATTATCGGTTAATAAAGCACGATTAATGCTGTGTGCCTGATGCCGATTTTTTTGTCTAAATTTCCGACTAACTAAATTGATCGTTAGTATTGTTAGATGTCTCTAATATTTATAAACCAAAATCTACTCTAAGTTCTAAACTGCAAACTTAGACTGCGGTCCAATTTGTGATTTATTTTGCGGAGACTGACTTATTTGAAAGTCTACAATTATAAGTCTCCTGTTGAATATTAGAAAATTGCTTGAATTATTTTGATGAGTTACCAGTTTAGGCGCAAACCTCCCGTAAAAGTCAAACAAGTCTACAATAAGTTCAGCCGACAGGAGGCTTATTGTAGACTTTCAAATAAGTCAGTCTCCACAAAATAAGTCACGAATTGAACCGCAGTCTTAGTTTCGATTTATCAATTACTGATTTGAAATGTTTTGTAGAATGTTAAATTTAAGTTTACATAGCAAATTGAACGATTGATATGTATGAACTAATCATCAATTTAGTTAGTTGGAAATTTAGACAAAAAAAAAATCGACGTGAGACCCACAGCATAAACAAGTAATAAATGTCCTATCATAAAACAAATCTAAATGGTCGACTTTGAGTTGCGCAGTTAGGACTCAAATCAAACATTAAATTTGGAATATTATAGCCATTAATGTCGTAAACTCACCTTTTGCTCCTGAACCGTAACCGAAGTTGGACTTGAATTATTCTTTTGTAATATTTTTAATTTAATATTTTTATTATTTTTAACCAAATGAGGATATTTCTTAAGAACCTCACTAATAATTCTTGCATGGTGTACACTACCAGAATTATCCTTAACGATAATTTGATCATCTTTTGCCGTAATAAGCGACGAATCAAAAGATTTCTCTTTAATACTACTATTTTGTGATGATCTAGCAGATTTTGCAGTTGTACTCGCCTCATCTTCATCATCAAAATGTGTATCCGCATCGTAATCAAATGCATTTTCATCGTCTTCTTCGACTTCAAGTTGTTTACGGAGGCGTGCCGCTTCCGTATATTCCTTTACATCTTGTAAATTGAATTTTTTTGCGGGTGGTGCTGTTACCATTTTTGGAGCAGGTCGCTTATTAGGATTTGTGTACCCTTTACGTAATTGTTCAAAAGTAGATGAGGATGCTGAATATTCGCCTTCATATTCTCCGTAGTCGTCATCCTTTTCTTCTGCCTTCATGAGTGGCGTGCTTTCGTACGAAATTGTATTGAATGTGTCAAAGGAGTCCGGTAAAACTTCCTCTTCAGCCGGATCAAACCGTGAAGGTCCACTCTTTCTCGCAATGTCAGTTTGCCGATAGTTCGATACAATGGCTATAGTTTCCGGAACACTTTCTTTAAAAGTCCTATTCTTTCCAAAATTACTTATGTATTTAACGTTCTTTTGTGGTGTAGGTGGTGGTGGAGGTGCTTGTTGATGTTGTTTCAAAGGCCGACCTACTAGCTTTTTATTTGAAGCATAGGTTCGTTCCGTAACATTATTAACTCTCTGTGGGAAAGAAGATTGTGGTACAGGTACCGATTGTATCGTTCTAGATACTGGAGCCGGTCTAGACTGCGCCAGCGATTTATTTAATACAATCGGTCGTGTCGGCGGTGTGGATTTACGATGCGCTTCCAATAATTTAACCAATACGGTCATATTCATTTCTCTTGCTGTACGAAAAAGTTTATCGTACATGTTATATTCAAATTCAAGTGTTCCAGTGTACATAAAATTAACAATTGGTACTACAACATCCGCCTGAAAATCTTTAGGCATTAAAAGTGTATTATCGACCACATCCGATTGAATCTCCAATATATTAAAATAATCTGTACACGCACTCAGAACCAATCTATGTACCTTCAGTTGTGAATTATCATTGAATTGAAGTGTAAGATCACAATAATCTGTTTTATTAAAGAAATTTTGTAGTTTCTGAAGGAAGAATACTCCCCAGTTGTCCACTTTCACCGATTTTATTTCTCCCATTATGTTCAAATTTTGTGTTATCGGTCAAAAATTAGTCCGTTTTGAATTGAAATCTGAAAATAAACAAAAGTACATTAGAATCGTCCTCCAATGTAATCCCCGTACGCAACGGAATTTTCGAATTTTCATGTACAGCGATTTGCATAACTTAAGGATAATTTATGATTATTACATACGAGTAAAAAAAATTTATACCTTATTAATTCTATTAATTTTACAAAATGTTATACTACGGTTTATAGATATAGGAATTTACAATTTATTTAATAGATTGAATTAGAAAATTTTCATTGGCTTTTGACACATCATTTTTTGCCATTTTGACAGTCACTTTTCATCATATAAACACACAATTTCAATATTCTTTATAATTTATCACATGCAATTTTAAAATTATAAATTAATTTAATTAACGTTTAAATTATACACGGATTAGAAACAATTTAACTTCTACACCCAAGCGCGAAATTATCTCACAAACGAAAACAAACCATTTTATCTGTCTTAACTTGACAATCGCTTGGCTTCACTTTTACTAAACATTTTACATGAACATTTTTCTTGGTCGAAAAACACGCTTGCATAGAAAGCATTTGTACAAATTGTATTACAATTTCGAAAAATTGTATTTAGGTGTTTAGAATTTCAACAAAAATTACCTTAATATATTTTTTTTTATTTTTTCGACGATAAAACTACACTAAAATTATTAAAATGTATGCGAAAAAGCAAGATGACGCCATCTATATCACTTTTTTAATGATTTTGACTTACAAAATTTAATGTCAAGATGTCGTGTACAAATTTCGTACTAGTTAAGTTTTAGTACACAAAAAAAACACAAATCTAATCGGACATTTTAACGTTTTTGTTGCGTTCGACAAACAATAGTTTAGCTATTAACCGTGTGGGGTGGCATTTTAATAGGTCACATTTAAAATTGTGTTTTATATCAATTTGCACTCATTTACAGAATACATTCACTAATTTATACATGAATTTTGCACACAATATATTTATGAATTAAATTACACAATTTTATTAACTAAAAAAATGAAATGTACAATTTTATTAATGGTTTGAAACTTGTATTGATTTTCTGTCTGATGTTTACGTCAGCGCCACTAGAAATAAATAAACTCGAGTTCGCAGCTTTGATCATAAGTGACACCTAGAAAATAATAGAAAAGTGATTTATAGCAACTTGTTTAGTACAAAAAAATGCGGTTTGTTGGGAACACGAAGCTGGTTGTCAAAAATTATCAACAATTTTTTTTTTATTTTTATCAGAATTCCTTTTAAAATTTTAATTTAATACTAATAAAATGCCACCCAAATTGAAATTTAGTGAAGGTATATTAATATACTTGAACAGAATGGAAATGGTTATTATATATTACTAAAAATTACTTTGTTTCTATCTTGTTTAGGTGAAAAAGTATTGTGCTTCCACGGGCCACTAATTTATGAAGCTAAGGCCTTAAAAAGCGCGATATGCAAGGATAAACAGATTAAATACTACATCCACTATTCAGGATGGAATAAGAAGTATGTAGAATTCTTATTTGATATCGATCGCTAAAGATGGATGGCTTATTTTGGCGCGTTTTTTTATTTTGTCTATTTCTAGTTGGGACGAATGGGTACCCGAAAGCCGGGTATTGAAATATAACGAGGCAAACGTCCAAAGGCAGAAAGAAGTCTCTAAGCAGCATAGTTTAGCAGCAAAAAACAAGAAAACAGCTACCAAAGCAAAGAAATTAGATTCATCACTATCAGCGGTTAAAGACAGTGATTCACGTGCGTCTACACCTTCAAAAGATTTAACTAAAGAAGCGACCACATCTGCAGGGATTTCAGTTCCGTCTACATCGGTATCTACAGGTCTAGTTTCCATAACAACAACATTAACGAGTTCGACTACTCGTACCCGTACTACGACGAAGCCTTCAACGCCAGTTGAGATCACAACTGTAACCACAAGCAGTGGTAGCATATCGAGTAATAATCTCTCTAGTGGCAACATTACGATTAATACTGTTGCCGCCGGTGCAAACAACAGCAGCGTCACTAACAACAACACAGTGGGACCAAATACTAACAACAGTAATAACAATGCAGAAGGTATACGAAAGAAACGTGGACGTTTAGATACATCGGTCGAATCTGAAGAACAATTTCTGTCCAAAGTTGAGATAAAAATCAAAATTCCAGATGAATTAAAACCATGGCTGGTCGATGATTGGGATGCGATAACCCGACAAAATAAACTGGCCGAGTTGCCAGCAAAGAACACAGTTCAAAATATAATCGATGGCTTTATTTTATACAAGAAAAATAGTAAGACAAACACGCCAAACAAAGAGACGGCTGTACAAGATGTAATAAACGGTTTAATTGAATATTTTAATGTAATGCTCGGCTCGCAATTACTTTACAAATTCGAACGTCCTCAGTATTCCGAAATTCTTGAGCAGCAACCAGATACGCCAATGTCGTCAATTTACGGGTCGATCCATTTATTGCGGCTATTCGTTAAATTAGGCTCAATGCTTGCGTTTACCTCGTTAGATGAAAAATCTGTACAACTACTGTTATTACATCTTCAAGATTTCTTAAAATATCTCGTTAAAAATAGTACAACGTTGTTTAGTATGCAGAATTATGTAAACGCTAGCCCCGAGTATCATCGGAAGATGCAATTTCAACAGTAAACATAACATATATTTATACACTTATCTTATGCCTCAACCAGCGAACACTTGAGAGCTTAAGTTGCACGCTGTTTGTACCACAATCGTGGTGTGTTGCAATCACCAAAATTCTATATGTTGGTGGTCGTACCGCTCCCCTAAGTGGTCCAAACGGAGCACAACTTAAGTTCTTAAGTTTTCGCTGGTTGAGGCTTATGTTTTATTTTATTAGATTATATAATATCGTTGGCTACACATAAAACCAATCGGTACGCTATTAAGCAGAACATTATAATATAAGCATAAAATAAAATGTTATCGACCATTCGAAATATGCAAAAAAAGAAACAAGTAAATATTCTTGTATTATTTGAATTATTTGAAATCAATTGGTAAACATTGATTGTTAAAACTACTTTAATTTATGTCACTGTTCTGCAATTAAAGAATGCCATCGAGATGGACCATACATAAAAGTTTAACTTTTACCTAGTTGTAGTTACTACATCCTAGTGATCTAACAAGCCAATTATATTAAAATAAATCTATGTTAAATTATGACTTAGCTCTTTTCACCAACCATTTCAACTCAGCAAACCGGTATTAAATTTGGCTTGCCGAAATTTTCTAATCATCTAAACTTGTACTGAAATTTATTAAATGAGAAATGGTTGGAGTTATAGGGCCCCGGTATTTTGTTATTCAAAATTACAAATTCTTCAACACACTTTATTAAATTTAAACATATTACACAAAACATAAAACACCTGTATTCCTAATAATAAGTGTCCTGATTATAACCAACTTGATTATAATTATAACAAAATAATCTGAACAATAAATTTATTTATCTATCAATTACAAAAAAACACAAATCCGTTTTATTCAATAAATAACAAAACGCCTGGACATAATCTGAAAAGAGCTTTATTCATGATATTCTATTAAATTTTTATTCCAATTTTTGAATTCCAAAATTCCTATAAGAATTTCATACTGCAAAAATAGATAGGCCAAGACATGTTCAGAGGAGGAAAAACCCGTGACAGTTGTGTTCCGTTTAACAAGGAAATATGCATTGCAAAACGTCACTGAAAATTCTTCGAATCCAAAATGAAATTTACAAGATGTAAGAGTGTAAGACCATAATCCAGAGGAAGGTCGTGATTGAATTACAGAAACTTACTGCTACAACGGGTTCGAGAATAATTAATATTAACTAATTTTCTATAAAAAAAAATTAACCATTACGAGTTTTATCTCGATTCTCGAAATTATAAATGTGTACGAAGCAAATAGCAAAATAGTAAGTAATAAAATAGTTAAAAGTTAAAACTCAAAGAAAATATAGATGTCAACGCATTTCACCTTCGGTTATCATTTTAATTAATGTTCTTACGTGTAAGATTTTAATAAAGAGATACTAGATTTCTTATTGTTGCCAAATAATGGGGCATTTACATATAGAAAATTGCATTCTTCTCCAAATTTTTTCAGTAAATAAAGCATCCGCTATATAAAAACATTCAATATGCGAGAAAGAAATAAACACAATAGTAATGTCATAATTTTGTTTTAGGAATATTATTAATTTATTTTTAAATAATTTAAATGCGAAATTTGCATTCTATTATTATCACTCATGTAGTACCCATCTACCGGTCTTCTTAATCATGCCAATATCTCGTAGCCGATTGGAAACAGCTTCTTGACTAACGCCCAATTGCTTGGCGAGTTGTTTTTGTGTTTGCGAATCATCTTCGTCCAACATTGCTTTTAATTCCACATCTTCGTATTTTTTTTGAGGTTTTCCACGTTTCTTGTCTGCAACATCGAAGTCACCTCTTTTGAAACGCCGAAACCATCGTTCACACGTATCTTGCGATGGAGCATGTTCACCATAAGCTTCTCGAAGTAATCGGTACGATTCAGCAGCAGTTTTCTTCAAATGAAAACAAAAAATTAATGCTGCACGCGTATGCTCTTTCGTCGGTATAAATTTCGACATATTGAACACAGCAATACACTATATGCACACACTTTTCCAATTTATCACTCGAGGTGAGTGTCTGACACTTGTTGATGTCCCAATAAAATGGCGCAGTGTCAAATTTTTATAGCAAAAACTGCATTGGTGCACCGTCTGTTGTCTAAAATCCGCATTTCATACTTGTACACCGTGGCCGTATTCTGGTTTTCCCCGGGAATTGGAAATTAGTGACGTTTTTCTAGCAGTTGTGAATTTTTTATTCCCCAAAGTGTATTTTGGCGTCTTGGAATTTTTTTTATTGAGTAAATTAATCCCATTTTATAGCAGTTTTGACGTTAATTTTTCCCCATTATTTTTTTGGGGAATTGTGATTCGTACATAAAAAAAATTCCCCAAAAAATTATTCCCTGTCTGCCAGAATATACATTTGGGAATGGGAAATAAATATTTGGGAATTAGCGCAATTACAATTACAGCAAAATATTTTCCCAATTCCCCTGGAAAACCAGAATTCACTGGGTATAGGAATGCCATATTTTTTATAGGATAATATTATTATGAATTTATTTTTAATTAATTCAAATGCGAAATTTACATTTTATCTATCGCGTCTATTTCTATTAGGAATACAGTTTTTTTTACTGGTAGTTAACTGATTAACAAAGCCCTCTGCAACTCTGCTAGAATTCCAACCACTATGCTTTTATAGTGGAACCAATAGTTACCTTCAGCATCGACTAATATCGAAGCGGAAGTTCTGCAGCAACAATGACGAGTGTATTGTTGAAGATTAGCCAAATTTAGAATTAACCCTTCGCACTCGTATGTCACGAGGTGACAATACAAATTTACTAAATTATGTATTACACTGTAAAAGATTACAAAAATTGAAACTATTTATTTCATTTATTACTATATTTATATTAAAATAATAGTAATAAATATAATACGTTCAATTCTACCACTGTAAATTGTTTTAATTCATTTAACAAAAAATAATATAAGTCGACATCCAACAACTTTGAAAATAAATCGAGTGCAAAGGGTTAGAGCTCTTTCTATAGGAAGTTGGCCAATTTTTTGTTAATTCCGAGCTCCTGTCTTAGCCAGTCTGAGAAGTAGCGTCGCCGAAGCAGCCTTGGTGTGATGTAAGTTTACCTTAATTGCGACAGCACAACTACGTCGTTTAGTTGGACTCAACGGAGTCGACGGTATCCTCCGTCCCACTCCCTCTGCAGTCCCTGAAATTAAGAAGGTTTCGCCTCTCCTCCCTTGGAATCCAATGTATCCCCCCCTGTGAAGGGATATTCGGTCCCTAAGGTTGCTAGTCAACCACTAACTCGAGTTTGCCACTAACTGCAGTGTCTCTCCTGGAGAGATACCACTCCTCGCGCTTCCCTCAGCAGGCTGGACTTCTTCCTCCTCCTTCTCAGGCTACGCAGTAGTTGGTTTCGCTCTGACCTCGTCCCTCCTGAACACCTTCAGTGTAACAGAGCTGAAGTTGATAACCCCTTTGGTTTTTGACAGGGGAGCCAGGGATTCCTTATTGATCACCATAATTGATGATCTGAAATTGCCCTTAGGCTCCTTCTGCTGGACAATCTTCCAGTTCCATGTCGGAAGATCCGAATTGCAATCCTGGATAATCCTCAGGGATTCATCCAGGTTAGCCCGTTCCGTGGGGAACCAGACCATTGTCCTCGGTCTGCTGGGTATTTCCTCTTTGGGAAATGCCTTGAGCTTAGCTCCCGGTCATACCTCGCCTACCTCCTCGATCGCCTTCCTATACAAGAAGACCGATCGTTGATCAGCGCACGCGGTCAACTTCAGCCGTCGCTGATATCAACCTGCGCCCTACATATTGGTGGTGGTCCCGGATGTTGTCCAAGGACTCTGAGGTAAACAAGGTTCAGTGCATTAAGCACCAACCGGCTAGCACTACCTCACCCTCCTTCACAATGTCGCTGAAGAGCTTAGGCCCCTTTCTCGACTGTACCACCTGAAGCTTGGCCCGTTTCGTTTCGGAATCCAACTCCTCCTCGCCAGACCTCTGTCTTTTCGACCCAAGACCCCCCTTCCGAGCTTTGCTAACATCGGCAATGCAGTTCTTCGCCTACTCAACCTTTTGCGGTCCACTGCTCCTCCGGGACTGTGGTCAGTCTATCCAAGGTATGGAAGGCCGAACGTCTAGTCCTATACCTCCGAACCGAAGCATCAATGACCTTCTCCTTCTTACCGCTGCCACTAGTTCCAGGCTTCCAAGCCTCGGAACCAGTTTTAGCCTCACTGACGGCTTGAGTCGCAGACCCCCCGTCCCCAACAGCATTTGAGAAGTGCTGGACACTTCTTTTTGTTTTTATGTTTTTGAATCCATATTGTGTTCCCACGAATATCGGAGAAAATCATGGTCACCCCGTGCAGAGATCCGTATACACGGGAAAGGCTAGATACAACTGGATCCAGAGGGCTCCGTTCACGACTGGGCTTTGTTAAAAGGGATCCCAGCCTGGTCGATCATCAGCACGGGTCGCATAACACCTTAATCCAGCTCCTTGGCTCCCCGAGCACTCCCGGCCCCGTGCCGTTGGCCCCCTCTAACATTCACCCACCCATTCAGCCATTCATGTGGATATCCCAAACCAATTGGTCCCACTCCATTCGATGACCCGTTTATAAGTGTTTCCAACTCACTCCTTGGAGACCCGGGAACGCAGGAACACGTGACGCTCAGTTCGCCGGGGTGAGTAGTCGATGGTTTTATGGCGCCATCAGTTCGCACTTCCATGCTGAGTATCATAGGCACTCAGAATTTAATGAACTGAGGTTAACCACTCCAAAGTTCCCTGAGACTCTCCTCCCAGCACAGCTGCGATTGGGGGCGGTTTATTTAATTCACCGCTAACCTACCTATCGATAAGCCATTCACTATTCACTAGCCACCTGTGAACCTCCCCCCCCATATCTTTGTTCAGTTCTCTTGTTGTCTTTAAGTCTAAATGTGGTTATTCAGCCTAAATTTCAATTTTTGGTGGTTTATTTACAAGATCTATTACACTAGAATCCAAAGTCATTCAAATTCGAAAAACTGGCAGTACCAACTATCGATGTTCTGCATAGTTCTGGACAGTTCTGTATAATAACGGAACACTATAGAAATTTTATGATGGATTTTTTTTTGTTATACTTAGATTACTATTAAATCTAAGATATTTATTTAAAAAAAAATTAAATATTTAAATTTAAATTAGACAAATTTAAAAAAGCTATCGCGAACTCGAACTGATTCTTTTCACAAAAACGCAACTGATATCTATTCATAGTACGTTGTAGAAAAATTATATAACGAATGAAATCATAAATGTTTTGTTAGTTTCTTTCGTCATTCATTATCATCGCGTATGCCAGAAATATAAAATTTATAAACAAATTTTCATCGTCTTATGTCCCGAACTCCCAATATTAAGTACAGTTTTATATGTGTATGGTTTATGCACGAGCGTGACAAAGATCGGTATATATTTCAGATTTCAGGTAAGAAATGATTTGTTCTTATCATTTACCTATAACCTGTTCAGTTCTTATCAAAACTTTGGATATAGAAGTCATAATAAGCATTAGTTGAGAAATTGGATATATAATGAATAGTACGTAGCTATCAGCCCTTACTACGATCCGCTAGGTGCACTAGCTGAACCAATTAAAACAAATGAAATAAAGGATCTCATTTTGCATCCAAATGTTGACTAAATATTTGCCTGAGATAATTAATAATAATTATAATTACTTGAAAATGGCTTTCAAATAAAATACAAATACCTTATAAATCTAATATCTATTTTAATTTTCTTAAATGTGGGAGGGAAGTTTAAACTTAACAAATTGACCGAACAACTGAACGTATTTTCACGTACATATTTTACATTTCTATGTAATCCTACGCTGGGTTTTAACGCTAGCGATTTGCATGGAGTCCTTTTATATTTTCTTGTAACTAGAAATTAGGAAACTATTACGATTATTTGGTGTAATAAAAACTCAACTGTATCTTACCACTAAGATTATTCTAACACTATACCAACTATACAGAAAATGTCTATTGAGTTAAACCTACAACATCTATCTAACATAATTTCGTATATGCTTTTTATTTTTAGGATTATTATTTTATTTTATTTTTATTCTCTAATGAAAAATTTATAAACGAAAAAAATGAAATTAAATTCAAAATTTTTTTGTGAAAACAAAATTTTTTCCTCTTGTTATTTTTAGAAAATGTTTATGAAAAATTGCCAAATTACTATGGAAAATCACACAAGTAAATAGATTTAATCTAAAAATAATAATTTTCAATTTTTTTTTATGTAGAAGTAAATATTTAATTTCATTCGGGAAGATTTTGATATAAATTTGATTTAAATATGCCCAATTCAATATTAATCTTCTATTCAGGAACCTTATGATTGTTTCCAATTTTGCCTGTGTACAGTATTATACGAAACACATTTTGTTACTTGCAAGTATGTGTATGTAGTAAATTTAATTAGATTTTTTACAGTAGATCACCAAATTTATATTAGTTGCAGAAAATTATTATTTTAATGTAATTTGCATTTTTACACTCTGTTTGCTATAAAATATTTTGACAGCGGTGGGATTCGAACCCACGCCATTTCTGACTGGTGCCTAAAACCAGCGCCTTAGACCACTCGGCCACGCTGCCCATGAAAGTTAGTTTCTGAAGTCCGATTAATGGTTTTATGATACTTTAGGCGATAGAACACATCCTGTTTTTACTGTAGCTTAAATCAAATTTGCGAGATACGAAAATGTCTAAATAAAATGATAAATCCCATTTACACCAGTTGCAATTATATTGATGTGAACCACCAACTGAATCGAGAGAGATGGACAACGTCATATACATACACTTTAAAGTATTCATTGAGAGGACAAATTGGACAACAGCATAGCAATCGCTAGAAAAGTTCATTCATTAATTACTTTCTTCTAATTCTTTAATTAGGAACATTCATTTGATGCCCATGTAGTATCCACCTTATTCTCAAATTTTTTCCAACAGGTCTGAAAAAAGAGAACTCTGTGTGACCAACAGAAGAATACTGCATAGGACTATAGCGATAGCAGTTTTTCTATTGAAGTTTTTTGGATTACAACTGATGACATGCATCTAACATCAAATACGGAGACTTGTACTCAATATTTAAAAAACCATCACGCCTTGTAATTTCACTTCTGTATGTTATAGGCTCAGTCCATTGAGGTCACTCTTCAAAGATAAGCAAAATAATGCTATTTATTAAATATTGTTATATAACACACTTCATCTTTACTATGCAAAAAAATTCGTCTTTGTTTATTTGGCCTTATGGCTGCCAGAGCAAAAACGTCTAAGATTTACCCTTAGAGC
Organism: Nephrotoma appendiculata; assembly: GCA_947310385.1. NCBI lineage: Eukaryota > Metazoa > Arthropoda > Insecta > Diptera > Tipulidae > Nephrotoma > Nephrotoma appendiculata. The sequence goes on from OX371223.1 coordinate 379,378,230, forward strand.
TCTTTGTGAAGCTACCACCCCAGCCTGATGAATCAGGCAGGGACAGAAAAAATTTTACCGGTTTATTTTACCAGCGAGTTCATACAACGGATAAAAATCTCGTATTTTTCTATCCAAGATTATTTTTTTCCTTTTTTTTTTAACTTTTTTGTATGAGGACGCGTGCCTGTTCTATAATTTACGTGATGTAATTGGTTAAAACGAAGGGGAAATCCAAGATTTTTATCCGTCGTGATTGATTATAAATTTTTATTTGTCTTGTATTATTTTTTGTGTGCCTTTGAATTTGGCGAGGGCGCAAACCAAACGAGCCAACGGTTTTCGAGCCAACTTCATAAACGTAAAAAATAAACCACGTTTTGCAGTGGAACTAACCAAATTAGTATTAATTACAATTTTTCACCATCTGACGATGCATTTAATTAATAATGCAACCCATATTCACATACGCCATGAACTCGATGGCCAAACCGCCCTGCTACCATCGTGTTTATCCGAGATTCGGAAATTCGATCTAAGGAAATATCATTTAATTTTTAAAGTTATTTCAATTTACTTTTTAACTCTTGATATTTTAAAGCAGAATTTCAATATAACAAAATATGGAACTGACACCTAACAAATCGAACTTCAAAACAAAAAGGAATTAGAGAAATAAACTGAAAATTCTACTGAAACTATTCATTGCTTGTTTATTACACGTGGAGTAATACCAGGTGTGTATATATGAAACCGGAATTTTTCAGTAAAAAGTACACGTTCATCGTATGATAATGATTAAGAGCATTTTATTCAAAGTATTGCCCATTATTAGTTATACAATTTTCCAATCTTTCTGGCAATGCGTGTGTTGGATCGTCTGGTGTGCACATCTAAGAACACCAAATGATTTTATTAGAATATGAATTGAATCCAGTTTAGAATAGCTAAAGTTAAAATATGTAATTAATTTTTAATCTTTAGTTTTAACTTGTTATATAAATTTTATTATGTACCTTAACAAATTTGTCAACTTATAAACAATAACATTAATTTTCAACTCTTTGGTAGGTACCTGTTCACAATATTGAATTATATAAAAAAAAAAAGATGTTTACATGTTCACAGGCACAAATTCACAATATTATTACAGATGCTGTTCTATTTATTTTGCATTATATAGCGCAATTTACAAAGGTGCCATAAAATTGTAAAATAATTGTTAAAACTGAAATGTAATTTGATTAAGGTAGTGTTTAGGATAGATAGGGAGGAAACTCCGAATTAATAGATCTTCCTCTTTTGCTTACAACCATCAAGGCGGTAACATAAGTTAAAAAAACAGAGATTTATTGTAATAAAATAAATTAATTGGTGTATTGTTTAATAATTAAAAAATAAAAGTACAGATGTGGCCAAATTATTATCACCTCATACGAAATTCATGGTAATGTGATTTTCAAAGGCCGAACTGCAACCTATTGTATAGTTGGCAAGTCATTGTGGTAGATATCGACCAATCCAAGGAATTCGTGCAATAAAAATTTAATATACGCAGAAAATAGGCCTTTTGTGAGTCATTAATACCTGTGAACTCTTTTCGACAAAATGTGAATTCCGAGTATTTATTGTCCTGTTAATTAGTTTGACCTCCGAATTGTTTTGATTTTATGATTACTAGGTAGTATTTATGAATTAGTATTTTACTGAAGAATTTCAGTTTCGTTTGTGACTTTGAAAAGTGAAAGTGAAAGTGGTTTTTGTAATATTAGTGAAATTCATTATGGGTAAAGCAAAGGACATCAGTGCTGTAACCAGAGATAAAATTTCGACGTATTTGGAAGTAGGCCAGTATAAGCATGCACAAATAGCCCAGAAAACAGAAGTGAGCCGATCATTCGTCAGCAAATTTTCGCAAAAATTAACATCTCAATCTTCAACAAGTCCCAGAAGAAGAGGAAAATGTGGTGGCAATCCTAAAATACCAGTCTGCCGGACAGATTTTTAATGCGGAAAGCTAACGAAGATCGAACGTTATTCAGTAAGTCTCTGAAGGGTACAATGTGTTACGTTGGTGCGGGAATATTGGAGAGAACAGTGAGACGGAGACTTTTTCAATATGGGCTATGTGCAAGACGTCATAGCAAGAAGCAAAGGTTAAATGCTAAGATTATGCAACAAATAAAAACATGGACAAATGGATATTTTACATTGTTTCGAGAGGGCTGGGAAAAGGTACAAACAGTAAAAGTCCTTCTTTTAATAATATTTTAAATTTGAATTTTTGACTTATAGATGGCTAATGTGTAAGAATCACAACAATCAGTTTCGAACAGACGAGATTAATGATTTGAAAAAATCAGTCTTCTTATCAGGTCGCGACGACTGATGTTGTTTATTACATTGAAATATTGTCTATATATATAGAGCAATACTATGTACAACAATCACAATACACCATTACAGTTGATAAAAACCAAAGTAAAATATAAAAAATTCGTGAATTCGAAAAGTTAATTGTTAAAATAGAATATAGATGGAAATGTGAAAGAATCAAAAAATTTCGTACGCTACGCAGTAATTCGCTAGTAGTACAACTACATGGTATTGCTCTATATATATAGACAATATTTCAATGTAATAAACAACATCAGTCGTCGCGACCTGATGAGAAGACTGATTTTTTCAAATCATTAATCTCTTCTGTTCGAAACTGATTGTTGTGGTTCTTACACATTAGCCATCTATAAGTCAAAAATTCAAATTTATCTGCGATCCAGCGTTAAAGGAAAGAAAAATGTATGGGGTGGTTGGGAAGTTGATTGTGTGTATAAGTAGGTGTCGATTATCATGGTCATTGTCATACAGATTGACGCAAATGGAAGAATTTCCTACGGTTGTGTGTAATTAATTCGAGAGTGCTGAAATAGACCAATATACGGAACAATCACAATACACCATTACAATTGATAAAAAACCAAAGTAAAATATTTTAAAGTTACACTTTTCAATAAATGTTTCTTTCAACTTTTTCTTTTTCTATTTCTTGATTAGGTTGTATTCAGTGACGAGACTATGTTGACTTTGACACTAGAAATGTCCTGGACCGTTCGTAGATCAAAAGGAGAAGAATATTTACATTCCTCTGTTCAACAGCAGATCAAATAGCCAGTTAGAGTCGTGGTTTGGGGAGCAATATCATCAAAAGACTATTCCCGCTTTATGTAGTAAACGGAATACCGAACGCGAATCAATATTTAACTATTATGCAATCACAACTGGCACCGACTATGAATGAAAAATTCAATAGGGACGGAGTTTTTATGCATGACAAGGCTCCATGCCATACGGCAAAAAAGTCACCGAATATTTAAGGACTAACGGCATCCAAATCCTTGATTGGTGAGCGAATAGGCCAGATATGAATCCCATCGAAAATATCTGGGATATTCTTAAAGAAAAAGTAGCAGAAAAGTGCCCGCACATCCAATCAGAATTAATCGAAGCGATGAAAGAAGTCTAGGAAAGCCGCACCAAGCGTAGATGCCACGCCAAAAAACTGTTCTTTTTTTGATACAAACCTGTTATCGAGCCATTTTCGTAGGAAGTGAAGTGCTCTTCAGCAGGCCCGTGTCCCATCGATGCAACTAAGTGATAATCGGACGGAGCGTCCGACCAAGTCTGGCGAGTAAGCCGCATATTAAAGTATTTCACAAACAAGTGCTTCCAACGTGATGGCGATGTGCATTATTATGAAGCAAAATCAATTTGTGTTACCTTTTATCATATTCTGGTCGTTTTTCATGCAAAGCTCACCATGTTTAGCAGCTCAAAATAAATCACACCCTTCTGATCCCCCCAAATATTGGTGGGCCGATTTGGCCTTGTAGTCGACGTTGATGGTTGTCCTGGATCAACCCAAGACATTTTGCGCTTTAGATTCTCAAAATAGATCCATGTTTCATCGCCAGTCATAATTCATAGGAGTAATGACTTTCTTTTGTAACTGGTGAGAACCATTTTGCAAGTGGTTTTTCTATTTTCCAGTTACCTTTCATTCAATTTATGCGGAACCCATTTTCCCAGCTTTGCGTTCTTTTCCATGGCTTTTAAACGTATGGAGACGGCTTCTCGCGACACATTCAATTGATTCAAACTTCTATAGTGGTCTTCCATGTTCTTCGTCTCTCACGTCAAAATCATAACTTTTGAATTTATTAAACCACTCATAGCATTGTGACTTGGTAAATCACCGTAATCTTTCTTCAAATGATAACAAAAAATCAAGATGTCCACAAATCGTATTATGAAGCACAAAATTCGACATTTTTAACACAAAAACATGCGTTATTGTATGATATTTGTGTGGTTATGAATTGGATGTTGTTGACGATGTAAAAAAAAACAATAGCGCCAATGAAGGTACATTGGCAGGTGGCGTCATTTCGTAAATTCCGGTTTCATAAATGGATAGTTCTCAATAGGGTGTGCAGAGGCCGCTACAGTATACTCGTTTTATAGAGACCTGCGCAGAGTTGTAAATTTCCATTAAATTGAGGACCCACTAACAATTTTTCTTTACTTCTTATAGATTTTCCCACCCCAATAGAGTTTTATTTACAACCAACCAAACGACACAGTGGTTCAAGGTACGGGTTTTTCATCGGTTTCACCGAGTTCGAATCCCCGATAGTGGTGAATGGGTTAATTACACCCATCTTCTATGTTCGTCTAACTGTTAGCTCAATTATACTTTCAATATAGACTTATATTTCTAATTCTGAGACCGGGTTGCAATTTGGAATTGGGTCAAATATTATTAGGACAAATTTTACAAAGCCTCTTCATATAAATTTAACTTTTAACAATCAATAAAAATCGTATATATCTGTTGTGCAGTTGTAAAAGTTGGTTTGTGTTAGCCATTTTGTTTTAATTTGTATTGTAAATTATAAAGTTCTTTAGGCGGCACCAATCATTTAGAAATTTTAAATATAAACATATATCATCTACAAATAGAGTATGTTATTAAGTATGAAATATGACCATTTATGCTACAAAGAAAAACAACCAAACCTTCAATTGAAAAATAAAATTTTATTTTTTTGTTTTTCAAACGATGAGAAAAATCCAATTTTTCTAATTCAATCAATAATATCGTAATAAAATTATCATGTTCTGTACATAATATGTATACGTAATATTTTATGTATATGACGATTGCCTTGACCGTACATTTCGAATTTTTAACAACACAAAATTGTAATCAATAACATTATACAAAACTCTCTCGATCTTGTATATATGTACAAGTACGTTTTATGTTTTAATAATTGTACCTTATATGGTCAACAATCTTTCTTATAAATATAAAAAAGAAATAAGTAAAATAAAATATAAAAAATGATATTAATAAAGATTTTTTAAATACAAAAATAGAGAGCACAACATGTTGTGGTTGAAGTTTTATATGCTTTATTTTGGTAACTGTGCCATTTTCGCTTCTATTTTTCAGGGTTATGTATTCAATTTCAGATTTGATTTTAATTACAGTTATCAGGGATTGTTATGCGCGCTAACCAACAGATGCTGCCACAAATATAATTTGTGTGAGCCTTCGTTTTTAAATAATTATTTTGATTTGGAATTTATAGTTTGAGATGATGTTGGCCAAATTCCAAGTGCATTGTGCAACAAATATCATAGAATCACATAAATCAATTTTAAGGTTAATCGCAAGTCACAATATTCAATACTAGAACACTTCTTGCTATGATTCATTTAAATTGTCCTCGTCTCGTCTATATAATATTTTTTCATTTAACGGCCGTACGTCAAAAATTCATAATCAGCCTTTACCTACCTTTCTAAATTGTATGGTAAAGCGCCACTTGATTAGAGGAGACAAACTAAATATAATTAATCCCATTTTGTTTATGTCAATTTAATTTCAATTAAGTATTCCTAAAATAGTAGTTAATTGTTAAATGAGTCATAATATGTTATACAATGCGACATATGAGATACGAATCATTTGTGGTTAAGAATACACTACAACTATAACACTCGTACTATGAACGTATATGGAAAGGAAGTTATAATTTCCTAAAAATCAAAGCATTTTTTTGTGTTATTTTGAGCTGTTGATTAAATGCATTGATTTATATATTTTACATACAAATTTAAAGTATTTTACTTTTACTTTATAATCTATAAATAACAGCTACCAAATTGTACGATTCACAAATGACCACAAATTTGCATAAGTTTAAAAAAAAAATATTGTGATTTAATTATTGTCGCTGGGGAAATTTATCGAAATTAATTGATATCGTTAAAATACAATTAACGAAAGCATATAAGAGATATCGCAGATTGTGAATCTATAAATATCAATTCACAACTACATATTTGCAAAATTGTTCATCCCCGCATTTCAGGCAGAATATTGAACGAAGACATTTCATGCCTTAGTTAGCACCAAATAGGAGCTCGCAATTTATTAATTATTTAAACTAATGGTACCAACATTTATCTTATTTTCCGCAAGCAGGGTAGATATTTTGTTACCACTTTTTTCAAAAGACGTAAGCACTATAATTGACAAACTTGGAAACGATAAAATAATTACATACAATAATTTTTAAGTCGATACATAATTCGGTACTAATATATAATTTAACAAGTATAAAAATACTCGTATACCAATTTTGACACATTTATTGATGTTTCAGAAATCGTAAGAACCTAACTTCTTCACATACGCACTTCTTGGGTATGGTTGGCCATCATTGGTTTTTCCTCCTTTTATAAATTTTGATATCAATCTAATTAACCGTTATAAATATATTAAATATCAACTGATTCAATAATTAATAAATTTCGGCTTTTAACAGAGCTCTCACAATAGAAAAAAAATTTGCCTTTACCTTTTGTCTTAAACTTTTACCTTAAGAGTATCTCTCACAATGAGAAAAAAAATTAATTGAAACCAACTTCGTTTTATTTATCTTCATACTAATAATATTTTTAAAATTGTATTTTATATTATTAATTATAATGTTAAGAAACCGATAAATTAGAACTTCGTTTTATTTATATACTAATAATATTTTTAAAATTGTATTTTATATTATTAATTATAATGTTAAGAAACCGATAAATTAGAACTTATTTGCATTTTAACATGTTTTGGTTGGAAAATGACAACAAAAACCCCGATTTTGAAATTTAGCTAACTTCATTAGTCTTTTCTTAAGGCAAAAGTTTAGAGTTTGCTAACTTTTTCCTTAAGTAAAAACGAAAAAATTTTTTTTGTCAAGTTTTATTTTCAAACAAACTTGTAAGGCAAAAGTAAAAGTTTTTCTATTGTGAGAGTTCTGTAAGAATGCTTTTCGTGCTAAACAACATATCAAAAAATCTTTGGCTTTGTAAGTTTATGTTGAATAATCAAATCGCTTATAAAAGCTTTTCCCTTTTCCTACCATATGTACAAATTTTAATTTTGCTTAATTTTAGTCCAACCCACACAACTGTGTGTGTGAACAAACGACAGGTTGTAATGTCTTCCGGATTTTAACGGATCTTAGTTAAATCGGAATTAGTTTTGAAAAAAACATATGTGTATGTTGGTCCAAAATACATACAAAAATAAATTTTTGAAGTGATTCTTTTGAGTTACCCACACAACTGTGATGGCAGACAGGAAAAATACCCACACAACTGTGATGGCAGACAGGAAAAACCAGAATTAAAGACAAATTACCAATGCAGAGAAAAGTTATTATTTATGAATCAATTGTGGCTCCACATATTGATTATTGTTCTTCTGTGCTGTTTATCATGAATCAAACTCAAATCACACGTCTTATAAATGTCTAACTTTAGACAACATTATTAATGTTTAATTTTAAACACACCAAGTATCAAATTTTAGTAATTATCAAAAGCTGAAATAGATTCTGACAACCTTAAATAGTTCGTTTGTACTCGTACACAGTGCGATGAATTCCACTACATAGCCATGTAGCACATGGTGGCCATTTTGTTAAATTCTACGCAACCTATAGTATTATCATCCAACGATTGCAGGTTCCGTGTTATTGGAAAGGAATTTTACAGTGGCATTCCATTTGGAGGAAAATACTGCATGACGAAAGGGAATTAGTCGATCCAACGGAATAGCAGAATTTTGACAAAGGCGTTAAACACTGCGGAATATCATAAAACTGTTGATGGGATTTTCACGAATACAACTACACACAATTTGTTTACGATTAGCGATAAACGGAATATACTCTAATTACTAATAATTGCAAAGTGGGGTGTGAGGTGAAAGAGTAAAATTCTGCAACAAGTCAAAGAAGGCGTAAATTAATAAAATTTTGAAACTCTATGCTGAGCGCATTATCTACCAAAAGCAGTCATCGTTACGTTCCAAGAATTAAGGGATACGCTCCTACGTTATGGGATTTCATCTGAAAATACCAGTGATACAGGACGAAGAAGTAGATCGCTACAATCATCACCACACCAGGATTATCAGAAGCAAAGCCTGTTCATTTGCATCAAATGAAAGAAATGCAAGTGGTTCAGGCTGTCAAATTTATAGCAATGACCTAAAATTGACCAATAATGTGCCAAATTATGCCAGCAAGTGGCACGCATTTTAGTTGAAGTAGAATATCGGAACTGTCAGAGAACGATGTCATACCGCCTTATGATACAAACACCAGTGTACATGTCATTAGTGGCGCAACGTAGTAAAGAAACAAAGCCAATTAAAAAAAGCCCATCATGGTGCTTACAGATAAAAAATCACGCACTATGCACTGGTAAATTAAAACCCAGGACCCAACCCAAACAGATGGATCACCTTTGGTCAATATATAAGAACCCGAAAGGTGTTCTGCTGTATATCGGCATAGATGAGGTGTCTGTCCCAACGAGAAGCTCTTTAAGGCTTAAATGATTTTTTTTCCAGTTTATACAAACAAATTTGCAGCACTCAAAAGCGCCTTCTTCACTTTGGAAATGTTGCATGAAAACCTATAATACAGTACTTTCAAAATATACCTTCTTGATTCAAGAACCGTCGTTTTAAGAAGACAAAATTAAGTGACTTATTCTAGGGAATTCAGATACCTTCCTGAGCGGTAGATCCGTAAAAGAAATGGAAATACGACGTGAGGTTGTAGAAGAGTATCATTATCAATCAATTGCCTTATCCACTCTACTTTTTGATCTACATTGGTGAAGGTCGAAGTGACTAGTGAAGATTGGAACCCAAACGAAGTGGAGCATCATGGAACAAACAAGGAAGGATCTCAGTAAAGCCATGAACACTGCTAAAATGGTATTTTTGAATTTATATAGATCCTTCCAAAAAGAGAATAACAACCGCATCTGAATGAAAAAAAACTTCGGAATGATGATCTTTCTGTGTGGAAGTAGAAAGCCCTTCGATTCTTGCTAAACTCTTGAACTCTCAAGAAAGCTCTCTGCAGTATAGTTGTAAAATCACTAGCGGAACTCTAGAGAAGTTAGATGGAACTTATACGAGAACCAAAATAGTGCTATTGGACAATATCGAATTTGGAAGGAACTAAACAAACTTCCAACGGCTTGCATGCCCAACTGAATAACCCTAAGTTATTCTTTCGAATTAGATAGTGATGGTTTAGTTGGAGACCGACTGTGCGTATCTTATTCAAACAAGAATTTACCATATTTCCTTGCACAGTACGCTTGTGTCGTATCAGACAAAAGTTGTTGCAATCATTAAGGCAGCGGTCTATGGGAATGAGACCGCCTGCAAGGATCACTGAATTTGTAATACATCATGTTCAGATAGCCAAGCTGAGAAGCGAATGATTTCAAACCTGTTTCATCAAAACAATACTTCATCGTGGGACAACACTTGCACCTTTCGTTTATCTACAATTTTTCTTCGTTTCAAGGATCGATGGAGTATTCAGGTGCTTTTAAACTATAATATAGGTGTCTTCAGACTTTAGCAGGTTTCCTCACACTACACTGTACTGTATGGTGGAGTGAAGGAGGAGACGGTTGAACACTTCTTACTCCCTTTATATATCACATTTCTTATCAGCACTTAAGGTATACCAAAAGTTTTGAAATTCTTCAGAAGAACAAATCGTTTTCAGAACTAAGCGTCATAGAGATAATGCAAATTTTACAATTATTGATTAAGAAATGGCCAAGTTTAGTCCAGCATGAACAGATTCTAGAATTTTGTCCAAAACTCACTTTAGAATTCGTAACCAATACTACTAACCAAATTTCATCATAATTCGTTAAGAAATGACAGAGGAAGATGGAACATTACATAAATTTCATAATTTCTTATACCGAATTTCTTTACTTCGGAGGTCAATCATTTTGTCAATTTAAGAAACACTTTTAAGGTTATATTCCGCTGAAGTGTTTTATTTTATGAAAAAGAGGTACAAAATGAATAAAAAAATTCCGCTGGTAATAAAATAACAACTTAAATTCTCTTTTGTGGTAGTGCTGCCACTGCTGGCGAGTAGGAAAAACTTATTTTCCAATGGCAATTTCATGTCATCTTAACACTCACTCTGTGCATAGCTTACCAAGACGTTGTGTGTGCACAGGGTTCAATCTGACCCCACATACTTTATAGTGTATTTTTTATAGAAATAATTAGACATTGTAGTCTTTCTTCCTTTATTTATAATGTTATTGCAAAAATAAAATTAATTCAAACAAAAAATTCATAAATTCAATCAATATACCAGTTAAATATAATTGAAAATTCAAAATAATAAATAAAATCTCAGTCAAAGTCATTAAACATATTATAAATTCATGAGGCATGTATTTTACTCTAATGCATCATCTGCATCATCATGCACATTACTTACTTTGGTCGAATCATGTTCATCTTCTTTGAATCATTCTGGTTTTGGCTGGACTGGAACATGCTGGCTGATTAGAAAAATGGCATTGAGATTTAGTTTTAACTTTGGCAGATCGAGGGAACAGGTAGTATCGTGAACGTTTGCAGTTGAGACCATTGCTTGTTCTGTTGTTGGAAAGCGTCTTACATCTAAAATTTTGTATCCAATTAGATTGATCGCGGTTTTCACATTTTTTTTTAAAACTCGTCGATTGGATAGTCGCCGCAGCACATTTTCCTGAGCCAACTGCATATAGACAGTTCTTTCAAAAAAAAAATTCTCTCCGATAACTTTCGATTCACATATAGCTAAGGATTAGCACTTGTCTGCAAGTTGTAGGCCTATACTAGCCAGACCATGTTAAAAATAACACCACTGCGGTCATCGATTGGTTTTTCGTTTGCAAATATAGGTCATTACAAGCTTATCGAGATTATCAACCCCACTCTTCGTATGTAAGATAATATTTGGTTTGTTTGAAGAAGTGTCAACTCCTGTATCGCTGTGTAACAGCGTGTAGTTAAAATTTGAGCAGTATGTGCAGTAGACCTTCTCTTTATCATAGTAAATCACGCATCCTGGTCACATCAGGCGGATTTGGACTCTATTTCTGAGTAAAGTGCTCATTCAACAGTTGGTCCTTCTACATTCTCTTCTTCGTCTGTTATCAAATCTTCATCGGAATCATTTGAATTTATACCGTCAACATTGCCATCGCAAACGGAAAAATCGATATCTAAATTCTCGTCGACTATCTCGTCTTCGACAGATGGTTCTGAGGTGAAACACCAGCAAAGAGTTCCCGGAGTGAGAAAGTTTACGAAGAACAATAACATTCAAGCATGCACAAGAAATAGATTTTTTGTCGTTATAATTTACAAAACCGTACAAGAACATAAGTCATTTTGACCTCAGTGCACAGAAATGTGCTTTCTTCTTTTTAATCAATCCTATTACCTCAAATAACGTCAAATTTAACAAGCTCAATTAGATTTAAAAGCATTTTAAAGCATTTAGTTGAGGCTATCTAAATTATTCGCACTGTTTATATTACAAAACATATGATTTTTTAGGTTTTAAAAACGGTTGGGGTCAATGTGACCCCAATGAACAGAGTAAGGGTTAACAGCATTCCCTCTACAAATTTATTCCTTTTGGACAAACAGACTGCGTATACTCGTATACCTGAGGTTTTCTACAATAAGTTAAATATTTTTTTAAATTAAACAATATGTTTAGGTAACTAATTTAAATAAAACATTTTGAGGTTATCCAATTAAATTCTATAGAAGTAAGAATTGAGTAATTACATTCAAGGAAACTGTATAATCTTTACTCATTTTCTCCGGCATGCTGTATAAGAGGCTTTTGAGTAATTTAAATACAGACCGCTACAAAGGATATTGTTAAATTTAGATGATAATTTCTCCACGAGCTAGTACCGAAGACTAAAACTATTATTTAACTACGCTACACAATAATGTTATTTTTGAATTTCGGCTTTGAGAGACCATCGATAGTTTTTTATAAAGTGTGACCTACTAACCCATTTACCGGTAGACAAATGTAATAAAGCATAAATTCGTTTTATGAATTTATATCGCTCATTTAATTTTTTGACCTAATTACTCAGATTAAAATATTAATTAAAATTATATGTTTTTAGTGCAATTATTTTAATGTACGTTCATTAATTTAAGATTAAATGAGATTAAAACATTTTGGCAACATAATATTTTACATGTTAAGGGTTGCAAACCACTTAATAACTAACTATAGGTAGTCACTAAAATATATTTAATTTTTTACACGAACTGGGCGAATCATTTGTAATTCTTCACAAAATATTTTACACATTCCAGCCGTGTTTGTTTAATTTTGTGTACTGTATTATAAATGTTAAACTAATTCTCAGCCTGATACATGTATATGAACGTATATAGGTACGAGTATGTATTTAAAGAAACAACAGATGATTGGAATTTCTTAAGCTGTTGTCTTACGATTAAAGAAATAAAGAAAATGATGAATCAGTCAACTTGGAATTTTTTGCCAACAAATAAACTGGAGGGAAAGGTAATTGATAAAATGAGAGAATTTCGATATCGGGTACTACTTACTTAATTACGTGTCATGTTAGTGTATTTATTTACAGAATAATTATGTATTTTATATAGGCTTTAAATCCATTTGTAATCAGGATGCGAAACAAGTACGTGAACTATGTTATTCGAGAATCATCACCTCGATAAATTTACACTTTTATTCATGTTCGGAAACGTGAACACCTAAATTAAAATCAGATCGCACATTTTACAATTAAATTGTCCAGTTCATGAATAAATTATATATGTAAACAAATATCGTCAGATTTATTTTCATATCACGTCAAAATTCTGATATAAAAAAGTAGTTTTCTGTCTTTTCTAAAAATAAAAATCTTTACTGTACGATTATTGAATATTATACTCGCATATATGTAGAATATAAAGCAATGCGCACATGTACATACCTTTATGTGTTTTATGTTCAAAACAAAAATAAATATTAACCCGATTTTCTTCAGTTTGTCGCGAATTAACGACTTCTCAATTTCTCATATGTATTGGGTATAGAATTGCGCACAAGAGACCTGTAATCGCTAATTACAAATATAATTAGAACTCATACATAATTTGAGTATCGGTTTACAAATTCATATTTTCAGGTTAAGGCAAACCATCGAAGAAGTAATAAACAGTTCAATTCAATTCACGATGAAAATGGCTTACAATTATATGCTATATGCTTGTCAACTTCCGATCAAAGTGCTGCAAAGTGTTTAAATGAACAAAGTTTAGCTTCGAAATTGATGTTCGAATTTTTTCATGAAAACAACCGCTTAATTATTAGTAAGCAACGAAGTTAAGCGACATTGGGCATAATTAGTATTTTTAAACTATAATTAATTAGCGAGTTTATTCATAATTCTAGTACATTTTTCAAAAACAATTCTTTCCAAATATATGTTTGCTGGTAAAATCTCAAATATTTAAAGATATGACATTTAATTCGTTGTTTATTTTCTAAAATCACTTGTATGTATTTATTAAACATAGACCCACTTGGTAAAATAAACCAAAATATAATGAAAAATAGAAACGGATAAAACTACAACTGCAATCGGCACTACAAACTGATAATTAGGTATCATTTACAAGTATCAAAATAGAATTAAATTGAAGTTGAGAATTTAGTTTCATTCGCCTAAGGCCTAAATATTGGATCTTCCGCTATTGTCCACTGTACTCCATGCTACTTAACATACGAGGTTACTATTCGATGATTTTTCACTCAATTTTTATAATTTTATTATGGTGTACTTACTCGAACGATTACAATTTACAAAAATGAGAAAAAATATTGAAAAATAATAAAGCAGAAAACAAAAAAAAGGTTCCATCTGTTAAAAAATTGACACTGGAGTCCAAGACACGAACCCTACAATCGAAACCTGCAAGACGAAAAGATGTCAAGTTTCTTGCTATTATAACAAAAAGATGTCGAAAATCAAATAAAACTAATTAAATACACAATATTAAGGCGTTGCAGATTCATGGACATGAATTTTTCCTACTTTTATTAGATTGTTCGTAAAATATTGAATATTTTTGAGGAAGTAGCAGACAATTTCCAGCAAAAAATTGTGTTTGTATCTCATTTTACCTGCTGAGATTTTAGAAACCACCAGAGAGTTTATGACATTTTTAAACAAATGATTAAAATCATAATGAAACGTTTACAGTTTTTACTAACAAAAATGTTAGTATTTGTATTTAATAAACACAACTGTTCCGGTGGGGTGCAGAGCTCAGCGCAGATCTTCCATGTCAATATACAGACTGCTATGAAACTTGTAACAAGCAGATGGCATACTATAATTTTATGAGAATATGAATGGGCAAAAGATATGAATGCCAATGCACAGAATATACCACAGAAACGAAAGTTAGAAACAATTTGTTTTACAATACTCCTAAAATAGTTCCTATGTACGCCAATAGATGGCTCTAAATTTGAAGAAAAAAATCATTTTGTAAACATTAAATGTTTTTAGAAGTGTAAAAAAAATTCTCTCCCTTCGATTATTTGTCAAATTATTCGTGGTTATTTCTCTATTTGTGAGT
Organism: Nephrotoma appendiculata; assembly: GCA_947310385.1. Taxonomy (NCBI): domain Eukaryota; kingdom Metazoa; phylum Arthropoda; class Insecta; order Diptera; family Tipulidae; genus Nephrotoma; species Nephrotoma appendiculata. The sequence goes on from OX371223.1 coordinate 379,393,318, forward strand.
ATTATTATTAATGAAAATGATTCGATTGAGGCTACAAATTTAGCACGGGCACAGTATGTAATATATTCTGTGGTACAGGTGTCAAATATTTTTGATCGAATATACTCAGATCGAGTAAAAGATATTGTCGACTTTTCCACGAATTACGTGGTCAGAATCTACCATACCGACAGTAAATCGTGGTTCAATTCAGCCGAGGCAACCCAATTATTTGAATTCGTCATCAAGCTATATCACAATGGATTGAATTCGTTAGATATCAGCATAATTACCCCTTGCAGCCAGCCAACAATGTCGCGTTCGAGTCTGAAATGGGAGCCCTAAAAGTTTGGTCAGTCAAAGAATTTCAGGGACAAGAAAGACAGATTATACTCATTTCAACCATACGCTCAATGGATGGATTTGTCGATGGTATAAAGCGAATCAACAAGGCGATTTCATGAACTCGAGCATTTTACTTGTAATTTTGGGTAATCAGTACCAATCATGAATTATTGTGTTGAGAACAACACTTATGTCGGATGTAGTTTACCTGAAATTTTCAAAAATAAAACAACTGTTGATTAATGGAAACTTTCGGCTATTTATTATAAATTTAATTTTCATAATTTCGGTTTGTTCTGGATTCTCAAATTTATCGGATGATTATAAAAAGAAAAAATGTTATTGCGTTTCACAAAATGTTTAGTATTAGTAGTATTACCAATTATTTTCACAGTACCATAGTGACAGCTTCCGAACGAACCGAGAGGGGATCAATTTTTTCAACTAGCTGTAGACATACATATGGTAATGCATTGATGGATTCACTGTTTCCAAAATTTTCTTGTGTAATTCTTTTTTGTCATATATCTAAAATAAAGTAATTCAATGCATAATTTGTAGGTTATGTTGTCATACATACATTCTTGTCAACAATGGAAAAGTTAAATGCCGATCCAGATATTGGCATGTTTTTGCCATTAAATCGAATTTTGCCATTTTAGTTTAATTCTTTACACACTTCGTTTAATGTATTTGACACCGGGAATAAAAAATGATTTATAATTTCGCCGTCATACGAATTACTGATTTGCCACATAATTTCGTCCAAACAGGATATATAACTAGAAATAAAACAAAATTAGAATATTTAATTCCTTTGTAATAAATTATTAAGCCACTTTTGTGCTGGAAAATCATCATTTGTCGTAGTTTTGTCACTTCTCTTTTTAATATGTATATAAAATGAAGCATACAAGTTGATTCGAAATGATTGAGATATATCATCTACTTACTATAAATTCATTCGACGCTTTTCTTCAGTATATATACATACTTTAAATTGAGCGAATTAGTATCCGCACTGAATGCCAATGAATCCTGTGTTGTATTGTTATTAAATATTGAGAGAAGAAATTTTAGTAGTACACTGCGAAATAATCGATTTAAATTTTTTGAAAACTACTAGCGCTATCTATTATCTACCTATCTAAACTATTTTTACCACCCCTACTTTTATGTAGAAGGTCAAATATTCGAGTCGAAAGAAGTTCATACAAAAATCGAGTTATATCGTTTCTGTATATTCTGTTCTGTGACCAAGATTTAAAAAAATGTTTTATTGATTATACTTATCCATTATGAAAACATTTAAAATTATTTTGATCATCATTTTAAATACCAGAAAATTTCCTTCCGACTTGCAATGAAACCGAACCAAATGGCACAGTGGTTAAAGCGGCGTTTGGATTGGGAGGTGCCAGGACAGGCATGCAAATCTACAGATTACGATCGGTGATGAAATGGAACACATCTACATATTACTGACCCCTGTCGCAGTGCAAAGCTCATGGGCCGACGACCCATCTTTAATGCCAGTATAGGCTGGCATAGAGCTATGCAATATGCAGATGGTGATAAAATCGTACCTATAACCAATTCGTCCTCGAATTGTCTGGCAACGGCGTAAAAGTAAGGACGGAAAAAGCAAACCGCGAAAGCGTTGGAAGAGTCTCGGCCCCAGAACAGATTGCAGTGATAATAAAAAATAATAAAAAGACTTGCAATGAACGTGAGAAGATTTCCATAGAGCTTACTATACAGGGTGTCCCTAAAGTAGCTGAAAAACGAATGCGAGGTTACTTCTTTCACTTCTTTCTTTCCCCTTATACCTATTGGTTTGTCTTAATTCAATTTTAGAAGTAAGTAAGTTACAATCATGATGATTTTTAACTTGTTCAATGGATTTTTAAGTTTTGTGGCATTTGACGTATTACGATATTTGTTTTGCCAGGTAAGCTTTGCATCCAACTAGATACTGTCTGAGTGTCTGCCTCATGTCCATTTGTTGGCTAAATTATTGACTATTATATTGTTAGTTTCGACCTGTCACTAATAGATGCCTCTAATATGCACAAATAAAAATGAGGTTATTTATTTAATTCGAATGGCCAATGTTTGCCTTAGAAAATGCACATCAAATTTCCTACTTGCCTACTTGCCTCAGTCGCGTGCCACATTGCGATAGAAGAATTTAGAAATGTAATCAATAAGACGATAGATAATGCGCACTGACAGGTTTGTAGTCCGTAAATATAGAAAAATTACATATTTAATTATCAAATGCTATTCTGGAACTAGCTGTCGTCGATATATGCAGTGGCTTTTATGAGTAAAACACCAAAATGACGTTAGGATCCTATTTTCGCGACTTTAAAATATACAACTCGAGATGTTCATGTATTCTATCGCTGAGTGCATTATTGATATCGACGTTATGAGAAGACAAAGTACAGATATGAACTTATTTACAAAGATCTTTTGATACTTAGATCAACTAAAAATCCCAATGGGCGAATGGTTTTTGCTAGGATAAGCTAGACATAGAAGCCTTTAGAAATACTCTATTGGCGATTTTCATCGAATGTAGATAGCGTTGGTTTCTACGTCTACAAGGGGGACGAGAATTGTCAAATTCATTGTTATGACAGTTTTAATCCCTCTTGTTTCATAGCAAACTCTGATTTACATTTTGTTCACCATATGTCAGCTACTTTGTTGAAAATCGCGAATAACAGGGTAAGTAGAGCGCTTGCTGTGACTAGATGAAAAGTTACGACTGGGTGTTTTAAATGTGTCATTTGTTATATGTATGCATTTCTAAATATCTCAAGCCGTAGTTGTAAGTTTTTTTCCGCATAAACATTTAAAAAAATTACAATTTGATTTTTTTCTGGGTATTGATTAGTATGGAGTTTTCGTAATTTGTTAACCAACTTATTTATAATAGAATTTTAAGTTTGTTTACAAAGCTGTAAATTCTGAAAAATGTAAAGTATGTTGGTTTATTTTAGTTCCAAACAATTATAATTGACTCAGTAAAGTGGAAATGTTTTATCATGGTGCGGCCAAACAAAAGAAAACTGCTTAAGCCGCTTCCGCTTGAAAGACGTAAGCTACTTTTTTCAAGCTTCAGCATTTGGAAGTACACCTCCGTGATCATATACTCCTATACAGCTTACTAATTAACATTGATCTTCTTTCACGATGTACGAAATGTTGCGTAACTAACAAGCGTGCGACAAACCAAAAAACGGAATTGCATTGCATTAATTCAAGATATTCGTCTCGGACGGTTCCTTTTATCAGCACACATCATGTTTATATTAACATAAAGATAAAATTAGCTTTCAATGAATACAATCAAAATATATTTTGGTCAATCCGATTTTGCAAAAGCCAGTTAAGATTAACTCATTCAATATCCAACGAATTATTTTGGCGGTTAATAAACTTTGATATTTCCGCATAAGATCATTTATAAATAACGCTTGATTACCTAATTTTTTGTATTCTTGCGTAAAGCAACATCTAGTCAAACCACTTTAGTATAAGCTTTACAATTAGAATTTGCACATGCGTACATGTAAATTGCTATAGATAGAATAATAATTAAAATGTGATTATTATTTTTGTGTTCAATTGTTTTACATAAATACATCTTTATTATTTGATAGGAAGAATACACTGACTCATGTCAAAGTAATTCAACTGTTTTGTGTTTTATTTTGTCACTTAAAGAATTTTAATTATCGATTTTATTTATTATTTTATTTTAGTTTCAATGAATTGGACTTTTTTTAGGTTAACAATATTTTAATGCTGCAATGCAATATATTTTATATTATAAAATATGTCTCGTCTTATGTGTATGTGCGAGTATTTATTATGACTTATTTTACAATGTAACGGATTATTTACGAAGAATTATCGTGAATTCGCATCATTGAAGGTTTTTTTAGCTTTATGTTAATAGTGAACAAAGAAATTAAATTAAACCAACATTTCAGAATTAAGGAATACGAAGACGAAAAAGAAGATTTTGGAATTCCAAATATGCATTTCTCCAGAGAACAGTGTGAATCATACATCACCGATTGCAGCGCCTAATTTGGCCCTAGTTTAGATTAGACTATAATAATCGTTATAACTATCAATACAAACCTGTTAATTAAAATTTCCCTTCAATGACGCATTCAAGGTGAATAAATTATGTATGGTTCGCGTTTCGATCATCTGTTTTGAGCTTTTAAAGTCGGTACATAATATAACTTTTGGCAAGGTCACCGAAAAGAAATGTAGTGCACGGTTATAAAAGGGTGCAACCATATAAAGCTATAATTATAGTTACAGACGTATAATATTTAATTATGTATATGAATTCCCTCTCGATCATCGTCGTACATGATATGCTTTATATTGTACATACTAGATAGAATAAGCAAACAGCCAAATTAAATTTGGAAAATTCTAAAAATATAATATTTTTTATTTCAACGAATTTATACGTTTTGTAACCGGTATTAGTTTTTCTTTTTTAATATGAATATTTTTCCGAGTGATCCCCACCATACACCAAATTCATAGTGGTGGGATAGAAAATTGTATTAACTATGAAATTTGGTGGGGATATTTTATATACAATTGGTAATTAAGTGGGGCGCACGATTTTTCAATTTTTCGCATTTCGAGTGGAAATAAAAATAAATAAAATTAAATAAAGTGTTATGTAAGTCGAGCCGCGTTAAATTAAAAAGAAAAAACCGAAAACGTAAAGAAATTAAAAAAAGCAAAAAAAACAAAAACATAAGGATTTTTGAGTTAACACGAATTTTAAAATTTTACTGTAAATCAGTTCGCCGTCAATCTGTTAAAGTTGCGGATTCATTTTTGTAAGTAAGAATTTACTAAAAATTCTATACAAAAGTAAAAATATAAAATTAAAAGTGAATAAAGTTTTTTTGGTGGTTTTGATCATAGTTTTAAAAAGTGAATATCAAGATCGAAAAATTGATAACAGTTGATTTCATATAATTTTTTACTTGTAAATTGCTCATTCTTAAAAAATGTGGTCCTGTATAATTTAAAATCAGTACATATATAGTTCATAATGAAAGTTTATAAAGTGAAAAAATGCACGTTATATAGTAATTGTTTTGTGGTTAAATATTGTGTGTATGAACATTCTATGAAATTTAAAACTCAGTTTGTTACAAAAACTCGTTAAAATTTGATCAAACCACCAAAAAAATGGCTGACGTTAAAGTAACGTCCCTATATTTAGATTTGGGCGCCATATTTAAAATTATAAAATTTGTATATGCAAATTTTGGTATTAATTGTTTGCATATATATATTTCTATTGTTCTAGGTTAATTTATTTTATTTGTGTAAGAAGTTAAGGAAACAATTCTAAAATGGACGCGATCAAGAAGAAAATGCAAGGGATGAAGCTTGAGAAGGACAATGCTTTAGAACGAGCACTTGTCTGTGAACAACAAGCTCGCGATGCTAACTTGCGCGCCGAAAAGGTAATTCGATAATCGTTTAAGTCTATTCATAAAGAACAGATTCTAACAGTTTTGTTTTTTCTGCTTATGTCACAATTAGGAAGAAGAGAATGCACGCAACCTTCAAAAGAAAATCCAAACCGTTGAAAACGATTTGGATCAAACTCAAGAAGCTCTCACATCAGTCAACACAAAACTTGAAGAAAAAAATAAAGCTTTACAAAATGTAAGTCAATTTATTTCTATGCTTCAATTTAAATTTAAATTTTATAATCAACAACAAAAAATTCCAATAATTATATTGATTCAGATTCAGAAAAATTCTAAATATAACTTCGGGAAAATTTTCGTTCGAATTTTTCACTAACAAAAAATTGCTAACTTTGTGATCTAAATACATAATTTAGAATATCAAATTACGCAGATCTCCCGACGAATTAAATTCTATTTTTAAAATTTGAATGTGTGTACCACAAAAATATGGCGGATAATGTTTGCAACCAAATATGGCGTCACAAAAAGAACAAAAAATCCCAGTGCTAAAACCCGTTTTCACAAATCATTTTATTAAGTACTCGCGCTTAATGTGTTGACTAGGGATACCAAAATTAATTGATGAAATTGTCTAGACTATAAACTGAGAACAGAAAAATTTTGGAAGAGGAAATGATTGAAAATTTTTCATTTTTTTTTTTTTTGTTGTTTAATTCAATTAAATCGAATAGTCCAAAATTAGTATATGAGTAATTAGAAGCAGAAGCATAAAGAAAAAACGAAGAGTTTACTGACTATACAGACATAAAAAAATTGCGAAGGAGTATTCAATTTAGTATTCTTAAAGAAACTGTAGACATTGAACGGACCAAATAATTTATTTAAATTTTATTCATTTTCTTTCGGAATGTTGTGATATTAAATAAAATAAAATAAAAAAAATAGTATTTAATATATAAAATATATAATTAATTAATTATGATTACATTCTGTAATATAAAAAATTATCGTAACAGTATAAAAAATATTTGCACTTTAAAATCCAAATCAAAAGTATCTGTAAGAAAATGTAATAATAGTAATGCGAGTTGCCAACAGAGATCATTACAATCACATAATATTTTAACATACAGTGTACAGCAGCGACCTCATAAACAAGTTAAAAAAAAACTTGGAAATAAAATAAAAAATAAAAGTAGTACATCTAAAGAAAAAATTCAAGATGGCTGCACATCATACAAGAATGGGATTACGACGGTGATAAATACAAATTGTGATAATTATAATATTTTAATAAAAACCAATTTAAATAAAATGAGTGATAAAAATATGAATGTGGCTGGTGTAAAAAAACGTGGTCACCAACATCATCCACGTAATACGGGGCAAAGGAGATCAAATGTTCCAGCTGATGAAGTTATTGCAGCACTTCGTGGTACCAATCCAACAACAAATTTATCTGACAGTTCACTTTACTCAATACAAAGTGAAAATAGTATAACGTCGTCATCGACATCAAACAATAATAATAATAATTTAATTATTAATAATAATAATAGTAATATATTAGTTGATATATTGAATAATAATAATAATAAACCAAAAAATGAAAGTCAAATAGTGGTGAACGATTCAATAACACACAACAACTCGAGTGCCTTATGTGTTGCAGTAAGTGCCACGGCTGCAGTACCAACCAGTGAGCTTATATTTGATAAATTGACAAAGAAAAAGAAATCATCATCGAATGCGTCATTAGATCAAACAACACCAACAAAAGCAATTAAAAATGTTGATAAAAAGAGGAAAATTAAAGCATCGCAAGATATGTCAAAACACGAACGTCCCGCTGTCGAGGGTGCCGAATCCAACGAGAACGATGAAAATGATCCAGATGCAGCTGAATGGATAAAACTGAGGTGCACGAGTGAACGTACAGAAATCATCGCGGAACGTGAAAATCGTCGACATCAAAGGTGTGCCGACTACCCGGGCCTGGCGTTTGGACGATCAATATTTAGTTCCGATACCATGATGAAATTTAATATTATTCGTAATGAACTACACAATATTATGAATACTCAATTGAAACGGGTAGGTTTTTGTGATACAATAGAAGAAGACTGACATACATTCTGAAAACGTTAGAAATTTGTACGAAATTTTTTCTTATTCCCGACATTTAATTATAGAAAATTGCGTGTTTTCTCTTATTTTAATATAAACAATGACGTTATATTAGCTTTTTTAATATATTTTATTAAAATAAGTCACGAATCAAAAATAAGAAACAGAAAAAATTTATTGACGAAGAAATTCGTCTAAAAATACTCTAAAAAAAACGTTTTCATTATTTTACGTGCCATCTGGGTTTCAATAGACAACATAAAATTCTGTTTACTTTTTTTTTCGCAAATTCTGATAAGAATTTATCTTATCTCATATCGTGTACAATTAAATATGTAGTTATTAGATCATTATTATTTATAGTGACTCATTTCTTATGTTTTCAATTTCGATTTGGAACACGCGATTACTTTTAATTTTTATTTATGCCTATAAATGGTATAAAAATGAAACTGAAGTTACCTATAAAGTTTTTACTTTTCTTGTTTATACAATACAAATACCTGTACATATTACTTAACATGCAATTCAATCGATATAAACATTTTGTTTATGTATACAAAAATAATTTTTCCAATAGTATGATACGATTCATTGATTAAAATATTAAATGAAAACGGAAGCGATTCCCTTGTACGGACGGACAGGTGAAATAGTATTTCTGATTGGAATACTAGATTGCTTAAATGAAATGAATTTGAACGAACTTTTGTTTTACTTGCTAGTATGCTGCGGTTGAACAGGAATTTGATAACCGCGCGGCGGTAATGATAATTATGTCAAAATTTTTGTTAGGATTTGATAATATTTTATCTATATAAATGATTATTCTATAATTAAATTGATAACATTCGTATTATACTTATATACTATCGTAGCACTGGGATCGATTTTTTAACGCAATCGTTGCAAACGAGATTTCGCCGCATTCGATGCACACATCGACCAGCTTCATGTAACTTTTTATGATAATTCGCAAGCACATGAATGTTTTATTAAACCAATTTGCTATATCATTATAATTTAACAGAAAAAATATTTTTTATTATTAGTTAATATGCAACCACCACAATTGAGTCATAAAAATTCTTAAGTTTGCACTGTATCACCGCACACGATATAAATGAACGCACATGAAATGTTGCATCGTACTGAATCCCACTATTTTTTTTTATTTTATGTTGTGCGATGAACAACAAAATAAAATTTTTCAGTCAGTGGTTGTCCGCCATCTTTTCTATATTGAATTAAAATTGTAGTGGTTAAAGTATTTTTTTTATTTATTTAAAATTTGAATTATTTATACGGGCGTCAGTTTTACATAGAATTTGTTCAATAATATATGTTAAGTTTGAGTGAAAAGTGAATAACTTAATGCAATACATTTAATAATTTAAATTAAAAGTAGAAAATCAAAGAAAAATAATTGTGTGCTTTTTTGGTGGTGCAGTGTTGCCAATTTATCATAGTGTTTATATATATTTTTACATATTTAGAATTATATAATTATTAATTAAAATGACACAAGTAATACAGCAAGGTACCCTTTTGGATGTACTTAAGAAAAAAATGAGGCAAACAAAAGAAGAAATGGAAAAATATAAAGATGAATGTGAGGAATATCATAAAAGGTTACAAAATGAAGTAATGAGACGTGAAGAAGTAAGTCAACAATGTATGGTATGCCGGTTCTCGGTTCTTTCTCACTTGTACGATATTTCTTTTTAATTAAAGCTCTAAAAAATGGTGGACTTGCCATTATAATATTTTTCAGAAATTTGTGTGCTACACAAATTTCTATATTTGTCCTGTTCTTTCGCTGCATAAAAATATTTTTGAGAGATGACGTAGACCAATTTCCATCCACTTCTGAATTTAAAATTTTTACTTGTTACTCTCTAAAATGGCTTTTTTTTTTAAATAAGCACAGTTATTATACATATATGTAATGTACAGAATTCACGATAAGATAAAAATTAATTATAATTTTATATGTAAAATTACAAAATTTTTGAATTCTCCATTTTGCTTGATTAATGGCTCACACAACCACACCCGATTTTTAGTGTTTTATATTTTGATTTGTGTCTTGGATAAGCATTTCCACCCTTTTCGACCAAACTTGTGCGGGTCACTCTGTTGTGTCATGTTCAATCTGTAATGTTCACTATGCCTCAAAACATAAAAGTAAAATTATGGATTATATAATTATGAAAATTACTTTCATATCACGTGGGTGATTAGATATTCCTCGTAAAGTTCTTATTGTTCATTGTATTTTTGTACATTAAACATTCATTTTCCCACATATGTAAAATATATGTGATGATCCAATTTGTGTTATAATGTTTCTTCCTCTATTTGCATGTTTGTGCCGTATGTGACACACTACAAATTAAGTAAAACTACGAAGACCGTTACTACTTAGTTTGAGTATGACGTAGTCACGTAATGTAAGTAAAAATGGTATACCATTTATGGAATATATTCAAAAGAGATGGTTTAATTATAATTATTTCTGTTTAAAGTATTTAAACATACATAATGACTCAGACTTGTTGTATCAACGAAAAACGCCGCTAAAAAGTGGTTTTTATAATGCAATGTTGCAAAATTAATTTCTTTTTATGTTGAGGGTGATGAATAGTTTTTTTTTGACTTTCCGAATAACTTATGGTTAGTAGTTTTGTAACTGTTTTGTTATTATTTTAGGAATGGTATTTACTTACACTCACAGAGTATATAATTTAACTCTTGTTGAAAATAACGTTTAAGATAAAAAAGAGAATTAAGACCACGAGAAGAATATGAATGAACGAAAGTTTACAAGATTTGTATGTGTGTATTGTTGGTCAGTAAATGTGGAAAATATGAAACTCAGGTTAGGTAAAATTAGTAGTAAACCCATAATTTTAACGGTTTTTTTTTTTGTTCAATCTCACACTCAATGACCTTGTGAAAGGTACTTACAAAATACTGGTTTATTGGTTTATTATAGGCAACGTTGCCAAAAACATGATTTTTGGTGTTTATCAAACACAAAATATCTATTATCTCTTTAATTCTACTTGCATTTTTTTTGTGTAATCTACGGGTGTGGTTGAAATCAAAATAAAAACGAAAACGAGCTAAAGCATTTTCGCAGAATGTTGTCACAGCATAAGTAATAATGTGCTTATGTAAGAATTCTCTAAAGCGTTCGTTCATGACCATGAAACGAAAGACTGGTGTAAGAAGCATGTTTGATCGCCAAAATACTCAATAAAGTATTTCACGGACATTTTCCATTTCAATGGACACCCTATTCTATAAAACGAAATAACCACTTGCTAATAAAATAAAGCATTGAACCAACCGGAAGTATACACCTTATCAAAAATTGCGTGAGTTCTAACAATCACCCGTCCCTCGAAATTTGTAACTTGTTTTTATGTTTGTTTATTGGACCCATCGAACTTCCTCTTAATACTAATCAATTCTGTATAATGATGTATCATTGATAAAAAAAAATTCTAAATTAAATGATGTAGAACTATTATGTAATATTATATATAGTCATTGGGAATAGTGTTTTGTTGTCCAAAAAATACTATAATGATAGTTTTTCTAAATTAATGGAGGTGTAGTAGGAAATTGAAACCAATAAAATGTTGTATTTTTGGTGTTTTGTTAGGCTGAATCCGAAGTTGCTGCCCTTAATCGTCGTATCCAATTGCTCGAAGAAGATTTAGAACGTTCAGAAGAGCGTTTAGGCTCAGCAACAGCTAAACTTTCAGAAGCTTCACAAGCCGCTGATGAAAGTGAACGGTAAGTTAAGAGTTTATCTCCATTACTACATAGTCACCTAGGTTTATATTATTAGTCTTTTAAGCGTATAATGGAGATTTCGCGGTTAGGTTTTCAATTCCCATACCCTTTTAATCGTACCTTTTTATTAAAATATATGATTTTTAGTGTGCTGGGTTTCGAAATCTTTGCCACAGATCTCTAGAAATACTTGTTTGTTATGTAATGCTAACATAAAAAAAATTTTAGGATACGAAAAGCCCTTGAAAATCGTACAAATATGGAAGATGATAGAGTAGCTATTTTGGAAGCACAATTAGCTCAAGCTAAACTAATTGCAGAAGAAGCCGATAAAAAATATGAAGAGGTAGATTTATCTTTCTAACAATAATTAAGAGTCTAGGGAAATTAGGGACGTTAGGATTTCGCTAATAAATTTAATTTTTCAGATTACTGCGATCATGGAGGTGTTTTAGTGATAGTTTAGTATTAAGAATTTTTTCACTATTCTTTCGAATTGATTCTTATTTGCGAGTTGAATTTTGAATTAGTTTCCGTGTCCGTCCTAGCCTTGAAAATAAGGATTTCGTTTCGGTATTATTAGTCTACTACAACCCAAATATAGATCAACTCGGAATAATACCTCTTTATATAGATAAATTTTTGCCTATAAAATGGATTATTAATTATAAACATCTCTATAGTGCACGTAAAGTTCTTGAAAATCGTTCACTTACTGATGAAGAACGTATGGATGCTCTTGAAAATCAATTAAAGGAAGCTAGATTCCTTGCTGAAGAAGCTGATAAGAAATACGATGAGGTTCAAATTTCTTCAATTACTTGATTGTTTGGTTTTGTTTTTGGTTTCTTTAACATTTTCATGTCTTTTTAATTAAAATAATCTTATATTTTTTGCTCGACTAAAGTATATAAATATAAATATACTGGCTATATGGTATATATTTATAAAAATCGAATTCTTTATGTATCACACACACACACAAATTGACGAAATGACATATATATTGCACGGTTACGCAACGAATTGTATCAGAAAAACTTATATGGGCAGTAATATATATATATATATTTATATAAAATGAAATCAATTATTAATTAATAAATATAAAATGTTGTAATTATATTATGGTGCTATTCAGAAATAAAAAAAAAAAATATTTGCTTTTAACTCCAAAATATTAAAATTTAATAATTAACATGTAATACATATTTGTAACAAAACACAATATATATCTGCAATATAATTGTAAATTTTATTTTGATAAATAAATAAATAAATTATGTATTTTATTAAAATTAACCTACAAAAAAATAGATTTGTTTTTATTTATTTTCCTCTCTAGCTTTATATAAAAAATATTTTAATGATACCGCTATTAAAATATAGAGCGCGAATTGTCGCTATGAAGAAAGGCTAATTTGTATGTTAATCATTAAATTAAGTTTTATATAGTACATTTAACATACATGTTAATGGATGAAACACCGAAAAAATGTTTTTGTGAGATACGATTTTAAACGACCTATTGTCTGCATCTAAAAGTAACGGGAAACGTAATAAGATCATACAGTTCTTCAGTATTTCATCCATTGTGGTGGTTTTTATTTTAGTTTTTGTGCGTTTTTTGGCTGATAACTTAATTATGATAATTTAAAAAACGTTAAATAATATAATTTTTTTGAAAATACGAAAATATATAGGTTGCCCGTAAATTGGCTATGGTTGAAGCTGATTTAGAAAGAGCAGAAGAACGCGCCGAATCTGGTGAAGGGTTAGTTTCTACACGTATATTGTTTTGTATGTTTGTTTATTTGGTGTGAACTCCAAGATGACACAATAACAATAAATCCTTAATTTAAATAAATATATTTCAGGAGATACATAAATATATTTAGCTAGCTAGTGTTTTAAATGTTTTTGTTCGTATTTTTTTTAATAAGCATGCATTTTCGTTTTATACTAATCAAAAAATTATTTGTCGTTTTATATAAAACATAATTAATACAACCGAACCTTAGGTTGCCCGGAAACTTGTCCTTATGGAACAAGATTTGGAACGTTCTGAAGAAAAAGTTGAACTAAGTGAAAGGTTTGTGTCTTTGCTTTACACTAAAATCAAAGATAAACATATATATGTTTATCTTTGCTAAAATCTTAAGACCATTAAACTATGGGCCGGCTATATAACGAACACAATATTCTTATGAACCGCGATTTTTACGAATAATGGTACTCACTTTCACTGTGACTAACTAAACCCTCTAAACACATATGTAGTTACATCTTTGACAGACAAAAACTATAGTTAATCTAAAGTCGGGTTTCTAGCTAGTTAGTCATTACGACAATCTGCGGATCTGTTAATGGGATAAGTATGAGAGTAAATAAGTATGAGAAAAAGCATCGTTTTCAATATAAATTACGTTTCTTTCAAATCACATTAAATCGATAAATTTAGTAGCTTCCCCCCGTCGTGATATATCTTTTAAAATTGTGTTATACATGATATTTAGAATAGAAGGCTGGATTTCTGATCCGAGGTAAATAGAGATCTACCGCCATACACAACGAGTCGATAAGCAACAACGAAATAAAAACTTCATGACGAAAATTTCTAAATTTCACTATCCGAATTTATTTTTAAAATCATTTGATAAGGGACCCGAAATTAGTATTTTTATTAGTAGTATTTTTCAGTTGAAATTATTCTACATTTATCGCACCCGGAGAATTAATTAATTTTTTAACTAAATTTCTTAATGTTCATTTCTTCAAGAAATAATTCGGAGGGACCCTACGGTAGATTATAACAAAATTTTCATGACTTTGTATCAGAACAAAGTGGTGTCACCGAAAATTTCCTATTATAGTGAAATGACATTATGATTACAGTACTTTGTAGTGGTTACATTTGTGTTGTGAATAATTATAATCGCCGGAAAAATTTGGTGACAGTTTATTACAAAATTGTTGCAGCAATTTTGAGAAAGGAACTGCATCAATTTTAGAGCTCACAACTCAAAATTTTAGGACAAAGCTACAAAAATGGCATTTGTCACTAAGTCATAAGTAGTCACTAGAGTGGTATATCTTGTAGTAATGGTAGACTGTGGTAATATCCGTAATATAGCCTAAAGTAAAGTTTTAGAGCCTGAATTTAAAAGTTTTATGTGACTTTAAAAATGTTTAATGTGATTTGAAAAATGTAATTTAGATTTAAAACAATGGTTTTTGGTGCTAAAACGGTTGGTTTTAATATGTACGTACCAGCAAAACTAGACTATCTTATGGCCGGTACAAATATAACTGGTAAACAAATTGTTAGGCGTGGTTTTGCAGTAAGTAAAAACTTGAATACATTATTTTGTACTTGGAAATAATACGGATATAAATATTTAATTGAAACTGAGAGCCGACTATTGCTTTCGATCGTTTTCGTTGGTTACGCGCTACAAATTTGTACTATGACTTTCGCACACTGTGAACGATGAAAATATGACGTAATATCCATTCCGAACATAAATTTTCTTGTTTCTGCAATTACATTGCTCGTATATTTTGCTGGGAGAATTATTGTGAATGACTCTTAACAACACTTAAATAATTTTGGTACTAAAATTATTTTGCTAGAAAGCAGTAGTACCGAAAGTAACGAAATACGATAGCAAATAGTTGAACGATAGACGAAAATGATAGCAATGAAAACGTTCGAAAGCAATAGTAAGTAGGCCCTCTGTTATTATTCGTAAGCAATCCAACAAATGTAATCCAGTTGTATTGAGCTTGTTCTGTCGAAACCAATTTTCATATGGTAAATTAAGCTAGCGTACGACAATTTTTAATAGCTATCATTTTATCACGAGTGGTTTACGCCGGTCCGGCAACGGAGTATTAAAACAGTTTCCAATTTTTCGTAATAAAATCGTAGCAGTTATGAATAATTGGTTTCCAAAGATAAAACCCATTACCGCTTTAAATTTCGTACCGTAGTAAAATAATATGCAGTACTTTGATAATAGATTAACGACAAAACCGACTAGACACAAACATGACTAATTTGCTGCTACAAGCGGCCCATGGTTTTATGGTCATAAAACTAAAACAATAAAATGCAATAAAATTCATAGATATAAATAAATCCTCCATTTAAAAATTGGATGTTTGATGATTTTGCTTATTTTGATGTTGATTTGTTTTGGTTAAATTAAAAAAAAAATTATAATTAACAACGAATTAATACGAATTTTTAATTTATTTTTTATACAGCAAAATCGTAGAACTTGAAGAAGAACTTCGCGTTGTAGGTAACAACTTAAAATCCCTTGAAGTATCAGAAGAAAAGGTAATATTTATTATTTTGTTATTCAATCTTATATTTGAAACTTCACAGTTTTTAGTGAAATTTAGATAAAGATGAAAAACGAGATTTTTATAAAAGTGAAATTAGGTTAAAAAATTTATCGAGATATTGGACATGTGTGTGTGTACCAATATAAAATATATAGAAACAATAGATCATAAACATTTCCATTATCTCGTAAAATTTGGTCTAACGATATCCGTTAAAAATTACATATTTTAATTTATATAATTTTATTTTAATTTAATTACTCGACAATAAAAGGCGAACCAACGCGAAGAAGAATATAAAAACCAAATTAAGACTCTTACAACCCGTTTGAAGGAGGTTAGAATAAAACGCAAACATTTTAAATTCAGTTTTGGATTTGACTGTGTGATTTTGTTTTTGTTATTGAACAGAAAAAAATGATTTTTTTTTGTTTGTTCTCGGATCAAATTTCTAAAATCTAAATCTAAAAAAAAATCATTTTTATTTGTTGCTACAATAGAAATTCATTTGGAATGATTTCTATTTTTTTTTTCTAATTTAAATGTTGTTTGATATGATCGCTCAGGGTCTCATGAAAATATTTGTAACGAACTAAACGACGTGTCGCCGCCTTCCGTTTTCCCCCTCATCTAAAACCATTTATTATATATTATGCTTATAATTTTACTAATTTGATATTTAATTTTTGTATATTTTTTGATTTTGTGGATTTGATTGATATTGTGTTTTATTTTACTACTAAAATAACTACTGTGTGAACTGAACTAAAACAATTAATTAGGCGACACAAAAAGAAGAAACATATGAAGGACAACTTAAAATATTAGAAAAGAAAATGAGCGAGGTAAAATTTTCTAATATGAGACTTTATATTATACAATTTGTAAATATGCTACAACCGCATAAGAACCCCCGGTCGTACCCGAAATTTCGAAATCTGTGATGGTTAAATAATTTTTTTCGAACTATAAATAATTTTTAATTATAATTATCAACATTTTTTAAAGGCTTCTGCAACACGTGAATGTGCGGAGGATAAAATTAAATATTTTAAAAATAAACTTGCGAATGTAAGTTTAAAATTAAATTTCTTTTTTTTTATGCGCACACCAATTTATAAATAATTTTTTGTCAACGCGCGTTGAGTGCTTTTTTAATGTATAATTTGCAAATTAATCAAAAATTATATTTGATTAAATATTTAACATACCCAAGTAAATAAATGGCCTTGGTGCAAATAAAAACCGCCAACATAACATCGATTTTTTACATACATTTTTTTTAATCATCGTCGATCGTCAAATTTAAATAAAATCAGAAATTCTATTTGCATACGTGAAAACTTGAAATTCAACATTTTTTATTAAAATATAAAGGCTAGTGTGTTGTAGGGGAAGTAATCAAATCGATTATAGCAACACCAATTATACATTAAAATTTATTTTGTAAAATAGAGTTTCTTGCACATTCACGATTTAATTTTATGTTGTTATTACGAATAATTTTGTTTGATCATCACATTTAGTAGAAAAAAAAAATTATTATGATTTTGCTATTTACCGCTAGGGCGGCGCGATTGTTGGTTAAGTAACAGGTAAGTTACAATGTGGTTGTAGTATGTGATCGATGCTTTTTATAATCTATATTTGATTTAATTTGGCTTGTTTTGTTGTTTATTTAATTTAAGCATTCAATTAATATTTTATAGTAATATTCATATTTTTTATAAAATTTCAATAGGCTGAAGCTCGTGCTGAATTCGCTGAACGTTCCGTTCAAAAGCTTCAAAAGGAAGTCGACAGACTCGAAGGTATGTTTCTTTTATCTGTACATAACAATTTCTGTCTAATACAATTTTTTGTTGTTTTTATTTAAGTTGATAATAGATTTATTTTTAAACTGTGAAATGAATGAAAATTATTTTGTACCGTTTTTTGTCCTACGAAAAAAACGAGTTCTTATGCAAATATTATTACAAAAAATTTAACTGCCAAGTACATTTGTATATAATATGATCACCCTCTTTTGGTCGTTTGATTAATTTATATTCTAAAAATGTATTGACCACGATAAACAAAAAGTTTGATTATTCATTTCACAATTACATATTATGCTAAATTTTTTCTGTTTTTTTTTCAAGTTTTATTAATTTAGATATTTTTATTTTTTATTTCATATTGTTGTATTTTGTTTTTACCAAACCAAATTTCAAACAAACTAATAATAAACAATACCTTAAAATATTGTTGATATATATTTTTTGTTTGTGTGCTGTGTGAACTACTAAATTCTAATCCATATGTGCAAAATATACTCAGACGAATTATTAAGTGAACGCGAGAAAAAGAAATTACTTCAGGAAGAAATGGAAGCGACGCTGCATGATATTCAAAATATGTAAATTAATTGAGTTAATTTACGCGAAACACAAAATTTACAAATTTATATAAAATTTAAAATATAATTTGAGCTTTTTTTTTGTCTAAAGTGTTGCACATAAAAACTATACTATTTAAATTAATTGGATAGATAAATTCATAAAACAAAAATTAAATTTATTATAAAAGACAAAACGAAATACTTGAAAAATTCCATTTAATTGTTTGCTAATGAAACTGCCTATTTTAGATCGGTGCGCCCCATTTATAATTTTTATTTTTATAGTTGTGCATTTATTTATTATGATTAGGTGACCGAATCTACATTCCATTTTTTATAATAACATTCCTAAATAATCGTATAAATTATCGAAATTTGATTAGATCGCGCAAAATATATGGCAGCTAAACATACGTGCAATTTTTACCATCTTAATGCCATATCTGTGACCTCTTCTTATTAAAGAATAGCGAGTTTAATTTTATTTTTACATAAGCACGAGCAATCAAAATAAGAAATGGAATAAATCAATGTCCAATATTATTATAATAACATATAAAAAAAAGATTATTTTAAAGTATTATATTATAACAAAACTATTAAGGCAAAGCCAATATTATGTTAAATAATTTTTGGAAGATTAAATTTAGGCTTAGCTGACATTTTAATTTCCAGAGAATCACTAAAAAATTATGTTTTCCCTATTTTTTGTTTAATTTTAATTTTTTGTTTTTGGCATGCACCATTCCCGTCGTATTTTTTTTGTTTTGTTTAAAAACAATTATTTTATTTAAAAAAATTATACAAAAATAAAATAAAAAATTATTGTGTGTTTATTTTATTTTAATTTTAATTATTATTATTTTTAAAAACAATAAAAAAATTCAAAAAAATTGAAACAATTTTTTTAAAATATTTTATTTTATTTTTATTTATTGCAAATTCATCTGCTTTTTATGCTTTATTACATATAATATGTATGCTTTTTAACATAATAATATATGCTGGGCGATATGAATAGATGAGCTTATACTTGAGAAAGAAAGATATTGCGAAATTGGAGATGATCTTGACTTCGCATTTGTTGATTTGATCTCTGGTGTAAAGCCATGTTATAACACAAGGCATCCAAAACCGCCAACGCCCGAGCCAGAACCAGAACCTGAGCCCGAGCCAGAGCCTGAGCCTGAGATTGTGCCAGAACCAGAGCCTGAGCCAGAAGTTATACCCGAACCAGAGCCAGAGCCTGAACCTGAGCCAGTTCCACCAAGACCATTCGAACTCAAAGAAGACTTACCACCAGAGGCAGCTGAAGTACCATTCGTTAGAAATTATGTTAAGCCCCCAACACCACCACCAGAGCCTGAAGTACCTGTGGTACCAGAAGGTGAAGCTCCACCGGCTGATGGTGCCGCACCAGCAGATGGTGCTGCACCTGCAGATGGTGCTGCACCTGCAGATGGTGCTCCTCCTGCAGAAGCTGCTCCACCTGCAGAAGGTGCTCCACCTGCAGATGGTGCCCCACCAGCAGATGGTGCTCCACTCGCAGAAGGTGCACCTCCAGTTGAAGGTGCTCCACCGGCTGAAGGAGCAGCACCAGCAGCAGAGGGCGCCGCACCACCTGCTGAAGGTACACCGGCTGCCGATGCGGCTGCGCCAGCCCCAGATGCAGCCGCTGCACCGCCCGCAGAAGCAGTTGCTCCCCCAGCAGAACCTGCCCCTGCCGCCCCCGCTGACGCGCCAGCCTCATAAAACTAACACAACACTCATAACTGAACACCATTTTTATTTGCTTTAATATATTATAATTTGCTTTTAATTTTATAAATTTAAAAAAATACATTTTAATTTATTAGTTTTAATTTACATTATCGCTTTTTTATTTTGTGAAATTTTATGTTTTTTTATTTTTACATTAAGGTAAATATATTGCAATATTTTTTTAATAATTTAATTCGAAATTTATATACCAAAAAAATAAAGCCGCTATAAATGCGCATGACTTAATTAATTTGGCTTAAATTAATCCTACAAAATGAAATACATATAATTTTTATTTTATTTATTTATATTTAATTTGCATTTTCTATTTATTTTATTTACCTGATAAACAGACGAGTTGGTACTTGAGAAGGAAAAATACAGAGAAATTGGAGACGATCTCGACACTGCCTTCGTCGAACTTATCCTCAAAGAATAAGTTCTGCCATACACCCTACATTTATATATTATTAATTTTATAAATTTATATAGTTAACATCAACAATAATATAATACAGTATAATATAAAATGTATACAGAAAATTTATAAAATTCCAACACCAACAAATAATAATACCATCATAATAAAAAACAAGAAAATTAAAATCTAAGAAAATCCGTGCACTTATATTTTTTTTTATTTTAATTTTTAATTTTTTTGTTTAAAAATTTTTATTTGCAACAAGAATTATTGTAAATGTTGTCACTTTAATAAATTACAAAGAATATCATTATTATTTAAAAAAAAAAGAAATTTATTGAGTTTTTATTTATTATTATTACATTTTTAGTTTGTTTTTATTTATTTAGTGTAATTAGGTAGCGTAGTTAGCACAAACATAAATTATAACATTTTCATTCTAATTAACCTACTAACAATATATTATTAACAATCATCCTAATTGATTTCAGATGAAATTAACAAAGAAAAGGAACGTTACAAGACGATTGCCGCTGAATTGGATCTAACATTTGCTGATATTTCAAAATATTAATTTTGCTTGCTATAAATAAAATTAACACTTAACATGAATCTCTAAAATATTTAAAAAAATAAATGTCACGTCCACCAATTTATTCTTGATTATTTCCTCCCTCCCTTGCTTTAATTAAAATATTTTTGTAAATAAAAATATGAAACGAGATTAATTAATAATTTAATTACAAAATACTGCCTTTATTTGATAATATATGTATAATTTATTTGCATTTGTTGTAAATTATTAATTTGTCGATTTAACTGAATGTACGGTTGTATGTACCTTAAAAAACAAACTATACTTATCTGAACTAAAATAATTAAACTATTTATCAAATAATAAAAAAATGACAAAAAATGTTCAATTTTTGTAAAATCGAATAAATCAGCACTTTGCTAATAAATTGTTTGTGTGTGTTATTTCTACTCGCCGCTAGGTGATATCTTATTTGCTATGATGAACGATTATTTTTAGAACGAATTATTTTTTGTTACGTTAACATTTGTAGTTAAATATTTCGAGAATTTCATAATTCTAAAAATAGATTGGATTTTGTAACAATTTTATTATTTTGTTCGTTAATTGGGTATCAAAAATGTTTTTTTTTCTTGTATTATTTATGAAGACGAAGTGATTTTTGTATTGTGAAAGATGTAAGTAATAAGTATTATATTGTTGTTAGAATATTAAATTGTTGGAAAAATTTTACATTTAAAATTAATACAGTAACAGAAGTTGCGGATACATATTCGATTTGAACTGTTTCCAAAATAAATACAATCGCCAATTTAAGAAATTGCACATGAAAACAAGTATCTGTTATTTTTTATAATTGGTTATATATAAATTTTTTTAATTTTAGAATAATACTTAATTTTGGATGTTGCTAAACGAAATTTATGAATTCGAATATTACGAGATATACGGCAAGTCTATTTTTAAGACTGGTAATAATGAAGTCATAGTATTTATTTACACTTTTGCGTACTAAGAAGTTAACTTGAATTTTCGGTAATAAGTGAACAACATTTATGCTGAGCGCGAAATCAAAATCGACACAATTCCCAACCACCACAAGCGTGTCGTATGGGTATGGTGCCGGGGTGCGAAGATATATTCTTCGTTCTATTGAAGAACGGAATTATTTCCGTTCTTCAATAAATAGTGGAAAAACATAAATAGCTTACACGAGAAAACCGAGTTGTTCATAACTAGAGAACTGTATTATGTAAGCCCGAAACTGGTATTTCTTGTAGCTGATAGTTAGATTCGTTGCCTACATTTTACTTTCGTTGATGTCGACTGTAGATATTGCATTACGGAGACCGAGATGTTTTTATAAATTGAATCTCTTTATGATCTAACCGCTGTTTCGTCCTTTACGCTTCCATCCCACACAAATGGCAATTAAGAGCAGTTTCTAATATCCATAATTCTTAATAATATAGCATTATTTGATAAACTGAGAATAAGATATGTCTTGTGGAGAGCTAAGGCTAACCGGAGTCAACTCGAAATAACTACAAATTAATTCCAGAATGAAAAGTTTAATAAACTGCCAATCGGGAAAAAGATAATTTTCTCGATTTGTTTTGTGACATTATATAATTTGGTTGATAAGTGTGCTTCAATAGTTGAAGAGAATAAGGAACGTGTACCGGCTGGGCTTAGCGTAGCTAAATCCTTTACTTTAAGAAACTGAAACACACAGAATCTAAGTTGCAGCCAATTCGTGGCGTTTAAAATTTGGTGTGTTTCACTGCTCCGCGTCTCACTAAACTAAATTACGACACGAAGTTTATAAAAGACGACCAAAAGGCATAGTGGTTAAAGCTTTGGCGTTTGGATTTGGACCCTCTGTCAAAGTACAGAACACATGGGTGTTCGACCTGAAGGGTGGTTGCACGAAAATCGAATCAATGTCTGTATCGCCAAAGAGTTGGGATTCATTCAGCATCATCATGGATTAAACAAGCAAATGTCACATAAAATATGTCAATAAAATAACATTTTTACGTAGGTTATAAATTAAATTATAAATTTTCAAATAATTAACATCCATTTTCAAATATTTGAACTCCAAAGCAGTGCGCCGTAATAAAATCAAAATTAAATGAATGTCACGGAAAAGTATAAATTGAATTTTCATCGACCCCTTAACAGACATTAGCAGTAGAAAATTTTCTCTTTTAACATCAAAACTAGAGTCGTTTTTATAGGGAAACGGAGCAAAACACAGCGGCCCAGATTATACCAATCACATGGTTATGGTGAAACATGCTCAAGTTTTTATTTTTGTTCCACAAATCAGTAATTTAATGGATTTGAATAGCTGTCGAAATTAAGCTGCCGTTGAAAGTTAGAGACGTAGAAAAAGTTCAATCGTAAAGATAGCTCTTTTGCTTATTATCGTCTAACAGACTACAAGATACTAAATTAACAGGCTGCATTGCTTGGAAGTTAAATTACATAAAACGAGTGGTGCGATCAACATCGTCGAATAATATTTATTGCTCTAGTACCCGCTCCTCGAAGCCCATTGATTTAGAATGGGTTTTACGAGATATTTTATCTTTATACAAATGCTTGATTTTCATTAGACTTGAATGTGCTGCATAAGGTACTGTATAGCTTAGATTCGCGGTTTATCCTAATCATTAAATGCAAGCTGCAACTTATTCTTTTCGAATTAGGCAGCAAAATACTGATAGAAATCAACGCTACCCAATGCCAAAGAGGCGCTACCTCTGCATGCCTAATCATGAATTGGTAAACAAAAGCATAGTAGATTAGAACGAAACCCAAGGTCTATGCAGTGTTCATTCATTATCAAATATTTAGGATTTGAGAAAGCTAAATCCATTTAAATCCACAGGTACTGTATTGGAAATTCAAGAGCCAAGATTTTAATATATTCATTAATTTATACTATCTAATTAACTATCTCTAACCCGTATATTGGTATACGATAACGAGAAAAATCAATGACCGCTTGCATTGATAAACAAAGCCATTAATTGTGATGTATGAAGTTATACTGTTTTGACGAATGATACTGGCCTTATAGTGTTATGGTATTTCAGTAAAAATTTGTATGTCAATGAAAAAGCATGTGGCCATTTTAAATGAATTAATAGAAACGAGTGTTTTACTCGATCTTTGTGTCCGACATTACAATTGGCGACGAGAAAACATAAGTGGAAGTGTAAAGTAATAATAAAATAAAAGCATATAATTAATAATTGTCGTGAAAAATAAAAATTAAAATGGCGGAACGAGTACCTTTTCCAAAATTCGATCACACGATGGAGGACTGGAAAATTTACAAAACACGATATTAAAGACACGCTGCTCCGGTGGCAAAATGGTCAGCATGCTTGCTCCGGTTTGATTCCCGGTTTTGACAAGAAAAAATTTCACTGCTGGTTTAGGATCAATGAATTAATTACTCATTATCCGAAATGAAAATATGATTATGAAACCTCATGTGAGGCGGCCAAATCCCTTGATGGGATATAGTGCCAGAGAGAGAGATAGAGATATTAAAGACACGGATAAAAATGTGGAGACCAGTATGATATATTATAAAGTATATATATACGCTACTAAATGGACCAAAAAGAAATTTGACTACCCTTATTGAATGTAAAAAAGTTCAGTGCACAATTTTTTTCACTACTATATTCTACCCTTTTCCATACAAATCAAGGATAAAAAAAACGTTCGAAATTTTTCCATAGAAAAATCGGGTTATGTCCCTTCTGTTTGTATTCTATATTCTGTGCCAGTATGTTGTACCATCACTTCGAATCGAAAAAAAGTGATAGTCGGAATGTTGTATCATTTTTGACTTTTATCGGTTTTTAATGTTGCAATACTTTTTCTAGAATGAAATGTCAATGTAATTATTACTTTGGTTTTAAATGATGAAACTTTATCATTTAACACGATTCGAAAATGTTATAATTATAACATACCGCCTCGACTTTTTCGAATTTTGATTCGAAGTGATGGTACAACATACAGCCCCAGAAAGAAATCCTTTTTACTGGATTGTTCAGACAGAGAAACTTATTTGGAGTTTTATACGGCATTGTCGATTCAGTGATTCCGTTTGACAAAACTTATATCCTATTGGTGGAATTGATGGATCAACATTTTTCGGCAGCAACGATTGTGTTTGTGTACGTAGAAAGAAGTGCATTTTTGGGCACAGAAATCAGAAGACGATTATTTATTAATATAATGCAAAAGGAGGCGCCAAGAGAGAATGCGGCACGAGGGGAAGAGTGTGCAGGTGACTGTGAGTATATTGAAGAGGAGAAGGACAACGAAAACTTTATGAACGATTTTATCCGCGGGGCGGGTGACGGAATTATAACCAGGTTGAACGAAGAAAGTGAGTTGGAGGAGTATAATAGCAGTAAAACGGAAGAACAAATTTGTTATAAATTGTGAGACAGAAATTCGCTTAGGATACCTCACAGATTAAGGGGGCCGATTGTGATGTATGAGAGAGGTAATACTGTTTTGACGAGTGATACTGGCTTCATAGTGTATGGTATTTCAGTAAAAAATTGTACGTAAGACAGAATTTATTGTGGTACTATTCTGACAAATTTGATTTATGTAATAGATTAGCATCATGACTCGAGAGCTCAAATCTGATTAAGTCAACCGGCTGTCTATTCCCCTCGACTAATAATGTTAGACTTTAGTTTACTACACTAACTAACACATTCGGCATTGAAATACTATATAAGAAAAATACTGAGAAGTAGTTCGCATATTGATCGTCTTTGAAAAGTTTGTTAGAAGCAATATTCAGTAAACTTGTAAGAACCAATACCTAATATTAAAATCCTGCTTTGTCCATCCCATTTCAGGAATAGTGAGGTCATTTAAGAATAATTAAAGAATTGATAGTCAATCATAAGATTATTCAAAATTTGATCAAAAAGTGGGACTTGTCTTCGTGGCTAACTTTCAAGCGTGACTATCACAGATGAATCGTATATGACAAGTATATTATGATAGTTGCATGACATGACTTGTCATACATTGTCAATGGTGAATTTTATATGACATACAACTTTCCGGTATACTATATGTTTTCCACACATTTGAAATACAAAATGGCAGAAATTTATCGTATACAACAAAATATAAATAAAAATAAATTCTATTACCAATTGCGACAGTCAAGTATTCTTGGTTTTTTATTTACACTACCGCTCAAAAGTGTTTAGGCTCTGTCAAAAACAGCAAAATCTGATAATATTTATTTTTTAGGTAACACACATATATTAATGGCAATATACTAAATAAATGTAAAAATTAAAATTTCTAATTAAAATTTTAATTTCATTTATGTGACCGCTTCTTGATTGAACAATCGCAGCACACAGTCGATGCATTCTTGCAATAAGTTTTGCCAGAGTTTCTGGCGTTATTGAGTTCCAAATTGATTGAAGTTTGTTCCGCATAACAGAAGTTATGCGTAATTCGGTTCAGTTCTTCCCACAGTAACTCAATAGGGTTCAAGTCAGGGCTCTGGGGAGGCCATTCCATAATTTTAAGCGATCCTTCATCCTCTAAATGGCGATCTTGTTGAAAGATAAAATGTTGACGCAAAAGCCTAATTCTTGAGTGTCGATTTTGTACCAAAAATGACAGCACGAGGTGAGCAAACCGGAAAAACATAGTTGTGGTTATTTTATTAATATTTGTTTGCTTGAGCGCATGCGCATCATTTTGTTTATATATTTTTTTAAATTGATGTGTCAAATGCGGTTTCGTATTGTTTAAATATTTGAAAAAAAAAAATCAAATCACTTAGCAACAATCGGTTCAACTGCTCAAAAGCAAGCGAACGGACGAGTGAGGTATACGTCATCATCATAAATATTCAACCGATTCAACCGGAACTTTTTTTTGCTCCTTGCATTTGTAAAATTGACGAACAAAATGCACAGACACATGATAGAAAAAATACAATACAAATATAAAATTGTATATTATACAATGTATATGTACACAAAATCATTATTCCCCTCGTCTGCTCGCGCTCTAATTTTTGGTACAAAATCGACACGCTGAAGGTATTAAGTGGTTCTACAAAATTGTCGGTACCCTTCTTTTCTTAGTATTTCGTCAATTTTCGCAACATCGCCTACACTAGGACCAGCAAAATTTCCCCAAATCATCACTGAACCACCTCCATGCTTTACGGTAGCGGCAATACGCTATTTACTGGCACGTTTACCCACAGATCTTCTCATGAAAATTCCTCTTCGGGTACCAAAAATTCGAATTTGGACTCATCTGTCCATAAAACCTTGTTGCAGTCTTCTATCGTCCAATGATGGTGTTCGCGGGCCCATTTAAGTCGCTTTTGCTTGTTTTGTTTACGTAGTAATGGTTTTTTAATAGTAACACGGCCATGGAGTCCGGCTTCCTGTAGACGACATTTCACAGAAACACTAACTCCGGGGCTGTTTTGAGTCTATTCATCTTGCTAGTAATCAATATTCTATGATCATCTACAGATGTTGTTGCTCTTGGACTTTCACTACGTCTTTTATTTAAAAAAAATGCCACTTTCCCGATATTTTTAATTAAGTAAGATTAAGTTTCTAATGGTTTTCGGGGGTTTACAAAATAAAGGCCTTTTCAAATTTTCCATTGAAATGGATAGTGCTCCCGATAGCGGCTCCCGATAAATAGGTAGAGCAAAATATTTTTTTATCGATTTTTAACTAAAAAGTTGAATGAAAAATCTTAGTTTAGAGTTAAATAAATTACTTATATGCAAAAATAGCGCGCTAAATATAAGTTTTGACATAGAAAATTGGGTGCTCCGGATAAATCTATCGCGGGCGCTAGTAAAAAAACACTCTCAATATTATTACTACTGCCATCTATTAACGGCAGGTGTTCACTAACAGATAATTTAGAAAATTTGGGAGTGGTTCTTCATTGTCCGTTATTATTGAATCAGACATTTCCGCAAGAAGATGAAATAAATAAGATGTCTGAGCGTTATCACAAAAGTTTAATTCATTGGATTGAGAATTTTTATATTTTCAAACCATTTTATTTATGATGTGATGAACAATTAATAATAAGCTCATTTAATTAACGACTTAGACGGTTTAATTTTAGCCGACGATGGCGTGGGCGAGACGTTCACGCCATCGTCGGCTAAAATTTTGCTACTGCTTAAACTATATATGTATGGAAATAAACCATTGATTCGTTAGGCACATGTCCAACCGATTAAGGACAATTTGTAATTAAAATGTCTTCACGTCAAAAAGAGAACAAAAATGACGTTTAAAAAATAAAAAAGATCAAGAAGTAAACAGATCAATTATCTAATGGGAAATCTGTCATATAAAGCTAAATTTGACACTGTGTATAGTTTCTTAATATACGAGTCATTGCATCATCCTAAATTATGTGTAATATAAAAGTCTAAAATTTCATTTTCGTTTTCAAATTCTTGGCGAACGTGAGACTAGACTATAATACTATAGAGATAGACATATTCAACCAGAAAGTGTAATCGATCTAACCTCTTTTATTATTGCCAACCCTGTACTCACCTCACTTGGCTCATTTATTCTTGTTGCACATTTGATAAACACTCGTCAATCATAAGATTTCATCGCTACAATTGTCTCGAATACGTGAATTATTATTTAAGTATATTATAATAGAGGAGAGGGAAAATATTTTCTTAAATTGGTTTCGCAAGATTTTTTTAACACAAAAATAAAAAAATTAGGAAAATTTTGAGTGAAAAATGTATATAGATTTGAGAAAAAATAAATTTATTTTTGAATGGAATGAAAAGTTATCTTGGTGTCTTCATATGTATGTTCATAAATTTTTCGCAATCTGGGCCCCAAATCTTATTTTTTTTTCGTTTTCTATTTAATTTATCTTTAAAAGCCGCGACATACTTTTGTTTATATAGAGGTGATGACAGATGTTTGTTTAAATACATAATATTTATATACTGTAATTTCAGATGCAAAAGGGACATTGAAAATTCACTCGATATTAAGCCATTTCCGGTATTAGGGTAACTTGAGAATGTATGTGTTTATGCAATATATGATATCATGCTGGCAAAATTTTTGGCAACAATCCATGGGGCTATGTCATTTTTTGTAAAATTCAAGAATTGGTGGAAATAAATATCGGGTCATGCGGTTATCGATTGAAATGAAAATTGTGTTTATGCTAATAATCAAGATCGCATAAAAATATCTATAAAGTTTTAAGCATCTTATCGCTAAAATTATCTATTTGTTTTGTTAAAATGTCGTAAAAATCTCGACAAAACATCGTTGCCTCTAAAGAAGGTAGTGAATGTACTGTCGGCACGTAAAGAAAATTATTTTATATGTAAATGTGGGGAAATTTGGTTTAGGGGAAATTTTCTTGTGAAAAACCAACAAAGAATTTTGTTTTTTTTATTTTTCATTCTATGGAGGAGAAAATGAATGAAAATATTTTTAAAAATATAACATTTTTTTATTTTTTTGTAGATTGATCTAATAGGGCACCACGACGTTTTTTAGTTTCATCTAGTGATACTCAGTGCTTGCGCGTATCTCAGTGTTAACGCGAGGATTATTTCAGGCGCTCAGGTTAGTGTGTTAAGTGCCGAAATTTCTAAAAATTATAAAGACAAAAATATTAATTAAAAAAATATATATTTTATTAAAAATTTCGTGAAATTGTGATAAAAAAAAATTAATAATTTTATTAAGTGTACTAATTATAAAATAATACGTTGATAGAGGTTTGAATCTTGGATAATAAAAGACCGAACGATCTTGAAAATTGTGTAAAGTTAAAGTTTGCAAACAGTTTTATGGATAAAGTGAAAATTTTTGTATATAAAGTTTTTTCGAAATCTCCATATTAGTTCATTTTGTAATTAGAGCATAATAGCACAAATAAAGTAGAAAAATTATGTATAGAATACGTTGCTTCGGGCAAATCGGTGATCTGGTTATGTCTATTAATAGAAAATATATTTTTATTATACTTGAGAGAGTGCCCTAACATACATCAATGTTTGTATAAAAAAAAATCGCGAAAAATTTGAACATTTTTATTCGGGATGATCATCATGATGATCCGCGCGTCGAATTCAAGATACATATACACATATTTGTATAAAACTAGAAAATTCTATTTATATGATCGCGTATAAAGCACGATCGCGTTTTTTTTATTTTAGAAATTTTCTTAAAAAGTAAATTTTCAATAGATTTTTTTGTTGTATGAAATTAAAAACCAAATATTATGTAGGTTGTGTAGGTGTTGGTCGAGGTGGTAGAAAATATTTTTTTTGGATCGAAGTCAATTTTTTTTTTGCATTTTACTTTTTGGAATGTTAGCAAAATGTTTAAGTTGACTCTTTTTAATATCCAAGATTACAAAATACAAATTATTATGCATCACAATTTTATGAAATTTTTATTTAAATCTGAAGACCTTGAAACATTTTTGGAATTTTTTTGCACAAAGGATATCATATTACTTATTTGTACCAATGATTAAATCTCGATATTTTTGGTTTCTATCCCAATAGTTCTGTAAAAAGTATTTATTCTTTCTAAATTTCGGGGACACGTAACATAAAAATCAGCAAAAATGGATGCCATCAAGAAGAAAATGCAAGCGATGAAGCTTGAAAAGGATAATGCCATGGACAAGGCCGATACATGCGAAGGACAAGCAAAAGATGCTAACATGCGTGCCGACAAAGTCAATGAAGAAGTACGTGATTTGCAAAAGAAGTTGGAACAGGTTGAAAAAGATTTAATCAACTCCAAAGACTTGTTGGAATCAACTACCCATCAATTAGAAGAAACAGAAAAAACTTTAACTGCCACAGAATCTGAAGTAGCATCACAAAATCGTAAAGTACAAACAATTGAAGAAGATTTGGAAAAATCAGAAGAACGTTCCAATACTGCAATTCAAAAATTATTGGAAGCTACACAATCCGCCGACGAGAACAACCGTATGTGCAAAGTACTTGAAAACCGTTCCCAGCAAGATGAAGAACGTATGGACCAACTTTCTAATCAACTCAAAGAAGCACGTATGCTCGCTGAAGATGCTGACAGCAAATCAGATGAAGTATCACGTAAATTGGCCTTCGTTGAAGATGAATTAGAAGTAGCTGAAGATCGTGTCAAGGGTGGTGAAGCCAAGATCATGGAACTTGAAGAAGAATTAAAGGTTGTCGGCAACTCCTTGAAATCATTGGAAGTATCCGAAGAAAAGGCTAACCAACGGGTTGAAGAATTCAAACGTGAAATGAAAGTCCTTACCGTTAAATTGAAGGAAGCTGAAAACCGTGCCGAACAAGCTGAGAAATCAGTGAAACGTCTCCAAAAGGAAGTCGACAGACTAGAAGGTAATATTCAAAAACATTTCTCTAATATGCAAAAAACTACAAAATTATTTACAGTTTCGAGACAAGGAATATATTTATATTTATTAATTAAGCTTAGCTAACTATACGCAAAAATTTGAAGTAGAAATCCTTTAGAAATACACCATGTACATATTTATATAAGGTGTATTGAAACCACTAAACGCAATCTTATTTAAATTAAATCGCTTTAGAGGCGTGAAGCTTCAATAATTATACTAAAAAAGAAATCTGAACTTTGGAAAAATCAATTTATTTTTAATTAAGTCAAACTAATTAAATTTATAAAAATATTGCTTATTGCTTTTTGCAGACACTCTTTTCAACGAAAAAGAAAAATACAAAGCAATCTGCGACGATTTGGATTCAACTTTCGCCGAACTTACAGGATATTAATAAAAATAATTTAATAATAATAATATTATAAAAACTTATTTAAAACAACTAAGAATACATACTCGTATATCCAAAAAAAAATCCTTGCACAACAAATCAAAAGAATCCAAATCATACTAAATCAAACAAATGAATATTCTAAACATACACAGAACAATGAACAACATTCAAGAGTGCATTCATTTTAATTAATTTTGTAAAATTAAAAAAACTAGAATTAAAAAGACATATTAACAAACACACGAATACAAAAAAACATGTCTATAAATGTTTTAAGCTGGTTATTTACCCTACTTTAACCATTATTAATTGATTAGAAATAATTCATTTAATTAATTAATAAATTAACCAAAACATTTCCTCAATAATATAAATAATTTAAAAAAAAACATAAAAAACGTAAACTGAGTGATATTAGTCGCCGTGCTATCTTCAGCGTGCTTAATTAAAATTACCTCAGCCAGCAATTTTAATAAACTCTCTAAATAGTTATAAAATTTAGTAAGGTATTTTGAATTAATATATATTAAATGCAAATCTAATTTATGTTTCTACTAAAATTATCAAATTATAAATTAAATTTTATATATAATTTGAAAATTTCCAACAAAATTTACCTACCTGAGTTTGGCTTACGTAAATAATAATAAACTACAAATTCGAATTTTCCACTTTAACAAAATATTTTGGGACAAAACAAATATTTTATGTATATTTATAAATTACTTATTATATTACTGACCGATTTAAATTATTTTTATCCATATTTAGACGAATTGGGCATCAACAAGGACAGATACAAGAGTCTTGCCGACGAAATGGACTCAACATTCGCCGAATTGGCTGGATACTAAAAAAAAATAATCATCACCACCAAACTGTATATCAAAACAACATCTATTTATTAATTTACATTACTTGTATATCGTTTCAAACGATTTTACACATAAACAATTTAATAATTTTACCAACAAATTTTCATTTCAAAATTACTTAAAGTCTTCTATATATATGCAATATATAATTATAAAATAATAATAATATCTTATATATATGATTCGAACAAACAAAAAGATTTTATAATAAATAAATAATTTAAATTATTTTGATTTATTTTATATAACCAAATATAATTATAAATTATTATATTTTGAGGCACATAACAATTTATAATTTATGAACACACTGTATAAAAAAGAGTAAGATTGAGCAACTTATATATTTATACATTTATACATCCATGCATAATAATAATTTTAATAATGATAATAATAATTATAATAAAATAATAATAATAATCATCGCGAAAACAATGAAATTTACCAAAATTAATATTTTATTTTAAATAAATTTACATTCATAAAATTATATAAAATTTTAACTGCATTTTTTAATTTTGCTATTTATATGTAGATGGCATTCGTGTTGCTTTGTTGAATATTGATTAGTGCGGAAACAAAAATTGAAATAAAACGTTGTTGTTGAATTTTTTGTGAATGAATTGAATTTTTGTTTTGCTTTATTTTTTTAAGTAATGATCGTAGATTTTTGATTTTTAGTAAAATAATATTGTTTTTAAATTATAATATTAATATTTAGACAGATGGCTCTATTTAAAATTTAAACTTGAAGTATATTTGATGGTTTAATAATATTGAGCAACTATGTTATGTGATATAGGAAAATCAGAAAATAATTTTACAAGGCGCCCGCCACTTATCTCATGCATAAAATAGTTTTGTTGAATACTGTATTTGAATTAAAATGGCAGGTGTCGTCTACATGACCATGAATATTTTGTGTGTAAACCTTTGTGGGAGATGAGTGAACTGATAGACCGTATCGGCACAGAATACAAACTGAAGCAAAGTTACTCGATTTTTGTTTGGAAAAATTTCGACCGTTTTTTTATCCTTGATTTGTATGATAATAGCATAGAAAAATAAGTTTAACATAGATTTCTCATTTGTATAAAACGAATTAAATTCCAATGTCTTGATTGTATTTGTGACTTTACATTGCGCACAATGTAAAATCACAAATACAATCATGACATTGGAATTTCATTTTTATCCCTCGATTTATATAAATGAGAAATCTATGGTAGACTTATTTTTCTATGATAATAGTAACGAAAATTGTGCACTGAAAAATAATTCGCCGCACAGATAATGTCCAAACTTTCTAATGGTTTGTCCGAAATATCTGTAATCTGATGCAGATCGTTTGTATTCTGGAACAAGTTTGAACTCAGCATGCTAATTCCATTTATGATGATGTACCTGACGCCGACAGAGATCTTTGTGAAGCCGTGCAGAACTTCAATGGTCGTAATCCTGAACATACTTAAACGAAACACCCAGTACACTAATGTGTCGTTCGCAAAAGGTACATGCGCGTTATACAGAAAATTGTGTTCTTCTGTTGTTCATTGAAGCGATTGCAAGTTTCATTAACAATCTTAATGCATACATCGTCACACAACTCGCTAGCCAAGTGAGAAATGTCTGGAGTTGCTTTGAATCTGAGTCGTGCCAGCGACGGTTACTCTCGGTTTGTATTCTGCATCAAATCGCAGTACTGCATTTTATTGATTACTTTGGATCGTTTACATACAGATGATATGCCGGTGTACATCTCGATTATATGTATGTCCTCTGGGTTCTCAGTTCCATCCCCAACCAGCAGCTGAATCACCAGCTCGTTGCGCATCCTTATTACTTACTATACTAGTTATTCTTCAGAATGAAACAAAGATCGGCAGATAGAGTTGAATTTAGCATCCCAATAATCCATGGAATAAACGTTTTTATGAATAGTTGCTCCCACGTTATGAACACGTTGCTCGTGTTTATCATGTGTTCGAGCATGATGGCTACCAGGTTAGGGGTTTATCGGTGTTCTGATGTATACAGACGATACTGAGTTGAGTTTAGGTTACCCTTATATATTTAAGGTCTGATCATCGGATGTGTATGTAAGCAATTTCAGCTCCTCCAATATGTTGTTTTTGCTAACCTGTATCACAATTCTAAAATTTACAATACCAGGATGGAAACTGAACTCGACTTAGTATATAAGTTAACGTTTTTTATGTTTTTCATCGTTATTCGGCGTGTTCAGTCCGACCAAAATGATAAAAATTATCATGATATATTTTGTGACCCTAACTTCAATCCGTATAATTTTATGTCAAGCCCGAGTGAACAACCAAATCGAATAAAACATTTTCAAATTGGTTTTGCACGTCAAAATACTGTAGCTGCAAGTCATAACAAATATGTAATACCAATCCCTAATGGGCTTTCATCAAAAACCGGCCTTCATTTAAAAAATAAAATACCAAATACGACTAATAAGTGCGATATAAACCGCATATGACAGATTTAAAGAAAATTTAGCTGGTTAAAATTAGTGTAGCGGAATTTAGGTGCCATAGAATCAGGATCAAATTTATGAACAAACGAATCGTTGGATTTTATGTTGTGCTTAGGTGTAAAGGCCGTCAATAATATGCCAGTACCATACAATTTATGCATTGACGTTCATCCTCTCGAATACATGAACAAAACCACAGAACAAACAATGCAGGAGCTAATAACACATTAAATGTAATTTTGACGAAATAAAACACAATTACTATAAGCAAAATTATTTATTATTGTTAACAAAAGACACGACACAGCCTTGATAAATTTTAATTTCTGTTGAAATAATTTAATGATTAATATTTATTAATAAATAAATATAACATTAAAGTTTCTATACTCTCTTTCGAAATCACAACACACCAAAAAAATTGAAACAAACAAAATGAACAAAAATTTGACACCTAGAACCAAAAAAATTCTTGGTTTTTTTGTGATAAATGAGTGCGTTTTATGGCAAAAGTTGATAAAAAATATCATGATATTTTTATCATTTTTGCCCGACTGAACACTAGGATTAAAATATTTATTCGTAATAATTAGTAAATAAATTAATAATTCCTAATACTTAATTTGTATAACTAATGTTGCCTTAATCGACTTAACTGAATGTTGAAACTTCTGCTAGTGTTCACCACGCAGCAGATATGAAGTAAATGTATGCGAAGCTACTATGACATTAATTTTTATAAT
This sequence comes from Nephrotoma appendiculata, assembly GCA_947310385.1. NCBI lineage: Eukaryota > Metazoa > Arthropoda > Insecta > Diptera > Tipulidae > Nephrotoma > Nephrotoma appendiculata. Next base: position 379,429,533 of record OX371223.1, read on the forward strand.
TTTATTGTAGTATACTAACTTTGGATGACTGCTCATTAGAAAAAGTTTGCGCGTGAGTTTGGCATTCGAATTTGTTTATCCTTTGCGTCAATATTTGAATTCTAGTAACGTAGCACATGACGTAGAATTTGAACTGCATTGCGATGATTAATCAATTGATTTGTATGCAAATGTTTGACCTAAAATTTCATTTTGAATGGCAGTTTATATCTTTAACGTTCTTGTTTTTAGCTGCCAATATTGCTCGTTCACTTAATCAATTATGATTTTTGAGTTGTTGTATAATATTTAGCAATTAAACTTAAAAGACCATATCTCAATTTTGACTTTTTGTTGCTTATAACACTTATAAATACTGGGGTGACGACATGTAAACAATTTTATTTGTATTTCACTTTTTATATGTAGAGAAGTTTTATTAAATATATATTTGTTATGATTTAAATTTACTTATAAATGTTTGTTTTTAAATTAAACCACTTCACTAATGTCTTTGTGTAATATTAAATCGAAAAATTTTTGAAGTGAAAACTTGTTTAGCGACGTACCTGTTTGAAATTTTTGGTTACACAACAGGAGAAACGGTTGCACTTAAGGGAAATAAGAGAAAATTAAATTTCCTAGAAGCAGAACCTCGCAAATGACACCCATATCGGCTTTCTACCTATTCGTACTCCTATGGTACGAAACACCATCGTAACCAAACCGGCACTACCCCTACATCACGATTTGCAAAAAATAAAAGTCAGGAACGTAATCTGTACCCTGAAAATGACACCCATGTCAGCATTATATAGGCGTAGATAGAAGGTAGGTGCCAAACATGATACCGCCTCCCTCCATAACATACGAACGAAAAACGAACGTGAGTAATGTAATCAATTTCTCCAAAACTGACACCCACATTGGCGTTGATAGTATAGTTGAGCACCAAAGCAAGAATTCAAATTCAGGTAAAATGTCAGTAACGTAATCAGTACCGCGAAAACCCCGAAAATTACTCTCATATCGGCATTATCGGCGTAGATAATAGTTAGGTACCTAAACAACACGGTTGACTCGTCCGTTCTTCACGACTTACAGAAAACAAGTCAGTAACGTAATCAGTACCTCGGAAATCCCAAAAATAATACACATATCGGCATTATAGGCGTAGATTTTAATAGGTACCAAAAATGACACGCCCTCATTTTGTCTTGCATCAAACAAAATTTCGCCATCTCGGATCTTAAAACGGATGCTATATTCTTAATTAGCACTCCGTAAAACCGCGAAAAGGACATCATTGGAGAAAAACAGAATCACGGGCAGAAATTTTGTTGAAAAACATTTTCTTGTCAAAAAAATCGTCATTTCTGCTTAAATTTTGAATAGGCGATCTGCACCGGTATCGTTGCAAAATTAATTTAGAATCTTTTGGTTCTTAGTAGTTTCTCTTGTAAATGATATCTTTTCACAAAAATCGAAAAAGCTCCCATGGAAGAAGTTATTTCCGGTGGACGGTTTTCGGCCTAAAATTGCAGAATTACTCCTCACGACCCATATGAGAACATATATATATATATACATTTTTAATGAAATCGGTGCAGTAGCTTTGGAGTTTATCGATCGAAAATGCTCCTATGGAAGCTGCAACTTCCGGTAGACCATTTTCAGCTAAAAACCGTTCTCATCACTCATAGAACTAATACACTAATTTTTATTTAAATCGGTACAGCACTTCTTGAGTTTTAATGTTACACACACAGGTCATTTTTTATATAGAGATTATAAAATATGTATTTGGAATGAACGAAGGACAGTCGAAATTTATCTGCAATTTAATATACTGCATACCCCATAAAATTATTGGGAACTTAACGCTGGAATTTTTAATATATTTTGCTCCAGCACCGTAAAACATTTAGGGGACTAGTTTTCGGTTCATGCTACACGCTGCGTTAAATGTTGCGTTAAATTGTTGCGTTGATTACATGACTTTTTACGTAAAATGTTATAAAGAAATTGGGGAGTCCGTTAAATCCGAATGTTTTTAAATTTAATCTATTCGATCGAATTTAATCTGGGACATTTCTTAGCCGATCAGGTTGGGATTGGGTATGTTTAATGAAAATGGAATTCTTAAATGATTTTTGGAAAAAATTCTGGAACATGGCTCCGAGGGACGGAACTCGATCAATTTTTAACTGATTATGATGGGATTGAGTATGTTGGATGAAAATGGGATTTTTAATTGCTTTTTGGATAAGTTCTGGAATATGGCCACGTGGAATGGAATTAGATAATTTCTTAACCGATTTTGTTGAAATTGAAGTTGGTGGAGGGAAATAAGCTATAATCTTGAAGCAACTACTGATGTTAACATGTTTCTGATAACGCTGGATGCTTTAACATCTATCACCAGTACGTGACCCACTCATGTAGTTAGTGGGTTGAGTGGCAGGACACGAACTCCCCCATCCATCATAATCGAATCCATCCATCATAATCGGTAACCGGAAAATGGAAAATAAAAAATTAAAAATTAAATTGAGGATCCGTTAAATAGAGGGTCCGCTCAATCGAGCGTCCGTTAAATCGAGGGTTTACTTTATATCGCTAAAAACAATTTCAAATTTTTCCATCGCCTCCAAAATCAAACGAATGCACGAACTCCGCAAGGAACTGCAGTGTTTGGATAACCATCGACCTGTTGTAATTAGCGATGACACGTGATTTTTAATTTTTGACCTTATATTTTACCAAATATTTGACGTTCAAGTGGAGCTTGAACCCCGTTCATTATTTTTCTGTTTGGCTTGCCAAACCAGTAGAAAAAAAATCATATATCTATATGTAAAGCAAATAAGTGGGTAGAGAGTAGAGAGTGAGCGTTACTTAAGGTTAATAAAAATACTTTTCATATAATAGAAAAAAAATTCTTGTCAAAAAGGTTTCTTTATGAATAAAATTCTTAAAATTGCTTTTTCATAAACCTACATAATTTTTACATTTTGAATAATGCAAAAATTATATCAAATAATTTAAATTTGCAAAGTGCCAAAAATTGATATATGTAGTTTGAAAAGTGTATTGGGAAATCCCCACGGGGATTTTCATTTTTTTAATGCTGATGTGCCAACCTGAACTTTATTATATTTGCTAGAAAATTAAGTTTGCAGTTGACGAGGTTTACGAAATCGGAATTATTAAGCCCTAGTTCAAACTAGCCCTAAACACCTAAAAATTTATAAATGATTTGTTTTATAAATGATTTGTTGAAATAAACGAAAAATATTTCTTAGAAAACATCAGATAATATACTCGTATGAGAAAAAGCTTCCGCTCTGAAGGTCAATATAACCTTATCAACTTTGATCCACTTTCGACTCAAAAATCATTTTAACGAACGATCACGTTAAAAGAATCTGTTTCACCACAATAGTAAATTTCAGTGAATCATTCCAACAAAGGAGGAATACCAGCTTGCTTAAAAAAGCGCCTTCACGGTAGTTTTACACCTAATAAACAATTTAATAAAATAACTAATTATCAATATTCTATATTTAATGAAATTGCAATCATTGATTTTGATTCATAAAATTTTTAGGCATCGAAATAAAAAATAATACTGTTTTTTGTGAAAAGCTCCTTTATATTCGCCTACGCATAAATTACAACTATTGTATATAGAAAATCTATAAATAAAATCATTCACAATCACAAAGGAGTTTAAGTTTAAAACCCGAATATTTTTCTAACCAAAGCGAACCAATATAAAGGAAAAACATAAAAATTTCCCAAGTGAAAATAAAAGTTTACATATTTTTTCATTCAAATGTACGTTCGTACGAATACTCGTACATCTATATATATACAATGGAAATAATACATTTCCATCATAAATTGAAAATGATTTTCCATCGGTCATATTACTGTTATACATATTTCGAGAGTGTTTTGTATCATATAAGTACCAATACGTTTTATTCTTCCTTTCCTCTTATGACAAGTTCTATAACTTTATAATATAATTAAATTTAAATGCGTAGGTAGATCCGACGGTCTGCTTGCTAAACATTCCTTTCAGATTGTTTTAAAAAGATAGACTGTCATTCAAAAATATTTACAAAAGGAATTTACAAAGCACATCTCTCAATTTATGAGGCGAGCGTTATTTTTATAGATAAGGAAAATCGAATATTTTCTGAGAACTATGTACTTTCTTTTATTGATGAGGTTTCAGGAAGGTGGGCGTTTAAGTACTAAGAACGTAGGTAGAAATGTTCTAGCAACTTGAGAAACAGCTTCCAAATTTTATACTGAGAAAAAAATATCAGAAAACTGTATATAGAGGATGTATCACTGGATTCCGCCATTCTAACGCTAGATGAAAATATGCTCAATTGAACTTCTGCAACGTTCTGCCTTGGCGCTTGTTTTCGAAAAAGAATTCTGTTACACATAGCAGTAAGCTAATGTGTAGATAACAGACAAGTTTATATATTATACAAGATACATTACTTTTTATTGAAATGAGTTAAATCCAAGTTTCTCCATCTTATCATACAAATGATTTAAAACGTGACTCAATGCGGTTTAACATACTGTGATACAAACACAAATCGAATATTTTTTAAATATTACGTGAAATTATCCAACTACATACGAGTATACGAGTATTATATGATATGCAGTATGTAGATAGGGTAACTGTAAGGGTAACTGTATTATATAAACGTTTTAAGTTAGTGCTAATCTCCGTTATTTTAACAAAGGGTTTAGGAAATAGTGATTGGATTTGTGTGGTCAGGATTCAGAATTAGTTTCTAAAATTTGCAAAACCAGTTTTCCGGGTAGTACCTGAATAAAAGTAAATCACACAACTAAAAATTAATGAAATATGGTTAAACACCAAACGAAAAGAAGTAGTGACTAAACCTCATTGACCGATGGCCAAACTATTCCTAGCTCGTTTCCAACGTAATGTGAATAAAAGCGGCTATACATCTAACGGTATTTTTCTCAATTAAATAGAGTACAGTAAAGTTTTTTTATTAGCAAATTAAAAATTAGTGTGGTTGAAGGCATTCAATTCATTATTCATTGAATTAAATTGCTGCAAAAAAATACTTGTAAAATTTCTTTATAGTGACAATGGAATATCGATTCGAAATTAAATTTCTTCTTCAGTTCCTTTTTTACAACTATTACACATTTCTTAAAATTATGCTGCATATATATACTAGGCTTAGGTCTAATTTGTTAGGCTCCTCCTACTGTAGTTATTGTTGTCTATAATTAGATCATCTTGTTGGTTTTGGTATTCGGTTTGTCGTTTAGCAGTACGATGTTGTCTTTGCATTTTGTAAATCTCGAATTCTTCAAGTCTGTTGAGTATGTGTCCTTTCTTTATGTAATATTGTTATGTGGTGGTCAAAATCTGTGAATTGATGTTTTTCTGTTTTGATGTGTTGTGCGTAGTTTTCGATTTTGGATCTGTTGCGTTTATGTCTTTGGTATGTTGTTTAAAGCGTGTTAGAAATGGTCTTCCTGTTTGTACGCCTGTATCTAAGAATTGTCTATGTGGTTTGTTTTTTAGTTTTTGTGGTAATTTGTTGTTATTTCTAAACGCTGTTTTATATCCGAGTCTATTGAAGGTTTTTGTATGGCTTTGAGTGTTGTTTTGTAGATTTCTACGCTCACGTGTTTTGGAGTGGTTCTATCAGTTCCTGCTAGTGTAGTCATGTTTTGTAGTTGTATTTTTGCTTTGTATTTGTTGTTAATTCTATTTATTAATGTTGTGTCGTATGAGTATCCGGTTTTATAGGCAATGTGCTTCAACATGTTTAATTCTTCGTTTTAATCTTCAGTGTTCATCGGTATATTGTTTAATCTGTTGATCATGTGGTTGTATGGATGGTGTGAGTCATTAGGAATTGTGTGAGGTGGGTTTTCTGTATATTTTGAAGGCGACTTTTTGGTTGTCGTTGACTATCGTGAGATCTAAGAAGTTGATTTTATTGACTTTTTCTCTTTCTAACGTGAATTTTATGTTGATCACTTGTTTTATTCTTGTGTTTTATTCTTTTGTTGGATCTGCTGGTAGTTTTTCGATGCTGTTGTTATCTACGTATTCTTGGATTTTGTTGTTGTATTCCGTTTTGTCTATGATGACTATTGTGTTACCTTGACTACACTGGCAGGAACTGATAGAACCACCCCAAAATATGTGAGCGTAGAATTCTACCAAAACACACACAAAGCCATTCAAAAACCTTCAATAGACTCGGATATAAAATAGCGTTTAGAAATAACAACAAATTACAACCAAAACTAAAAAACAAACCGCATAGACAATTCTTAGATACAGGCGTGTACAAGCTATCATGTAATGATTGCAACAAATTTTACATAGGACAAACAGGAAGATCATTTCTAACACGCTTTAAACAACATACCAAAGACATAAACGCAACAGATCCAAAATCGAAAACTACGCACAACACATCAAAAGAAAAACATCAATTCACAGGGTTTGACCAAAACCTAACAATATTACATAAAGCCAGAAAAGGACACATACTCAACGGACTTGAAGAATTCGAGATTTACAAACACAAAGACAACATCGTACTGCTAAACGACAAACTGAATACCAAAACCAACAAGATTTACGACGTTATTATAGACAACAATAACTACAGTAGGAGGAGCCTAACAAATTAGACTTAAGACTAGTAGTAAAATAGTTGTAAAAAAGGAACTGAAGAAGAATTTTAATTTCGAAATCGATATTCCAAAAACAAATAAATATTGTCACTATAAGGAAATTTTACAAGTGTTTTTTTGAAGCAATTTAAGTCAATTTTACACGCGACAAAAGTTAAAAGTGAGGCTAAAAAAATGGATTTGAACCATTATAGCACAAATCATACATAATTCATAATCCATTCATTTAATTTTGTAAAATTTGACTGAGTATTTTTGACTAAGAAAAAATAAATTTCAATTATAGTAATACTAAAGGTTGTAATCATCTGATTGTAAACATGTTGAGCTAGTTGCTACACCATTTTCCACCTGACCTACTAAAAAGTGCGACGTAGAACAGCCATTTTTCATAGGTTAATATTGTGCTGTCATTGGTTGTGCTGTCAATCACACGTCTCACACGCCTTAATGCCTGCTGGACATGGATCGATGATCCATGCTTTTCCATACTATCATCCACATTTAAAAGACAAGCAAAGGAAACCGTGTGCTGGAATATCGATGCTCGATGAAGACATTCAATTTATGAAAAATTAAGACTCTCTGCAAAGTTACAAATGGGCTATCACAAAACATTCTTAGTGGGCACAAGGAAAACCACGAATATCCACAAAACATTCAGGAGCAGTGACTAGCTATCCAATCAGGCATTACCGTTGCGCCGGAAAACACAGTTTGAAGAAGGCCACGAAGAGCACCGAATGATTGGTTCGACGATCATTTCGTCAAATCGTAGAAAATAAACTAAAACTGCTTGGAAAATGGTTATATCTCTCAGTATATACACCTGCGAGCAACTAAATCAACTGAAACTTTCGCTCGTACAAAAAGGCTAATTTCTTTAAAATGTCGGCTTAGTATTTTATTTTTCGAAGGTCACCTTTATTATTAAAGTCTATAAAGTACTTTTCAAATTAAAGCAATTGTAGCAGAATGCGTTGTTTCAGTGAAAACAATTGCTGCCATCTCCTGTATAATACCACGTTGTCCGATATTTGCCATCAACCTCTTACTAGACGTTGACCTGAAAAATCTCTACCAGTTTCATTCGTTGTTTTCTCAAAATTAAGGGTACTACTCCAGAAAAAGCCGTACAAGTTGTTGCTTTATTGCAAGAAGGACACAATCAACGTGAAATCGTTTTACAGCTAAACATGAGCCAATCTGCTGTGTCAAGAGTATCCAGAAGGTCTCAGGAAACTGGTACCTTCAATCGGAGACCACATGCTAGCCGGTGTCGGTGTAAATCTGAGAGGGACGATCGATTTATCATCCTAACTTAACTATGAACTCGCCATCTCATGGGCGTCGCAGCAGGAGGTAAGACAATATCAAGATGGAGCTGTTAGTTAATGGACAGTAAGAAGACGCTTGAACGACTCGAATTTGCTCGCGAACATATCAGTTGAAACATCGAGCAATGGAAGTCCACTCTATTCACTGACGAGTGCAGAATATGTCTTCGTGGTAGTGTTAGGAGAGCCCGGGTCTACCGGAATGCAGGAGAGCGATTTTTGGATTGCTATTTTGCTGAAACAGTCTCGTTCGGCATCGGTTCGTGTATGGTGTGGGCAGGCATATCGCTTTAGGGAAAAACATCTTGTTTTCGTATCTGGTGGAGGCCGTAGAGGAAGTCTGAAGCTGAATGATAGATCGAGGATATTCTCTTGGATCATGTAGAGCTCTACGCAGGATATATAGGGGAAGATTTCATATTGATGCATGACAATCCCCGAAGTTACAGAGCTCGAACCACTCAACCCATGAGGTTGAACTCGAGACAATGAAGTGGCCAACCCTCAGTCCAGACATTAATTCAATTGAGCATTTATGGGACGAACTAAAACGGACGGTCCGAACCGGAAGTCCGGTAACATCTAACATCAATGGCCTCAAGATTGCATTGAATGAAGAGTGAGGTGCGATCCCCCAAGCTTTTGTCAAAACCTTAATAAGGTCAATGGGGAATCACATGCGAACCGTTGTAGATGCAAGGGAATTTTATGTTGTAATGTAACTTTAAAAATCCCAAATATTTTTTTTCATATTATCAATTATGGTTGCGTTTCCACACAAAATTCACTATAAAAAAAGTAGAGAACCAATTTTCATGAAAATAAGTATAAATATCAGGCTTTAAGAAAATAACGTCTTGTGAAAATTGGTTAACCCGTTTTAAAAAAATCGTCTTTCTTTAAGCGCTGCAACTTTGACTCAATTTAGTTGCTCGCGAGTGTACATGAGGACCTATATCGAAATATCAGCTTCCAAGCCAAAAACGGAAATTCAAGGGACTAAGCGCCTATGCCAGAAATCTTACTAAGGACTTTCATCCAAGATTCACAGTTCACAGCCAGCGAAGACACAGATGGAGAGTTCTAAATCGGAACGATGAAGTGACCCTTATTCGAGCCATTGCTCCATCAGGTGAGGATTCCCTGCGGAACTATTGAAATACAGAGGAGCCACTTTTATCCAAAATTAGAGTTACCCAAAGAGTAAAAAACCGCACTCATATGTCCGCTGCAAAGAAAAGGCGACCGCCTCTAATGTAAAAATGTTCGTGGCACAGCTGTGTTAAACACCGCCTACAAAGTGTTTGCGTATATTGTACTTGTCCGAATCATCCCCCTTGTCATAAATATCATCGGTAACTGCCATTGTGTTTCACCTTGAAGATGATTCTGGAAAAATTTTGGAAGTACAATTCACCAACTCTATTTTGACTTTCAACAGGCATATGACAGCAACAACCGTAAAACCTCTGGGTCGTGGTCATATATATCTCAAAATTTCATAGAAGGTTGTCTCTCTGGATAAGCTAGCAACAAGGACTGTATCTGATCCCTTTGAGATAACATCAGATGTGCAAGAGGGTGATACACTCGAACCTGTGGGGTTTATTCTAGCGCTGGAGCACGTGGTCAGAAAAAGTTGTATTGAACCTTCGCGTAACATGCTCAATAAGTCAGGCCAAATTCTTCGATATGCAGATTATATCGTGCTTGGCCGGTTACCTAATAATATCAAGAACAATTTAATCCCACTTACCTTCCTCGCAAAACTGCTGGGCTTCAAAGTAAACAGCAACAAAACTAAATGTCTATCAACACCATGCGGAACATCCATACGGTAAATCTCGGAACAGACGACCATAACTTTGAAAACGTGGAAGACTTTAAATATCTCGGTCAAACGAGACCGACGATGGAGCCATTTTTGGTTTGGTGGCATTAACATCGTTTCTTATTGTATTCAGCCGTTCCATACGGCATGTCAAACAAGTACTACTTCTTATTTCAAAGTAAGTCGTAATAGATATTTTATTGCTAATTTAAAACCTTATTTTATATTTTAACACAAAATTTGTTTGTATTGTTTTATTCTGCCCTCTAGAAAATATACTTTTAACTAAAATCTACATCTCAAAAACGAAGATGAAGTTACTTCTTTGAGATGCCGTGTGGAACGGCTAATTAAATGATTTTGTTATGATAATCAATATAAATTATATATCCCTTTATCGGCCTGCCCACACAATTGTGTGGGTAAGGCAAACGAATCATGGCAAAAATGTATGGTTCTGTGTTTTGAACCAGCTTACACATTTGTGTATTCCTTTTTAACTTATTATAGTTCTACTTCAAATCAAGCGAAATTTTTTATCAACAACGCCATTACATACTATGTTTTTATTACCAAAGAATTTAAATTAAATATAGAATGAATGACAGCAGCTGTCAAACGAGTCAAATTCGGAGGGTAAAAGAGAGAGCGAATAAATCAACGGGTCGTATTTAGCATTTGTTCAATCGAAATTAAAAACTACACAAATTCACAATTATTTTTATTCCAATATAGTACGCATTAATTGTTTTTATTTTCGGTAAAAAATTGTACTTATAGTATTCCAAAATAAAAAATAATTATGAAAAAATGGCACGTAGAATATGAACGTAGTAATAGCGATACTGTAATATAATATATGATTCTATTATGTTTACAAAAAGAAAAAGTCCAACAACAACAACAACAACAACCAAAATTCGTTTCTTACATTTTTTTGATTTATAACTTAAATTAATGATACTTTTATCACAAATCACTTTGCTTTTAACATAATTTACATTTTATTTTATATTAACACTTATAAATGGTAAGGAATTTTTTTTCGAATTTTTCGATGCGCATTTTGACAACACTTCACAAGGCACTTCATTGCAATATTTTAATGTTCAAAGTTTTCAATATTTATTCACAAACTACACAAAATAACACGATACACAAACTGTTTTATAATATTTTATTTTTTTTAATTAATAACATCGCCATTTTTTAAGAACACAAAATTTAGCTTTTTCTTTGACATCTGAGACCAACACAGGCATCTTTTATATAACCATCCTGTTCCCACATGACTCAAAAGAGATAGCAAATATTATATTGATTTTATATGGAAAAAAAAGTTGCTGCTCTGTTAATGTAACTCTATTTTTTTTACTCACACATTTGTGTGGCTTGTACTACAATTGAAACAAAATTTTTTTCCCTTGGTCGGCAAAGGGATATATATATCTATACAGGGTGGTCCAAAAGTCTGGAAACGATGAATTTATTTCGCGCACGGGTGAAAAATCGGAATTCTGATACTGGGGTCTTTAGTAATTTCACCCGAGGAAACGAATGGGCCCATCAGATGTTGGGCCCGATGGGGCGTTATATGAGATATGAGGCCCAACTTTGAAATTTCAAATGCAAATCCATCTTTTTTATTGCAGATTCGGATTCAGCGGGAAATTTTACATCCGAAATGGTTATTATTTTTAATTGATTTGCCATCTAGGGACTGTAAAAGAAATCCAAAATAAGTCATCATTAAGGCGTAAAAACAAAAAAATTCTTTAATTTTTCGACCGATCAAAATAGAGATTTTAAATATTTTTAAACTAAATTTTTCATTTACTACGTCATTTAGACATTTAGAACCTGATGCAAATATTTTTCGCGGTTTAGAGGTAAAATATAAAGAAAATTGTTTTGTACGTTTCTAAAACTCGATAAACTTAACCTACCCATATACAAACTATATTTAATTTCGTCCTAAAGAAAGAAGTAGGTCAATTGGTAATATTTTTTGGTCAAAAACGGATTTCTAGTAAACATCGTTTTCAACAAGTTGAGTATCATTATACAGCCTTAATCAATCACTCTAAAATAAATTTTGTTAATTTAGAGGTCAGGTAAAATTGTTTTGTGTACAGAGTTGTTTTTATTGTATCTTGTTTGTACCGATTATGTTTTGTGTAGTTATTTCTTCTTGTTGAAATAACCATTCGATACAGTCGTCTCCTTGGAGAATGCGACATTATCGGATTTATTAAATCCAACTGAGTTAGACGGCTGGGCAACGCTGAAAGATCCCCATGGCAACGAATGATAAAGAGAATATCCCTGCTACAACCCACCGGCGTACTTCGCAGAGGAAGACCTAAACTACGCTGAAGCGACGACCGTGCACGCACAAAATCCCGTCATTGAGTGTGAAAGCTAGGGAGAGCGAGAGTGTAAATTGATGGTGTGAGTTTCACAATCATACGACTTAACCAAAAAATTGTCAAAACTAACTATTAAATATAATTAATAAACTTTTTAAATGCGATTAGTTTGAAACTATTTAAAACAGTTGATAACAAGAATTAATAAATTAATAAATTGATAAATAAATAATAAATGAATTATTTCACAATGATTTGTGATACGTATTATTTTTTAATTTCATTAATTTATTTTATTAGCAAGGAGCAATTATTCATAGTAAATATTTTTGCAATTCTCAGTATCACAAGCAGTCTCTTAATTTGATATCAATTTCACTCGTTCGGGAAAGATTAAATAGCAAATGTATATATTATTTGAGGAATTCGCATAGTATTAAGGCAGAATTTCATGCATAGCGTCTGACATGCTGTTTTATTTCTAAATTTTAAGGATTAATCTTCAAAAATAAATTATATCGTCTTATGTTATAATACTAACTGTTGGTTTTATTATGTGTCAGTAACTGGGCCAAGTCTATCATCACTAACTTTCCTTTCCCTTTGAAATCTTCTGAAGCTTTATGAAAATATTAAAAATGCGACTAAGTTATACGTTTGCTCATTCAAAAAAATCCTACAGCTCTGCTCAGGATACTAAGGATAACAGTTAATTTTTGTGTTCATTCGTGACGCATTTCATACTGTGGTCACCGGTGACCCCCCTGAAAGGAACTGTTATTAAAAGCATTAAACATTTACTCGAATTTTGTGTTTCTAATAATCTTGGCTTCAGGGGTCACCGGTGACCCCCGTGACTGTACGAACAAACTCAGTGCAGGTCACCGGTGACCCCCTTGGCATTCAACGTGTTAAATTGAATCAGCAGCCTCATCAAAAAGAAAAATTGGATGTATATTTGATAGACGACTTTGATTTGTCAACTTATATGGCGGAGGGCTATCAAGGATACAGATGGTAATGGTGCGATGGCTGGACCTGTTCTGACTCATGCTATCTTCTACACCTTATTTAGAAACGAATGATAAAAATATAAAATAATCATATAGTTACTGTACTGCCTTATGGATACAATTTCAAAATCAAAACGTATAATTGAGTAGACCCGCATAATAATGTGAAATACTTTTGCAACCGACGTCTATAGATATCAATTTAATCATTAAAATTTCGATCACGTTCAAACATGTAGTAACAGAAACCCATCAGCAAATGTACAAACATAAAAACTGTTTATGTATCAAATGTACCCACATAAAAATTATATTCAAATTTGTATGTAATCGAACTCTATCGCCTGTTCTCTACTAATCACTTGTACATTCAAACTTTGCGTAGGTATTTCACTTATAAACCCATTAGGTACTGTTTTATTGATATATGCAACCTGCCGTGGATACAAGGGTTGTTTTCCAAATTAACCACCTATTCTTCTGTAAGCTCATAATACACAAAAATAAATATTCGTGATGATGAAAAAATCAAAAGCAAAACAAAATTTTCTCACCACTACGACGGTAACCATTTCCTCACCCTAACAACTTTACGGTATATCATATCTCCCTCCGGCAATAAATTTTCCTAAATTACCGACAAAAAAATATATTAAACGTGACATTGAAATTTAATTTTGAATTACCCATAAGTAATTTAAATCAATTGTTATTGTAAATGTATTTTTGTGTATGTATGTATGTACATATGTATAAAATATTTATTATTTATTTCTAAACGAATCGAATCGCAAATGAGCCGGAGTAAAGACAATTGGGCACCGGCTACAATATTTTCAATTCTAAATATCAACAAATTCACCGGGAATAATTTTTATTCTGTTCGGCAAAATATCGTGCGTCACTACTTAACAATTTTTGACAATATTATGTGGTACGAACAAAATGGGCGATCGATAATTTTGAATTATTATAAATTAACAAAATGGCGTCCATATAAGAATGAATGAATGATTTATTAAATTGTTGTTATATATTTTTAAAATTAAATTTTAAATTAGTAAATTTAGAAAAGGACTCATAATACTAAAATAAACAAAAGGAAAATTCACACACATTTTCCATTCATATATTGCGATAAAACTACGGGACATGCGCCGCCGTACGATTATTGATTTTTCCGAACATTTTTGCATTAAAAACAAAAAACCGATATTTAGACCAACAAAATATAAAAAATCATTTGACGTCTCTCTTTGACTATTGAGGCACTGCAGCCTGTTTAGTATATTATTTTATTTCGTTAAATAATCCTAGACCGCAATTGTTTTTGGATTACCTACACCTATAATAATAAAAATTAATTACGGTAAAGAAAGTTTCAATCATTAATTAATTTATTTAAAGCGCGTTTCAAATTAATTGGTGTGAAATATTAAAATTTGAAAAAAAAAAAAAAACAAAAAATTGTTGTTGTTATTTGCATTGGACCAAAGGATATTTTACCCATATAGTGGCAAAAAAAAATAACTTGCCTTGCAAAGTGTGATAAGTGAAAAAAAATATTATTTAGTGATTTTGTGCGTAAAAATTTTCAATTATAATCAATTGAAGTGGATAATAAAGAATTATTTACATTTGAAACTAAAAAAAATCAACTGTATTTGAGTGCGGGACGTAATATAAATAAAATGGGCGATCATAGCCCAGATATGAGTATGACAGCATTGGAAACTGGTAAATTTGACCTTGAACTATAATTTTATTAAACTTTGTTTTAAATATTAAACATAAAATTGTAATTCTCTGAGGCCAAATTTTCGACTAAAACGGGCCTAGTGCATAAAAAGGATATTTGGTCTACCGTACATATTTATATTGTTTTTGTTATTAAAATACAAAATGGCGATACCGATTTTGCACACGAAAATAAACAAAAAAAACCATATGAGTCCTATTTAGGGATACGGTATTATTGTATTAGGCAACTATAAAAAATTTATTACTCAATAACCACTAAATTTTTTTATAGGTAGTGTAATAACACATTTTCGTAATAAAGGATAACATAGTCTTGCTTTCTAATAACGCCAGACCGTCCCTCCCGAGGAACTCGAAAATATTATATTGCTCATAAAAATTAGTTGTTGTTGAACACAAAAATCTTACGATTTTCCAGCGCCAGTGTTATGGGCACTGATTAATAGATGTAGTTGGTTTGGTATACATGGAATAAAACAAAATAACTTATGTTTTATTTTATCGATTTGATTTCTTTATTTTATTTTGAAGTATTTATTTATGACTCATAGTCATGAATATAGTTTGTTCCTTTATTATACATTTGGATTGTTATTTTCAATTCCACACAATTTATGTTGAAGATTGCATGATAGAAATAATTAACACATAAAGTGCATTATACTTTGATAATAGAAATATAATTGGTACCTAAGTTTCTATATAAAAGAATCAATATGTATTGCTATTTTATATGTTACGAAATTGTTATATTGAACGATTTATAGGATATTGTAATGCCTTAATATGTTTTGTATTGACTATATAACAGACGTTTAAACATTTGTTTAGTTAGGGCCAAAAAATGTGTTTTTTTCTCAGTTTTGATTGGTGGAACTTTATCTAAAATTTCTTGTAAACTGGATAACCACAAATCAAGTGAAGTCACAAATATTTGTCAAATCATTTGGGTTGTCAAATAATCATGAAAATTTAAAGTTTAAAAACCTGTTTCCTAAAAATGTCTGCGTCTCTTTGTTTGTATGCCTTTTATAGGATAAATAGATTAACTGATCAAGATGAAATTTTATATTTATGTTTATTTACCAGAGATTTTTGCACCACCATATATCAACTAAAAGATGCAATTAAGTTATTTTTTGACATAATATAAGTCTCAGAATTAGGGTGGACAGATACAATACACACGTACTCTAATACAAGTATATGTGGTCTATTTTCTTTTATATATAAAAGAAAAGTTTTGGCCGACTATTTGATGATGCAGTGCAAGCCACATGCAGTGGTCTCCGTTGTTTTGAGCCTGAAACGAAAATGTTTAGCATTAAATGCAAAATGATCTGAAAGAATTGATAACAATTTTTATTTAATATTAGAGGTTTTATGGACTTTGAAAAAATTTAACTCTCTAAAATGCACAAAAATTTGCACTCGTGACCCATCTTAGAAGAACGTGATCTTGCTTAACTATTTATTTCTAAATCTCATTGCCATGGCCTACTTAGATAAATATAAATGAGATTTATTCAATTATTTTTTGTTACTCTCGCCAATTTTACTCTAAAATAAATCAATTAATTTATATAACAAATTATGTTCCATTATTTCTAATACTAGCTGTTTCGGGAGCGGCTAAGCTGCCCGTCAAAATAAAAGTACTCTTGGAAAAAAATAATAATAGTGAATAGTGGAGAGTAGATAGTTTTAATTTTGTGGTCGGTGATTGTGGTTAGGTGAGTGGGTGCTGGGTAGGTGGGTGGTAGGTTAGTGATAAGTAAGTGTAAAGTCATAAAGCCATCATCGCACCAATTTAAAACTTGCAGACGAAAACTGAAAATTCTCATAATAGAAAACGTTCAGCAAGCATAGTACACAGCAAGACAATGAATGAAGTGAATGGGTTTGAAATAATCTGTCAAATACAAAAAGTTAAATACCTACTATTCGAAAAAATTTAAAATTAATTTTGAATAAATAAAGACAATATCTCCACGATTGCACTCTGATAAAATTTCAGCTGTTATAAAGTTTCAGTGCAGCTTATTAACAATCATTCGAGTGTCATTGCACATTCCTTTTTTTGGGTTTAAATTCCTCAGCAGCATTAAATTTGTCCAGGCTTCAGAAGTAAAACATGAAGTGGCATGCCTGCTGGCGTTTGATCATGGAGAAACTCTGCTAGATAATTTTGTACATCATTTGGATCCTCTGAGATCACCGAATCAGCACTGTAATAAGTTTCAGCTTGTCCATCATGTCGATGATCTTACGATTCATACTAAGAGTCAGTGGATTTTTCGGTGCAACAATGGCGAGTTTTGTCAACTCAAGCACAGATATTACAGAAATATTTGTGCCAAAAATACTTTTAACTAGATCTCCAGTTTCGAACATTTGCTGAGGAATTTGAACTGTGCAGTCATTGTTGATACCTTTGATATGAGGATGATGCGACAATTGAAGAAAGTTTCTTCACAGACTGCTCGATTTTATATGGCACTCGATGATGTCAGCTTGCGTTCCTCTCACAACAACTGGAAGTGTCGAAAGTCTCCACCAACAACGAAAACCTTTCCGCCGAAAGACATTTCGCAACCCATTATTTCATGCAATAGCTTGTCAATGCAGCAGAGACCGTGCTTTGTCAGCATTGAAATCTCATCGACAGTATAACAAGTGAAGCGCCTTGCAAAATGTTTGCTTCGGGTGATGCCAATTGCATCGCAGAGACAGAAGTGTCAATCAGCGGTACTGGTAATTTGAATCCGCTGTGAACTGTTCGACCACCCTTCAGCAAAGTTGCTGCGATTCCCGTTGTTGGAAATAGAAGCACAGTTTTTCCTTTTCCCCGGATGAAGGCCATCAGTGTTGCGTATAGGAACGTTTTGCCAGATCCTCCTGTGGCCCTATTCTGGTAATTCCCGGGGAATGGAAATTTTAAATTTTGTACCAGTTTTATTCCCTTTTCCCCAAAGTGTATTCTGGCTATTATGGCATTTTTGACGTTTATTTTTCCATAAGTATTTTATGAAAGAATTAACTGGGAATAGAATTGAATGGAAATTTATTGTATTTTATACTTGTAGCAATATTTTGACTGTAAATTTATACTGAAAACTGGTAATATTAATTGGAAATATCAATATGGAATTTTTACTTTAATAAACAAAATTAGTTTTTAGTAAAATTCGATTAAAATATCAACAAAAACCAATTAAACGTAGTAAACTATCTTTATCCTTTGTTTTCTTGTTTTATATTGCGATCGCGTGTCGACCGAAAATAATTAAATTATTTTCCCGTAAATGTATTCCCCAATCGCCAGAATTAACTTTTGGAAAACGGGGAATTGGGAAAAATGTCTGGGGAATAGCTGCTACAAAAATAAATTATTCCCTATGCCCGGGGAATTACCAGAATAGGGCCACTGGTCCATCAAGATAAAAACTTCGACTGGAGACATTTTCATTATCCACTGCAGCAGTTATTTTATGAAATGCATCCAACTGCTTTTCGTATAGTTGTTGAATTCGTGCTGCACACTCTTTAAAGGTTTTGTAAATAACACCATTGATTGTTCGCCAATAACAAATTCAGTGTTTTAATAAAGCAAACTTTTGGCAAACTCACAAACTCACGTCACCGACGCAGGCAGTCAGGTTAGGCTATTATTTATATAGATTCCAATTATTTCCAGAATATGTAGATATGTTTTCAAGTAACATGTAAATATACTTATCCTTCTAAGGAATAGGATGTTCTAAGAAGAAGGTCACAATCAAGAACTAATTGCCGAAAGATAAACACTGGGCCGCAAAATTAACTGGAATTAATGGGTTTATAGTTTAGGTAAATTTTGAGAGGTAAATTTACCTACACTTTAACTCATTTTTCTGATAGGCCATTAGTCCGTTCGGAATGTTATTTTTGGTTAGATTCTATCTTCTTACCGGGTGTTAATTATGATTTTTGGAACTAAATCTAAACACCCTGAGAAAATCCAAAACTGCTACTACAATACTTTTTGACTTTTTTAGTTATAGGACTTTCTTTTCTGAACTTCTTGTTTTTGAATAGTTTATAACTATTGATAAAAGTTATATAGGGTGTAAACAAAATTCTTCATAATTATTTTAATATCGAGTTGGTCTGCTTTATTTTTATAACCTCTTTCAGTCTTATAGGCATTGATTCTACTAACCTCTTGGTAACTTTCGGCGAAATTTTATCCCATTGTTTCATTATTGTTTCTTGCAAAGTTTTTTTGGTGGTTGTCTTGCATTTTCTAATTTGGCGTTCCGAATCCCATAAAAGTTCATAGGGGTTCAGGTGGGATTTGGGACGTTATTCAGAATCCATTCTTTCACAGCATGAACCGTATAGTTAGGATCGTTGTCTTCTCGGAAGATCCATGATGGTACGAGCCCCAAATGTTCCACGGATGGTTTCAAATTATCATTTAGAATACGTAGGTATTTCCAGCGATCCAAATTTCAATTTATAAAAACAATTTACCCACCACACTCGCCGACATTGAACCCCATACCACAACCGAACCATCATCATGTGTAATAGTTCGGATGATATGTTTTGGCTCCAACGTTGTCGCAGGTTTTTTCCAAATTGTACCTCTCCCATCGGCTTCGGAAATGTTAAATTTGCTTTCATCAGTAAAAACAACTATCTTCGAATAGTTGAAGTCTGTTTTTTTAATTTTTCTGCAAATTCAATTCTCTTCTTGGAATTAACATTCGAAATTAATGGCTTCTTGCGTGGCACAGGCCATGATCTTTTCCACTTCTGAAGCTAGTTTTGGAGCCCTTGTTTTTGGGTTTTCTCTCACCAAATCCAAAATCTATCGCTCGTCCCGATTGGAAAATGTTGCTTTTCGCCCTGTTCGCTGTCCGTTTTCAACCGATTGTGTTATGTTGAGTCTGGTTATTATTTGGACCACTGGAGAATGACTTCGGCCAACTAACTTTGCAATTTCGCGCACATAGTTTCCAGTAAGTTTCATATTAATTATTATTTGGCGTTCTTCGTTTGTAGTTCCCTTTCTAACACCAACCGAACGCCTCGCATTCGTTACATTTTAGTTTGTATATACGCCTGTATTCAATATGAAAGAGGTTATAAAAATAAAGGAGACCAACTCGATATTAAAATAATTATGAAACATAATTTATGTTAATGATTTAAAAAGAATCAAGGATCATACTATAAGTGTATGATCATTTTCGTTGTAAAAAATTCTTGTTTTTTTTTTTTTGATACCAAGCTCAAGCTGAGAGAGCATGTCAAAAATAAAAAAGAATGACTTAACATTAAGTTCAGAAAAATGTATTGGATAATAGGTAGAGGCTCTCAGCTTACACTTCACAACAATTAGCATTTTAAATAGGTTTAATTAATTATGGGAGTAACCATTGGGTTTCACCAAAACAAATCAGAATTGTTTAAGAAATGTAAAATTGGGAAAAATTTGAAAGATGAATTGCTATAGATGAGCACAGTCTCAATTGTAATTAATAAAGGGAAAAACTGTACTGGTGATAAATCTTAAGGCACCCAGTCCTATGTCAAACACGTTTATATAGTGAGCCGCGTGCTACAAGACAAAGATCCGCTTCAACCTCCCCTATAGCTTATAGAGAACTGACGCTTTTCTTGTATTGGTGTTGCGGCGCCAATAGCTCGCTTTCACGAGTAGGGTTATTGAATATGAGCAGAGTTTCCTCTGCATCGACCCACTACACCGCCTGATTCATTTAGAGTTGTTCAGGGAGCACCGTGAGGAGCTATGAATCTAGGACTTTGCTCTTTGTCCCAACATCGTCTCTCTTAATGAAGCTCTGCTACAATTACAGCCAACAGCTCATCAAATTGGCCAATGCGCGGAAAATTGTATGTATTTCGGGAGATTCGCAGTACGAGAAAGTGAAACAGTTTTAATATTTGAAATCTTAAAGTCTTGCAACATTTTGCGTCAAACAAAAGTTAACATTTACAAAGCACTGATTGGTTCGCACATTAACACCTAAAGTTGATGTGTCACGAACGCAATAAAAGAAAGCGATGACTAAATAGGTCTACAGACAATGAATCGTGAGATACGAAATTATCTTTTATCTTTTATTTTTGGCTTGGCATATAAATTTGACAGGTCAGTATTTTAAACGTCAATTTCCTTTACAAGTGAATTCAATATAAAGTGATATATTTTCTAAAGTGTTATTTAAATTTTAATAAAATAATAACGAAAATGTGTACGATTGGATCAAGTGACTCAAGTGACATTTAAAGAAATTCGCCCAAAAATTGAGAATTAACGTAATTGAAAAATATATCGAGCCGGTAAGGCTATTAAAACTTGAGTTTTTTAAAAACAAAACACAGATGTCAAAAAAAACCCGAAAAAACCCAAAACAAGTTAAAAATATACCGATTTATTAGGTGCGCTCGGTTTGTAACTCAAAAAAACCCGGATATTTTTTATCCCCTTGTACATGAGTGAACACTAGGATTATTACAGCTATTGTGATTGAGTTTTGTAAAAATATACCAAAATGTGTAAAATTTATGAAACTTATTATATTTTAATTAATATTAAGAGATATTTAAAGCAGTCATTTAATACAATATCAAAAGGATACAAATTTGAAAAAGCCAATTTATCTTGTAACAACGTTAAATGATCCACGAAACATTATTGCTCTTCAATCTGTTATTTTTACAGTTTTCGAGAGCTCAGTTAAAATCAGAGTCACAAATTTCTTAGACCGACTTCTAACTTCAAATGCACACGGATTTTATCAAATACTTAAAACCGGAGCGGGTTTGTTGAATATGTGTAAGAAAAATTTACAAATTTACAGGTTTTTTGATATGATGGACCACCCACTTTTATAACGATTTTATCAAATGTTGAATGCAAAGGCGTATCGAATATGTTTGTACCTCAATGTCCTGGATTGGATATTGTGGTGTTTTTAAAAGATTTGTTTTATTAGAAAGTTCCCATGTTCAAAAATACCAATTCGTGCTTTATAAGACGGCTCCCAATCTAAAACTTTTTGCTGCAGATCAGCAATTTTTACCCTAAATGTATTCCGGTTAGTCATTCTACATCATATACCAACAAAATTATCTTATGTATAAAATAATTTTATTTATGCATAAAATCCTACATCACTAAAAATGGGAAA
This sequence comes from Nephrotoma appendiculata, assembly GCA_947310385.1. Classification (NCBI taxonomy): domain Eukaryota; kingdom Metazoa; phylum Arthropoda; class Insecta; order Diptera; family Tipulidae; genus Nephrotoma; species Nephrotoma appendiculata. The sequence goes on from OX371223.1 coordinate 379,451,760, forward strand.
ACTGTTGAATATTCCTTTTCTATTTGGTCTCAACATCAGTTTTATTCGTATTTATTCTGTTCCGTATACATTCTCAAAATGCTGATATGAAATTTGAAAGCATTGCGTGTGATTTACATTTGGAGACACAGCCTTTAGTTATAAGAAACTAGACGAAATCCTAAAGTTAATATTATAGTTTGTTCGGTTATACCATTTGGAAATTATATCTTATTGATTTATAATAAAAGTAGATTTAAAGATATGTCAAGATGTCTTATATAATGTTGATGGAAGTTTAGACATTAATGTAGGATTTTTCTTTTTCAGAAATATATGTTCGATTGACCTTGAATATTTGTGTGTAGGTTCTGCAGCCATTCATTGGTTTACAGTTCATAACATATTTAAAATGTTCGATAACCTCCACAAAATAAAACATACATTAATTGGATAACGCAACACGAAACATAAAAAGTAGTTAAAGTTCATATTTTTTGGTCGAGTGTATTCTGTATAACAACAAATACAATTATAGCCGTACAGGCAGAATATCATCCAGAGGCTCCTTTTATGTAGGAGTACCTATACGTGCGACGAAGATAAGAAAATTTGTCAGTTAAATTCGTGATGTATAGTATACGTATACCATTGGGAAATGTATAATATTTTTCGTATTGAGAGGTTTCCACATAAAGGTTATAAAAATTGAGTTGTTTTGTAGAGTGTTATTGTTGTCTTTTGGGTTTTTGGTTCGCCAAAATCGAATAAAGTCGAGGAAATAAATTAAATGACAACGAAATTATGCTTTAAATGTGAGATTTGTTTATTTAATTGTTTTAAAATTTGAAAATGCGCATTCAGATAACAACAACTCTAACGCCGTTTAAATCAATGACACCTTAAAACAAAATTGATCGGCATCAATATGAAATAAGCCTCACTAGTCTCATCATGGCTAAATCATAAGAGAACTGATGACGCAGCATTTATAGGCCAGAGAGGCAGATAGGCTCTGCGGAATTGTTATGAACTTAAATTGGTGTTCGTAAAATGCGGAATCAGTGTGCTATTTAGGTGACGACTGACGGATATCGCAAAATGGGAATATTTTAAAAGTTTTTTTATGAATGCTTATTGAAGTTTCTGTAAACAATATTTGATATTGTTTTTATTAATAATTAGGTTGAATATTAACACGTTTTTTATATTACAAAACAAAATGAATAATTTAGTTATTTTTGTAGAATTGACCTTTCTTACATGTTTCATAACAGGAATGTCCTTCACAGATCGAATTATACGAATTCGTATTTTATGGCTCTCTTTTGGAATAGAGAATTGGGAAAATATTTTCATATAATTATTAGTTGCTTTTCAATCGACCACCGCAAGTACTTGTAAGTGTGAAAAATGTGTATTGGCTAAAGTGTCGATTGGAAAGCACAACAAATTACAAACGTAAAAAAACATAACCTGCAAATGTGTAGTTTATTTGTGATAACTTTTTAATACAAAAAAAATATCTATTCAGGTATTTTATTTGACGCTTCACATACGGCATTCAATTATATTTTTGACAGAAAAATACTACACACAATCACCTAGCGGACAAATTTATCGTAAGTGCATTCAACTACTCATAATTGCGGTCTTATGCTGGTATTCCACAATGAAACATTTTTTTTCAGTAAAATTAATACGAGTTAAAAATATAAATCCTTTAATTGTTAGAAAGAAACAAAAAAAAAATTCAGTAAAATTTACTGGGGAAAATATTGCCATAAAAAGTATGAAACTCAATACTTTTTATGGGAACATTTATTTTCTTTGTCACTCTAACGTAATTTTAATATGTATGTATACACTCCTTTTTTGGTTTCTCAGTATTTTTTACTGAAAAAAATTGTTTCACTGTGGAATACATGCATACTTTGAGAAATTTACAACAACAATCCCATATATGTAATTCCAATTTGGAATTGTTTCAAACCAACTTTTTTGCTGGTATAGAATAATTCTATTCTACCTGTAGTTTTAATCTTGACCACCAGTGGGTCGATTCTGTCTTTCCCTGGGAATTAGGAATTGGGAATTGGGAAAAAATTAATCTTTGTAGCACTTTTTCCCAATTTTTTCCCCCAATTTTATAAAAGTGTATTCTGGCAGTGCTGGGAATAAATTTTTGAGGAAAAAAAATTTAGTATAAGTGTCGGTCACCCACGGTATTTTAAAGTTGTCAAAAATTAATAAAGACATTGTCAATAATTTTTTTTGTTATAAATATGAGTAATTTCATAATTTGGAAGGGGGACATGTCAGATCCGTTTGATATAATAGAAAGTGAGTTTGAAGGATTGTACAACAGACTCACACAAGAATAAGTGTTTATGTTATACAACGAAACAGAAAACTTTATGGAGCAAACTAATATTTCAAAATAAAAATTTAGTTTTAAAGCTAAAACGTTTTTTAGCGTAATTTTTATTTAATTATAAAATAAAATTATGATTATTAATTTCTAAATACAATAACCGATGTTATCGGGGAAAAATTCAAAATTGAAATAGAAACAGTTGAATTTTTTTTATCCCGTAAACGACTAAATGCGTACGCAAATATTAGTAATAAAAATCTGTTTTAAAACATGTTTAATTGTTTTGATTTTTATTATTTGGCTGCCACATTACATTAAATTACTCGTCATATTATCCGTTACATTATCCATCGTTGTTGTTGTTGTATTTTCTATAACATAAATTACCAATGTATTTGAAGAAATCAGCCACAACAATTTTTTTAATAATTATCTTTCTATGTGTTTTCTAAATGATTATGTAAAGTAAAATGCATTCTAATTCGTTGTTTTATTTATTTTATTAGATACAACGTTATAAATACAACGTATGCCATAGATCAATTTAAATAATCTTTCCCCGTAGTATTTCATAATTCCCAAGAAAAAAAATTGGGAAAAATATTTTTAAAAACTGCAATAATTAGGAAAAAATTATTCCCAAAAAAATATTTTCCTTGCCGCCAGAATACACTTTTAAGGAAATAATTCCTAGCTGCAACAATACTGTCAATTCTTTTCATTTCCTAATTCCCAGGGAAAGACAGAATCGACCCACAGTGGCCCTATTCTGTCTTTCCCTGGGAATAGGGAATTGGGAAAAATATTTTCATAGCATTTTCGTCTAAATTGTATTTTTCTAGCCTACTGAAGGAACATGTTTGGTGTTAATATTTTTGAAACAAAGTGAAATGGGAAAATATTTCTCCCAATAAAAATGTTGTGGAACAAAATTTTCCCAATTCACTTTGTTTTGAAAATTTTTGCACTAAACTTTTTCTTTCAGTAGGCCAAAAAAATATAATTTAGACAAAAATGCTATGAAAATATTTTTCCCAATTCCCTATTCCCAAGGAAAGACAGAATAGGGCCACAGTGACCCTATTCTGGTAGTTCCCCGAGCATAGGGAATGATTTGTTTTTGTAGCAGCTATTTCCCAGACATTTTCCCCAATGCCCCGTTTACCAAAAGTTAATTCTGGCAATTGGGAAATAAATTTACGGGAAAATAATTTAATTATTCGCAGTCGACACGCGATCTCAATAAAACTAGAAAACAAATTAAAAAAAATAGTTTACTACGTTCACTTAGTTTTTATTCATATTTTAATTGAATTTAACTTAAAAAATAATTTTTGGTTATTAAAAGTTAAAAATTGGATATTGATATTTACAATTAATATTAGCAGTTTTCAGTATAAATTTACAACCTTTTTTAAAAAAGTAAATGCAATAAATTTCTGTTAAATTCTATTCCCAGTTAATTCTTTTCGAAAATAGGTATGGAATAATAAACGTCAAAACTGCTATAATGGGGAAAAATTTGTTTGGGAAAAAAATAATTGTTTTCCCAAACAAATTTTTCCCTTAAAACCAGAATATACTTTTGGGGAAAAAGGAATAAGACTGCTGCAAAATCTAAAATTTCCATTCCTCGGGAATTACCAGAATAGGGCTACGGGCAGTTTTATTGAATACTTTTATTTTTAAATGTTGGCAATAAAAATATAAAAGTGATTTATGTTATTTTGACATCGCATTTTTCTAAACAAGACGAGAAATTAGTTATGATTTGTAATAATATTCAATAATGTTCTAGGTTCTAGCGCATTACTATTTAATTGAATATATTTAGTTGCATTTTTACGTTGTTTGGTCTGTTGTATGGTTTTTGCCTCCGATAAATTAACTTCTCGGAGCTGCTCTACCTATTTTTGATGAGTAGCTACAAGCAGTTACGATAAATTTGTCTGCTAGGTGATTGTGTGTAGTATTTTTCTGTCAAAAGTATAATTGAATGTCGCTTGTGAAGCGCTAATAAAATTCCGTTATAGATATTTTTTTATTAAAAAGTTATCACAAATAAACTACACATTTGTAGGTTATGTTTTGCTTTTGTCATTTTTTATGCTTTCCAATCGACACGTTAGCAATACACATTTTTCACACTTACAAGTACTTGCGGTGGTCGATTGGAAAGCAACTATTGTATTTTCCACCCCACTGGTCTAAATATTTTCGAAATGATGTTAAATGCGGGGAATTATTTTTCCCGTAAATCACATCGGTTGTAAACAAAAGAAGTTCGAACATATACTGCGCGTCATCTGAATAGGACCAGATATTTTTTTGTTTGATTTTGGTTTTCAGCAGGTTTCCTGCTGTTCCTGCAATTTAAAAATATATATAGGAAAGTATATATAGGATCGGTATAAATCGGGTCGCTACGCTCCCGTGAAATATCGCGTTTTGAAATATCGCGTTGTGTACCATATCGCGTTTTGTACCATTTCGCGTTTTGAAATATCGCATTTTGAAATATTGTGTTTTGTACCATACCTCGTTTTGTCATACCTCGTTTCGAAATATCGAGTTTTGAAATATCGCGTTTCGAGCGGATCCGCCTCGCAATATAGTCCAACATGGCGCAATATCATCCAGAAAGGTGCAACTTGTTTAAATTTGTCCTGATTGAAACTGTCCCGAACTCGAAATCGTTTCCTTCCAATTGTTATCAAAATCGTTTGAGCCGAGAAAAGTTAAAGAGACACACAGGCTCGACTAGAGGACCCGCGTAAACGAATTTTCTCGAAATCCGTACAAACTATACGCGATTCCTGGCACTCTACTAAAACCTTCGCTCCTCACGAACTTCTTTTAAAAAGTGAGCTCTGGTCCTACTGGAAGACCCCCTAAACAAATTTTCTCGAAATTGAGACTTTTCGCACTCGATTTCAGATTGCTCATACTAATGTATTGGATTAGATAGAGATAGACAGATAGTTTTTAATTTTTGAATTGTATTTTTCAGCTTCTGTTTTTCTAAGGCTGAAGCAAAAAGAATGGTCATAAACTCATAACATTTGTATAGAACTAAAGACAAAACCGCCATTGTAATGAGAATTGATTGGGTTACTTACCGTTCAAGATGGCTTCGTGTGCCAAATCCAAACAGTAAACTTTAAATTTAAATAATCGAAAAAATGTTTCGATCAAATTAGTGGAAACTTTTTCCGTAAATTATTATTTTTTAACTTTAAATTCTTCGTAACATTTCAATCAATTTTTCTAAGAAGACAAAATAATGAACTTAAAACTTAATTGTTTTTCATTACGGAGAAAATTTTCATTTTAAATAATTTTTCATTTTCTGTTATATGGTGGGTTTAGTACAAGTAGGTAATTCGGTTGATTACCTGACATGTTTTTGAGTATCCGTTCATTATTACCTGATTTTAATTACGTTTTACTTAATTGTTGAGTTGAATGCTACCATCAACCATCTATACCTATGTAATATTCCTGTTATCATGATACATCGCTATGTATTAAACAGATTAAAAAGCAGCATATTTGAGATTAAAGGAAAAATCAAATTTCTAAGATATGAAAATTTGGTTAGATTGTTATACAATCGCATAATTTCTCTGCTCTGTTAAAGCAACAAAAATTTAAAGCACGCCCACACTAGCATCTATTTACTGATTAGAAATGATAAAAAACATACATACTCGTATATGAAGAAAATCCTTCATTCTATTACTCATTTCATAAACGTACGGAAACATACATAAATATGTTGGAAAAATAAGAAAACTTTTAACATACACAAACAAACTCGTATCATTTTATGGTATATAGAAAACAATTGAATAAACAAAAACAAACACTTAGTTTAATGAGAGACCACCTGGGACAATCTTATTTTTATTGTGCATGGTGCTGCTGTTATGTATTTCCATACGTGCGACTGTCAATCTTGTTTTTTTTATAAATTTTGATATCGATTTGTGAGACGATTAGGTACAAACTTAATAAGACATCGATTAATTCTGGGCAAGTTCATAACATTGACTTTTTTATGTGTGCCTTTTAAATTATTCTAAATAAAAATATGCAAAGCCCACAAATGCTAAAAATGGGTATTCGTACACAAAGATCCATTTCACTTCGTAATTCTATCTAATACGCATACGTCAACATAATTTTTATTTAAATGTCAGATAAATCTGACAATGCGATCTGAAATCTTGCACGAAATCACATGACAATCAAACACATAACGTTTTTTGGGTGGTTTTATTTAATTTTAAAGATGATTACGGTTTGAGGCACTATACAAGGATATCACGTTTATAACGATAAAATATATAACATTAAAATTATTCAATTTACGTCGGTTTTTTATTTGTGGGTTATGCACATATTCCGTTTACGTCATGAGATGAATGTAAATTTAATAAAAATGAAAATGTGATTACCTACAACATAAAAAATTGGAAATCCATTGTAGTTTTCTAAAAGCAACAAACAAGTCACATATAAAGCTTGTTATGCGATTTGCTTGAATTCGATAATAGGTTTGAATTGTTTGGTTAATAATAGCACATTTTATATTGAACTGTCCCGCGAAAGTCCAGTTAAAATATACACAAATCGAATTTGCATTTGATTCTAATTCCAATTACGATGAACTCAATAATACTTTTTGCGTAAATTTTTAAAAAAATTGATAATAAATAGAGAGTATCCATATTTATTTCCGGTTATGGGCACATAAATAAAAAAAAGTTTTATAAAAAAATGTCTGGGAAGCTTGTTACAATCTCGCCTATTGGTTTGGTGGGCAATTATTCACCATGTGCGTGATTTTTTTGTCAGATTAGTGACATCTAGGTTTAAGAAGTAGCATTAAAGCAGTTTTATGAGAGTTTATTTGTGTAGCAGATTATTGTAGTGTAGTTTAGACCAGAACCTTCGAGAATAATTACCTCTGAATTAATCCAGACGAGCCTAGAATGTTCCATCGGTATATAACTACGGGAGAAATGAAAAAAATGAGTGAGTCATTTTGGGGATTCGGTACACGATTGATGGTGCCTTCACGGAACCGGATAACTTTGTATCCAACTCTAGGCAATCAAATATTTATACATATACAACTAAGGACCTGACTTAATATTGTGATAATCATTTCTATTGCAATAATTTTGATAGAGTTCTGAATGCAACCAAATTATTACACTAGCTATGCGTAATAATTTACATAACTGAAATAATTTTTGTATTATTTGTAAATGCGTCAGTTTTTGAATTACAAAATTATATTTGCTTAAGTTATGAATGTAACAAATTATTGCTTGTTCAACTAAATTAAGGACCTGTCCGAATACTGTAATAATTATTTCTATTGTAATAATTGTGACAGGATTCTGAATGCAACCAAATTATTACAACAGCGTAATACTTTTTGACGTAACTGAAATAATTTTTGTATTATTTCATTGTTGTTGTTGGAAATGCGCCATTTTTAGAATTACGAAATTATATTTGCTTAAGTTATGAATGTAACTAATTATGGTTTGTTCAACTAAATTATATAATTATTGAAATATTGGATCCAAAATAAGTTTCAGTTATCTTGTTTTCTGTATGCAATAACGATTATTACAATTTTTTAATAATTTCAAAAATACTTCAGTATTACGGACAGCAATGGAAATCTAACAAATTATGGTAGAGAATTATTTCAGTAATGTCAAAATTATTACAGAAAATTTCATTATTACAGTATTCGGACAGGTCCTAGGTTAGGTTAGGTTTCAGTGCCTGCCATCGCACATTTAGGCCAATTAAGGTCCATTGTGATACCACAGGATCCGACATCATAAACTCCCCTTAAACCCATTTAGTGCTATTTATATAGCGTAAAAGATTTCAGCTAGCGCAGGGCATGAACATAGGAAGTGAACAAGAGTCTCCTCCTCCTCCTCGTCCCTGCAGCTTCTACAGAAGTCATTTGCATCCAGACCCAGCATTCTCGTATGATCTCCGAAAAGGCAGTGTCCAGTAAGTACCCTTACGATTCTATCTAAATGGCGCTTCCTTAGTGTGATTAGAATTTTGGGACGCTTCAAGTTCAGCACAGGCCATACTTGCTCCGCTACCCTACCAATTGGACCAACTGGATACTGAAATGTTCACTCATCTCGTTAAGAGGTGTGTGACAATTCAACGCCACCCTTGATGCTAGGGAAACTTGTCCACATAGATAGTGATATCAGTCAACGATATCACATTATGCTTCAACCAGTTCATGACCGGTTCAATCGCTACAACTCCAGCCTGGTACACACTGCAGTAATCAGGTAGACGAAAAGATAAATTTACATTTAATTCCCCACAGAACACACCAACTCCCACTTTACCATCGAGCTTGGGCCATCAGTGAAGAAATTAACGGTCCCGGTCTTGATAAGGAGACCACTATTTCAATCCTCCCGAGAGGGGAGAATCACCTTGAAAAGCTTGTCGAAGCACCAACGGAGTGTTTTGTATAGTCAAAATTTACCAGTTCTCGCCTTACTGAATTAACTATAGTTGAGTGCCCTTTTTGCAGGCACTTCCAACCCAAAGTCGCTGATAGCCGGGTGGCCGTGTTAACCGCCATTTGCTGGCCGATAATATAAAATGGGAGAAGGTACAGCAAAACTTCTAGATCACTAGTGAGGGTCGTTTTCAGCGCCCCACTAATGAGCAACAAAGCTGCCCTTTGCACCTTCGCCATCATGTTCCTGTATGATACTTTCACCAGAGCTGGCCATCACACACTCACACCATACAGCAGTATGGGCCTTACAACTGCCGTGTAAAGCCAGTGCACCAGCTCTGGTTTCAAGCCCCATTTTTTTTCAATGGTATTTTAACAAGAGTAGAGTGCCACAGTGGCCTTCTTTACTCTTTTTATCGTGTTAAGTTTCCAACTGAGCTTACTGTTCAGAAGAATCTCTAGGAATCTCGCCTTATCAGTAAGAACCAGCATAGTACCATTCAGGATTGGTAAAACCATTGCCGAAATTTTATACCTCCTATTGAAAAGAACCAGTTCTGTTTTAGATGGGTTAATCCCCAATCTACATTTGCTGGTCCACCCTGCAGTTATTGATAATGCATTTTGCATCACATCCCTGATTGTACCCAGGTACTTTCCCGAGACAGCTATCGCCAGCTATTCCTTTCCCTCCAGTTCCAATAATAGTCCATTGATTACTACATTCCAGAGAAGGCGAGAAAGGACACCTCCATGGGGTGTTCTCCGAACAACCCGTCTTCTGACGGAGCTTCCTCCACCCCCGCTATGACCCTTCTGCTACCTACCAAATGAATAATTAGCCTGATTACTTGGTCTTCGATCTCAAAAGGCAGCAATCCTTCCATAATTGTTCCACCATCACGTTATTGAACGCGACCTCGATATCGAGAAATGCCACCAATGAGAATTCCTGAAAATCCAGTGGCTTCTCAATTCCCCGAACCAGAGTATGTAATGCCATATCCACAGACTTACCCTTATGGTACGCATGATGAAACTGAGTCCAGTTCCTGGGTACAATTTTTGAACGAATATAAACATCCAGCATCCTTTCCATTATTTTCAGCAGAAAAGATGAAAAAGATATTGGTCTAAAGTCCTTAAGGTTTCTGTGCGAGCTTCTTCCAACCTTCGGGATGAAGATCACCCTAGACTCCCTTCATTTCTTGAGGATATACCCCAGCTTCAGACACCCTTTGAGGATAACTTCCAGCCAGGGAAGCAAGACCTCCTAGTTCTTCTGAATTTCAGCTGGTACAATCTCATCCGAACCAGCTGACTTACAAGGCTTGAACACTTTAATAGCCCATTTTATTCTATGCGTATTCAGAATGTCCTCTTTACACAACAGTTTGACCCCGCAGTTATCCCTAGACCCACAACCATCCAAAGGCTCCGCAGTCGACACATCCTCACTTCCCGGGAAATGAGTTTCCATCAAGAGATCAAGAGTCTCTTCACTAGAAACCGTCCATTCGCCAGCCGGTTTTAACAGATAGCCTGTTTCATTCTTCTAGCGCTTCCATTCTATCACAGAAGAGCCCCCACAAATTTCTTTGCGCCTTCCTTAATTACCTTTTGTATACTCTGAGGCATTCCTTATAGAAATCCCAGTCTTGACTATCTGTAGATCTTTTCGCTCTATTATATTCAGAAAGCAAAAAGCAAAAATTGTAAACAAAAAATACAAAACAACAGAAAACATATCGCGCATCCTCTAAAACCTGTCAACACAAAAAAATAACGTTTTGAGATAAATGCATTTTAATTTTTTTTAATTGCTAACGCTGAGATGCTGAGATTATTCATTATTAAATTTATCAAATGAATATAATCTCAGATCTCTATGCAGCTTGAATTCCAGTCCACTATGATAGAGTTTATTGACTGCTTGGGCGACGTCCAGAAACATGCTGGAGCATACTTTTTTACATCCTAACGTTCTTTCAATAATGTTCGTGATTCTATGCACCTGTTCAATTGTGGAATGCTTTTCTTGCAATTAGTTATCGGTCCTCAATTATCGGTTTAACTCTTTTTAATAATTATTTTTCAAAGAGTTTTGACATAATTGGCAGCAATGAAATTTGCCTGTATGATTTTTTACCGTTTATCAGGTTTTGCGATCATGATTACTTCTGCTACTTTCCATTGCCACGGAACATATTTTAATCGAAAGCTTGCATTGAATATGTGTAATAGCTTACGAAATTCTTTATCTGGTAGAGCTTTAATTATTTGGCAAGTAATCAATTCATACTCTGAGGCTTTTTTAACATTCATGTTACAAACAGATCAGCCTTCCCTTTAGGACCTCTTGCATAGGTTCCATCCTCCTTTTTAAGTGGAGGCACTTGCATTTTGGATCTTTTGAGTCCCTTCGTCGCCATTGAATAATTAGAAATTTTTTCATCGGTTAGGCTAACTAGCGATCTGTTGATTGATGCATTTTTAACTTCTTTAAGAATAGATTTGAGACTGTTACCTAAATTGTTAAGAATTGTTTTGTTCTCCGGTGTTCTTGTTATTTGGAAGGTTTTACGAACCCGTCGTTTTTCTCTCTAACTTCCATTGGGTAGGATATGTTAAGCTTCTTATTTTGTATAATGGGGGTACCTGCCAAAGCAGCATAGTGCATTGTTTCATTGATTGGTCGATACCTGCGAAGATTGATTTTTTCTTCCATTACTTCACGAAAGAGATCCCAGTTTGTTTTTGAATTTGGTAATGTGGCTGTCATGATAACCGGGCAATGATCCGACTCTAAAAAATTACTGTCTTCAATGTGAATGTGGTTCTGGGATATACCTCTTGCTACATAAAAGTCTATTAGATCAGGTATTTTCGTTCCGTTACTGGGCCAGTATTTTGGGGAATCATCAGAGTAAAATTCACATTTTTTTTCAAGTTATGCCGTGGATGATAATATATCGCGGAAACAGTAAGCTGTCTGTGTTTAATTTGGATCCTTACAGTAGTGACTTGCATTGTTTCTTCTTCGATATTTGATTCTAAATGGTGTTTTATATTTTCTTTTATTAACAATGCCGAACCACCTCTTGCTCTTTCCGCTGGATGAATGGAGTGATATTATTTATAACCCTGTATTTTAACAAACGAAAATTTAACTAAATGGCTTTCAGATGTTAAGAAAATGTCGAGTTTTTCTGAACTTAAAAATATTTCTATTTCTGGAATATGTTGCATAATCCCATTTGCATTCCAGAATTTCCGGATGGGATGTATTTGCGGCGACCACCCATTTATGCTGTAAAGCTAATTTGGTTGTGCGCGTTCCGTTGTTGTTTAAAAATGATGTAAGGAGTCCGATCCGGATTTGAGCATTAAAATTTCCTAAATGATTTTGACATTTTACCCAGAATACTTTCAATATGGTCGTAGAATGCATCTTTCGATTGTTCGGGATTATCCTCAGTAGGAGAGTGAACGTTCGTGAACAAAATGTTAAAATAACACCCGTGAAACTTACGTAAACATATCCAATTAATGACAGGTATGAAATCAGTCACGAACTGACGATATCGGTTGTTTATTAGAAATGGAACCAATTCGAAATTCGTGTTTGCTATATAGTATTGCTACTTTGACTAGTTGTGCTTTTGTAGTGCTACGAGATCGAGCACATATAGCGATGACTGTTCGAAGAGCTGATGAAGGTTCTCCTTACGAATCAGGCTGAGTACATTCCATGTTCCAAGTTTTCCCTTAATTAGAATCCACGGTCATAGTTGAATATCCAAATTTATCCGATACTTATGTAGAGCTTTCGTAGCAATTTTTTTCACAAGTTGGGTTGCTAGCCCAACACAAACTCTTAAAGGAGCTAGCTCTCACACGTTTAGCCAACTCTTTTTATGGGGTAGTTACCGGTGGCCGCCACTAGGTTCGGTGTGAGCACTTGTTGTAGTTACATCAGGTCCAACGCAAAAACTAGTCTTGTGTTTATCCTTTCGCTTACATTATAACCTGCGACCACACAATAATGTATGTATGTAGGTATGTAGGTGTGTGAGTAAAGTTTCGACTTAATTTGATGTGTTTTGTAAATTGAGATGTTCCGCAAATCGGTACGATGGTGATGCGGTAATATTAATTAACTTGCATGATATCCTTATATTTTTGGGTAGAATGGTAATTGGAGAGGCTTCCGGTTTTCTAATTTTGTTGTAATATATCTGTTGTTTATAGACCGACTTTATTACAATCTACTACGAAATGATTTCTTGACCAGTATAAAGAAGTCGATGTCTTTATCACAAATTCTTTTCAATTTCATAAGACGAAGGAAAGGACACATTGCGTGCCTTTTGAGTAAAAATCTATCCCACTCGTAAAACAATATACATGTAAGGAATAAAATGCAAAAGAAATTTTTATCTTAAACATTTCGTTGTTTTATGCGTTCTGTTGAAATGGGCACAAAAGCTTACATAAACGGAAATCAATGCGAAAGTCGCAAAATCGGAAAATATTTATAAATGGAAAATATGCCCGTGGTGGGTGGTGCATTGATTTAATTTAAATAATATTTTATATACCTAATTATGTAATTAGCCTCCCAAATATTACAACAAACGATTTCAAATTATATATTGATGTTGATGTAGGTAGAATCCAATCTGTATTAAATTCTGTATTAAATTGATAGGTGGAAACTTGTTTTGTTTTCCCCTAATGGCGGTTTGTGTAATACATATGATCTGACAAATCCATTTTTATTAAATAACAATTAAAAACAACCGCTTCTGTAATATATTCATATATAAATTATTCAAAATGTCATTAGAAAAAAGCTCATACCATATACAAGATAATTTTACTCCTTCATTTTATACGCTGCTATTATTTCGTTACCATCAATAAGACGTTTTTCCTTCGGTTATAAGACCGTGGTGAACAACAAAACTTAATCAAATGTATAACGCTTGTGGAATATTAATGATTTTTCTGCTCTCGTATAGTTAATTTGTTTAGTGTAGAACATACATATTCCTTTATACGCTTTATATAAAGATAAAATGTGAAGGTGGAATAAATTTCTGAAAACAATAGAGCTGTTTTTGTATAAAGCCCAAAATATTTGTGTACCCGCATCAAGCCAAACATGAAATTTATGTTAACCTATTGTCTTTGTTATGCATAACAATGAGCATAGTTCTTAGTGAAAATTCGAATCAAACAATACCAATACGTTTAAAATTCACTATTTTGTACATAACTTTAATTAATTAATGAATCTTTTTTATATTTTCTAGTCGTACCAGCCGTATTAGGATTAACAGCGGCCGCCATTTTGGCCGTAACAGCTTGCTTCTGCATAAAACGAGTGAGATCACGAAATAAAAAAGCAAACGAAGCATCGTTCCCATTCCAACCAACAAGACGACCGACTGCAGTACGATCACCGAGTGGTGCACCACCCCACTATTTAAAAAAGTCACCATCGCCAACAGCGCCAAAACCGCCACCAGGCAATAACAATCATCATCATCATCATCATCCAACTAATAATACGAATGGCCATTTAAATAATACCCTTGGCAATGGTGGTGTAACGCCAATAACACCATCGGAATCACAACACCAACAGCAACAAAATCAACAGCAACAACATCAATCACCTCAAAATGTCCAACACATGACAAAATACATCGAAGAAAATGAAAAATCATTTTTAAACGAATCGAAATTATCACCGGAATTAGAAAGCCCCGGGGAGCAGAATGAGAACGACAATGAAAATGGAAAACTGGGTACATTGGTGTTTAAATTAAGATTTTTATCAGACCGAAGTGCATTAGTGGTATCAGTTGTGAGATGCCGCGGGTTACCTGGACGGGCACAAGCTGTTACTGGAAGTGACATACCATCGGGCGCTAATGGTAAAATACAAAATGCAACAGATCCCTACGTTAAATTACAATTACTACCTGAAAAACAGCATAAAGTTAAAACTCGGTAAGTAGCTTAATATAAAAATTGTATTAGTACTATTAAATAGTTATCACTTTAGTCTTATGTTTAATAATATAATTATTCACGTTGAATATTTTGTTTGTTCTGTGATACCATTTTCTCCATACTTCTGCGAAACATTTATCAGTTCTGACAGAGTTGGCAATTTTCTAGGACCTCCACTAATTTATTTACGGGAGGTTGCCAAGCACACATCGCATCAATTTTGAGAATTAGAAGCTCTCTTGGGTTCTTAAAAATTGGTCTAAATATCATTATTTTTTGTAGTGTGGAATACTGAATTTGTGAGAATCTAACTAGAATTGACCAAATTATATTGAACAAGAAAACCGTTAAAAAAACGATTTTCTGACATAAAGTGTTCAAGATCAATGAACTAGGTGCGTTTGGAAGTGTTTTTATTATTTTAATTCATGTTTTATTGAATTTTCCATTTAAATTATAATTTTATTTATACAGGGTGTCCCAAAAGTGGAAGGCCAAACGAAACAGGGTGATAGAGGAGATTTTTTCCAACAAAAAAAGCCAAATAAATTTTTTTCGATTTGTTGATGGTTAAAAAGTTATTTCACTTTTAGTGTTTTTTGGTGAAATCGTATACGTATACACTAAAAAATTAATTTAAAAAAAGCTAACAGTTCTTTTGTTTATCTTACTTTTTCAATATGATCTAGGAACGTGTGCCTCACAAATAAAATCATTTTTGTTAACTTTTATATCTTTAGTCAAATTAAAACCATGGTTTTGTGAAGCCATTTCGTTTCAAACAAAATTTTTACTGATATTTATGTAAATTCTAGGTGGGGAAAAAACTTTGTAACCATCAACAAATCGAAAAAAAAGTATTTGGCTTTTTTGTTGGAAAAGATCTCCCTTGATGAGATATATATCACCCTTGGGACACCCTGTATAAATGTATTTTAGTAACTGTTGTGATTGAAATAAGAAAATACGCATTTATAATATGTCGCCGTAGTAGTGGTGTGGTACGGTTTGCGTGTGTGGGAAGCGTAGATTGAGTTAGTGCAGTGCCTACTATAGTACTGGCCTGTGACAACATTCATTTTTTGCTGATGACGTCAATCTAAGTCGACAACTAGAGTCCAACATAATTAAGTAAAAAGAATACACCTTTCCTCCTTATTACGACGGCAATAAATTTCACAAAGTTAACAAAAAGCTAAAATATTATATAATAAATTAACAAATTATGAACATTTTAAGTGTAATTGATTTTTTTAATTCATAAATTGAATTTTTCCGATCCACGTTCAAGAAGTTAGTGAGAATTTAAAGAAATACGAATATTTAGATAACGTAATATGAAGTTTTAGTGTATACCATTACAAAATATTAATACAACCGTGAGAGAGCAGAGATGTCACACAATCAGCCGTTCCACACGGGTTTTAAATGAACTCTGCTTCACGCTTCAAAATATGTCGTAATAGATTTTTTATTGCTAATTTAAACCCTTATTTTATGTTTAGCAGCAAAAGTTTTTTGTATTGTTTTATTCTGCTCTCTCGAAAATAAAATTTAAACTAAAATCTACATCTCAAAAATGGCCTTAAATTATTTTTATTTCATTTCTGTTTTTGTTGAAGCTGCTTCACAGAAAAAAATTTTAAACCCGGTATCATAGGTAAACGGGGAATGAAACGAAGATAAAGCTGCTTATTTGACAACCCGTGGGGAATGGCTCTATGGGTCATTCCATTATATATTTTCAGCATCGCTTACGTTTTCATCTCACCGATTTCGATTTTTTTGCTTTTGTCTTATTGCTTGAACAAGAAAGACGGACACACGTATTTGTTTGCTAAGTTTTGTGACCTTACCCTAAATATTCAATAAACAATTTTAAGAAAGTACCATTATTTTAAGAGTTTTAGTGAAATGAATGCAGCCAAATGTTTTGACCTTTAGAGGGCGCAGCTATCAATCCATAAAAAATGATTGACCTACTGTTTGAAAAGTGAAGGTTGCACCTTTCTACTGACATATATATTTTGTAGTTTATAAAACCTAGTTTAGCCAGTTAACGCCTAGTTTAGCCACAGCGTATAAAATGAAAATCTAGTACTTTTTCTAACGAGTTTCATACTCTAGTAAAAAGAGGAAAAAAAATTCTAAATTTGGGCCTATGGGTAAATATATATTGATAGATAGTTGACCTTTCTTTAAAATGCGTAAACTTTTAGAACATAAAATGTTTATTTTGAACCTAACGTGATTTTAAACTTGAAATAATTTGATTTTTGACACTTTTACATAACAAATTAGTCACAGATGTACCATTAGATAAAAAATGACATAAGAAATTTATTCTGACCATTAGTGTTAAAGTGTTATTTGACAAAAAAAGCAAACACGTGTGTTTTTGTTAACTTTGTAACCTTCAGTGGTCCCGTGTAATACGGTTGGGAGGTTTGTCGGTTTTTCTTATTTTTAATAAAAACAATTTTGGAGGTTGCATTGAACTGGTGTATTTCAGTATTCTGTTGAGGGTGTCGTTGGGGGTGGTATCATTTTCGAGGGACCTTGGATGGTGTTGGGTCGTTTCATGAAAGAAACAGTTTCATGAAACTACCGTTGTTTTGGGAGTTTTGGTGAAATGAAGGTTGCCAAGTGTTTTGACCTGTAGAAGGTTCAGCTACCAATCCGTAGAGAAGTGTGATCCATCGTTCGAAAGGTGATGGTTTCACATTTTTGGATATTTACGTTGTGTGTGTGTGTACAAATTTTAGTTTGCTCGGTACAGTGTTTTTCTATAGTGAAAGTATTTCAAAAATCACGCTTTTCCAATTTGCACCGGATAGACTGGATTCTGTACCTATATAAAGCATATATCAATAGAAAGGTGGAACGGTAGGTCAAACTTTTTGTGGATTGGTAGCTGCGCCCTCTACAGGTTAAAATATTTGGCTGCATTCATTTCACTAGGGCTCTTAAAATGATGGTGCTTTCATGAAGTTGTTTGTTAAATAATTTAACACTATCTAGGGTCTTTCTAGGGTGATACCATTTTTACCGATGCCTTTAGTGGAGCCGGAAGTAGGCCAGTTCAATGTAGCCTCCGATAGGGAATTTGTTGAGAATGAGGAGGGCTGACCAATTTCCTGACCGTGTGGCGGGATGGCTGAGAGTCACAAGACTTAACAAGGGAATGTGTGTCTGATTTTTTGGTTCGAGGAACATGGTGAGGGCGGAAAAGTTGAGATCGGTGAGGTCGAATTCAAAAAGTCCAAAAATATGCTGAAATGTAGTGGAGTGACCCATATATACATATATGTATAATTAATTATATACATATATAAAATATAATAATAATTGTTTTTATTTATAATATGTGTAAATATTTCCAATGTTTGGCTGAACTATGCGAAGACATTTCAAAACGGTTTTTTTCTGACAATTTTTTACACATACATAAAAAATGAATGATGAGTCCGGACTCATGTGACTTGTCTGTGGATGTAAATGGTATTTTGAGACCAGAAACGCGGTTTCAAATGAGTCCTTGCGTGAATTTGCATGTGTGTATTGTAAATATACATATATTGAGAGGTTTTACTATTATTTATTATTAACTGCTTTTAATATTTATTTAATTAAATTAATTTTCTCTCTAATTATTAATAATGCACGGTGAAAATTTGTACTTCATTTCCAATTTCAAATAATAATAAAACAAAATTTTTTTTAGACTGGTTTAAAGGGGTGAGACCTCATATGTATTATGGCATGGTAAAGGGAAAATGGTTTTAACTTTTTCATTTTTGTTTGTAACGACAAGTAAATCCTTGATGTGATATCCCTCGGCCTTTTAATATTGATTAATTTTTAGATTGCTTACTGCTGGCACTATTTTCTTTAAAAGAATTTACCTGGCGTGTATCGATTTATTTTAGTTCTAAATCCTATTCAATGACTTGCTCATGCACCAATTATGTAAGAATCCTTCCATGTGGTCATATCTTCCTTTCGTGCCGTCACCTCATGTAAACCTTGATCTTTTTTAATTCATTGAGATGTGCAGAATTGTCTCAGTAATCTGTTTCTAATTTTTGGATACAAATTGAGCTGAATTGGAGTTCTAGTAAATTTCAGATTTGGAGAAGCTTAACTTGACTGAGTCATCTCTTATCGAGTTAAGGCCCGGTTTGGTTCAGCTATGGTGAACTGAACTACTTAGGAACTGAATAATTGTTTGGCTGATTATTTTAAAATTTATTTTGTAAGTAAATACAGAACTCCATCCAAGATTTATGTTGGAATCTCGATTCAGCAGCTCAACATACCAGATTCGAACTTCGAATTTACTTCTCTAAAATCTAGTATACCCACCCAATTCTGCATACCTGATTTGACAATAATTTTTTGGGATATGGCCAAGTTCCATTCAGAATGGTCGAATTGTTTGACCACCAAAAAGTCACGTTAAAATCCCAACACTTTTATTTTTATCGTTTGAATATTTTTTGCTACATCAACTGTTCGATGGGATAGAGCAATAAGGCACATAGGCAACTGCCAAACTTTTTCACTCATTTGGAGAAAGTTGACTCAAATAGAAGCTGGATCAGGTACCAAGTAATCGAACAGTTAAAAATTGAATGGACTATTTCACCTGCGCTGTAAACGCCAACAAGTATCCAGACTTCCGCAAGAAACTAATAAAAAACGATTAATATTCATCACCATATAGGCAACTTTTATTGCAACATAAATTATGTATTGTGATCTTTTAATCAAGATTAAAATTGTCTGACGCATAGCAATACATTTTCCGCGAGGTGGTCTAATTCTCTCTATAGTCTGTGGTGCTATTTTGACAACTTTTATTTTAAATGTTTTGATCAAAGTTCGGTCAGGTTGGCACTCCTTACAAATACCAAAATATTGGGTATATTCTTTTTTTAGCTTTAGTTGCCGGGTTACTCCCATGTTTTTGTTATATGAACTGAGTAGCCTGTTTAACATTTTTGATTTAGTTTTGTTTCAGTTCATCAAAAAACTTGGAAGTTTTTTCATTGCTATATTATTAAATTATTTAGTACAAGTTAATGTAAAAATAATAAATATTTTAATTAAAAAATATAAATAAATAATAATTAATATTTAATTAAATTAGTAGAGTAGTTTCATTCATAAAAGTTGAGACATAATAGTAAATCCCATAAATCTCTCTAAAATCAAATAATGGCAGAATATTTTTGTGTGTTGAGCGTTGGTCATGTATAGTAAATGCTATGGTATTGGTTTGTGGTCTCTATAAAAATTTTCTAAAGCAATCAATTTTAAACAATTTACATATTTAACACGAAACATTCAAAAATTGAATTGAGAAATAATTTTTCTAATTTCTGATTTGTGTCTGACATGTCAATGTCATAAATTTTGACACTTAACTATGAAACTGTATAGCCAAAATCTATCATAAATGTATCAATAAAATCGTTGTAGCTAATTAAATTTGTCATTTTCCGATTAGATTTATCCATGTCTCATATTACATAATAATTACTGTGGTGTTTGTTTGTCGTTCTGCTTCGACAAGAAACTTTTATTACCATTTCTGCTTTGCCAAAGTTTGATTATTCATACTCTTCTCAATAAGGAATTAATTTTCGTTTGTATTTAATTGCAAAGTATGTCAATATGATATTCGAAGCCATATAGAAGTAAATCACTCATCTTAAGGTCTCATTATGTCTCAGTAATTTCAAATTGGAATTTTGCTTAATGAGGTTTAATTTAAAAAGGTGAAAGGTTACTAATGAATTAAGGTCACGTGCAATTACACGCAACAAAGCAAAGGCACTTGTCTGGCTACTTATCACAAGAGGAATAATAAAAAGTTTTGTATTCTGAAACGTATTCCTTACATAAATCTCGTATATTGTGATCCCAACAACCAAACCCAATTTATTTAATTTTCATATTGAGTTGAGAAATATTTCTACATAACAATGTTGAATTTTTTGTACGTGATTTTATTACAAAACGGCTAGAACTATTCACAATGGCAATCATCAGATACCAGCACCATTCTATATTTGAAAATTATGGTTTTGTTATTATGTCGCCTACACACGCACCAAATACAAGTAACCCACTAAAAAATTGTTAAGTCCACGCATATAAGGAATTTCTTCAGCTAATTAATCGAGAAATAAGACCTTGATTTCAAGGCGTTTTGCTTATGAATTAAAATAAAGCAGGGGAAGCATTAACGCCATCCTGAGAATTGTATTTATAGTATTAACCTGATCTACCGAAAGGCACATACAATTTTGCTTTCGTAAAATCGGACATTCGTTAAATCGGATATTTTTTACAAAGGGTTTTTGAATATTAAATTTCTAGGAAATATCTACCAATAATTTCGGGTTTATTAAAATAAAACTAATAATTTAAAAGTAAATAATTAAAAATTATATTATTAGGTGGATGACTTAATTTTTACAGATTTTTCAGCAAATTTATTTTATATAAAAAAATAGACAACGAATTTAAACTTAGAAATATTGTTCATCGTTTTTATGACCATGCGCCATCCCTCAAGTAACATACAAATGCCATCGCGAAGGAAACTTGCAGGCTTCGACGCGATAAAATCTTCGACGAACTTACGCATATCATCCTTCGTTTTGAACTGTTTATAAGAACTTTTTATACTAAGACGTGCTGCATTGACTTGAAAAAATGGAAGTCGGATGGAGTCAAGTCTGGTAATAATGCCGCGTGTGGGAGAACTCCTCATCCCAAGTTCAAGAGGTTCTTCTGAGTCTCGCAAATAGTAATGGCCTTTTCTGACATTGTCTGAAAATTGAGTTTTATTTTTAATAAATTAGAAGTAAATAAAAATAATAATTTTTGTTATAGAAAATGGCCCGTTCTATACACTACTTCTTTTGAAGTATACTTCTTACTTCAAAATAAGTCGTAATAGATTTTTTATTGCTAATTTAAAAAATTATTTTATATTTAACCATAAACATTTTTTGGTATTATTTTATTCTGCTCTCTCGAAAATGGCCTTTAATTTTTTTTATTTCATTTCTATTTATGTTGAAGCTACCTCACCGAAAATTTTTTTGTTGAAAAATGAGTCGCGCTTTAAACCGGTTTTATAGGTAAACGGCGAAAGAGACGAAAAAGAAGTAACTTCGTTGAAGTAAAGTGTGGAATGGGCCAACAATTCTTAATTACAAAATACATTGGGGTATTTTTTACCCCATGCACAGATTATGTTTCACTGTATACTATATACAGAGAAAAGGTTAAAGGCAAGGATGTACGTCCTGTAAGTTTTACTTTATAACGTTTTATAATTCGGCGTATTCAGAAAAATGAATGACTTTAGGAATTGTTAATTAAAATTAAAATAATTAATTAGGTGTATACCTTATAATTGAGAAAAAACACAATTTACAAATTATATTGGCTAAATTCGCCTGAATGTCTTTCTACTTGTCAAAAATAGGGATTACAAACAACAGGTTTGTTTTCGAGGGAATGCGTGGGTTATTATAATGATACATTGAGGCGAGTTATATAAAAATATTTGTCATAAACCATTCTTATTATTTCCATTGCATCGGTTCAGCCAACTACATTGATGTCTACAGAAACAAATGGGAGTTTGCTATAATGGTCCATCTTAGCGACAGAGCAATATTTTTTTGCCCTTTAAAAAAATACCTTGACGGATTAGTCGGTGTATCAAAATTTGATCCCGTTACTGAACGCATGATCGTTCCACATTTGCCGTTCGTGCAGGTGCGTCACTTGAGGTGGACGGTATTATGAGTCAAGTGGACGAAGACCATAGCAAAAATGTAAATACCAAGCACAACCTTGCCGACAGGTCAGTATATCTAATCAAGTATGTGGACAATAAGACCATAAGGACGATTAAATTCACGTAAAGCAAAACTCCTAGGCAAGGAGAAATATTGTTGGAGGCTATGTATCGAATGCTGTGACAAAACGAAATAATTAAGACTGCCAAGGGAAAATTATAATGACTTCAGTCAACAACTTGATTCTTTGCGTATGTTGTTTCTGCATAAGTATCAGAAAGGTGGCGATAGCCAGAAGCGAAACAACAACACACTCGGTGTTTCTTCTGAGTATGCTCAGGAGATCTACAGCGCTCATTGAGATTATGTCATCGGTGAGATTTATTTTTCATATTTTGACATTTCTAGACACTTGTATTTTAGCACAACTTCCTTGCATCACCTTCAGCCTTAATTAATTTCTCAATTAATAATTTTAATACACACATTTGAATATCCTAGAACCTCGAGCATTGACAGTAAAACTAAATATTTAAAACAGCGAATTATTGCTTAGGTTATTTTATTTTGTATGGTACTTTACGTATTAAATGAAAATCCAAATATGTAAATATAATAAATATAATTTTTTATTCTTTATTACTTATATTACTTATAGTGTTGTCCGGAATACTCGTAATCCAGTGTATGACGAAGATTTCACATTCTATGGACTATCCATCGCCGAACTATCATCAATGTCATTGCATTTTGTTGTTTTAAGTTTTGATCGATATTCACGTGATGATGTGATTGGTGAGGTTGTATGCCCATTATCTGGTGTGGATTTGACCCAAATTGAAAATCAACAAGTTGCATTGAGTCGCGAGATTCAGCCAAGAAGTTTAAAAATTCGGGCCCAAGGACGAGGCGAATTATTAATATCATTATGCTGGCAGCCAGCAGCAGCACGTTTAACCGTTGTATTACTTAAAGCTAGAAATTTGCCCAGAATGGACGTTACAGGACTTGCTGATCCGTTAGTATACATTTTATATTATATAACTTTGGTTTTCTAAATTTCTTTTTTCTCTTGCAGATACGTAAAAATCTATCTTCTATTCAACGGCCAACGGATTGCTAAAAAGAAAACACATGTTAAAAAACGAACACTCAGCCCAGTATTCAATGAAAGTTTTGCATTTGATATACCAACAACAGAGGGCGCCGGCGCTTCTTTAGACGGTGTGTCATTGGAATTAATGTTGCTAGACTGGGATCGTGTTACTAAGAATGAAGTGATTGGACGCCTAGAATTGGGAGGACCTCGTTGCACAGGTACGGCACTGACACATTGGAATGAAGTATGTAATTCGCCAAGACGACAAATAGCCGAATGGCATAAATTAAATGAATAAATATTTTAATATAAAAACAGAACAGAATAAATAGGTTATTTATTTTATTTTTCTAACTATAAACATTTTTGATTTTTCAAATTAAAAATAATTTGCATTTTATACAGAGTTACTAAAAATTTATATTTTTAAATTATTTTTTTACATAAAAAACCCCAAAAAATATAAATTATATATGTATTATTAATTAGAATTCTTTACGTCATGTTAGATAAGGGACACAAAAATTTATGTCATAGGACAAATCAAACAACTTTTTTTATTATAAATGGCTTTTTCGATTTATTTTATGTGATATTTAAATAAAATTGGTGTTTTTCGTTTAATTTATATTAAGTTTATTAAAATATTGTAATATTATTAAATTTTTTAGTCTAATAAAAATTGTATATTTGTATATCTCTTAAAAAATATTCTTACAACAAATTAAATTATATAATATACATCCATTATTAATTAATCAGTTGGAATTAAATTCCACTCAATTAAATATAATTAATAATAATTATTATTTTAATAATTAATTATTAAAATAACTAGATTTAATGATACACATATTACATTAATTTAAATTATTAATATAATTTTACTTTTGGTTTGAATCTTTGATAACATTTTTTAGTTTGGTTTTAAAAGCTAATTTTGGATTTTAAATGGAATTGAATTACATAATAAGTTTGGCAAAAAATTTAATGTGTGAGACAAAAGACTGGATGTAAATTTCATGTATATTGTTTAAATAGGGAAATGATGAAACGCAAATTTTTTGTTTAATTTCAATTCGGTCAAAAGTGAAATTATATTATAAAGTAAACATAACATTGCATCAACGATATATTTTGTTGCATATCCACAGTCAATGTTTATGCCCCTATTATGATTCTTACCTCACCGTGTGACTCCATACAAATCTAGTCGCATTTGCATAGTAATTTTAGGTGAGGTAAGAATCGTAATAAGGACCTTAATAAAAAAAAATAATAATAAATCCAAAGTAAAAATAGTAATAAACAACTAAAATATTTATATAGTTAGTATAAATTATATTAATGATAAAAAAAATAAACAAAAGCTTTCAAATAATAATAAATTTAAACAAACATCTCAAATATAATAAAACAATTTATAGAGTACCAATAGTTTCATAAGGAAATGCAATACATTACAATACTTAATCAGAAATTAATTATAATACTCGTAATACTTGCTATAATTATGTAACAATAAAGCACCGTTATCACGTGATTGTATTACTTACCGTTTTGTTTTAAATTGTATATGAACCATAAACATGCGTACTCACTCATTAATTTATATTATTTGACTTCATTTTGATCAATTCATGCCATGTTAAATACCTAGGGACAAATTAATTGTCTTATGCAAGAGAAGTACACTAGGTTAAAATATATTACAAATGTCATTTTTATAGTAAATATGTATTACGTCATAATTTTGATTTATTCCATTATATTTGATACTAACGACATTTACCGTACAATTTAAAATTTAAATTATCAAGCATTTTTATTTCACACAGTAACAAATTGCAGACTGCTTCTGAATCGTTATTAACACCGCGTGCCCCTGCAATGTTTTCATATAGCATTTTGGGCTAGATAGCGGGATCATAAAATATTCGTTTAAATAAGAGCCATTGATTTAAAAAATAAATATTATGATTATTATATTTAAACAGAAAAAAGTTTAAAAGACTATTACGTATATAAAAGACAGATTAAGAAATTATTATACTCTTTGATGAAGGCATTAAAAAAATTTTAAAAATAAACAAGAAAATAATAAAAAAAAATAAATAATAACTGTGTTTAAGTCAATTCATTACTGGAATATATATTTATCTTAAAACCATTTATCTTTGTTGCAAATAAACCCAAAACTCAATTCCCCAGTTGGAAATTTGACAACATATGCATGTGAATATTTTTTTTTCGAAAGACTTACGTTTCTATTTCCTACCTTTTCCTAAATGTGTATGACAACGCAAAAAAATAGTTGTTTAACAGTTTTTGATGGTATTTTGACTAAATGACTAATTTATGACAAGTCCCATAATTATCAAATCAATCTCACTCAATGACAGTCCACGTTCGATGACAAGTGTGATATATGTCATCTACATTTATTCTATCATGGCAAAGTTTTAAGTGAAATACATTTGGGTGCAAAAAAATCGCACATTGCTCAATTTTCCACAAAATATCAATAAAAATATCCAATATTTGTTTATTTTTTTTAAATGCAGATTCAAAGTCTATTCCAATACCTATCCAGTGGTTTTTTGTACTTGTACCATGCCAAAAAAGTTAATTTTTTTCAAATGTATATATAGCAGGCTTTCGAATTGAATTCTAAATATAATTCAACAAGATCAATACAATAGCATGCCATGAAATATCTCGCCTGATATCTAGCCTGAACGATCCTCTATTGATTACGTCTTCAACCGGAGCAATGAAATGGATACCACATCAGAGGTAGCCGCACAAGTGGTTGAACTAATTTATGCGAGGCAGCACCAAAGTGAAGTGGCTCTACAACTTAATTTGAGCCGATTCTCCGTTCGTCGAGTGTGGCAGAGATATCAAGAAACTGGTGGCTTCAGACGGCAACAAGGATCTGGCCGACCTCGTGCTACAGCACAGCGTGATGACCACTTTCTTGTAACAACTTCGTTGCGAAATCGCCGTATGAATGCGGTTCAACTGGGACTGCGGCTCGAAAAAGTTCGGGAAGTCGGTCAGTCTATGAACAGTTAGAAGACGACTTCGAGAAGTTAATCTGACTGCACACAGACCAGCAAACGGGCCGAAATTAACCGCAGCCCACCAACGAGCCCATTGTAAGTTCGCTCGAGAGCATATCAATTGGAAAGAAGAAGAATGGAGAACAGTTTATTGTTAAAAATTTTCTGTTTATGCATGATAATGCGAGACCCATACGGCTGCAGTGAACAGCAATGTGCGATTTTTTGCACCCAAATGTATGTGTGACAAGTCTTCGATGTTTCCCATTCTGCCATAAATTTTTTAATATGGAGTAGGTAAACAATCTAGAGATATGCAAGAAAAAAAATCATTTCATGTTCTCTCGTTGCGACAACGCCACCAATTATTATTTTTTTGGTAATAGGTAAATGAACATTTTGTGATTGTTTTAATCTGAAAATTTTAACAGAAACCAATTTTTTATTTTTATGTTCGACCAAATAGTTTGTCCATTGGTCCACTAATATGCCGAAATGTGATTTCTAATATTTTTTATGAAAAATAAATTAGAAATGTCTTCATTCAAATAAAATATTTTTATTACATATGCCCTCCATAAATTTATCTCAGATATATCATATACGATTCATTTAAGATACATGTAGCATACAATTCGTCTATGACTTCTCATATATGACTCATCTCAAACAAGTTATAGACTATTCGCCTCAGACTAGTCACAATTGAAACATAGTCCGATGATGAGTCATTGGTGTGTCGCCAATAAATTTCCTGTTGGGTTCGTTGTTTCTTTCCTGGGTTGAAAATTTCATTGCAAAGCAAAATCCTTATAGTGAATTAATCGAAAGAAATAAAAAATCCCAAGTTTGAGCCTAAGGCAAAAAATTTAAACATCGAAGATGGGGGCTTGCAATTTTGCTTAATGCCTAAATAAAAAAAGCTTAAGCCTACTGATTTGTTTTAGGCTATAGTATCTTGTATTTATACAGGGCGTTTGGCAGGTGGACCGACAAAAATTTTGGCATATTGGGTGGGTCATTTGGAAGCTTTCATCCTGACGTTCTAAGTGTCACCACGGTAACTGAGATACGATATTTTTAATTTCTTTTAAATTACCCAAAGTCTCACCTTTAAATGGTCATAACTTTTTTGTTTGTAAGCGTAAAGACGCGAAATTACTTGTATTGTATTCTGCAATGTGATTTTATTGTAAATAAATCATATTTCAAATGAAAAAAAGTCTACTACTTAATTACTTGTTGTATAAAAAGTTGTTTAAATTAGATAAATAAATTAATAAAAGAATTATTTGCAGTCGTTCATGTATTTAATTAGTTTGACGGAACTCATTTTAAAATGTGTATATGACCAAATAAGTATTCTGCTTGGCAGAAAGAGATAGAAAATAAGTTACCTCGATAGCAGACTTATTTGAATAAGTCGGTATAACCCTTTTCCTGCCTGCCACCACAATTTTGTGTGTAACGCAAAAGAATCATGTCAAAAATTTATTTTTGTATATATTTTGAACCAACAAACACATTTGTGCATTCCACTTAATTCGTTTTCGTCCGAAAAATAACACAATCACTATAATAATAGTAAAATAATTAATATGTTATCAAAAATAAATAATTAATATGTTATATAATTTGTAAGTATATTATCAAATTATAATGTGTTTTTTTTCAAAAATAATTCCGATTTAACTAAGATTCGTTAAAATCCGAAAGACATTTCAACATTCTCTCTCTCTCTCTCTCTCTCTCTCTCTCTCTCTCTCTCTCTCTCTCTCTCTCTCTCTCTCTCTCTCACACACACACAACAGTCATTTTTTTACACACACATTTGTGTGGGCTAAACTTAAATTGAAGCAACAAAAAAATATTTCTCTGATAGAAAAATGCCCCATTTACATATACGAACAACCTTCTTCTTCTGCAAATTTTTGTAGGTAACAGAGCATACCCAATAGAATTCCTTATGACTTTTTACTTACAGAAAAGTATGAAAAAAAAACTAGACAAAAAAAAAAATCTCAAGTCATAAGGAATTCTATTGGGTATGCTCTGTAAATGAATGAAGGATCCGCTATATAAAAATCAAAGAATTTAAAATACTGCAGAAGGGGTGGCAATATTTTACCCATATAAAATTTACTATTTCATCTGTCACAAGCCAGAGCAGGATGGTTATATAAAAAATCCATATGGGTTACTCATATCTCGCTATAAGAACCCATCAAATCAGCTTTTGTTATTGTACGAAGTGACGTTTTAATTTTGCGCTGTAAAATTATAAATTATAAATTTTTAAAATTATTAATTAAAATACATCAAAACAATAAAAACTTTATCAAATAGTTATTTGGTTATGTAGTGGTGCATTATATGATAACAAAAATTACAGACTTTTGTGCAAAATGAAGTGTATCGTGAAAAAATGCCAAAATACGCCTAAAAAATACAAGAAGGAATATCTTACCATCAGTAAGTTTATCAAGTGTTTATATAAAATAAAATGTAAATTAAGTTAAGAAGCTAGTGATTTGTGCTAAATGTATCCTTAATTTAAGTTAATAAATCAGAAAAAATTAAGAAAACAATTTTGGTTGTTGTCGTGGGTTCTTATAGATTTTTTTGTTGTTGTAATCCCGTTGTTTTAGATGTTTTCTCTTTTACCCTCCGAATTTGTGACACTTGACAGTTGCTTACACTCATTCTGTACTTTTAACTTCTTTGATAAAAATATTCAATATGCCAGAAAGAAATAAACATATGTATATAGTAATGCCATAATTTTTTTATAGGACCATTCTTAATTTATTTTTAATGAATTCAAATGCGAAATTTACATTTTTATCTATGACATCTGTTTTTAGCTGTGTTGCTTTCAAAATATTACAACAACAATTGCATTGTATTCAAACCGATTGTTTTAGAATGTTAAGAAAAAAAAATTAGGATTAGGGGAAACAAAATCATTTTATGGTTATGGTGTTTACCGCAAGGCATTATTTTTTCTATTTTTTTTCGAAAAATTTATCTTGTAGTAAAATTTGGCATTTGTTATTTGATAGCAAAATACCGAATTTAATTTGTTCTATTTCATAAAATAAAATAAAAAATAAAATAAATATTTATAAAATGAAGCAACACAGAAAAATTAAAACGCATTAAAAAATTAAAGCCAAAAGTTGTTGCTTTCACATTTCTTACAGAGCTCTCACAATAGAAAAAAAAATTGCCTTTACCTTTTGCCTTAAACTTTTACCTTAAGAGTATCTCTCACAATGAGAAAAAAAATTTTTATTGAAACCAACTTCGTTTTATTAATCTGCATACTAATAATATTTTTAAAATTGTATTTTATATTATTAATTATAATGTTAAGATATATAAAACCGATAAATTAGAACTTATTTACATTTTAACCATGTTTTGGTTGGAAAATGACATCAAAAACCCTGATTTTGAAATTTAGCTAACTTCATTAGTCTTTTCTTAAGGCAAAAGTTTAGAGTTTGCTAACTTTTTCCTTAAGGTAAAAACGAAAAAATTTTTTTTTTGCAAGTTTTATTTTCAAACAAACTTGTAAGGCAAAAGTAAAAGTTTTTCTATTGTGAGAGCTCTGTTAGCTAAGCTAAGCGGATTTGCGAAAGCCAGGGTTAAGACAATGTTTTTTAAGTTATTGATAGATTTTAAAAAATACGTAAACTGAGTGTTAATTGCATTGTGTTGTTCAGGCAATATGTCACTATCTGCTACTTAAAGTGTCCATGTGTTTTACTTTGTTCTTGTTAAATGTTAATTGCTCCAGGTCACGAAAAGGGTGATAATGCTAGACGGCTGGAGTTTTCTAGATGTATGGGTTTTGTGGACAAATCAGTCTAGCTTCAATCGTGAGGGAATTGTGAATTTACACAATCTGCTTTATTGGGGCAATAAAGACCAAAATCCCAACAAGAAAAGGCTGGATTCTGACCGAAGGAAATTCAACGTTAATGTTTGGGCTGGTGTTATTGGTCGAAACCTTATCGGTCCATATTATGTGTGTTATTAATTCCAACATTTGTTTACCAATCTCTTATTAATAAAAAACAATGGACTGTATATTTTTATTTTTATTAATTTTTCACAAAAATCAAACACAACTTGATTCGATGAATAACTACGAACACAAAATACATTTCGTCATATCTTTTTTCAGATGACGCTTATGAAAGAGACAACTAGACAAAACAAAAAAAACTTTTTCTGTCTCTCTTCATAGATATAAAAAAAAATAAAACAATTCTTAACATACTCCCGCCATTGAAATAAATGTTATTATTTCAAACACAAGTTTCTTTTGCTTATTAAAAATAACCATAAAAAATTACTATATAATAAATATACACTTAAATGAATAGTAATAAGATTAAAAATTTAATTTTATACTGAAACAATTACTGTTTTTTCAAAAGTTAAAACATGACATCAGAAATTAAATAAAACTGCTCTAAATTTTAATTAATTTAATATAAATTCATATCCTTAAAATTCATGTAATTAATTTATCGTCGACGTGACAATTTATTGGTGGCATAAAATTTTTCAATCTAAGCAACGCGTAGAATTACTTAAAATGACAAATGAAAATTAATTTTCATTCCAATATGGGACCAGTCGTAAATTTTCCTTAAAGTTACATAAAACTAGTAAAATAAATGTTATAAATAAAATAAGATTAAATCAAATTCGTTACATGATTCAAGTTTCGATTTCTACCGGCAAAACACTTATTCTCGTAATAGCTCTCTTTATTTCAGAGTTTGCGGTCTTTACAGTAACTACACGAGCATATCCATCATCCCCAAGATGCACTTCTGTAACTCTACCCATATTCCATTTCATTGGAGGGATACCATCTTCATGTAATAAAACGAGGGAGCCTAGTTTAATATTATTTTTTGGATTCAACCACTTTTGTCGACCTTGCAATTCCGAAAGGTATTCTTTTGACCACCGGGTCCAGAATTGTTGCAGTAAATATTGCATGCGCTGGAACCGAGATAGTTTATTAAAACTTAAATGTTGCAGATTGGGATCTGGGATTGCATTAATAGGTTGGCCTATCAGAAAATGTCCTGGAGTCAAAGGAATCATATCTGTAGGATCATTTGACATTGGTATCAGCGGCCGCGAGTTAAGACATGCCTCAACTTGAGTTACTAAAGTTTCGTATTCTTCTAGCGTGTAGCATGATTGACCGATGACGCGTTTGAGATGGTGTTTTGCACTTTTAACAGCCGCCTCCCTAAGACCACCAAAATGAGGCGATCGAGCTGGAATAGTATGCCATTCTATACCTTCATTAGAACAAAATCTCAAAATTTCTTGTTGATGGATTTCAGAGGTAAACAATCGATGAAGCTCTCTCAATTCCGATCGCGCACCTATAAAATTCGTCGCATTATCTGAATGAATATGGGAACATTTACCACGGCGAGATACAAATCTGCGAAGTGCAGCGATGAACGACTGAGTTGAGAGATCTCCAACAATCTCCATGTGTACGGCCTTCGTAGCGAAGCAAATAAAAATCGAAATATATATCTTAGTGTTAATTTTTGATCGAAGTTTATGAGTTATATAAAATGGACCGCAAAAATCTATACAGATACAACTAAACGGTCTTGACGGATTAACTCGGTTAATCGAGAGTTGACCCATAATCTGATTAATAATTTGAGGTCGTGTTTTAACACATCGAACACAAGTCCGTACAACTTTACGACATAAATTTCTGCCTCCAATAATCCAAAAACGAAGTCTGGTATGGTATAGTAATGCCTGAGGACCTGCGTGAAATAACTCTGAATGTTGATGAGTTACTAAAAGTTTCGTGAAATAATGAGCTCCAGGTAATAGAATTTGATGTTTGTGGTCATATGAAATGTCAGCATGATCCAACCTACCTCCAACACGAAGAATTCCATTCTCATCCAGGAACGGACTTAACGCTTTTAATTTGCTATGTACTGATACAATTTTGGTTTTTTGAAGGTACTGTATTTCTTCACAGTATTCATGTGATTGAATGTATTTTATTATTTGTTTCAAGGCAACATCAATTTCAAAACATTGAAGTGGACCATTTTTTCTATTTTTCAGATTGGTCCTGCAGTTCTTAATAAATCGAATACACATGGCAGTTACTCGAAGTAATTTGTTATATGTTGAAAATTTATGAATCAAATTCCAATCAGACGTTGTACAGGTTAATACTATGTTTGTTTTTCGAAGCTCTAATGAATCCAGCATTATGTTAGTATTTGGAGAGACTGGCCAGTTTTCTTTATCCTCATACAAGAATTTTGGGCCAGTCCACCATAATGTACAATTGCTCAATTGTTCTGGCAAGATACCTCGAGACACTAGGTCTGCGGGATTCATTGCAGACGGCACATACCGCCATGAACTCATCGCTGATAAATCTTGGATTTGTGATACGCGGTTTGCAACAAATATTGTAAATTTCGACGGGGGTGATTTTATACGCGAGAGAGTGATCTCCGAATCTGACCACAAATAGATAGCATCGAAGGATGTATCAAAGATTTGTATCACTTTATCTGTTACTTGGGCAGCCAATAATGCTGCACAGAGCTCAAGTCGCGGAATCGTCTGTGTCTTCATTGGAGCTACTCGTGACTTAGCATATAATAATCGAACATACACCCTATGGGATTCATCAGTGACACGAACATAGAGAGCACAACCAAACCCCTTTTCTGAGGCGTCTCCAAACGCGTGTAGTTCTATAGATCGAACTAACGGAGAATTCACACACCTAGGAATAGTAATTGTCTGTAGTTTTAAAATTTGTTCCTTAAAACGGTTCCATAATATCATCATATTTACCGGAATCGTATCATCCCACGATAACTTTGGTGTTGCCCACAAAGATTGCATGAACAATTTTGCCACGAAAATCATTGGTGCACATAATCCCAACGGATCATAAAATTGTGCAATCTCAGACAATACTGAACGCTTGGTGTAATCCTGACCAAACTTGTACTTTGTAAACGAAATATCAAATGTATCACTGTGAGTATTCCATTGCATTCCAAGAACAGATACTAAACTATCTGATTGTTCGTTTTTTGATAGTAATTGATGACAATTAGCAGCAATTTTTCTTAACTCGAATCCTCCCAAATTAAGTAAGTTAATTAGATCAGATTTAAGACATTTTGCTTTTTCCATCGTCTGTGCTCCTGTTAGCACATAATCGACATAGAAATCTCTATTTAAAACAATGGCTGCTTCAGGGTAAGCTAAAGCTTCGTCGATTGCCAACTGTTTTAATGTGCGTGTTGCGAGGAAAGGCGCACTTGCAGTACCGTTAGTTACGGTACACAACCGATAGCACCTAATTTGCTCTGAAGAAGCGTTACGCCACCATATTCGATGTAGATCTCTTTGGTTCTCATGTATTCCGATCTGCCGATACATTTTTGCAGTATTCCCGGTAAATGCTACAGGGAATTTTCGAAAACGGAGAACTATACAAAAAAGGTCTTGTTGAATAGTGGGCCCGGTCATAAGGCACTCATTTAACGAGAGACCAGTTGAAGTTTTTGACGAGGCGTTAAAAACAACCCTAAGCTTAGTTGTAGTACTATTTTCTCTTATTACTGAGTGGTGCCAATGCCTTCTATAGTACTGGCCTGTGACAACATTCATTTTTTGCTGATGACGACAACGTAAGTCGACAACCAGATGTCAGCATAATTAAGTAAAAATAATACACTTTGCCTTCTTATTACGACGGCAATAAATTTCACAAACTTAACAAATAAAAATCTGAATTATTATACAATAAATTAATAAATTATGAACAATTTTAGTGTAATTGATTTTCTTAATTCATAAATTGAATTTTTTCGATCTACATTCAAGAAGTTAATGAGAATTTAAAGAAATGCTCCTATTTAGATAACGTAATACAAAGTTCTAGTGTATTCCCCTACAAAAATATAAATAAAACCGTGAGAGCAGAGAATATTATGTGATCATTTTGTTTCTATTTTGTCATTTCATTTTTGTATTTTATTGTCATTTTCATTTAGTGTCAAATAATTAGTCAAAGCCATGCGGTACGATGTATTTTTCTGTATTTTACATGATATCCGTACTTCTTTTCCTATTTTTATTGAATCTACGTACCAATTACAACAATTTTGAATTAGATGATATTACAAATCGACTTATGTTGGATAAAAATGACAAAAAAATGCCAAAATCTAAAATAAAAATGTACATGCATTACTAGAAAAATTAAAAAACGAATATCCTTCGGCTTCAACAGTTTGTTCGAAACTAAACAAATTAACAAAATTACAAAACAACTGGAGAGAGAAATAATATTTTTATTGTTTTGTAATTTTGTATGACGAAATTTATTTTGGTTTTATGAGAACGAGGCGGAGCCAAAAACTAGAAAAAACTGGAAAACGGAAATAAAAAATGAATAACCTTCTACTTCGATGTAATAATTGCAACTAAATATATTTTGTGATCTTATTTTCCTTTTTAAAGTTTATCTGCCATCTAGTTGAACCGTCGACTTAGCGTGTCGTCATCAGTTGGTGTAAGCGGCCAGTAGTTTAGAAGGCATTGGTGGTGCGGTACGTAATAAACCTTATTGTGTTGGTTATCAGAATATTCGATATCTTGCACTTCTTCCATGTGATTCAACTCGATATACTCCGACATGAATTTTGAGTATTCTACATACAACTCGGGATTCTTAGCTAACTTTTGTTCTAACGCTTTGTATTGTCTTAGAGTATTACAACTTGATTCACCCAGATGTGTTATGTTTGGTTTAACTGGTAGTGCTACACTGTATCTGCCTGACGTATCTCGAGAGACATTTTCTATATAATGAATTTCGCATAATTTCTCTTCAATTGAAGAATCATTTTTGTGAACGAATTCTTCGAGTTTCCAAAATCTTTCTATTTTAGAACTTAATTCATCGAAATTACATGTACAAGTATACGAAGATAAATTACCAGAATTTTGAATGACATTGTTAATATTTGCATTTTTATTAACTACCTTTCCGGATACAATATATCCAAATGCGGTTGATACAAAAGGTGGGAAGTTTTTTATAATTTCTACTTTATCGCCGATTATTATATCATGATATATTTCTGCTCCGAGTAGCAGGTCAATTTTATCTTTAATAAAAAACGATGGATCGGCTAATTCAATGCAAGTTGGGATAGAACCCGGTTTAAACTTAATTGACTCAGATGGCAAATGTGACGTAATTTTTGGAAGAACAAAAAACTGAAGATCCCTGGAAAAATCTGATACCCGGGATTTTATATTAAATTCAACTCGATAACGTATATTAATTTTACCCTGATTGATGCCAGTTACTGGGACGAAAACATTTGTTCTCTGGCTTTTTAGCATTTGGCAAATACACTCAGTTATAAAGTTGGATTGAGATCAACTATCGAGAAGAGCTCTGCATTTAAGTTTATTGCCATTGGCAGCAGTAAGCCAAACTATAGCGGTTGCTAATAGAACTTGGCTTTCATACTCTGAAGGTTCATTAATTTTGCTACTATTTGTTACAGAACTTGTAACATATAAACTAATTTCACCAGACTTACTTAATGAACTAAGCTTTGAGAGTGGCTCTACTGCCTTAGAGACAATTGGTTCAGAGGAAGCTAAATTATTGATGTTCGTAGAGGTATTTTGATAATTTTTATTTGAAGAGTTGCTATTATTTGTTGAAGGGTAATTGAATATTCTATTTGTTTTCCCAAAATGTAACAAAATGTGATGTCTTAAGGCACATAACGCACAAGAAACTGCTTTGCATTCTGCAACACTATGTTTATCAGACAAGCAATTTGTGCATAAATTATGCTGTTTTACGAAGTCAAATCGTTTTTGTGGACTGAAGCTTGCTTCAGTAAATTTATTACATTTATCAAGTAAATGATTTCCATTACATAGTACACAATTAATTTCATTTGTCAAAAAAAAAAAGCGAATTGGCCTTGAACTATATTGTTTCTTCTGTTTAGTCTCTGATGTCGAAGTGATTGTTTTACTGATTCGAGAATTCTTATTCGTTTTTTTTAAATATCAATAAATTCAGTGAACTTTAATATAGTGTTTTCAGGAGTATTTTTAATAATTTGAATTTGTGTTGCTGAATCTAGTTTATCACAAAGATGATGTATGAGAAGTAAATCCCATTCATCAATAGGAACATTCATGTTTTTTAAAGCATTTACATGTTTAAGAACATTTTCCATGAATATCTTTAGCGAATGGGCTGTGCCATCATTAGGCTTTTTGATTTCATATAAACATTGTATATGTAGTTTCTGTATTGACACTTCATTATTGTAACGTTCAAATAGTTTTCCATGCAATTTCATAATTTTGTGTTGTTACAGGTAGTGCATCTATCAAATG
Organism: Nephrotoma appendiculata; assembly: GCA_947310385.1. Taxonomy (NCBI): domain Eukaryota; kingdom Metazoa; phylum Arthropoda; class Insecta; order Diptera; family Tipulidae; genus Nephrotoma; species Nephrotoma appendiculata. Next base: position 379,489,144 of record OX371223.1, read on the forward strand.
AATGGCTTTACCATCTCGAAGGCAGGAAATCAAGTAATGGAATTTAGTGGTTGGATCCAATTTGATATTATTGTGAATCAAATCATTGAAAATATCGCGAAAATTAAGCCACCCTAGCTCCGAACCATCAAATTTCGGTAATACTATCTCTGGCAATTTTATACCGACTGTAGTTTTTACACCCTCATTTTCACGATTTTCTCCTACTGTAACAGATGTCGCTTTAATTTCTAACTTTGTTTTGTACTCTAACTTATTAATTTGGTTTAACAGCTGGGATTCAAGATTACCATATGTCTCCTCAAATTTGTCCCGTTCAATCTGTACACTTGCGTCATTATCAAGACATTCTATATTAGACTGTACTTCATCAAATTTTGTACATGTAATACGTAATCTGTGAAGTATCGACTGCAATTCACCGATGGACAAATTAGGACTTGAATCGAATTCATTTGCAAAAAAAGTGATTCTACCTTTATGACCGTTACGTTGGCGCTTCAACTGTACGATATCCATTGTAATTTATGCACACGAGTTTATGCCAAACCCAAATTGCTACGTTTACGATTACAATATTTTAGTATTTAACTTAATTCTTTTTCTTATAACTACACTATAAACTATTTATTCAATTTTACCTATATAAACCCACATATGTACATAGAAATACAACCTTGATTTGATTAATAGTTCTGTTACGCTCCTAGAGTGACACGTAATTTACAGCTTATCCGACATTCGATGACCCTCACTCAGCAATGTATCCTTAATTGGATTCCTTAATTAATGTGACCACACATCCGACAAGTTCTCGATTGTTCTTTTATAGGAGTTTTTTATGGAGATTATACCATATAATGATATATATAATGATGATTGATGACGATGATTAGTATATAATATAGCCGAAGATTCGATAATTTAATTTATTTTTTTATTTTTTGAAGTATTATATTATCGATCGTATTTTGTATTGAATATTTATATTTACGAAGAATATAACCGATGATTTATTAATTCGCCATTTTTCACACATATGGCTTTACAACTTTTATCAATACAATTTATATCATCCATCCGGCTCGAAGGACCAAAAAATGTTGTTTATTCCAACATACAATCTCTTATTAATAAAAAACAATGGACTGTATATTTTTATTTTTATTAATTTTTCACAAAAATCAAACACAACTTGATTCGATGAATAACTACGAACACAAAAAACATTTCGTCATATCTTTTTTCAGATGACGCTTATGAAAGAGACAACTAGACAAAACAAAAAAAAACTTTTTTTGTCTCTCTTCATAGATATAAAAAAAATAAAACAATTCTTAACAGCAACATTAACATTTATGGCAACATTTTATAGTGGTTTTTTGCTGTATAGTAGCTTAAAAATCTTCTGCTAAATTTTGTTCGGATACATTTCTTTTCTTGTCTCTCATGTGCAAAAAGTCATAATGTTATATCTTTTCCACTTTGCAGAAGAAAAATGTTTGTCATGTTGGCATGTAAATGGGGCAAAAGGGATATGTATGTAGGACATATTTTATTAAGTCACCCGAAGTTATGCCATACCGTCCGTATACGCGCTTCCATTTACTACATTTGAAAGTTGCTGTCAATATTTCATAGATTTGACATTCTCAGTAAGTCAGTAGTTCAGTACATATTTTAGTAATTCTCAATAAAATGAATCAAACAGAAAAAAATAATAAAATTAATGATAATAACATAGAAAATCTAATAAATGCATGGGATGACTTAATAAATATATCGCCCGACCCACCTGATAAGCGTGAGATTTGTGAAAAATGCCGGTATGTTTAAAATTGCATTATCGCAGCAAATAATTAGAAAAGGACATTTTACTTCCAATCTAACTTTTTCAGACGACCAATAATTGTTTGTTGGTGCAGTGTACTACCTAAAATACCAATATCACCTAAAAATCGAATAGTTTTACTTCAACACCCAGCTGAGGAAAAACGCAGCCTCAGAACCGCACCAATGTTGACTCTAGGAATCGAACATGGCAAATGCATAGTTTACAAAGGAAAACGATTCCCAAACTTGAAACACGATAACAACCTTGAAACAATTTTAAAAGATAAAAATTCCCTATTGTTATATCCATCTAAAACGTCGATCCCCATTGAAGAAATTGATCCAGAATTAGGACCATACAACATAATCCTGCTCGATGGCACATGGCCTCAAGCAAAAGCTATGTACTCTAGCAATAAAATTCTCCACAATATAAAACAAGTTAAATTAGTAAGCTCTGGCACAAGTAATTATGTTATTCGCACACAACCAACCGAAGGTTGTTTAAGTACGCTGGAAACCGCGGTTGAAGCCATTTCTATTTTAGAAAATCGTAATGATTTTCGCGAAATATTATTAAAACCGTTGAAAGCCTTATGCGAATTTCAACTAAAAAATGGTGCAGTGACCCATCAATCTAAGGAGTACTTAATTAAGAATAATAAATATCCCAAATTAATTGGAAAGCGCCTAAATCGGTTGTTGAAAAGCGGCGTTGAAGTCCATGGAACTATCCATGAATAAATATTATTTTAAACTTAATATAAATATGTATATTATTTTGCTACTGTAATCCGGCTTACGGGTATGATTCCAACCGTCTCTGAAAAAATACATTCCTCCCAACATTGCATATGCGTTTGTGACAAGACATTAGACAACAGAAATGTTGCGTTAGCGCATCAAACCCATACATACCAGCCGTCTCACACAGGATGTCAAAGAAGCACTGCTTCACGCTCCAAATAACAATTTTCCTGCCAAACAAAATTTTTTTTTGTTTCAAGTCCAACCCACACAAAAATTTATATTTGTATGTATTTTGGGCCAACGGTACACATTTGCTCATACCACTTAAATAGTTTTTGTCCGAAAAATAACACTAACTATAATAATAATTATATAAATAAATAATAAAATAATGTTATCAAAAAAATAAGGTGTATGTTTTTTTTAATATGTAAATCCCTTTTTCAACCAAGAAAAAAAATTTGCTAAACTTAAGTCCCAACCACACAAATGTGTGAGTAAAATATCATAGCCCTTTCGAGTTCAAGAAAAAAAATTTTTTGATTCAATTTTAGTTCATCATACACAATTGTGTATGCAAATAATTATAGGTTGTAATGTCTACCGTATTTTAACGGATCTTAGTTAAATCGGAATTCTTTTTGAAAAAAGCATAATAATTTGTTAACAAATTAATTATATAACATATAATTTATTTGTTCTTGTTAACATATTAATTATTTTATCATTATATAGTTACATACTATTATTTTTCGGACGAAAACAAAATTAAGTGGTTTACACAAATGTGTACACTCGTCTTCAATTACCACCTCATTCTATGTTTGACATCTTCGTTTGTCGTAATTGAAATTGACATACACAATTGTGTATGCGGTCACGAAAGGGATAGCCCTTTCCTGACCCGCATACACAATTGTGTATGTAAATTTCGATTACGACAAACGAAGATGTCAAACATAGAATTAGGTGTAAATGAAGACCAGTGTACACATTTGTGTAAACCACTTAATTTTGTTTTCGTCCGAAAAAAAATAGTAACTATAATAATGATAAAATAATTAATATGTTAACAAGAACAAATAAATTATATGTTATCCCTTTCCTGACCCGCATACACAATTGTGTATGTAAATTTCGATTACAACAAACGAAGATGTCAAACATAGAATTAGGTGGTAATTGAAGACCAGTGTACACATTTGTGTAAACCACTTAATTTTGTTTTCGTCCGAAAAATAATAGTAACTATAATAATGATAAAATAATTAATATGTTAACAAGAACAAATAAATTATATGTTATATAATTAATTTGTTAACAAATTATTATGCGGTTTCCAAAAAGAATTCAGATTTAACTAAGATCCGTTAAAATACGGAAGACATTACAACCTATCATTATTTACATACACAATTGTGTATAGTGAACTGAAATTGAACCAAAAAATTTTTTTTTCTTGAACTCGAAAGGGTTATATAATTAATTTGTTAACAAATTATTATGCTTTTTTTAAAAAGAATTCCGATTTAACTAAGATCCGTTAAAATACGGAAGACATTACAACTTATCATTATTTACATACACAATTGTGTATGTTGAACTTAAATTGAACCAAAAAAAATTTTTTTCTTGAACTCGAAAGGGATAGTATGTAATGGCGTTTTTGATAAAAAATTTCGCTTCATTTGAAGTACAACCAACACAATTGTGTGTATAGTTATATTGTTTTTTTCAGACGAAAATAAGTTTAAAGTGAATACACAAACGTGTAGTTTGGGTCAAAACACATACAAAAAAAAATTATTGATATTAGTACTTTTGCCATACCTATACAATTATGTTAGTAAAACACAAAAATGATATTCCTATGGTTTTCTGCAAAAAATAGCCACTGTAATGGAATTCTAACTAATTGATAGCGCAAGAGGTTAATATAAAATAAACATTTCAATTAGCAATAAAAAATGTATTTCAACTTAGTTTGAAGCCAGAAGCGAAAGCCGTGTTGGAAAAGGCCAATGAACGAACGCAACCACAAAGGCGCCTTAACAAAAAAATAGAGCTTCGCGAATGAAAGAGAAAGAAATTTTGTATGCCCAAAATCACTATTTTTGTGTGTTTGATATTTTGTAACACGGACTTTAGTATGAAATTAAAACAATTTTTTGCACACAGTGGCAAAAATGTATACTGGGAAGTATTTGCAAGTACTTTGCTCACGCCGATAAAATCCGGCAACTATAATATGACTATAGCTGAACTTGAATTTTACGTGGAGTGGAGAGGCAAGTGCTGCATTAAAGTCGTATTTCATACGACGGATAAAAATCCGGGATTTTTCTATTACATCGTTTTAACCAACTACATCACGTAAATTATACAACAGACACGCCTCTTTTCATACAAAAAAGTTGAAAAAAAATCTATCACTTCGAATTGAAATTTGAAAAAAATCGAATGGAGGTATGTTATATCATTTTCTAATCACGATAAAACATAGTTTCATCATTTAAAACCAAAGTAAAGCATCCCAGTAAACAAAAGCACGTTTAAGTTAAGTGTAAGTAACGTGATTACTAAACGTTTACTTTTCGTTACCAAACAATTTATTTTTTAAGAACGATGTCCTACGGCTGTTACGTGTAAGTAAACGTTTACCGATAACGTTTAATAATTGTTAATTTTTTATGTTTATGTAACAGTAATTATACAACATTTAAATATTGTTAATTATTAACGTTTATTTATTGTTACAAATTCAACGTTTAATTACCGGTAACTTAAAATATAAAAACAACGTTGAATCAAAACTGAAAATTAGTAAGTAATATTAATTTAAATAAAAACGTAATTTCAACGAATAGAGAAATTGTATTTCTTATAAAATATATTTATTATTTCATTGTAAATGAATTCAAATAAAGACAAAAAATATGGACACTATATATAAACTATTTTTTTTTTTTTTTTTGTTTGTTGTTTATACCTCCTCATTCGGGCGGTGTACATCTGTGCCCTTATCGATTTGATTTAATCATTGAAGTCTTTTATTAATTCTCCTTTCCAAGCCTCTGAAATGAAGAAAATATATTCAAATATTATCAATTAATTTTATTTAGTTATAGTCCTTACTAAATAACGCCATATTTAGGGATTTTAAATCGCCAAATCTTTTTCAATCGTGAGAGCCGACCCAATTGTCTCAAAATCTTTATTAAATGTGATCTAAATATGTTGTTAAACATTGTTTATGTTTCAACGTTGTTCAACGGTTAAAGGTGTTACGTTTGCGTAACGGTTATTATTATTGATTTTTTTAACGTTTATAAATGGTTAAATGGGTTACGATTAAATAATGTTAAAGAATAATGCAGATTAAACGTTGAAATACGGTTTACTGGGTTACTTTTAAAATTATTTTGATTTCAACGTTATCAATTTTTTTACTGGGATATTTCATTTGCCAAATTATAACAACAATGCTATGTATTCAATACCAATTTGGAATTCGTTGAATTCCTACAAATTTGATGGTATTGAAATTTAAATTCTATTTTTTAGTTACTGTGTTTGTCACAAGAGTTTTCTCTGTAGAAAAAGATGAAAGGCGATGCCACATACACATTTCTACGGACGACATCTAAAAACAGATTTCGCATTTACGAATTAATTAGAGCATATTTTTGACTCAAATCAATGAGATAATATGTAAAATATCTCAAGTTAGTAGCTAAAATAATAAATTTGGAATTATTTAATAATTTTAATTGAAAAATTATCAATTTTCTATTTACCCGTTCCTAGAAACGATTTTTTCTCTGAATGGTATAATTTTACACGTGAACGAACGCACAAAAATCTAAAACGATTTCCGAACTCATCAAAAAATTTTAAACGATTTTTTTCTCTGTTGTCTGTGAACCACAACAAATGTCAAAAAATTCCAAAACAAAATATATATTAATATAAATATATACACTTATATAAATATATACACTTATATAAATATATACACTTTGGATAGAAATGGCGGTATAAACATTCAGCTCAAAACAAAATATAAAGAATTGTTGTTGTAAAAATCGTCTGTATTTTTTTTTGGTATGTGGCGAGGCAAAATAAATTTACGCACGAATCGTCTGTTATTAGATGTGTATGTGGCAACGCTTGAAATAAAAGAAGTAAAACACGGGAATTCATTTGTTATTTCTTTTGACCAAGAATTGAATTCCAATTCCAAATCCAATTCCTTGGCAAATGAAATACGCTTGTAATAAAAAATGTAGCTAACATTTCATTCTAGAAGAAGTATTGCAAGATTAAAAAACGACAAAAGTCGAAAATGATACAACTTTCACTTTTCGATTCGACTTTTTTTGAATTTCGATTCGAAGTGATGGTACAACCAGAGACAACCTAAAAGGGATATTTCATCCTATGTAAACGTAAAAATTCAAACTATGTATTCATTTTCTGTAAATAGCGGCATACAATCAAAAATATTTTGTTTTTTTGCGTATACGTATAAGCAGTTTAACGAAAAACCACAGATACAATGATGACATTGGAATTATCAGAAATAAATTTTCTGGGTACAACATAGCGCTGGGTAAGAAAAGCCCCAGGGATACAAAAATCCGAGCTTTTTATCCGTCGTATGATACGATTTGGGGCGGTATGTTGTACCAGCACTCCGAATTGAAATTCGAAAAAAGTCGAATGGTGGAAGGGTTTATCATTTTTGAATCGTGATAAGTGAAAAAGTTTCATCATTTAAAACCAAAGTAATAATAAATTATGGTGTTTCCATAACAGAGTTAACCGGGATTATCTCGGATTATCTCATCATGGAAACGAGTCGGATTTAGAGTTTAGTTTAATCCTCCTTAACTCGACGGAAGTAGTTGGGTTAAATGAGATTCTATCTGTCAAAAGAAAAATAGTATTCAGAAAATATATATAGTATAAATATAAAATATAGTATTATTATAAAGAAAAATATAGTTAAAATAAACACGGGTTAAAATATTTACGAAACAGATTAAAATATAAAAAGATTGACAAAAACATAACACTCCATGAACTGTCAAAACAAATTTAGCATGGAAACGATAGGGTTAAGCTCGCCATGTTGTTAACTCGACGATACTCAACGAAACGTTTAACTTACTTTATCCATGTCCATGGAAACGTAGTACTTGTTAACTCGCTACTCAAATACTTGGTGAGATGTCAAAAAAGTAAAACGATGAAATGACATAAGCACCAAAAAAACTGTACCGAATTCAGCTGATTCATAATTATTGATGCTTGCATTCGCAGAAAACAAACAAATGTAACCACAGAAAAATTACACACACTTTTATAAAATTGTATACTATACTCCTTATACGTATACGAAAACATCATGTTTTTTCTGTCAAATTTTGAATAAAATCGACCCCCAGCTTTTTTTATCTCGTTTCGTGAAGGCACCGCAAGAAGACACCACCATATAACAAAATGTAACTCATTTTGACAGTTCCAACTTTCGTTACATTTTTGAGAAATTTCATGGAAGGCATAGAGAAATATTTTTGAGAAATATATGGAACTCAAATCCAGTTCCTTGAGTTATGGGTTTTTGTTCCACAGTTCATAGTAAAACTTGTAATAAAATGGAACTTGACCGTGGAACTTAGTTCCAACAATTGTTCCATAAAAATCGAAATATGTTGGAAGTAGCGATATTTGGGCATGAAGAGGCATGCCTCACACTGCAGTGCGTGTGAATCGGCAAATTTCGACGAATATTCATTTCGAACAGTTTGTACATTGTACAAAATTCCAAAAACAAAAAGTAGATCCATCAAACTTTTCTTCTGGAAGGTATGACTCACAAATCTGCATTCTATAGCAAATTGTTTTTGTATAGCATACGGTTTTTAAATTAAAATAATATTATTATTAGAATGGCAGATCCTAGAGTTAGACAACTTACAATTAAAACTGGTGTTGTTAGAAGATTAACAAAAGAAAAAATTGTGTATGAGAAGGAGGTTGATACCCAGAAAAACCGAATTGAAAAAGTGAAAAACGCTGGTGAGGATGAACATGTTATTAGAAAGCAAGAGGAAGTATTAGCTGAGTGTTTGATGATGATCCCGGACGTCAGAAGAAGGTGAATAATATAAGGTATATATTTAAATTCAGGCCCTTAACTTTGAACTTTTATTGCAGACTAGGAAAAGCCGTAGAAGAATTAACGGAATTTCTAAGTAATGAAACAGATTTAGGAGATTTGGAACAATTTAGAACGGCCAAAGCTGTGGTCGATGAAGCTAAAGTGCAGCTGGTTTAAATCATCTAAACACAAGCAAACAATTATAAGTACATAATAATATATAAGTTATTTTTACACGTTAAGACTACATAACCTCACTTTTTTAAATCAAATCAACAATGAGTTTATCAAATATTAATTCTTCTCATTTAACCATAAACCAGTGTAAAGTAATGATACAGAATTATTACGAACTAATTTCTAATTTAAAAAGTTTAAATGCCGATGAATTTTCAAATAGTGCTTCCGAGAAAATCGATTGCGATGTGTATCGTCTTCAAACCGGCATTTTAAATATATACGATAATCTAACGAATTTAAAGAAAAAACTTAATAAACGGCATCTAAAGAGGTTAAAAATCAGAAGAACCAAGACCAAAATGCGTGAAAATACATCAAACCATCGCATAAAATTGCATGCCGAAATCGACAGTAACCTAGAACAATTGGCGGAGAATTCTACAATTCAACTACAGGAGAAATCAAATATCGAGCATACAAAATGGAAAGTACGGTATCTAGATAATAAAATTGAAAATTCGGTAAATAAGCTTTCAATACTAAATGGTCTAAAGGCGCTTCGAACATTACGGAAAAATCGTAGTGTAACGTTCTTGGAAGAACCAAGACATGTCGACTATAATTGTGTTGAAACTTTACAGAAAAACCTTAATGCCCATATTTCAAACTTACAAACAATGAAGAAACTGATGCAGAAATCTGAATCACACCAAGAAGTCGAATCTCGCTTTACGCCTGATTTATGTGAAAAACTTTTTGGGGATCGAAATTTCCAATCGAATCCATTAGATCGCATGTCTCTAGATGAATTAATAGAGAGTCGGAAATATTGGGATCAATTCATCGTCGGTGATAATGATCCAGATGGAAGTTACATTCCGAAATATTGGGTAGGCGAAAACGAAAATTTAAATTCTTAAGGATTTTCCTCCAAAAAGACATTAATGTATTTAACTTCTACCTAAATTTAATATTTTTTATGAATTATAAATTAAACACACTAATTACATATATAAAAATTACAAATAATTTATTAAACTTAAAAATGCAGTCTTATTTAACAAAGTAATAACATCTTTGGTTTTAATCGACTTCTTCCATTGTCAATGTACATGTACCGCAAAAAATAATAGGGTGCTTTTGAAGTTGTCTCTAGATAATCCCACAGATATTCAATAGGATTAAGGTCAGGACTTTATGGAGGAGGGCGTAATTGCTTTTCCGTGTTATACAGCAACCATTCTCAAACAACTAGCACTGTGTTTGGGGTTGTTATCTTGCTGGTCATTATCTTTTGGACATCATGTCCAAAAATGTTGAATTTACTTTCATCTGTAATAATTACTCCGTTCCAGAAAAAAAAATATCATTCTCCATGTGAAAGTTTGCGAATTCCAGACGTTTCATTTCATCACTGATAAGTGGTTTTCTTCTGGTTGTTCTAGAGACAAATCTATGCCGGTTTAAAGATTTTTAAACTGTACGCGAACACACATTTGTTCCATACTCTCGATGTAGCATAAATTGAATTTGTGTTCTAGACGTTCTGGGTTCTTTCTTTATAGTTCGCACTAACATTCTTTCTTCCTTCCCACTAAGAACACGTGGGCGGCCAGTTCATTTTAAATATTCAACACTCCCTGTATTTTTAAAAGTCTGCACAATGTAATGAATAGTAAATTTCGGTTTTTTCATGGTGATGACCTACCTACAAAAATGGCAAAATTAGGTTTTGAAATAAAAATTGTGTTACGTATTTAAAAAATTATTACGCGTTCAGGTACATAAATGTAACCTTAAAGACAACCAGTTTTGAAAATTTTTTGCTAACGGACACAAACAACTTAGCGCACTAGCAAAACCAACATAATTAATATTATATTGTTGTTGGTTTTGACACTAGCTAGATATACTACAGTTCATTTCTATTATTTCTAAACAAAATTCATCCTCTCCCCGAAATAAATCATAAATTTCTCCTCTTGTTCATTCTTATTTATTTTTGATTGAGAAGTTTCACGAAAGTTCGAGAAAACTGAGTATTTGATATAAATACCGGCTCTCTTCGATAGTACCGCAGTTGAATACAAAACAGCAAAGTGAAAACATTAAAAATTATTAAAAAGCAATAAACAACTTGTGTTTAAAAAGTGTTTATAAAAATAATAGAACTTTATTGTGAAAAGTAAAAATAATAAAATGCCTGCAATTGGAATTGATTTGGGTACAACATACTCCTGTGTTGGTGTATTCCAACATGGTAAAGTAGAAATTATTGCCAACGACCAAGGCAATCGAACAACACCCAGTTATGTTGCATTCACGGAAACTGAGCGGCTGATTGGCGATGCAGCAAAGAATCAAGTGGCTATGAATCCACAGAACACAATTTTCGATGCAAAACGATTAATTGGGCGACGATTCGATGACCCAAAAATACAAGATGATCTTCGTCATTGGCCATTCACAGTCGTTAGCGAAAATGGAAAACCCAAAGTAGTGGTCGAATTCAAAGGAGAACGCAAACGTTTTGCTCCAGAGGAGATTAGTTCTATGGTGTTAACGAAAATGAAAGAGACAGCTGAATCATATTTGGGTGAATCGGTACAGAATGCGGTTATCACGGTGCCAGCTTATTTCAATGATTCGCAACGTCAAGCAACCAAAGATGCCGGAGCCATTGCCGGTTTGAACGTTTTACGGATTATCAATGAACCAACAGCCGCCGCCCTTGCCTACGGTTTGGATAAAAATTTGAAAGGAGAACGTAATGTGTTAATCTTTGATTTGGGCGGTGGAACATTTGATGTATCAATCCTAACAATAAATGAAGGTTCATTATTCGAAGTTCGATCTACAGCTGGTGACACACATTTAGGCGGTGAAGATTTCGACAACAGATTGGTGAATCATTTCTGTGAGGAGTTCAAGCGGAAATTCAAGAAAGATTTGAAATCTAATCCACGTGCATTGAGACGTTTGAGGACAGCGGCTGAACGTGCCAAGCGGACATTGTCATCGAGCACAGAAGCGTCAATTGAAATTGATGCATTACTAGATGGAGTCGATTATTATACAAAGATTTCTCGCGCCCGATTCGAAGAGCTATGTTCAGACTTATTCCGCTCGACCTTAGAACCTGTCGAAAAGGCATTAGCTGATGCTAAAATGGATAAAAGCCAAATTCACGATATCGTCCTTGTTGGAGGATCGACTCGTATTCCTAAAGTTCAATCGCTACTGCAAAACTTTTTCTGTGGCAAACAATTAAATTTATCAATCAACCCGGACGAAGCAGTAGCATATGGTGCGGCGATCCAAGCGGCCATCATAAGTGGAGATAAGGACGATAAAATTCAAGATGTTTTGTTGGTTGATGTGGCGCCGCTTTCGTTGGGTATCGAAACGGCTGGTGGCGTTATGACGAAAATTATTGAACGCAATTCAAGAATTCCATGTAAACAAACACAAACATTTACCACATACTCCGATAATCAACCTGCGGTCTCAATTCAAGTATTTGAAGGTGAACGAGCGATGACTAAAGATAATAATTTGCTAGGAAATTTCGATTTAACGGGGATTCCACCAGCACCACGAGGTGTTCCGAAAATTGAGGTCACATTTGATATCGATGCCAATGGAATATTGAATGTATCAGCCAAAGAAATGGGAAGCGGAAGCGCAAAGAATATTACAATCAGAAACGATAAAGGACGTCTTTCCCAAGCTGATATTGACCGTATGTTAGCCGAGGCAGAACGATACCGAGATGAAGATGAACGACAGAAAGAAAAAATCTCGGCTCGCAACAACTTGGAAAGTTATGTATTCAATTTGAAACAAACACTTGAAACGGCTGGCGCAAAATTATCGGAGGATGATCGAAAATTTGTAAAGGATAAATGCGACGAGACAATTAAATGGTTGGATAACAATACTATGGCGGAAAAGGATGAATATGAATATCGCATGAAAGAGTTAACGAATGTTTGCAGTCCAATAATGACTAAACTACATAGTGGCGGAGGTGGTGGTTCCAGCTGTGGTCAGCAAGCCGGTGGTTTCGGTGACACAAGTGGACCGACAATTGAAGAAGTTGATTAAATTTTGATATTATTAAAGTAGAATTAGTAACTATTTTTAAGTTAATTCCTGAAAATGTTGAGACTGAATGTTCTGTACAAATATGTTGAAAAAAAAATATAGAAACTAAATTTGTTAAATTACGTATTTTATTATTCATGTATTCACTTTTTAAAGCAAAGTAGCTGGGGGTCTATTATGAAACATTACTCGCTTTCGAAAAACTCGATATCTAATTTTTCGATACGCTTCGAATATTGCCAAAGAAGTTAAAATACTGAAGAATATGCATGGTAGCAATATTTTACCCATATAAAATTTGCTATTTCATCTGTCACAAGCCAGAATAGGATGGTTATATAAAAAATCCATAGGGTGGGGCTCTATTATGAAATTTATCCGTCTCGGATTTTTCCATTAACGGATATATCCGATTCGACACGGATTTACCCTATTATGAAACTTGTATTATCGGATTGGTAATAAACAAATTGAAGTTAGCAACATTATTTTTTTTTAAATAATTTGAGGTTACAAAAACAAAATGACATCTATCGGATACAAATACGTCAACTAAATAGCAGTCGGATTTTTTGTAGTGTGAACGGAAAAATCCGATTCGATTTTACTTTTTAGTTTCATAATAGCACGGATATATCTGTTAACGGAAAAATCCGAGACGGATAAATTTCATAATAGACCCCTGGTGCTACACGAGATTTTAGTTTCTGGTTTCAAACTAAGTCGTAATAGATTTTTATTGTTAATTTAAACCTTTATTTAAAATTAAAACACCAAATTTTTTTGTATTGTTTTATTATGTTCTCTCGAAAATAAAATTTAAACAAAAATCTACATCTCAAAAATGTCCTTAAATTTTTTTATTTTCATTTCTATTTTGTCATTTCGGATTCACGGACTAAAATTGTGCGACGTAAAATTTTTGTCCGTGAATCCGAAATGACAAAAATAGAAATGAAAATAAAAAAATTTAAGGACATTTTTGAGATGTAGATTTTTGTTTAAATTTTATTTTCGAGAGAACAGAATAAAACAATACAAAAAAATTTGGTGTTTTAATTTTAAATAAAGGTTTAAATTAACAATAAAAATCTATTACGACTTAGTTTGAAACCAGAAACTAAAATCTCGTGTAGCACCAGGGGTCTATTATGAAATTTATCCGTCTCGGATTTTTCCGTTAACAGATATATCCGTGCTATTATGAAACTAACTCTGCATCCCCAATAGAATTCTTTATGACTTTTTACTTACAGAAAAGTATGAAAAAAAAACTTGACAAAAAAATATTTTTTTTGTCAAGTTTTTTTTTCATACTTTTCTGTAAGTAAAAAGTCATAAGAAATTCTATTGGGTATGCTCTGTAAAAAGTAAAATCGAATCGGATTTTTCCGTTCACACTACAAAAAATCCGATTTAGTTGACGTATTTGTATCCGATAGATGTCATTTTGTTTTTGTAACCTCAAATTATTTAAAAAAAAATAATGTTGCTAACTTCAATTTGTTTATTACCAATCCGATAATACAAGTTTCATAATAGGGTAAATCCGTGTCGAATCGGATATATCCGTTAATGGAAAAATCCGAGACGGATAAATTTCATAATAGAGCCCCACCCTATGGATTTTTTATATAACCATCCTATTCTGGCTTGTGACAGATGAAATAGCAAATTTTATATGGGTAAAATATTGCCACCATGCATATTCTATTCATATGCCATATGATTTACTCATATTTCGCTATAAGAACCCGTCAAACCACGTGTCTATTATGAAATTTTTGAAGCGCGTATTTTTTTCGACGTTGTCGAATTTTTGTATTATGAAATATTCGACGCGTTTTTTTTAGATAACGTCGACTATTTTACGACAGCTCTTGAGGTGTCGAGTACATAAAAGAAAAATGTTAAGTGTTGAGAAATAAAAAAAAAGCTTGTTAGTAAAAATAAATTAATAATTTAAACTTATAAAATTTTAATTAAAAAAAATTAATTAATTAATTTAAATTTTCACATAAAAAATAATTAATTTCATTTTTCGACATCGTCGAAAAAAAAAAATTCATAATAGCGATTTTCGACGTTGTCGAAAAAAGTACGCGCCTCGAAAATTTCATAATAGACCCCCAGTTTTTATTGTTGTACGAAGTGACGTTTTAATTTTGCGCGTTAAAATTATAAATTATAAATTTTTAAAATTGTTATTTAGAATACATAAAAACAATAAAAATTTTATCAAATAGTTATTTGTTTATGTAGTGGTGCATTATATGATAACAAAAATTAGAGAATTTTGTGCAAAATGAAGTGTATCATGAAAAAAAGCCAAAATACGCCTAAAAAATACAAGAAGGAATATCTTAACATCAGTAACAGAGCTCTCACAATAGAAAAACTTTTACTTTTGCCTTACAAGTTTGTTGGAAAATAAAACTTGACAAAAAAAAAAAATTTCGTTTTTACCTTAAGGAAAAAGTTAGCAAACTCTAAACTTTTGCCTAAGAAAAGACTAATGAAGTTAGCTAAATTTCAAAATCAGGGTTTTTGTTGTCATTTTCCAACCAAACCATGTTAAAATGCAAATAATTTCTAATTTACTGGTTTAATATATCTTAACATTATAATTAATAATATAAAATATAATTTTAAAAATGTTATTAGTATGAAGATAAATAAAACGAAGTTGGATTCAATTAATTTTT
Source organism: Nephrotoma appendiculata (assembly GCA_947310385.1). Lineage (NCBI taxonomy): Eukaryota > Metazoa > Arthropoda > Insecta > Diptera > Tipulidae > Nephrotoma > Nephrotoma appendiculata. The sequence goes on from OX371223.1 coordinate 379,504,885, forward strand.
TTTTCTCATTGTGAGAGATACTCTTAAGGTAAAAGTTTAAGGCAAAAGGTAAAGGCAAATTTTTTTTCTATTGTGAGAGCTCTGTAACAGAGCTCTCACAATAGAAAAACTTTTACTTTTGCCTTACAAGTTTGTTTGAAAATAAAACTTGCAAAAAAAAAAAAGTTTTCGTTTTTACCTTAAGGAAAAAGTTAGCAAACTCTAAACTTTTGCCTTAAGAAAGACTAATGAAGTTAGCTAAATTTCAAAATCAGGGTTTTTGTTGTCATTTTCCAACCAAAACATGGTTAAAATGCAAATAAGTTCTAATTTACCGGTTTAATATATCTTAACATTATAATTAATAATATAAAATACAATTTCAAAAATATTATTAGTATGAAGATAAATAAAACGAAGTTGGTTTCAATTAAATTTTTTTTTCTCATTGTGAGAGATACTCTTAAGGTAAAAGTTTAAGGCAAAAGGTAAAGGCAAATTTTTTTTTCTATTGTGAGAGCTCTGTAAGTTTACCAAGTGTTTAATAAAATAAAATGTAAATTGTGTTAAGAAGCTAGTGTTTTGTGGTAAATTTATCCTTAATTTAAGTTATATAAATAGAGTGACATTAACCAGAGCATTAACTATTTTTTCCCATATAAAAATAAATATAATATTTGCTATCTCTTTTGAGTCATGTGGGAACAGGATGGTTACATAAAAAATGCATATGGCTTACTCATGTCTCAACACAAGAACCCCAAATCATCTGTTTATTTATGTGCGCAGTGACAACCTATGTTGACGACTTATACTACATCCCCAATAGAATTTATGACTTTTTACTTACAGAAAAGTATGAAAAAAAAACTTGACAAAAAAAATATTTTTTTGTCAAGTTTTTTTTCATACTTTTCTGTAAGTAAAAAGTCATAAGGAATTCTATTGGGGATGCAGGGTTAATTTTGTGGTTTTAAAATTATTAACTAAAATTCATTAAAATAATAAAAAAATTATAAAATAATTAGTGGTTTATGTAGTAGCGCGTGGTAGTGCATCATTTGATAATTAAAATTATAAACAATTTTAAATAAAATGAAGTGTCTTGTGAAATGTTGCTAAATGCGCATTGAAAAATTCGAAAAAGAATATTTTACCATCTATAAGTGTTTGTATAAAGTAAAATGAAATTGTGTTAAGAAACTAGTGATTTGTGATAAATTTATCCTTACTTTATGTTATAAATTAGAAAAATTAAGAAAACAATTTTGGTTGTTGGCGTGGGGTTCATATAGATTGTTTTGTTGTTGTAATCCCATTGATTTAGATGCTTTCTCTTTTACCCTCCGAATTTGTGACACTTGACAGTTGCTTAGCTTCATTCTGTACCTTTAACTTCTTTGAATATTGCTATTATGAAATAAACATAGAATTAGAATAAATTATACAAATACATGAAAACATAGTCGTAATTTGAATTTGTTCGATCGAAATTGAAAACTACACAAATTCACAATTACTTTTATTCCAATATAGTACGCATTAATTGTTTTTATTTTCGGTAAAATATTGTACTTATAGTATTCCAAAACAAAAAGTAATTATCAAAAGAAAAGCACGTAGAATATGTACGTAGTAATAAGAAAAATGCGACACTGTAATATAACATCTGTTTACAAAAAGAAAAAGTCCAACAACAATAACCAAAATTTTTAAATTGATTTTTGCTGATTTCTAAATAAAAATATAGATAATTTTATCACAAATCACTTTGCTTTTGACATAATTTACATTTTATTTTATATTAACACTTATAAATGGTAAGGAATTTTTTTTCAAATTTTTCGATGCGCATTTTGACAACATTTCACAAAACACTTCATTTCAATATTTCAATGTTCAACGTTTTCAATATTTATTCACAAACGATGCACGATACACAAAATGTTTTATAGTACACGATACACAATATGTTTTATAATATTTTATTTTTTTTAAATTAATAATATCACGATTTTTTAAGAACACAAAATTTAGCGCGTCACTTTTTACAACAACAAAAACTTGTCCGGTTAGCTTTTTCTTTGACATCTGAGATCACCATATGCATTTTTTATATAACCATCCTGTTCCCACATGACTCAAAAGAGATAGCAAATATTATATTGATTTTATATGGCAAAAAAAACAGTTGCAGCTCTAGTTAATGTAACTCTATTGAAATAAAGCGAATCGTCAAATTTTGTCAAACCCTAAAATAAATAGTAAAAATTATTATTAAAAAAATATTTATTATTTCTAGTAAATTAGTTTAAAACTTACATTTTGGTCAATTTATTAATTAAAATTCGTTCACTTAATAAGTGTTTAAATTAATTTTCATATATATGTATATATATATATCCCTTTTTCAACCAAGAAAACTGGCTTAATTATAATCCAACCCACACAATTGTGTGAGTATAAAACCATAGTATGTAATGGCGCTGTTGATAAAAAATGTCGCTTGATTTGACGTAAAACCAATACAATTTTGTGTATAGATGTAGTGTTTTTTTTGGACGAAAAAAAGTTAAAAAGGAATTCACAATAAATGTGTAAGTTGGTTCAAAAAACATACAAAACTAAATTTTTGACATGGTACTTTTGCCCTACCAGCACAATTGTGTTAGTAAAACCATATATTAAATAATATTTGGTAAAACACTAAAGGGATATATAACTTAAAATAACTTTTGTATTTTGATACATTCGCCATCTTAAAAAATAAATAAAAAATAAAATTCGACGACGAATTTGTCGATTTCGAATTATTCGATAGAAGAAAAAATTATTAATGCCAAAATACGCCGCGAATTGAATTCTCCGAAATCGAATAAGTTTCATAATAGACCCCCTGTGATTCACGTTTTGTTCAGCAGATGTCAGCTACCTTTTTGGAAAACGCGAATAAATTTATTTATATGTCAAACTGCATAGTAAAATAACGTCTTACATTAGTAATCAATCATGATCAGTAATGATCAGTAATTTGCGACCATGTTTTTATGAAATATTTGTTATTATGAAATATTTTCGACCGCGTTTTTTTCGACGTTGTTGAATTTTTGTATTATGAAATACTTGACGCGTTTTTTTTTAGATAACGTCGACTATTTTACGACAGCTCTTGAGGTGTCGAGTACATAAAAGCGAGCGATTTTCGACGTTGTCGACGCTGTCGAAAAAAATACGCGCGTCGAAAATTTCATAATAGACTCCCTGTTTTTCTACCCGTGGTACTTATTGGAGTATGGCAACAAAGTAATTGAATGTGTTCTGTGACTGAGTGTCATAATTATGCTGACAAAATAAACAATATTACATTATATCAATTCCCGAAGAATGCCCATTTAAGAAAAATATAAAATCATGTCGCACTAATCCCTAAAACCATCACTAAGAATTATTTGTTGTTATTTCGTAAATAGCGATTACAAAAGTAAGTTTCTTATTCGTTTATGATTTGGTACTTTAAATTCGAGACATATTGAGTTAGAGAAATTTTAGGCGAAACACACAAACAATATCTGAAGAACACAGTCGTTCCAATAAAAAATTTACCCATGCGTAAATTTACAAAAGAACCACCAAAATTGAGAAGCTTACAGCTGGAAAAATTGTAAGTCGGCACTTTCAAGGTGATTTTTGTAATTAGTTCTGAATTGATTTCCCAAAATTTAAATATATTTTTATATTTTATGTGTTATTATTAATTTATTATATTTTTCTGGGATGTAATATATTGCGAAATAATAATAAATTCAAATTAAAACTTACCTTGCATCATTTTCCTATGCGATTTGACATAAAAACTAATTTACAATACCATTGGCTCGGGCGATTACGACGCCTCTAGCGGCGCTTTAAAGGCGAATATGGGTTGGGAATGGGCTCGTTTTTCCGAATTTCAAAATCCCGACGATCAAAATCCCGAGTTTCAAAATTCCGACTTTCAAAATCCCGGTTAACGGAAACATCCGAGACGGAAAAATTTCATAATAGACCCCAGATTTAAAAAAAAATTGAATTCGTCTACACGAATGGTATATTTTACCAATATTCGCCAAATATAAAATACGCCAATGTTGGTGGGTATTTGCATTCGTGTGGCTGCGGCATTAATATTATTTTTAATTTAAATAAACACTATTTCTTATGTAAACGCACGACAAAATTAAAACACCAAATGCCGATAATGAAAATGGCGCGTGTTTTGTTTGTTTGTTTTTGATATTGACGTGAGTCATATAGAAATGTCAGAAACACAGCAAAATTATATATCCCTTTTCCCACTTACCCACACAATTGTGTGAGTAACACAAAAGAATCTTCTCAAACATTTATTTTTGTAGTTGTTTTGAACCAACTTGCACATTTGTTCATTTGTTTAACACAATTGTGTTGGTTGTATCTCAAATCAAGCGACATTTTTTATCAAAAACCCATTACATACTGTTTTTTTAATGTTGGATGCTTGCGATCAAAATTTGCCCAAAGATAAAAATATCCCAAGTATAACAAGACGAAACTCAAAATTGAGCTATCGTATTTGCCTTCGAAATATTCGAAAAAAGTCGAAGAGTCAATACTTTAGTATAATTGGTGCGTATATGTATACTTCAACTAAACCGAGATCAAATTGGGTCGGACTTAGTTGGATATAAAGATTTGATTGGCTAAAAAGTTGGATCAAAAATAATCCCGTTCCTTAAATTCAGCATCAGCAAAGTCGGGATTTTGAAAATCGGGAATTTGAAAGTCGAGATTTTGATAATCGGGATTTTGAAAATCGGGATTTTTTTGTCGGGATTTTGATAATTCAGGATTTTGTGATTCGAGATTTTGAGCCGATCCCTTCATGTATATGCCCGTATTAATAGTTGATTATTTGCTATATATATATTTTCCATTTTTTGAAAATCGTTAAGATTTTGTGAATTTTTATGGGATTTTCTTCCTGTTTTATGCCCCTATTATGGTTCTCACCTCACCAAGCGACTCATCAATCCAAGTCGTGTGAGTTAAGACGCCTTTAGACTGTGGACAGACACACCACGATGGAAAGACAACACCCAAGTATAACAAGATTCGACTTTTTTGTCATATTTCGAAGTAAAAACTTATATTTAGTTTCGACTTTGACATAGTTTTGCTTTCGACTTAGAATAAGATCCTGTATGAAAAGTGGCGCGATTATTCGAAACTGGACGAAATTGAATAAATAGAATTGTATACATATATGTTTGAACAATAACAACAAAAATCAATATGGCGGGAACGATCTTGTGCAACGCCATATGTAAAAGGCTATGATTGAAAATACATTTTAGAGGAAAAAGATGGCGTCCAAATGTAAAGCAAAACAAAAAATTTAGGTTTAGAACAATGAATATTTTATTTATAAAAAAAATATATACATATATACACATCTAAATTATATTATATTTAATTTTTTAATTATTTTTTATTATTAAACAATGATTTGATGATATTATTCCTTGATTGTAATATTAAAAGTTTAAATATTTTCCATATACAGTGAAAATCCCGAGAGCCGGAAATCACTTATCGCGAAAAGTCTTGAGAGACGGATAAAAAATCTAAAAATATCCCCGTCAAATTAATTTCGGAGTTATTTTAACCTTTATGGCGAAAAATCCCGAGACGCGGACGAAAATTCGCTGCTTAGTACAAATTTTTATTTTTGAAACCATGAGAAGCGAAAATTGCATAGTTTAAGGGGCAATTAGCAATTTTCTACATACATATCAAACGTCAAAAACATTTTGAATAACGATAAATTAACATTTTGATGTATGCACATAGTAATCTTAATTATGTATTATAATTTTATGTACATCATAAATATTGATATACATCATAAATATTGATATATATTATATGTATATGTAATATGTACTCGTATCTATTAATTATGTGGTAATTTTAATTATTTTTTCCGTACATTTATTTTAAATTTCATAAAATATCAATAATTGAATTTTTTTTTAAATAAAGTTTGTGGGCATTTTTCTTTTGAAAAACATAAAATTTGTTTTTTAAAAAAAAAAAAGTCTCGAGACACGGAAAAATCCTGAAAGCCGGAAAAACTATTGGTCCCGTCAGATTACGGCTTAGAGGATTTTCACTGTAGCTCATATCAAGTTTATTATTTCGCATTTGTCTTCCACTTAATAGTTTAAAACTTAACTAGAAATTAATTAATTTATACAAAAAAAAAATTGAATAGATATAAAAATATATTTTGGTGTAATTTTATTTAAATTAACGCACATCTTTAAATTTTTTTAAGAAAATCACTTTTATAAAGTTACCAAACTCATGTCGTTACATGTAAAATAAATACGATACGCGCAGCTCTATTTTGTTTCGTCTTGTTATACTTGGGACAGTATACATATACGCACCAATACTAAAGAATTGATTCTTCGACTTTTTTCTAATATTTTGAAGGCAAATACGATAGCTCAATTTTGAGTTTCGTCTTGTTATACTTGGGCACCCAAGTATAACAAGATTCGACTTTTTTGTCATATTTCGAAATAAAAACTTATATTTAGTTTCGACTTCGACATAGTTTTGCTTTCGACTTAGAATAAGATCCTGTATGAAAAGTGTCGCGATTATTCGAAACTGAACGAAACTCAATAAATAGAATTGTATACATGTATGTGTGAACAATAACAACAAAAAACAATATGGCGGGAACGATCTTGTGCAACGCATATGTAAAACGCTATAATTGAAAATACATTTTAGAGGAAAAAGATGGCGTCTAAATGTAAAGCAAAACAAAAAATTTAGGTTTAGAACAATGAATATTTTATTGTATAAAAAAAATATATACATATATACACATCTAAATTATATTATATATTATAATTAATTTTTTAATTAATTTTTATTATTAAACAATGATTTGATATTATTCCTTGATTGCAATATTAAAAGTTTAAATATTTTCCATATAGCCATATCAAGTTTATTATTTCGCATTTGTTTTCCACTTAATAATTAAAAACTGAACTAGAAATTAATTAATTTATACAAAAAAATTTTGAATAGATATAAAAATAAATGTTGGTGTAATTTTATTTAAATTAACGCACATCTTTAAATTTTTGTAAGAAAATCACTTTTATAAAATTACCAAACTCATGTCGTGAACATGTAAAATAAATACGATACGCAGCACTATTTTGTTTCGTCTTGTTATACTTGGGACAGTATACATATAATACGCACCAATACTAAAGTATTGATTCTTCGACTTTTTTCTAATATTTCAAAGGCAAATACGATAGCTCAATTTTGAGTTTCGTCTTGTTATACTTGGGCAAGGTGGAATATTGCGCATGTCAATGTGACGTCACTTGTAGCCAACAAACCGTTTTTTTTATTATTATTTTTTAAATAAATGGATAATAAATGTATTTTTTTAAATAAAAAGCTTATTTAGGCTTGATAAGTATAGTTGAAGAAATTTTTTAATTACTCGTATTTTCTGATTTTTAGTTAAAATCAAACATTTTTTTTACTTAAATAAATCATTTAACAATCCACATCAACTAAGAAATAGGGGCCTTCTTCAATTTGTAGCCAAATCCATTAACTACATATTGATAAGAACAGAAATATTTAACACTTCGTTTTTTAACTAGCGGAAATCATAAAATAAAAAATGAAATAAAATCGAGATTTAATTTTAATTTGTAATTTAAAGTACATAATCTATTTTAATAAATGAATTCTTAAGACCACGAATATAATTGTAAATCGAGAGGAATATAGCGATAATATCGTTAACAATAATTTGCGAGCTGCATTTCTTTTTATATATACTGATAATTAGACGTAACAATTATTTCATAATACGTACGGACAGGTACATAATATTTTGTTAGTAAACATAGTTATGGTCAGTAACGTGGTTTTATTCGAGCGAGAGCGACCGACGGGTGGACTACCCAGTGTACAGAAAAATAAAATTCAGATTTACAATTTTTACGATTTTCTTTTATTTCGTCACGACGTTACTTTACAATATTACGGTTTGAAACCTAATCAATTACTGATTTATACAATGCAAGAATAGTTTGCTGAAGGCGAACTATAGTTATGGTTTTATGCTGATTCTTATTATTTATTGCATTAATTTACAATTACCGAGAAATGTGCATAATTATGCTGATGAGATATAAAATATACACGCGCATCCATATTTGTGTGGCTTGGTTTTATACTTCGTTTTTTATTACATTACGTTGAACTGTACGCTATTTGTGTGGCTGGTTTTATATTATGTACATTATGTTGAACGTGTCGATGGATGTCTTGGCTTGGGTTTTGATGTACATAACTACATATGTATTAACAATTTTATGGTTTTATCATATATTATAATAACTCTATATTCTGTGGTTTTATGCTATATACTCATAATTATTCTATCCCTATTTTGCCGTTGGCTTGACAAAATATATCTCGACGGATTATTTTTTCAATTATTTCGGCCATAAAATGAAATATAAAATAATAATGAAACTGTAATTATCAAAATTAAAAAAAATTGTTTTAAAAATTACGTTTATTACAGATTTATTTAAACAATTGATCGAAAAATCGACAAATTCAATGAAAATTTACGTTTTGTTGTGACGAAACAGTGACGAAAATGAAACATGGAATATTTTATTTTTTCAAGTTTTTCTATCGTGCTTTGATTCTTTCGTTGTTTCCTTCCCATTACCGACAAACTGGGGGGCTATCATGAATTTTTTTTCGAGCGAATTAATTAAGTACACCAAAGTTAACGTCTATGGTTTTGGAGCATTTTGGGAAGAATGTTAATCCTGAAATCGTCAGAAGAACGCTCCGCGAACATGGTTATCATAGTCGAGCAGCCAGAAAGAAACCACACATCGGTGAAGCAAACAAGAAGAAAAGGGTTTTGTTCACTAAAGAGTATAAACATAGTATTATATCTATATCTAAACAATTAAAAAAGTAACATCTCGAATTCTCTCGAAGGTCACTCAATCACCTTTGACACACGGCTTAAAAAAACCAAAACAGAGCCCAATTTTCTCGAACGTTCGTGAATTTTCTCAATCAAATGAAAAATATAAACAAGAATGAACTAAAGGAGAAATTTTTATTTAATTCTATGATTTTATTTCGGGAGAGGATGAATATTCGAGATTTTTTTTATAGACGTTCGTTGAATCAACGAACGTCTATAAAAAAAAATCTCGAATATTCATCCTCTCCCGAAATAAAATCACAGAATAAAATAAAAAATTCTCCTATAGTTCATTCTTTTTTATAATTTTCATTTGATTGAGAAAATTCACGAACGTTCGAGAAAACTGAGTATTTGATATAAATACCTGCTCTCTTCGATAGTACCGCAGTTTAATACAAAACAGCAAAGCGAAAACATTACATTTCAGTGTGAAAGTAAAAATCTAACTAAATTTGTGTTTAGTGTTTTATAAAAATAAAAGTTTATTGTGAAAAATAACAAAATGCCTGCAATTGGAATTGATTTGGGTACAACATACTCATGTGTTGGTGTATTCCAACATGGTAAAGTAGAAATTATTGCCAACGACCAAGGCAATCGAACAACACCCAGTTATGTTGCATTCTCGGAAACTGAGCGGTTGATTGGCGATGCAGCAAAGAATCAAGTGGCTATGAATCCAAAGAACACGATTTTCGATGCAAAACGTTTAATTGGGCGACGATTCGATGACCCAAAAATACAAGATGATCTTCGTCATTGGCCATTCACAGTCGTTAGTGAAAATGGAAAACCCAAAATAGTGGCCGAATTCAAAGGAGAACGCAAGCGTTTTGCTCCAGAGGAGATTAGTTCTATGGTGTTGACGAAAATGAAAGAGACAGCTGAATCGTATTTGGGTGAATCGGTACAGAATGCGGTTATCACAGTGCCAGCTTATTTCAATGATTCGCAACGTCAAGCAACCAAAGATGCCGGAGCCATTGCCGGTTTGAACGTTTTACGGATTATCAATGAACCAACAGCCGCCGCCCTTGCCTACGGTTTGGATAAAAATTTGAAAGGAGAACGTAATGTGTTAATCTTTGATTTGGGCGGTGGAACATTTGATGTATCAATCCTAACAATAAATGAAGGTTCATTATTCGAAGTTCGATCTACAGCTGGTGACACACATTTAGGCGGTGAAGATTTCGACAACAGATTGGTGAATCATTTCTGTGAGGAGTTCAAGCGGAAATTCAAGAAAGATCTGAAATCTAATCCACGTGCATTGAGACGTTTGAGGACGGCAGCTGAACGCGCCAAACGGACATTGTCATCGAGCACAGAAGCGTCAGTTGAAATTGATGCATTACTAGATGGAATCGATTATTATACAAAGATTTCACGCGCCAGATTCGAAGAGCTATGTTCAGACTTGTTCCGCTCAACTCTAGAACCTGTTGAAAAATCATTGGCTGATGCTAAAATGGATAAAAGCCAAATTCATGATATCGTCCTTGTTGGAGGTTCAACTCGTATTCCTAAAGTTCAATCGCTACTACAAAACTTCTTTTGTGGCAAATCATTGAATTTATCAATCAATCCAGACGAGGCAGTAGCTTATGGTGCGGCGATCCAAGCGGCCATCATAAGCGGCGATAAGGACGAGAAAATTCAAGATGTTTTGTTGGTTGATGTAGCACCGCTTTCATTGGGGATCGAAACGGCTGGTGGCGTTATGACAAACATTATTGACCGCAATTCAAGAATTCCATGTAAACAAACACAAACATTTACTACATACTCCGATAATCAACCCGCGGTCTCAATTCAAGTATTTGAAGGTGAACGAGCGATGACTAAAGATAATAATTTGCTAGGAAATTTCGATTTAACGGGAATTCCACCAGCACCACGAGGTGTTCCGAAAATTGAGGTCACATTTGATATGGATGCAAATGGAATATTGAATGTATCAGCTAAAGAAATGGGAAGCGGAAGTGCAAAGAATATTACAATTAGAAACGATAAAGGACGTCTTTCCCAAGCTGATATTGACCGTATGTTAGCCGAGGCAGAACGATACCGAGATGAAGATGAACGACAGAAGGAAAAAATCTCAGCTCGCAACAACTTGGAAAGTTATGTATTCAATTTGAAACAAACACTTGAAACCGCTGGCGCAAAATTATCGGAGGATGATCGAAAATTTGTAAAGGATAAATGCGACGAGACAATTAAATGGTTGGATAACAACACTATGGCGGAAAAGGATGAATATGAATATCGCATGAAAGAGTTAACGAATGTTTGTAGTCCAATAATGACCAAACTACATAGTGGCGGAGGTGGCGGTTCTAGCTGTGGTCAACAAGCTGGTGGTTTCGGTGACACAAGTGGACCGACAGTTGACGAAGTAGATTAAATTTTGATATTATTAAAGTAGGTTAAAATTAGTAACTATTTTTAAGTTTTACCTGAGTTCCTGAAAATATTAAGACTGAATGTTCTGTACAAATATGTTGAAAAATTAATAAATATAGAAACTAAATTTGTTAAATTATCTTATTCATGTATTCGCTTTTTAAAGTAAAGTAGCTGACATCTGCCGGATATTTTATTTAACTACAGCCAATAGTGGTATTGTCAATTTTCATCGAATGTAGATAGCGTTGGTTTCTACGTCTACAAATCATATATTACAGTATATTTTGCTTCCTTTGTATATTTTATATTTTAAAGAGTCGTAGTTTAAGTTTTTGTGTGTAATAAATTTGTTCGTGATTGATCATAATATATTGTTGGTCGAACTTTTGCCTTAAAATAAGGACGTTCATTTGTGATGCCCCAGTAAGAGCATTCCTATTAGGCAAGAAAAACTGGGGGACTATTATGAAATTTTCGACGCGCGTATATTTTTCGACAACGTCGACAGTCGACAACGTCGAAAATCGCTATTATGAATTTTTTTTTTCGACGATGTCGAACAATGAAATTAATTATTTTTTATATGAAAATTTAAATTAATTATTTTTTATTAAATTTAAATTAATTAATTAATTTTTATTAATTAAAATTTTATAAGTTTAAATTATTTATTAATTTTTTCTAACAAACTTTTTTTATTTCTCAACACTTAACACTTTTCTTTTATGTACTCGACACCTCAAGAGCTGTCGTAAAATAGTCGACGTTATCTAAAAAAAACGCGTCGAGTATTTCATAATACCAAATTTTCGACAACGTCGAAAAAAAAACGCGGTCGAAAATTTCATAATACCAAATTTTCGAGAACGTCGAAAAAAATACGCGCGTCGAAAATTTCATAATAGACCCCGTGTAGCTTCATGCTTTAATTTGTAATTAGCTTTTTTTGTGTTACAGACAGGTATGAATAGTCTTTTGGATTATATGCGAGTTTTTTTTTTTAAATGTGATAAAATATTTGTGAATTAAAATTAAGTATAATTACTTTATGCGGCAGAAAGCAAAGTCCTTTAGAAATTAATTTTATTATTATATTAGTAATTAAGATAGATTTTATTTAAATAAATACAAGATGAAAATATTATTGGTTTTTTATTTGACAATAAAGTAGTTCCGACGAATTAAACCGAGAGTAAAAGTCACGCGCAGGTGACTCGCCAAAGATACGACTCATAAATGTAACGTTTTTGTCGGTCACATTATGAACAGTTTATAGACACTAACACATAGAAAAGTCCTCGCTAATTTGTTTCACTTCTCATGCAGAATCTACTTAAATATACACCCCAATTATCGAAGTCGTCTCACTTCAAGTGACGTGACTACAGTCGTGTCACGTCGCGCCAAAATTGGTATTATTGAAGTCGTTTTAAACGACACGCATACTACAATAGAAATATCGGGCAGCCCTAATAATTTGCTCAAATTTGACAAGCCATTCAATGTCAAAAATCAAAATATTTACGAATATTTTATTGTAAAATACACGTAAATTGAAAATAGGTAAGTAAAATCTAATTATTTAATGATTAAATTAATTTCCAGGAACCGTACCATAATTTATTGTGAAGACAAAATATCTTTCACGTAAAAATTTGTTATTTTCCATCGTAATTAAAAATTAAGAAGAGGTGGTTTGAGGCATCCAAATTTTCAACAAAACTTCGATTATTGAATGATAAATTTATCTTATATATTTACGACAGTAAAATATTTGCAAAATAAAAATAAATTGTATTACAAAAAAAATCATAAATGTGTTTCATTAATGAACGTCGCATACAATATTCTTGTCACTTGAAAAAATTAAGTGACTGTTGTCGTATCATGTGACTAGAGTCGCAACAAACGACTTCGATAATAGCAAAAATGAAGTGACGTGACTATAGTCGTCTAAAATGACGTGAGACGACTTCGATAATTGGGGTGATAAGTCCTGCTGCCCTATTCCTGAATACGATACGAAAACGAATGTACAAGATTCATATTCAATTTCAAATAAGAACCGTACGAATCTGATTCAATTCAAATATGAATTTTACATTTTCGTTTTCGTATCGTATTCAGGAATAGGGCTGCTGCCTACTCTGTCATTGACAGATACCTATTTAAAGAAAACTAACAAAGAGTGTGTTGGTTACACTAACAATGCAACGTAAATTTGAATTTTTTTTTCTCATTTTTTTTTGTTTCTGCACCAACACATTTATACTTAGTTATTTACAAAAATAAATTACTATGGAAAAAAAATTCCAATACATCTTTACTAGTTATTGTTTATTTTATATATGTGGAGTTAGCAGGACTTATATTTAAGTAGATTCTGTCTCATGTGACAAAAATATACTTTACGTACCACATCCGTACCGTTTTTGCGTAACGTTTGCGAATACTTTAGTAGAGCTCAGTCTTCGTAAGCCCCCAAGTATAACAAGATTCGATTTTTTTGTCATATTTCGAAGTAAAAACTTATATTTAGCTTCGACTTTGACATATTTTTGCTTTCGACTTAGAACAAGATCCTGTATGAAAAGTGTCGCGATTATTCGAAACTAAAAAAACAACAAAAAACAATATGGCGGGAACGATCTTGTGCAACGACATATTTAAAAGGCTATAATTGAAAATACATTTTAGAGGAAAAAGATGGCGTCCAAATGTAAAGCAAAACAAAAAATTTAGGTTTAGAACAATGAATATTTTATTGTATAAAAAAAATATATACATATATACACATCTAAATTATATTATAATTAATCTTTTAATTATTTTTTATTATTAAACAATGATTTGATGATATTATTCCTTGATTGTAATATTAAAAGTTTAAATAATTTCCAAATAGCTCATATCAAGTTTATTATTATTTCGCATTTGTTTTCCGCTTAATAATTTAAAACTGAACTAGAAATTAATTAATTTATACAAAAAAAAATTTGAATACATAAAAAAAAAATTGGTGTAATTTTGTTTAAATTAACGCACATCTTTAAATTTTTTTAAGAAAATCACTTTTTATAAAATTACCAAACTCATGTCATGAACATGTAAAATAAATACGATACGTAGCTCTATTTTGTTTCGCCTTTGTTATACTTGGGACAATATACATATACGCACCTATACTAAAGTATTGATTCTTCGACTTTTTTCTTATATTTCGAAGGCAAATACGATAGCTCAATTTTGAGTTTCGTCTTGTTATACTTGGGCCGTACGTTAATGAGCTAGTTTACATCGCTACAAAATTTAATTGACTGACCTAAATAGCGACACATTTTAGTCCCGTTTACATCACAAAAATTATAGCTCACATTTGGGTTACATAACGAGATTTATGTACACCATCTATTGAATAATACTAAAAGTATTGCTTATATTCTCATCGCAATTCATAATTTTCTCATAAATAATTCCTGTAACATTTTCGAAATTAAATGCTTTCATTTAATTGTTTTAAATTTGACTCATTTAATAACTGTAATACTAAATTTTATGCTGATATGTTTAATTAACATCAATGCCGCTACTGACATCTATTTCATGATACGAAAACCCTTTAGGTCGGTATCGTTTACATCACATTTTTGATCGACCTAATTTGGGTCAATCCACACAAAAAAGTTACCCATCCTAATTTGGGTAACTAGCGTGAACATCATGTGTTTAGGTCAGATATAGTGTATAGTCCTGGACCAAATATGTCGATGTAAACTTACTCAATGTTACGCCTGGCCTGGAGGGAAGGGGACGAGAATTGTCAAATCGATTGTTATGACAGTTTTATAATTCCCTTTGCTTCATAGAAAACTGTGATTCACGTTTTGTTCACCAGATGTCAGCTACTTTGTTGGAAATCGCGAATCTATTTATATGTCAAACTGCATAGTAAAATAACGTATACATCAGTAATTGGCAAATTACATTAATTTGATAAAAATATAGTTACCAAAACAGTGTTAGTTGCATTATGGCTCAAATAGTAGAAACATAAAATATTTCAACCCAGTTTTTTTTAAATATTCATTAAAGATTTTCTGTGGTCTTTTATGAAATTTTCGACCATGTTTTTTTTCGACGTTATCGAAAATTTGGTACATATTAGAAATACTCGACGCGATTTTTTTAAATAACGTTGACTATTTTACGACAGCTCTTGAGGGGTCGAGTACATAAAAGAAACGTGTTGTGTTGAGAAATAAAAATTTTGTTAGTAAAAATAAATTAATAATTTAAACGTATAAAATTTTAATTAATAAAAATTAATTAATTTAAATTTAATAATTAATGTCAAAAATTATTAATGTCATTTTCGACATTGTCAAAAAAAAATCATAATAGCGATTTTCGACGTTGTCGACGCTGTCGAAAAATTACGCGCGTCGAAAATTTCATAATAGACCCTCTGTTTTTCTACCAGTGGTACTTATTGGAGTATGGCAACAAAGTAAAATAATGTGTTCTGTGGCTGAGTGTCATAATTATGCTGACAAAATAAACAATATTACATTACATCAATTCCCAAAGAATGCTCATTTAAGGAAAATATGACATCATGTCACACCAATCCCTAAACCCATCACTAGGAATTATTTTATTTGTTCGAGTCATTTCGTAAATAGCGATTACAAAAGTAAGTTTGTTATTCGTTCATGATTTGGTACTTTGAATTCGAGACATATTGAATTAGCAAAATTTTAGGCGAAACACACAAACAATATTTGAAGAACACATTTTCCAATAAAAAATTTACAAAAGAACCACCAAAATTGAGAAGCTTACAGCTGGAAAAAATTGTAAGTCGGCACTTTCAAGGTGATTTTCGTAATTAGTTCTGAATTGATTTCCCAAAATTAAAATATATTTATATTTTATGTATTATTATTATTAATTTATTATATTCTCCTAGGGTGTAATATATTGCGAAATAATAATAAATTCAAATTAAAACTTACCCTCCATAATTTTTCTATGCGATTTGACATATAAATTAATTTACACCACCATTGGCAAAATAAAGACAAAAAATGTAAACAAAGAAGCCATTTTGGATCAAAAATGGATCAAGATTTTTGTGCCACAGAAATTAACATTAACTTAATCGAATATGTAAACGTTTGTCTGGGGATTACAAATACACAATTTTCGGTTTTATACACACATCACAATTTATAAATTATCAAATAATTTATAGCCCAACAGTTGCAGCAAAATAAAATTTTTGGTTCTCATCCTAATTGTTTTACTTAAATACATCTCGCATATTTATTCCATTTATTTTATTTATTAACTTTAAATTAAATTATTTAATGCGATAAACTAACAAATTCATTCCAAAAATGTCATAAATAAACAACAACAACAAATAGTTGAGCAAAATTGGTGCTCATGGGATCGGCTCAAAATCCCGAATTATCAAAATTATCCCGACTCTCAAAATCTCGACTTTCAAAATCTCAACTTTTTAATATTAAATTTTGGTTTTTTTCCTTCACTTTTTAAGAACCGATTATTACACTGCATCCCCAATAGAATTCCTTATGACTTTTTACTTACAGAAAAGTATGAAAAAAAATCATACTTTTCTGTAAGTAAAAAGTCATAAGAAATTCTATTGGGGATACAGTGTTATTAAGAAGCCTGAATTCAATTATTTTTTAAATCGAACTTTTCAAAATCGGGCTTTTGAAAGTAGGGATTTTGAAATTCGGGATTTTGTAATTCGGGATTTTGATTTCAGGATTTTTAAATTCGGGATAACGAGCCTAACCCGATGCTCAAACTTTCGGTTATTTTTGTTACTATATTGGTACGACTTATGCGGTCTTACTTTGAGAAATTTACAACAATAATAGTAGTGTCGCTTTCGCAAATCTGCTTAGCTTAGCTAAGAAATGTGAAAGCAACAACTTTTACATTTAATTTTTTAATGCGTTTTAATTTTTCTGTGTTGGTTCATTTTCTTAATATTTATTTTATTTTTTTTTATTTTAAGAAATAGAATAAATTAAATTCGGTATTTTGCTATCAAATAACAAATGCTAAATTATTATTCAATATAAATTTGTATAGAAAAATAGAAACAATAACGCTTTGCGGTAAACACCATAACCATAAAATGATTTTATTTCCCCTAATCCTAAAATTTTTTTTCTTAACATTCTAAAACAATCGGCTTGAATACAATGCAATTGTTGTTGTAATCTTTTGAAAGCAACAGCTAATCCCATATATGTAATTATAATTTGGTATTATTTTAAACCAACTTTTAGAATTATTCTATTCTACCTGTAGTTTTAATGTTCACCGCCAGGGCAGTTTTATTGAATACTTTTATTTTTAAATGTTGGCAATAAAAATATAAAAGTGATTTTTGTTATTTTGACATCGAATTTTTCTTAGCAAGACGAGAAATTAGTTATGATTTGTAATAATATTCAATAATGTTCTAGCACATTACTATTTAATTGAATATATTTAGTTGCGTTTTTACATTGTTTTCAAATTCAAAATGTAATTGTTACCAACTAATAAAAATAAATTAAAAAACTTCTTTGGTTGTTACTTTGAGCACAAATTAATTCTATACCAGAATGGAATTAGCTTGTACCAAAGTAAGACCGCATTAGATTATTTATAGTGCTTATATTGGAGGTTGAATCCAGTATAGGAACCATGCGCAGATTTTAGCGAAAAAAAAACTAGATATAATTTTTTTTCGATTAAATAAAAATAAATGATTGCAGCCAAACTACTATACAAATTTTGTGTATGCAACCAACATAAAAACTCAATAAATTTAGACAAAAATTTTATCAGTACATATGGAGGTACAGATAAAAAAAATTTTGTTATTTTCAAAGCAAAAATTATTTTGGTTGATAAAAAAAATAAAAACTCGATACTAACGTAATATAAACTTTATTTAAAAATACACAATTGATTATATTTAATTTTATTTTTTCGATGTGCATGATAATATACATTTTCAGTCACATTTAATTGAATGGGTACATCTCTTCAAAACTAATAAAAAATGGAAATCATATTCAGATAAATTTATTGAAATGAAAATTAAAATCATCTTACATTTTATCAGTATATCGAAAGAGTTTAATCTAGCTCACATCCTTTCCCGTAAAATTATTCAATGTATCATGCGATATATTTCAATATTTATGGCACTCGAAATGGACAACACTAATTTTGTTGATTACATTAAAAGTATAGGCTTTAAATATATTAGTTTATAAAATAATAACTTAGATACTTTTTTAATTATTTAAGTGTGTTAAGATAAATTAAATTTAAAACACAACAAAAAATTTAACCGCCAATGCGAAACGTCAAATTGAATTATGTAAACATAAACAAAATGAACATACGTTGCACACACGTCTGCTTCAAAAAATGAAATATTCAAAATTGAACGTGCGTTTTTCTAGCAACTACAAGAAATTATATCGAATTTTTTTTTCGCTAAAATTTGCGCATGGTTCCTATACAGGTCGAGTCAACTTGCAGTTATTTTTAGGTTAACCTTGAAGTTAACTTCTAGTGTTTATATTGGAGAGTTATCTTGAGGTTGAGTCGAAGCCAGGATAGGAGCCAAGCACAAAATTTATCTATAAAAAAATCGACATAATTTCTAACAGTCTGCTAGAAAAACATATGACTAACTGCTTTACATTATAAAAATACTCACCATATTGCGAAAATTAATTATTATTAATTTTATCAAATTCATTTCCAAGTTACCAAATTTTTTTTTATTTATATGTGAGAACAACTTATTTTATTGAGACCTATCAATGTCCCGCTACTAAAAAAAAATTCTTTATCATCCCCAAAAAACATTTGTAGCAGTTTTAGTTGCAAACAGTTTTCTATAAACAAAAATATTTTTCTTTATAGATTTTTTATGTAGATAAATTTTGTGCTTGGTTCCTATCCAGGTTATAAATGTCAAAATCATTCAATTTTTTTTTCTTTCAAAAAATCATTCTAACTTTTTCTTTCGAACTTTCAAAAAATAAAAATTCGCAAAAATCACAAAAATATGCTGCCGAATTTAGTCACAGATGCGCTCGTACAAGAAAAATATGAAAAATCGCCATTTTTATTTTTTTATTTAACCGATTATTTTTTGTTGTTGTTTTTCGACTCACTCTGGGCATATTAACTAGAGTTAGCTCGATCTAAGAAATTTTTTGCATTGAGTCGAGTTAACTCCAAGTTAACTTTTGGTGTTTATGTTGAAGGTTCAACCCAGGTTGGACCTAGGTTCAACCTCCAATATAAACAGTATAATTTGCTCATAAGCTGGAAATATTTCAAGTAAACCGAGATAAAATTGGGCGGGTCTTAGTTGAATATAAATATTTGATTGAATTCAGCGTCAGCAAAGTCGAGATTTTGAAAATCGGGATTTTTTTTGTCTCCCTCGCTTTCTAGCTTCACATCCCATGAAGGGATTTTGCCGCCCGCACTATGGTCCTCCAGCCGTCTCGGTCCATCGCTCTCGTAATCCAGTTCCGACATCCTAGTGTATGTAGATCTTGTTCGACGTCGTCACGCCAGCGCAGTCGGGGTCTACCTCTACGACGCACACCGGCTGGTTGTTGATGGAACACTTTATTGGTCATCCGTTGTTGTGGGGACCTTGTAACGTGGCCGAGCCATCTAACTCGATTGGATTTGATGAATCCGATAATATCACAACCTCCAAGAATTTGCTTTATCTCGTGGTTCATGCGAATCCGATATTCATTGTTCGCGACTTTAATTAGACCAAAGATTGAACGAATGACCTTTCTTTCGAAGGTAGATAATAATCTACAGTCATTAGAGGTCATGGTCCAGCTCTCGCTTCCGAAAGTCAGCACAGGTCTTATAAGTGCTTTATAAAGTGCGAGCTTGCACGACTGCGATAGATGTTTAGATCGCAAAAATTTTGATTGGGCGTAGAAAACCCGATGTGCGGCAGCGATTTGGGCTTTTATATCTGCCTGTATGTCATTTGATGATGTTATAACTGACCCGAGGTATTTGAAGTTTTCAACGCGATCAAAATTGTGGTCGCCAATTCCGAGATTTATCAATGAGATGTTCCTGGGTGTTGATATAAATTTGGTTTTGCTACTGTTCACCTTCAAACCAAATCTTCTTGCGCAGCGATCGAGCGGCACGAAACTGTCTTTATATCGCTAGGTCTTCGGCCAAGAAGCACGATATCATCTGCATATACAAGAATTTGGCCCGATTTATTAAATATACAGCGCGAAGTTTCGATGTTGCTTTTCCTCGCTACGTACTCAAGCGCCAAATTGAACAGCACAGGCGCGAGTGCATCTCCCTGTCGAACACCAGATTTTATTTCAAAGGAGTCTGACACAGTTCCTTCGATTACAATTCTCCATAGAGACCCAGACGTTGTTAATTTGCACAGAGAAACGAGTTTCTCTAGAATTCCTAGGCATATGAGCGCGGCCCAAAGGTTATCGCGGTTTATACTGTCATATGCCTGACGGAAGTTTATATATAATTGATGTATGGTTATCTTGTACTCCCAACATTTTTCCAAGATCATCCTCATGGTCAGTGGTCGATCGGTTGGGACGAAAACCACACTGATAGTCGCCAATGATGTTTTCGGCGAAAGGGATGAGTCTGGCAAGTACAACATTAGCCAACACTTTGTAAGCAGTGTTCAATAGAGCTATGCCACGAAAGTTTTCACATTTAAGACTGTCACCTTTTTTATGCAACGGACATATGAGTGCGGTCTTTCAATTCTCCGGCAACTCTTCTTGGTCCCAAATACAAACGACGAGATCGTATAAACTTGTTGCAAGAGTAGCGCCTCCGAGTTTAATTAATTCTGCGGGGATTCCATCGAAACCGGGTGCCTTGCCGTTTTTCAATCGACTAATAGCTGCGTCTACTTCCTCTGCTGTGGGATATTCGACGAAGACCTCATCACCTGGAAGAGCTATTGCTCTAATGGGGGTCACGTCGTCATTCCGATTTAGTAGATTTTGAAAGTTGGTTTGCCATACTGAGAGAACATCAGCCACGTTTGTTCTCAATTCTCCATTCCCGTCTTTGATGGCTGTACTTCTTGGGTGGAAGTCTTTAGTGAGATTCCTGGCATTAGCAAAACAGTCCCTTGAATTTCCTACTTCCGCTTGGAAGCTGATGTTTTCGATGCATAGTCTCATATGATCGCGTTTCTTTTGACGAAGGTATTTAGTCGTGGCTTTCCTGGCGCGGAGATATTCTGCATGTGTGCCTCTAGTGTTGCGAGCCAACCATTTTTCACGAAACTTTTGTTTATTTGTGACGATCAGGCGACATTGATCATCGAACCAATCATTGCGGGGTCTCGGAGGTCTTCTTCCGATAGTGTTTTGCGCCGCGGTGGTAATGGCTAACTGAATTGTGTGCCACTGCTCCTGGATGCTAGAAGGAGCTTCTTCGTTGTTGCTGGGCCGCTCTAGATAGTTAGTGACAGCTGATTGGTAACTCTGCAGTGACGCTTGGTCTTTTAGAGCATCGATATTCCATCGAACGGTCTTTTGTGCTTGTCTGTTGAACGTAGATGACAGTTTGCACTTATATTTAAATACGACAAGCATATGATCGCTGTCCATGTCTTCACCCCTGTAGGATCTAACGTCAGATATACTGGTCGAGTGTCTCTTAGACACCATGACGTGATCAATTTGGTTTTGCGTTTTTCCATCATTCGATCTCCACGTTACTTTGTGGATTCTCTTATGTGGGAAAAACGTACTTGATACAACTAAGTTGTACATTAATGCCAGGTCGGTGACGCGTTGGCCGTTGTTGTTACTAGTTAGATGCAGACTGTTAGGACCGATGTGCGATGTATTTTCTGCACTCCTACCGATTTTTGCATTAAAGTCGCCCACGATGATTTTAATGTCGTGGTGCGGTATGTTATTGATGACTTCCTCCAGCTCCACAAAGAAGAGATCTTTGATGTCATCAGATTTATCTTCGGTGGGTGCATGTACATTAACGATCGTGATGTTAAACTTATTAGTGCGAAGTCTGACCGTGCATATCCGCATGTTGATCGGGCGGAAATCGATGATGTGGTGCTTCACGCGCCGATGGATGAGGAAGCCAACTCCAAATTCTCCTCCTTTCTGATGGCCGCTGTAGTGAAGAGTGTAACCATTGGTGGTGTCATGGATCCCACTCCCGGACCATCTAAGCTCTTGTAGTGCAAGTACGTCTAATGTATAACTCTTTGCTTGGTTCGAAAGGTTCTGGAGATCTCCAGGTCTTAAGAGGCTAAGCACGTTCCATGTTTCCATTTTTAAAGCATTGTCCGTGTACAATTTCCGAGGTTGAGTTTGTGATGAGTCCGATATGGTAATCCGAGGCTTTTGTTTAGGGTTCATAACTTAATTGTTTTTATGAGGAAAGGTTGTTGGCCTGCCGCTCAACCCGCTTATTACGTGTGTGGGTCACGTACTGGTGCTAATCTTAAGGCATCCAGTCCTACCTTGAAACACATTTATATAACGAGCCGCTTGATACAAGACAGACGCCCGCTTCAGCCGCTCCTAACCTGAAGAACAGACGCTGGTTTGGTTTGTCGGGATTTTAAAAATCTGTGCCTCAATTTTGTTGCCTTTTCGAGACTACGAGACTACGAGAACAAAAATTACCGGAAAATAATAATATTAGTGAATGTGAGTGTAGTAGTGCGCATGCGCTGTTCGTTTTGTTTATGTTTTTTTTTTCTTTTGTGTTGATAATTTGACATATTGCCACTTGCCAGTACGAAACTATTTTGTTGGTTATTTATTTTATATATAAAATTCAAATTAATAAAATAAATAAAACCATGCAATTATGCTTCAATTAAATTATAATTTTTGTAATTTCACACATTTGTGTTATGTGTTTAAATTTGAATTTCAATTCTCCATCAAAATACAACGAGACAAATGGATGTAAGCACCAAAAATGTTACCGATTTAAACCGATTCGACAATTTTTCATGCTTATCGTCACACTCTCTACATCATACACATACAAAAAATGAAACAACACAGTAACACAAATTAATACTATACACAGTGTACGTATATAAAATATTTCATAGTCCCGTAGTCTCATAGTCTCGAAAAGGCAACAAAATTGAGGTACTGGATTTTTTTTGTCGGGATTTTGATAATTCGGGATTTTGAGCCTATTTGCCCGTATTTATAGTTAATTATTTGCTATATATAAGTATAGTTTCCATTTTTTGAAAATCGGTAAGATTTTGTGAATTTTTATGGGATTTGCGGGATCAGCCCGAATCCCGAATCACAAAATCCCGAACTATCAAAATCTCGACAAAAAAAAACGATTTTCAAAATCCCGAATTTTAAAGTTTTGGTATCGAAAGGCCAAAAATTTTATAAGCGAAAACAAAAATCCCAAAATCCCGAAAATACTAATCCAAACAACAAAAATCTCAAAACCCATAACACTAAAACTATATTTACCAAAAAAAAAATTGCTCGAACACAAATTCTCAAAAAAATAAAAATATCGAATTAAAAATCCCAAAATTTGCCAAAAATAGAACCAAATGAGTCGAAACCTGCGCGCGCAGATTCCGACTCATTTGGTTCTATTTTCGGAAGATTTGAAAAAATAAAATCGAAACATATTTCATTTGGGTCCCATTTGAATCGCGATATTTTAAAACGCGATAATTATCAAAACGCAATACAGTACAAAACGCGATATGGCACAAAACGCGATATTTCTAAACGCGATATGGTAGAAAACGCGATATTTTAAAAATTTAAAATTTGAAAATCGATAGGAGCAGGAGTTTAGGATCTGGGGGTCTATTATGAAATTTTCGACCACGTTTTTTTTCGACGTTGTCGAATTTTTGTATTATGAAATACTCGACGCGTTTTTTTTAGATAACGTCGACTATTTTACGAGGTGCAGGTGTCGATTACATAAAAGAAATGTGTTAAGTGTTGAGAAATAAAAAAACTTTATTAGTAAAAATAAATTAATAATTTAAACTTATAAAATTTTAATTAATAAAGATTAATTAATTAATAAAAATTAATTAATTAATTTAAATTTAATAAAAAATGATTAATTTAAATTTTCACATAAAAAATAATTAATTTAATTTTTCGACATCGTCGAAAAAAAGTCATAATAGCGATTTTCGACGTTGTCAAAAAAAATACGCGCGTCGAATATTTCATAATAGACCCCCTGGTTATATCAAGCGAAAGGGAAATTTAACTTCAGTTAATAGGAATTTAAAAATCGACAAGAGCGAGTGTATATACAGGATCGGGTTATACCAAGCGATTCGCTACGCTCTCTTCGCTTCGCAATGCACATTGATTCTGTACCATATCGCGTTTTGAAATATTGCGGTTCGAGCGGATCTCATTTCATTTTCATATTTTCATTTAATAGACTTAAATAAATATAAAATTAAATGCAAATTTTGTTTTTCTTTTTGAGATTAATTTTTTCGCCCGAAAAATCAAAAATTTACAAAAGGTGATTTGGGATATTTTTCGGCATTTTTATTTTTGACAATTTGGTTTTTGAGAAATTACCAACTAGTACATTTTGATCTAGTCAAAAACATAATTTTGGTAATAAAATATTCGGGAATACGATGGTATCCCATTTCAAATTCCCGACTCAAAATCCCGATTTTCAAAATCTAGACTTTCAAAATCTCGATTTTCAAAATTCCGATTTTCAAAAATTGGTTAAAAATTACGTTTTTCTCATGTGATTTTTTCAGCAACTTTGATTATTTAAAAAACAAATCAGGGGGTCTATTATGAAATTTATTCGCTTTCGAAAAATTCGATTCGCGGCGAATATTGGTAGTATGATTTTTATTTAGCTTTCGGAAAATTCGAAACTGAAAAATTCGCTCTATTATGAAACATAAAAACAAATTCGATATCGGATTTTACGAAAATACCGTCAAAATTCGACTGCTTTTATGGCTAATGTATCATAATACAAAAGTTATTTTAAGTTATATATATATGAAAATTAATTTAAAAAATTATTAAGTGAACGAATTTTAATTAATAAATTGACCAAAATACAAGTTTTAAACTAATTTAATAGAAATAATAAATATTTTTATAATAATAATTTTTACTATTTATTTTAGATTTTAACAAAATTTGACGATTCGCTTTATTTTATAATAGCAATATTCGAAGCGTATCGAATAATTAGATATCGAATTTTACGAAAGCGAATAATGTTTCATAATAGATCCCCAGAAGGGAGGAAGAAACGAACGAACGCAACACTGGGGGTCTATTATGAAATTTTTCCGTCTCTGATTTTTCCGATAACTGATAAATCCGTGCTATTATGAACCTAAAAAGCAAAATCGAATCGGATATTTCCGAGTACACTAGAAAAAATCCGACTGCTATTTAGTTGGCGTATTTTCTATTCGATTGAACTTATTTTAACGTTTCATCAAAATATAGTGAAAAGTGACTTATATTTTATTAATATTAATAAAATAAATTAATATTTTCGTAATTCTAAATAATTAAAACCCAAAAATTTAAAATGTAATATTTTATTATAAGAAATTTTTAATTAATAAAAATAAATTTTGTTTATTACCAATTCGATAATACAAGTTTCATATATAATAGGGTAAATCCGTGTCGAATCGAATATTTCCGTTAACGGAAAAATCCGAGACGGATAAATTTCATAATAGACCCCCTGCATCCGCCTACATTTTCGTTTAATTCGAGTCGTATTTTTTTTTCTGCGTATTTGTTGATTTCGAATTATTCGAAACAAAAAAAAATTCATAAATATCAAAATACTCCGCGAATCGACTTTTCCGAGATCGAATAAGTTTCATACCAGGCCCCCAGTTTAACGGTTGTCTATTAGATTCCGCAGAATTAAAAACAATGAACAACGATTGTTATATATAAATACAAAATATTTATTAAATTTATATTATTTACAAAATCCTAAAACGGATAAACATTAATAATTAAATAAAAAAACAATTTTACTTATACATAATAGGTTTAATCAACTTCTTCAATTGTAGGGCCAGTTCTACCACTGAACCCACCGGCTTGTTGACCACAGCTGGAACCACCACCTCCGCCACTATGTAGCTTGGTCATTATTGGACTGCAAACATTCGTTAACTCTTTCATGCGATATTCATATTCGTCCTTTTCCGCCATTGTATTGCTGTCCAACCATTTAATTGTCTCGTCGCATTTATCCTTTACAAGTTTTCGATCATTATCTGACAATTTCGCACCAGCCGTTTCAAGTGTTTGTTTCAAACTGAATACATAACTTTCCAAGTTGTTGCGAGCCGAGATTTTTTCTTTCTGTCGTTCATCTTCATCTCGATACCGTTCTGCTTCGGCTAACATACGGTCAATATCAGCTTGGGAAAGACGTCCTTTATCGTTTCTGATTGTAATATTCTTTGCACTTCCGCTTCCCATTTCTTTGGCTGATACATTCAATATTCCATTGGCATCCATATCAAATGTGACCTCAATTTTCGGAACACCTCGTGGTGCTGGTGGAATTCCCGTTAAATCGAATTTTCCTAGCAAATTATTATTTTTAGTCATCGCTCGTTCACCTTCAAATACTTGAATTGAGACCGCGGGTTGATTATCGGAGTATGTGGTAAATGTTTGTGTTTGTTTACATGGAATTCTTGAATTGCGGTCAATAATGTTTGTCATAACGCCACCAGCCGTTTCGATCCCCAATGAAAGCGGTGCTACATCAACCAACAAAACATCTTGAATTGTCTCGTGCTTGTCACCACTTATGATGGCAGCTTGAATCGCCGCACCATAAGCGACTGCCTCGTCTGGATTGATTGATAAATTCAATGATTTGCCACAAAAGAAGTTTTGTAGTAGCGATTGAACTTTAGGAATACGAGTTGAACCTCCAACAAGGACGATATCATGAATTTGGCTTTTATCCATTTTAGCATCAGCCAATGATTTTTCAACAGGTTCTAGAGTTGAGCGGAACAAGTCTGAACATAGCTCTTCGAATCTGGCACGTGAAATCTTTGTATAATAATCGATTCCATCTAGTAATGCATCAATTTCAATTGACGCTTCTGTGCTAGATGACAATGTCCGTTTGGCACGTTCAGCCGCTGTCCTCAAACGTCTCAATGCACGTGGGTTAGATTTCAAATCTTTCTTGAATTTCCGCTTGAACTCCTCACAGAAATGATTCACCAATCTGTTGTCGAAATCTTCACCGCCTAAATGTGTGTCACCAGCTGTAGATCGAACTTCGAATAATGAACCTTCATTTATTGTTAGGATTGATACATCAAATGTTCCACCGCCCAAATCAAAGATTAACACATTACGTTCTCCTTTCAAATTTTTATCCAAACCGTAGGCAAGGGCAGCGGCTGTTGGTTCATTGATAATCCGTAAAACGTTCAAACCGGCAATGGCTCCGGCATCTTTGGTTGCTTGACGTTGCGAATCATTGAAATAAGCTGGCACTGTGATAACCGCATTCTGTACCGATTCACCCAAATACGATTCAGCTGTCTCTTTCATTTTCGTCAACACCATAGAACTAATCTCCTCTGGAGCAAAACGCTTGCGTTCTCCTTTGAATTCGGCCACTATTTTGGGTTTTCCATTTTCACTAACGACTGTGAATGGCCAATGACGAAGATCATCTTGTATTTTTGGGTCATCAAATCGTCGCCCAATTAAACGTTTTGCATCGAAAATTGTGTTCTGTGGATTCATAGCCACTTGATTCTTTGCTGCATCGCCAATCAAACGTTCGGTTTCCGTGAATGCAACATAACTGGGTGTTGTTCGATTGCCTTGGTCGTTGGCAATAATTTCTACTTTACCATGTTGGAATACACCAACACATGAGTATGTTGTACCCAAATCAATTCCAATTGCAGGCATTTTGATATTTTTTTCACAATAAACTTTTATTTTTATAAAACACTAAACACAAATTTAGTTAGATTTTTACTTTCACACTGAAATTTTATGTTTTCGCTTTGCTGTTTTGTATTAAACTGCGGCACTATCGGAGAGAGCAGGTATTTATATCAAAGACTCAATTTTCTAGAAGGTTCGTGAATTTTCTCAATCAAATGAAAAATATAAACAAGAATGAACTAGAGGAGAAATTTGTATTTTATTCTATGATTATATTTCGGGAGAGGGTGAATATTCGAGAATTTTTTTTATAGACGAAAAAATTCTCGAATATTCATCCTCTCCCGAAATAAAATCATAGAATAAAATAAAAATTTCTCTTTTATAGAGAATTTTTTTTATAGACGAAAAAATTCTCGAATATTCATCCTCTCCCGAAATAAAATCATAGAATAAAATAAAAATTTCTCCTCTAGTTCATTCTTGTTTATATTTTTCATTTGATTGAGAAAATTCACGAACGTTCGATAAAATTGGTCTTTGTTTTGGTTTTTTTTAAGTCGTGTGTGAATGGTGATTGACTGACCTTCGAGAGAATTTGAAATGTTACTCTTTTAATTGTTTAGGATATAATATTATGTATATACTCTTTAGGGAACAAAACCCTTTTCTTCTTGTTTGCTTCACCGATGTGTGGTTTTATTCTGGCTGCTCGACTATGATAACCATGTTCGCGGAGCGTTCTTCTGACGATTTCAGGATTAGCATTCTTCCCAAAATGCTCCAAAACCATAGACGTTAACTTTGATGCACTTAATTTGCCTAATTATCCAACGTTTGTTATGCTCGCTAAGTTTTTTTTTTGCGTGGCTTTAGCGGTATAAAATCAATGCGATCTTCATTTTTAAATCGACGGATTATATTTCCCATTGTAATCTTCTTACACATATTAAACATATTCGCAATTTCTTGATACGTTTTTCTTTTAGAATATTCAAAAATCACTAATTGTCACATATCAAATGTAGTAGTACGCTTCCTCGGTTATACATTTTGAAAAAATAATGCGTAATTTGCTGAATTATGTATTAGGTCCATCCTGGAGAACAATTAAAAATAGACTAATTTTTAAAACAAAATAAAAATGTGGTTCTCTTAACTGTAGTTAAGTGAATGTTTGTGTGACTGTGTGTATATACGTATATCGGCCAAGGCCAACTATGAAAGTGATGTAAATAAATGCAGAAAATTATTTAAAACCCGCTCTTCTTATCTGTGTGTATTTGCAATGCCCCTAAACTACAGGCCGCTTACACCAAATGAACACGACACGCTATGTTGACGTTTTTGTTGCTTTCTCTAATTGTTTTGTTAGTGTAAATATCTTAACATTATTATTGAGCAGTCTCGGCTTAGACATAAATTGACGTCATGTGTGAAAAATGAAAACAGTAAGAGGTCTGTAGTTTAGGAGGCATTGGTATTTGTCACTGTTATTTTTACGTATGTGTGTTGCGGATAAATAGAACAAACTTATACAATCAAATTCGACTTTTGCGTCGACCAACTTTGAAATTATTAAAGTTTTTGAGGTTTAGCCAGAGTTTAGCATTCGTATGTATGTATTGTAACATTACCCCTAAAATCCATGACCTCTGTGATGTTAATACGAAATTTTGTTTTGGTGTATTTTGTGATGCAGATTAAGAATCCGAACGCTTCTCCAATTAGGTCTTTCCAAATTTTCAGAAAATCATCTTGGTTTGCTCACAACGGTGTTGATTTAGGCATTCGTAAGTAACCTAAATAATGTATGGCACACGTTGTTGTCGCACTAGTTTGTATTTGACCTATCTTAACATTTAAAATTACAGCTGTTTCAAATTACAACAATTTTGGCTTCGAATGTTCGTTATTTCTCTAGAGAAGACTATTCTAGAGATTTTGCCCGCAATTTTTTTTTTGCATTGTTTTATTCTGCTCTCTCGAAAATAAAATTTCAACTAAACATCTCAAAAATGAACACACATTCTGAAAAAAAAAATATTTTATAAAAAGTTCATCCTCTCTCCTCAATATTCATTTCTCATTAGCCATATTTGTATCAAATTAAAAAAAAATATTTTAAAGTTTAACTTAAACTTCTAATAAAATAATTTAATTGGTAATTTTAAATATTGATTTTAAAGAATTAATCATAATTGATGCATGGTAAAAAATAATCTATATTAAAATGGGGAAAAGTAGGAGAACGAGAATGAGAGTGTTCATTCTTGTCAAGTTTTCTTTTCAATTCGATTGAGATTTGAGAATAATCACGAACGTTCGAGAAAACTGAGTATTTGATATAAATACCGGCTCTCTTCGATAGTACCGCAGTTTAATACAAAACAGCAAAGCGAAAACATTAAAAATTATTAAAAAGCAATAAACAACTTGTGTTTAAAAAGTGTTTTATAAAAATAATAGAACTTTATTGTGAAAAGTAAAAAAATATATAATAAAATGCCTGCAATTGGAATTGATTTGGGTACAACATACTCATGTGTTGGTGTATTCCAACACGGTAAAGTAGAAATTATTGCCAACGACCAAGGCAATCGAACAACACCCAGTTATGTTGCATTCACGGAAACTGAGCGGTTGATTGGCGATGCAGCAAAGAATCAAGTGGCTATGAATCCAAAGAACACGATTTTCGATGCAAAACGTTTAATTGGGCGACGATTCGATGACCCAAAAATACAAGATGATCTTCGTCATTGGCCATTCACAGTCGTTAGTGAAAATGGAAAACCCAAAATAGTGGCCGAATTCAAAGGAGAACGCAAGCGTTTTGCTCCAGAGGAGATTAGTTCTATGGTGTTGACGAAAATGAAAGAGACAGCTGAATCGTATTTGGGTGAATCGGTACAGAATGCGGTTATCACAGTGCCAGCTTATTTCAATGATTCGCAGCGTCAAGCAACCAAAGATGCTGGAGCCATTGCCGGTTTGAACGTTTTACGGATTATCAATGAACCAACGGCCGCTGCCCTTGCCTACGGTTTGGATAAAAATTTGAAAGGAGAACGTAATGTGTTAATCTTTGATTTGGGCGGTGGAACATTTGATGTATCAATCCTAACAATAAATGAAGGTTCATTATTCGAAGTTCGATCTACAGCTGGTGACACACATTTAGGCGGTGAAGATTTCGACAACAGATTGGTGAATCATTTCTGTGAGGAGTTCAAGCGGAAATTCAAGAAAGATTTGAAATCTAATCCACGTGCATTGAGACGTTTGAGGACGGC
Organism: Nephrotoma appendiculata; assembly: GCA_947310385.1. Classification (NCBI taxonomy): domain Eukaryota; kingdom Metazoa; phylum Arthropoda; class Insecta; order Diptera; family Tipulidae; genus Nephrotoma; species Nephrotoma appendiculata. The sequence goes on from OX371223.1 coordinate 379,536,711, forward strand.
AGCTGAACGTGCCAAACGGACATTGTCATCGAGCACAGAAGCGTCAATTGAAATTGATGCATTACTAGATGGAATCGATTATTATACAAAGATTTCACGCGCCAGATTCGAAGAGCTATGTTCAGACTTGTTCCGCTCAACTCTAGAACCTGTTGAAAAATCATTGGCTGATGCTAAAATGGATAAAAGCCAAATTCATGATATCGTCCTTGTTGGAGGTTCAACTCGTATTCCTAAAGTTCAATCGCTTCTACAAAACTTCTTTTGTGGCAAATCATTGAATTTATCAATCAATCCAGACGAGGCAGTAGCTTATGGTGCAGCGGTCCAAGCAGCCATCATAAGCGGTGATAAGGACGAGAAAATTCAAGATGTTTTGTTGGTTGATGTAGCACCGCTTTCATTAGGGATCGAAACGGCTGGTGGCGTTATGACGAAAATTATTGACCGCAATTCAAGAATTCCATGTAAACAAACACAAACATTTTCAACATACTCCGATAATCAACCCGCGGTCTCGATTCAAGTATTTGAAGGTGAACGAGCGATGACTAGGGATAATAATTTGCTAGGAAATTTCGATTTAACGGGAATTCCACCAGCACCACGAGGTGTTCCGAAAATTGAGGTCACATTTGATATGGATGCCAATGGAATATTGAATGTATCAGCCAAAGAAATGGGAAGCGGAAGTGCAAAGAATATTACAATCAGAAACGATAAAGGACGCCTTTCCCAAGCTGATATTGACCGTATGTTAGCCGAAGCAGAACGGTATCGAGATGAAGATGAACGACAGAAAGAAAAAATCTCGGCTCGCAACAACTTGGAAAGTTATGTATTCAGTTTGAAACAAACACTTGAAACGGCTGGTGCGAAATTGTCAGATAATGATCGAAAACTTGTAAAGGATAAATGCGACGAGACAATTAAATGGTTGGACAGCAATACAATGGGGGAAAAGGACGAATATGAATATCGCATGAAAGAGTTAACGAATGTTTGCAGTCCAATAATGACCAAGCTACATAGTGGCGAAGGTGATTCCAGCTGTGGTCAGCAAGCCGGTGGGTTCGGTGGTAGAAGTGGGCCGACAGTTGAAGAAGTTGATTAAACTGTAGATATAGATAGAATAGATATACTATTTTAAATAGTTATTTGTTATATTTACCCCTATTACGGTTCTCACCTCACCGAGTGACCTTAGAAATCTAGTCACATTTGAGAATCGTAATAAGGGCCTTAATTCCTGAAAATATTAAGACTATATTATATATAGTCTTAATTTTATATTATAAGACTATATATATATTTATAATATATTGTACAGAATATATTTTTAAAATTGTCAATAAATATAAAAAATAAATTTTATGAAATTAATTTCGTTTATTAATTGATTAATGACTTACACCTCTATTTTCTTAGTCACTCACATGTCGCTTCTACGACAATAATTTTTTCATAATTCTTAGTGCGTGTTTCAATTGGTTTAAATGCCGCATAAAAAGTTAAAAATCGTGGTGAATAAAAATTTCAAACTTTATCTGCTTCAAGAGCTGGGGGTCTATTATGAAATTTTCGACGCGCGTATTTTTTTCGACAACGTCGACAGTCGACAACGTCGAAAGTCGCTATTATGAATTTTTTTTTTCGACGATGTCGAAAAATGAAATTAATTATTTTTTATGTGAAAATTTAAATTAATTATTTTTTATTAAATTTAAATTAATTAATTAATTAAAATTTTATTTAAACTTATAAAATTTTAATTAATAAAAATTAATTAATTAATTTAAATTTAATAAAAAATAATTAATTTAAATTTTCACATAAAAAATAATTAATTTCATTTTTCGACATCGTCGAAAAAAAATTCATAATAATTTAATTATTAATTTATTTTTACTAACAAACTTTTTTTATTTCTCAACACTACACTTTTCTTTTATGTACTCGACACCTCAAGAGCTGTCGTAAAATAGTCGACGTTATCTAAAAAAAAACGCGCCGAGTATTTCATAATACCAAATTTTCGACAACGTCGAAAAAAAACGCGGTCGAAAATTTCATAATACCAAATTTTCGACAACGTCGAAAAAAAAACGCGGTCGAAAATTTCATAATACCAAATTTTCGACAACGTCGAAAAAAATACGCGCGTCGAAAATTTCATAATAGACCCCCTGAAAAAAATTTTACGTGGAAAACATTTGACATCCTTAAACCTTTTCCTTACAGAAAAGTATGAAAAAAAACTTGAGAATTTTTTTTCTCAAGTTTTTTTTTATACTTTTCTGTAAGGAAAAAGTTAAAGGAATTCTATTGGGGATGCGATTTAAATAGTATTTATTTTACATATTTTCATATTTAAATTTGCTTCGTTCATAATTACATAGAAAATAAGCAACCATGTTACTGTCAAAATGTTAACCAATTGAAACAGGTAAAAAGTTAAAAAAATACCACGATTTTTTTTTTAACTTTAACTTTTTATGCAGCATTTAAACCAATGAATTGACAACAATTAGTAGTATTCCGTTAGTCGTTTAACAGTTTTCATGAGTGCTTTAACAATTGTGTGGGTACCTAAGTATAACAAAACTGAAAAGTTGAACGGTAAGACACTGTTTTCCGGTTTTTGGGATAAAAACAATTTTTTAATAACGTTATAACAATGACATGTGTGATTGATATGCCGAAAAATCAAGGATATACATAGATTCATGTTTTTTAGATTACATAAGCCACAAAATCACTAATTATACAAAACTATATCATTTTTAATTAATATATTTAAACAAAATTAAACCAAGCAAAGCTAGCACAGTAAAAAGATGAATTATCGCCGATTGTTTATTTTCTTTATGCATGCGGCATAAATGTCAAAATTTGTAGTTACATAATTTAAAAAAAAATCCGCTACGTGGAATCCGTGATTCTTCAATCGTCAATACAACAAAAAAAATTAAAAATTTACTTTAATTATATAAATTTGCAAAGCATATTAATTTTATTACTTACATATTTTAAATAATCCCAATCCAAATTGAATTGATCCTATCCAAATTTTGATTGTTTTTGAGATTGTAACAATAACTGTCTCGTTACTTGTGTTCTATGTCCACCGGTCTTTAGGAGTTACGTTCCCTAAAGTCTTCGTGAACTGTACGGTTCAGATAAGTAATGTTGGTAGGGTAAATTTTAATTTGTTTGCAACCAAAACTAGACGTTGAAAAAATAAATGCTAGTTGTCAAAACTTAAAAGTAAAACAAAAAAAAGTGAAAATAAAAGAATTTTAATATTTCCCATTTTGGCATAAGTTTCAATTTTCTTTAATTAACATTTCCTTTATGGTTTAAATTTATAAAATGTACATTTTAAGTTAAGTAAAAAATGTTATACTAACAAGTAAATTTTTGAAGAACAATCGAATTTGTTTTATGCGAATATTATGCTACTGGGAAAATTAAACAAAAGAAGTGATTGACATTGAGTTGAGAAGATTAGTGACATCATCATCACAAAAGACATTTTTGAATAGAACATAATTTACTAATTAATTAAAATGCATATGCACAGGCGAGTGGGACATAATTATACACATGTTAGTTCATGTGTTAAATATATGATTTTCATACTCAATTTCGTCTTCTGGCTGTTTGGTGGATTACTCATCGGGGTTGGATTTTATGCTTTTGTTGACAAATGGGAATCGATTGGCGGGCTACGCGTGGAGACTATATATGATGTTATATTGAATATATCGCTGGTAATTATGATCGCTGGGGGTCTTGTATTTGTGGTTAGTTTTGCAGGTTGCCTAGGAGCGCTCAGAGAAAATACTTGTTTATTGAAATTTTATTCAATGTGTCTGCTGGTATTTTTCCTATTGGAAATGGCTGTAGCAATTGTTGGATTTGTTTTTCCGACTAACATGAATGGAATACTCGAGGAATCCTTTACCGATAAAATTATCCATACATATCGTGATGATCCAGATTTGCAAAATTTTATTGACTTTGCGCAACAAGAATTTCAGTGCTGTGGATTGAGTAGTGCGGGCTATATGGACTGGGGTAAAAACGAATATTTCAATTGCTCTTCGCCTAGTGTGGAACGATGTGGTGTTCCATACAGCTGCTGTACTAATTTACAATCCGGACTAATCAATATCATGTGTGGCTATGGCGTGCAGAATGTATCAGTTGCAGCTGCAAGTAAGAAAATTTGGACGAGTGGTTGTATCGAAATTATACGAGTATGGGCAGAACGTAATCTTTACACAATTGCTGGAATTGCATTGGGCGCTGCTCTAAGTCAATTAATTGTAATATATTTAGCAAAGACTTTAGAAGGGCAAATAGATTTACAAAAAAGTCGATGGTCGTCGTGAGCTTATGGATGGGATGGAGGACGTCAAATTTAAGTATAAAGTAAAAATATTAATTATTTGTTTAGTATATTTTTATCATTTTTATGACAAGAAAACTTTTAGACTGTCCTATCCCTTAAACGAAATAAATTATTTATTTTTGTTAAATAAAAAAGACGCACAATATGATTTACTATTAAACAGGAAACCGCAAGTTATAAAAATTTAAATAATTTAATCTCAACTTGAACATACACACAATAAATATTTTATATAAGTTTAGTCTATAAGTTTTATCGAGAATATGTTCCGAAGTTCTAGTAAGACCATTCGGATTCCTACAGTGTCATTTTTGGCAAGTACGTGTAATAGGTAAAAATTTACATAATTATGTACATAAATGCATACATAAATAAGCAATTATGTTTATATATAAAATGCATAATGCATGTAGATTTTTTTTTACCTTCTTATGTACTCGTTTAAATTTACGAATACCTAGATAACTGCAGAAATATTTCCGATTTATAAGTTACATTTTTAAACGAAACCATTTCCAATTGGTAGGGAATATTGTATATTTATTCAAGACTCGAATTTATAAATGGGCTGTTGCAGTATTAATTTACGGGGATTCATCTAATTATTTTTAATATAAGACTACTTCATGACTTGCTCAGTTAAATTAATCTCAAAATTTCATGTTTTAATTAAAATAAAAAATTACATCTAGTGAAAAATAATTAAATTTATACCAAAATTTATTATAAATAATAGTTTAAGACTTTAAGTGGATGCGTATTTAAAGAAGAACCGATAGATTGATTCAGCAAGATATTTTTAATTACCATTTAAAACCAAAAAGATATGTACTCAGTGATAAGAGTAAATAAATATATCGAGCGTTTTTTGGATTCATATATATAAATGGAATTATTGTTTATACATAAATTAACTGGTTAGTTCCCAACTTCCAAATTTGTGTATGGCTTGTAATTACATGTAAGCTAACACAAAATTCTCATAACTATATTTTAAATTGTAATATTACATATAAGAAACATTTTGATTGTTACAAGGAAAATATGTATAGTCTCTTTCTATTCATAAATATATTTTAAGATATAAACAAAATTAATATGTTTTATTAGGATTTTCACACATGTTTATTATCTCTTTCATTTCCAATATGATTGTTGTTGGCAAGCTAAAATCAACCATCTTGAGACCCGTCCAGTAATATACACAATGGTCCTGTTTACACGAGTGTTGAATTCAACACAAATTTCTTCATTCCTTTCCCCCTTGCCTATAATCTAAAAAAAATTTTTGCGTACTTTTTCAACTCGAATTTTAGGTGTTGAACGAATTGTAATTTACTAACACAAACAAAAAAGCTATAAAAAAATATTTCGGTCCAATTTTTTTTTTTTTCTGAAAACAGATTTTATTTCCAATTTGTCTTTCGTTCGCAAAACATGAAAGCATCTACCGTACATAAAAAATAAATATTTAGTTGAGTTGGGTTTTCAACAAAAAAATAATTTTTATTTTTTTTGTATAACATAATTATATAATTCCTAAATATCAATTTATTTTTTATAAAAAATAAATAACAAATTTTATAAACTATAATTATAAATTATTGTAATGATGAAAACAGACGTACGAAAAGACGCTTGCATTTAAATTAGAAAACGCTACTTTAAATAAAATGAAATATGTACATGTAATCCGCATAGGATGCGTTTTTCTGCAAGTTGTCTTTATTTCTAAAAAAATGCACCGCGGCAGCGTTGACTACACAACAAAAAAAACATAACATGAATTAATATTAACATCACGATGGCTTTTCAATGTTTTGACAGAAATTCAAAAACAAATTGTATATTGTTTATCAAAAACTCTACTGAAAAATAATAACGCAATGTCTGAAAAATACGCCCATGTAGTTAACTTGCATTTCCGCATATATTAATTATATAAATATAATTTAAAATAATTTAAATAATTTAAAAAATATATTTTATAGCATAACTAAAAAAATATACGCATAAATTGACAACCGCTTTGACGATGCTTCTCCGAAGAAATTCAATATGAAATGAAAATAATTTTACACATACATAAGTAAATAACATCAACTACGTTTTATCGTGTAAACGCAAATGTTGAATTATGATTGTTGAAATACTCATCGTCTAAACAGACCCAATGGGTCTGTTTAGACGATGAGTATTTCAACAATCATAATTCAACATTTGCGTTCACACGAGAAAACGTAGTTGATGTTATTGGGTCTGTTTAGACGATGAGTATTTCAACAATCATAATTCAACATTTGCGTTCACACGATAAAACGTAGTTGATGCTATTTACTTATGTATGTGTAAAATTATTTTCATTTCATATTGAATTTCTTCGGAGAAGCATCGTAAAAGCGGTTGTCAATTTATGCGTATATTTTTTTAGTTATGCTATAAAATATATTTTTTAAATTATTTAAATTATTTTGAAATATATTTATATAATTAATATATGCGGAAATGCAAGTTAACTACATGGGCGTATTTTTCAGACATTGCGTTATTATTTTTCAGTAGAGTTTTTGATAAACAATATACAATTTGTTTTTGAATTTCTGTCAAAACATTGAAAAGCCATCGTGATGTTAATATTAATTAATGTTATGTTTTTTTTGTTGTGTAGTCAACGCTGCCGCGGTGCGTTTTATTAAAAATAGAGACGACTTGCGGAAAAACGCATCCTATGCGGAATACATGTACATATTTCATTTTATTTAAAGTAGCGTTTTCTAATTTAAACGCAAGCGTCTTTTCGTACGTCTGTTTTCATCATTACAATAATTTATAATTATAGTTTATAAAATTTGTTATTATATTTTTTATAAAAAATAAATTGATATTTAGGAATTATATAATTATGTTATACAAAAAAAATAAAAATTATTTTTTTGTTGAAAACCCAACTCAACTAAATATTTATTTTTTATGTACGGTAGATGATTTCATGTTTTGCGAACGAAAGACAAATTGGAAATAAAATCTGTTTTCAGAAAAAAAAAAATTGGACCGAAATTTTTTTTTATAGCTTTTTTGTTTGTGTTAGTAAATTACAATTCGTTCAACACCTAAAATTCGAGTTGAAAAAGTACGCAAACATTTTTTTTAGATTATAGGCAAGGGGGAAAGGAACGAAGAAATTTGTGTTGAATTCAACACTCGTGTAAACAGGACCATTTACTTATGTATGTGTAAAATTATTTTCATTTCATGTTGAATTTCTTCGGAGAAGCATCATAAAAGCGGTTGTCAATTTATTCGTGTATTTTTTTAGTTGTGCAATAAAATATATTTCTTTTTGTGTAATTAACATTAACGATAATTAATTAACTGTTGTTAAAAAAATAAATAATAATAATAAAAATTATTTAAATTTTTTTGTGAAAATAATTATAATAAATCACGCGAAAATAATTTTGACGGTGTACCGACGGCAGTGTAAAAAAGTAAGTTGGCTTAAGGATGAAACACACCAAGCAGCAGCAGCGAGCAGCAAATTTAAATATTGGTTTATTCGCTTATATAATGATACAAAATCACAGTTTGGGTGTAAATATACGTATTTCCAATAAAAGCAATCAACACTCATTTTGTAATTTTAATAGAAAAATTTAAATTTAAAAAAATTACATTGAAAGAAGTTGCATCAAAGGATCTATTAAAATTACAAAATATTTGATTTATTTTATAGAAAATACATATATTTACACTCAAACTATGATTTTGTATCATTACATAAGCGAATAAACCAATATTTAAATTTGCAGCTCGCTGCTGCTGCTTGGTGTGTTTCATCCTTTAAACGTGTGGATGGATCGTATATAAATAGATTCAATCGGTAGCAGGAATGCTTGCATCAGCAGCTGTTTGTTTATTTTTGGCGGCCGCGGCAGAGGAAAAAAAGAAACAAAAGTTAAAAAGATGTTGGATTAAAGAATATAGAAAGACTCGAAGGCCCGAAGGCAACACTCAACATCTTATGAAGGAATTAAACCCGAATTCTCCAGAATTTAAAAATTTTCTAAGAATGGATGAAGAAACTTTTAAATTCATTTTGGATGCCATTAGAAAGGACATTGTAAAAGAAAATACCAATATGAGAGCAGCGATCACACCAGAAGAGAAATTAGCGGTTACATTGAGGTTTTGTGGAAAATATTAAAATCAAAATCAAAAAAAAGTGGAGCCAGTGCCGACGATGTATATGTACCAAAGTTATGGTGCTACGAGGAATTGTCATTTTTGTTGCACTGTAGTGATGCAGAAGAGGGAACTTCTACAATCGAATTGGAAAAGGTAAGATTATTTATAAAAAAGTGAAAATATAATTTATTAAAATTAAGAGAAAAATGGGACCAATTCAGGAGGCATAAAATTCCTATTAAGTTCTTTTTTACCCATTTTCTATTTGAGTTTGTAGTGATAAACAAAAATATGTTTTCTATGGTGGTGTATTCGCAATTATTCTCATTACAATAATTCGTAATTATTTTCACCAATTCCTAATCAAATTTATTTATATTATTTTAAAAATAAAAACTTGTTATCAATTAGCTATAGTCAATATTTAATTATATGCACACAAATTATTTCAAAACCCAACTCAACTAAAAATATTTATTTTTTATGTACGGTAGATGCTTTCATGTTTTGCGAACGAAAGACAAATTGGAAATAAAATTTGTTTTCAGAAAAAAAAAAATTGGACCGAAATTTTTTTTTATAGCTTTTTTGTTTGTGTTAGTAAATTACAATTCGTTCAACACCTAAAATTCGAGTTGAAAAAGTACGCAAAAATTTTTTTTAGATTATAGGCAAGGGGGAAAGGAACGAAGAAATTTGTGTTGAATTCAACACTCGTGTAAACAGGACCAATTAGTGTTTAACGATCTTTAATTCATGGTTTTTTTGTAATTTACTAAAATTAACATGTGGTATGGTGCCCGGTTTATGTAGCGCCAACTGTAAAATGTTATTTCCCGCGTTAACATCACGATTCCAAACAATGTGTGTGACACTTGCGGCAAAGTGGAAATCGATCGGGTGACTCGGACATCGTCAACGTTTGATAGCAGCACGAACATAATTTTCTCGTACGAAATTCATCTTGCATGGGGAGGGGACAGTACGAATTTTTGTCGCGCGCAACAACAACAATTTATTTGTTGGTATTCGACCATATCCACGCACAAATGAATCGGCTGCTAATTTTGCATCTCCCCATGCAATTAAAACATTCCCCGCATCGGGAAGTGCTATGCGACGATAGATAAAATATTTTGTTTTGTCGACACGTGTTTATTACACTATTCTATTTTTTCTTCATTGTTAAATAGTTTTGATAGTTTTATTTTGTTACATTTATACAGCTTCATTGGGCAAACTTGTTCTTCTTTCTGATGTGTGGTCGAATTTTATAAAAATATTTCCGTGTTGCAAATTTATTATAGCGTGTAAAAGTGGTCGTTTTTTGAAAGCAAAGAATCACGTACTAACGAAAAACTACGTTTCGCTATTTTTTATTAGATGTCGTTTTATTTTCTGTACTGTCACTTTGACAGAATACTTTAATTTCATAATTTACACAACACGTGAAGCCATCGGAGGATTTATTCGATTATATTTATAAATTTAAAATGGTTCAAGTTGAAGTAAATCAAATAATAAAAATTGGTGATATTTTAAATGACAAAAATCGTCCATTAAAAGAACGATTTCGTGCATTATTTACATTAAAAAATGTCGGTGGTAAAGAGGCTTTAAAATGCATCGAGAAATGTTTCAATGATGATTCAGCACTTCTAAAACATGAGCTGGCCTATTGTTTGGGGCAAATGCAAAATCCTCTAGCTATTCCAATATTAGTTAAAGTTCTTGAAAATCTTAGTCAAGAGCCTATGGTTAGGCATGAAGCTGGTAAATAATTTTGGAAGTAGTTACATAGCCGGTATAAATAAACCTTTTTTTATGATTAATTTTTTCAGCTGAAGCATTAGGTGCAATTGGTTCCCCAGAAGTTAAAGAAACCCTAATAAAATACTTGTACGATCCTCAAATTGAAGTAGCTGAAACTTGTGAAATCGCATTGGGCCGTGTTAAATGGTTTGAAGATAATAATTTAGATAAAAATGAGAACCCGTATTCATCTGTGGACCCAACACCACCATCTAATTCTCGAAACGTATCAGAATTAAAATCAATTCTACTCAATGAAGAAGATACATTATTCAATCGTTACCGGGCAATGTTTGCTCTTCGAAACTTACGCACCGAGGAAGCCGTATTGGCTATTTCTGCTGGACTTAAAGCTAAAAGTGCCTTATTTCGTCATGAAATTGCTTTTGTGCTCGGACAATTACAAGATCCGTGCAGTGTGCCCTATTTGATCCAAAATTTAGAAGACAAAACCGAAAATGAAATGGTTCGACATGAATGTGCCGAAGCGTTAGGTTCAATTGCCACAGATGATTGCAACAAAGTATTGAATCGATATTTAGCGGATAACCAACGAGTGGTAAAAGAAAGTTGCGAAATTGCCCTAGACATGTGCGAATATGAAAATACGCCAGAATTCCAATATGCTAATAGTTTATTGGAATGTAATAAAAATTAAAATGTGTTGGTACACAAATAAAAAATAAATACCATACCAAATTGTCGAATTTTTGTGTTATATAAATTTCAATTTTGTTTATAGGGCAAGGCATTTGTAGTTAAATCGTATAAAGTTTTTTTGTTGTTGTTGTTCTAAGCGATTGAACGTCAAAATAACTATTTTCCACTGCTTGATAAATAATAAAATTAATATTTAATTTTCTATATTATTTTATAAAATTATTTAATTATTTTTAACATATACTTTAAGTAGACTAACTTAATTTTGTAATACCGGTAATTTTATATAGTTTTAGTATAAATTAAATGTCGAAAACGATACGCAAAAGAGTTGTAGGTTGTCGACCTCCATGTCACATCATTAGCAGATTAGATGAAAGACGAACTCGATTTAAAATTTTAAGGTAATCAAATAAAATAAAACAAATGTTATTCTCGTATATATTTATTATTTAATTAAGGCTGGAGCGTCGAAGAAAACCTGATAAACCAGATGATTTTGTTACGTATGAGGATTCAGATAGTGAGGAAGAGACACCACAGCAACAAAATGAGATTCTAAATACATCGTTTAATTTTGTCGATTACATACGGAGCCGTGAAACTGATTTAGATGAGCAACGGAGTGTCTGTAATTCATATGCGAGCCGACATATATTAACGCACGAAATGTTTAAAGAAACACCAATTTCTCTTGGGAACATCAATAAAGTGTTTTGTTCACAATGGCTAAGTAATCGACAAGTTGTTTTTGGCACAAAATGCAATCGACTGATGGTTTATGATGTGAATATGCGGCGAGTTGATGCTATACCAACATTACCAAATAACCGTGGCAGTGGCCCAGACACTCAAAATGGTATACATGCGGCTCAAATAAATCCAAGTAGAACTTTGCTAGCTACAGGTGCTAGACATTCAGCAGATATTGCGGTTTATCGATTGCCCACTTTAGATCCGGTTTGCATAGGTGAAAATGCTCATCGCGATTGGGTATATGATATGTGTTGGTTGGATGATCAGTTTTTAGTGTCTGGTTCAAAAGATACGAAATTAGCGCTCTGGAGAGTTAATGAAGATTTGATGGACTTTCCATTAGTAACTGAAGAAGCTTGTCCAACGTATGCTCATATTAGTCCAGTAGTCGTAAAAGAATGTCGCGCAGCACAAAAAATACGATCAGTTTGCTTTAATAAAGATTATAAAGAAATTGCTGTACTCTCGATGAACGGGTACATCCATTTATTTAATGCAGAAACATTTTCTCAGAAAATTTCCCGAAAATTGCCAAATTGTCAGGATAATGTGTGTATTGCATGTCAAAATAGTGGTCTCTATGCTATCGGATGCCGATCTTACACTTTACTACTAGATCCAAGAACTCTTCAGGCAGTTAAAAAAATTGCATCCAGATACAGCGGCTGCGGAATACGATCAGCCAGTTTCCAAGGAAATATCTTGACAATAGGGACAGGTTTAGGTATGCTTATGTTTTATGATATTCGAACTGGAAAATATTTGGAGAGTAGTATAAATTCGTCACGAACTGTAGTGTTGAAGGCGAGCAGGGGATATGTGGTAAATAATTGAGTACTATCTTATTTAAGAACAATTTAGTAAGCTTTCTTAACAGTTTCCAGAGGAAGAGATGGATGGTATTCAACAGATCAAATATGTTCCAGCTATTTATACTCATTGCTACGATAGCAGCGGAACTCGACTCTTCGCTGCTGGCGGACCTCTGCCATCCACTTTAGTTGGAAACTATGCGGGCATTTGGCAATAATTTTGGCAATCTTAGATAATTTATTTACAAATATTGTAATTTTAAGAACAATTTTAGTCGATATGAGAACTAAGCTAGCCTAAACAGCAACCTTAGACCATTAAATACTGTGGACTGACAGCAGTATCTTTTTCTATCTTTGACATCAGAGAAATCTCTGCCTCAATTGGTTTTGCGGATGTTTTGATTACTATTCCATAAAATATTGAAGTAGGTAGTAAAGTTATGATTTTAACTTGAAATTCTATTTACCAAAATCCAAAATGTTTCTCAAAATATCCGTATTTATATTGAGGTCGCCAAAGATCGTGGAGATTACAGATTTAATCCGCTGATGGTCCATATATAAATTGTCTAAGTTGTCCATATATTACAAAGTACCTATATACGCCATTTTTCGAATTTATTGTTGATACATTCGGTCTAATTTTCTTGTTTTTAACTTTTATATATTAAGCCACTATATGTATTCATATCATATATACATAATATATCTGTGGATATCTTTTCCGACGATCTGCAATCAAAATTGTGCACGTTACTAAAATTTTATAAAATATTAAAATAATGAATTTTTTTTTACAAAATTATCAATCTCAAAGATTAAAACATGGTTTATTTTATTGTCAGTGTCTTCTAAAACACAAAACATTTATTACAATATCACTTCATTGGAATCACGTGTAATCATTGTTTTACAGTAGTTTAATTTTAATTATTTTACGCCATCTGTGCAGATTATAGGTTTCAGTGGTTCACACTAAGGCCATTTTTAGCCCATTGTGATAACCACAATCATTAACCCATTCACCTACTCACAACACAACTACAGTATATCCCACCTGCACATTGCAAGCTCTATGTCAACCTGTACATTGGACATGGACGGTGGGTGGGTCGGCGCTGAATTCTACACTCCATCAGAGGGTCTTAGTTGTGTTTATTAACGATTGATGATGAAAATTCGATTTCCATCTATCGACTTCCTCTGATGGGATTCGAAACCCACTACCTCCCGGTCCAAGTGCCGAAGCTTTAACCACTTGCCCGATGACATCTGTGCAAATTAATAGAGAAATTAAGGCAATTTTGTTTAAAAATAATTATTCGTCGGAAACAATTAATTTTTACATAAAGATTTAATATTTGTTGCTGTACCCGTTATTTTTAAGCACCGCGTTATTTTTAGAATCTACCAGTGATTGAACTCTTTCAACTGGGATGCTCCACCAAGCGTTTTGAACGTTTTTCCAAAGCTCATTTTAATTTTTTGGCCTCGGCAATTTACTTAAATCACGTTTTAACTCACCCCACAGGTGTTCTATTGGGTTTAGACCGGGAGATTGAGTTTATCATTCCAGTACATTAATTTTATTTGCACAAAACCGGTCTTTTATCACTTCCGCTGTGTGCTTCGGATCATTGACCTGCAGAATTACCCAGCGTAGGGCATGCCGTTTTCGGCATACGCAAGCATGGTATCCCTTAAATGTTCTGCATATAAATTTTTTTATCAAGATTTTTGTGGACCCAGCATTGGTTGAACAAAAATACAACAACTTATGAGATGTTGACTAGGAAATTTACTATGGAAAAGTCGATCAATTAACGTCCATATAAATTGGACACAATTTTCGTACACAGAAATTGATTTATGCCGTATTATATTTACTTTTTAATATAGGGTTTAAGCTGAGTGATCAATTTTGTGGTAGAGGATTTATTACCATTAAGATGTTTGTATGTACGAAATGTAAGCAGAGCGTCGAAAGAGGAAAAATTTCATTAAAGAATTAATGGGTTTCGCAATTTAAATAGGTTTATAAATCGAGAGATAAAAATGGGTCGAGTAGGAAACTTGTATTTGTGACTACATTGCGCGCAATACAAGTACAATCATGACATTGGAATTATCAGGAAGTTTTTTACTCAACTGATTTTTATCTCTCGATTTATAAAAAAGAGAAAACTATGGTAAACTTATTTTTCTATGATATTACTAAACCATAAATGTGCTGAACTTTCGACCACAAAAACTACGTTTATTCAGTTTTAGCGGTATGAACCGCATATATTCCGGTATAAAAAATTTTATGTTGTTATTTTTGTTTTTTCAATACAAATTCCAATAAGAAGCTGGGAAATAACATAACATAAAATTTTAGATCTCGGAATCGACCCCATTATCATAAATTTTATTTTTTAAGAATTCATGCTATTCGCAATTCCCAACAATGGGCATGTGGCCCTATCCTGTTTCCCCAGGAATTAGGGAAAATATTTTGCTATAATTACAAATTGTATTATTCCCAAATATTTATTTCCTGTTCCTATGTATATGTCGTATTGTATGTGGCGCTATTCTGGTAATTCCCCGGGAATAAGGAATATTTTTTGTTTGTAGCAGCTATACCACAGAATATTCTGTGGCTGTACCCCAGACATTTTTCCTAATTCACCGTTTTCCAAAAGTTAATTCGGTCAATAGGAGAATAAATTTACGGGTAAATAATTTAATTTCGCGATCGCAATAAAACAAAAAAACAAATATCTATAAATAATTGACGTCGTTTAATTTATGTTTGTTTTTTTTATTTGAATTTTACTTAAAAAGTAAATTTTGTTAGTTAAAGTGAAAAATTGGATATTGATATTTTCTAATTGATATCAGTTTCCACTAGAAATTTACAGCCATAATATTGCTATAAGTCTATACAATAAATTTCCGTTGAATTCTATAGACAACTATAAGTGGATCTGGACGGCAAAAAATAAGCTTGTTTCGGATATTTTTGTATGTTAATTTTTATTTTCATAAAGTATGCCCTGCTAAAATTTCATAGAAAAAACCCGCAATGAGGTTATTTTTAATGCGCTAGATGTCACATTCCCAACTTTAACAGTCGCCAATTCCCATTTAATTCTTTCCTAAAATAGGTATGGACTAATAAACGTCAAAACTGCTATAATGGGGAATAATTTTCCCCCAGAAACATTCTTTCCATTTAAAGCCAGAATACACATTAGGAAAAAGGGAATAAAACTGTTACTAAAATTTAAAATTTCCATTCCCCGGGAATTACCAGAATAGGGCCACTGGTGTAAAGAACAAAACGCTAATCGCAGTTTGCTATAAAACAAGGGGTATCAAAACCGTCATAACGAAGAATTTAGTAATGTGTTCATTCAATAATGTAATCTGAACTACCTATATTACCTAATTTGTAACTTACTCCTCAGAAGATTCCGTTTCATACATAAAATATAGAATAACAATTTAAATTTAATTTTTGTGATATAATTTATTGAAGAAAATATTTTGAAGCTCGTACCTTAAAAAAAAATATGAAATACAATTTAGCTTTCTAAAACTTAAAATTTGTGTACTATGTATTTATATTTCAGTCGAATTCTACGCTTCAGAATAGCAAACAAGACCGTATGTACAACAGCGTTTTGAGTTTATTAATCGAATGGTAAGTAGCAGAATTGCCGCTATATTCGTGGAGTATTTTTTTTTTTCGAATAATAAATTTTAGAAATTGAACGAAAATAATTTTTTTTTGACGTTTTGGCCATAAATAACTTGAAATATTAAGTTCATTGGAATATTCTTTTGATATATATTTCTTAAAATCTTGAATGAAACTACAGTAATTTTGTGTAGAAACGTATTTAATATCAACGACTATGTTTTTAATATAATAAATATTGAGGTCGATTCCGGGATCTAAAATTTTATGTTATGTTATGTTATTTTTGTTTTTTCAATACAAATTCCAATAGGAAGCGGGGAAATAAAATAACAATACCGCAATTTTATGCCGCGAGAATCGGGCCCATTATTGATATGTGTTTTAAATTACCGCCATCAAGATTTTAGTTTGTAGTGTACGATTTTATAGTGTATTGGTAATTATTTTTGTCATTATATTTTTATATTTTACATCTTGTACATAATTAATTTTAGAAATAAAAAAGATAAAATTCAAAAAGGGAAAATTCAAAGTTTCCTTATAAACTTGCGTATTAAATTCGTTTGCCAACATTTGTATGGCAACAATTTTTAAATTAACAAAAAAAATTATTTTATATTTATAAATGTTAAGGATTCATAATAAAAACAGACGCCTAGATAAAAATTCAAATTTCGCCATTGAATTAATTAAAAATAAATTAATAATAATGCTATAAAAAAGTTATGGCCAGTATTTTAACTTCCTTGGTTATGGCATTACCACAGAATACTGTACATATGTAGTTATTATCCAGAAGTCATTTGGGTAGACTAAGAAAAAATGACCTAGCGACCATTTTCCTACCTTATTTTTACGACTCTGAGATGTAATTATTTTAATGGAATCATTATTATTATTTATGATTTATATTAATTAGTTTAACAGTTGTACAAGTGTTATGAGTTACACATTTTTTTTATTTCTAATTTAAAGCTCAAAAATAAAGAATTTTGGTTACCCTGCAAACAATTTTCGTACCTATTGCAAACCGAGGTCACAAAAATGAGTCCAAATTTTTTTAATTATAATTAATATTTGAAAAATATAAAAACCGCAGATTTTTAATTTTTGAATGAAAAAAAGCAAAAAATATTTTTGGAAAAACTGAAAATTTTACCGGAAAATGTAAACTGTTCATCTTGATTTTGGCGATGTATACGTCATTTACTACGCCTAAGTTTGTACTAAATACGTATAAATTGTACATATATAAACATACCTGTATAGGAACCATGCGCAGATTTTAGCGAAAAAAAACTAGATATAATTTTTTTTCGATTAAATAAAAATAAATGATTGCAGCCAAACTACTATACAAATTTTGTGTATGCAACCAACATAAAAAAATAAATTTAGACAAAAATTTTATCAGTACATATGGAGGTACAGATAAAAAAAATTTTGTTATTTTCAAAGCAAAAATTATTTTGGTTGATAAAAAAAATAAAAACTCGATACTAACGTAATATAAACTTTATTTAAAAATACACAATCGTTTATATTTAATTTTATTTTTTCGATGTGCATGATAATATACATTTTCAGTCACATTTAATTGAATGGGTACATCTCTTCAAAACTAATAAAAAATGGAAATCATATTCAGATAAATTTATTGAAATGAAAATTAAAATCATTTTACATTTTATCAGTATATCGAAAGAGTTTAATCTAGCTCACATCCTTTCCCGTAAAATTATTCAATGTATCATGCGATATATTTCAATATTTATGGCACTCGAAATGGACAACACTAATTTTGTTGATTACATTAAAAGTATAGGCTTTAAATATATTAGTTTATAAAATAATAACTTAGATACTTTTTTAATTATTTAAGTGTGTTAAGATAAATTAAATTTAAAACACAACAAAAAATTTAACCGCCAATGCGAAACGTCAAATTGAATTATGTAAACATAAACAAAATGAACATACGTTGCACACACGTCTGCTTCAAAAAATGAAATATTCAAAATTGAACGTGCGTTTTTCTAGCAACTACAAGAAATTATATCGAATTTTTTTTTCGCTAAAATTTGCGCATGGTTCCTATACTGATTTTTAAATTGCACAATCAACTTTTTCAATTAATAATTAGTTAACAAATTTTGACCATATATTTTTTTTTAAAACAAGCAATTTGCAAATATAATTGTTGCGCTAAAAAATTTATATTGTACGAGTTTTAGTCAATCAAACTCTACATGCGAAAAATTTAGTAAAATCTTATAAATGTTTAATTAATATTTAGAACCCGTTAATTTTAAATTAAATGGCACATCAATTATATTTGCACTTAATTATTTAAAACTTATCTTAGCACATTTTTTAAATTATTTTATTTTTTTGCGCCAAAAAACTGCGGTATAAAATAGTATGTACATTACAAAAAATCTTTTAATTTCACTTGTTTATTTATTTATTATTCACTTGTTTGAAATATTATCACTTATTTATTATTCACTTGTTTGAAATATTAAACTTATTAAACCTATTAATTTACACATATTTTAACACTTAATAAACTGTTTTTTAACTAAAATTTTGCTAAGTATTTTATTATTTTACTTGCATTGCATTGCACTGCCTGCACAACATATGTAAAACTAATATGAGAGAAAAGAGTAAGAGAAAACGAAACGTCATCGACTATTAACATCAAAACAAATCATTACCAGTACCACCCTGTAACAAACAAGCAAAACAAAAAGGAAATCAAACAATTTAATTGGTTCGTTTCATTTCGGTAAACGATAAAAGCAAAAAAAAATCCATGTAAAATTTTAAAGTAGTATGCGAACAGGCAAAACTAATACTGTGTTAAAATAACGTGTCGTGGCCAGTATATATGTAGGCTCTGCAAGGAATGGGGCCCATTCATTTTTATAAAACAAAGTTTGCTATTGGTTTTGATTTTGACATTTGTTTTTATATTTTTTTTGGTATTTATGTGCGTTTCATTTTCATGTTCGCGATTTTTATAAAAAAAATATTAATTCCAAAAATATAATTGACCTAGTGAAAATTATTTGGATAATATAAAAGTAATTTTAAAACTATATAAAACAAAAATTCTATATAAAACACAGCTAAATTAATAAGATGAATAGTTACGGCTGTGAGTAAGATATAATTGGTTAAGGGATTCAAAAAAAAAATTTTAAGACAAAATTTTATTCTACACATGCATATCTTACTTATTTTTTGTTTGTTATAAGAAAATTTTATTTTATTTTCATATTTTTACTATTTTATAATATAACAAAAATAGCGGAGCAAACGCTTTAAATTATATTTTTTCTGTATATATAATTTTTTGTGTGTATATGTGGTAATTTCAATTTTTGTTATAAATGTAATTAAATAGCATAACTTAACGAGTTAATAAAAGGAAATAGAGAAACATATTTTTCTATTTATGTAAATATCCTTCCAAAACAAAACAATAATAAGAATCCTTGCACACATTCCTCAATTTTAATTTTCTACCGTTTATTTTGGTTGTTAAAATCTATGGCTAAAGCATACGGGAAAGGTAAGAGTAAGTAAACTAATTTCTTGTTTTTTCTGTTTTTTTTATTATTAATTTATTTATACATAATTTGTTTGTTAATTTATTTTATTATTAATTATTATAACCGCACAAGTTATTTATTTTTGGTACATGATTGGTTTGTACTTAAGAATTGATTAGAATATTGGTATATTAATTGGATTGCGTGTGTGGGGTTCCAAAATGTTAGTAATTAGTCGTCGTTCTTAAGTACAACGTTTTAATGCTGTAACATCTACTGTTCTAGTTGGTAGGAAGTGATAAGCATAAAAAATTTTAGTACATAATGTATAATATGGTGCTGGATTGCTATTGAACAAGATTTAATTAATTTATAATTTACTTTGTTTCATATATTTGTCTAGTGCCCGTCGAAACAGAAGATCAACAGAAACTGAGGTTCCAAGTAGAACTCGAATTCGTGCAATGTTTAGCAAATCCTAATTATCTACATTGTAAGTATAGTTAATTTCCATAGTTCACAAATTTAATTCAACAATATAACTGTAAAAATATATACCTGTAACATAAACTCTCTATGTTCCAGTTTTGGCGCAGCGTGGTTATTTCAAAGACCAAACATTTATTAACTATCTAAAATATCTACTATATTGGAAAGAGCCGGAATACGCACGTTATTTAAAATATCCAATGTGTTTATATTTTTTGGATCTGCTACAGTACGAGCACTTCCGTCGTGAAATAGTCAATGCCCAATGTTGTAAATTTATCGATGATCAAGCAATTCTATTGTGGCAACATTACACAAGAAGGCGGACTAAATTGCTTACACTTAACGGCATTTCAAATAATGAAACCAATGCTCAAAATGGGGTTGCTCATAAAGTTACGTGAATTTATTAACTCTGTTTCAAAATATAAAACCTATTTCATTATTTTTGTAATATGTACGATAAATATTTTGTTTTTCTAAATAAATATAGTTATTAAGGATTAAACTAATTCAAAATGTTTTGTGCAATGTAACACTGGTTTAAATAAGTCCTCGCTGTGCTATTTAAGTCAAACGCAAAATACCATATCATTGTTGGTGATCTTTCCGATTCTTAGAATGTAAACAAAATGTCGAACGGACTTAATGTTGATACGACTATTTAACTTATTATTGACGCATTTTTGTGTAATTTCTACTTTAGAATAAAAGACATGATTTGAATAATAACTTTATTTATTTAAGACATTTTAACCTACATGTCGCATATTAAGTTTGTATTTGTAGTAAGTAAATAATAATTATATTTATTTTACCAAAAGTTTATTTTTTACCACAAACCGTTTATGAACAGAAATAACGCGTATGAATAGGTATAAAGTGTGCCAGTTAATTACTATGCCAATTAGGTTGAAGTATTTAACAGAAACGACCTTGCAGTTATACTGCAAACTGAATTTAAGTGTTTAGGTAAATTAACCAAACTCCTTTGCTCAAAATCTAATATGGATCCATCAGGGATAGGAAGTATAGTTTAGTCATATGCCGCCTTAATAATCTGTTGCGGGTCCAATAAAATAACGATATACATATGTACAAGTTGCGAATGAAACCCGAGATCTTAACAAAACTGACGTTATCTAGATTCAAATGTGTGTTATTTGGTTTTCGATTGCGAAGCCAAACCACCAAGCAGGTTCTGAAAGGTCGGCACCATCGAAGATAGGACCTTGTGGAAGACAATCTATTCGATGACTGAATGATGCAGTAAATCTTTTCCATGAATGTAACAACAACAGTAAGTAATTATTTAGGGTTCGAAACGCTGAAAAATTCATCTCGTTGCGGGAGGCTTGTTCATACATTCGTTTTTCATCGCCGGGTCTGGGTTAGTATTGATTTTCTATCGAAATATAAGTAGCGTGATCGATTTAAAAGTCATCTGAATTTCTAATTTCCTCACTACTTCCACACATTTCCACAATGTCTACACACTCGTTGTGCATGTCTGCGGTTCTTTGTGCAAGTTCTTTACAAAATAGAGTCCAATGGCTCAAGTTTGATTGAGAATTTTTCTTAGTTGATTCCTCTGTGGCGGTTCAATCAACAAGTTTATTTTACTGGTGAATTTGTATAACGATTAAAGTAGCAATTCCTAAACAGAGTGTTTCGGGATTTATTGAATTGAATGAGTAAAATGGAAGTGCCATGAAATTCTATTATTAAACAAAAACCGTAGGAATGAAAATTTACAATAATCAGATTTTAGCTACTCCTCAAACACACGAGATGTGTGTTTTATATATTGTATTAATTAAACATTAAATATAAAATAAATATAAATCGAACATTATTCATCAAATGTAAAATCAATCGAATGTTGTTAAATAAAATATTAAAATAAATTATACTAATAAAAGATTATAAAATATAAGTTAGACAATTGTTCATTAAATTTATGTGGTATCAATATAACACTCATAAACTGATGATCCCGACGTGATTCAGAACTATCCGTGGACACGTCCAACACAAGTGTTTTACTACGGAGCAACATCAGTTAGTTGTCAGCTATCGATCAGTCTAATACCGTCTGATAACTAGCAGCCCAACCTAACAACGCCAGCTGCCCTCAAACGGTCAAGTGGATTCGTGATCAAATTCTTAGATCACCAAATAATAATAAATACGAAACGTTAAAAGCTACAACCATCGAAAGATTAAGCGAATCGGCAAAAATAAAGCTCGATCGCCTTCTTTCGGGGTTTCAGTTAGGTGACAAAAAACTATCTCAATTATTACGAGAGATGGAATGTTCTACCGATCAGGTTACTGAGTCGGTTTTAAGAAATTTGTGCATGCAGCGTCTACCAACCCATACTCAAGAAATATTATCAAGTATGGACGACTGATAAAATCGTTGAAATACAAAAAACCAATTAATTTATGCAGTGTAAGCTCTCTTAAAAACATTGATAATAAGCAACAAATTGATGTACTTTATCAAATTCAAGCATTAACACAAAAAGTTGAAGAATTATTTAAAAAGGTTAATACGAGGGATTCACGATCAGTAAACCACATGGTCACCGGCTCCACGGTCAAAGAATAATAGTCGACATCGCAGTTTATCGCGATCCAATGACCAAGTTAACAAATATCCAAATTGCTGGTATCATTTTAAATATGGTATTCATGCAAAGAAGTGTATAAAACCGTGTTATTTCGATCGATTAAATACGGTAGTTTCGAAGTCGGAAAACCAGTAAACCCATCGCTTTTCACGGAGGGTGTTGGGAGGGACTGTGAATCGTTTCATAATTACCGATCGTCAAAATAAATTACAATTCTTAGTTGATACGGGTGCCGAAGTTTCAGTGACTCCTCCAACTAGTTCACAAGTAATAAAATCACCAGAATTTAAGTTATTCGCCGCAAATTCAACAATCATCGATACGTTTTGGTCAAAGAAATTTAATTCTTGATTTAGGCTTTCGAAGACTATTCAACTGGAAGTTCATTATAGCTAAAGTCAACAGATGCATTTTATAGGGGCTGACTTTTTAGCTCATTTCGGTTTAGTAGTTGATGTTAAACGCAAAAAGTAGCTTGATACTTGTCTAACTTCACTACAACGGGAGAACCAATACATATCAATTCGTACGGTATTACAACTATCAAAACCGACGAATACCAATTACCATCCGGTGTAAAACATAGTATTATACATAGCATTGAAACTTCAGGTCAGCCATGTCATGCAAAAGTTCGAAGACTAAGTTCAGATAAAATGCTCATAACCAAATCGGAAATCGAAACGTGGTTAGCGCAAGGCATCTGTCGTCATCTAAAAGTAATTGGGCTAGTCCTCTGCGTATGACTCCCAAAAAGGATGGTAGTTGGCGACTATGTGGCGATTACCAGATCGATATCCAGTACCATTTGTCACAAACTTTACTCATCAGCTCGAATCATGTACCATATTTTTTAAAATCGATTTGTTTAGAGCTTATCATCAAGTACCGGTGGAACCACAAGATATCGATAAGACAGCAATAATTACACTCTTTGGATTATTTGATTTTCCGCGTGTTACATTTGGTTTACGAAACGCTGCACAAACTTTTCAAAGATTGGTTCATTCAGTGTTCAGAGATTTAAGATTCATTTTTCCATATATCGATGATCTACTCATAGCATCAAAAAATATAGAAGAACATCTTAAACATATTGTGCTTCAAAGATTAAACGAAGCTGGTCTTGTTATTAATTTGTACAAATGTGAATTTACCAAAAATGAATTATCATTTTTAGGTTTCGAAATTTCTAATCAAGGTTTATCCCTAGACAAGCAGAGTGAAAATAATTCAAGATTTTTCTCAACCGAAAACCATCGACGGCTTACTTAGATTTCTGGGGATGATTAATTATTACAGAATTTTTCTACCTAATGCAGCATCTGATCAAGCTCCATTATACGAATTTTTAAAGGGTCGAAAAAAAGCACAAATCAGAAATTCCCTGGATTGGAGAAACATATAAAGCATTCGAATTGTGCAAATCTAAATAAGCAAAATGTACTCAATTAGCATATCCGGTTCAAAATGCGAAGTGCGCAATATTCGTTGACACGTCTGATTTAGCTGTAGGAGCAGCTTACAGAAAAAGGTTGGGAACCTTTATTTTTCTTCTCACGTAATTTACAAGCGGCTGAAATACGCTACAGCACATACAAAGGGTTACTGGTAGTTCATTTTATTTTCGAATCATAAACCTCTAACATTTGAGTTGCATCAAAATTTGGACAAAGCTCCACCTAGACTACGACGCCATTTAGATTTAATTGCACAATTCACATTCGATATTGGACACATCTCAGGAGGTTCTAATGTTGTTGCTGACACACTGTCACGTATTCAACAAGTGGACGTTGGAACCACAATTGATTACGTTTTGTTGGCAGAAGCACAACAATCAGATAAAGAATTTATACTGCATTGATTGAATCAAACCCAAGTTTAAATTTTAAAAAATTATCAAAATTTGGATCGGACAAGTACATCCATTTGTGTAAAAATCCTTCCGATCCCAAATTTTCGATTCTTATCATAATTTATCACATCTTGGAATTAGGGAAACTACAAAACAAATTACGAAAAAGTTCATATGGCCTTCAATGACAAAAGAAATACGCACGTGGGCAAGGAACTGTATGTAAAATTACCAAACATATTAAGAGTAAAATTGTTACATACCAACCAACCAGTAATATATTTGAAGAAGTTCATCTCGATATTATTGGACCCCGCGCTCCGTCCGAGGACAAAATTTATTGCCTTACGATGATTGATAGGTACACTTGATAGTCTGAACCAATTCCAATTGCAAACATCCGAGCAGAAACGATTGCTGATGCCTTACTTAACAATTGGATAAGTCGATTTGGTGTTCCTTCAAGCATCACGATTGGCAGAGGTGCCCAGTTCGAATCTGCACTATTCAATGAAATGGCCAAAGTATTAGGATTTCAACACAAACGAACGACCTGCATGTAACGGAATCATAGAACGATAGCACCGAACGTTAAAAGCTGCAATTATGTGTGCAACAAATACGCAGTGGACAAAATCTCCGACTAATTTTACTACGGATTGAGACATTTCTATTTAGAGAGGATTTAAAAGTTCTTCAGCAGAATTAGTGTTTGGGCAAAACCTTCGATTGTCCGCAGATTTTGTCACAGAAAACAGGTATATCAGCCAATCCGATTTCGTTATTCAACTTCGAAATCAATCAAACCATCAACAGCCTCACGACATGCCAAAGAACAAAATTTTCGTTTTCAAAGATCTGTCAAATTGCGAATCTGTTTTAGTAAGGACCGATGCATTACGACGTCCTTTACAACCTCCATATGAGGAACCTTTTCCAGTAATCAAAATGGCATCAATATAACACCCATATACCTGAAGTCGTTGAATATTGAGGTTAGGTAAATTTTAGGTAAAGCGTCAGTTAGTTTTTGGTAGTAGTGAAATTACCAGTGTTTTCACGATTCATTTAGTAACCGATATATTGAGTCGTGCAAATTTCTGGGTCAGAGTAGGGTGTTTTCCATACACCACAAAGTGGGGCGAATAACCTATTGTGCCATGCACAACGTTTCGCAATTCGTGGGTTATTGCAGGAAGAGGTTGATCCCATTTACGTTGATCGGTCTTCATATATAAGTACAAAGAGCAGGCAAAACCGTTCGGTTTACTACCGCTTAAGAAGTACCGATGCAAGACTTCTTTGGAGAACAGTGGGTCGATTGTATTAACAGTGGTCTAAAGATTAAGGGAATAATAAGTTTCCAATCAGGAAGATCTGAGCTGTCAGTTAATAGGTTCCAAGTCGGTTTTAAGATTATATTCGACAAGCCATCGGAAACTGCAAAATTTAGGCGTGCAGAAGAACTAGAATGAAATTGTAATAAGTCATTATAGTCACCAGAACACTGAAAAAAAAACTATTTTCCACATAGATATAATGACTTATCTGCAACATTTTACCGATTTGGAAATAAAATATAGAAACATGTGTATTAAAATTAACTAAGTTCAATATAAAATATATCTCAAACAGCCTTATTGCGTATCTCGTAAATTTTATTACAACGAGATATACAAATTTTTACAATTATACTGTTTATGTTGGAGGTTGAACCTAGGTTCAACCTGGGTTGAACCTTCAACATAAACACCAAAGGTTAACTTGGAGTTAACTCGACTCAATCCAAAAAATTTCTTAGGTCGAGTTAACTCTGGTTAATATAAACGCCCAGAGTCGAGTCGAAAAACAACAACAAAAAATAATCAGTAAAGTAAAAAAATAAAAATGGCGATTTTTCATATTTTTCTTGTACGAGCACGTCTGTATCTAAATTCGGCAGCATATTCTTGTGATTTTTGCGATTTTTTATTTTTTGAAAGTTCGAAAGAAAATGTTAGAATGATTTTTTGCAAGAAAAAAATTTGAATGATTTTGTCAGTTATAACCTGGTTTTGACTCAACCTCAAGATAACTCTCCAATATAAACACTAGAAGTTAACTTCAAGGTTAACCTAAAGATAACTACAAGTTGACTCGACCTGGGTTCAACCTCCAACATAAACAGTATAAATAGCAATATTTTGGGTCTCATACGAAACGACACATTTCACAACAGGATGTGCTAAAACAGGATGTCACAAAACAGGATATCACAAAACAATACATGGTACGCTACAGTACATGGTACGAAACAGGACCGATTAAAACAGTACAACACAAAACAGTACATGGTACACTAAAGTACATGGTACGGAACAGGACCGATTAAAACAGTACATCACACAACAGTACATGGTACGGAAGAGTACATCGCAAAACAGTACGTATTAAAAGAGAACACCACAAAACAGTTAATAGTCAATTTTGCAGGTTTTAATTGCAAAAAATTGTTTAAGTTTTACTTATTGTTGCAAAATAGATCAAAAATTTAATTAAATATATAAATAAAATAAATTTATTATTTATATATTTATTTAAATTTTTGATCTATTTTCCAACGATCGAGTATTAGCGATTTAAATTAAAATGATGTTATATATTGTTAGGTGAAGGGATATTTTATTATAATTTAAAGCAATTATAATTCTATATAGTATACTGTCTAATTACTCTAGGTGAAGGCAAATATCCACTTGATAATATCCCAATTACTAAACGTATTCAATAAAAAAAAATATTTAACAAATCAAGCTGAAAAAATCCTCTAGCTTAACGTTCAGTAACATGTACTTTAGTGTACCATGTACTATTTTGTGTTGTACTGTTTTAAATGGTCCTGTTTGTACCATGTACTTTAATGTACCATGTAATGTTTTGTGATGTACTGTTTCAATCGGTTCTATTCCGTACCATGTACTGTTTTGTGATGTCCTGTTTTATTACATCCTGTTTTGAAATGTGCCATAGTGAGCGGCTTCGCAATATTTTTATCTGTTTTGTATATGCATTAGCTATTTCAGTTATACAGTCTATGTGTAACAGAAATAAATATTTTAACCCAAGTCCAAATAAAATATATCGCAGTAAAGCATATTTATTGTTATGTGGGAAATAATTTCTATTTCTAAAAGTTATACTTATATAATTTGTTAATTTTCGTCATAAATATAAAATTTACTAGCTCAATATGCACATGAGAAATATATATCTCGAATTTAAATTTTTTTAAGACGAACTCTAATCAGACTTCAGAGTTCTTCTGGATCAGATTCAGATATAACTGATCTGATCTGAGACAAATTTTTGTAATGGTTTTTGGATTGAACCCAGGCGCGTACGCAGGATGAAGCCATAGGGGGGTTTCAGAAAACATATTTTATATAATTTTGTTTTTCACGTAATGGAACTAGCTTATATATATTATATTTTATTTCACTATAAAAAAATTTTTACTTTTCATAATTACCTACACAAGCGAATTTCTAATTTACGTGAACTTTTTGCTAGTTCATATACAACTGCATCAACAGAAACCGCGACATTTCGATGAATATTAAGTAACGCTAATCCATTTAGCCTATCTTCATTCGTTGTGTTGCGTAAATACATTTTGAGTCTCAATGTTGAAAAAGATCGTTCACTGCTTGATGTTGTAACCGATAGTGTTACAAATACTTGAAGTAATTTTCGAAGTTGGGAAAATTGATTCGCCGCATGATAAAAATGCAATATGAGCATTTTTTGGTGTATTCGAAGAATTTATAGCATGGCGCCACCATAGCTTCAGTTCACCAATGCCCACAACTATGCTGCAGTTCGTAATACTTTTATATTTTTCCAAAAGGATTTTTGCAGATTTTTCGTGCTCCAATGAAAAATTTTGTTCATTATAAATATTTAATATATACATACATGCACTACCGCTCAAAAGTGTTTAGGCACTGCCAAAAGCAGCATAAACCATATAAAAACTCAGTAAAAATGTGATAATATTTATTTTTTAGGTACACACACACACACACACATTTATTAATGCCAATATACTTAATAAATGTCCAAATTAAACTGCTTAATTAAAATTTTACTTTAATTTTTGTGACCGCTTCTTGATTGAACAATCGCAGTGCATAGTCGAGGCATTCTCGCAATAAGTTTTGTCAGAGTTTGTGGCGTTATTGAGTTCCAAATTGATTGAAGTTTTGTTCCACATAACAGTAGCTGAAGTTGGAGCTGATTCCTTTACTGCCCGCTCCAATTCTTCCTACAGTAACTCAATAGAGTTCAAGTCAATGCTCTGGGGAGTCCATTCCATAATTTTAATTGGTCCTTCATCCTCTAAATGGTGAATATAGCCTTTACATAATTTACATGAATGTTTTGGATCATTATCTTGTTGAAAGATACAATTTTGACTCAAAAGTCGAATTCCTGAAGGTATTGAGTGGTTCTCCAAAATTTGTCGGTACCCTTCTTTTCTTAGTATTCCGTCAATTTCACAACATCGCCTACACTAGTACCAGCAAAATAGTCCCAAATCATCACTGAAAAATCTCCATACTTTACGGTAGTGGCAATACACTCTTTACTGGCATATTCACCTACAGATCTTCTCACGAATATTCGTCTTCAGGTACCGAAAATTCAAATTTGGACTCATCCGTTCATAAAACTCTGTTGCAATCTTCTATCGTCCAATTTTGTTTACTATAGTAATGGTTTTTTAATTGCAACACGGCCATGGAGTCCGGATTCCTTTAGACGACGTTTAACCGTAGAAACACTAACTAGTTTTGGGTGACCAACATTTACTTCTGCGTTATATTCCGAGGCTGTTGTCTATTTTTGTGTCTATTTTTCTTGCTAGTAGTCGCTATTCTATGATCATCTACAAATGTTGTCGCTCTTGGTCTTCCACTACGTGTTTTATTAAAAAAACTGTCACTTTCCCGATATTTTTTAATATTACAATCGACCGTAGCGTGGTTTAATTCCATTTTTTTGGCAATCTGTCAATTACTTATGCCAGCTGTATGGTAAGCTATTATGAGCGCACGTGTTTCAGTACTTGGTTCTTTTCTTGGAGACATTTTAAATAATTGTCACTCGATATTTCGCTTACGATGTGAACAGTGTAAATATTAGACTGCAACTGATCGTATTTGAATCATTTCACTGAAATCTTTTCAAAAAACATTTTAAACATCATTACCTAGAATAAACCAGACTGATAATTTTTTCTGGAAATTCCTACAAATATTATTGTAATTGTACCGTAAAAAACAGTTTACGACTATCCAACCAAGCGCAGGTAGAGGGTAGTAAAATTAACCCTCTATTATTGGTGTTTATATAATGAAATAATATAATAATATAATGAATAAACATAATACTGTATCAATAATACATGAAAAAAGGGGTGCCTAAACACTTTTGAGCGGTAGTGTACATCTATATTGGAAAATTGGATTATATGTTTAATAAGTTGATACATTTATTAATTTACTTTTTTCTATTGTTGGATCATGGGGGGGGGGGGTTAAACCCCTAGTAACCCTCCCCTGCGTACGCCCATGATTGAACCAATGAATTAATGGCAAATATTAAAATCAATTAAAACAAAATGATAAAATGTCATATTCAATTGAGTTATGAAAATATCCAAACTGAATATGTAAGACATGCTAAATGGTTAAAATAAATAATGAATTATAAGATGAATATAAATCTCTGTTTAAGAAAAAAATACCTTGTCCAGTTATAATTATATAAAATTGGGAAAATTCATATATTTGATATCGATATATTTTATTACGAATTTAGTATTTGTTTTTAACTTTGAGGAGTATATACCGAGCTAAGAGAGATATGTTCATGTCTCTAAACGTTATAAAAATTTAGATATATTTTTCGTTTTTACAGATATAAAATATTATCACCGCAGTCTACCGGTTACATCTCTTAAAGATATTAAATCGGAATCGCAGCCAAAACTGCTGCCAGATACTCATCGGTTACACAATACTTGTGTTTCAGCTGCATTCAACTTCTCATACATTTAAAAGATCAGTCTTTTGGCCTTTCGGCACTCTCTGAATTCTGTTAAAAGAGATGCGAATACAGGAGCAGAGACTAGAGCTGATGTGAAAGAATCAAATGCCGTTTCGTGCTAGCCAGTTCACTGAAATCGTTTTCTCTTCTTCAGGAGGTTAGCCAGAGAGGCACAAAAATTGAATATTCGTTATTGAAACCGTGCTACCATCCCATTGTGTAGGGTGCTCTGTAATGACCCTCGCCTTAATTATCAGGGTTTGATCGAAGGCCATCCACACCAACAACATGACCGAGCTATTCCATCTCTTGCGATCTCAGCGACTCATCGTTTGAGGGCCACAAAGTCCAACTGTAGAGTTTTAAAATGGTATAATTGGCCTCCCAGGATAGTAAACAGCGTTTTTTTTCCGAGCTAGGATCTAAAGATTCCTACCAGAAGACTAATTGGACCTGAACAAGCTAGAGATATATTTCATCTTGTCAAGTCTGAGAAGGAAACTCTTAATTAATGGCAGTGGAAACTCGTCCTTTCTAGTAACGCTGTCAAGCTCCCTTGCATCCTAAGCGCATAATCCTTTTCCAGTGAGCTGCTTGATGATAAGCATAGGAGAGGTCCATGCACTGGTACTTTCTTCAATCACGTCTAGTTCCAGCCTGCGATGAATTTCGCGATACATGCATCGATGGACGGCCATAGAAACAGCATAATATCATATCGTAGCTTAACCGGTGAAGTATCCCCTGTATCTATCGTATGACACAGAACATGAGTACGGCCCAGACCTATAGTTTCTCATAATTGGATAATGTATTGGTTATGGCTTGGAGTTGAAGCTGTTGTCCGTCCCTCAGAGTATGGTGTTTTGGGAGTTGCTTTCCTCTCCCCTGGACAAGGCTAGATAAAATTGTCGTTGTAACATTATCATTGATATGAACTGCTCTAGCTCAAAAAGAAAGAAATTTTAATGGCAACAGTTGTCAAAAGTCACAGCCAGCAAGATATAGAGCGTTATGCAGAGATGGAACTACTAAAAATTTCATTAGCTTAGACCTATGCTTCGACTAGCTAGTATATTGATGGGAAACATTTGTGTTTGTACAGAAGCCAGTTATTATTTTACAAAATTAATTTCATTTAGTTAATTATTCATGAGTGACCAATTTGTTGGCTTATAGGGTGAATTTATATTTTGTTGTTGAAAATTATAATAAATTGGGTTATAGGCAACACTGTATTAATAATGAATAAAAGTATATGTCACCATTTCCGGTTTACTCATAACAAGAGACAGCCGTGTTTTTATTTCCACATAGTAAAAATCTGTTTTTAACACAATTTACGCTGAATTAGCATTTAGCCAAAGTGACCAATTTACACTGAATAGATCTGCAAATTTTCCGAAAAACGTCAGACTACTCGTTTTATGAGAGTGCCAAAATTTGGCGCCAAGTATCGGTAGTATACCAAGTCGCTCCTCACCCAGCGGGTTTTTTTCGCCAACTTTGGCAGGAACGTAAGGGCCTTTACTCAGCAGGACGACAATCAAGAAAAGATTTCGTCCATTTGACAATAGAATGTGGGCAACATCAAAATTTGTAGAAGGTTTCGTAATAACATCTATGTTTGTTATCATGTATCCAGCGTGCGGCAACTTTTAGTTCATTTACAAATGTATATTAAAACGTCGGTTGTATTTATCATTGGCTGCGTGGGCAGTGGCGCCGTCCTGTTGAAACCAAATATCGGCTAAGTCTTCCTCTTCAATCGTAGGCAATAAAAGTTAGTTAACATGGCGCTATAACGGTCGCCATTGACTGTAAGTGTGGCTTCTTGCTCATTTTCGAAGAAAAATGGCCCTATGATGCCTTTGGACGATCTTCCACACCAAACAGTCATTCGGTTTGGCTGTCTTGGCATCTCAATTGTAACGTGTGAATTTTCCTTCTTCATCGCCGAGTTGAACATGACTTTCGTCGGAAAATATGATTGTTTGGTAAAAATGCTCATCTTATTCCATCCGAGAATACTTCCCAACGTTGATCAAGCGTATATCGACTCATTTCATTCACCGGAAATATACTACTGAATTTGTGTCACTTGGCAGATGACATTATATAGGTAAGGATGTGCTCTGCCAGGAAACATTCTTTACCAAAGTTTTCCCCTGCAACCTTGGATAATCTATCAATTTCCTCACAGAAATTATTCCACGACTTTTTGTAGGAAAACCATAAGATTTTTTATAATTCGTTCAAGTGACTTGAAAGTGCCAATCTGATTGGGACAGTTTTTTGGTAGATTTGTCCGCTTTATTTTTCAGACTCATCATTTGCGATAAGAATTATCTGAGAGAGATTTAAGTAAGGAAACGAATTCGGTTGAGAAATACTCCCAGACAGTTTATTTCCTATTACGATACTGCTTATGAAATAAACACATAGACTTATGTCTATGATCAGATAATAAGAACTTCATTTGTTACCTTCCAATTTATAATTAGATCAGCCATTGACATGGATCACAAACTGACAAACTGATCATCACTTCACGTTGCTCGGCACGGAGTTAATGAAAAGGTAGGCTCACAGCCTACATTGAGAATTTCACGCTTAAACGGAAATAGATATTTAAACAGAATCGATCCTGTGTTATTGATATTTTTGCTCATTAAATTTGTAAGTATGTAATTTGTTATTACATGCAAATACTCCAGGTAGTAGCATAATAAATACAGCTGAAAGATCTGCAGAACTATATATACTTACATATGACCTTGAGCTTGACGAATAAATCCTCAGACAAGTCGCGTTAGCACCTTAAAGTGCAACCATCGCATTGGAATCCTCCCGTTATTTATTTTCTAATCAAAAGAAGAATATCAGTTGAAAAAGCCAATATCACGACTTTAACCTCTTTTAAGGTCAATCAATTGTTAATGACGAGGTGTTGTTAAACCACAATACGACACAGGCAAACCAAAATGGTAAATTAACGAAAACAAAAACTCACACCTTACTTACCTCAAACAGTGTATATAGTAGAAACTAAACCACTAAAGTAGTTAAAAAACAAATCTGCTAAAAGTTGACAAATTAAAGGCCTCATTGTTAACCGGGGCTTTCATTTTAACTATACCCAACCAATTGTGCAGTTTGCTTTGCGATGCTCTAGAATAAGATATTACAGTTTTACAAGGTAGTTGTTCCTCTCAAGTCCTCCATAATCTTTGTTCTAAGTATACTTATATAAAGGGTTACATGACCAGCATACTATTGAAGTGAAAGTACAAACTTCTATTTTTTTAATTTACTTATCTTCTTAACTGCAATTAACATAAATTTAAAAATCCCAACAAGTTCGTTTCTTTATGGTTATTTATCAATCAGTTGTGATAGAATGACGAATGATTTTGTTTTGTTATTGTTCATTAACACTGATTAGGTTGTTCAAATTATAAATTAATTAACCACATCAAATCGAGAATTTTATATACCGCATATAACACCAAATTCGAGAGGAAGCTTGTAGAGAAACTAGAAAAGATTGTATCCTCAAATCATTCCTGCATATTATTTTATAAATTCGATCTTTAGCTGAGACTTGCTAATTTATTTTTTTTTAATTTTCCGTTGAAAGATATCAATAGTAATAAAGTTTACAAATACAAAATTGAGACTATAACCAAAATAAAAAGGTATATATATAGTTCTTGATAATTGGGTCAAGACATCAAGAATTCTTTTTCTTGCTATAATGTTTTTTGTATATTTTTGTGTCTTTTTGCCAAGAAAGTGGAACGCGCGCGCATTTACTTACTAAAATGATATTATTATTTCCTACCATTGTTACTGCTCGTAGGAGTTTTTGGTGGCAAAAAAAATAATATTATAATTAAGTAGTTTTAAATAGGTAAAATACTTTTATTTATGTTATCAGCTTTGAAT
Source organism: Nephrotoma appendiculata (assembly GCA_947310385.1). NCBI lineage: Eukaryota > Metazoa > Arthropoda > Insecta > Diptera > Tipulidae > Nephrotoma > Nephrotoma appendiculata. The sequence continues at coordinate 379,571,628 of OX371223.1, forward strand.
TGTTAATTTCTCGCTTAGTTATTCGCTAATCAATTAATCATTATACAATTTTAAATTTTTTATAATTTACATATTATTCTATATTCTAAACCAACTGGAATGTAAATATTTAACTGTTAAATTTTATATAATCTTTATAGAAATGTAAATTTTCATGAAGAACAAAAAAGTTCCAACATTTTAAATAAATTCACTAATTATAAGTTATCATGTCCAGTTATAATACGTGTGAGCGCTAATATGGTAAATTAGCCAATCTATAATTTAGCTCAAATATTATTATTTAAAAGAAATATTTTTGGTACTTTACAAAATCGTTAACTTATACTACAGTACATATACTTAAATAAATAACTAACTTACTATTAGTCTTATACAAGATTTTTTACACAAAATTAAATGAAATGTTGGCTATTCAAAAAAATCTCCTCCATCGTCATCGCCAAATCCATCAAATCCACCAAATCCATAATCATCTTCATCAGCGTTTGGCGGCACAAAAGCACCATTAAATATTCCCGCTAGACGATCTTCAAATCCCATTTGCTTTGCAATTCCATACACTAATCGCATAATTAGCAGTCGCACAAAATTTGGAGGATTTGTCTCGCGTGTTTCGAGCTCCACAAACTGTTTTTGTTTAATTTCGCTATTTTTCTGTTTAACAATCTTATTCGTATTTTTATTGAACTTTTTTATATCTTTTCGACATTCACATAAATTTAATAATATCACCATTGTTATTAATAAAACTAATAAAATATGAATTTTTTTCATGGTTCTTATGGTTTTCTATACACGTTTCACTCAAAAATGCAATAAATCATATGGAAAATTGTAACGTAAATATTTTCACTCAAACAAAAAATTTAATTTTTTATTTTAAATAACAGTGAGCGAAGACCTTGATCTTGTTGATCATTCGAATTATATTACATGAATGAATTTGTGGTGTAAGAAATGAAAGAATCTTCATTCAGCGCGTGTCTTTTGATTTTCTTTTAAATGTTTGTTTTTTTTTTGTTTTGTTTAACTTTATGTGCTTGTATTCTACCGTTATGTACATAGCTTCTATTTAATTTCAATTTCGCGTATGACACATACCTGCTATAATCATACACATTATATGAACATTGTAAGGAACCATAACTAATTTAAATTGTAAAGAAGTCTTTGATTTGCAAAAAATCTTTGAAATGTATTCGAGCTCGTGTTTGGTTTTGATGACGTCGCACCAAACCATTCTGTGTAAACTACACTATACATCACATTGTCAGGCACCTACTTGATCTCACTCTCTCAATTCTATTCGCACCAGATGAGAAGTTTTGCATGAAAACGAGCATGAAATTTTTCGCTCGGAGATTTACCATCAGGTCTCGGCGAAAATTGATAATTGCTAAGGAATGTCAGCTTCGCTTGATCATTACTATATCTCCCAATTATTTTGTCAGGGCGGTATTGAAAGATCTTACGAAAGATCTTCGAACACAATCAACATCTCGGATTTGGAGCAACCTTCTGATATGTTCGATAATTCTTCACTGTGGTTTAGATTTTGTTATCGATGTTCAGCCACCATCAGTGTCTACAAATTAACTTCGATAGGTTCAAAACTTTCTTCTGCAACTCGGTCTGGAAAAGAAAAACAATATTGATAACAGAAATGAAATTTCTTCTTACATGAAATTTCTGCAGACCTCGATTTTGGACAGAGTCTGCTTATTCTTCTCTTCACATATCTGAACACTCGCTAACTAGCAACTTCATACAACACCAATGGTTCCTGTTCAGACTTGACCACATTGTCACTTAATCGGATTTCCTCAAACGAAGACTTCCGGCTCGAACTTTCACCTCCGATTGGTTTGTTGAACAAATTTTCGAAATTTTAAATGTCATGGGAATTTTCACAAAGAAGAAGTTCATGTTTTGATCCACAGCCTGCGATCATGTTTCGACACACTTCGATTGCGGAGGAACGACTGAGCACGGACGGGATGAAAAGTCTATATCTTAAACATTTAACTCGCAAAAGAAAGAAACTGAGTCCAAAGTCAAAGAGATGTATCTTTCTTGGAAACTATGAAATTTCTAAATGATATCGTTTACAAAACTACAATCAAATATCGTAACTGTAAGGCAATATGTTATATTCCTGAAGACCAACATTTAGATCAGATTACACAGAGTGACCCGAATAATCACGTTATTTTGATCCCGGATGAGAAATTATTTAAATTATGAAATCAAAGATACTGTCAGTGATAGCGATCCATCAAATGAAATCGGTGATGTACATAAGTTCAGACAATTAATCGTTTCAAGTAATATAGAACAGATGAAATGACATCGGATTTCAAATATTTTCCAGCAACATCAACAGAAGAAACACCTGTGAAAACAGTGCTGAGATATTTAAAAACATAACGTCGTACCTTTTTGTCTGACCACGTACCACCAATAATCGAACCCGTGACCCTCGAATAACAGAGTAAGTGCCCTAAACACCTCTCTCTCTCTTTCTGGCACTATATCCCAGCAAGGGATTTGGCCGTCTCAAAAGAGGTTTCATAATCATATTTTCATTTCGGATAATGAGTGATTAATTCTTTGATCCTAAACCAGCCGTGAAATTTGTCCTACCTACCTATACCTACCCCGCTATCGAAATCGACAGATGGACGCGGTAAACACTGCTCTTCCATGGTGAACTTAAAGTAGAAATTTAAATGCTTCAATTTGTGAAGCACTACAAAGGCGTTAAAGTATGGCGACTTAAAAAGTCATTTTATGGACTCTGCTGGAAACAGCAATGCTTTTTTTGTTGTTGTAAGTATATGTCGACCATTTCTTATTATTTTCAAATGATCTACAAGACAAGGTCATCGTTCAAAACCAAGTTAATGGAATAATATTAATTGATCAGGAGCAGTATCTAAATGAAATATAGTAGCGATTCAATTCGAGTGAATGCAATTCTTGATTCAAATGTGAAACTCTTAGCAAACAGTGGAAAACATCCTGTTCGCTTCACAAGTGTCTCGCCTAGACATTAACTATGCAGCCAGCAGTACAATAATGATCTCGGAAGAGCGCATTGGTGGGCAGGCAGTGAAGGGAATTCAGCGGTATTTAAAGGGAACTGTTAGCACAAAATTAGAATTCACTATGCTGATTGGGACATCATCGCCCGTTGTTATCATGCATCAAAATATGTTGAAACTCTAAAACTCAACCTAGATTTTATCTGCAATGGAAGCAGACTACATGGTGGCGTGATCTGCAATTCAGAAAGCTTGTAACGCTTGATAATCGCTATAAACGAGATAAGTGGTTATGTTGAAATATATTATAAACAATAGTTATGGGTGTTTTTTAAAGCCCCATTGAACTTGAAATTGTAAAAAAAACACAAAAAATTAAATTGTAATCAAAAATTTTGTTTATTCGGAAGATCAATACATGACCGATTTAACTAAGATCCGTTAAAATCCGGAAGACATTACAATTTGTCATTTTTACACACACATTTGTGTGAATGGACTTAAATTAGAGCAAAAAAATTTTTGTCTGGTAGAAAAAGGGATATACATAACGAAGACAACGGCTATCTAGGTAGGTAGAATTATTTAAAATAAGTTACTGAATCCGTCTTTATAATAGAGCGCCACGTTCGTCATAAACTAGAAGCAATTTTGCAAACTTACAATAATTAACAGTGTAATAGACGTCAAAATTCCGAAAATCGAAACAAAAAAATTGAAAGTTGTTCTACCTTTGTTTAGTAAAAATCAAATTAGTTCATTTTTTTTATTTAAATATTATTATGTGTAATTAATTGATGTCTATACAAGTTTCACTGTGTTACATTAAAATCGAAATTGATTCCAATGAAATGAATACTGACGAAAGTAAGAAATGAATTGCAAATTGTCACAATGGACTAAATAAATGTTATGTTTTTATAGGTGAAGAAGGAGCCAGTGCTGTAACAAGCGATCGGAATACTAATCCGAATAAGAAATTAGTAAGAGAACATCGTGGGCAGCGTACCGCTACTAAAATAACAATCGAGAACATGCCAAACAAGTTGTGCGATGCTCAGGATTATCATGGTATTTTACCGGCTGGATCACGAGAACTTACGCCACTCGAAGACAAAAAAATGGATTATCTTGATGAGATAAATTTTTTTTCCGGCAATCCATTCGTTGAAGTAACTCAAGGTATTATTCATCTGTACAAGAGCAACGAAAGGACTGATATTAAAGATGGGTTATCGAAAACACTTTGTCTGTTGGCCGTACCAGCTACTCTCAGCTGTCATGATATTATAAATTTTGTTGCGCCATGCCATTCTGTGATACAGTATATACGTATAATTCGGGATGGATCTCCAAATCAGTTTATGGTTTTATTAGAATTCCGGACTACGGAATCGGCCGCCGAATTTTATAAAACATTTAACGGTGTGCCTTACAACACATTTGATTCTGACTCGCTGTGTCATGCGGTTTGGGTTTCCAGTGTTGACTGGGGAAATGATGGAATTCCACCGGCGGCTCACACAGAACTTCCAACATGTCCTGTTTGCTTGGAACGAATGGATGAAAGTGTCGATGGCGTACTAACAATTTTGTGTAATCATGCTTTTCATGCAAAATGTTTGGTAAAATGGGGTGATTCTACCTGTCCTGTTTGTCGGTGTGTACAAACCCCAGAATTATCTGAAAATTCCGTATGTATGGAATGCGAGGGAAAAGAAACTTTATGGATTTGTCTTATTTGTGGACACATTGGATGTGGACGGTATCAAGGCGGCCACGCTGCTTCACATTATCGGTCTACGAACCACGCGTATGCGCTTCAATTAGGTACAAATCGTGTTTGGGACTATGTCGGTGATAATTTTGTGCATCGGTTATTGCAAAGTAAAGGCGACTGTAAGCTTGTAGCCACCAATTCGCCTGGCGAAGTTGAAGAGGAAAAAATTGATTCCATGCAATTGGAATATACGTACTTACTAACTTCGCAGCTGGATACACAACGCGAATTCTACGAAGATAAACTAACTCGGATGGAATCATCAATTCGAGCCGAAATTGATCAATTAAAAACGAGTACAAATGAAATCAAAGATAGAAATGGTACACTTGAAACTCGAATAAATTTACTAATTAAAGAGAAGGGTGTACTGGAAAAGAAAAATTCCCAGCTTAATGCTAAACTGAGTGCAACACTTAAAGAACTTGGCGAGGAGCGACAAATGTCCAAAGCAATCCAATCCAATCAGGCCACTTGGCAGAATCGCTATCAAATAATGGAGAAACGATTTAATGATTTAAAACTTGAAAAAGAAAAGGAAATTGGCTATTTGAGGGATGAAATTCGAGACTTAATGTTCTATATGGAAGCGCAAAATACTATTGCAAATTCCGAATTGAAAGATGAAATTTCGTCGCTATCGGTCGAGGTGAAGGACAACCCGAAACCGACAAATAATTCAAAATCAGCACGGCGAAATAAAAAACATTAAATTTTAGAATTAAACTACATACATAATTTATTTTACATTATTGTACCAAAATTGAAATATAGCTTTTTAAAAATTCTGACTATTGGTGTATGCAATTCGTGTGTCATGATACTATAGTACTAGTTTTTCGAAAATATTGAGTACATGATGGCTTGATTCTGACAGTTGTTTGTTGACAAAAACAGTACAGTTTAACCTTACGCACAATGGAAACACTTCCCGAAACGGATAATTTTTTCGGTGTTTATTTATTACTAAGTCAAAGTGTTATGACAAAATATAAAGGTAAAACGTACATCGGATATACTGTTGATCCGAATCGTCGAATACGCCAGCATAACAAAGGCCGAGCAGCTGGTGGTGCATGGAAGACTAGTAATCGGGGGCCCTGGGAGATGGTAATGATAATTCATGGATTTCCAAACAATATATCTGCATTACGGGTTTGTTACATAATACTGTTTTGTTTTTTGTAGTGTACAAAATTCTAATCATTTAATATAATTTTAGTTCGAGTGGGCCTGGCAGCAGCCCAAAGTTTCTCGCCGCCTCAACCAAATTCCATCAATCCAAACCAAGAAACGTAACGAGACCCATTTTGATTATAGTTTTCGCATTTTATGTGAAATGTTGCGTATGGGCCCTTGGCATCGATTACCTCTTTGTATTCGCTGGATAACAAATGATTATGTAAAGGAATTCCCACCGGACCAACAGCCTCCTTTGCATATGGAAATATGTTTTGGTCGAATTAAAATTAAACGAATTTCTAATAAAAACCAAATTTGTGAAAGTACTGATTTATATGATAGTGACAGCACGATACTTTTGTGTGCGATATGTTGCAATGCTGTTTTGACCGAAGCGGAGAAGATCACCTGTATCAATTCGAAATGTTGTATGGTATCGCATTTGTATTGTTTGGCAGAGCGATTTATTGGAGCGTCTGGCAATTATTTACCTGTAGAAGGTGATTGTCCAAACTGTAGCAAACACTATTTGTGGAGTAGGTTGATTCTGAAGAAGAATAATCAAATTTTCGACTTGGTTAATTGTGAAGCTGAATGTAATAGTTATGATGATGATGATGAAATTAACGAAGATGAAGAAGATAACGTACGGGCTTGTGATTACAATTTTCTAAGTCAAATTTAAATTAGGTAAAAAATCCATTCGATGTTATTATTACCTAATTTTATTATATTTTAATTAGTGCAGGGCAACATTTAAACCGAGTTCGTGACCAATTATTGTGACCGTTACCTTATTTATCATGAAATGTGAATGTTATCATTAGGTTAGTATTTTTTTGAGTTTAGCATATTTTAAATCATATACGGCGATTTAATGTTAGTAAACGGTTAGCATTATTTCACCATTAAGCCTGTGTTTAAGCTAGTAAATTATTAAAATTTTAAATATACCTATAATTAAAATTGTTAAAACTGTATAGTGTGTAAGATATTTTATTTTAGCCTTAAAACATAATTATTGATTTTTATTTATCATTTTAAAACTGGCTTAACTAAAAATTTTATTTATTAGAACAATTTAAAATTTTAAAAATATTTGTAATTGTTTTTTTATTGGAGTCGGCGATTTAACGTCGTAGAGAGAAGACGTGTTTTTGTTGATTGAAACACGGATTGTGTTGTTTTCCTACCGAATGCGCTATTGACCTATTCAAGAGGTGAGAGGGAGAGAGGCGAGGGGGAGTCACGACGAAGGAATTAAAGTGTTAAAAGGCGGATTCAAATGCGCATTTTTGACTTTTTAATTGGTTTCATTTTGTGCGATCAATTTACACAGGGGCATAGAGGATATGGTGGACATGGGGCTCTATCCTTGAACTATTACGGGGATTTTCGTTTCACTATTTTCGTAATCGTAATGGAGAAGTCATAAATTGGTATTCTTGAAACCATTACGAAAATAAAAAAGAGGGCAATAAAAAATAATGACATTTCGTAATGAGGTGATTAAAATAAACGTCATTCCAATTGAAAACCTTAAGCGAAACGGACATTTTTCAAATTATTTTTGTGCTTATATTATCAAATTTTAAATATTTTATTATTAAATTTAAATTAATTAAAGATAAATAAAAATAAAATGTAAATGAAAAAATAGAATGTTTATTATTATCTCGAACAACACATTATTTTTGGCATCGATTAGAAATAAAGTTGTATTTAAAAAAAAATTAAAACCGGGGTAATTCTAAAAATGAATCCAAATTTTCCAAATGATCACCCATAGTACCTAATAAAGAAAAAAATTTGATCACCTTTTTTACTATCTAGGTAATAAAATGTTCATTACATCTCTATATAAATAATTTCAGACATCAAACTATGTGAAATCATTGCGTTTTAACTACGAATATTTAAAAAAAATTTAAATAATTGTATTACGAAAATGAAATAAGGAATGAAAAAACAAAAATTTTAGTAACGTTCCGTTGCAAAAATTTTCGGAATCCAATTTAAAGAATACCATTTTAAGATATTCGTTATACTTTGACATTAACTCGGTTCAAAAATAGCGCCCCTGTATTGCAATAAATTTTCTTTGATATTTATGGTAGAGTACTTTGAATTGGTTTCGTTCATAATGAACATGTTTCTCAACTTACTGAAGGTTGTATTCAATGCTCTATCGTTACCTATATTTATAAGCTATTTTCGGCTATTTTAAATTGTTTTGTTTGTTTAGGAGTTGATGTAGTTATCAATTATTATTATAAGAAGGCAAATTTGCAGTTTTACATAGAACCCTTGTCTGAGGTTTAGACACAGAATATAGAATACAAAAACAAGAGACATAACCCGATTTTTCTATTGAAAAATTTCGACCGTTTTTATTATCCTTGATATGTATGGAAAAGGGTAGAATATAGTGATGAAAAAAATTGTGCACTGAACTTTTTTACATTCAATAAGGGTAGAGTCAAACTTTCTTTTGGTCCACTTAGTAGCGTATATATATACTTTATAATATGTATATGGTTTAGATTTGTATGTCCAAATTAGTCTGCTAAATATTATAGATGTTTTTGTTTTGGTTTGCCGTCAATTTCGCGGGAGTGGAATCATTTTTGAAATTTTAGGATACTCAGTCATACGATGAAATTTTGAGTTATAGGATTACCACGATACGTTTATAATCTGTCATGGATTTATCACGGCTTTGTAAAGCATAAATGTTGTTGATTAGTGCGGGAGATCGCATGGTTACCGTGTATTTTGATTCGAAAATTACTTTATCGGGTGCAGTGTTTGGTTTTCATTTTAGAAAAGTGGGTATCGAGCACTCCTTTATAAACATTACATATTTTACTTTGGTACATTTTACTATGATTATTTATAAAAATGATTCTTTCCACAATTTGATTTTGAGATTATATACCGGCGTCAACCGGGAATCTTACTAAGGTTTGGTTGCACAATGTTTTTGGAGAACCAGTTAAATTTAGTTTAAGGAAAATTCAACTTATAATAATACTGTTTTACCAGGAAATTTACTATTATATAAGGGTATTTAATTAATTATTAAAAAATTTTCAGGATACTGATTGCTAAACATTTGTACCATAAAAAAAAATAATTGTGCTGTCTTGTGCTTAACAATTTACTTACTATTGACTACTTTTAGGTGTCTGTAACCGGGTCAAGTCTATCATATTTAACAACCTTTCCTATTGCACCAACTTGTTATGTGTAAAAACGGGTGTACGGTAAGCCCGGCGTATCAGGGATCCCTGCTTAGTCTTGGCCGTACATTCTAATTAATCAATCAATCAATATGTGTTAGATCAAGTATCGTCAAATCAAGTTAAGCTAACTACAAGATGACTTGACTCTGTTTTTCTCTGTTGTTTCAGTTCATTGTTGCGCGAGAACTAAAATAATTCTAATGAAAGAATTCTATTGTGACAGAAGAAGAATTACTAGAAGTAGGGTATAGCATAAATACACCAAGTCGTGGTCCAAACCCATTGAAATTTGAGTTGACGAAAAGCTTTATTATTGATTTGAAATTTATGGTTGATAAGCTTGTATTTTAAGGTATAGATACGAGTCAGAAAAATATGAACATTGTTTTACTAAAAGCCAAATTTTGTATGATTGCAGAACATACATTTGATTTTAACTTGCCAAAGGACAGCTATACAAAAAACAGCGTCAAAAACTATTTGATTTACATTGTAATTAAAGTTTTCTGACTGGCTTCAATTAGTGATTGAAATTCTACTTTTAATATACCTTTTTGGTTTTCATTCATTTGTTAATTGAAACAAAAGTTGTATACTTTTTTAATTATTTATTTAATTCAAACTTTTTGTTTTGGATTTGAAATCTTAACTGTATTTTTGTTTAATTGATTTCTTTAAAAATTAATATACATATTACATATTTAAATTTCTTTAAAAACAAATGATTAATATTATGTTATATAATTTATAAGTTATCAAATTATAATGCTTTTTTCAAAAAGAATTTCGATTTAACTAAGATCCGTTAAAATCCGGAAGACATTACAACCTGTCATTATTTATATAGGTACATATTTGTGTACGGTGGGCTTAAATTGAAGAAAAAAAAAATCTGACCGGAAAAGAGATATTTCAATTGCTACTAAATAATACTAAAATCATTAGAAATACACCCTAATTAGTACATATAATTATTTCCATCAATGTAAAAGCATAAATGACAGCCATCTTGTAAAGTTCTGGTTAAACTTATTAAATAACTCGACTACTATTAACCAGATGTCCCTGTATTCGCATTGAATTCCCCACATAGGCACTTTCTCTTTAAATTTTTTTGTATTAAAAATCGAGATTTATTTATATTTTAACCACAGGTTTCGTACAGTAAAAAGTTATTGTTATTAAACTAAAATTAATAAATATATTTATAAATGACAGTAATCTCCAAAGGTTCATAATTAAAAATGACTATTGTGTGATAGTTAATTAATAAAATTTGTGTTATAAATTCTAAAATCTGGAAAACCCAAACTCGGGAGTTACAAAGTGGAAAATATGAAATCAATAATTTTTTCATAAATAGTAGGAGAAAATTGTTACGCTTAAACTCAAAATAATGAAATTATTTCATTTAATAAAATATGTAAAATACCATCGATGGTCGATTTTATTACCATTCTTATTTTATTCAATATTTATTTTAATCATATTTAATTTGTCATTTCCATTGAAATCATCGAATAGCGCGAATGACGATGATACGTACGATACGACTAATAAATTAATAAGTAATAATATTAAAAAATATGTCAATCGTGACAGTGATGATATAAATAATAGAAATTTGATAGAGCAAATTAATTATGAATATAATAAAAAATTATTAGAAAAAGGTGCTGATTTACTGGCCAATAAGGAAATTGAAACCGTAATTTTATCAAATTCGAATGCAGAAGGAGTACGATTGCTTAAGGCGGCATTCAAAATGTAAGTTGAATTTTTAGTTGCGATAGTGTCACGATAGTTGTGTTTACGTTGGAAAACATGTTTTGGTGACAGTAGTTGCAACTTCTACACCGAGCTAAATAAAGATCAAGGCAATTTGATTTAATTTCACTTTCCAAATTTGATGTACATTTTTAATAAAATTCAAAGATTATGGTCAAGAATTTTAAAATGAAAATACGTATGCGGCCCGCCCTTAAAATCTTATAAAGAAATTTTAAAAGTATTTAATTTTTTTAGTTTGTGGTTAACACGAATTTTTGCTGGTCCACCTTTGTATTATTATTTATTACTTTTATAAAATGAGAAAGCTAATAAATGTTATTTACATGGGTTCTTTGTTTTTCTGCGCAACTCCTTGATACATGTATAATCATTGTGGTATAATATCTAGCAATAACATTTTATAAAAATTCACAAGAATTGCTTTTTTTTATAATTTGTAAAGCGTATTTGGTAGCAAAAAATCGACCGTGTGAGTAGAACTGCAGAAGTTAAGGTTTATTGCAGGTATAAATTATCTTTGTAAAACTTCATCAAATACGAACGTGTGACCTGTGTACTGATCTCCATTCCTACGTCGTTCTCAAGTGTTTTTCCCGTTTAACACCCCAGAGATCTATCGAAGTCGTTAGCCGTATTGTTATTCGAAAAAATGATTAAATAATATATTTAAGGTATTTTGCACTTTACATATTAGGCGTGGAATTTTAGAACATTTTAACTAAAATAGCATGATACTTTATAGGATCAGTATTTTGTGAAAGGTGAACCGTTCCGACGTGAATAGGTAGTTTCCACGTTTTGAATGCAAATTAAATTTTAGTTAGGCCAGAGAGAGATTCTTCAGATCGATTTTTCAAGATGAAAATTTCTAAGTTTAATTCCGTTTTCAATCAATTATAAACAAATTAGACCACAACTATAGGTGTACGTTACATTTTAAATAAGCTGTATAGAAAATATTTTTAAAGGTTATCTTAACAGGAATCAGGATGAGAGACATTTCCCGGCTAATTTTCACGTAAGGAAAACTGATTTTAGCATTTTATTTGAAACTTGAATGTCCATAAAAATGCAAATATCCCTTTAAGATTCTATTAATAATTTACCTATAAATCGCTTGATAAAAGAAGCTTATCGCAATTAATTCAGCTTGAACTACGCTGCACTAGTTTGGAAGAACGAAAGAGTGGTTCAATTTTTCATAGAATATCCTACTCCAAATCTTCCCATTCAACTTTGAATCACTCAATCGTTAAAGTTTAGAGCCAGTCGTCAATGTGGGTTTCAGTTTCAGTTCTCAATGGCATTTTTACAGTGGCTTTCTATTATGTTAGTTTTTCAGGTTAGTTTGCTTTTCAAATGGGACCCAGGTGAAGGTTAAATTCCATTTAAAATAGAGTAGAGTAAAGTAGTTCCCATATAAAATAGAAAGATCAATCTGAGGATAGGTTTTTATGGAGAGTTTTGTGTTCACTTTCCATTGAAGATACGAATAAAATTTGAGATAAGTGTGTTGTTTAGGTAGAGAGCTTACATAAGCAAATCGAAACAGTCTGATATTTTGCTTTCATTTTAGAAATACATTGTTTGTTCATATATCCTTCTGCTGAAAGAATTTCAAAAATTTTCTGCTAGATATTTTCAAAAATCTCCGCAGAGGAATTTGTTGTTTGTGATAGTTTGCCGCTATAGCGATGAATAGCAAAAACACATTTTTTATTCTTGCTGTGATAAGAATTTATATTTCAACAGTTATATTTTTTATTAAGACTTGACTTTCGGTTCCATGTATCAAAGGTTTAGTGAACACTTGTAAGTCGTTTTGAAATTTCCGTGGGCATCGCTAACTAATGGATAAAACTTCCGCAACCTAAAATAGTTCCAACAAAAAAATCACTTTGCAAAAATTGTCTTCAACGGTTCATACGCCTTCATTTTAGAAAGCTGAAGTGTCAATAAAAAATATAGTTGTTGAGTTATAGCCATTATTTATTTAAATAAAACCTATTAAAGATCGATAAAGTATTTTAAAACGAGTTGAAGATTGTATTTTTATTGTTTGTGTGTCAACAACCATGGCCTAACTAACTGCCGAATAGTTGTAAGGTTCGAACAATCTCGTTTAGGTGGTTAATTTCATTCAAAATTGAATTCATGAAGTATGAACTAGTTTTTGAATTCTAACTGTAAAGTAATAGTTGAAATATTCGCGATAAAGTGTAATACCCCCCCCCCCCCCCCCCTGCATCAAGTAAAGCTTGATTTGTATTTTATCCAGCATATGCCAGCTACTTTGCCTTACTGCGCAATTTTAAATAAACTAGTCCCCTTTATTTCAGAACCTTCTTACTTTATAGAAACATTTCTCTATTTTTCTTTGTAATTGTCCATTTCGTTATGCATGCCTGATTTATTCCTGAAGCCGGTTAGCCATTTATTTCACCTCATTCATTATTTTTAAAAAAATTCAAGAATGTTATTGAACTCTTTAAAATGTTACCTGCGGTTTACTTTTGAATATTTAAGATATCCTTAAATTCACCGAAACAAATTTAATTAGACTTCACAAAATTTTGAAAGAAAATGTTATAGGGAATGCTCATCAAAGATACGTATTAGGGCATTTACAAGTATAATTGGTGCAGTTGCTTTCCAGGTGAAGTTCTCGAAACAAATCATTCATTCTCGAAGCAAATACATTTTGTATTCCCTTTCATCTGAACAACAGTTGGAATATTTTCATCTAAATTTTGCTGATATATTTGCTAATTTTAATTTGACCTTGATTTATGAGGTGCTTTGTCAAACACAAGATCTTTCCTTTTTCGGTCACTTTTCTGAATATGTTCTTGTATAAATTTGATTCACGCCATTTGGACGAATTATATTTTTATGACTACAAAATATTTTTTTTTTCAAATTTCTATTTTTAGGGCCGATTTAAACAAGGACACCACTTTAAGTATACAAGAATTAGCCAAATATATAAACGCGAAAGTTCGGGATCATATAGACACTGCCATACGAAATAATCCAATAAATTTTTCGCAAATCGACCAATCGCCAAAGGATGGCTTAATAACATGGGAGGAATATCATGAGTATTTCTTACGAAACCGTGGTTTAGACGAGAAATACATAAAAAATCACAGCGAAGATAAGCACAAATTTCTTGACCGGAAATCCAAAGAAATCTTAATGAAGGACAAAGCACTATGGGCCGAAGCAGCACGTACCGATCCATTTAGTTTAACACTTGACGAATTCTTAGCATTCCGCCACCCAGAATCGAGTGCAGCTAATTTATTAAATTTAGTCGACGATCTATTACGCCAATTCGATGAGGACGGTGATGATCATTTAACTGTGGAGGAATTTACAAAAACTGACGAAGATTACGAAGAGAATAAAAAGTTATACATCACGAAAAATATAGACGAGAGAAGGCTAGAATTTATAAAGCTGATCGATCGTAATCATGATAAAAAAGCAGATCGAAGTGAATTGCTAACATATATAGATCCAAGGCATCCGCGACATGCACTACAAGAAGCGGCTACATTATTTAGTATGAGTGATGCAAACAAGGATTTGAAATTAACGCTAGACGAAGTGATAAATAATTCAAAAATATTTTTACAGTCGAAAATGATTGATGCGTCTGAGAGTTTTCACGATGAATTTTAGTTTAGACCAAAACTAATGTATAAAGTTATTTTTAGTTAAGTGATTAAACAATTTCGTGTTTGCTAGCTATGCCGTTGTCTAACGAGTGTCATTCACAGGAAGGTAACACTAGCTGCGCACAATAAATAATCGATCACACCAAATTGCCTTACTGATAGTATGAAGATAGAAATACTTATATAGTTGCACCATTACATACAATTCTTTACATTTTTTTTCTAGTATTATATACACATAATCTTTATTATAATCTGTTTTCATAAAATACACCACTGATTAATTTAGTGTAGTGAGATTAACGCTCAAAGCAGTATTATTTGGTCTCACTTAAATCGGAGATACCTAATTTCCATGATAAAATCTGCAACTTAATGAGACTGCATATCTCTTCTTGAACCGAAGGCATATACTACTATACTCTACAGAGCAAAAGTATAAGCACACTTCCATTTTTCTGACCTATTCTGCTATGTATTAGCGCAGAAGCGTGTTTTCGAACCAGAAAAGATCAGTGACTCGTCTCTCTTAACTGATATATAATTAGTTGTTAACGTTAGCTTAATTAGAAATTTGGTTACAAGGGGAAAATTATACTGTATAATTTACTAGTTGTGATATATTCTACATTTAATAATTTACATAAAACAATTCCAAGCGTCTCAAAACTTTCACAAACAAATTTAAAGTAATAAATTCTAAAATACAAAATTGATAATATGAAATGTCAATTTATTTTTATAGCAATACAGTTGTTTTTTATGACATATTTAACAATTATTTATAAGTCAAATTATATATTAAGATATAAATTACAATTAAATTCAATTGAAAACAATAAATTATATATAATATTTAAATGAATCAGTCTTGTGTAGTTTGTTTAAATTCAAATGGTTTACTTACTGTTACTAGGCCTATATTAACAGAACAATGTGAATTTGCTGCAACTCATTTTCCCGAGGTCGGGGACGATGCTCTTCTATGTAATCGTACAGAGTTTTATTAGGTTCTGAAAAGTTCATCATTCATCAGAAATGTATCATCGGAAGCGACTCCAATTCACACGACATACTCTGAGAAAGCACCGACACCAACTGAAGAGGTAAGGAATTTTTGAAAATTGTTTATCAAGATCAAATTTATCTCACTGATCGCGTCGACTTGGGGTACGATCAGCATAATTAAAAAAGTCATTAGGAAATTATTTATAATATAATCACTTCTACTCGTAGATTCTAACGATGTGTATCTCACGGCGGTTTTTATATCTTGTTGTGTGCCTTAACCGACTAAACTAAATGTTGAAACTTCTGCTATTGCACTATCTGGTACTAGTGACATCTGTTTATATATTTCCTGAACTTCGTGTACGAATTTAGTTTAGTTAATACATAAAAATTAAAAAATTTAGTTTTAAGGCGCATAGGATTAACTTCCCTACAACTAAATTTGTTAGTTCGTACCACCCAGCCATAGATGGCACAAACTAAAACGTGTCTGATTTTTAATTAAACTTAACCAATTGAATTAAAATTAAGATTTATCGCATAATCGTATAGATTGATTTATCTCAGTGGACTTTAGATTTTAATACTAAATATCAGGGACCCACTTCAGTTTGAAGTGAGGAAAATTTGATTACTGATTTTTAATTCGGATTTGTTGTAGATCACTAGCATTAAAAACATTCTAGAGAATTCTTGATCTACTATATAAGTTATTCTTCAACAACAGTCGTTTCTTCAACAACAGTCTTTGATAGTAGACTGTATATTCTTATGCAAAATGTATGAAGAACAATTTTCGGCATTTACGTGTGCTCTCACGAAACTACACTTTCTAGCAAGGAATATTAATTAGCAAGGAATATTATCAAATTTCTCTGAGCGAGTGACTACCTTACGATTGTGCATATTCTTTTACATTTCTATTGTATATTCACTCTATAGTAAACACCGGATCAAAGAAATTTCTATTTGGTTTATCGTTCTCTCTAGAACGTCTAGCAATATTCGAGTGTCAACTGCATCACAGCGTAATGATCAGTGCGATGGAGGTGCTGATTGAATTTATTTTTCTTCTAATCTAGTAGATAAGCAATTTGCTTTTCTAATTACCGCCTATATCTGGAGATGCTAGTGCTCGTATACTCGTTACTATTTGACAGATTACATGCTAATTCTTTAGATGCCAGGTGATAGGTGAATTGTTCAATAGTTCAAGCTCGACTAATTAGATGCTCCTCTGATGTAATTTATTTTTAATATTTTACGAATTTATTAAAAATAAACTCCGAGTGGATGTTTATCGTTTTTAACCTGTATCATTTCCAATGCAAACCCAATGAGACCGACAACACTGATCAAGATTAAAAATGCTAAATGAATTTTTATTTCTTTTTCGTCATGATGATCTTCAGAGTAGGCCATTGTCAGGTGTTGCTATTTTGATATATTGGGTTTTGAGGGTTTTGGTGAATACATATTTCCGTTGGACTCCGGTATTGCTTTTATTAGCCCACCTATTATGAAATGGGTGAGAGTAAGAATTCTCTACATCAGTTCATCGTACAAAACCGTTCAATGCCACGAGTACTTTTATTTAACGTACTTTTATTTAACTCGTAATCGTTGTTGCTTTTTCAAATATCCTTAAGGTTTCTTCTTCAACTTTCTTAAAGTGAATCTTTACTGAGTTTTCCTTATTCAACCAAAATGTGCAAAGAACCAGGTTACTTCATTTATTTGTAGCATATATGCTATTTTTCTAACCACAACAACCTTAACAACAATGAAATCTCCAATTATTCGCTGGCTAATGGTATTTTCGCAACATCTGCTTATTGACTTACAGGATCTGACCCAATGCTAACTGTGAGTGTCTAACCGTTCTGACAGCGGTTAATAGGTCTTTTAAATGAACAAAATGAGAAGCCCTTTTCATCATGGTCCTAATTTTCTGAACATAGAAATATATAGCTATTGTTTAATACTAATAATTTAGTTTTCCGTGATCTAATACCGTAGACAGACCCAAAATTTATCGCGATTTTCATTTATGTATAGATGGAACAATTAAATTATAATAATCGAATAAACAAATTGTGGTGACAGACAGAAACTCGATTTTTGCGAGTGTACCTAATTTATCGGGATAGATTGCATTTATCTAGTTATGAAAACTTAATAATTCTGTTTTGAAAAAATCGTGTACTGACAGACAGGCAGAAATAATTTAATAATCTAAATAACGAGGTTATGCAGTTTGTATCTGTCAACGGTATATAGCTCATCAACTTTTGTCTTATTAACGAGTTGTCGCCTTTTATGCGCACATGCTAATCGACGAATCTTTGCCAGTACGCCCAAGAGCTTCAATTTGTGAATATTTGAATCATTGCCAATTCGGTTTGCCTCTCGTGGTTGCGGCAAAACACCAGAAAATGTTTAAAATTATTATTATTATTATTCAAGAGTTGCTAGAACCGATTTTGTTGCTAGTTGCTTCCTTAATCTTCCCTCTATCTAGAGCTACCAAATCCGGATTATTAAAACACACTTGATTGGAGCAATGCTGGTGTTAACTGATGGTTACTTTCCTGAATTCATCTACGGTTTTTACAAGTACACCATAGCTCCATATACTTGATATGCTTATATTAATCTTCTTAGACGAATCGGTCTATCATAGCCGTTTAGTTACCGATAACGACCCGACATGTTTTTAACAACTAAGTTGAGTTTTAGGACAACTGGTGCAATGAAGAATCTCAGTTTCCTGCAAGCTTTACCATTTGGTGGTGATTGGTTGCAACTTCTTAGATGGTATCAGCTCCAGTCAGTAGATCGTCAACTTGAAAATCTGTCTTCATAAACTCAGTAGCTTGTAAATAGTAATTTCCTTCACCAGTTGTCAATTGGATCAGTTCCCTTTCGGCTAGTTAGGTCTCAGCGTTGCTAAATATGTGTTAGTTTTTAATTTGTATTTTTTGATTGGTTCCGATGAGTTATTCATCCACAACATATACGTTGGAAGTTTTGATACTCTTAATTCATCAAATCTGGCAGGATATTTTTTCCATATCTGTCACTAATACAAATCTGTGTTTTCTCCATCTTAAAATCATTGTGGCTCATTTTGGGTTTTTGGCTCGTGCATAGGGCCGATGATGTTACACTATACGAGTGTATGTGAATGGCACTGCTGTCTAATTTATTACTCCATGATTTGAATGTTACCGATTATCAAAGCATCCCCAATAGAATTCCTTATGACTTTTTTCTTACAGAAAAGTATGAAAAAAAAATTGAGAAAAAAAAATTTACTTAAAATACTTTTCTGTAATGAAAAAGGCATAAGGAATTCTATTGGGTATGCGCGTTATGTAATATTTTTAGTCATCACCTTGTTCATATCTGACCAATAGCATATAAGGTACTGTTTTTTATAATTCGAAAATTAATTCCTGATATAGTTTGGCAAATGATTTCTCTTTTATGAAATTTTTTTTTGGCATGTAAGAGCCATGCTATTGCCATTTTCCTGGATTTCCCCAACACAGATGAGTTTTCAATGGAAACTGCACTGTATTTATAACTAACTTTTATTTTGAAGGGAGTTTGTAGCCAATTCCTGCTATTGGATTGTTCCATTTCACGTCATAGTTATCAACGCTATTGAACGATTTTTTAAATCTCTGCATAAACTTTGAAATGGTTGCATAAGCCAACATCATCGTAGACCCTAAGCACAGAAAAAATTAATTATAAACCGAAGTAAAGCTGCATACAAAATATTTACGCATTTTTCATAGTAAAAGCTGGGGTTAGGATATGGTTTTAAGTTGACCAAATACAATATTACTGTTATACTCTAAACAAAAAAAAAATAGAAATGTTATGCAAAGTTAAAGAAACACCAAAGGTACGAGGGTATATCAAAAAGTCTTGCAATATCATATGAAAAAAAAGAGTGAGTGAGACAACAATATATTTTTCAAAACCATTTTTTGTCGCGATGAAACTTCTAGAAGAACATTTCGATGTAAATTTTACAGTTCGTTTGTTTTTGTCAATTTAGTAACACGTGTTTTGAATTTTTCTTAAAATGAATGAAATTGAATATCGCGCCGTTATTAAATTTTGCTGTAAAGATGGACGAAATGCAATTTATATATTAAACTGTATATCAAAAGTTTACGGCAAATCTGCACCATCATATGCCACAGTAACAAGGTGGGTAAAATTATTCCAAAGTGGTCGGGAGTCATTAGAAGACGACAACCGCTCGGGTCGGCCAGCAGACGCTATTAGCCAGGAAAACGTAATTTTGGCCGAATCTATTGTATTGGTGGACCACCGTATTTCTGTTCCGCGGTTAGCGTGGAGACTTTCTCTTTCATACGGTACCACATATACTATATTACATGACCACCTTCACATGTCGAAAGTAAGTGCGCGATGGGTTCCCCGTTTGTTGAATGCAGAACAAAAAAAAATGCGTGTTCAAACTTCAAAGGCGATTTTAGATATGTACAAAGAAGATCCAGAAAATTTCTTGGATAACATAATAACAGGCGATGAAACACGGCTTCATCACTGGGATCCGGAATCCAAACAAGAATCGATGCAATGGATTAAACGTAGTGAACCACCACCAAAGAAATTCAAAACTCAATTGTCTGCTGGTAAGGTTTTGGCAACAATTTTTTGGGATGCTGAAGGAATTTTGATAATCGATTATATGCCACCGAAAAGCAGAATCACAGGCATATATTACGCAGAGGTTTTCCGAAAATTGAAAAAAGCGATCCGGGAAAAACGGCCAAGGAAAGTTAGGGAAAAAATCTTGCTTCTTCACGACAATGCACCAGTGCACAAGGTTAATATTGCTCAAGCTGCATTAAAGGACTGCGGGTTCGTGGAAATTCCTCATCCACCGTACAGTCCAGACTTGCCACCCAGTGACTACTTTCTGTTTCCCAATTTGAAAAAAACACTAAGGGGCCGGAAATTTTCCAGTGACTATGAAGTACAGTCTGTTGTAAATGAATATTTTATGGAGCAAAAGAAATCTTTTTTTTTAGAGGGTTTAGGCAAGTTAAATGATCGATGTGACAAATGTATAAACCTTAAAGGAGATTATGTCGAAAAATAAAAATATTGCTGTCTCACTCACTCTTTTTTTTCATATGATATTGCAAGACTTTTTGATTTGCCCTCGTATATTAGAATCGCGGAAAATCTAAGTGTATTACTAACATAGTAAAACGAGTTTGAATTTTGAGGTTATAATAAATACAAGTTTTTTAAAAATTTTATATCTGATACTTATAAAGCTGATGTAGTACTCGTATGCCTAGTCCGAATGAAATACGATGAATATTCTTCTAATGATCATAAAATCATATCTAATATGTTTCAAACTGTTTTCAATTAAGCTTTCTCTATCGACGATTTCAAACCCAATGCGGACTACTTCGATTACATATATGATTGATTTAGCTCAAACATCTGAATAAAACTGCAACTGCAAACTCCAAACTAACTCGTTTCAATGTACCAGACGTTCGACTCGCTTATCCCGTGCTCTTTTACCATCTTTCATATCAATTATTCTCAATTTTTCCGTCTATTCTATTTGCTATATGCCTTGTTGACATTACGATATGTAGTCGCAGTCAAAGGTCGTGCACTGCGAGGACGGTGGCCGTTTTTAAACGTTTTACGTTGACATGGACCAAGACCGTTGATCGCTTGAAATATAAGCCAATATAGGTATGTTGCATTTTGAATATAAACTATGACTTTGCGTAATGCGAATACGCAATTCTCAATTTAAAATGATTTATATAGATCATGCCTGATTATATTGTGAAACCCCCGCTGCCGATGGCACGACAGCTATTCGATTATTCCGCTCTACCACACTGTTCTTACCTACTGTTCTTACCCAAGCGCATTAGGCATTAATTTCATACAATAGTTAAAGGGTGTTCTTTAATCGACTAAAGTAAATTGACTAAACTAAATGTTGAAGCCACTCCTATTATTCACTAAACGGCAGATGAAAAGGCTCAATTTACGAGCTTGCTTTTCGAGTACTTCATTTATTAATTATTAAATTTCACGAAATTCATCTCCTAATTTAGTTTAGTCAATTTAGTCAAATAATGCACACGGCAGATACAATTTTTTTCTACCTACATCGATTTAATGTGAAATTAATAGAGTCTCTATTGAACAAATTTATTTATGATTTAAAACGCAACAATCTTAAATGCATAACAGAATAACACACATTTTCATTTTCTTTTGCTCAAAACTAATTAAACGTCTGCTGTGATGTACGTTAATTTTATTTCCCGTAATATGACAATTGCGAATCGATAGCATTAAATCACGTGTACATGATGACGAGGATTAATGGTATACAGCTGGTTAAATTCAGATTTGTATGTAAATATTTAGAAATCGTTTGAAATGGAGTTTTAATATTAAAATATATAGGACAACTTCGGTACAGAATTACAGATACAGTAGTAATTCATTCATTTTATAAATTTTTACAAGTTTAAGAAACTTTTAATCATACATAATTATTTCATCGAAGGTAAATTTCATGGAAATCTCTCAAAGGCACTTGAACTCGCAAGACTTATAAATTTAGTATTACTAAACAATGGTGCATTTTATCAGCTTCCACATTTTATTTGTTGTATTATGTATGCCCAGTCAAATAGGAAAATTTATAAAGGTTTAACATTTAAACTGGTATGCGGAATATATAAAGTGATTAGGTTTTAGAAACTGTGATAAATGTACTAACAATTTTGAATTTTAATTGCATAATATTAATATTGAATTTCCACATTCATGCAGTTAACTAACTTACAAATACAAACATACAACAAGAATTACATCATATATAAGGTATCGCCGTGTAACGTACGTACGTATCTTGAAAATAAGGGGAACAATTTATATTCTCCTATAGAAACCTTATCATCTCCCTGTCTCCCTATACTACATTTTCCTACATTAAACGAATAAGCAAATCCGAAAGAATCAAATCACTCAGTTGCAATTTTGCAACGTGATTTTATACTAGAAATACACGATTGGTAATCGTTACGAATCGTTATTAGAATTTCTAAGTAAACCAACAACAACATCGAACGTGCAAAATAAAATCATCAGTCGAATAATTTTGTTACTGAAAACAGACGTAAATCTCACATTATTCGATGAGGTAGTTAGGGCTCTATAGTGTAAATAATTTTCATAATAAAGTGTGTGTCTAATATACATTAACAATATTATATAGTTTTCGATCGAAATGGGCTCAAGCATTTTATGGTTCCGTCATGGTTTAAGATTACACGATAATCCAGCGTTGCTCGAGGCCATCAATAGTGCCAAATCTTCAGGTGATAAATTTTATGCTGTGTTCATATTTGATGGGAAAACAGCTGGTAATTATATTATTTCTATAGATAATAAATCGGAAATATAATCAAATAAAAAAATATTGCAACTGCAAATGTGTGTCAACATTAATTTAAAAGATTTACAGTCGCTGTAATTTTATAGTGCATTAACTAGTTCTAGTAGTAATTTGAAGTAAATAATTTCTTTTGCAGTTGTGAATGATTTACATATTTTTAAAATGTACGTGTGAAGCATTTTCAATAAACGTAAGAAATAATTAAGTAAAGCCAAATTAAGTGAATCATACAAAGTTTGGTAATCAAATTTACAAAAGAAACAAACCCGATTTCACCCGATATACCGGACCGATCCCAAAACGAAGTTTGTTTTCTGGGTATAGCATATAGTGTAATATACAAGTGCCTTGTACTATACACTAGATGTACATTTTCTAACAAAAAATAGCAAAAAATCCAAAATATATACACTCGTGGCCAAAATTAACGGGTTGGGCTCGTTTTCCCGAATTTCAAGATCCCGAAATCAAATTACCGACGCTCAAAATCCCGAATTTCAAAAGCTCGATTTAAAAAAAAATTGAATTCGGGTGCCCGCGGGTTGCCCGGCCGACCGACCCGTGGGCGCCCTAATTCATATTCTTTTTTAAAAAAATCTTAATTAAAATCGGTCCTTAATAAAGGTGAAGGTAAAAAAAACAAAATTTAATATTTATTATTTTTATATTAAATATTAAATTTTGTTTTTTTACCTACGGGATTTTGAAAATCGGGATTATGAAAATCGGGATTTTGAAAGTCGGGATGTTGAAAGTCGGGATTTTGAAATTCGGATAAACGAGCCCAACCCATCAGATCCAAAATTTATACATATTTTTCATTTTTTCACAAAAGAGGCACAAATGTGGCGTTATGGAATTATAGCGGCTATTTTTCATTGCAAAATGTTAAAATGTGTCAAAATATTTTTTTTTAGTTTTCAAAAGCGGTTTATAAACATTAAAATTAGCTTTATTGCAATTTAGTTTGATTAATTTAGTTCTGAGTAGTTCTTCGAATTTAGATCCTGGCTCATTATTGACCACTTAAATGCACGAATGCCGATGTTTTAGAGATATTGATGTACCGTTGCAGCTTTAACTGGAGCGTTAGCACGAAACTAACATAAACCTATGAAGCCCAAATATTGCAAAACATGATCGCCACGAATTTTGCGAACATACCAGCCTGCATTCATCCTCAAACCAATCTCCACCAGCTCCGTAAGGCCCATCTCTTCTGTATGCAAGATTACGTCCATCTGGTTTCCATAACTAGATTCTGGTCTCATTTGAAAAGAGAACAGTATCCCATTGATCAATTCCCCAAATTGCATGAGTATGACTAAATTATTGATGACTGGATTTGTGAAGAGAAAGAAGCCGTGGGACTTAGGTTCACTTCTTTTAATCTTCGTCTAATTGTTCTGGCACTAATATTCACTTGACGGGCACTAAGTAACTCATTTTTCATTTGAGTAGCAGTACGCTTTCGATCTCGTAACGGATTAATTTTAATAAATTGGTCGTCATACTCGGTTGTGCACCTTTTACGTCCTCTTCCGGGCTTTCTTTTATAATCTCCGGTCTCTAGATATTGCTTAAGTATTCGTGAAACCGAAGACTGGTTCATTTCTAATTTTCGTGCGATTTGTACTTGAGTATAACCTTCTTGATACAATGTGACGACTTTAACCACCTCCAGCTCATGAAAGGGTGCCATATTACAATGGATCTTATATTAGGTGTTAACTTTAGAACACATTTACAAGAACTAGTGGTAGTGCATTTACAAACAATTGATATGCAATGAATACACAAAACAAAAGGCGATAGTTGCGTTGAATTTCAAAAAACATGCACTCTTGATTAAACATTTTAGAAAAATTATATTGAGTGGCTGTCAGTAGACTTTATTCAATAGTAGTATTAAAATTGACCAGCGGGATTTGTTTTTATTACAACAAAAATATGCGTTAATTTTGTACACGAGTGTATGTGTTTGTATCACTCAACATGAAATTCTTATTGAAATAATTTGAGATTAGTGTGAAGTTTCTGACAAAATGATATGATATGATATGATAGAGGTGTACAGGCCAACCATAACGACGATCCTAGGTTCGTTACCATAATCCTGAAATATCAACTATCAAAAAACAAACTAACACCTTAACAGATAAGGTTAGTTTTAGTCACAGAAACAACTAGGGCGAACCGCAGCAAAGTCACTTTCTAACTACTTAAACTACTTTACTTATTACTTATTATGAAATTTCTGACAAAATAACAAAAAACTTTACAACACTCAAAAAGTGAGTGAAGCCACTACACTTTTCAAAAAAACAAATAAGATTAGTATAGTCTTCATATTTTGTTCATTTTTACGCCTTTTATTTTAGCGCCTGAAAAGTTCCCGGCCTAACAAAGAAAACGCAATTTTATTCATCAACATAGTTTCATTCTCGAGCGATACAATCAGTCCAACGTCTCTCTAACATTTCGGGTTTTGTGTAGAACGATTTATCTTCGTCTTCAAAATAAGCTGCAGTTTCAGCAATTACTTCTTCATTGGAGCCAAATCCCTATTTCTTTTTTTATTATCACTGCAATCTGTTCTGGGACCTAAGCTCTCAAAACTCTTTCGTGGTTTGCCTTTTCCGTCCTTACTTTTACGCCGCTACCAGCCAATTCGAGGACGTACGGCTATAGGTCCGATTTTATCACCATCTGCACATTGCAGCTCCATGCCAGCCTATACTGATATGGAAGATGAGTCGGCCCAATAGGCACATACATTTACGTTTCCAAATAAGAAATTGAAGTGGGTGTTTGCAAGTGCGACTTTTGATCAGAAAACTTACGCCGAACTCGTTACTGTCGAAGTTGTTGCTTGGCAAATCCTTGATGACTATTATCAACGTTTATGCACATACGTATTGTCTGTGTGTCCTGCAGTAGTGCTGTAACCTCTTGTTAAGTTACTCTTGTTTTTATTAGTTAATAATGCAAACCAAATTGCTTATATATGTACCAAAGCGTTATATATGTACGTTTGTAAACTGGATGTAAGTTTATAACCCTCTTTGCACTTTAACTGGTTCGTAACCACCTCTTTCAAAAATTTCCGGATATGCATTATCCAAACCACTTTTGTGTTCAGAATTGCAATTTGAAGTATTTTGTTTTTGAAAACTTTAAATAAGAAATAAAAAAATTTAAACAATTCTATCAAAAAGATTACATATTTTCAGGTACCGAAACTATTGGTTACAATCGAATGAAGTTTCTCCTAGAATCCCTCTATGATTTAGATAAACAGTTAAGAAAATATGGTGGCCAACTCTACATGTTTCGTGGACCACCTGTTAAAATATTTCACCGCTTAGCAGAAGAATTGAACATAACAGAAATTTGCTACGAACAAGATTGTGAACCAATTTGGCGTGAACGAGATGAACCTGTTGAAAAATTATGCCATGAACTTGGTATTCGGTGCATAGAAAAAGTATCACACACACTTTGGAATCCGTCTGAAGTGATTAAAGCCAATGGCGGTATACCTCCGTTAACGTACCAAATGTTTTTGCATACGGTGCAAACCATTGGATTACCACCTCGACCAGTTAGCGATCCAGATTGGGCCAATTTACAATTTGGTGTTATCCCGAAACATGTACTAAACGAGTTAAATTACCTAAGTAAACAACCAACACCTGAAGATTTTGATATCTACTATGAAAATACGAAATCAGTTCAATATGTAACGTGGATTGGCGGTGAAACACAAGCCTTATTGAGTCTTAACGATCGATTACGTGTCGAGGGATCAGCTTTTCAAAATGGCTACTATTTACCAAACCAAGCACATCACGATTTATTGGGAAAGGCTACGTCAATGAGTGCTCATCTACGATACGGTTGTTTATCTGTGCGCCGATTCTATTGGAATTTACACGATTTATTCAGGTCGGTACAATCCGATAATTATATGAAATCACCGGGTGGGCAACATATCACCGGCCAGTTAATATGGCGGGAATATTTCTACACAATGTCGGTAAATAATCCCAATTATGCGAAAATGAAAGAGAATCCAATTTGCTTGGACATACCATGGTACGAGCCAAATGAAAATTTAGAGAAATGGAAAAATGGTAATACGGGGTATCCACTAATTGATGCAGCTATGAGACAATTATTAGTTGAAGGATGGTTAAATCATTCATTGCGTAATGCAACTGCTACATTTTTGACGCGTGGTGGATTGTGGTTTAGTTGGGAGCTCGGAGTAAAATACTTTTTAAAACATTTACTGGATGCTGATTGGTCAGTATGCGCTGGTAATTGGATGTGGGTTTCATCTTCAGCCTTTGAAAAATTACTCGATTCATCCAGATGCACATGTCCAATTTCATTAGGTCGACGACTCGATCCATATGGAGAGTACATTAAACGATATATTCCAGAACTAAAATCAATGCCAAAGGAGTTTATGTAAGTTTTCTATCACTGCTATTTACTTTATATCAAAATGAA
The DNA here is from genome assembly GCA_947310385.1 of Nephrotoma appendiculata. Taxonomy (NCBI): domain Eukaryota; kingdom Metazoa; phylum Arthropoda; class Insecta; order Diptera; family Tipulidae; genus Nephrotoma; species Nephrotoma appendiculata. The sequence continues at coordinate 379,599,383 of OX371223.1, forward strand.
TAAATTTTTATAATTGTAGTCACGAACCATGGAACGCACCGCTAGGTGTACAAGAAGCGAACGACTGTGTAATTGGTATTCATTATCCGGAGCGAATTATAAATTTAAAACAATGCCAAGAAGCTAACAATAAAACAATGAGGATGTTACGTGAATCACTAATTGCCGATGGAGCCCCACTCACTGGGCCACCACATTGTCGCCCATCAAACGAAGACGAGATAAGAAAAATTTTCTGGCTAATCGATGACACAATTTGTAACTAGAAAATTTATATCTTATAACCATATTTGTGAGGTTTCAACGAGATTTTACGACGAGTCAATAATGAGGATCGTTATTAGTGTGATCAATATATTTTCATCATTTTATTGGAAATTCGAAGCATGAGTGATCTTTTTCAATTTCAAACAAAATATGATCCCCTGTAACCATTTTTTAGACTTAAAAATATAATTGATCGTTATAAACGTAAAATTTAAGACATATTGTATAATAGAATAAAGTTTAAATGTTATATTTATCAACTTAAAAGTAAATACTGGAAAAAAATATATATATATATTTTTTTCCTATTTGTATATTTTTACTTATTAAATTAAGTCAAACGTTAATTTACAATTTAAGTAAATATTATAAGTTTACCATATTTGGTTTGTTATTATAAATTTTCATTACCAAAAATGGAATGCAAAATTAATAAAAGATAAACTAAATATAGGGGATTCACCACAATTGTAAGTCATAAACACAAATTAACAATTTTTCATCTCATCATATTAATTTTATTGTATTATATTTTTTTCCGTGATAGGTATATTGTGTATTGTTTGATTTTACAACAAATTTTCTTCATTATCATTTTACAACAAAACATTTTATATATATTAGTTATGTGTATTTAAACACTTGAAAATGGTCTAGAGGACCGAAATATTGTGTAGCAGAATCTAACAATTTTATGTAATGCATATTAAATAAAATTGTCTATAAATTTTTAAGAGTTGGATGTTACGATTTATTTAATTAAATTGAGGAAACCCACCAAGGACATGATTAATTTGTTCCGTGTTCTTTGAAACCGTGTTGTCCGAGACTACAAAAAAAAATAAAAAAAACGTTACGTTTAATCTCATTTTTGCATTCAATGAATTCAAGTTAATAAGAGTGTTTAGTGAGATTATATGAGATCCTGCATTGACAACTTCTAAGCGGAACTAGGAAATTCAAGGGACTGTTTTGCTAACGCTGGAAATCTCGCTAAAGACTTCCACCCAAGAAGTACAGCCGTCAAAGACGGGAATGGAGAGTTGAGAACAAACGTAGCTGATGTTCCCTCAGTATGGCAACCCTAATTTCAAAATCTGCTAAATCGGAATGACGAAGTGACCCCTATTAGAGCAATAGCTCCGTGAAGAGGTCTTTGTCGAATATCCCACAGTGGAGGAAGTAGACGCAGCTGTTAGTCGATTGAAAAATAGAAAGGCACACGGTCTCGATGGATTCCCCGCAGAATTAATTATTTAAGCTCGGAGGCGCTACTCTTGCAACAAGTCTATACAATCTCATAATATCTCACAATCTCATCTCGTCGTAATATCTCTATCGTCTCTACAATCTCATCGTCTCTCGGGACCAAAAAGAGCTAGTAGAGAATTGGAAGACCGCGCTAATATGTCCGTTGCATAAAAAAGGCGACCGACTTAAATGTGGAAACTATCGTGGTTGCTCTATTAAACACTGCTTACAAAGTGTTGGCTAATGTTGTACTTGCCAGACTCATCCCTCTCGCCGACAACATCATTGGCGACTATCAATGTGGTTTTCGTCGCAACCGATCGACCACTGACCGCAGTGCTTCTCCATGATGATGATCATGGAAAAATGTTGGGAATACAACAAACATACATCAACTATATATAGACTTCCGATAGGCATATGACAGTATAAACCGCGATAATCTATGGGCCGCGCTCATATGCCTAGGAATTCCAGAGAAACTCGTTTCTCTGTGTAAATTAACGTCTCTGTGTAAATTTACGACATTAAGAATGTCGAAAGTGGAGGACGAGAGTGATGAACCGAGACGGACGGAGGACCATAGTGCGGGTGGCAAAATCCCTTCATGGGATGTGAAGCAAGAGCGAGAGAGTGTGTGTAGTATCTAGTACCCGCATGGTTTATTCATTCTAATTCCCAACTTAAGCACCAAATGCATACAATATTAACAATTATATATGTACATATTTTCTTAGGTTTCCAAAATTGGATAACCGCTGGGAATATCATGGAAGCGGACATTGAATATGCCTTATACAGTATTGTTCGAATTAATGCGAACACAGGAAATTATTGAGACAAATTATTTATTATTAATTTTTTTTTATTTAAGTGAATATTATAATTTATGTGTCCACCTTTGGCCTTAATGCCATCTTACACACGGTTAGGCATTGTATTAATTAAATTTTGACAATTTTCTGTTATTTGTGGATCCGGGAACCAAACCTCGATAACAGCTTCCTCCATTTTTTTACTGTTGTACAGCCTTGTTTCAGAACTCTAACTTTACAAATGGCCCATAAATTGGCTATCAGATTCAAGCCCGTTAAATTGTCAGAACAATCGAGGCATTAAATATTCTTCTGTTCAAGGTAATTTGGTACCAACTTCGATTTATAGCATGGTGATGAATCATGTTGAAAAATAAAATTTTCGCCAACATTGACTTTTTTCTAATTACGGTGTAATTTCCGCACTAGCCTAGCTTTATACTTCAAGCCGTTCATCATGCCTTCCACTAGTACTAGATTGTGTGTGCCCTTATACGAAAAATATCCCTAAAACATCTTTTTGGTGGATGTTTGACTGTTTGTTCGAAATATTTCGCTGTCAATTTTTCCCCTGCACATTTTCGTACAAACCGTGATCGCTGTCCCTGCACGATAAAACGCGTTTCGTCCGAAAACAAAACTTTTCTCTAGTCCTGAGTTGGTCAATTAGCATGTTCTCTCTCTATATGTAATCTGATAGATAACTTATGGGCCATATGTAAGGTTAAAGTCGGAAACAAGACTGTACAACAGTAAAAAAAAGTGGTGGAAACTGTTATCGAGGTTTGGTTCCAGGATCCACAAATAACAGAAAATTGTCAAAATTTAATTAATTCGATGCCTAACCGTGTGTAAGATGGCATTAAGGCCAAAGGTGGACACATAAATTACTAATATTCATTTCAATAAAAAAAAATTAATAATAAATAATTTGCCTCAATAATTTCCTGTGTTCGCATTAATTCGATTCGAACAATACTGTACATCTCCGGCAGTAGTCCCAATAATCGGCTAGAAACATAGTTCGTATATTCATATAATTTCTATAATTTTACATAGAAACATTTTGAGTGAAGATATTCTAGTGATGGGTGTCGCTTTATATAGCTTTATGTGGCAACACGAAACATAGCTTCTGCGGCTTTGTTAGATCAAACAACTATGGATTGCTAATACAGCACTTCTTTACAGCTTAGGGAGAATGTTATCATACTTTAACTAGAAATGATACAATCGGCGTAACAAGGAATTTTTCGCGTTTTAAGACACATAATGTTCCGGACTGTTAAAGCTTTATTTAAAACTGAAAAGTTTGTGTTCTATTGACGTAAAAGACTGAACTCGATGACCATAAACCTCTAGATAATATTTGGGAGTTTAGTATTTTGATTTTTGACCTACTTCAGTTTTAAGTAGTCAATTGATTAGACAAGTATATTAGTTTTGAAACCAAGTCACCGTCCTTGTGTTAAGTCACGCAATGCAATCTGTCCTGGATTATATCATATCATCCATAAAGGTCCTTAGTCCTTTCTCTCTCTCTAGCACTATATCCCATCAAGGGGTTTGGCCGCCTAAAATGAGGTTTCATAATCATATTTTCATTTCGGATAATGAGTGATTAATTCATTGATTCTAAACCAGCCGTGAAATTTTTTTCCTTGTCACCGGTCGCTGGAGCAAGCATGCTGACCACTTTGCCACCGAGGCACCTTAGTCCTTCCTAAATATTCGAGGAAAACAAGTGAGGTCGGCGATAATTAGTTTACTAGTTTCTCAGAGTCTTACGGTCGGAACTGCAGGAAGTGTTAATTTGAAAGTTGGAAACACATTATAACGATTAACCATAAAACACATATGTATTCGTTTAGTTTAAAAATAAAAGGTAAACTTTATTGGAGGAGAGAATGGAGCCTGTCTAAAATTTTATACCGATACTTACCGAATTTTCTTATTATAATTATAATAAATTTAAATTAAAACTCATAAATATTCATCTGGTGTATTTTTTGTTTAGACTTTAAAAATGATTTACATAAGATTTTAAATATTTTCTTTTTTTTTGTTGATGAACGAAGAACAAGTTTTTCATAATGTTTTTTATAATGGTTTAAATATTATTATGTTATATCTAAAAAAAACTTTTAAACATTTACAATACAATTATATTAAAAATAAACTATTTTTTTTTGTTTTAAATTTTTATATTTTTTGAAAAGTTTTAAGTGTTTCTTTTTATTAGATAATTGCTATTGAATTATTATTTTTGTTAATTTTTATATTTAAAATTCTAGTGTATCGACAGTAAATATTACGTTATATTTGTTTTTAATTTTTATGTACCGGTTTTCTGTTCTGGTGTTGTTATACTTGAAACTGAAAAACGTAACGCGTACAGAGTATGTGCCGACGACGTTTTGATTTTGAAGAGATGGACGTATGTTTGCGTTTCCGTCATTTAAAATAAAATACGCTACGTTTCTTAAATTAAAATTTATAAAGAAAATGGTAGTAGTTTTTTGGAAGGGATCCTTAACTTAATTAGCGGTTATTGTTTATCTATTTTAGGGCAATTTTAACAACATAACAAGAAACTATCATCTAAGAAAATAATTTACCATAAAATAATTCAATTAATTTTGCTAAATTTTTATATACTTCATAAAATTAACATTGGTACAAGTAGCTAGTACGTAATTTATAAATTGGAGAGTACCCTTATAAACCAGTAAAACATTACTTACCAAGTAATTTAAATAATAACCCCATATAATTGCTAAATAGATTTTACCTGAATGACATGACTATCAACTGTTTTCTATATATAATATAGTTTGATAACTAACTGGAATTTATAATTCTCGTCAATCTTGTCTATTTTTAAAAGTTCATTCCCCTTAAATAACCAATTAACCAATTTACATGAAAATATGGAAAATAATAAAAAGAAAAACGAGAACGAAAAATTAAATAAAAAATATACAAGTTTTTAATACAAATTTGTTTTAATTTAATTGAACATTATTACCGGTTAATTAATACTTAGCTATTTTCAATTTTATTTTTTATTTAAATATATAATAAATTTTTATATGCTTTATATATTATATATGACAAATAAAATATACATTACATATATGCAAATATATTTTATATATTTTATTTATAATAATAATTTCCTTGTCTCTTTGATTTTGTTTTGCTTGATGGTTTCTTTTTTCTTTTGTTGAACATGATTTCTTTTTAATTTATAATTTTATTAAAAATAAATATTAAATTAAACATTTTTTGTTTTACTTTTATTTATTTTATTAGATTTTAGTGTTTTGTATTTGTTGTTTTTCATTTTTAAATTAATTTTTTTTATTAATATTTTTGCTTGTTTAATCGACTTCAGCGCGCATGCCACGAACTTCACCTTGATGCCGTTGTCTATCCAATTCTTCTTTAGTTCGATCTTCAATGGCACGAATATCTTCCATTGTTAAACCGTACCAGCGATCCATCCAACAGAAAATTTGCCTAAAATAAAAATAAATGTTAAAATTTAGAAAGGGATAGAACAAAAGAATTGAATTTAGAACTGTACACATACTGGCACTAAAAAGAATTACCAAAATTTCGATTTTTGCCGATTTTTATACCGTGTGCCTGATATCGGTTTTACCATAAAGCAAAATATACATAAGAGGACTCATGTAGAGATTCCGAGGTTAATCTATTTTACTTTTGGCAATCTATATAAGCCTAACAAGAACAATGAACAATAAAATAACTATGCCGATATGTTTATAAGATACGTATATATGGATTAGATATAGAAAAAAATTAAATTTGTGTATATAAATATAATGAAACTATAAAATAAGATTAACCTCGCAAAAACCTGCTTATAAAATTTGCACTACTTGATTTCTCTTATATATTTATTGCTCGATGGTTTTACCGAGTACTGACCAAATAACTTATAATATTCTATAAGGGACATTCCATAGTAAACCTGCAGACAAACATGATTTCGTTAAAAACAAGTACCGCAAAAGTTTCCAGGCGGCAGCACTAAACATTTTTAATAACTGTTTTCTGTGGCACACAAATTTTGATCTATTTTTGATCTTTTTCTGATTCAAAATGGATTTGTTTACATTTTTGTCTTTTTTTTTGAAAATAGATCAAAAAAAATCCAAAAAATTTGTTGGATTTTTTTTTTGATCCATTTTCAAAAAGGAAAAGACAAAAAATGTTAACAAATCCAATTTTAATTAAAAAAAGATCAAAAATAGATCAAAATTTGTGTGCCACAGAAAACAGTATTATTAAAAATGTTTAGTGCTGCCGCCTGGAAACTTTTGCTATGTTGGGAGAATTTTTTCAATTCATGTCCCTTATAGAATTGTAAGTTATTTGGTACTGACTTATTAAATTAATGTTTAGTTCATGCTAGTTATTGATAGATGTCTCTAAAGTTCATAAATCAAAATATGCCAGGGCATTGACAAATGCCAAAGTTAGTTTGTGAGACTTTGACTTGATAACTACATCAAGACAACAAGGCCAATTTTACGATTTGTGTTGTTATGGTTTAATGCCATTTTTTCACCACTGTATAACTTTTGTCACTTTGAAAATTTGATACTTGTAATTGTTTTTCTTATAGTAACAATATAATTTTTGATTTGGAATATCGATTTCGAAAATATATAATTTTCATTTTCAGTTCCAAATTACAAACTATTATAAATTATCTAAAGCTAGTTTCCTTATATTCTATGTGTTTCTTATTGGGTAAGCTCCTCCTATTATTACACCATAAATTTTATTAGTTTTGTTGTTGAGTTTGTCGTTTATGAGTTGGTCATTGTCCTTATTCTTGTATATTTCGATGTATATATCTATTGAGTGTGTGTCCCTTTCTAGCTTTATGTAAAACCGTTAAGTTGGTGTCGAGGTCTGTATAATTATATTGTTCGGATTTGATGTGTTGTGCGTAATTTGATTTGGAATCCGTTTTGTTTATGTCGCTGATGTGTTCTTTAAAACATGTTAAAAAGGATCTTCCGGTTTGTCCAATGTAGAACTGATTCGTTTGTCTTTGAGTTTTTGTTGTATTTTGTTGTTGTTTTTGTAAGCCGTTTTGTACCGGAGTCTATTGAATGTTTTTTGTATTGTTTTGCTAGTTATTTTGTTGTATTCTACTACTATATATTTCTCATTTTTGTTATCTGTTCCTGTTAGTGTAGTCGTATCTTCAAGAAAATTTTAGTTCAATTAATTAAAATAATTACTTAATTTTATTTAGATTATTTGAATTTTTAATTTAAATTTTAAATTTAAACCCATTTTTTTAAATTATTATGACAAGCAAATAAATTTATTAACATTTCCATAGTAAATATCCCAACTATAGCGTTTATTAAAATACTTTCTTCCGCTAGAGCACTATTCAGTCAATTGGTTTTAAGCCGTAAACTTAGAGATGAGATTGATTAATCTTAATTTATTTAACAAATTTTAATTAAACATTGACTCAGACACGGTTTGTTTAGTGTCATCTACGATTGACTCGTAGTTTATCTCAGAGATTAACGCAATATTTCGAGTGACACTCTCGTTTATCGAGAAGTTCTATTTTAATAGCCATTGAAAGTGGACAAATTTGTGTTTGTCTACAATTATGGAAAAAAGCAATATCGGTCAGTGATTCTATTCCTATTTTTTGGATGAAAATAGAGATATCGTCTAGCAGACCACCGCATTAAGAAGGTTTTTCTCATAAATGATTTATTCTTCCAAATATTTGCAAAATACGAAAAACCACGTGTGGAAACATCCACTTCCGGTGGACCGATTTCGGCCAAAAATCACTGCGATCTCCCAATTTATGGAAAAAACGTAATTATAAAGTATCATCCCGATTAATCAATCCGTCTGGGCTATGCAGAAGTCGTGCTTTTGCTGAAAACAGTTTTTTTTTTATCAAAAATTGTCATTTTCGCTTAAATTTTGGAAAAATTTAATCTAGACCTTTATTGTTCAAAATTAATTTAGAATCTTTTAGTTCATAGACGATTTTCTCGTAAATGATATACTTTTCAAAATATTTGCAAAGAACGGAAAAGCTCCTATGAAAGTACCATTATGATCCGATTTCGAAATTTATTTGACATCATTCTTTTTCGAAATTCAAAATTTTACTTTTCGTATTTACTTTATTTATTTACAAGAACAACTTGATAGCAACCACACATCTCTTTTTGAGCTATAAGCTCATTTATAAAGCGAGGCGTGGAGAGCCTATATTATCTCAAAATAACCTTTTCTTAACACTGTAAATTGGATCTTTTTCTTGCTTTATGGTCTTCTTATTTGGTATATCAAAATCAGCTTGTCGACATCTTTAAACAATAAAAACAGATCGCAACTTGAGTTAAAGTTGACGTTCCTCTCGTTCGACTGCTTCCCCTCTTGTACTTAAACCCATGTTACCACGGTCCATTGATAGACCCATAAAAAATTTAATTAATTTAAAAATTTCAAAAATTGGTACAAAAAAAACATCATTCCCATACGACAGTAGAGTCAAAGGCAAATCCCTAGGATTTCGGCCAAAAATAACTGGCATCTCCTAATTTATAGAAGAACCTTAAGTATAGTTTCATCCCGAATTGTAAATCCGTTTCGGCTGTACAGGGGTGGAATTTTTGTTGAAAAAAAAATCGTCATTTCCGCTTAAATTTTTGGAAAACTGATGTGGACCGATATTGTTACAATTTTAATTTACAATCTCTTAGTTCATATTAATTTGATGAACCAATTGCACCGAAAAGTCACTGGGACCTCTCGTTTATAAACCTTACAATTTTATATACAATTACCCCAATTACCCCAAATATACAATTTTATCCCGATCAGTCAATTCGTCTGGGCTGAAGAGAACCAATACACATTTCGTCTGCACGGAACCACACACTCGAGGTCAAAATTATTCATGATTACTATTCTTTATTTTACTACGTAAAAGAAAAAATACATATAACACTTACCGGTGAATATTTGTAAACAGCCTTCGTTCAGACTTTTGGATGAAATTTTCTATTCTTGTTTGTAGACCAAACCATTTAAATTCACATGTAACCAACTTATAACATGTCATCACTGGATCAACTTTTTTTTGCCATTCGGCGCCAACTAATGGACCACGATTTGTTTGCGTTGATTTAAATCTTTAAACAAATTAAATAAATAAATATTAAATAAAATATCATTCATTTTGTGTTATTTGCTTGATTACTTTGTTGGATCTTCTTCTGGTTTATAATCGGCCTGTGTAACAGGATCATTAGCAATATCAATATTTACAACTTCTCGTTGCTTCAATTTCTCCGGTGGTAATTCGTGTACCTAAATTAGCCAATTTGATAAAAAAAAATTATTACTTGATCTTTGTCAATATTATTATTTAATAAACTGTAATGGCTAAAAAATAAACAATAAAAACTATCTACTGTTCTTAACTAAGTAGTATTTGTTAAATGGATTAAGACCGTGTATAAAGAATATGTTTAGCAAGTAATATATTACATGAAAACGTCTACAAAAGCATTTAATTAACGATAGACAGTTTAGCACACAAAAATGATTTTAAATATAGTTTTTAGCAACAGATTATTTAAGTTCCTCAAAACCTGTATGAGGAATTAAAGCATTTTGATTATTTTTAAATATTAGGTTTATGATATAACTTAAATCTATAAAGTATCCTATAAATATTTGATTGAAAAATTGATTTTACATCATTGTTTTATCTCTGAAATGTATGATAATACTTCGTAACAGTTTATGGAAATTGAATAAACAGTTATCATATTGTATAATATAGCAGGCATTAAAGTCAGAAGTCTTATAGTCTAGTTTATACTATGTACAAAAAAAAATTAAAATATCTTAACCCATTAAATCAAATATGGAAATTAACTGATTGGTGCCCGTTTAACCTCCTCTAAATCATATCGAAAAAAAATTCGAAGTTTTAATTTTCAAAGTGTTTATTTATTGACCCTTTTGGTCGATAGCAAATTAGAAAAAGTGAAAAACAATAAATAAACGTCGTTTTTATTAGCAACCACAATTTTTTATTGTGGTTGTGCATTTATTAAAAACGAAAGGTCAAACCAAAAAAAAAAAAGAAAAATCGATTTCCATATTTAAAATGTAGCCACCGATTTTAATTATCCGCATTTTGTTGTACAACCAGAATCAAAATTATTACACACAGAATATTACCGCACACAAAAAAACTATTTGCCCATTAATTGCTCTTTGAAGCCAGCAATAGTTACGTATTATAAATCGTTTAATGAACTCAAAAAATTCGTGATGAGGTAGAATTCATATTTGTAATAATATTGATTTACTATTATAACACATATAGAGACGATATCACGCTATCATTTTTCACATCACAAAATGTACATGAATGTGAATTTTATAGTAAAACACAACCGCGAAAACAGGAAAACAGGGCATATAAGACACACTAACAACGTCATGTTAAATTAATTGTAAGTGGTAAGCAAAAAATATCCTTCTTCTTATATAAACATAAAATGAGCAAAATAAAAGGGAAACCGCTTATTAGCATTTATTATTTTAGGTAACAAACGCAAACAAATATACTCGTACAACTTAAACAAAATTAAAATTAAACGAAAAGCGGGACCTAACTATGCCTAGTATTTGTGGTTTATAAATTCTTATAATAAAATCACACAACGTAAATTGAAATCTTTATTAAAATTTGTACTAAAAACTATCGAAAACTGCAAGGAAATTTATCACAATATAAACTAAAATAATATAAAAGCAAATAAAAACAAAATAAGTACAAGCCTGAAAATAATTTACATGAACTGAGATTATAAACTTCAACTTCGATAAAAAGTGCATGAAAAAAAAATTGACTAAATTTAGAGAATTTAGGTTTTTACCAGGGCAACTGCAAAACTGTTTTCTTGTCTGTCTTGGCAATATCAATCAATGATGATAAGAATACTGCGCCACATATGTTTTTACATATTGAAAATTGAAAAATTTACATATGTATATAATTTGTAATTGTGTTTGGTTTTATTTATGTAAATCTAAATATTTTTCAATTTTGTCTCAATTTATAAAATGCAATTTAATGCGAATAAATTTAGAAATTTTACACAAAGTACACCTCAAGTATTTCAGAATTCCCTACGAGCATTCTGAGGTATTGGCATGTGAATTAATTGAAGTAGTGAAATTTACGGAACGATACAAATATGTATATTTCATAATTAGACAGAAATGTGTATTGGATCAATTCGTTGTTTATGATTTCAGCTTGTGAAACTAACATCATTGTTCTAATTACGTTATTCAACATTTTCGGATCAGATGGCCATAGAGCTACATAACGTCAAAAAGGTACGATCAACAAAAGGCACTAAATCGTAAGAATATCATCCCTCCTACCGTCAAACACGGTGGAGGAAACGTCATGGTATGGGATGCAACGGATGCCGGGGAGGGGGAAGGGAGGGCTCGGATATCTGGTGTTTGTTGAGACTACCATGAATAAAGAACAACATCTCATAAAGACAACGATCCCAAACATGCGTCCCACTTGGTAAGAAACTGATTGACCTACAATGTCAACCACATTATACCGAACCCTCCACAATCCCCATATCTCAACCCCATCGAACATCTTTGGGATAATATGGAATGGTCATACCTCAGAAAGCGTGGCACACAAATTATTAATTATATTTATTAGTATGTAAATTAAACTGTCACCAAGTTCCTGATTCCGGGCAAAGTCGGAATAGGGCCACAAGTGGCTGATTTTGCGTAGCAACGCGATATGAATGGCAGGCCGAATTTCCCTTTCCTATAGGAAAAGGGAATTAGGAAAAATATTTACATAGTGTTTTTGTCAAAAATATCATTTTCTGAAATATTAGATTTCTATATAAGTATATGTATTCAGAATTTAATTTTGTTTTTGAAAAAATTTTCACCAATGTTGGTACCATAGTACATATACCATAAAAAAAAATTGCGACAAAAATACTATGAAAATATTTTTCCTAATTCCTTTTTCCTAAAGGAAAGCCAGAAACGACCTGTGGCACTATTCGGGGAATTCCCTGGGAATAGGGAATTGGGGAAAGATTTTATATGTAATTTCAGTTAAAATATTTTTTTCCGGCCTACTGAGGAGAAACGTTTGATGTAAATATTTATAAATTGGGAATATTTTTTTCATATCTAAATGCGCATCCCCAATAGAATTCCTTTTACTTTTTCCATACAGAAAAGTATGAAAATAATTTGAGAAAACAAAATTCTTTTTTCATACTTTTCTGTAAGGAAAAAGTAAAAGGTATTCTATTGGGGATGTGCGTTAAATTGGCAGGGAAATTTATTCCCAATTTTATTTTGTTTTCAAAAAAATTACCACTAGCTTTTTGCCTGAGTATGCCAGAACCAAAAATTTTAAATACAAATTACATATAAAATCTTTTCCCAATTCCGAGGGAATTACCAGAATAGTGCCACTGCAGAGATAAGAAACGGGCAGAAAAATTCGAAACACAAACAAAATCTCTTTACTAAGTATGTACTACTACGTTTCACTTAACAAATAAGGAAACAGAAAAAACGAGAAGTTTCATTTGAATTCCTTTTCTCACTTTGGCTTCGACAAGATATTTCTATTCGTTATGTAATTTTTTAAGTTCTCGATTCCGTGAAGCGCCAGTTCGGCTTCGAAGCATCCAAGCATTGGATTAGCTACAGGACACTTGAAATAAAATTGTACTTCTGTTTTTAACACGATCTACTATGATTCATTGTTGCGAGATAGAGGGGTTTCTAAAGGGTGCGACATCTTTTGGTTCGTTCTTTCCCCTTTAATACCTGGTACTTTTTACACTATTTGCCGTAGGCACTTGGCGCAACACACTTGCACTTAATAAACACATTTTATTAAACACTTGATTTTTATTTCACAAAATGAGATTTTTTGAATATTTTCAAAAAGTTTAAAAAAATCACTCGATCGATTTTGACTTGTTAGATCATCATCAGGTCAGAGTAGATACTCCTGACGAATGATGATGATTTAACAAGTCGAAATCGATCGCGTGATTTTTTAAACTTTTTGAAAATATTCAAAAAATCTCATTTTGCGAAATAAAAAACAAGTGTTTAATAAAATGTGATTATTAAGTGTTTAATACCTGGGTTTAAGATGCACTTTCATTCATTTTAGTATGATGAAAACAACGCTAAACAAACTTTTTTATTAAACTTAACTGGTTTGACCTTTTATATTTATTTAACTAATTATAATTATTTATTTTATTTTCATTTTAACGACATTTTATCATTGCCTTGATTGATATTTTTTGCAATTTAAATTTGTTTGTACTCATCAAACTCAACTACCGATTTTCCTGCTTTCTGCGACGGGGTATCGTTTTACACATAGCTCCTGGAATAATACTACTGAAGGTCAGCGTAGGAAACAAAAATATTGGTTAGACATAAAGTCCACATTCTGTAAACTAAAATTAATTATATTCGAAGGTGGCTTTGTTGAAAATTCTAATGGATCTAATGCATATGACCCCGTATAAAAATATTATTGAATTATTGAAAATAAATACCCTCCATCAGAGGCTTTTGTCTATCTGGATCAAGAAGAGTTTATTCAAAATCATAGTACTGCCATTCCTAATATTTACCATAAATTCAGAAGAAAAAATAATAAGTCATTCAATGCAAGTATTTTCCAAGGCCCTCATACTACCAGATTCAATACTAGTATTTCAGACAAATCAAAAATCAAATTCCTTAAGAATAAAACAAAATATTGGAGATTATCAGAATTCAATTAAAAGAATATATTAGCAAATAGAAAATATAAAGATTAAATCAGATAAGGGTCTGACTTAGTCTCTCTCAATTACTCTATTTCTAAACATATAGTAGTTTACGTCAAATGTTAAAATTGCATAAGAATGGATATTTTTTTCATTGCCAAAACATTTTAATATCCAGTAAAAATAAACTGAAAACAAAAAATTTGCAATATGGTTTTTATTTAAAAAAAAATCTTAAAACTTTAATGTGATTTAATAATTATAAAAAAATGTAATTAAATTGAGAGCCAAAAATATTGTCAATGTGGCCAAAATTTTAATGTAATTAATTAAGGTAAATAATGTAAGTTTTTATTAGATTAAGTTTAACTTACTATGTATTACAATAAGGCTAACTTATTATCTGGAAAATAAACATTAATTTTGTAAAAAAGGGGGGTATCGTTTTGCGAATATCCACCTACTTTTTTATAATTAAGTTTTATTTTTAGACTAATACATATTTTGCCGCTTGTTAATTTCAAAATTTTTATCTAATTTCACTGGTTAAGCAGCTTGATATCCTTGTTTACACATGAATGTTCACACGAATTATTCTCAAAAAAATTATAACAATACAGATAGACTCCCTCGCGCGGTTGAGAGAAGTGATTTGGGAATTATTTTTATTATTATTAAGCAAATAATTTATTAGAAAAAACTTTTTTTTTAAATTCTGTTTTCGACGGACGTAAGTTTGTGGGTCTAGTGTCCCACCCATATAATCATTAAGTGGACATTTGTCGGTTTTTTTAAATTATACACTTAATTAAGATTCAACATAAATTTTAAATTATAAACTTAATAATAAAATGTCACTGAACTAAACTAGTGGAACGAGAAATGAGAGTTTTACGACTATTAAGATTAGATAAACCAAAATTACTCTTGATTTATAGTCAAGCTCATCAGCTGAATCACCTTGAAAAATGTGCCTCAAATATAAAGAGAATTGGAAAGGAAGAGAAGTGCAAATACTCTGTTTTACAAATTTCAAACAAAATTACAATAATATTTACTATCATGGACCACTTGCTCATAAAAAAGACTAATTTACAGTTATCTTTCAAATATAAGCTCGCTTAAACTTTTACTTATGTGTAACTATTAATATTATTTTAAGTTGTGTTGAACGCGACATATAAAAATATTGTTAGAACGAACAAGAATAGTCTATTTTGATAAACGTTTCAAGTTCGAAGATTCGAAAAGTTAATTACAACGTTCTTAATAAAACGCCCAAAGGCGGAATCTCAAGGTACAAAAATAGTATTGTACATTTTAGGGATTGTTGTATATTTCTTAGCTTATTATTTATTGAAGGTAGATCGCCTTCTATTTTTAAAATATAAAATACCTCCTAATCTGGTATACAAAATTTTGTGGCGTGAGTAACTTGAGCAGTGAGTAGCAGAGTGGGGGGAGTGCTTGATTTGTTACTAGTAGGTCCCGAAACCCGACGTTTATGTCCCTTAAGTTATAAATGTTTGTATCCCTAGGAACTCAAGCAATAGTTGCCGGCTATAATATATAAGTGTATATTTTTTATTGCAAAAGTAATTTAGAATTTATTCATTCGTTTGAGCGCAAATGTAAAAATATTTACAAACTCAGCGGATCGAATTTTGTTTAAATTCAATGGGATCTCTCGCAGTTTATTAAAATGATAAAGTTTGATGTTCACGAGCAGTTTCATAAGAAATATTTCGTATAACCTACAAAAAAAAGCAAATATTGTTTATTCATGATCCCAACGTAAATATAAAAAAATAAGCCAACCTAAAAAACGCATTTTTCAAAAACACAAATACAACGTTACATACACAAAATCGATTTCTCCATCTGACTCACAATTCCATTTAAGAAATAAAGCAATATAAATACATAATAATAAAATAAATTTAAAAAATAAAAATATAAATGCAACGGAAAGAAAATATTTAAATCATTTTTGTGTGTTTAGAAAATAATGTACAAAACCAAAAATTAGTTTAGTTTTTGGTTTTATTTACGTTTGGTAAACTCCTGGTTGCCCCAATTAATTTTTAACTTAACTAAAAAAGTATTCAGAATGTATCTCACTTGGGGAATGTAAAATAATGATAAAAAATGTGATTAAATTTTATTTTGGAAAAATATGCAAACATTTTTATAAAAATTTCTCAAATGTATTATTAGATTGATTGTAGACTAATTTAATCACATTCAATTTTATCCAAAAAACAACAAAAAATTATTTTAAAAAAATTATTTACTTTTATTAAAAACTCACATTATTTTGCGAACCAGTATCGGCAATATGAAGAGATTCAATACAGATGATAAAATTTTCTTTCATATAGCCAGGATTCTTACAGTTTATATATTCAGTTATTATTATGATTATTGTTATTATTATTATTACCATTTTATTATGTAATCATATAATTATTGTATATTAACCAAACCACAAAATATTTTGTATTTTTAGAGTAAAATTAAATAATAAAAAATCACCCAAAATCACCACAAATTTGTTTTTGTATATATTACATATCACCATTTCGTATAATAAAACATATAGATAGATATATAAAGGATGTATAATAATGTACACAGGAATGATATGAAATAGTTAACATAATAACAGGCGATGTTTATACACAATATATATTATATATAATTTGTATATATGTATTTCCAGTTTACAGATTTTATGTAAATATGTTTTTCGGTAGTTTGTTTATTTTGTTGTTATGTTATCACAATTATCACATAAAGCATATCCATATTTAATTTTTTTTTTTTTATTATGTAAAGCACCAAAAATGAAAAAAAGAAAAACAAATTCTTAATTTTCGATGAATTCAACTTTAACTTACATTTTCTTGAACGCCTAACCCAGGAACATGAAGTGATTCAATAACAATTTGAAATTTGTCTTTCAAAAATTTTGGATTCTAGTTTTTTTAAAAGTTTTTTTTTTTGTTGAAAAATAAATAAATTAAATGAAAATAAATATAAAATTTAAAATTATAAAATACGGGGGAAGGAAACTAAACACATTTACGGAAAATTATATTAATAAAAATACATACGGTAATAATCGTCCGACAGTAAGGATAGGCATTCCATGCCTCCTCATGAATTTCTAATGAATCTTTTGGTGCTAACAATCTTATCATTGTAGGAACTTTGGATGCAAGATGATAAATTTTATACGTATATTGCCCAGATGAATATTTTCCGCCTAAAATCAGAAAATAATTATTATTAAATATAACAAGTAAATTTATACAGGTATTAGTTTTTACTACTGCACATATTTTGAGAAAGATTATTTGAATAATTTTGTGCAAACCATAGCTACTTGCTTAAGGAATAATAATGCGTTCAAAGTAGGGAAGTTTACTTCAATATCTATATGCGCTAAAGAAAAATATTTCAATGTGATATTCCAGCTTATTTGTTAGAGGATGACTAACCAAAAAGATTTCTTTTAGTAAATTAAACTGGTAAGTAATCATTCTGATATTGACTTAATAGGCCAAAAACCTAAATAATTTTTATATCCACTAAAACTTCTCTTCTATCTCCAAAACATTGTTCGTACGACGAGATGTAGGCCTTTTCAACTATAAAACAAGAAACACAAATTTTTATCATATACATTGATGTTCTTACAAATTCTGGTGGATTTAAAATTATGTGCATTGCTATAAAACAATAAAAATGGCTATGTCGTAATTTGCATGCGCAATCTAGTTAATAGTATGAAATTGATAGGCGTCGTTGGTGCAAAGATTAGGCAACTTAAATGAATGTGTTGCAGATTACGAATACAATAACGGGGAAAAGCATTATAATGAACTTTGTATATGTTAGTACCTATGACCTGGGTTTACTACAAAATCTCGGGTTTCAAAATCCCGGTTTTCGTAATCCCGATTTCCAAAATCCCGTTTTTCAAAATCCCGGTTTTCTTTTCTTCAACTTCTAAAGTCCAGGCCGGCCGGACTAATAATATTTTAACATAAAATATAAGATCTTTCCCAAAAATTTACTACAAAAAACCAAGGCTGCGAAGTCGGAGGCGGGAGTCGGTTTCGTGGAGTCGGTGCTATTTTATCGGAGTCGGTGTTAATGCAAAATTGAAATGCAATAATTGTAGAGGCTGATGGCTTCGATAACCCTCACGGGCACGTGGGTGGACACTGCGCTCCCCCTCCCCTCCCCCCCCCTCCCACTTAGCCTGCCGAGGGGATTTAGATTTGAACTTTAGGGGACGCAGGAGCCGAAATCAGCAAACATGTCGCACCATAATTGCACCATTTTCATCGCACGTATCGAATTTCAACAAAATCTATTAAGAAATGTCCAAATTACAGCCATATTAACTATTTTCTAGAACTTTATGCAAACTCATTTTTGAATTTTGTCAAAAAATCATTTAATAGTCCCATTTTCCCACATGTCAAATTTTAAAAATTCAAACCGGGATTTCCTAAAAATTAGGATTTTTCTTATACAAAACCGGGATTTTGAAACCCGGGATTTATAAAAAAAAACAGAATTTTGACAAATCGGGATTTTGAAAACCACTATACAGATGAACGGGATTATAACTTGCCGAAAATAGGATTAAACTAGGAGATTCTTAATACATGATGAAATTTAAAGTATATGTTGAACATTTTATTCAAAATTGATTTTCCTAGAGTTATTGAAACGACCAGGGTCATGTTAATAATTGTTTAATTGTACCACAATATGTGGATGAGGCACAATACTGTTTGAAACTAGGTTTAGTTTGAGTGGATGGGCTTCTGCCAACATTTTAGAGCAATTATTTGCTGCATTTTATAACACCCTTTGATCTGGATCAGTTCAAATTTTCTAAGTGGAAATTTTGATCAAAATGTTCCCAGTTGGAAATGTGTCAACATGCATGTGAATTATTTTTAACGAAAGACATACGTTTCTGTTATTTAAATTTTTTCTAAATATGTATGAGATAGAAAGAAAATAGAGTTTTGTCGATTTTTGATGGTATGTTGACTAAATGACCCAAATGAATCGTCCAATTACTGTCCACGTTAGACAACAAGTATGTGACATGTCTTAAACCGTCCTTCTTTAATGACAATGTCTTAAACGATATATGTATGACATATCTTCGACGTTTCTCATTTTATAACGTAGTTTTAAAATGACATATAGGTAAACAATCGAGAAAAATGAAAAAATTACAATTCATTTCGTGCTCACTGTTTCCCCGCCGTTCAAATTTATTGATTAATTATTAGTATTATTGCATACGGCATCAAATTTTTCTAATTTTGTTTATAGTCAACGAAATTGCCAAGTTCAGCCAGCTGGAACACAACACATCTGGCACCGGAAAGATAATTGTAATATTTTTTAAGGCAACAGCCTCATATTATACAACAAATAATATATATTATATTTCAAATAAATTAGAAAGATTAATCTTTATCTAAATAAAATGTTTTCATTGTACATCTCCATATAAATACACACAAAAATCAATCTCCGAAATCTCATATAGGATTCACGTCAGATATATCACATATAATTCATCTCAGACAGGTCACATGTTATAAACAATTCATCTCAGACATGTCATAAACGAATATTAATCCCATTTCCTGATAAATTTCTATATACGTGTCATGCTTGACAGCCGCTAATAAGTCATTAATGTGTCGGCATTAACTTTTCTGCTGGGTTGTTTCAGTCAAATAGTGATTTGAAATCTAGTAAGTGACTTTGCGTTGCTTTTACATACCTAATAATGGTTTATTTTCGAATGGTTCGTTTTTTAGAACTTCAATACCCTCACCACCACCAGTCTCATTTTTTGATGCTTCTGCTACCGCGTACAGCTGCGCTACTTGATACTAGAAAGAGAATAAACAATAAAAAAATTAATAAAAACACTTTTAGATAATTTAATTACAAGTAGAAAGTCTTAAAACTATTTTTCAATCTTCTAAGAATTTTGCTTGATATATCGTAGAAAATTTGGACGTTATTCTAAACAACAGGCTACGTTGAGTTATTAACGACAATTATAGTAAATTCTATCTGTAGCGGAAACAACTCACAAGCACTACTGTCTATTTTCATTTTTAACGCGTCTTTGTCTCGTTATTCCGTCATCTTCGCCCTCATCAGATTAAATTTCCGTCCCCTTCTTCTTACCCTTCCCCTCCTCAAACAACAAACCAGGAACCTCTGAATCAAAAGAATTCAAATGACCGCAAATTTCTAAAATTTTTATTGAATTTTACACC
Organism: Nephrotoma appendiculata; assembly: GCA_947310385.1. NCBI lineage: Eukaryota > Metazoa > Arthropoda > Insecta > Diptera > Tipulidae > Nephrotoma > Nephrotoma appendiculata. The sequence goes on from OX371223.1 coordinate 379,619,969, forward strand.
GTCACAGAAACTAGTCTATTCCTTTTTAATATTGAATCTTACAGGGTCCACCGATGGCCAAGCGTCATTGGATACTATTGAATTTAACTACAACTAGTAATAGCAACATTGAGATACTATCACTAATTTAAGAACCACAAAAATTTAAGAACCACAGACCGACGATACAATCAGCTTATTGAGGCAAGCAACCAAATATGTACCTAATCAGGTTGTTGTATAATGTTTAAGAGTTCATTTTCAGACGATTTGAAGACTAGCAGAATGAACTAACAGAAGTTGAACGTTGCCAACGCAGTGATTTCTTTAAATGTTTTGTTTTGAAGTTGTGTTATAGCATCGCCCATCTTAATTATTATTTAGCTAATTGAGTTGATCCTGAGATTTTTCAACAATGTTTGTCTTATTTGAGCTTTGGAGACCAAACGGGAAGCTGTGAAATGAAAACATAGTTCGAATTACTTAGCTCAAGTGTGCAACGGGCCTAATAGGCGGGTTGTAGTCTATCTTATTAAATACAAGAAATGTAATGTGATTCATTTATATATAGTCATAATTTAAATTCATTTACAGTTTGGTTTTTACGATAAATTAAAGATAAAACAGCGGATTCAAATTACATTTTTTAATTTACAAATAATATTATATGTTTTTAATTAAAAAAAATTAATTCTTATTTTACCGTGGTTATACATTCGAAACAATTATTTAAATAAATTAAGAGTTTTGTTGAGTGTGCTAATTTGAGTATAGTTCGCTATACAGATTACATATATAAATCAATCCCCGTTGAAGCTATGTTCTTCTCATTTTAAAACATTTACTGACGTTAATCCGAAGATTTTAGCTTCTACGAATCATTTTTCATTTGACTTAAAATAATAGATAATTTTGATTTAGCTATAATGTTTACCTATTCACTGTATACATTAACGTCGCCTAGTGTAGTTTATACTCTCGTACAAAAAGATAGTGTTGGTAAATCCAGTTAATTAGTTAATTCTCTTTATGATAAAATCCACAAAAAAAATTCATGCTAAATCTGAATCACAACGGAGCAATATAGTGTTACACATAGATTAGTGTTAGATTATCAATTCAAACCTATATACTTAATAAATTAATATTTGTGATGTATGTTAATCATATATTATACTATGTGCATATTACCTAATCATTAGCAGACATCTAGACATCATAGTAAATTAAATAAAATGAAACTTTGTACTACATAAACAGTCGAATAAGATTTACAAACGTATAGACATGGGAATTACTCTGAAATCCCACAAGGACACAAATTGTAAAATTCACTTTCAGATTGTGCTTGATTTCACCAAAATGTACAAAAAAAAATAATCGCCAAGAACAGTTTTGGAATGTATTCGCGCATATCCATTAAATTTGATTACGTTATGTATAACGTGTATGTATGACGTCGACAGTTGATTCAGCAATATACGCGATCTATACACTATAGACCGTCGATATTTGATTAGTCAGCGATTTAAGACGTAAACAGTGTGGTGTGACATTATCCCACAAACTTGTATTAGTGTGAACAGTATAAAATATGCGCACATGAGATAATGTAACCAATGTGATTCATTTATATATCGTATAATTTCCTACCACAATCATATATCACGGATTTCCATCATAAACCGCACCACACATTTTTATCAGAGTTTAGAGAAATCACCTCAACCGTATTATTTAATCTTACATTTCTTTTTTGTAGTATTTTGTGTCAAAAAGAAACAACATTTTTAACTCATTTTTTTAAAGTTGAAGAACCTTATCTATTTACTGGAAACTAATTCTAAGGTAATGCCATTTTTGGCGCGCGAAATTTAGTTTAAATTACGTTTTTTTTTTGTAATGCAGACCAATTTCTTAAATAATAGCTCTACGAGAAGCAATGTAAGAGAACTTTGTGTTTTTGCAATAATTTCGAAAAACTGGAATAGGGTGACACAACGTTTGGTCAAACAATGCACGTATGCTCAAAATAAACAAGATAAAGTAATAAAGTTGAATAATAAAACGAATTATTTACGCAAGCATTTCCTTTCTATTAATTGGAATAGCATAAGTTACGAATGTGAATACGTTTATCGAAGTATTGTCGAAAACGAAGCCAAGCGTTAGCTTCTTTGTCTTGCTTCATAATCATCTATCCTATACAATCAGTAATTTATCATTCTTTTTGGGACGCCTGAATATAATAAAATCAAGTACTACTATAATATACTCGACGTAACTATAGTCATGTCGCACATAAAATTTAATCTTCGCGGAATCGTATTCTGTTTGACAGTCTACAATAAAAATATCGGACAACACAAAAAATATCCTCGAACGTGGCAGAATATCAAAACTCTTTAATGGGTTTTATTTGTCACAAACCTATTATTAAAAATGTATTGATAATGAAATATGTTATTTTAAGCTTTAAATTTTTCAAAGAAAATAAAAAAATTAATTCTGCGAATTAATCCAAACAGCAAAATAAATGGAAATTTCTACACCAAACTTGGGGTTTATTTTAATCTATTTTTAATTTTAAAACACAAATAAATTGTAACGACTAAAAAATATTATGATTACGCCAAAAATTCAATTGAAAGTGAAGAAACATACCGGCAGAAATTGTATATATATTGCGAATATATATTATTGAGAATCACCCTCCACTTGCGATTTGGTCGAAAATTAAAATTTTAACTATAGATGGTAATTGCAGGGAGAGAATCCATGTAAATGAATTTTGTAAAAGGCCGAATTCGGCTTAACAATAAATTCATTGAATCTGTATAGTGCCATTAGATGTAACTCTTCGTTACGAACAAACTCATAATTAATTCTTAATCATGAAGAAGTAAAGATTATTTTTAACATTTGTATGACAGCTTTTATTTAGTATTATGTTTTATAGACCTACATACGAGGGTATATCAAAAAGTCTTGCAATATCATATGAAAAAAACGAGTGAGTGAGACAACAATATATTTTTCAAAACCATTTTTTGTCACGATGAAACTTCTAGAAGAACATTTCGATGTAAATTTTACGGTTCGTTTGTTTTTGTCAATTTAGTAACATGTGTTTTGAATTTTTCTTAAAATGAATGAAATTGAATATCGCGCCGTTACTAAATTTTTCTATAAAGATGGACGAAATGCAATTTATATATTCAACTATATATCAAAAGTTTACGGCGAATCTGCACCATCATATGCCACAGTAACAAAGTGGGTAAAATTATTCAAAAGTGGTTGGGAGTCATTATAAGACGATAACCGCTCGGGTCGGCCAGCAGATGCTATTAGCCATGAAAACGTAATTTTGGCTGATTCTATTGTATTGGAGGACCGGCGTATTTCTGTTCCGCGGTTAGCGTGGAGACTTTCTCTTTCATACGGTACCACATATACTATATTACATGACCACCTTCACATGTCGAAAGTAAGTGCGCGATGGGTTCCCCGTTTGTTGAATGCTGAACAAAAAAAAATGCGTGTTTAAACTTCAAAGGCGATTTTAGATATGTACAAAGCAGATCCAGAAAATTTCTTGGGTAACATAATAACAGGCGATGAAACATGGCTTCATCACTGGGATCTGGAATCCAAACAAGAATCGATGCAATGGATTAAACGTAGTGAACCACCACCAAAGAAATTCAAAACTCAACCGTCTGCTGGTAAGGTTTTGGCAACAATTTTTTGGGATGCTGAAGGAATTTTGATAATCGATTATATGCCACCGAAAACCACAATCACAGGCATATATTACGCAGAGGTTTTGCGAAAATTGAAAAAAGCGATCCGGGAAAAACGGCCAAGGAAAGTTAGGAAAAAAATCTTGCTTCTTCACGACAATACACCAGTGCGCAAGGCTAATATTGCTCAAGCTGCATTAAAGGACTGCGGCTTCGTGGAAATTCCGCATCCACCGTACAGTCTAGACTTGGCACCCAGTGACTACTTCTCTTTCCCAATTTGAAAAAAACACTAAGGGGCCGGAAATTTTCCAGTGACTATGAAGTACAGTCTGTTGTAAATGAATATTTTATGGAGCAAAAGAAATCTTTTTTTTTAGAGGGTTTAGGTAAGTTAATTGATCGATGTGACAAATGTATAAACCTTAAAGGAGATTATGTCGAAAAATAAAAATATTGCTGTCTCTCTCACTCTTTTTTTTCATATGATATTGCAAGACTTTTTGATTTGCCCTCGTATCTTAACTCAATAATTATTTACTAGGCCGTATGCGTATAGATGCTTTGATGATATGATATATGATTATATACAACGCATGGCTACTGTTAAGTTGGTTTCCTTTAACATATTACATGAAAAGTTGAATAAATTATTTATAAATATTTCAATATACAAAACATCAGCGAAACATTTCGAATTTGGTTAAAAATTAATTCTATATCTCTTTCTGAATAGCGACGTGTCTTAGGCTAAGCTTATATTCCAGGCATATTTATAGAACACCACTTCTACGCCCGAAGAATTTTAATGTAAACCCCCTCGAAGGATTAAGCGAGGGGCGGAATGCAGCGACCTCCCACGATCCCGTGAGAGGAACCTGAGCCGTAAAAAAAAATAATTATTTATTTTTTCTAATTATAAAAAAACAGTTAAAATACTCAATTAATATTTTTTTTAATATTCTTAATTGTATTACGTGATCGTGCCAATTCAACGGAACAAGGTGATGTGATGAGTTATTTTTATCCAAGGAGGTTCTTGAGTCATTCGAATCCGTTACTCGTTATTCACAACCTTAAAGGGACCATAATAGATCGAATGCCCTTTCTTTAAAGAAGAGTTTACGCGAAAGATATTTTGATCACAGTAACTTTCATTGTGAGTAGAAGACTCGATATCCGGTTGCATTGCGGGCTGATTTGTTGCCTGGTATAGTTCGCTGATGTTATAATTGACCCGAGATAATTAAAGTCTTTGAGTTTACTTAACGGAGAAGTAATTAATAAAATTTACTTGACCTCTATTTTTTATTTTTTTTTTTATAAAAAAATTATAATATGCAAATTTCAACTAAATCTCATCTTCTTTCGCAATAAAATTTTTTCTCTTTTAGCAGGAGTTCACACATAGGACGGAATGTAGTAGTATGGATTTCCGTATAGTTTTCAGATTTTTTTACCGTAGAAAGAGTACGTTTTTGCACGATAAAGCGAACGAAATTCTATGTGAATTGAGTGTATTTGTGAAATCAAATATTTTACTAAAAAGAACGTAAATCAATACAAAATGTAAATGGTATAGGTAGGTCTGAGTTTTTGCTAAATGGGTTGAGAAAATATGACGTTTAATAATCTTTTTTTTTAAATGGATTATCAATTTTTATTTATAAACTACCCTTAACACATCAAAATTCTTTTATACTTTCTTTTTATAGCAAAGTGGCGAGAAAATGGTTCGATGAAAACAATATTCGGGTTATGAAGTGGCCTGCGTAGTCACCTGATCTCCACCCGATTGAGAATTTATGGGCTGATCTTAAAGCAGCTGTTTCGGCAGTAAACCCTTCTAACAAAAATCAGCTTTGGGAGGTGGTTGAACAAGCATGGTGTTCAATACCTATAGAGCGGTGTCAATCACTTGTGCGTTTTATGAGGAACCGTTGTCAAGCAGTTATTAGTAACGGGATATGCCACAAAATATTAATTTAAAGATAAGACGATCAAGAATATTGAAATATAGATATCTTTAGTAAAATATGGTTTTGATATTAAAATTAGTTTGAAATATTGAAAACTGGTGATGCTACTATTTTTCTGCCTCCTTTAAGTTATATTTAAATGCAGTTAGTAAATAATATACTATGAAATGAATTACCTAAATACATTTTTTTCTTTATTGTTAAAAAATAAATAAAGAACATGGAAACGTAATTGACTTTTTGTTATTTTAATTCGTTTTAGAGATATTTGTAAACTTATCTGTAACTATATACTGTTCGTAGCCCCACTGCTATTTTTTTGGCCGCAGCTGTACATGATTTTTGAGTAATTCTCTTTTATTTTGTTTTTTAACCCCTTTCCGGGCTGTATACCTCTTTTCCGGCCTGCCATCACAATTGTGTGGGTGAAAATCGTGTACGCAAGAGAATCATGTCAAAAATTTATTTTTGTATGTAGTATTTTGGCCCAACCCAAACATTTGTGTATTCTACTTAAATCGTTTTCGAACGAAAAATAACATTAACTTTTATTTTTTTTTTTTTATTGATAACTATGCGATCTGTTTTGGGGCTCAAGGCTCACCCTGCTCTTCCGCGGTTATGCTTTTTACGTCCTTACTTTACTCCTCCCGGCCAACTCGAGGACGTACGGTTATAGGACCGATTTAAGACCATCTGCAGATTGATACAGCCTATATTGGCATCTAAGATAGGTCGGCCCATGGGTTTTGCACACCGACAGGGGGTCCTATATGACTGTATTACATTTCACCACAGATCGTAATCTTTTGATCAAATTTCACTTTGCATCCGGTCCTTATCGGGATTAGAACCCGGTACCTCCCGACCCAAACGCAGAAGCTTTAACCACTGTGCCATTTGGTCGGTCACACTATAACTATAATAATAATAAAATAATTAATATGTTATTGATTTTTTATGTTATCAAATTATAGTGTTTTTTTCAAAAAGAATTCCAAGATCCGTTAAAATCCGGAAGACATTACAACCTGTCATTTTTTACATGTTTGTACGTGGGTGTATGTAGATGCTTATAATTAAGAAATTTTTTTTCTAGCCGGAAAAGGGATACACAATTGTGTATGTAAAATTCCTGCACGAAAAAGAATTATGTCAAAAATTGAGTTTTGTATGTATTTTGTTCCAAAACACATTTGTGCGTACCATTTGTTTTCGTCCGAAAAAACTACTATAACTATAGTTCAAGCGACACAATTGTGTATAGGTTAACACTGAGATGCCGTAAGGTTCAGCCACAGAATATAGAGTACAAACAGAAGGGACATAACCCGATTTTTCTATGGAAAAATTTCGACCGTTTTTTTTATCCTTGATTTGTATGGAAAGGGGTAGAATATAGTAGTGAAAAAAATTGTGCACTGAACTTTTTTACATTCAATAAGGGTAGAGTCAAATTTTTTTTTGGTCCACTTAGTAGCGTATATATATACTTTATAATATATGGTTCAGCTATGTATTTATATGTTATCAAATTATTATACTTTTTTCAAAATGGATTCCGATTTTACTAAAAAAAAAATATTTTTTAAAGAAGAAGCAACCACATATTTATATTCTAAAATGTCAGCGCCAATAAAAGAAACAATTGTGCACGTTGAACTTCAAATCACGTGAAATTTATATCAAAAACCCCATTTCAGACTGTGGTAATCTACATACACCTTTGTGTATGGTGAACTTGGGTTGGGTACGAAATTCGGATTTTCATAATTCGGCTTTACAGAATTTTATAAAATTCTGTTTTAAATAATTCTGTTTAATAAAATTCTGGTTCACAAAATTCTGTTTCATATAATTCTGCTAAACATTAATTCTAGAATTAATTTTTAACAGAATTATATGAAACATGTATGTATAGTATATAATTTTTATATAAATACAAAGTGTTTATATAGTATAGGTATAGCTGTAATTTAGTATGCAATATTGGATTAACCTATATGTATATCCTTGCTGGTTTTGGCTTTGTAGACAAAATAAAAGATTAATTCTTTTCTTTGTTCATACATATTATACTGAACATGTAGTAAAAGACAAAATAAAAAATAAAATCAAAATCAACACAAGAAAGGAACTTTTAGCTGGCTTGTGCTAAAAGAATATTCTTGCATTGTAAAGGTAGAGTGACCACTATAATAGAAAATGGGACACACAAAGTTGTGAAAGAACAATCTGATAAGCATACGTATCCACCAGTGGCCAGTGATCTGAAAGTTTGAATTGCAAACAACAAAATTAAAATTTAAGCCACAACATCAGAAAATAAACCATCACAAATTATAAGAACCTCGGTGGCAAAGTGGTCAGCATGCTTGCTCCAGCGACCGGAGGTCTCGGGTTCGATTCCCGATGGGACAAGGAAAAAATTTCACGGCTGGTTTAGGATCAATGAATTAATCACTCATTATCCGAAATGAAAGTATGATTATGAAACCTCATTTGAGGCGGCCAAATCCCTTGATGAGATGTATAGTGCCAGAGAGAGAAAGAGAGAAAGAGAGAGAGAGAGAGAGAGAGAGAGAGAGAGAGAGAGAGAGAGAGAGAGAGAGAGAGAGAGAGAGAGAGAGAGAGAGAGAGAGAGAGAAATTATAAGAAATTCTGTTGTTCAATGTCCTACGAATGTTAGAGTATTTTTACCAACAAAAGAATCCCAAAATATGAAGATTTATTGGATGAATAGAAGTAAGAATATAATTGCTGAGACACAAAATCTTGCCCTTATTGACATCCCTGAAGAATTACGTCATTTGGAAGAATGGTTTGTCTTGTGTGAGTCTGAAGTCGACGGAGAAAAAAAATTATTATAGTGGGTACTAGATCTACTACAACTCTTAGCAGAGTCAACATGTTGGATAATGGATGGCACTTCTGAAGTGGTACCGTCCATAATGCGGCAAATATTTTCCATCCACGGCCACATTGAAGGTGAAGTTATACCATTATTTATTTGTTAAATGAGCCCAAAAACTTTAAAATTATACTACTTTTTTTTTAATTAAAAAAAATATTTTTAAAGTTCGAAATTGAACCAAATCCACAAAGGATCTTGTGTGATTTTGAAAAGGTCTCTTTTCGGCGAGTTTTTTTTCCAAACGCAAATGTAAAGGTGGCCACGTGGTGGCAAAGTGGTTAGCATGCTTGCTCTAGCGACCGGAGGTCCCGGGTTCGATTCTCGGTGGTGACAAGGAATAAATTTCACGGCTCGTTTAATCAAATGAAAATATGATTATGAAACCTCATGTGAGGTGGCCCCTTCATGAGATATTAGTGCCAGAGAGAGAAATGTAAAGAAATGCTTGTCACTTCGGGCAAATTTTAAAGCGTAAAATCCAAAAAGAGGGGATGAAAAAACTATTTGGAAATTCAGTATCGTTCTCGTTGGAAATTAGGATGATAAAGAATTTTAACACAGAGACTGCAAAGTTTGGAGACTGGTTTGAAAAAAATTATTTAAGGGCAACAAGTCAGTCTGTATATTCTCCAATATTTTGGACAGTGTACCAAAGCAAACCTGGGACGAAGTATTTCCCAAGAACGCAAAACAGCGTTGAAGCATGGCACCGACGTTTGAAAGTGATAGCCGGGAAACGCCTTGCGGGGCTTTATAAATTGATAGCTGATTTGTCAAACGAGATGATAATGTCAAAAATGCAGGTTGGCAAAATAAAATTGGGGAGAAAGCAAAATTCGATCATACAAAAAAGCAAAAAAATTGAAAAAAAACGTCGCAAGATACTTAAAAGGATCGCAATAAGTTTATCCTTATAAACTCGATCGTATTATCAGCCAAGCCAATTCTGTGCTCGGTTTCATCAAGCGTTGGTCGAAAGAATTCGACGATCCTTATGTTACGAAGGCTCTCTATTCAACATTCGTTCGTCCCCTGCTCGAATATGCTAGCCAGGTGTGGTCGCCTTATCATGAGGTTCACATTAAGAGGATTGAAGCAGTCCAGCGTAGATTTCTTCGCTTTGCTTTACGCGGACTACCATGGGTGGACATGTTTAACCTGCCTCCATATCAAGATCGTCTGCAGCTAATTAATTTACAATCACTTAGTAAGCGCCGAGTTGTTGCGGACGTGGCTTTCATCCATCAAATACTAACTGGGGGTATCGATTCTTCTGCTCTGTTAGGTAAAATCAATCTAAATATAAATTCTCGGGATTTAAGATCAGTACCTATGTTTAGAATCGACCCTCATCGAACTGATTACGGAAAGAATGAGCCCGTCTCTAGAATGTTGTACGAAGCTAATCAGCACTGCCATCTTATCGATTACAATATAACAAAACGTACGTTGAAAAAACGTCTTTATTTTTCTTGACTATAGTTTGATATTTTATTTAACTTATTTGTTTTTTGTTTTTTTGTGTCATTTTATTTTGCTTGACTTTATCTTTTATCTATTTAAATTTTTTAAAATCTATCAAATCTGTTTGTACTAAGCAGATTCGACTTCCGTTTTCCTGCCGTCTGCGACGGGTATCATCTTGCTTAACTATTCATTTAGCTATCTATTTATAATCACATTTGACTCTTTTTTTTTTGCCGCTTTAAAATCCAATTTTTTAATTTCTCTGGTTAAGCATCTCGATATCCTTGTTTATAATTCACTTGAATTATACTCAAAAAAATAATAATAATACAGATGGAGACTCCCCGCGCGCGGTTGGGAGGAGTAATAGGTCGTCAGGATAATTTATTATTTATTATTATTATTATTAACTCAAAGATTTGGTATGATTTCAACGTTTGTTTAAAATTTGTAAACCAATAATTTTGTTTAAATTCGATTACCTAAATAAAAAATAGTTCCAATAGATTTTTTCGTTTATGTGTATGTTGATTTTATAAGTAAACTGGTATAAGTTAAATGTCATAAATTTATGTTTAAAATTACAGAACTTCTTAAACAGAATTACATATGTAAAACAGAATTTTGTAACCAGAATTTTGCAAAACAGAATTTTTTAAAACATAATTTTTCAGGAAAGCAAAATTTTCAATAAACAGAATTTTGTAAAAACAATATTTGGAAAACAGAATTATGTACCGATCCCGGTGAAAAATTGAAGCGAAAAGAATTTTTTTTTGAACTCGAAAGGGGTACCATAACAAAAAAAAAATAAACGTTACGTTTTTATTATTTTCACACTCCAATTTTTTGTAGTGCTGTTCGAGGCCTGGTTTCACAGAACACAGAACCAATTAATCGTATTCTTGGAGGATACCTGTGTACTCTTATTATTAACAAACAAAAAACACACATACAATAATATATAGACTGATTTATTTTGGAAAAAAAACAAACAAAAAAATCCAAAGTGAACAAAATTTACGACAATGTTTCGTTTTTAGTACATACATAGTAACCTCTGATGTAGTGCAAATATTCAAGTAAATCATTTTTGATAAATCGGCTTGAACCAGTTTTTATCGGATAAATTCCATCGTATGTAAGTAATAAAATCGACATCAAATTTGTTATTAGTAACAACCAAAATAAGAATTATCAATTTAAAATATAAAATATTAATTTAAATAGTCAATGTTTCTTAAATTAGAGACAATTTTATAAATGGGGATAACGAATCAGCACAGCTTCCCTACGAGAGGTAGCAAGAATTCAATTGAAATTAATTCGATTTAAAATCATTGGCCTATCTCATAGCAGTCAGTAGCACGTTCAATTACCAACATAATAATTATCAAACATATGATTGATTGAACTAAACCTCTACTATAATAGGCGTTAAGTTTTACCGTAACTACCGGCTTGTTTTAAGGTTTCAGATTATCTGTTATGTAAAATAAAAATTCGCTTAGATTCCATTTCTTTTAGAAGTGTTCTACAATCCATAAACAAAAATACACAATTTGTTTGAACTATAGTTTTTTTTTTATTGATACTGATAAGAACATGTTAGTAGTAAACCCTTAAATTTTTTATTTAACTCTCTCTGACTTATCAAAGATAATTGAGAGATATGATAATATAGCAACTAGGTATGTAAGAGTGCATATGTATATGTAAGGTGGTGTAAAAATACTTAAAGAATTATAGAGATTAGATTAATTGAATATTTTACTTCGTTTTGTATGACAAATTTAAAAACACAGTGAATTTTTTATTTGGGCAGGGCTTCTTAATGAATTATCGTACTAATATATAGTAAGGCTATTTAATTAAAAATAATGATAGTCAACTCATTGAGTTATATAAAACTAACACAAAATCAAATCGTTTATATACATTTTTATGATGCAGTTTTATTAATCGATACTGTAATGTACAAAAACACTTTACGATCGTGTCTAAAATAATATAATAATATGTAGTTGCTATAGAAAGATTATTTAAAAAAAACGCATTTAATGATTGGAAGATAGCTTTGCTGATTATGAGTTGTAAACATGACACTAGATTCTATGTAGTCGTTTAGCTAAGTCGTAAAAAATCAATTAGAGCCCATTATACGATATATACCTAGGTAAATAGAACGCAGAGACGCAACCCATCACACAAAGTATGTAAATAAATGACACGTAAAATAAAATTAAACATTAGAACTGATCATATCCTACAATTATTCCTTCCTGCAGGAAAATTCTGGTTTGATGACAAACGTCATACATGGCTTTAAATGGTATAAATATTAAAAATGGTATAAGAAAACCATAAAACCGATTTGATGACTGAGAAAGCGAAACTCAGAATGAATGTTAAAAAAAGTCAGTAATTTTTTATCGTGATTTTTTTAGTAGAGCACGCATTCAATCAAATAATTTATAGTTTTTTGATTGATTTTTGTTCAAAATTGAAATATAATGTGATATGGGATAATAAAATATTAAAATGTGTTATTTTAATATTTAGGCAGCGAAATCTAGATTTCTAGACACAGATGCATCTTTCAACCTCTTCCTGGGGCCCTATTTCTGAATACGATATGAAAACGAAAGTACAAGATTCATATTTGATTTGAATCAGATTCGTACGATTCTTATTTAAAATTGAATAGAAATCTTATACTTTCGTTTGTGTATTGTATTCAGGAGTAGGGCCTCTTTGCATTAGATGGTGATGCGAATGAGGTCAACAGCCACGGTTGAAGCCCGTATCCACTATCACTTAAAAGACAGTTTAAACATTCAAACTTAATTTAATGTGTGCGAGAATTTGCGAATACCTTAGCGAGCAACCACATATTTCTGATTCTGTGGTCATATTCGGTCATTAGTTTTCGCTTGACAAGCGAGGTACTCCAAACAAAACTATCATGGGATGACCCACAAATATAACTTGAACGTTTATCGTATATGTGAAGATTTTTTTAGGGAGTAATATATGTGTTCACCGTCATTTTCTTAACTTTTTAATTGAAATATGCGTTCCGTTAATTAAAATAAAAGTAAATTGCTGCTTACGTTCCGGTATTTCTGATGGGTTTAGCTCGATCTGAACAAATTCTCGTGCCAAATTATTGTCGACCACATGACATATTTCCAAAACACATCCAACAGAGAGGAACCGTAAAGCACATACAATTCGCAGCGTAGAATTTAAACCGTGTATTCGAACCCAAGGTTGCATATGCGGTTCTATAAAGTTTATTAATATTCTATTTGAAATGCAGCATCCGTTGTTGCTTTAAATGGGCCACTAACATTTCTGAGGTTTCTGCGGATTTTAACAAGCCGGAATCTAAAATAAATTATTTAACTTATTTATAGACATCGCTTTATCTTAAATGTTTATTTTACCATCGATTTGAAGCTGTTCTTCTTCATATTATAAATATTTTTTTATTATTATTATTTATATTTTTATTTAATAATTTGATCGTCGTATAACTTGAATGTTTAGAAAAATTATTATTATTTGGAAATGTCAAAGCACCCCCGATAAGCAAAATGCTCATGCTCAGTAGTAGTACGGGGCTCAGAAATTTGATGATAATGAGAATTGATGAATCGAAAAAAATCATATAATTTTGCCTTTGCCATTTGTAAGAAACCCGTAATTTACCAGCTGAAGTTGTTGCCAGAACACTTCAAATCCGGATATACAAAAGGATTATATTTTAGTTCTTGAATTTGATTTTTAACAAAGGTTCTTTTAAAGTAGTATGCAATGGATACGACAACGTTGTATGAAAAACTGGAAAATCTGTACTCAAACTGATTTAGGGACTTCAAGCGAAGCTTGAACGAAGCTAATCTGCACTGCCATCTTATCGATTACAATATGACAAAACGTACGTTGAAAAAACCTCTTTATTTTTCTTGACTATAGTTTGATATTTTATTTAACTTATTTGTTTTTTGTTTTTTTGTGTCATTTTATTTTGCTTGACTTTATCTTTTATCTATTTAAATTTTTTAAAATCTATCAAATCTGTTTGTACTAAGCAGACTCGACTTCCGTTTTCCTGCCGTCTGCGACGGGTATCATCTTGCTTAACTATTCATTTAGCTATCTATTTATAATCACATTTGACTTTTTTTTTTGCCGCTTTAAAATCCAATTTTTTAATTTCTCTGGTTAAGCATCTCGATATCCTTGTTTATAATTCACTTGAATTATACTCAAAAAAATAATAATAATACAGATGGAGACTCCCCGCGCGCGGTTGGGAGGGGTAATAGGTCGTCGGGATAATTTATTATTATTATTATTATTTCAATGCACGATTGCTTGGGTTGATTAATCATCATGATTGATTCATTGTCTTCACAACTATTAACGGCTAATTAAAAAAAAAGATTTTTTATCAAACAAAGTACTGTTTGCAATGACTTAAAACTTTTAACGAACGATTACTCCTGAATATGTCTAAGGTTATACAAATTCTGCTTAAATGATAGTAGATCACAAATTTAAATATGTTGCTTCTATTAATGAAAATTTAATTACGTAGCTCACTCCATTCAAAATGATGTAAGACCGGATATGGTAGATATCAAAACTAATGTAGTATTTTGATAAAATAGTATTAGAGAATTATAAAGAAAAGCAAAACTTTTTTTCATAATTCTACTTAAAAAAAATAGACATACCTAGTACGTCGTATTTTTAAATTTACTTTATTTTAAAATTAAATACTTCACTATAAGTATTCAAGTAAACCGAGACTTTCGCCCAAATTCCATATCCCAAAGCAATTACTAAATTATAAAGATACTCTTTAAATAAAAAAAAATCAGAAATTAGAACAAATAACACATTTTAATTATAACCAGTGTAATTTAGAAATATAGTAATAAAAGTAGCAACTAAAAATCAATATACAGTATGAATTAGCAATTAAATCGAGAGATGTCTATTTATAAATTTTTTTACGTTACATGAATGAATGCATACACTATACAATGTACTTATATCGATATAGGAACGAGAATTGAAAGATGACTAGGAATTTGCCACTACCGAAATCACATACGAATGAATATGAATTATATATACATATGTACATAATACTTTTGTTAGAATGCTATTAACAATTATTATTTTATTCAAACGTATATAATGAGCTCAAAAGATGGATATCTTATCGCGAGGAACGCGAATTTATTTTTTAAGTTACATTACGCCGAGCATAAAATGTTGCAATAAACTTTTATTGTGCAACTAATACACATTACACAAATATTATATACGTATTGGAAAAATATAATGTTATCGCAAATATTACAATTTTCTAAATCTGCTCTTATCAAATGACAAGTTCATGTGCTATTTATATTGTGTATTTGCACAACACACTCTGGGCAGACATTTTTGTACGCCGAGTAATTTTTACAGCATAAATCCATTTCTGAGATAGAGCGATAAATCAATCTCGTCATAAAGACAAAGATTTGTATGTATGATTTAAGAAAATTGGTTTTAATGCCAAACCATAAATGTCGGTTTATCCAATTTATTCCCATGCGAATAATAGCTAAGTAATCTTCATTGAGATTTTGGAGGCACCCTAAAGTGTGTGTTAAGATGTGCACTGTTTCGATGTATGTTATACAAATATTTTACGGGATGTGGTTGACCGAACTCTACGAGATTGTGTCTACCAAGTGCCCACACCAATATGCATAATAAGACGGCACGGCAATTTCACAGGTGAACTACGTGTAAAATTCTCGGGTAAATCGGGCAAAAAAATCCTTGCGCATTTATTTATCTTTGTTACCGGACAAGTGGTGCAGTGGTTAAAGCTTCGGCACTTGGACCGGGAGGTACTGGGTTCGAATCCCATCAGAGGCTAGATGCAAATCGAATTTTCATCATCGATTACGATCGGTGATGTTAATAAACACAACTAAGACCCTCTGATGGAGTGCAGAATTCAGCGCCGACCCACCGTCCATGTCAATGTACAGGTTGACATGGAGCTTGCAATGTGCAGGTGGTAATACTGTAGTTGTGTGAGTAGGTGAATAGGTGAATGGGTTAATGATGTAGCGTGAATGCGTGGTATCACAATGGGCCAAAAAATGGCCTAAGTGTCAACCACTGAAACCTACCTACCTACCTATTTATCTTTGTTAGATTTCAATTTTCAACTATATTTGTTGGAAAAGAAGAATTTCAATATATGCAATCGTTTCCGTGTATTAAGTTTTATTAACTAGTTTTATGAAAATTTTTATTTTGATCAATTGTTTACCTAGGCCATTTGGAAAAGATGGCTATGGAATGAGAAACATCAAAGATTCATCAAGTTTCGCTAAAGACATTATCAGGATTCAGGAGAGCAGTTGTGTGGATGACAAATCCCACACTAGCCGTTTGAATCCTATCCTGTCGTCTCTCATCCAAAAATGACAAAAAAAAAAGTTTTGTTCCTTTTCATACACTTTTAGAAAAAAAAATAAACGGATGTTCTTCGTAAAAAATTATTCATATGGATGTCGACAAATTCCCAACTAGGTCTATGTAGTGACTAGGTGCAAATTATCTGGTTAAAAAAATCCATTCAGTTCAAGTAGCATGCCAGAAAAAAATAACGTAGGTCCAATATTAATTGAGTTTTTGTAGCAGCAGTAGGTCGATTCTAAAATCGATTCTAAAATCGATTCTAAAATCTTTGTAATTTACGAAATAATTTTGACCTTTAGATTTTGTTCGTAATACACGACGACGTAATTTTTAATAAAATTTCTCCTAACGAGTCGTGTTTTTCACAAAAAAGTTTAAATAAATATGATAATTATGGCAACTGTGACTCTCGGGAAAACAAATATTTAATAAAAACTCTTTCTTGATTCACAATTTAATAATGAGCGATGAAGCCCATTTTCAATTAAATGGCGTCGTAAACAAGCAAAACTGTAGGTTTTGAACAACAGAAAATTAAAGAATTCATCAGCGACAATAACACCTCACTTAAGTGTATTATTTGATGCGGGGTATCGCGGAGTATCAAGAACAAGGCGCATATCAAAGTTTTCAAATCTGAATTTTATTTTATTTATATTGAAATAAGTCTACAAATTTGACTTGAAAAATAAATGTAAGAATACAAAATAAAATAAATTCACGTTGGATATGAAAATTTGAAATATAAAGTAAAGTCAGAAGAGATATTATCCAGATGCGTAATTGGGTAGACGAAGAAAAAATGACCTACCGATCATTTTCCTATTTTTTTTTACGACTCTGAAATGCAATTATTTTAATGGAATCATTATTAATAATATTTATGATTTATATTAATTATTTTAACAGTTGTACAAGTGTTATGAGTTTCATTTTTTTTAATTCAAATTTAAAACTCAAAAATGACAAATTTTGGTTACCCTGCAAACAATTTTTCCTACCTTTACGTGAAGCAAGGTCAAAAAAATGAGTCGACATTTTTCATCCAATTTTAAGAATATCCCTCAATTCGCAATACTTCAAACAAATACCACCAAATTTAATCTCATGCAAAACTATATTAAAGTTCTAATGGTTCATATCTGCTATTGATCTCCACAGACAAGTATTAAATTGGGGATGGTCCAATAGCCGGTTTAGAATCTTCTTAACAT
The DNA here is from genome assembly GCA_947310385.1 of Nephrotoma appendiculata. Classification (NCBI taxonomy): domain Eukaryota; kingdom Metazoa; phylum Arthropoda; class Insecta; order Diptera; family Tipulidae; genus Nephrotoma; species Nephrotoma appendiculata. The sequence goes on from OX371223.1 coordinate 379,637,772, forward strand.
CGAAAATCGTATGAAATTTCTGTGTCAAGTTTATTTTAAACCGTGATAATGCAATAATAGTAAATTATGAATATTGATTGTTTTAATTACCAATTACCATTCATAATATTTGTATCTTTGTGATTGATTTGATTTATTAACCATGATTATTTTTCATTCCCGATTTGAATTTTTAACTTAAGAAAAAGTTACAATACAGATACAAATCAAATAATAAACTTATTAAGCGAACTACAATTGTAGTAGCAGTTTAATTTGCTATTTAAACTGCTTCTATAACACTTGAATTTTAGAAATATGTAATGGGAAATGTATCAGCTATATTATTGTTCGTAGTAGATCAAGAGCTATCATGCAGCGGTCCCGGATTATTTATAATCGATTTAGATCAAACATTAATACTTACCTAATTAGAACAAGTCGCTCACTTCACAAGCAAAAATTAGTATTAATTATTGTGTACGAAGTCATGATTTGGCTGGTCACAAACATCGTAAGCAACACTTAAAAATGATTAGAGAAATCTTTAAAGAGATGCGGTAAGGACCGGTTTCAGCCTATATGTCATAGATTTTTATTAATTTTACACTTAGATTTTATATTTTGTTTTTCAAATTCTTTATTAATATCCTACTAAACGATTTTAGTTGGGTCTAGTTAAATCAAGTATGTTCAAAAAAATTAATAGTACTTTCAAGAGAAAAGAGCATTTAAAATAAATTAATGCGTCTCTTGGACAAACAAAATTGAATTCCACATAACCATATGCCAACAGCAAGAATCAAATTATTTAAGATTTATTAAGCTTTACTGACGTCTTTTCCATGAAAATAATATACAATAGTGAGTCAAATCAAAATGTATATATGTTGTTTTGGAACGAAAAATGTATTTAATATTTGCGTGTATGGTACATTGGCGTCAAAAATATATTTGGCTGATTTTTTAATGAAAACGCCGAAAATCAATAACTCCCGCTTATACAGTTTTATATGAAAAATCCGATAGATTCTTCGACTGCTACAAATCTCTTAGAAAGTTATTTGTTTTATAGTTTTGTTTTGTGTAAATATATTACAGGATATAAACATATCAACGTACAAGGAAAAATTACAAAAAACAAATTAACATTTTTTACGTTTTTCTCTCATGACCATTTATTTCTTTATAGATTTACAAAAGTTGGTCAATAAAGTGTTATGATAGAATAAGTTATGTTTAAAGTATACTTAAAAGTATAGCTGGAATATTTTTTTTTAATTACCTCGCCAATAATATTATAAATGTGATTTATATTAACTTTGCCTGTCACTATGCACATAGTTACAAACTGTTTTTGAAAAAATTACATTAGAAAACCCTTCAAATTGAAATAATAAAATAAAAACAAAACAAGTTAAAAAAAATTATTCAATCAGACATAAAGGTCGTACGGGTGATATCACATATTAAATAAAAAAACTTTAGGTATATCGAGAATGTGTGCTTTTGTATAATTATTGTTATCAATTTAGTGTTATACATAGAAAATATATGCAACCGTGAATATTTAGTTTAATTTGAATCAAAAAATCAAATGTAGATAGTAAGTCTAACGATACTGACGAACTACACTCCAACAACATAGTAAAACATGAGAATTCGAAAAATCTATTTAAACAATTTTTATGGTTAGTTTTTAATCTTTAAAACGGTTGCATAAAAATTCGATAATTACTACAAACCAAAAATAAAAAATTCGCGTTAATAAATCAATCATATCTGAAAAGTCGAGAGGTGTTTATAGAGCTGAATAGTTGATAAGGTAAAATGTTGAGCAGTGATTAAATTTCAAATTCATATGAACATAATTTCAGATAAGTCCATTTTGTGTTTAGATACGCAAACACCTTAACAAATTCGGCTTAACAAATTAACCAACATCAATTACTGAACTATTTATGAATTATAAAACCAAACAAAAATTGTACTTACTTCTTCTACCGATAGCGGCATTGTGACTCGACTGAAATTACAAAAAAAAATATTAATTCATACGATAAAGTAATATTTATTAGTTATATAATTTAAGTTAGTCATGTATATAGAACATCGAACGATCAATATCTGTCATTTCATAATCAGTTCATCGCAAACGTTCCAACTTTTATGGAGGTTGCTCACGCTGCTACGTTAAATCGTCACACACTGTACAGTGCTCACTAAGATGTTATCAACTTGATTTTATTAAAAAAGAACGAAATTGCTGATTAGTTGACATTTTTCATTAATTAGACATGCGTGATATTTATGTAATGTGAATTACTGATTAAATGAATTGCGCGATTGCAATTAAACGGGTTTACTTAGTATTTATCGTTCTCAATTAGATAAACCCATCATAGAACTAATAAACAGTTCCCATTTTTAGCATTTTCAACTCCAGAATTATAAACTTCAAATATTATTTGAAACAAACCATTGCAAGTGTTGATACAACAAATTTAGGTGAGCGAAATGGAAAAAAATGTTACTGACACTTAAAACAATTGTTGGTGGAAGATTTGTACAAAATTTATGATCAACGTATGGGCGGTGTGAATATTTTCATTTATTATATTGATACTGTAGAATCAAGGAAAGTGCTCCACGAAAAGTTAAAATAGTATGCTGTGTAATATTCCGGAAAAAGCCGATTCGAATATTTTAGTTTTAAGATATAGTCATAATCAATAATATTAATTAACAGTTTAAAACTCATTATGTGTAAACATAATTAGTAATTAATGATCAGAAAATATTTAAAGAGTTGTTAAGCTTCAAAAAATAAAATTAAAGTTTTGAGTAAATTTAAAACAAAATTAATAATAGAAGTGAAATAGTCATCATATAATAATGTCAATAAACACAAAATAATTAACACTGAAGTTTAAAATACCCAATCCCCAAACCGCTCCGCACAACAAGCAAAAAGAAAAACAACATTCAGAGAGGAAACAAATAGTTTTGCTTTTATTTCATCGAAATAAAGCAAATTGGACTCTAATTTTAAGTTAAATTTTGTACGTCAGTAACTAGGCATGCACCGATAAAAAATTTAAATAAAATTGAAAAAATGGAGAGGTGAATAGGTTGTGGCCAACATCCGAACTTTGTTTACCTGCCAGAATGTATATAGATCTCGAATACTCGCCTTTTCATTTCTAAAGTGGAAAATTAAACTTGCCCTAATTTTGCCAAAATTGCCTTGTATGTATAATCAAAAATTGTTTTTCCTGCTTTAAATTTATAAAACCAATCCATATTAGGTTAGAGGGGCTGCTATCGCACAATTAGGCCAATTGTGATACCACAGGATCCAATATCTCCTTACTCCCGCTGAAACCATCCATCCACTTATGTAGCGTAAAATATCTCGCACTCCACAGTCTGCAAGTTCTGAAAGGCACCCAAGTACTTATGTCTTTTGTATGCCAGTGCCGGATACGAGCATAGGAAGTGATCTAGTCTCTTCCTCCTCTTCGTCCATACAACTTCTACAAAAGTCATTCGTCTCTAGACCCAGTCTTCTCACATGTTCCCCAAAAGGCAGTGTCCTGTCAGTATCCCTACGACCAATACCAACCCATGTTGATCATTTAATCTTTAACTTTATATGAATCTTTCAATTCTTTGTCGTTTTTTGTAAATGCTAAACTTTTCAACATCATTGAAAAAATTAAAAAAGCTCTCGTGGAAGCTGCCATTTCCAGTACACAGATTTCTACCAAATTGCGCAACGATCTCCAAACTATAGAAATAGAAATAGAAAAGGTTGAAGAATGAAGTTTCATTACGAATAGGCAATCCGCCTGGACTTGCTGAATTTTGGTAAAATACATTTTTTTCTCCAAACGCTTCATTTCCGTTTTCTCGTAAATACTATGTACTTTTCAAAACATTTGCAAAAAAAGAAAAACGACCGTATGGAAGATACCACTTCCCGTAGGCCGATTTCGGCCAAAAAACACTGAGATCTCCCGATTTATGGGAAAGGCTTAAGTATGAAGTTCTCCGTCTGAACGGACACAAACGTTTAAGGTGGATTTACATATGTGACGTGTGACAAGTTAAAATAAACGTGACGCTTTCTTAACAACAATTTACATTTGCGACGGATGCCGCCACGCACACTAATTAAATATTTATTTAGTGTATATTTATTGTATTCTGTTACTAAAAGACACTGTGGCAAAACAATCAAAAATGTTTTCATGTTTCTAAATTTTTATTTGTGTGTGACCGTCACGAAAAAGATAAAATTTGGTTATGTCTCTGCGTGTAGCGTGTGCCGCATGACGAATGTCAAATTAGTCGTTTATGATTGGCTATAGACACCCGTCACACGTCGCATATGTAAATCCACCTTTAGTCACAAAACTCGCGGCCAAAAAAAAAAATCATGATTATTGATTAGTACACAAAAACAGTTTTTATCAAAAGTTGTTCTTTCCATTTAAGTTTGGGAAAATTGATCTAAACCAATATTGTTGCAAATATAAGTTAGAACCATTAAGTTCATATGAGAAATAGTTGATATATTTTTCAAAATATTTGCAAAAACCAAAAAAAACTATAGAAGCTGCCTCTTCTGGTGAACCGATCAAAATATGAAGTTTCATCTCGATCAATCCTTAATCGATCAATCAATCAAAATATACGCAAAAACAACAAAAAGCTCATATTCAAGCTGTCACGAGGAAAAATGAAAATGCTCCTTCTAGAACCTGTCACTTACGATGTACCTTTTGCTTAGGAACAAAGTTTCATCCCGACCAATGAGCCCAGCTGGGCTCTACCAAGGCCACATTTTTATTGAAAAATGGTTTTTTGTCAAAAATCGGTCATTTCCGCTTAAATTTTGGAAAATTGATATAGAACGATAATAGCTGTGTTTCTTGACGCTTGATCAGATCCAGTTCAGTTCATGTTTCATGAAACAACACAAAGGAGCTTGCTAGATTTAAAATCAAAATTGGTGATCTAAAACAAAATTTGGATCATGTTTTCCATATAAAATTTGAACTGATTCGGATCAATGAGCATGAAGAAACACAGTAATTGTTGCAAAATTAATTTAAAAATTTTTGGTTCATCACCGTTTTTTTTTCTGTAAATGTTAAGTATCTTGCTTCTGTACGATTTGACAAAACAGGCATTTAAGGATTACCTTGGAAGGAAGAACCACTTTAGCAGAAATTATTGTTACAATTTGAATTTTCTCGTCGGTTTCTTCAATGCACGCACCATCACCAGCTTTAATTTCACATTACTAGTTGACCGCACACCAAGAGCCGATTAAAGGTCAACTTTAAGTAAATTTTTAGTAAATTCAATAATTTTTGAAAAACTTTATGGCAAACTGATCGAAAAAAACTATACTAAAATCGTTTTTTACGGAATCGGCTCAAAATCCAGAATCACAAAATCCCGAATCATCAAAATCCCGACAAAAAAAAAATCCAGACATTCAAAATCTCGAATTTTAAAATCCCGACTTTGCTGAAACTTTAAAAATCCCGATAAAAGTAGGGATTTTTTTAAAATTATTAAATACTTTGTTTTTTTACCTTCACCTTTTAAGAACCGATTGTTATTATGAAGCCCGATTTAAAAAAAATATGAATTCGGACGCCCGCGGGTCGGCCAGCCGGCCCGTGGGCTCTTGAATTCATTTTTTTTTAAATCGGGCTTTTGAAAATCGGGGTTTTGAAAGTCAGGATTTTGAAATTCGGGATTTTGGAAGTAGGGATTTTGGAAGTAGGGTTTTTGAAATTCGGGATTTTGACCGTCGGGATTTCGTGATTCGGGATTTTGAAATTCGAGAAAACGAGCCCAACCCGATTTTTACCATAGTGAACAAATTGATTACAGACCAACCGTAACCTAACCCTAAATTTTTATGATATAAAGCAAAGAAAGCCACCCAACGAGCAATTCTAGCAGTTTAAAATTATTTTGCTATATTTTTTGACATTCGAAGTTCAAAATAATTTTTAAAATTTTTTATAGATAGATAAAATGTTTGTTTACCAACAAAAAGCACATGACATTTGAAAAAAAAAATATTTTACTAAAATTTGGCAGTCTAGTCGGATTGACTATTCGAAATCAAACTAGATACTTAACCTTTTTCCATTAATTGAGAGATCCTTGCGAAATTTGGTGGAAATCTGTGTACCGGAAGTGGCAGCTTCTTGAATTTTTGCAATGATGTTGAAATTTTAGCATTTACAAAAAACGACAAAGAATTAGGAGATTCAAAGAACTTTAAATTTTCAATAAGGTGTATCTTATTTCACCAATCTTCGTTGATGATGATTTTTAATTATACAAGAAAGTTTATTTTTTCGCCTTAGAAATCAAGTGTGTTGTATTCAAGATTTATGTATACATTCGTGCATTCGCGGTAAAAGAAAGGCTTTGACTTTTTCAAATGTTGGAACATTACTACATTAGACTGCTGATTAGATCAACCGGTTTCGATTAACCAAAATTCGAATCACACCTCTAAATTTATAATCAATGGAGAATGAAATTTATTTATTTTCATTTTTAGTTTCAGTGGGTTTTTCACAATATAAAAAATTCTGTTTTATTTTATGGTCAAAAATTATTTAAGATAAGAAAGATTTAAATGTATGAGTACATAACAATAAAAATTTGGTTTAGATTTCTAATTTGAAATTGATAATACGAAATAGCCAGTATTACAGATCCTAGCTAACTTTTAATTTTCATTGGATTTATACTGGCATTTAAAATGTTGATTTGAGCTATCAAAACACTCTCTACTTGCACACAATTAAAAATAATGTGATATATTATGGCACGTTTGTTGACAGAACTGACCTACAACAATCGTCAAAAAATAAAACACAAATATGATTACTGAACACAAACAAAAATATTCTATATGTATATTTAAATTGGCTACAAATGATCCGGTATTTTTCAAAAGGCACTGGGTTGTGATTAGTTAGCATGTTAAAGTTTCTATTCCAGAACCCTAAATTTCGGGGTCCTAACCTCTCATTAAAAAATCCGCAGCAAATCAAATGATTGTACTGATTCTCGAAAATGAGGGATTTCAGGTTCATGGGACCTATCAAAATGTAACATTTTCAATCAGCCAATACTAATTACAAGAGACACTTTGCTGTAGCATAAGAAAAAAATTAACTACTCTCATAAAGTGTTTAAAATCAAGGCCAAAATTACATAATTTTCTTTTTTTGTGCCTTCTTTATGATTTCCCCATCTTCTTTTTTCTTTAGGCAGTAGCAGAACACAGAATTTCATTCATTTATTTTTACAACACGCTTTATTTATGAAACATTACGTCACTCATTTCGCATCATTCGCTGGCGCGCGGTGTCATAAATGTCCGTATATCGAATTTGTTGGTTTCACGAATTATTAACATGCGTTTATGAGTGATTAATTAAAAGAACCCCGATTTTATTTAAATTAATTATATAATCCCTAATATTTTGAATATATGTATGTAGCTACTGGAATACTCAGGGTTCCCCTGTTGGTATGTATTCGAAAATAAAAATATCCTTGAATTCACAGCTTACACCAAATTTTTGTGAATCGCATGAAACGGTGACGGGCGGATATTTAATAGTTTTCTCTTGGGATTAGGTACATTATGACACATTAGTCGCTACATCAATTCAAGCGTTTTGCTATTGGATTCCTATTCGTGTTCCATTCGAATAAAAAAAATATTGCAGAAAAATTTTGCGACATTTGACCTGGATAAATTAATTTTGAATCCAATTTTTTCGTTTGTTAATTTAATTAATAAAAACTTTTGTTCGTTTGTTAATTTTTTAATAAATCAAATTACATTTTTTCTATCCAAAATTGATGACTGTACAAGCAAATAAATTTCACAAAAAAGTAATTCGCCCTTGGAAATTCATTTTTTTGTAGCTGTCATTTTTAAGGAATTTTGTAATTTTATTGTTTTAAATTTTATTAAAAAATAATTTAAATACAAGAGAAATTAATTACTTACAACTCTTTAATAAGCATCTTGATATTTTAACTTTATTACTTCTTTTCTAATTTATAAAAATAACAAAGAAATTGTTCTTTTTGTTTTTCTCCAATGATAACTTTTAGTAATTTTTTTGTTAATAAATAAAATAAACTAACACAAAACTTAATAAAATTATAAGTTTTTTTCTAATTATTAAGGTATATTTTTTTTAAAGTTTAATAAGAAAAATTAAATATTTTCTGTAAACTTTTAACTTAAATGCACATGTACCGCAATGTAAAATTGACAAAATATCACTAAAAATGAAATATTTTAAATGAAGTTTGTAGGAATACTTATTTGAAAAATCAATATGAGTAGGGCTGCCAACACAAAAATTGCATAATTAACCCTATAATCCGATACTTGTAGAGATAAAAATATTTTAAAATTCTGTGGAACTAAACAAAAACAGAATATCTGCAAAAATATCTGCAGAACACTACGACTTTAAACTTTAAAGCGATATTCCGTCATTTTTTTGCAGTTACCTTGTTTTTGTTTAATTCCACAGAATCATAGGTGCAAAGTAAAAGTAAAAAACAATGGTTCATAATTCAAAGGTAGGTTTATTTAAAAAAACAACGGAAAAACTTAATATAGCAATAAAATAAAAGTAATATTGGTTGTAATCACAATTTACAAACTTTGGATTTTTTTAATACATAAATCATCTCTTAATGAATTTTAATGTATTTACACAAAACAAAAAAAAACGGAACACATTTTTGTTGATATTGCATTTGAAAGCCTTTACAAAATATTAACAATACATTGTTTATTGTAATGATTCATTTATTTGCATTTCGAGCTCAATATCAGATAAATCCATTTCATGCAGCGAATTTATTAAAATGTAGCGCGAAAATCGTATATAGAGCTTACGAAACCATTTCATTTGGGACTTGTGCTCTTGCATCGCGTTCTGCACGACGATACGTTCGTTCCAGTTAAGTATGCACCTGATAATTAGAAGAGTATAAAAAAATATTGTTCAATTATTATGATAAAGCAATCTTACCAATTCGTGGATAATACGAAACTTATAGGTAAATCGAATATCGACATGTATTTTCTAAATAAATTTATTGAATCGAGAGTTAAAATTTTACAATCTAAAAGTAAAACGAAAAAAATTAAAAACTGCCATTTAAGAAAACGGTTAAAGCTTAATTTACACTTTGGTAATAGCCCTGAAAGGCATAACGATGCGACCGCATAATAAATGGCACTATGATTAGGATGTTGGCTTACTCCGTTTCGGTCAAATGTGATTATTAAGTTAATATCGAGCGATTCAACATATTTAGAAATGTATTTTGCAATTGTATCTGTTTTCCATTCTAGATTCGGATTATCTTGTAAATAGGACACATTCATAAGCGTTATATTTTCCTCCCGTATTCGTAACGTGCGACACGCTTTCCATAATTCATTCTTTCTTATGTGGCCTTTTTGTTCAAAATTACCTGGAATTTACAAAATAAATCATTATTACTAACATATATACCCGCATTTACGATTTGTGGTGTGGCATACCATTCGATAAACACAATAAATAAATTTGACATTGTTTTTGTCTAGCCAACGTTAAAATTGTAGGTCCAAAGAACATACATTCATCATCTGGGTGTGCCGTCACCAGTAACACTCTCTCTGACTTGGGTATTTTGAATTTTCTCACCAGCACGATCCCCAGATGACTGTTCATCAAATGATAGATCGTCAAGCATACGAAACAGTATGCTAGTGCCACTAAAAATATATGCTCCAGTGTTTCTTTTAATATATTACTTAGGTAAAATAAAACGAAATTTATATATGATTCTTCTTTTTCACAGCAATTACTAATGTTATAATCAGGAGTCATCGTTGTTGCATCAATGGTAACTTTAATTCTGAATACATTTCATTTGGGATGTTTTTTATTCGAATTAAATCAAACCTTAAATATTAACAATCCGATAATATTATTTGTACATAAAATGGTAAATAAATATTTAACTATAATAAATATTAAAAACTACAAAATTAAATAGTTTTTATTTAATTTAAAACAAAAGTCGTAATGTAAAAAAAACAAAAAAAAATTATGGGTTTGACATTATTGTTGTTGTCATATGTCAAATTTAAAACATTAGTACCAACCGCAGCATAGTTATAGGGGATTCGTACCGTAAGTATTCCTAAAAGCAAGTTCATTCGGAATTACAATAAAAAGTTACCCGGGTTTTATGTAAATAAACACGAAAAAAGTTTACCCGACTTTTGTAGTAGTATTGGTGAAAAGAAAGACAAAAAATTGTTTATTATTAAAAATGTCAGACATTTCAACTTGTTACCATCGGTATAATTATTATAAAGAAAAATACATACTATTAAAATTTTCAATAGTGTCTTCCGTATTTCAGTTTTAATAATTTATTTATAACTCAATACCAATAATTTTTAATTAATAATATAAAAAATTATATAATTTCGCACATAAAAGAAATGTTGAGTTTGCTAAATCACAAATCGAATGAATGAGTGATAAATTGATGAAAAGTTTTGAAGGTGCCCGTATCAATTTCGGCATTTGCAGTTGTGTCACAATTTGGTGGATTTAAGTAAAGTTCCGAGCCCAAAGGTCGTGTTAGCTCCGATATAAAAAGTTAAATGGAGATAATTTAGTGATTTAAACAAACCATCTACTCACATAACTGCAGCAGTCAAACGCTTATTTAAAATTAATTTTTCAAGCACATCTAATTTACATTTATAAGTATCCTGTTTTACTGTAATATTAGCGATGTGGCACAGAATCGCTTGAAATGGTAAGATGATCGCATCGGCTGTCCCATTTCCGAATTTTATTCAATGTAATAAATCCGTAATTACACAACATTTAGTACACAAGATATTTGGAAAATACGTCGCACAAAATTACAAATTGTTCTCACAATTTTAATACATCTATTAAATATTAAAATTAATTCGAAATTAAATTGTACAAATGGCGCGGTGTCTTTGTTTTGATATTTATGTTGTGACGTTTACTTTTGTATGTACGTATACAAAATACGTATATGTATGCATAAAAATCTGACAAAAAATCGCGATTTTTTAAAGTTAACCCGGGTAACTAATCCGGGTAAGTTTTTTTTTTGTAAATGAACGTGTTATGTCAAAATGTTACCCTTAAATGACAGCTCAACCCGTGTAAGTTTTTTTACCCTGACAGCTAAACCCGGGTAAGTTTTTTTTGCCTGACGTTTCGAATGAACTCACTATAAGAATGATTTTCTGCATCAACGCCTCTTGCGGAAAAGTAAGAAGCAAAATTTCGTGAAATTAACAGAGCATACCCAATAGAATTCCTTATGACTTTTTTACTTACAGAAAAGTATGAAAAAAAAACTTGAATTTTTTTTTCTCAAGTTTTTTTTTCATACTTTTCTGTAAGTAAAAAGTCATAAGGAATTCTATTGGGTATGCTCTGTAAATTATACATCTTTTAACGCGAAGTGGCTGACGTCTGATGGAATATTTTGGAACTAGACCAAAATGTAATCGACTGCTAAAAAACTAGTTTTAACCTAATATAAACTTATATGCTTTATAAATTTAAAAAATGTAATGCCAATTCTTTTGATTTTTATAAAAGTATCAAATTTTTTTTGTGGTAAAGTACGCAAAAGTAAATTGATTTGCTTTGACTATTTTTTTTCTCTATGAATCACATTAATAACACTCATAAAATATAGAAAGCAAAAAATGTTTGTAGAAAAATCAATAGCATCCATTTCAGAAAAAAAAATCACGATTGGCAATATTTAAATGGCTTTTTTAATTTATAATTTATAACATTTATGTATGATTTTGCTATATACGGTTTGTATGTATGCCAGCCCAAAAACCGTAGACACGAAAAAATATTCTCATAAATGCTATGGAATTTTTTTTTTTGTTGAGTTTTTTATGGCTTTATTTTTTATATATCGTAAATGGAATTTCGACAAAAGTTCTTAAATATTTCGTTGGAAAATGTAGCGAATCTGTTACCAAATTCTTAAATAATTATTTAGAATCAGGTGAATTTCCCACTTGTCTCAAAGCAGCCAAAATTGTCCCCGTATTTAAAGACGGAAGTGACCTCAATCTTGAAAATTACAGGCCAATATTAATCCTACCAGTTTTCTCCAAGGTATTTGAGAAATTAATTCTAAGAAGACTTGAAAATTTTCTGGTTAGCAATCAAATATTAAACCAGTATCAGTTTGGATTTCAGAAAAAATCAAGTACTTTATCAGCATGCTCTAATCTAACTCATTTAATTACAAAAAACTTAGATCTTAGAAAGAAATGTGCTTGTCTGTTTCTAGATTTCGAAAAAGCCTTTGATTGTGTTAATCATGAAATACTGCTACTGAAATTGGAAAAACTACAATTTAGCCCGACACAATTGAAACTATTTGAAAACTATCTACATGGTAGGAAACAGAAGGTGGTTGTTAATGGAACTGTAAGTGATGAATTAACAATGTTGTGCGGCGTTCCACAAGGATCTATTTTGGGACCTTGCCTATTTAAAATTTATATTAACGACATTTTTGATTTGCCATTAAAAGGTACCTTGCAACTTTTTGCAGACGATAGTGTTATATTTTATGCAGCGGACTCAAGACATAGTCTATTTTCAATGATTAATAACGATCTGATCTTAATCGATACTTGGTTAAATTTAAATCGTCTGATGCTCAATGCCGAAAAAACAAAATATTTAATATTTGGTAATCAAGACTTAGATAACAATCTTCAAGTCCTGTATAAAAACACAAAAATTGATAAAGTGACTAAATATTGTTATCTTGGATTGACAATCGAAAACATGTTAAATTGGCAGAATCATGTAGATTGGATCAAAAAATCGATAAGTCCTTACGTGTTTGTTATTAAACGAATAAGGAACTTTTTAACTCGAGAACATTTGCAACTGATATATAATGCGTATATTAACTCCAGATTATTATACTTAAACCCTCTTTGGAGTGGAGTAGCAAAATTTAAACTGAATGAATTAGAAATTATCCGCAAGAGGGCTTTAAAGTTAATTAAGGGTGTACCAATACGTTACCCAACAGTTGAATTGTTCAAAGAATTCGGTTCCTTGCCATTTATGAACAATTTAGAAAATTGATATTGTACGTGTATAAGATTTTAAACAATTTAATTGTACATAATCTAATCATTGTGAAAGCAGGGGACACATATTGCTATAACTTACGAAATGCGTCGTTATTGTTAAGAGAATTTCTCGCTCGAGATACCTGTACAAGAAGTAACTTATTATATAGAAGAATTCCGTTATATAACAAGCTTCCTACCGAAATTCAAAATATTAGAACCTTAAAAAATTTCAAAGCACAAACAAAAACGTTTATGAATTTAAATAAAAATATGTTCAATGAAACTGTATAGCGATTCAGCGAAGAATTTGAATTCAATATTTTAGTATACTTAAATTAATGCACTACTATAGTAAAATTTGTTTAATTTATTTATCTATTTAAATTTTATTTGTGATATTTAGTCCGAACTAAAAAAAGTTTGATTTATATAAATGTAAAATTAAAAAGTAGTTGCATAAAACCCTTTGGGTTACAGCAACTTAAAAAAACAAGAAATGTTTTGTATAAAAAGTGTAATGTTCATTGTAATTGTAAATTAATAAAGAAAAAAAAATGTGGCATAAATGTAAATGTTCGTACTACTGAGCGTGAACTTTGTATATGTTTCTTTAATATTTGTTGATAAATTGTTTTTCGATTTTAAAGTACTAGTTTTTATTCAGAATTTCGCATTTTCCACTATGATGTGTTTAATTTGACGATCGTCGTATAATATATAGATCAAAATTTGTGTCTACCCAAGTACTTGGGTACTACTATTATACGTATAACAAAATTTGACTTTTTTGTCATTATTCGAAGTAAAAACTTATATTTAGTTGCTTTCGAGTTAGAATAAGATCCTGTATGAAAAGTGTAGCGATTATTCGATGCTGGACGAAACTCGATACAATAAAACTATGCTTATGTGTGCGTATTTAAATGTCAAAAATAAAATTGGCGGGGATATTTTTGTGCATGATACGTGAAAAGTCAAATTCAAAATTTAGCGGTTAAATTAAATATTTCATAAATAAAACAGCATATTACTGGCGTAAAAATATTTAAATCAATACAAATTCATATATGTATGAAAATTAGACAACAAGCAGACAAAGGAAAAAAACTACTCTAAAGGATGACAATTCGTAATAATTTCATGATAATTTATCGTCACCTCCGTTCGCCTCGCGATAATTTGCCGATAATATCAAAATTTATATAAAATATACTCACACATATGTACATTGATACCATGATAAAAAATATTAGTGGATTTGAATAGTCAGTTTGCTTTCTCCATTGGAACACAGCTATTATAGGTCACATATCCCTTTTCTGGCCCGCACACACTAAGATGTATGAAAGTTCAATGAAACTAAATTTAAAAAAAAATCATAAACTCGAGTGGGATATAATAACGGATTACTATAATTATGGGACAATCCAATTTACACATAAAGGTGACGTATTTTCCCGCTAGAGCACTCGATCCTATCGTCAATTTCTACTCCAACTCAATTTGGTAATCAAATCCCAGTATAGTTTGAATAAAATCCAAAGTAAAAAAGTGCTAACATTAATTAAAAAAATTCTCAAAAATTAGATGTTTGGTTGGTAGTATTGTAGACATCATATAAACATGGCGCAACACGTGCAAGATTCAGCCGTAACAGAACGCCGATTAAGACCAATTTATGGTATATTGAGTTAAAATTTAAAGACAATATTAATCAAAATATATAAATAAACATTCACTAATATAGATTCTACAATAAATTTGCTAAAAATTGTTACATTTAATAATATTATATTTTAAAAAGTTCCGTCCA
The DNA here is from genome assembly GCA_947310385.1 of Nephrotoma appendiculata. Lineage (NCBI taxonomy): Eukaryota > Metazoa > Arthropoda > Insecta > Diptera > Tipulidae > Nephrotoma > Nephrotoma appendiculata. The sequence continues at coordinate 379,652,825 of OX371223.1, forward strand.
TATTTTTTGTTTTTTTTTTGTGTTCCGTCAAATATGGATTTTTAAATTTGCTATTTCATATATTCATATTTTATGTAGATTCACTTGAAGCTGGGAATATTAAGAAAGCATTGCAAGAAACAGATAAAGTATTAAAGAAGCATCCCCATTTGCAATGTGCCCGGGCTTTAAAATCATTGACACTTTTGAGGTTAGGTCGGGACGACGAAAGTCAGACGATATTGGAAGAGCTAGAAAAAGAGAAACCTTGCGATGAGGCTACGCTTAAAGTAATGACATTTTGTTATCGTGAAACAGAAAAATGTATTTATAAATCTAATTCGGGTATGTCTTTTATGCCAATGTAAGCTTAATTGTTTTGTTTTGTAGTGGATAAAATATGTACAATGTACATGGAGGCTTCTAAAGTGCAACCGGGAAATGAAGAGATTTTGTCCCATTTATTTGTATCCTATGTACGAATAAATGATTATAAATCACAACAGTCTGTTGCGTTACAATTGTTTAAACTGAAACCAAAAAATCCGTATTATTTTTGGGCAGTTATGAGTGTTGTTTTGCAAGTAAGGAGGTGAGCCTTTTGAGTCTGAAGAATCTAATCCAAACTAATCCACTTGTAGGCATTACGAGGTCCGGATTGTAAGGATAAAACTAAAAGTAATCTATTATTAGCATTAGCACAGCGAATGGTTGATAAACTCATGAACGAAGATAAGTTGAATGCGGCGCAAGAGATTCAGTTATATTTGAGCATACTCCAGCATCAGGAAAAGCATGAAGAGGCATTGGCATTTTTGGATAATCCTATTTGTATCAAATTGTATCCAACTATCCCGGTTAGTGATAAAATTGAGTTAATGAAAAAGGTTGGCAAATGGGTCGATGTGAATATATTGCTAAAGGAACTATTACTTGAAAGGTATGGATTTTTATGCTCGGGTCGCCTGATGGTATTATTATTATTATCTCATAAATATTTGATAATTTTAGTCGAGATCGCTGGGATTATTACAAAGAGTACATAGATTCGACCATTCGACTGTACAAATCTAACGATACAACCGAAGGAGCTGATTATAATTTTGAATTGTGCCATGATTTTATTTGTGAGGTAAGTGAACCGTAATAGGAACCGCTTGTCTATCCCTAATTGTATCTAATTATTTTCAGCTAATTGAGTGTGGTAAAAAAGTTCGTGGACCATATTTAGCTAGATTGCAGTTACATAAATGTATGAGTGAAAATGGTATTGATCCCAATGAATCGTTGGGAGATTTTTTGGAATTGCTTGTAGAATATTTTAGGTTTTTTGGCGAAAAGCCTTGCTGTGCAAATGATTTAAAATTATTCTTAAATTATTTGGAGCCATATCGTCGTGCCGGTCTTGCATCAAGATTAATCCATGATTGTGGTATAAGTTCGACAACGTTGCCTCAAAGCAAAGAGCAGATGCAAAAGCATATATGTGCATTACAAATTTCTCGAATGTGTGGCGCTCATGGTGCGCTTAGCTCTGAACTTTTATCTGCCTTGTATACGGCATTGACTTTACATTATGAACACGGAATGAATGCATTTGGTGCCAATTTATTATCTACCGATATGGGTCCATCAGACCCTTATGCCTTGCTTGCTGTTTATATTATGTATGATTTAGCAATACAATCTAATTCATCCGAGCGTCTCGTGGAAGCTTTATGTCTACTACACTATCTGCTAAGAAATAGTCCTAGTAATTTCCATGCGAAGTTACTTTGTCTTCAGATTTATCATATCTTGGGTTGTGGATGGGGTGCGATAAATACATACGAGTCCCTTGAAGTGAAGCATATTCAGCTTGATTCTCTGGGTTATTTACATTGTGCTCTAATGCCTAGCCTAGGGCTTATATCGCATTTGAAAGGTTTTTACGAAACAACGTTAAAGTTTTTTACTACAAGCTACAAGGATAGTAGTGAATATTTGGCGATGTCCTATAAATTTGGATCATTTTCGAAATTAGAAGAATTTATGGATTTCCGGGAACGTCTTTCAAACAGTTTACACTACACGTTAATATCTGTGGAATCGCTGCTTACAGATATTGTGTGCTGGACACACAATCAAAATATGGTTATATTCAAAAACATGAATATTCATCCTGAACAGGATCGTATTAAATGGGATGAGCTACGTGACAATCGCGATTTATCGGTGCTTATTAAATGGGATCCAAGCCAATTAGTAAATAGTAAGGAGTACGAAGAAGATTTAACCATACAGACGGAAAGTTTTGAACATGATAAGGAGTTGCTTAGAATACGTTCGCTTATATTACGTTTGGTTGCTGCCGCTGTAGAATTTGTAAATTCATACGGTGGTCAAACTGGCGTACATGAAAAGAATCATGAAGTGTTACTAATATTACATCAACAGTGGATTGAGTTGTTTAGGTCGATTAAGGAACGGGATTATCAGAAAACGTCGCAGAAGTATCTAGTCAATATCTTGCCCTCCCGGTTACATATGATGTTGCGTTTACCGTACGAGACATTTTTTATTAATTTATTTGATTTCGTTAATGAATTGTTTGCGAGTGTTACGAACGAGAAAAAGTGTACAAATGCTGCGGATTGTGTATTAAGCGAAGTTGGAAAAATGGAGGAACTTGTCTGTAATGGAATAAAAGAATATAAAGCGCCGAAAGATTTATTGTGGGGACGACGGGAATTACAAGAGAGCGTTGTGGGTTCTATCGAGGTAAGTGATTTGGGTTTGTCCGTCCCACATCGATAATGATAATTCTGTTTCATTTCAGATTTTATCACTATCTGCGTTTGTGTTATCGATTTGCTACGAGAAATTAGCTTCATTAATAAATACATCGAACGCTACTGCTAATAAGAAAAATAAAAAAGGTCAACACAATCAAAAATCGCAAAACCAGGTTCAACAAACACAAGCATCATCAATCATCGAAACGACCATATCAAATAAGCAGCGGCAGCAAATTTTAGTAAACGTATTTAAAAAATTAAAATTAACATTTACAAACATTGATAATTCAATAGACCAGTGGGAAACTCCTGCAATACCAAAAAATTTAACGGACACCTTAGCCTCATTATCTTTGAATCCGTCGTTCCAGTCGATGAATCCTAAAGTTGAAGAACTAGTTAATAATACATTTAAAGAGGACCACATATACACGATATACGATTTACGATCAATAATTGTCAATAAAATTAAATTAATTAATAAATCGTAAATAGTGTGAGTGTTTATGTGAGAGTGCGTAAGCGATTAGGCGCCCGATTGTCGTGGATTATAAAAACGATTTGATTAGTCGATTTTTTGGAATTTTTGGGGTTTAGATCTGTTTTTTTTAATTATTTAAATATTCACATTTATTTGTATAATTTACATCCCAAATTTTTTGTTTTGGTTTTACTTTTATTTTTTAAATGTGCCTTTTTAACAAGAAACCATGAGAGTGATCTCCCGAAAATTTCCAGTCAACAATCAGATAAAATTTGATTTTTTGTTTTAATTTATTTGAAAATTAGCATCGATCAAAATGATTGAATCAAAAATGCGCTTTTTATAAGTAGTTGGCCTGAGAAGGTAGAATATGAAAATTAAATTGCGTTTTGTTATAATTTAAATTTACCGTTAGTTTTGTGTGCCAAATATGTTCTGCATAAGAAAGGTAGCCAAGCGGGTACCATTCAGTTCCTTCCAATTAGGTTTGCACCACTTAAAACACTTAATGACTGAATAAAACATACTCCGACACATTTAAATTGAAAATCATGTTACATTTTTAAATTCGGTAATTCCAAAATTTATACATAAAAATTTTATTTCTTAACCAATAGATATACAAAAAACAATTGTAAGTAAAATTAATAATCAAATTGGAAAATTATTTAATATTTAAAAACAAATCCAAAAACAAATAAAACAAAAATTAAATAGAAACGAAATTTTATTTGTATGCATGAAACAAGAACAATATGGTGCTAATTCCTGTTTCGGTATCCTTGCTATAGTAATAATTTTCGTTCTCCAAAAATACGTGGAAGGCCTATTGCATGTTTCCGATAAATTGGACATTTCAGTAATGTTATGGCTGGCAGTTTGAAAACTGAATATCCATAACCGAGCAGCGAGCTTTATATGAACGCAACAAATTTAAAATATTGCAGCAGTTCTTTAGACGGTAGCATGGACATTTACAGAAAACGACACATTGATAACTGAAAAATTCACTATAAACGAGGATTCGTCAAAAAATTACCGGTAATCGGAAAAAATTCAACAAAAAGCAACTATGCAGAGAAAACGTCAGTTCATCGAAAAAGAGCATTCTCCGAAAATGATAATGCACTGAAAACGACAATTCATCGAAAACGAAAATTCTCCAAAAACGAAAGTTAATCGATAATGACCTTTCACCGAAAGTAAACATGACAATCATGGTTTGCATTTTGGAACATATTTCTAGTAGAACGATTTTGATTAAAAATTTAAAAAAATCAATGCAAAGCAGTATCTTAATTTCGGCAAAATTTGTTCAGCACGTCCCCCGTTTGTGCACAGGTTCTATTCATGGCCGTGGACGTTGTTTTGTAACGAACATACGTTACGGGAGTAGTTCTATAGGTAACGGTCAGTGTTATTGGAAGTAAGCCATTTCTCAACTTATTGAGATGCAGCTCGGTTTCAATGATGTAAATGAGATTCTAATATCTTCTACCAAAGGTGGAAATGAGAACCTATGGGTCATTTTTGATTCCGAGAAAACTAAATTAATTCAATAAAATCAGATTCGTCACTTATTTAAGGAAATTTCATTCTGCAAAATTATTAATAAATTCAATCGGAATATATGTTAAAAAAATCTTTTTCAAAGAATTGCATCTTAAGTGAAGACATAAAATTGAAATGATTTCAATTGTTGGTTGTTCATAACTTGGTAACTTTTAACTACAAAACATCCTTTAATTCTTTCAATCTGATCACACCTAACATTTCCACAAAATCAACGGACGTAATCATTTGGTCATCGAATAAAAACTCGACGTTATTTTAGATTTTCTTTTTCACATAAATATATTTTTTCGAAATTTTATCATTCGATATGTTCGCAAACGACCCGGACATAGTCCACTAATTGTTAACAATATATTTTTTAATGGATGAGAAGCGACTGGTTTTATAACTTCTGCCTTTATTATGAACGTTTTACAGTTTATATAGTATAATTACTTGATTGTTACCAGCTGAATTGGAAACATATTCCCGGAGCCTAGTTGTCGCTGCCCGGAGGATTGGCTGCGGATATGGAAGTGGACCTGCTGGGATCATGAAGAAAACTTCTTCCAAAAATCATTTAAGAATCCTATTTCCATCCAACATATCCAATCCCATCACAATCGGTTATGAAATGACCGAGCTCCGTCCCATAGTTGGCCATATGCCAGAACTTCCAAAAATCATTTAAAAATCCTATTTCCATCAAACTTATCTAATCCCATCATAATCGGTTAGGAAATGGCCAAGTTCCAGGTGGCCATATCCCAAAACATCTTAACATTTAAGAATCCTATTTCCTTCCAACTTACCCAATCCCATCATAATCGGTTAGAAAATACCCGAGTATTGTCCCAGGTGGCCATATGCCAGAACTTCTTCCAAAAATCATTTAAGAATCTCATTCCCGACCAACATATCCAATCCTATCATAATCTGTCATTAAATTACCGAGTTCCGCCCCAGATGATCATATTTCAGAACTTCTTTTAAATCATTTAAGAATCTGATTTCCACCCAACTTACCCAATCCCATCATAATCGGTTCGGAAATGGCCGAGTTCTGTCCCAGGTAGCCATATGCTAGAACTTCTACCGAAAATCATTTAAGAATTCCATTTCCATCCAACTTACCCAATCCCATCATAATCAGTTAGGAAATTGCCGAGCTCCGTCCCAGTTGACCATATGCCAGAACTTCTTCCAAAAATCATTTAAGAATCTCATTTCCGACCAACATATCCAATCCTATCATAATCGGTTAAGAAATTACAGAGTTCCGCCCCAGATGACCATATCCCAGAACTTCTTCCAAAAATCATTTAAGAATCCCATTTCCATCCAACATATCCAATCCCATCATAATCGGTTAAGAAATTACAGAGTTCCGCCTCTGATGGCCATATTTCAGAACTTCTTCCAAAAATCATTTAAGAATCTGATTTCCACCCAACTTACCCAATCCCAGCATAATCGGTTCGGAAATGACCGAGTTCCGCTATAGATGGCCTTACTCCAGAACTTCTTTCAAAAATGATTTAAAAATCCCGTTACCATTCAACATACCCAATCCCATCATAATCGGTTAAGAAATTGCAGTTTCGCCCCAGATGGCCATATTCCAGAATTTGTTCCAAAAATAATTTAAGAATCCCATTTCCATCCAACGTATCCAATCCCATCATAATCGGTTAAGAAATGGCCGAGTTCCATCCCAAGTGCCCTTATCTCAGAACTTCTTCCAAAAATTATTTATCAATCTCATTTCCGACCAATATATCCAATCCCATCATAATCGGTTAAGAAATTACCGAACAAAAGTTTATACGTGAAGGAGAAGGAAACGGAGAAAGAATCACGATGAAAGAATAAAAGTGTGGAACCTAACTATGTACACAACTATAATAAAATAACTTTAAAACAAAAAGACTTACCAAGTAGGTAACTGAATCTTTGTAAATATATGTAACTCACAATCACAACTAAAACTTTCACTTCACTTATGTATTTTTATCAATAATTAATTACAAAAATCAAATAAATTGAATTAAATTTAAAAATAATAAATAATAAAATAAATTTTTTATTTAATTTAATTTGATAGTCGACTGTTCTCGTCGACGGTCAAACACCAACTGCAAAAATATGACAGCGTGAAGTTAAAGTTTTCGTTTATGATAAACTAATACGCCCTACACGCTACACACGATCTGATTTGGTTAGGCCGTCGGGCTGATTAGATCAGATCAGATATAAAATCAGGTCGTATGTCGGTTTGTCGTATGACAATTTTTCTGTTGGGTGATGTCAGGTGGAAAATCCATCCAACCGCCATCCAAGCATCAAACCGCCTGACCAAATCAAGTTGTGTGTAGCGTGTAGGGCGTATTATTTTGTCATAAACTTTAACTTCACGCTGTCATGTTTTTGCAGTTGGTGTTTGACCGTCGACGAGAACAGTCGACTATCAAATTAAATTAAATAAAAAATTTATTTTATTATTTATCATTTTTAAATTTAATTCAATTTATTTGATTTTTGTAATTAATTATTGATAAAAATACATAAGTGAAGTGAAAATTTTAGTTGTGATTGTGAGTTACTATTTACAAGGATGCATTTACCTTCTTGGTAAGTCTTTGTTTTATGTCGCGTACATGACATCGGAAACAAATATTTCCATACTCGCTAACGAACTCAAAACCAATCAAATTATTTGAAATGCTTTGTACCACGCCTACTAGTTCCGAACTCGAGTTGAAATTGTTTTATCTTTGTTGTTGTTTTAATACATTTTGTGTGTTTCCATAGAAATTTTTCCTAACTAACTCACTATGTCATGAACGCACTATTAAAGTTATTTTATTATGTACCTACATTTTTCTACTATATTGTGAATAAACATTAGATATTTTTGTACAAGGAATGTGAATATGTATTTGAATATGGTCGAACGAGACAATAATTTTTAATATTCGTACAAAAGTATGGCGTCATTTTTCTTTTTATGAATTGTAATCTTTTTTATAAATATGTAATTGGAATATATTTTTTATACTATCGTTTCTATATAATACATAAATAAATTAATGCATATTTAAATTCGCCGCTCGCCGTTGACGCTTGGTGTGTCTAGTCCTTAAGTGGATCTGACAGCAAAAAAAATTAAACTTGTAGTGTATATTTTTGTATGTTAATTATTATTTTCATAAAGTATGCCGATTGCCGTGCTAAAATTTCATAAAAAAAACCTTCGCCGTTCCACACTTTGATTCTTTCATCGTGACTCTTTCCCCGTTTCCTTCCCCTTCACGTACAAACTGTTGTTCGGTAATTTCTTAACCGATTATGATGGAATTGGCATTGGATATGTTGGTCGGAAATGAGATTTATAAATGATTTTTTGGAAGAAGTTCTGGAGTAAGGCCATTTCTAGCGAAACTCGGCCATTTTCTAATCGATTATGATGGGATTGGATGTTGGATGGAAATGGGATTCTTAAATGATTTTTGGAAGAAGTTCTGGAATATGGCTATCTGGGGGCGGAACTCGGTAATTTCTTAACCGATTATGATAGGATTGGGTTTGTTGGATGGAAATGGGATTTTTAAATTATTTTTGGAAGAAGTTCTGGAATAAGGCCATTTATAGCAGAACTCGGCCATTTTCTAATCGATTATGATGGGATTGATATGTTGGATGGAAATGGGATTTTAAATGATTTTTGGAAGAAGTTCTGGAATATGGCTATCTGGGGGCAGAACTCGGTAATTTCTTAACCGATTATGATGGGATTGGTTTGATTTTTGGAAGAAGTTCTGGAGTAAGGCCGTTTCTAGCGGAACTCGGCCATTTTCTAATCGATTATGATGGGATTGGATGTTGGATGGAAATGGGATTCTTAAATGATTTTTGGAAGAAGTTCTGGAATATGGCCATTTAGGGCGGAACTCGGTAACTTCTTAACCGATTATGATGGGATTGGATATGTTAGTCGGAAATGAGATTCATAAATGATTTTTGGAAGAAGTTCTGGAATAAGGGCACCTGAGAAGAATTCTGCAATTTCTTAACCGATTATGATGGGATTGGATATGTTGGATGGAAATAGGATTCTTAAATTATTTTTGGATCAAGTTCTGGAATATGGCTATCTGAGGCAAAACCCTGCAATTTCCGAACCTATTATGATGGGATTGGGTATGTTGGACAGAAATGGGATTCTTAAATGATTTTTGGAAGAAGTTTTGGAACATGACCATCTATAGCGGAACTCGGCCATTTCCTAATCGATTATAATGGGATTGGGAAGTTGGATGGAAATGGAATTCTTAGGTAAATGATTTTTGGAAGAAGTTCTGGAGTAAGGCCATTTATAGCAGAACTCGGCCATTTTCTAATCGATTATGATGGGATTGGGATGTTGGATGGAAATTGGATTCTTAAATGATTTTTGGAAGAAGTTATGGAATATGGCCATTTGGGGCGGAACTCGGAAACTTCTTAACCGTTTATGCGATGGGATTGGGTATGTTGGTCGGAAATGAGATTTTTGGAAGAAGTCAAGTCATCTATAACGGAACTCGGCCATTTTCTAATCGATTGTGGTGGGATTGGGATGTTGGATGGAAATGGGATTCACACCACAATTTCATATTAGGGCGTATGTTATTAATACATCAATACCGGAGATTTTTAAGTTGTTCATTGAACCCGAAAATAATTTTGCTATCATCCACGTATCGGTACCAATAAATGATGTTATTTTTTAGCTGTTCTTTTCGTTGAGTACATGTTCCTGTTCGAAGTATGAATCGATACAAACAGACAAACGGAACGGGCAACTTAAAAATCTCATACATCTCTTGGCTAAGAAGCCCTTTTTTTATTGCTGGCAACACAGCTAAAGATGAAAGCGTGAAGCTGGGAGAGCGCTTAAACCCTCAGTGAAAGCAAGGAAAGAATTGTCACAACTTTATGTCGACAACAGAAGAACGGCGAACTGAAACTTATTTTGGAAGTGACTCCGCCAATTACTGTAGAAGAACTACCCATTGCTACTTGCAGGGTTAAGCATAGCAAGACACCTCGTCCGATTTATTATTGAACATTGCCTTTAAACTGGCACCTCATGCTAAAACATTGGTTTTCGTTCACGGGTATAAGACGGCGACTGATATTAGTGAGTGTATAATCAAATCAATTTTACTCTAAGAAGCTCTTGCGAGAACACCCTATTTGGTATGGTCTGCAGGTTTACCAAAAAACAAAGAACTTGCTTTCTTTTCCTGGCCGCGCTTCAGCATAGAAAGACAAAGGATCCTAAGCATCTATCATGCGTTCCCGAATATTGAAATTATTTTTGAGGTTTTGCTTACGTTCGCACGTACTTGCCTTTGTAAGAACCGAGTAAGTTATGCCTGCTCGGCGAGGTTATGCTTAACAGCGGTTCCACAGCTCATGTGAGATACTGATATGAGGTAGATAAAGGATTCCACCTCAATAAAAGAACACACACCAAGTTTTAGTTAGTTTTTTGTTAATTGGGAATAATTTTTAAATATCGAGTTCATTCAGAGCGTTCTGCCCATTTATTTGGGCAGCTAGGACAACATCAATTGTGTTCACCAATACTCGTACAATCTATAATACACCACTCAGTTCATAATACACCACTCAGTTCATAATACACCACTCAGTCCTTAGTCCATACAGTCTTCTCAGTCCATTCATTTAAATATAGTTCACCCAGGCTATTTACACTTCGTCCAGTTCTTTTATATTTACCATTAATTAAGTTCATTCCGTTTAGCACTTCATACAGTAAATGCAGTAACATAGGGTAATCAAACTAAATTCAAATTTATCAACTATAAACGCGAGTTTCTAGTTCGTACCGAACATCGTTTTAATAAAAATAATTATCTGAAGCTATTTGTTCAACGAAATAATATTTTACAATATAATAGGCTCCTATAATTTAATAATATTCTTGCTTCCTAAATACTTGACTAGTTCTAAATTGGGGCCATTTTATGAAATTTTATAATTGTCAGATTTTTTCGGTATCAAAACTAATCGGTCCAAGAATAAATAAATAAAAAAATTTATTTATTTATAGCTAGAACTAGTTTTACGTCATCGACGGCATTCGACTAAGAATAAGTTTATAAAACAATTCATTTTCATTTTAAATGAAAAAGTGTCCGCATGGTGTGGTTACTGAGCATTCGTCCGCTCTTTTAAAATAAAATTTGTCGAAAAAATTTATATGAGATCGGCAATATTATATTTGGTAGAATATTTGGAGAATAACATCTAACATTTGAAGAGATGATAACAATAGTTTGTCAAATAGAAGCATGTCTAGATTAGTAGGCCTACCATTCTGACCAACTTAATACTAGAAATTAATTTTATGGTTAGTTACAGAACATTAATTAACACCAGCACACTCAACATTATTCCTCGAGAGATTTATTGATGTATCATAGAATTAGGGACGAACGTTGCCTATAAATAGTTTTCTACCACCCAAACCTTATTTTACACGGTGAGTTCAAACCGTTTAAAAAAATTGAACGTATAAAAACCACGTAAAACCGTGTAAAAAAGACATTGGGTGCTTTCAGGCCTACCAACTGTTGGCATCATGATTAGTTAAGTCATCGCCAATTTGAATTGAAATTTTCATATAACTCAAAATTTTCTTAACGTTGGCCGCGATTTTATTCAACATTTTTCAACTGTTGGGGGACCTGAATGCCGCCCTTTGAGTACATAGGAAAATAGGCCTAATTTTTTTTGTTTTTCAAAACCCTGTTATTTCAAAACCGCGTAAAAAAAGACCGTGTAAAAACAGGTCTGGGTGTAGACGGTTCACGCTCTTGCCTTAGTGCCAACTTAAGGATGATGTACTCCCATGCCGAAATCTTGTTTTTATATGCTCTATACTTTTTTAAGGAGGTGGATCAATTCTCTTGATTGAGTTATAACAAAGAGTATATAATGTTATAAAGAGTAACGAAACAGAGGAAAAATTTTCATCAAAAATTGCGTGGTTATGCAAATTAAATGGGTTTTTACAATACACTTAAACAAAAATTCATTATTATGTTTATATCGAAAATTGTCATACTCGTGGCTCTTGGTAGAAAACGATAAAAATTACGGTTAATAAAGATTTGTAAGTGTATTGTTTAACCCATTTAAATTGCATAACCTATGCATTTTTGATGAAAATTTTTCCTTTGTTTCGTTGCTCTTTATAATATTAGTTACACGTGAGCAAAACTTGATAATTCAAGAATTTCCGTTACGATTCTGCCTGTGCATGATAGTTTTAAAGGATATCTCAATCAGATGTTACTGGCTTTAACTGTCGCATGATGACAGCTCGTCCCCCTTCACGTTAGCGACAAAATTCCATCAAAAGGAAAGTAAATTACGAAAGGTAACCGTAAAGCACCTTATACTCAATGAGTTTTGTTTGGGATGAAATGAAATTGCTCTTTGTGGCCCATCTCTTCCGTTTCTTACTACAAATAAGACGTTTAACTCTGAATTCTTTCTAAATTTGTTGCATAAGATTGAGCTCTTGCCACATTTCGTAATCTTAGCTGCGCAATTTAAATATTAAACTCACTATTTTATAAAAAATCAACTAATAAATATTTATTTTATATATAATATAAGAATAATATTCTGTATTGTATAAATTGTGTATAATAATTATTTCTTTACTTTTCATAATTAAATAAAAATGGAAATATAATAAGTTTCAGTTTTAAATTCAGATATAGTTATGTTGTGTTTTGATACAAGAATATATATATATATAATTTTTATTTACAGAAAAGTTATATAATTGATTGACATCTGTTTGACGATCGATATTGCATTTTAATTTGTACGATTAAACTGTTTATAATTTTTAGAATGTCTAGCTTTTTAATATATAATATTACACTTAAAATGTTATACACAATTAAATAAATAAATTGAATTTTTAAAATGCAAACAAAAATCCCATTTAATGGAATGTATCCTGAACAGAATTTTATTTTTAACGTTACAATAGTAATTTTTACGAAATATTTATTATTATTTATATTATAAATTATTGCACTTAAATTTAATTTAATTAAAATTAATAATAAATTAGTATAACAAAAAAATTCAAATTTATTTTTTACTATAAGCAAGAAGATGCCATGATATCATGATAGTTGATTATAGCATTTGTTAAAACCTTATAAATTCAAAATTTATACATGTCCCTTGGAAAAGAGTTGGTGTGTGATATGTAATCAGTTTTATCTTTTTTTCATTTCTGGATTATTTACACAAGTCTAATGTGATATGAGTAATGCCATTTTATAAAACAATTATTTGGCACCGTTACTTTTTTCATAAAATTGTAAGTTATTATTTGTAAAATACATAGTATCTGACATGTTCCATAAAAACGTAAGCCGTGACACATTTAGTACTAAATTACTTGTATTGTATTTAATTGTGGAATCACCTCAACATTTATAAATTTCATTCGTTTATTAAATTTATAGGATAATTTTAATTTTTTAAAATGTTAGCTGAAAGATACCGCGCGATATGAACATGCTGTGTAAATATAAAATACATTATCTATTATAAAATTAATAGATAAGAGATATTTACTCATCTGTATTTTAAAAAAATCACAAACGAAAAATTATCTAATTCACACATGAAGTAGTAAATTTATGGACTTTTACTTTTTCGATGCAGTTTCGCTTGCTTCTCATGTTCAATTTCAAAATCTTCTCGCGTTAAATTAATGCGCAATATATGATGCATAATAAAATTAACTTCTAAAACGTAAGTTGGTGGAGATCGTAATACTTCTAATGTTTCACAGAGCCCTTTACTCCCCTTCCGTATTTTATGCGGCCCTAAACTGGCTCCGATTATGACGAGGGCAACCTTAAATAATACTTTAACACCTTCGCATAGGAATACGTCCCATACGCGCAGTAATGTTTCCCAAGGTAGGGTACGGGTCATTGCACACAAAAACCATTCAGTCATGTACAACAATGGTTCCACTTTATGTTTCTCCAAATGGCGGTACACGGACGGTGATGTTTTTTTGAGTAGAGCTTTTAACATGCCGGCATCACGTTGCAGCATTTCCATTCCAGGGGTATAATAGCCAAGCAAATATTTATCGCATATACTAACAAAGCACCAAAATGCTTGTTCGGATGGTAAATGCATAAGTAGAAATGCGGCGATCGGTGCTTGAGCTTGACAGTAACCAACGCGTGGATTTAAAATTGAGTACGCTTTCAGGATGTTAAATAACTCTTTTTGACTGTAATATACAATAGAAAACATGAATGGATACTTTAGTACCTGTTTAATTTTGTTTAGTACATACCCCGGCTTTTCTTCACTGATGAACATTTCATGTAACGGAAATTGGCGATGTTGATCTTTTTTTATTTCCTCGATTATCTGAGGATTACCTGGCGAATCTAGTAACTTTTCATAAAGTCCTGGATGTTTCTCACTTAGTAAATTTGCTCCAGCCAAATAATACCATGCTCGGGAACGAACTGATGACGGAATGCCCTTTCGACATCGTTCACGTATCTGGAATGATAAAAAAAATCACGTTTCATTATAAAATTGCCATTAAAAAAGACATGCACCAAGATGCGGCTCACAGATTTTTGTCTTCAACTGCAAAAAGCGGGCACGTTGAATTTAAAGGCAATTCTTTAAAGTCAAAATGCTTATTTCTATCGAATAATTTGAATGCAAAATTTGAGAGCTAAGTTGCTGTTAATAAATTAAATGGACTCTACACTTGGCAATTCCTGTCCAACATTCAAAGTGGATCTTCTAGTGGATCGACATAAGATGGTGCGTGAAATAGCTCACATTACAGATATATGGAATGAAAGACTTCAATTTATTTTGTTTGATGAAAAATCGCTCTATGGGATGTAGCTTGGCTCTTGTCTAAGGGTTGTTGGCGAGATTGTTTCGGCGTAAGCGAAAAATCTTTCACAACATATTTTATAATTTTCGTAACAGGACCCAAGTTTGAAATTTTAGAAAATACAGTTGTGATAAACAAAGAGACTGCAAAAGCAACCAAAATACTTATTATTAAAGCATAATTTGAGTGCTTTTTTTGAATAAGTTTAGAAGAAACCACTATTTTATCAATAGATGATATGTTCTTTAACATTATGTATGGAACGTCAATTAGCTCTGGTCGTTGCGCAAATAATAGCGCTTTTAAGGATATTTTTCATAACATTCTCGCAGACTTCTGTTATTTCAGTAATATTTTTTCGATTGTTGTTATTAAGCTTTGAAATTGCAGTTGATTTGTTGGTGTACACCTTCCTCACGTCAAAATACACTGCCAGTCAAACGCCGCCTCAAATTAGTAACATTTGGTGTCAGAAGTAGGATTTTTCTAATACCAGTAATTATTACTAATACAAACACCTTTCTCGGGAATTAAGGGATAGACACCTGAGTCGCCGGATTTCAACAGAAGGATCGCGATCATTATCACCAACGCCAGAATCATCAGGGTTAACGCATAGGATACATAAAGGGCAACATATGTTATTAAACGAAAAAATCGATACAAAAACATTAATGGTTGTTGTTTAATTATACAATTTTTTTTATAATCATTATTGTGATGGAAAGTCGGCAAACAAGCAGTATGGAATCATCCAATTGTTTTAACTGCTTGGATTAAATCCTTAAACTGAGCATTGACTTATACCTCAGGACACTTTATCTCTCCTCTAATATGAAAGCATGCCGAATTTGGATCAGTTTCTTGTCTCTCAGCAAACAAATCACCTTGCTTCATACACCATTACACTTCAGAATCAAAAATACAGTCAAAACAGTGGACTACCAAGGGGAAATCAGCTATGCGACAAACTAAATGCCGAAATTGCGGAAAACGGCCCCATTTACAGAAAATTAAATTTGCTCCACATGACAATGCGGACAATGCTGTCTCACACCTCAGCTATTGCCATGGCAAAAATCCACGAATTACGGTTTGAACTGATTGACCACCCTCTTTAAGCCCCAAGCGACTTTTTCTTTTGTTCCTTAAGCAAAAAGTTGCGCTCGGAGGACAGTTATTTTCGTCGAATGGGGAGGCCATCACCTTTGCAAACAACTATTTTGCAGATAAAGACGGGTTGGAGAGATGAGAGCATAGCTGGGAGACTTGTATAGACTTACAAGGAGACTATGTAGATAGAGTTTATGGATCGAGCCAGCTTGAGTCAAAAAGCTCGAGCTGGCTCGTATTTTTTGCTTCAAATTTAACTCGGGTTTTGTTCTTAAACGTTTGAGCATAATAATAATATGTACTTAAAACGATTTATGTCTCAATTTTCTCTGCGATGTGATGTACGAGGTGATACGAAAATAATCTACTTTATTTACTTCTCGAACGCACTCTTCCTCCACACATTTGAACGCACTCTTTTAATTCTAGTACTACTACAGTATGTGTATGATTTGAAATGCGTAATACCGTTATAAATTTTGACATAAACCAAAACAATGAAGAAAATAGATTTTTAAATGCTTTTTTATTTGTGTGAAATAAACTTACCAAATTTTTGGTTAATTATTTAAAATATTGATAATATCCTTGTGCTAACAAAACTTTTAGATATATTATCCCACAATAATATGGAATCTGAAATTTGGAAACATTTTTAAGGTGTACGAAAAAGGCAATGGCTACACATGCAAAATATGTAAGAAAAAGTTGTCATGCAAAGGATCAACAACTTCTACTTTAATACGACATTTAGAGAGTACGCACCAATTAAACATAAAAAAACGTAAACAAGATTTACAAGATTTTAACGACCCAACTAATGTGCAAGTACAATTGGCCGGAACTTCTTCGCAGCAGATTATTGACAAATATTTGACAAATCAATCTTTAGAATATAGTAGCAAAATTCGCAGCGTTAGATGGTTTTATTATTCACGCCATCACAAACAGCAGTTTTATTCGTGATTCTTTAAACAGACGAAATCTATATTTATCCAAATATCCAGCGGAAGTAATTTCACAAGTATTACGACGTCGCAAAAAAACAGTTGATATCTAAAATTAAAATGCTGACCCAAGACAAAAAGAAATGTAGGTTTACTCTTGGCGAGTGGACCAGTAAGCGCAATCGACGCTACTTGAATGTTAACCCCTTAAGGACCAAACCCAAGATATCTCGGGGCATACCAAAAAGCTCGGGTAGCTTCACCAAAACGCTCGTGAGCTCGAGCTTACAAAAAAGGTCGAGTTTCATAAACACTATGTGTAGAGATATAAAAATAAATTTGAAGAAAAATTGTTTTGTATCTTTGTTAGGTTGGCCACTTTTCAGGCAACCCTCATAGTCATAACGGTTTTCTGCCAAAAATTGGGAATACCATAAATAATATTTTTCTGGCATAGTGTTAGCAAATTTTTTAAAATATATAATTCGTTAAACACCGAATGGTTGATTTGCTTGACTCATTTCACGTAATTTCTTAGCGTATTCACAATTGAATCCAATATTTAAATAAAATATTTTAATAACTTCACTGCGTTGTTGCAATTAAATATTTGATAATAAATTGTTATCAACCCTCTCCATGCATCGTGTATGCAAAGGATGAAGGGTACACCAAAATGGCGAAAAAAAAATCCAGCAGGAACATAAAACGCCTAAACGTACATTGAAAGAATACTGGTGTAATCCACTTATCGATGTAAATAAATACAAAAGTGAAAGACTAATAACGGAATATGCATGGAACGAAGGAACATATGCTAGTGATTTAAGGCATCAAAGTTGTTTCGAACAGAGTCATGAAAACGAGAATAAAGGCAAAATGTTCAACCGTTGTCAAAAATTAACTCAACTATATTTCAGCGACATAATTTGCTCTAAGAAATAAATTACAGACAGAAATTGAATCACTTATAAATAATTTTATTATTACACAGCTATTACTTTATCGCTTTCAATTGCTGTAAGAAGTCAACAAGGTTATAGTCAACCGTAATCGGCGATTACAATTTGTATTTGTACATACATTTTTTGTTGTCGTTAAAATGTTTGTGTGTGTGTGTATGTACTCAACTCAAATATAGTAACGTAGAACGTTTTATGTATGGAACTTCTTATTGTTTTCCTACCTCGACATAAATTTTTAAAAACGTAATAATTAATTAATTTTTATTATTCTAAATTAAATGTAATGAGTTGGGTTTGGTAAGATTTCGGTACTTGCGAAATTTTGAGATAATCACTAATTTCTTACTAATTAATTGAATTAAAACAAAATAAGAAATGCGTCATCTAAAAATATAAAACTATTAAACTAATAATTAGTATGCATGAAAAGTAGTTAATTTGGTTTGGTCTTGGCCATGAACAAAAAAAGAATTATACATACATACATATATTGATTATTATCAATTAAACGTTAAATTCTAATTCTACACTAAAGTAAGCAAAATGTGAGCCGTAAATGAAATGCAATTTTTCTATGGTATATTGTAATGAGTAGGTATGTATATGTTAAACCGTGTAATAAGGTTTAGCAACTTTGCTGGATTTGATTGGGTTTTTAACTATTTTTTTTAGAAACAATTCACCATAATTGTTCATATAACGTTGAACTCGAAGTTTCAGTACTACATACGTTTATGGACCGGCGACTGTAACTGCACCAGTTACACAAACTTCTAAAACACAATTCAACATAACAGTAATTTTAAACTACAAATTTAGAAGAAGAACATTAGGAATAATAATTGTATTATTAACTTTTTTTCTCACCCACACATCCGACAGCCAAATTATACAATTACTATACATTTTAAAAGCCCTACAATACATTGACTTTCTCCGAATCAATCTCATCTCCAAAATAGAAAGTATTATGTATTACCACCGAATTTTTCGACACGACCTCAACGAGTGCTGATGAGTAAATATAGGTCGTGGTACAGAGAATTTTCTCAACCAATAAAAATTAATCACAAACAATAATCTAAAACTTGTTGAAACGATAAGATAATCAAGTTATACAAAACAACCGTAAACAGTTCAAAATCAACTATATTGAATAATTACAAAGGAAATGGTCGCTTTAAAATAATACAGACATCTAATTTGTGAATTGTACTAAAAATGAAAATGTATTTTATTATAACATCAGATACGAAGGTTTCTGTAATCTTTTTTAAAAGTGACACAAGGAACTGTTGAACTATTTTAACTCTTTGTGGTTAGGTGGGTTATAAAAACTGTCCCACCTTTTGCTTAGTTTTTCATGCATGGTGGGACATATTTTAACCTACCTTGAAACGTTGAAGTTAATGTATGTTTTAATCGGTTTAAATGCCGCATAAAAAGTTAAAAATTTATTCGTGGTATTCTTTTAACTTTTCATCTGTTTCAATTGGTTAAAATTTTTGACAATTATATGAGCCGTTTATTTTGAAAGTGGCATAGGTCACTTTTTTTTAAATCGAAATATTAAAGGGTTTCCGTTTTAAAACGTTTACAAATATTGATGCCAACTTTCCAGACGATTTACTTGAATATGGTATCTAAGGATCCTTATATTTTTCTCAGTATAAATAATTTCGTATAGTCATTGATAAATTACCATTTTTCATAACAGAAGGTGACTTATGCAACTTTCAAAATAAACAGTTTAGAAATTTTTTGACATATTAATTTTGTCCGATGTATTTTACTGAAGTGGTCTTTTGAAAGGACAGTGATTTAAGAAAATTGATGTATAAATTACATATATAATAATTGTCTTACCCTGAATCACAAAACACATACAGTAACTGAAACCAACAGGATCATGTTCAAACACACTTAAGAACTAAAATTAATATTTAGTTGGGCCACCATTAGACTGAATAACAGCGCTGAGTCGCCTGGGCATTGATAAAACCAGGGTCTCAGTAACCGCTGGAGAAATTGCAGCCCATGTATTCGAAAGGGCACTGTTTAATGAATGCCTATTGGTAATCCGATATTTTCGGACTCTTTATTTATTTGTTTATTTATTTGTTCATTGACATTACAATTTTGGTAACTTTTTTATTTATTTTGGTTACAACTTTGTTCCAGTTCATACCAGAATGCTCTATTCTATATATATTTTGAGTCATTATCTTGATAGATCCACTAGTTGCCTAGTCCTAAGCACTCGACCGACGGTTGCAAATTGATATGCAATATGATCAAAAACATTCGGTGATCCATATTACCTTCTATAAGCACCAATTTTCCGATACCAGCTGCCATAGATCTCCAAACCATTACATTGCCAGTGCCTTATTTAACGGTGGTATTAATTGTTCAGTGGATTTAATTTGAAGGTCAAATTAATACCTCCCTTTTCATTCACCACCCCCATTCAATTACATCAACCTGTACACTGACATGGACGGTGAGTCGGTGCTGAATTCTGCACTCCAATAGAGGATCTTGGTTGTGTTACATCACCGATCGTAATCGATGATGAAAATTAGTTTTGCATCCAGCCTCTGGTGGGATTCGAACCCAGTACCTCCTGGTCCAAGTGCTGAAACTTTAATTACTGCACCACTTGTCCAGTAATATTCAAACTATACGCATCGCGATATTTATTCTGTATTATATTCTGAACCGGAGATCAACACTACAATACCAGATTAAGTGTGCAGATTATCCAATAATATTCATTTAACTTTACATCAAAGCCAATAAAATTCAAGATATTCTGCGACAATATTACAATTTTTTATTACATATCACTTTCAATGTCATTAAAATTAATGTTCATTTGGGTTGCCCAATTAGCTGTAATAACTGAGCAACGAAATAATTTTCCACGAATAGAAACTTAATATTTAAGTCGGTACTTTTAATCTTATTACTTCTCTTACTTCTACTTCTGAATCTACGTAAGCATCAGATATTGATTTCAAATTTAACTTGTTATATAAAATAATACATATTACCTAATCACATTCAAGCATTATTTAAAACAAACATCTAATAAAATTAATTCTTATCATTATTTGAAATATTTTCCCAGGAAAAATCGCGTGTTTTTTAATATCATTAACCGCCTAATGTGTGTGTGCTACACCTAATTATATGATCCAGGTAGTGGTAAAATGTTACGATTTATTTAAATTTATCATAACATAATATGTAATTATTGACTACTGCATTGGATTACCCATCTAGCTTAAGTAGAACTAGTCCATCGAAACAACAATTTATCGTTTCACATACAAACCACTAACACTAAATAAATCTAATACGTGTCAATTTTTTATTATTAAACTGCCATACAACGAACAATAACCTAGAAATTTAAAAACGTGATCCACTGTAGTGTGCACAATATTTAAATATGATTAAAATTTTCTCTATAAGGCATTCAATTTTCCTTATACAGTAAATCAAATTCAAATACAACCTTACCTTTTTGAAATTTTTTGTCATATATTCCGGCCAATTCGAAATCATGTGTAACCATTTCTTCTCCCTTGCAATAATTTGGGCCCTCGACAGCACCTCTTCACGCGGTTTATCACTAAATTGTGCACCGCCATAGAAACCATGACGATCTGGACAGCTTGAAATCGCACTAGCGGTCGAACTTAGTGATATTGTATCGGGTGCACGGGGAGATGTTGCCATTATTTTTTATAATTATGTCTGGATATTTTCTTATTTTATAAATTTAATTAATAAACATTAAATTAAAAATAAAAGAAGAAAAATTGATTTTAAATTTGGTTAATTCATCTGAAAATAGAAAAAAAACGTTAATTAACTATGTTGTTTAAATTACATGCGAAATAAATAAATGTGTATATGTAACGCAAAAAATACACGCACAGACATTGTGGTTATAGAAAATACCATAACAGTTTAACGATTATCAAAATTCGGAAATATAGCACATCCTACACACTAAATATCATAATTTGATATTTTATCGAACAGAACACAACACGAAATAATTAAGGTTAATTCGATCTACAAGCGGAGGTAGTTTTAATTTTAGAATTCGGCGCAAAAAGATTAAACATATTTCAATATACCAGGTGGATCACATCAAATGTTAGTCGAAATCTCAAAATATTTCTGGCCGCTCTTTTTGTTGAAAAATGGAACCGGTTTGATACAGTTCAAGATGATTAGTTCAAAATTGAGCAATTGGAAGTAAAGGCAAATTGTGAGTTATACCGACCCAATAACCGAAAATAACGCCTTTAATAATGAACAATAATGCTGGGGTGATTTTATTGTGAACTGCGACTTGAGTGTTCAAATACGTTCTGAAGGTAAGAATTAAATTGTAATGTTGTTTATGGGAGCGATACGATATCTCGCATTTCAAAATCTTGCATTTACAAAATCTCGCATTTTAAAAATCCCGTATTTTTAAAAAATCTCGTATTTCAAAATCCCGTATTATAAAAACCCGTATTTTAGAATCATTCATATTTTAATACACCCTTCATCCCCATATTTTAATTCATCCTTTACGAGAGATTTTGAAATGGGAGATTTTGTATTGCGTGATTTCAATTCGGGATTTTGTTATGCGAGATTTTGAAAAGCAAGATTACGTACCACACCTGTTGTTTAATACAACATGAGACAAACTAAAACAGCAAAACACCCAACACTCAAATCGCATAAACAGTTTAACCAAGGGTTAATTTTTGAGCAATAAGGACATTTGACCGTTATACCTAAAATAAAGCTATGCATACATCATTAGCATTTAAAATGTTGTTATCATGTTTTGTGTGCTAAGAATTACCTGAATGCAGCAGCAGCATATCTTAAAACTTTTAACCCTTTGACAAATTATGGCAACGTTTGTTGCTTTGACTTTATGCCGCCGGTTTTTTAATCTTCTCATATTATAACCTCGAAATTGGTTTTATGAACCGATTGTCCTACTATCTGAAAGGGTTAATTGGTTCTGTCAAATGCAATTGCGTGAATGTAGTCAGTTAAAAATAAGTTTCTGTGTGAACCGGTCGCATTCATTTTTTGGATTCATTTATGGTGAGTTTGAAATATAAATTCTAATGTTTTTACTTCCAATTTATGCTAATAACACATTTTTTATTGTGATTGAATCAAATTGAATGACATTTAATTGGGTATATTTTCAATAAAATGTGAATTATGTGTCAACGTTCGTTGCCATTCCGAGTGAAGAATTGTAAATTATGATTTTTTTGATAGACTGAATCGCGCGCGTAATTTTTTTGTGTTCATACAAGGTGAATTTGAATTCTAAGTATTGGTGTTTTTATTATGAATTTTCTCTAAAATACGGTTTTTATTGTTCATATACATTCAAACTATAATACGACTGAAATGTAGTTGCATATAATTTCAGATTATGGTAATATATTTGTAGCAACATATGTTGCCATTCCGAGTTAAATATCATTTATCAAATATGTATGTTTGGCGCCTAAGATTTCGTAAATTTTGTTTTCCAGAACAATGGCATCCAGAAAATATTTCTCCACCAAAATAATTTTTGACTTGCGAAGAGGCGGCCGAGTTAATTATGGCAGAAAATTCAGATATAGAGGATTTCGCAGGGGCAAATGTGAAAATAGCAGGAGATGTGATAGAAAATTTGATAGAACAACATCCAGAAGTACAGGTCGGGCAACCAATATATACAGTACATCATCTAGCTGAGATTGTTATGAACTACGATGATATAGCCCCAGGACAAGAAGACAATTACGACGTTGAGACGCGCGTTCAACTTATCAATTCCAAATATTCCACAACCCATAAAAAAGACAAAAACTGGAGAAACCGCGAATTTGATGGGTCACCATTTGAATTTAATTCTACTGAAACATATTCGTCAGAATCAGGAGAGACCGCATTTGAAATATTCACATTTGGTCGACAATTCTAAAATGCCAAATGCCAAAACTTATCTTTGTTTTATAAGGTTCGTCCAATTATCGATAGCGTTCGTAAAAGATGCAGAGAAATGCCGATGGAGCATTCTTTGTCAATCGACGAACAAATCATACCTTTTAAAGGCCATCTCAGCATAAAGCAATATGTGAAAGGTAAGCCATCTCCGTTGGGCCTAAAGGTATTTCTCTTATGTGGGAAAACAGAGTACCCTCCTGACTTTGTGCTTTATCAAGGAAATACTACCGAAATCGATTTAATCGATCGAACAAATTTAGGATTTGGTGCAGCTGTCATCAAGCATTTGATTCAACGCGTCAGTGCCGAAGGACATAATCTAACACCTTCCAAATATTAGAGATTTTGAGTTCAAATAAAATAAATGCAGCAGGTACAATACGAGTAAACCGGTTTAATAGCCCAAGTTTTAGCACAGATGCTATGATGAAAAAGAAAGGACGTGGAACATCTGAAGAAATTACAAGTCGCGATGGCAATATTGTACTAGTCAAATGGCAAGACCGAGCAGTTCATCTGACATCAAATTTTATTGGGAAGAGAACCGAATGTGTCGTAGATGGTTGGGACAAAAATACAAAATCCTATGTAAAGATAAAACAACCCGAAATTGTCTCTAGATACAATGAATGTATGGGCGGGGTTGATTTAGTAGATCAATATAAGAGCTACTACATAATTTTTATTAAATCTCGCAAGTGGACTTTACGAGTGATTATTCGCTTTGTTGATCTTGCTGTATGCGCCAGAATACAAACAAAACTGCTTTTCATCAAGGGTCAAAACGAGAAATATTATCATTAAAAGATTTTAAATTAAAACTAGGATGGTGCCTGACTAAGATCGATGCCTTTCAGTCCAACAATAACAAAAGAAAGAGAAGTTTTTCAGAAGCAAATTTAGAACAACCAGAACCTAATATATGACCTACTGAACGCCGACCAGAAAAAGACGTCCGTTTCGATAGAGTTGATCATTTACCACAATTTCAATCATCTCATTCTGCATTTATGCAAAAATCCGGGATGTAAGGGGCGATCGCCCATTGTATGCACAAAATGCAAAGTTCATTTATGTGTCAATGCTAACAACAACTGCTTTTACGATTTTTGCGATCATTATGACTCGGAATCTAAATATGTGCTGCCAAAATAATTCGAAAAAAATGTAATTTCTTCAATGAATTTACATTATCTTATACGCTAACTATACAAGTTGCAACAGTTAACAGTTGACACGTAATGGCAACAAATGGTGCCGGAAGTTGCTGGGCCAATGAGATATCAGGCAATATTCTATACAGTTTTTTTGAGTTCATTGGCCTCAAATTAGTAAATAACAGTCATAACTTCACTTTCAACTGGTCATGCTTATTATCGCATCGTTAATCATCACCATGAAGAAAAATACATCATTTAAAATTTTCCAATAAATCTGAACAGGTCATTGACAGGAGCATCTCAAAACACATGTGTCATTTACTTCACATTTTAGTTTATTGGTTTGCATATATTGACTGCGAATTATTCAACAAATTTGGTCGAAATATGTTACAATTTAATCACTCGCAAATACAATAAAAAAACAAATCGTAAAACAAGTCAATATTTTCGTAACAAATATTTTAATTTCAAAGCAGAGCAATTAACAACTCTTGGGGGCTTTAATATGATTTTATAAATTCCTACAGTTGTCACTTATAAAAATGTTGATTTCAATTCCCATATTTCGTGCTACCGAACTATAAAAATAGTTTCATCATATTTAACAAAGGATTATTTTGTTATTTGTTTAGTCCGTTTTCAAATCGTTAAACGTATATTGTTGTGTTGACTATGTGTAATCTTTCTAATCTTAATACAAGCATATATATTTTGATCATTTCTTTTCGTAAGTAAGTATATTCATAAGAAGTAAGACACCACATATAAAGATTCAATCAAAGAAATATTTTCTGCAAATAATACAAACGACCTTGAAGAATAATTTTAGCACAAACAAAATCTCCATACACTAATGGAATTTATTTTATACACAGTCTGTCTGTATTTCACAACTAATCTATAAGTTTAGGTAGGTGTTCTGAAAATATTATATTCCTAATAGTCTATCTATGTGCATATAGCATATATGTTTGTGTGACATCGAAACTCCTTTTATAAATACATATTCCATAATATCGTCAAACCGGCTTCTAATAAAAAAGTAAGACTTGCTTACGTATGCAATGCAAACAGTAAGAGATAAGTCTCCAATATTATCACGACGCGTTGACAAATTTGCACAGCGTACATTATATATAGAATTTGTATGTATATTCTTAGATTTTAACATCACAAAAGTTGTAATTTTGTTATTGGACACAATTCAGATAATTGGAAGGTTTCCAAAAAAAATTTACTATTATCGAAGTGTTGCTAGACATGAATTACGGTCTCTCATCACTTGATACTATCATAATGCCTATAAGCGATGCAATGAACTCTGATGATGTGTAATTAGAAATTGTTCTTACTAATTTTGAACCGTGACTAATAAAATAGTTATGTACATACTTACAATACTATTCTTCTATGGTTCTATATAAAACAGTAAACTAGACTTTTATAACTTTTACTGATACGAATAATTTACTATTTGTAGTGTAAAATTAGG
This sequence comes from Nephrotoma appendiculata, assembly GCA_947310385.1. Taxonomy (NCBI): domain Eukaryota; kingdom Metazoa; phylum Arthropoda; class Insecta; order Diptera; family Tipulidae; genus Nephrotoma; species Nephrotoma appendiculata. The sequence goes on from OX371223.1 coordinate 379,679,326, forward strand.
TACATGCTTTGTTTAACCCTTTACTGCATGATATGTCGTTTTACTGAATCAAAATTATTTTGATATGTATTTTTAATCACTGATAACGAGAATCACCTTTAAAAATGGGGGGAAAATTTATTTTTCATATGACATTTCACGCAGTAAGGCCAGAAAAAAATTTATGTCGCAGTAATAAATAAAAATAGCTAACACTAAATAAATAAATTTATTTCAAAAGAATTCAATAAAACTTAAAATATAAAAAAAAATAAAATAATATAATGTTACATAATTAGTATAATAAAATGCTACTACCATTCCAAGTGATATTATCCAACCGAATTTCTATTGGAGGTAGCTGAGCTATTGAAGCTTTCTTTCTTTTAAGTCTATTCGGTCCATAATATCTCGAGATGGTCTTCCAACTCTTACTGGATCTATCTCATATTTCATTAAAATTTCCGAAATTTCTGCTTTAAAATTATTATTATATAATTATTATTTATAACGTCCTGAATTAGCGTCCAGCAGGTCTACATTCCCTTATTATATTTCTTCACGATTGACAGACAGTCAAAATTGATAGAGCCAACAAATGTAGACATTAGAGTGACAATATTTGTGTCTTTCCACTGAACTGCAGTTACTTGGTTCCGATAATAAACAGCATCTCAAACGGAGAGCTTCTTTGTTGCGTTTTCCAATATGAATCATCCGGCAGTTTGGAATTCGGCATACGACTTTTTCGAGCTGTTCCTAAGCTATATGTTTTTCGTTTTAGCAATTCGGTTAATAATGGAATAGCCGAATAATAGTTATCAAAAAATAACTTATAATTCATGTTGAAGGAATTTTTCGTGCAAGACGAATTACAACATTGGAAGCCGCTCTCAAATTTAACTCGGTCCTTGGTCGTTATTCGTGATTATTTTCTTGACCAGTATATAATTCTAAATTATACGCAAAACCGAAAATTCCACATAAAACGAAAATTTTAAATCCCTATTTATGACGTTTAGCAGGCATATACTGATATATACTTCAAGAATGATCGAATTTTTGTTGAACACATTCGTTCATCTACCGATAAACATTCTTCCAAAGGCGCTTTTTGAAAATTTTGAATTAACTTGTTGAGCAGTGGACTTATTTTGTACAATCGGTCGTGGTCTAGGTGAGTTATAGGAAGCATTCTCTCATTATTATTAAAATGAATATTTTGTCTAATTGCCTCAAATTTCCTTAATGGCATCGTTTCTTGGACCATGGCATTACCCAATTTCGTATACCAATATCTTCGAGTGTTGGTGATTTTTGCAACTGACGTAAACAGGCATATTCCGATAAAATTCTTCACATCTTTGGTGGTAAATGATTTGGTATTATACCGATTTTTTTGAAATTGTCTCTTCAACAATATTCGCCACTATACTAACGTCGAATAATTGAAAAATGATAATAGTGTACTTAAATTTATTTGGTCTTCCGTAAGATCAGAGGCCCCTAAAAATTTATGTTGCTCTGACGATATTTCAAAATCATTTTTTTCCACACAATTCGTGAACATTTATTTTTTAATTCTTTTAGTTCGTTTAAAGCAGTCACTGTATTGCTAAATTCAGGCACACTTTCGGCAAAAACGATTTCCATATTTGCAATATCAAAAGCCTCATTTACATCATTAGACACAATTTCATGTTCAACTTCCAGTTCCATATCTTCATGTAAGTGCTCTGCGATAGTTTGCACTACCACTTCTTCGTATATATCGTCCCCTTCTTCACCATCTTCATCAAATGCATCTCTGAATTTGACCAGCTATTAAAAATTACTTCGGCGGCTTCTTCTGCAGTATAATAACGACGTCTGTACTCATTATATTTCTATAAAAATGAAATAAAATATTTCCTAAAAATTATTTCGTTAATGCGCACTATATCATATTTGATATGATATCATATACGATATTCGGTAAAAATGGGTATCTCCTGCATAAAAATATCATATATGATATAAGTAGTTTTCTAATATTTATAATTTTGTAATAAAATTAATTTGATTTCATTTTCCAAACTAATAAATTATCAGATCCTGCGCCAAAGCCAAAAATAATTATTTTTATATATTTTATAATTACCATGGATTTTGGGTGAATAGAATGCATCTCTAGAATGAGCAGCCATTGCTCAAAATGGAGTATGAGAATGGAAGGTAGATTGTAGTGAACAAAATTTAATAAATAAATAAATTGGTAGAATTAAACGTTCCCGCCAATTTTGTTGACAACCGTTTTACCCTAAAAACAGAGTTTTCATAAAGTTAAAATAATGAACAAATGGAATTGTGGCAGAGTAGTGATGAAAAATAAAATGGTTTAAGAAATATAATTAATTGAAATTAATATATCATATAAATGATATACTGTGCAATAAAGGGTTAAAGTCGAAAACAAGCAAATATATTAATACATCGTTAGAATAATTTAGTAAAACTCGAAAATGTAAAAAACTATTTTGTACACTATTTTCTTTTACGTATAGATTAGAATAAGTATTAGATGTTTGATCATAAGATAAAAAGTACAAGATCACTGTGAGTACAACAAAAACGTTTGTATTCCGCCAACGTCGTTCATCGAGTAACATCCAGTTACCTTCCATAATGGATCGAATTTCTAACTAAAGCACATTTTCGTAATTTTTGGTACAAATTCACCGCTTCGTTCGCCAATCGCTGGCCTAAAAAGAGTTTCTTGATCATTATGTTACAAATGCTCTTTACTAAAAATCGGTCGTGAAAATTTTTGAGACATTTATTGTGCCCTTGTACTAAACTATTACTAAACACAACATATCATGACAAAAAAAAAGGTAAATTTAAACGAGTGTCCGTATTTATTAAGTATTTTGTAATTTGTCACCTTTAAAAACACATGCGTCAAGTACACATTATCTGCTTTACACATAGCACATTCAATTTAGTGAAAAGCCCAAAATAATGTAGACAAAAATATAACAATTGCGAGCACTCGTTTAATTCACCGTTTTTGTTATGATAATGTGTTGTGCTCAGAGTTGTTAAATTACATGTAATTTTTTAAAAACTACATTAACTACATTTCCATGTAGTTTATGTAGTTAATGTAGTTGTGTAGTTCATGTAGTTAATGACGTCAATGTTTTATGCGCATGCGCATTTCTGTTATTTTGGTTTAAATTTTGTTTTTTACTCTCTAGTCTCTACCTTTTGTTGAGTTTGTTTGAGTGATTGAAAATTAAATTTTGACATAACATCGATTTTTTGTGTACTGAACGAGTTTTGTAACTACATATATTATAATTTAAATGAGTGAAAGAAGGGCGATTGTAGTTAACGAATGTAGTTAATGCATGTAGTTAATATGTAGTTAATTCATGATTTTCGCCTACGTAGTTTATGGATTAACTACACGTAGTTTTTGAGTTAGTTTTTATCTCCTAAAACTACTTAACAACACTGGACTGCTTAATATCGTGTGGAAAGGCACAATATCGGCTTGCAAATAATTGAAATTTATACTAAACACAATCAATCAGTGCGAGAAACCTTTTGTGGATTTAATGGTCGAAATAATCGTCCTGCAGAAAACCACAATTCGTCGTCTTGTCAATAAATTTAATCTGTGTAACATAATTCCTCCAGCTATTAACCTCCCGAACAATTATTTCCGGTTCGTTATTTTCACATGCTCAATCAATGATTGTTTCTGATGATATCGAAGCAGATGACAAATGAACCAATCAATTTGCTGAAGGAAAAGTTTAGTGGATCCAATATTTCGAAAATTTCGGTCGCTAGATCAAGCATGCTAACCACTTTGCCGCCCGGCATGCTTGCTCTAGCGACCGGAGGACCCGGGTTCGATTCCCGGTGGTGACAAGGAAAAAATTTAACGGCTGGTTTAGGAACAATGAATTAATCACTCATTATCCGAAATGAAAATATGATTATGAAACCTCATGTGAGGCGGCCAAATCCCTTGATGGGATATAGTGCCAGAGAGAGAAATATTTCGAGAAATGAACTTAACACTTAATTTGCCCCTAATATCATGGAGTTTAACACCACTGCACGGGGTATGTAAAATCAATGTGTTATGCCAACAAGCCACAATACCACAAGTGCATTGCAAGGCAACATTGAACGAGTTATCGCTGAAATACAGCCTGGTTTATGTAAGAGAACCATCGAAATTGGGACGAAAGGTACTACGACACGAAGCGCCCGGTCATCTAATTCTAAATGAAGTTATATTCTATAATTAATGGCAAAAAACTCCTTCAAATTGTATAAACTGTTATTTTGTTTCAGTTCAAAGATCGAACGCTCTTAATGGAAATACCTTAATAATCGAGTCTGTCTAGTGCTTTTGGAAAATGGTATACGTATTTGATGTAAGTTCAGAAAACTCACTCAAATTTTTCACATCATTTTTGGTGTGTTCATTTGTATTTTTATGTTTTTTAATCGCAAAACACATTAATTTTTATAAGAATGTTTATTGTCACCATCGAGGTTGGTAGAGAGAAAAAAATGTGACAATTCTCGTAAATTACTGTTACGTTTTCCGTATAGAACGGACTGGTACATTGCTATGCCAAAGATAATGTAATTTAGAGCATTCAGTGTAGTTTAAACATCTAGTGGTAAAAATGCATACCAGCCGTAACGAAAGGGTTTAAGTACAGTCAGTTACAACATCGTTGAATGATATGCAGGCAGAAATAAAAGCCCGAATCACTACCGGACAACCTAGTTTTCTACGCCCAATCAAAATTATTACGATCAAAACATTATCGCAGTCGTGCAAGCTCGCACTTTATAAAGCACTCATAGGACCTGTGCTTGCTTTCGGAAGCGGGAGCTAGACCATGACCAAATGATTGTAGCTTGTTATCTACCTTCGAAAGGAAGGTCATTCGTTTAATCTTTCGTCCAATTAAAGTTGCGAACAACGAAATAAAGTAACTTCTCGGAGGTAGCGATATCATAGATTTCATCAAATACAATCGAGTTCGATGGCTCGGCCACGTTGCAAGATCTCCACAACAACGAATGATTAATAAAGTGCTCCATCAGCAACCAGCCGATGTGCGTGATAAAAAAAATTTGAAAATTTCTGACTTTTACAGAAATTAATGTTAATGTATTAAATTCATTAAATAACATTGTATATAAAAACATATGCCACACACAATCAATATGAAAGTGTAAAAAATATTGTACCTCCAGCAAGGTATACGATTACGTATATTCGTTACGAACACAATAAGTAAATAAAATTTCCAAATAATTGCTTACACTAAACCGGTAATGCAAAATAAATTACTGAATTATATTCGATACCGGTATGAAATATTCCATATCTCATTTACAAGCCGAATCAATTTATGCAGTGCTAACGATGACGTAAATTTCTACCTTGAAACTGTCACCTACCTTGGTTATTACTACTAATTATGTACTGGCAAAATTTTTGCTATCGAGTTTACATTAAATTCAAGATGCAATTACCAATTTGTAGGCCATTTCAATATTGCATAACAAAAGTGCATAGTTTATTGATCGTAACGAATTACTCTAAGAGTATTTATAGATCGTTCGGCGCGATTTCCTAATATCTTAAGTTCGACAGTGCACATGCGCTAATATGGATTTGGATTGCAGGAAAGGCGATAATAAATTTATTTTTGTGTTCATCGTTTCCATCATAAAAAATTTGTATTTTCAATTACACACTAAAAACATTCAAAACAACAATATTTTGAAATAGAAAGGAAATGTAAAATAGAAATACTATTTAAAAACTAACACAGAAACTAGAAAAATGAAATGTGGTTTGTTGCGAGAATATCTACATATATGCACGAGTATATAATATATGGATGTTTTATAAATGCAGACATATTTTGTGCGTTGGTCGATTGTAAATGTAGAAAAAAACCAAAAACAACTTCTTCAAAGATTGATATTGTGTAATTTATTAGAAATTTGGTATGTATATTTTTCCAAAAATGTATAAAATCGGTTTGGATTCTAAACTTGTATAAACAAATCAATAAATTTGTAAGTGAACTCAAGCATTAACTATCTACACGTTGTTTATTACCCAACAGAAAATGCTCGGTGGAAACATGAACATTTATGGGCAACATCGATTACGATTTTTCTCATCACATCAAGCAAAAAATTATTGCGCTTACAGTCTTTATTTATTTATTCTTCAGTTGTCTGTCTATCCGAAAGAAAATTACGAGTTCACAACGCAAATCGCGTAGGAAAACTATAAACTAGGTACTTGTTCATCAAACATAATTATAAATTATAACGGAGAATCTTTCTTTTAATATTTATGTTAATTTTACGTAACTTGATTATATTCTACAATCTAATTCTATAATTAATTAATTAAAATATTATCTAGATAATGGTTAAAATTTGAATAAAACTATTCATTAAAGAGTTCAATTAGGTTATGCATGATACAAGATATTTTATTTTGGTATCGTATTAAAATTTATGTCTAATAGCAAAGTTTTTGTAAATAGATCAAAATGCAGTGATAGCTAAACGTGACGAGTATTCTGGTCATTACATTTGGTTGCGAGTCTTGGGCTCTAACTTTACGTGGCTACAAAGTTATCTAGAATCCAATTCAATGTTATCTAGAATCAATTCCAATGATATAAACGAAAATGTTGATAAATTTAATGAGACATTATGCTGCAAGGCTTCGAACTGTATGTACCTATGTGCTGTAAACCACAAAATGCTCACCGTCATTTATTTATTGAAATTTATTTCAAATCAAAATATAGGTCGTATCTCGATCAAATTCAAGAAAAAATCAAAGTAAATCCAAAACAACTACCTTTCTCTTAATGTACAAAAATTTGAATGTTTTACTGTCACACAACATTAGCACATTTTAGTTAGATAACATATTTAGAAACATATAGGAATCCCAAATGTATTCTGCGCAAATTTTCTCTGTTTTAGGTATTTCGACGTCCCTAACCCTCTTAATTTGATAAGCAACCAACTCTGGTAGAAAAATAACTTATAGAGTCCAAATAAGAAGTTAAGAAAATTTTGAAATCCCGCTATGTTCGGTAAGGACGTGTAATTTAATGAATGTCACAAATACTTACATAATGTATCAAAACTATTCATCACAAATACTATTGCATTATTGTTAGATCTGAGAAAATTTACGTGAATAAAAAGTAGCACTCTAGCAAAAAATAAAAGAAAATTACAAAACTTAAAAATCTTCATATCCCTTTCGACCATAAGCTAAGCACGTTTATTACTTATTGAGCTCACTTTACATTTACCTGCACCAACATAGTTCTAGATTCAGCCCGTACTAACTAACATCATGTTTACGTCACTTGGACGAATGTAATATTAAATTTCATGTTTTGAGTATTCCATTAACAATACATAGCAACGACATAATGTGATAAAACAGTATGTATTATAAAACACCTACAAAAGCGGAAACAACAACAAATTTTAACGTTAGCGACTTATCAAACCCAATTGATGTACCCTCGCAGTAAAATACGAACAATTTTGTCTTTATATTTATAATCAACTGGAACGCCTAATCATACATTTTATAAGTTATGTATGTATGTATCTCTATATAAAAGCTCGATAAAATATGACGTGATGATAATAAGTCGAGTATGTTGGTGTAAAAACACGTAATGGCGAGTAGATATGCTATCCGTTTAATCAAATTTACAACTTTGTCAAAATACCCAAAACAAAATTATGAAACGTGTCTGAAAATGAAATTATTTCTGGTCATTTCGCATTTTGTGATCTTTTATTGTAAATTAAATAATTTTACGATCCTCATTTTACAGTAAACCAGTTTCGTGAAATAAGATAAGGCTTCATTTTTTTATTCATTTTTATTTAGAATCACCTCTAGCCATAGAGAAATTTTTAAGGAAAAAACTTGCAAAACAAAAAATTTGTGTTGTAAAAATTTGAAATTTCTAATTTTTTACTAAATTTGTAGCATTCTCCTCTACATAGGGTACTTTAGTGGAAGATCATTTTTTAAACGCTTATAAGTTGACAAGGGCACATGCATGTCGAAGTGAACTAAGTAAAACCACCTTCCCTTTGATGAAGGAATCCAACCGTATAATTCGGGTCAGTCAGTTGCGGGACACTCTGTAAATGTTTGCTCTATATATTGTAAATTTCGCTCTATACAATCGTTTTTCTGAAAAATAATCGGGTTGAGATCGCGATAGATTTTTTTAAATTTGTCCAAATTAAAATTAAAAATTTAATTTATTTTAAATAAAATAACTTAGGCTGCGGGCCAATAGTCGGGTAAAAGCCAATTTTAAGTAAATTTTTCGATAAATTCATTTATTTTTCAAAAACTCTATGGCAAACTGATCGAAAAATCTGTTATAAATCCGATTTTTACCATAGTAAACGATTTACCCGACTATTGGCCCGCAGCCTTAGATTTAATAGTAAACTAAGGCTGCGTAGCAATAGTCGGGTAAATCGTTTACTGCGGTAAAAATCGATTTTAGTACAGATTTTCAATCAGTTTACCATAGAGTTTTACAAAAATAATTGAATTTACCTAAAAATTGACTTTTACGTTAACTTTGGCACACGGCCTAAATAAACAATTGGATTTATTGTCAGTTTATCGTGATCAATTTATCGTGAGCAATTTACCGTAGAACAATTCATCGTAGAAAAATTTATCGTAGAAACAATTTATCGTGGAATCAATTTATCGTAGAAAAATTTATCGTGGCACAATTTATTGGAGAACAAATTATCGTAGAACAGTTTATCGTATATCACAATTGGTGTCTTGGATTTGAAGTGAACACATGAAAAATTTTCCAATATGAATTTCGTATATAAGAATTCGGCCATTTCTTAACCATCGTGATGAAATTGGGTATGTTGGATGAAAATAGTATTCTAAAATTATTTTTGAACCAAGTTGTGCAATATGGCCACCTGGGACGGAACTGAACGATTTATTAACCGATTATGATGAGATTTTGTACTTTGGATGGAAATGGGATTCTTAAAATGATTTTTCGAAGTTCTGAAATATGGTCACCTGCGGCGGAACTCGGTAATTTCTTAACCGATTATGATGAGATTGGGTATGTTGGATGAAAATGGAATTCCTAAATGATTTTTGGAAGAAGTTCTGGAATATAGCTTCCTGGAGCATAACTAGGTAATTTCTTAAACAGCTGGGACGAAAATCGGTTTTTTTTAATCGATTATGATGAAATTGAACATTGTGGATGGAAATGAGATTCCTAGTTTTTGGAAAAATTCTGGAATATGGCAATCTAGGACGGAACTCGGCTCATTTTTATGATGGGATTGGAATCTAAAATGATTTTTGGAAGAAGTTTTGGAAAAGGTTACACCGAACTCGCCCATTTCTTAACCGATTATGGTGGGGTTGTATGTAGAATGGAAATGAGATTCTTAAATGATTTATTGAAGAAGTTTTGGAACATGACCACGGGGACGGAACTCAGGCAGTTTTTAACTGAATACGATGAGATTGGGTTTGTTTAATGGAAATGAAATTCATTAATGATTTTTATTTATTTATTTATTTATTTGTTCATTGACATTACAATTTTGATTGACATGATCTCTAGAAGAAATTTTTTAATATGGCCATCTAGAACGGAATACGGCTAAAACTTAACCGATTATGATGGGATTCGGCATGTTGGAAAAATGTGGGATTATATAATGATAAACTGCTGCACTCGCCATAGGATGATAAACCAAATCATAATTTTCCTCTTTTCTGATTATTTCTGTAGTTGAGAGTATAATTATTCCTTATTTTATTTAATTAACTCCCAGACCATTTATGCTCTTGTATTGCCAGTACCTCAAAACTGTAAATTCCCGCTTGATTTGCAAGGTTCTAGAGATCTCAAGGTCTTAGAAGATTTAGCATATTTCATATTCCCGGGAACAGTTTTCGAGGGCGATGTTGATAAGAATACAAAATAAATTTTGGGTAGACCCCAATAAAATTTGGGTAGATTTTTTTTATTTTTTATTATTTATTTACAATGCAATCTGTTTTGTGGCTCAAGGTTCATCCTGCTCTTTCGTGGTTATGCTTTTTACGCCTTTACTTTACGCCTACTCAGCCAACTCAAGGACGTATGGCTATAGGACCTATAATTTATGACTAAATGCTGAACGATCATAATGTCCGTTTTCGGTAAATTAAGAGGCATTTGTGTTACAATATTACTAGGCTGTGGATTAGTGAAATCCATTTTGCAATACTCGAACAAATACCCTTGGAAATAAATTCCATTTGACACGCTACGAAAATTTGAAAACTCGTAATATAGTTATAGCGTGCTGGATCAAATTTGCTTGGATTTGCTAAATTCGTTATTCTTGTTTGCAGAATTGAATTTTATTTTATTTGACTGATAACTGTGGCACTATTCTGGATTTTCCTAGGAAAACGGAATTAGGAAAAATATTTACATGGCTGACTAAAATCAAAATAATTTTTTTCTGGTATACTATAGTAAACAGTTGGTGTAAATTTAATCAAAAAACAATTAAATTTGGAATAATTTCAATTTCTAATTTCGATACGGAAAAACTATTTAATAAATTTTAAAAGTTAGTTAAGTAGTAAATTATAAAAGTTTCTAGAATAAAATATGACACTGTTTCAGACTCTTTCAGTTTTAATATCATCTACCAGTCTGCTAGATTAAAATATTGTGATATTTCTACTTTATTTCTATCACAAATGAATTTATTTTCGATACTTGGACGAAATTAGGGAAAGAGGTCACATTTATTCTAGTAGTTTGTGATAGTAACAAAAAAAAAATTGTTTTTACGTTAGGTTTTCGATAGTTTTGGTGTTTGTGATTGTTCCGTATATTGGTCTAGTTTCAGTACTCTCGAATTCAATACACCACCGTAGGAAATTCTACCATTTAGCGCCAATTTGTATGTATGATAACGACTATGATAATCGACACTTATTTTTATACACAATCAACTTCCCAACTACCCCATACTTTTCTTTCCATTAACGCTGGATTAAGAATCACAACAATCAGTTTCGAGCGGATGAGATTACTGATTTTGAAAAAACGGCCTTCTCATCAGGTCGCGACGACTGAAGTTGTATTATTTACATTGGAATATTGTTCTTTGTATTTAATTCGAGAGTACTGAAAGTATATTAATATACGGAACAATCACAAACACCATTACTATCGAAAACCTAAAGTAAAAATATAAAATTCGTAAACACGAAAAATTAGTTGCAAGGATAGGATGATAAATGTAGGTTAGGTTTCAGTGGTTGACACTTAGGCCAATTTTGACCCATTGTGATACCACGCATTCACGTCACATCATTAACCCATTCACCGACTCACAACTACAGTATACTACCTGCACATTGCAAGCTCCATGTCAATCTGTACATTGACGTGGACGGTGGGTCGGCGCTGAATTCTGCACTCCATCAGAGGGTCTTATTAGTTGTGTTTATTAACATCACCGATTGTAATCTATGATGAAAATTCGATTTACATCTTAGCCTCTGATAGGATTCGAACCCAGTACCTCCCGGTCCAAGTGCCAAAGCTTTAACCACTGCACCACTTGTCCGTTGATGATAAATGTAAAAAAAGAATCGAATTTCGTACGCTACGCAGTAATTCGCTAATAGTACAACTACACGGTATTGCTCTATATATATGTATAAGCAATATTCCAATGTAAATAATACAACTTCAGTCGTCGCGACCTGATGAGAAGGCTGATTTTTTCAAAATCATTAATCTCATCCGTTCGAAACTGATCATTGTGATTCTTACACATTTTCCATCTATAAATCAAAAAATTCAAAAATTAAACGAAACATGCGCTGATACGGCTCGTAAAGCTGCCTCTATTAAAACTATTAAGAACATAAGGCCTAAGAAGAATGATGTTTTTGTAACATGAGATAAACTCTTTGGTCGGCGGGAATTGGAGACTGTTTCATAAGGGCAGCCCGCTTAACCAACGCTCTACAACCGACGAGCAGGCACTGCATCTGCAAATAGAGTAAGGGTGAGCAATTTACTAACAGAAAATAGTTAGTTGTGATTCTCAGATATTGATAACAATTCTCTTGCGATATTATTAAAACAATTAAAAAATATTCAATTCTTCCACTATGATCAACACATTTGGAATCGATTGACTTAATATTTGCGGTTGCGAGAAACAGAATGTGAAAGGTAAATCCTTGTCTGTTGCAAGATTAGAGATTGAACACAAATCAAAATTTACAAATCTAAAAATATTTGTTATTACAAAATCAACCCCCTCAAAAATTTTAACACAAATGATACGCCTCTGATCAATTTCTTTCTATACCAACTTTCAATACGTTTGGAACTCCAATCCAACTCCAATCACAAAATCAGTGAAAACTTAGCTCTCGTTCGAAAATGTATTAAAAATATTTAATGTAATTTGTAAACAACACAATAAAATTATTATTTTTTATAAAATACTTTTCCTGACGTCACAATGCAACAAAATAATTTATGTAAATCACGCACAATCACAGAAATAACACTTTTAATTATATTTTCATTCTTGATGATAAGGTGGATTATATTTTCACAAATTATTTTGAAAGGGAAATTCACAAAAAAATTACAATACACTAAAGAAAAACAAATAAGGAAAATTTGCAATAATCGTACACACCTATTTATTTTTATTACACAAAATAATTATCTAACTTATAATTCATGTTAGTAATTTGTTCGTTGTTTTATAAAATATTATTGAAATAAATAGAATTTAATAATTTTCTATATTTTTTAATAACAAAACTTTGAATACACTTCGATTTACACTCCCACAGCCCACTAAAAATTTCATATTTCGATAAACTGAGAAAAAATACGATACGATTGACAAAAGTGCGAAAAGTGACTGTACCAACCAAGTTCCACATTCTACATAAAAACAAAGTGCGTTTAATGATTTTCCCACCGCACATTGTGTGGAACTTGACGATGAGTTCTACAGCTACGTGCATATCCATACTACGGTAACTTGAATCGAGTAGCTCTCCGTTTCTTTCCAATTAATTTTATTGATATATGTATCAATATCAACAATATCTCTTTATAAAGAGGAAAGAAACGAAGAAGTTACTGGACTTAAGTTACCGTGGTATAGACATGCACGTGTGGTATCACACGCGACTTCATTTGAAGTCGGTTTCTGGGGGATCGATTTTGTTCAAAATCCGAGAAAAGAGACATAAACTTGTCGTATACGTATAAGGAGTATAGTATACAATTTTATATTAAAGTGCGTAATTTTTTTATGGTTAAATTTGTTTGTTTTCTGCGAATTACGGTGTTTCCATGACAGAGTTAACCGGGATTATCTCGGATTATCTCATCATGGAAACGAGTCGGATCTAGAGTTTTCGTTAAATTTTTTAATCCTCCTTAACTCGACGAAAGTAGTTGGGTTAAATGAGATTCTATCTGTCAAAGGAAACATTATAGTATTCAGAAAATATATATAGTATTATTATAAAATATAGTATTATTATAAAGAAACAATATAGTTAAAATAAACACGGGTTAAAATATTCACGAAACAGATTAAAATATAAAAAGACTGACAAAAACATAACACTGCCTGAACTGTCAAAACAAATTTAGCATGGAAACGATAGGGATTAGCTCGTCATGTTATTAACTCGACGAAACTCTTAACTCGGTTTATCCATGTCCATGGAAACGTAGATGTGTTTCTGTTTACGATCTGCTTCAAAAATTATGAACCGGTACAAATCGGTTCAGTCTTTTGGTGCTAAGCCTTTAAGTGGGAACTATAGATAGAATAAAAAAAATAAAAAAAATAACGTAAGAGAGCGAGAGATAGGATTTATATGTATTCGACCATACTCAGAATAAAAAAAATAAAAACTATAACAGAAATTGCGTTTTATTTTGCTGTCATTTAAAAAAAATAGCCGAGCGAAAATTTTCGTCCAAGAATAAAAAACTTAACAAATACAACAACAAAACTCAAACAAATTTTAGTGCGTTGTATGTAATATGCATGTTTATTATTTTATATATGGGAATTTATAATTGTTCGTGTATATTATCTTTTCTATTTATAAAATATTCATGTACACATATACAAATATGAATATAAAATCACAATTATACTGTAGAATTGTATTTTTCTAAACCTAACCTAAAAAAATAATTTATCGAATTGCGGTAATTTAAACCGCATATAAATAATTTTTATAATCTTAAACACATATATCTGTTGATAATACGTTTATACTCAAAAGTATTGTAGTTTCACTCAAGATTTTAGGAAATACATCAAAAAAATATTACATGAAAAATATGAATAAATTTAATATTTTAAGTAATCTATAGCCGTAAAGTCAAATTGGAATAATAATTTTTTGTCTTCGTTTCTTACGGTATTTCTGTTATTTTTTTTATTCTACCTATAGTTGGCCCATAAGTCCAATCCACACAAATGTGTGTGATGAAAATTACAGATTGTATTGTCTTTTAGATTTTAACGGATCCTAGTTAAATCGGAATTATTTTTGAAAAAAACAACTTGAAATAAATTATATTACAAATTAATTATTTTACTATTATTATAGTTATAGTGTTATCTTTAGGATAAAAACCATTTAAGTGGAATGCGCAAATGTGTAAGTTGGTCCAAAATACAAAAATAAATTTTTGACATGATTCTTTTTCGTTAGCCACACAATTGTGATGGCGGGCAGGAAAAGAGATAGAAGGTTTCAAGTAGTCTAATTTTTTTGAACCAATTATTCCATTTATTTATCTACTACTACATTTACGAGATATAAATAGCAAGAAATTAGAAAGGTCCATTGCATTCGTATGGATTGTTTGCTTGTGTAAGCGCCGGGCTATTTTTTATTTACCTGTGCCTTGGCCTTGTATTTAAAAGCTTTGGTTTAATTATTAGTCGCGCAAAATTGGTTTTCGTTTAAATAGATTTGATTCCGAGATTCTGTATTTGTATAGTGAAATTTATAGCAAGAGTGCAACAGGTTCTATAAATGTAGGTAAATAGCTAGCTAATTAAGGTACATAGTTATAAAGGATTCGCTTCCAAAATTCATCTACACATATTACACGTACATAACTATCAATTCAAATATATTTTTTGCTGATTAAAATGACCTTTAAACTTAAGTTACGTTGGCCATTTTGGTAATTTATTTTCAAAATGTCACTCCGACAAAGCGCATCAATTTTACTTGGCCGTAAGTTTACTCTTTTTGACCACTTCGTATCTATAAATAAATTCGTTTACTTAAGGTACATCCTCACAATTTATACAGCTGTATAAACGACGCAATATTGCATCGCTTGCAGCACTGTCAGATGTTCATCGTATGATCCAAAAAACTTGTCATGATTTTGCAGATAATGAGCTTGCGCCAAATGCCGAACGAAACGATCGCGAACATATTTTCCCTTCTGAATCTTTAAAAAAATTGGGTGAATTAGGAATAACTGGAATTGTAGTTCCTGAAAAGTATGGTGGAAGTGGTTTAGATTACATTTCATACTCCATTGCTCTCGAAGAATTAGCAAGGGCTTGTCCAGTAACAGCTGGAACAATTTCTGTTAATACATTATACTTAGGCACAATTTTAGCAAACGGGACTGAAGAGCAGAAACAGGAGTTTGTCGCGCCGTTTACACAAGGAGATAAAATTGGATGTTTCGCGCTATCCGAACCAGGCAATGGATCAGATGCAGGAGCAGCCTCTACTACAGCTGTGTTAAAAGGCGATCACTACATTATCAATGGGACGAAAGCGTGGATTACTAACGCACATCCAGGGTCTGCTGTGCTTGTGTTCGCATCAACCAATAAACCACTTAAAAATAAAGGAATATCCGCATTTATTTTACCGAAAAATACGCCCGGACTGAGTGTTGGAAAAAATGAAAACAAACTTGGATTGTGTGGATCTTCAACCGCTACACTAACATTTGAAGACGTTGCGATTCCTAAACAAAATATTCTCGGACAGCCCGGAGACGGCTTTAAAATTGCAATGAGAGCTTTGGATACTGGCAGAATTGGAATCGCTAGTCAAGCGTTGGGTATCGCACAAGCCTCATTAGAGCTTGGAGTGGATTATTCTAAAAAACGTACAGCTTTTGGGAAGCCTATATGTAAATTGCAAATGATTCAACAAAAAATCGCTGATATGTCGTTACGAATTGAATCGTCCCGTTTGTTAGTATGGCGTGCAGCTTGGCTCAAGGATAACGATATGAAGCACACGAAAGAAGCTAGCATGGCGAAATTGTCGTCATCTGAAGCGGCAACTTACTGTGCGCATCAATGTATTCAGATTCTTGGTGGAATGGGTTATGTGAGAGATATGCCGGCCGAACGATATTATCGGGACGCGCGGATTACGGAAATATACGAAGGCACATCCGAAATTCAGAGATTGGTGATTGCCAATTCCGTTTTGAAAGAGTATTAAATGTAAGGAGAGGAATATAAATAACCAGTTATGCATTTAACATTTTTAGTGGGAATAAGAATAAAGTTTTGGTTAAAATAAGAAATTGTTTTTTGAATTACACATAAAATTTAAGTTTATTACAAAATAATATATCATTTTAAATATTACACATTACAAAAATATCGTAATTATGGGTACTCCTTTAATACTGCACCAGCAATAACAAGCCTTTGGATTTCAGAAGTGCCTTCATAGATTTCTGTAATTCTTGCATCACGATAATATCTCTCCGCTGGCATATCTAGAACGTAACCCATACCACCTAATACTTGAATGCATTGGTGTGAACAGTATGTTGCCGCTTCGGATGCAGCTAATTTCGCCATTGCGGCTTGTTTGGTATAAGATATTTCACTATCTTTAAGCCAAGCAGCGCGCCATGTTAGTAGACGTGCTGCTTCCGTTTTCAATGCCATATCAGCAATTTTTTGTTGAATCATTTGCAGTTTTGAGATAGGCGCACTGAAAGCCTTACGTTTCTTTGAGTAATCTACAGCCAATTCTAGTGAGGCTTGCGCAATTCCCAATCCTTGTGCAGCTATACCAATTCGCCCAGCATCTAATGTTTTCATTGCAATTTTAAAACCATCGCCTTCCTTCCCCAAAAGATTTTCCTTTGGTATTGCACAGTCTTCAAATATAAGGGTGCTAGTAGATGAGCCTCGAATGCCAAGTTTTTTTTCTTTTTTACCAAGCGTAAACCCCGCAATGTCATACGGGACAATAAATGCCGAAATTCCTTTATGTTTTAGTTTCTTATTAGTTGTTGCGATTACAATAGCTGCTTTAGCTTCATGAGAATTTGTAATCCAAGCCTTAGTTCCATTTAATATATATTGATCGCCTTTTAGCTCAGCTGTAGTAGATACCGCCGACGCATCCGACCCATTACCGGGTTCAGACAACGCAAAACAACCGACTTGATTCCCATTAACAAAAGGTGTCACATACAAAGTCTTTTGGCTCTCAGTTCCAAATTCGCAAATCGGACCCAAATACAAAGAATTATTGACAGACATTATGACACCAGTGGTTGCGCAACCCCGGGAAATTTCCGCTAACGCTATCGCGTATGCAATATAATCAAGGCCTGTGCCCCCATATTTTTCAGGTGTGGCGATCGCCATTAAGCCCAACTCACCCAATTTTTTTATAACATCAGTCGGGAATTTCTGTTCCAAATCGATTTTAGCCGCTTTTGGTACTAATTCCTTATCAACAAAATCGCCTATACTTTTTTGTAACATTTGGTGGGTCTCTGGTAGGGCTGAGAGGTGAGCAATAGATCTGACATTTTTGTAACTTAAAATAAATTTTGTATCTAAAAAATTAAATCAACAGAAAAATTAGAGAACTAATCAAGAGGTAAGAGTAATTTTACTTACTTCTTAATAACGCAAAGTTGATTCTAAACATTTTAACCAAAAAAAAAAAAAATAATAAAATTTATAAATAAATGTCAGTCTCGATCGAGTTGAGTATAAAATAAATAAAAAATGAACTTTGTGCTACAACTGTAGTTTGTACCTACCCCCTATATTTTGGATTTGTCTATACATATACGTAGTTTGTTTATATGAGTATTGCAATCCGTCTACTAATGCTACACACGGTTTCATAAGACCGGCTTCACCTTCCTTTCTTTCCCCTTTTACCTACAAAATCCGTTTTAATTGCGACATTAAATCGGTGAATCCAAAATGAAAATAAAAAAAATAAAGGCCATTTTTGAGATGTAAGTTTTTGTTTAAATTTTATTTGGATTTTTATTCTAATGGACACTTCAGCCAATACACATTTTTCGCACTTACAAGTACGCGGTGGTCGATTGAAAAGCAACATAACATAATATTTATTAAACCATAACTTTATGGGCTAATTATATAGCAGAAAACGAAACGGACCGAAACGAAACGAACGAATTGAATACATGAAAACATACTAAACCAATTATATAGAAGGAACGGACGGAGAAATTTACGGTGTTTCCATGACAGAGTTAACCGGGATTATCTCATCATGGAAACGAGTCGGATTTAGAGTTTTCGTTAAATTTCTTAATCCTCCTTAATTCGACGAAAGTAGTTGGGTTAAATGAGATTCTATCTGTCAAAAGAAAAATTATAGTATTCAGAAAATATATATAGTATTATTATAAAATATAGTATTAATATAAAGAAACAATATAGTTAAAATAAACACGGGTTACAATATTCACGAAACAGATTAAAATATAAAAAGACTGACAAAAACATAACACTGCCTGAACTGTCAAAACAAATTTAGCATGGAAACGATAGGGATTAGCACGCCATGTTATTAACTCGACGAAACTCTTAACTCGGTTTATCCATGTCCATGGAAACGTAGTAAATTACAATTTCAATTCAATTTGCTTTCGTTTCGTCTTTGCGGTTATACACTATCGGTTATGTTTTTTTTTTGTTATCCTTAGTAGAACTTATGTCAAATTGACAAAATATTTTATATTTTATATAAATTTACATAATTTGTATATTTTTATTTAGTTCGCCAAATATAAAATGGATTTTCCAAGTTGGTTTTCATGCACACGAGAAGTAAACTTCAAATAATATAAAATTAAACACAAATATGAAAATGTCAAAACCGTTTCACCAATTCGTCTATATAACCATATCTCTTTCGTCTTTCGTTTCATTTCAGTCCGTTTCGTTTTCGTCTATATAACTAGCCCATTCAATTTGCTTTCGTTACGTCTTTGCGGTTATACACTATCGGTTATGTTTTTTTTTGTTATCCTTACTAGCATTTATGTCAAATTGTCAAAATATTTTATATTTTGTATAAATTTATATATTTTGTATATTTCCATGTTAGTTTTCATACACACGAGAAGTAAACTTCTAATAATATAAAATTAAAAACAAATATGAAAATGTCAAAACCGTTTCACCAATTCGTCTATAAGCGTATTCCATTTGCCAAGGGATTGGATTTGGAATTCAATTCTTGGTCAAAAGAAATAAATGAATTCCCGTGTTTTATTTCTTTTATTTCATCTTTTTCTCCAGAGAAAACTCTAGTGACAAACACAGTAACTAAAAAATAGAATTGGAATTTCAATACCATGAAATCTGTAGGAATTCAACGAATTCCAAATTGGTGTTGAATACATAGCATTGTTGTTGTAATTTGGCAAATGAAATACGCATTATATAACCATGCCTCCTTCGTCTTTTCGTTTCAGTCCGATTCTTTTTCGTCTATATAACTAGCCCATAAGTTTAAGCTTTGTTACAAAATCAGGGGGTGTTTCTGTGGCGCAACTGTAAAACAGTTTTAATGGAAAATCTGATGTCGCGCCAATCGCTTATCGAATTTTAAAGGGAAAATTGATTTAAATATTTTGTTGTTTTTAGTTTTGCTAGGACAGACTGCACGGACATGTTTGTACTTTGTAGTGTTGCACTCTTATGATTTGTCCCATGTTGATGCGATTTGTTTTATAGTTATGTATGTAGTTATATGAATAACAACGAGATAGTTGTATTTTTTATGCAACGCTTCTTGCTTTTTACCGCAAAACTTCAACCATACAAAAAATATCGTTCAGTTACACACATTTTTAGGTCTTGGAACCGTTTGAAACTGACCGGTTGGATAGAAAATGTTTCGTTTTGCATTAAATTATGAAAGTTGAATGGAGCCAATCTACTGCCTACATAGTTGTATGTGCTAGTATGAAATACACTTCGTTCGTTGTCACAGATTAAAAACAGTTAATTAACTATAGTTATGCTGTAGTTTTTTGTAACCACACGAAGGACGCAAATACGGGCCATAATGTACTACGAAAGCAAAGTAAAACTTTCTGTCTGTCACAGTTATTATTTTTGTGAGCCAGCAATACCTCTAGGCAAATAAATTTATTAAATTCAAACATTTTATTCTTCTATAAATTGTAATATATAAAATGTATGTATTTATTATTATTACATTCATTTGAAAGAGTTTTCATTATCTTGCGTTTACCAATAACAATACTACTCTGAAATAAAGCCATTCGGTCCAATTTTGCTTCAATTCGTTCCAACTTAATAGTGGTTTTCTTATTCTTTGTATTCGGTAATGGTCTGCATCCGGGAAATTTAAAATTCATTTTTCGTTTTTTGTCCAACGTGTGAGCATTGTAACCCGTAAAGAAAGCATCTTGCAAATTATTTACGGGCTGCTTAAATGGTTTCGGTAAAATTTTTAATTGGAGTTTCGGAGCAATTTTATAGGTTCCCGGATAATGGGCCAAGCTGTGTTTGTGGTTCAATCGTTTTATATAGCCTAAAATTCAAATAATATTTTAAAAAATTTTTTTGAATACAATAAAGTTAATATTTACGAGTGTAGTAAACCATATTTGGGAACACTGAATCACCACAAATATTGTAAAACCATTCGTATACGTGTTGATAATCAGCTCCACGAAGGTATGTAGCGCCAATATTTAAATGAGTTTCAAACCATAAAGGTATCATATCGGCTTCTAGACGGTCAATACAACTATAAAAATTAATGAACCCTTCTTCACCGATCGCCCAAAGTGCATACACACAGCGCATAAGCCATTGGCAACTGTTTTCATTCAATTTACTATCTCGTAGTTTCGAGTGGAATATCTTTAATCGTCCTTTAACCATTAACAAAACAATCTTCTCAAAATATCCCCATTTCGCTGCCATATATCCTATCGTGTTGCTGACCGTTTCGATCATATTTCGTTCGCACATTCTTGTATACACTTTTCGATAGTTTTCACATTTTAATGTTTCGAGTGGCTCAGGATTCTCCAATTTTATACCACTATAATCCGTTAACGTATTGTCATTGTTTATGATCGGACCATTCTCACGTTTCATATTATGTAGACTCAAATTGTGATCGGCCGAGTTCATTAGAATATTAGCATTATTGAAACTGAAATCTTCTTCTGATTCCTCATTTTCCATTTTCTCTTTTTTGATATTAAAACTATCGAACGTATTCGCCTGAGTTCCTATCGACTGGCTTGAATTGCGAATTTCTTCCATTATGGCGAAGAGTTCTTCGCACTCGTTTTTAAAATTGGCTAGTTCAGGATCTTCGATATCAGGAATATCATTTGGATTTCCTTCGCTTAGAATTCCGCCAGAATTATTGATGTTTTGTTGAAGTAGCGGCTCTTGATTTATTTGATCAATGTGCATGATAATATCATTGGAAATCCCATAATTTGATTGCGAAATTTGAGTGATCGTGGAATATTCAGTTTTGTGTTTAAATGTTTGCTCCATATCATCAGATGATACGCTGCTCACATCGTCACTGATTCCGTTAGGTTCCTTTACATTTTGCAACTTAACAGAGAATTTCATGTTTTCCGTATTGGTAATTTTGTCACCATGCCACCACGGTGGTCCCAGTAAAATCGATACCAAGAGCTCAGCAATGGTGATTAGTTCCATATCAATGTTCGAGTCGCGTGTATATGGATTATAAACGCATGCATTTAAAAACCGTAAACACTTATTGAGGAGGATTGAATTGTAGTTGGTAGTCAAGTGTTTTGCGATTTCTTTTATAATATACTTAAGGATGCAGCAAACTGTCGGTTCGTTTTCGGCTATTTCAATGGCTAATTGAAAACTATCTGCATTCCCGTTAAAAACCGCATTGCATAATTTTTTCGCAAAATTACTCAAGTGGTCACAATTTGCTTCTGTCGATATCCATACCGACGTGAGTACTAATTTCCCATTTTCCTCATCTTTGACTTCCTTCAAATATTCCTCACTTAAATCGACTAATTCATCGGACTGAAAATAATAAGGCCGGTCAGTTTCGACTTTATGCCAACTGGAATCATGACAACCGAGTGTCGGTGGGCAATTTGAATCTTTCAATACATCATTCACCAAATCAGATGAGACATGTCCTCCATTATGTCTCGAGTACGTTTTGATATTCTGGAATATTTGGTATAATCAATTGAGTTTGTTATTAAGCATTTTAAATTGACCTACATTAGCTAATTCCCATAATTTATTTGTAACCTCATCGGATAGTTTAGAAAATACTTCGGGCGCAACATCAATATCACCCCGGTCCATTTGCTCCCAGGCGCACTTTACGAACTTAGAGCTAATCCGTGAATAAACTTTATGCTTATCTTTTCCACTGCTGCTACTGTTACTGCTGCTGTTGGCGTTGTGTGATCCTCCTGTTACTGATGGCATTGTTGTAGATGACGAAGGTCTTTTCGATGATTTGTGTTCTGGATTTATTCTGCGATTATGTTTATTTGAAATATCATTTGATACATGATTCATATCCCAAATAAAGAATATTCACAAATTTTAGCATAAAAAATTGCAACAGATAATCACAAACAATTTTATATAAACACAATTTGACATTTAATTACGTCAGGGTTGGATGAATATTAAATTTTTGCGACGGTGGCGCTCTCTGTGGTGTAATTTCGTTGTTGGTATGAAGGGTCTGTTTTTTAATTCAACCCGAGCAGCCAGTGCGCTGTCAAAAAGACATTCAACCAAAATAATTGACGAGAGAAGCGACGTATGCGGCACACTGGACAACGCAATTGAGAAATGCTTAAAATATGAAGACCTGAGAAGCAAATACAAGGTATTAGAAAACAAAGACCTTCAAACGATGAGAAGAAATAACAGAAAACTATATTTATCTACAATTTCCTTAGAGAGGGGGAAATCAACATTTAATGATGTCAATACGATCTAGCCAAACAAAGAAGGCAAATAAAAAAAATAAAAATAAACCTGAGTAATTTTACTCTGCACACTGCATTTTTATTTGTTAACTGTGCCTATATCGCGTATACTCAGTTCTTCAGACTTTTCTCTGAAATGAAAGTCATTGGGTCTGTTTTTTAACTCTTTCAAGGGCGGTGGTTTAAAATTTGGACCACCAAATCAAGCAACATAACAGGGCAGTGGTTCAAATTATAAACCACCAATTTGTTTTTTACTTTGCATACTCTTCGTATATTGGCTTTCTGTTCAGAATAAAATTTGAAGAACCAATGAGTATGCGTGGTGTAAGCACAGTTCACAAATAAAAACACATTGTGCAGAGTAAAATTACTCAGGTTGAATAAAAACACAGTATTTTTTGACAGCGCACTGATTGCTCAGGTTGAAATAAAAAATAGACCCTCATATGTGCCATGCTCACGCGGGCTACAGTGGGTGGACATGTTCAACCTTTCTCCATACCAAGATTGTCTCAAACTAATTGATTTACAACCGCTTAGTAAGCACCGAGTTATTGCAGACGTGGTTTTCATTCATCAGTTGTTAACCGGCAGTATCGCCTCTTCCGGTTCTATTAGAAAAGGTCAGTCTAAATATAAATTCACGAGTTTTAAAACGGTACCTATCTTTTGAATTGGCCATCATAGAACTGATTACGGTAAGAATGAGCCTGTCTCTAGAATGTTCCACGAAGCTAATCAACACTGCCAATTCATTGATTTTAATATGGCGAAACGCAAGTTAAAACAACTTTTTTATTTAACTTGACTGGTTTGGCCCATTAACTTGTGGTGGTCGCCCAGAATCTACTTAAATATAAGTCCTGCTAACTCCACACATATGAAATAAACAATAACTAACTAAAGATGCATTGGTAATTTTTTTCATAGTATTTTTTTTTAAATAACTAAGTATAAATGTGTTGGTGCAGAAACAAAACAAAAAACGAAAAATCAATTCAAGTTTACGTTGCATTGTTAGTGTAACCCACACATTCTAGGTTATTTTTTTAAAATAGGTATCTGTCAATGAGAGTTTGCGTTCGCAGGGCCCTATTCCAGAATACGAAACGAAAACGAATGTACAAGCTTCATATTTGAATTAAATCAGATTCATACGATTCTTATGTAAAACTGAATAGGAATCTTGTACTTTCGTATTCGTATCGTATTCAGGAATAGTGCTCAGGGGGCTATTATGAAAAATTCGATATCGGATCCGAAAGCGAATTTTCCGATTATGAAAATCCGATATCAAAAAATCCGCTATTATGAAACTAAAAAGACAAAACAAAATCGGATTTTCCGAAAATCGAATGTCAAAATCCGACTGCTATTTAGTTGACGAATTTCACTTTTCGAGTGTGTTTCTTCAACTATTTCAATCAATATACTATTTTTACAAAATATAAAAACTAAAAAAAAATTAAACAATATTTATATTCATATTTAAATAACAATTATAATTAAATTATTTATTTTGAATTTATTAGGTCTACAACAACAACTGGAGCATTATTGCTCCAGTTGAACTTCATGATTATTTGGCAAATTCGACCACTCGTGGCGGATCGGATTTTTCGAAATCGGAAAAAATTCGATATCGGATTATTTCAAAATAGCCCACCCCCACAATTTATTTCAGTAAAATTGCTAGAAACACATTTCTGGGATTTCTTTATTTAAAGCCATTAAACATAGTTATTTTTTTCCTTTTTTTTAAAATACAACTTTATTACCTTCAATATAATTATGTATTGTACATTATTGTGTCTTAACGAACGTTTGTAATTTAACTAGATCACAAAAATACCCACTTTCATTTGCTATCAGTTCATCATAGCTACCCTCCTCCTTCACGATTCCATTATCAAGCACAACGATTTTATCTGCGTTACGTATTGTACTCAGCCGATGTGCAATTGTTAGTACAGTACGATTTTTTGTTAAATTTTCTAGCGCATCTTGGACTAGGTTTTCAGATCTTGCATCGAGAGCACTAGTCGCTTCGTCCAATATTAAAATTGTGGGATTTTTTAAAATTGCACGAGCAATTGCGACTCGTTGCTTTTGACCACCACTTAAGAGTACGCCACGTTGGCCAACCATCGTTTCCATTCCGTTCGGAAAGGTTTCTACAAATTCTGTTACGTGGGCTTGCCGACAAATCTCTTCGAAAGCCTCTTCTGTGATTGTATCACCAATGTTTAAACCATACATAATATTTTCCCGTATAGTTCCGCTGAATAGAATTGGTTCTTGAGGCACTGCTCCTATATGGCCGCGTAAATAATGTGGGTTCAAGTCTTTTAGATTTGTGCCATCAAGATAAATTGCACCCTGTTGAGGATCGTAAAGCCTGAAAAATCCAATTTAATTTTATTTTAAGTATTAACAATAAAAAAAACATATCAGTAACATTTACCTAAGAAGTAATAGAGCAATTGTCGTTTTTCCTGATCCCGATCTTCCTACAATGGCGGTTACAGTATCGGGATGTGCGGAAAAGTTAAATTGATTTAAAATTTGTAATTTCGGTCGTGATGGATATGAAAACACAACGTTTTCGAATTTAATATTTCCTTTCGGTGGATTATTCGGTATTATACCGCCATCGACGGGAATTGCGTATTTTCGATCAAAAATTTCAAATATTCTAGTAGCCGAGCCAATGCCGCGGTACATTTCCGTGTAGAAATTACTAATACCACCCAAAGAAATTGCAGTATATCCGGCATAAATGATAAATGATGTAAGTGCACCAACAGTTAATTGGTTATCAGCAACTAAATTTCCACCATAGAATAGTACTGTGATTATAACTATATTGCCAGAGAATCCGGTCAATCCAAAAAATGTAGCCTTAGCCAGGGCATCTTTGTATGCGATTCCAAGAGCCGCATTAAGTTTCTCGCCAAACCGTTCATTCTCATACGCTTCTTTTGTAAACATTTTTACTGATTTAACATTGGCTAGCCGTTCTTCACCATGTTTCATTACTTCGGCGTATTGATCCATCATTTGTTTTGTTATTTTCTTAACATATCGGCCATACACGATAGCTAGTCCCGCTATACATGGAACAATACCTAAGCCAACGAACGCTAATTCCGGTGACGTATAAAACATCATACTGGCACCAACAGTTACCATCACAAGGGATCGTAGGCCGTTCGATAGATTTTGACTGAGAGAGTCGCCAACGAAGTATGTATCGTTCGATAACCGATTCACTAATTCTCCAGTACCTTTCGTGTCGTGCCATGCCGCTTCTTGTCGAAGCATTCGATTAAATAATTTTGATCTCAGGTCCTTTACGATTCTAAGGGCTGAAATTTAGTTAAAATTACGTTTTGTTGAAAATCTTATTTTATCACTACTTACAGGCATTATTAAATAGATAAACTCGGCCAAAATTTGCCAGTCCACCAATCAAGAAAATACCACAAAGGAATAAACAAAATTGCTTCAATTTTGTTTTAGCACCTTGCAGTTCCTTGGCATCCAGATAAATTGAATCCATTATTTTGCCAAATGCATAAGGCACAGCCATTGTTATTCCAGATGAGATTGCTAAACACCCAATAGCACCTTTTTAAAGATATTTAAGTGAGCCATTGGAATTATAAAATTCGCTAATAAACAAAAGCCTTACACACCTAAGATTGTCCATTTTTCTTTTCTGGCGAGTCCTAGTAATCGCCTCATCTCAGTCCAAGTAAGTTTAACCCGTGCTACATTTTGTTCCTTTGATGGCAAATCAGTTTTAAATCGTCTAAATATAATATTACGATTATTTACTTTTAAATTATTAAATTTTACATAATTGTTCGGCGAGGGTGATTTGCTAAAAATTTGATTATAACACCGATAATTTGTTTGCACTATAACACTATTGCGTAGAATTTTTAGTTTGTGTATATTTCTTAGGTTTAAAAATGAATACATTTTTTAATATATTATGTTATAATTTTTTAAAATTATTAAAAATCGTCATGTGTAGAATGGTTAATGTAAATTTGACGTTTATGTCATTTCTTGTTTTTATTTGATTTTATCTCGTATAGCCCAATTCATAAAGAGAATTCATTTATTTTTGAAACTATTTTATGAAAACGACTATACAAGTCAAAACGCTAATTTCACTCATTAATTTATTTAAACTCCGTACGAACGTTGGTGAGCCGCTATACAAATTTAACCTTTATTAATTTATTTAGTTTTATATGATACATAATCAATATTTATAGAAATATAGCCGGACCAGTCATTGCGTAGACCAAAACTTTTTCCTACTTTAAATTTTTTATAGAGAACACAACTTTTCCTATTTACATAATATGAATGTGTAGTGGTGATTTTCTTAACCCATAAATGCATGAAGTCCGTTATAAATGACAAAGAGGAAAATCGATAAAAAAGGTAAACAGAAAACTAATTTTAAGCAAATATGTGTGTGTATGTTTAAGGACAAGTGTAATCTATATATAGATAGTCGGTTGAAATTATTTGAGTAAAGAGCCAGTTAGTTCTCGATCGGCAAACAAATCAACTCGCTTATGCAGTTAAAATTTAAAAAGTGTATTTGTTTATATGCAATAAAACACTAGTCAGTACAAATAAGTGGCAAAGAAAGATCTCTCTCTCTCTGGCCTTCACATCCCATGAAGGGATTTCGCCGCCTGCACTAAGGCCCTCCATCCATCTCGATCCACCGCTCTCGTCCTCCAGTTTCGACATCCTAATGTTCGTAGATCTTGTTCGATGTCGTCGCGCCAGCGTAGTCGGGGTCTTCCTCTACGACGTACTCCGGCTGGTTGTTGGTGGAACACTTTATTTATCATACGTTGTTGGGGAGACCTTGTAACGTGGCCGAGCCATCTCACTCGATTGGATTTGATGAATCCGATAATATCGCTGCCTCCGAGGAGTTCCTTTATTTCGTGATTCATACGAATCCGATATTCGTTGTTCGCAACTTTAATTGGACCTTCGGACAACCTTCCTTTCGAAGGTAGATAATAATCTACAATCGTTAGTGGTCATGGTCCAGCTCTCGCTTCCGAAAACCAGCACAGGTCTTATAAGTGCAAGTGCGAGCTTGCACGACTGCGATAGATGTTTCGATCGCAATAATTTTGATTTGGCGTAGAAAACTCGTTGTCCGGCAGCGATTCGGGCTTTTATTTCTGCCTGCATATCATTCGACGATGTTATAACTGACCCGAGGTATTTAAAGTTTTCGACGCTATGAAAGTTGTGGTCGCCAATTCCGAGATTTGCCGTAGAGATGTTCCTAGGTGTTACTAAATATTTGGTTTTACTGCTGTTCACCTCCAAACCAAGTCTTCTTGCGCAGCGATCGAGGGGTATGAAACTGTCTTTGATATCGCTAGGTCTTCGGCCAAGAAGCACGATATCATCTGCATATCCAAGAATTTGTCCTGACTTATTAAATATACAGCGCGAGGTTTCGATGTTGCTTTTCCTCACTACGTACTCAAGCGCCAGATTGAACAGCAAAGGCGCGAGTGCATCGCCCTGTCGAACACCAGATGTTATTTCAAAGGGGTCTGACACAGATCCTTCAATTACGATTCTATTTACATACAGACCCGGATGTTGTTAATTTACACAGAGAAACGAGTTTCTCTGGGATTCCCAGGCATATGAGCGCGGCTCATAGGTTGTCGCGGTTTATACTGTCATACGCCTGTCTATATATAGTTGATGAATGGTTATGTTATACTCCCAACATTTTTCCAAGATCATCCTCATGGTGAAACACTGGTCAGTGGTTGATCGGTTGGGACGAAAACCACACTGATAGTCGCCAATGATGTTTTCGGCGAAAGGGATGAGTCTGGCAAGTACAACATTAGCCAACACTTTGTAAGCAGTGTTCAATAGAGCTATGCCACGAAAGTTTTCACATTTAAGACGGTCGCCTTTTTTATGCAACGGACATATGAGTGCGGTCTTCCAATTCTCCGGCAACTCTTCTTGGTCCCAAATACAAACGACGAGATCGTATAAACTTGTTGCAAGAGTAGCGCCTCCGAGTTTAATTAGTTCTGCGGGGATTCCATCGAGACCGGGTGCCTTGCCGTTTTTCAATCGACTAATAGCTGCGTCTACTTCCTCTACTGTGGGATATTCGACAAAGATCTCTTCACCTGGCGGAGCTATTGCTCTAATGGGGGTAACTTCGTCATTCCGATTTAGCAGATTTTGAAAGTAGGTTTGCCATACTGAGAGAACATCAGCCACGTTTGTTCTCAGCTCTCCATTCCCGTCTTTGATGGCTGTACTTCTTGGGTGGAAATCTTTAGTGAGATTCCTGGCGTTAGCAAAACAGTCCCTTGAGTTTCCTAGTACCGCTTGGAAGCTGATGTTTTCGATGCATAATCTCATATGTTCGCGCTACTTTTGTCGAAGGAATTTAGTCGTGGCTTTCCTAGCGCGGAGATATTCTGCTAGAGTGCTTCTGGTGTTGCGAGCCAACCATTTTTCACGAAGCGTTCGTTTATTTTCGACGACCCTTCGGCATTGATCATCGAACCAATCGTTGCGGGGCTTCGGAGCTCTTCTTCCGATGGTATTTTGCGCCGCGGTTGTTATGGCTGACTGTATAGCGTGCCACTGCTCCTGGATGTTAGGAGGAGCTTCTTCATTGTTATGGGGCCGGTCTAAATAATTAGTGACAGCTGATTGGTAACTCTGCAGTGACGCTTGGTCTTTTAGAGCATCGATATTCCATCGAACGGTCTTTTGTGCTTGTCTGTTAAACGTAGATGACAGTTTGCACTTATACATAAATATGACAAGCATGTGATCGCTGTCCATGTCTGCACCTCTGTAGGATCTAACGTCAGATATGCTGGTGGAGTGTCTCTTGGACACCATGACGTGATCGATTTGGTTTTCAGTTCTTCCATCATTCGATCTCCACGTTACTTTGTGGATTCTCTTATGTGGGAAAAACGTACTTGATACAACTAAGTTGTACGTTATTGCCAGGTCGGTGACGCGTTGGCCGTTGTTGTTACTAGTTAGATGCAGGCTGTTGGGACCGATGTGCGATGTATTTTCTGCACTCCTACCGATTTTTGCATTAAAGTCGGCCACGATGATTTTAATGTCGTGGTGCGGTATGTTGTTGATTCCTCGAGCTCGACAAAGAAGAGATCTTTGATGTCATCTGATTTATCTTCGGTGGGTGCATGCACATTAACGATCGTGATGTTAAATTTCTTAGTGCGAAGTCTGACCGTGCATATCCGCATATTGATAGGGCGGAAATCGATGATATGGTGCTTCACGCGCCGATGGATGAGGAAGCCAACTCCAAATTCTCCTCCGTTCTGATGGCCACTGTAGTGAAGAGTGTAACCATTGGTGGTGTCATGGATCCCACTCCCAGACCATCTAAGCTCTTGTAATGCAAGTACGTCTAATGTGTAACTCTTTGCTTGGTTCGAAAGGTTCCGGAGATCTCCAGGTCTTAAGAGGCTAAGTACGTTCCATGTTCCCATTTTTAAAGCGTTGTCCGTGTACAATTTCCGAGGTCGAGTTTGTGATGAATCCGATATGGTAATCCGAGGCCTTTGTTTAGGGTTCATAACTTAAATGTTTTTATGAGAGAAGGTTGTTGGCCTGCCGCTCAACCCGCTTATTACGTGTGTGGGTCACGTACTGGTGAGAATCTTAAGGCATCCAGTCCTACCTTGAAACACATTTATATAGCGAGCCGCTTGATACAAGACAGACGCCCGCTTCAGCCGCTCCTAACCTGGAGATCAGACGCTGGTTTGGTATTGGTTTTGAGGCGCCAATGGCCCGCCTTGACATGTAGTGTCCATGACTATAAACAGGATTTAGTCTGCTCGTCTCCACTACACCGCCTGATTCATTTAGCGTTACCCAGGGAGCACCGGCGAGGAGGTATGAATCTAGGACTTTGCCCCCCTTGTGGGGGATCAGAAAGAAAGATCAAGTAAGTAAAAATATGCTAAATAATATATATAAAGCCTCAACCAGTCAGACTTAAGAGCTTAAGTTACACGCCAATTGCACCATTTCGGTTAGTGCTACAATCACCAAAATTGTATAGGCTTCACAAATAAACAACTGACCCCTAAAATTTTGGTGGTCGTACCGCTCTTCTAAGTGGTCCAAAACGGAACACAACTTAAGCTCTTAAGTTTGACTGGTTGAGGTTAAAGTTATTTTTAAATAAATCTGCTTGCACAATTGTACGTTTGATAACGGAAAATGATTGTCATTTTAAACCGACAATATGCATTCCATACATATGTAACACACCGTCTAAAATTGTCAATATTTTTAATGAATTTTTTATCAACGGTCCTTACGACATTTCGGTTGCGAATGAAGAAAACGTTTACATTGATGATACTGTTAGAAATACCTTAATTCACTCAAATTTTAACAGCATTAGTTTTTTCTTTTTCTTTGTTTGTGAAAATGAAATATTCACGATCGTGAGTGATCTAAAAAATAGTGCTTAATACGCGGTATTGACGAAGTATCCCATGTCTTTTAATTATTACATAGTTAATTAATAATTGGGAGCGTAGTTCAAGTTTTTGACTTTTATTTTTAATAATTGTTTAGTAAAAGGGGGTTTTTCCAGAAAAACTTAAAAGTGGTATCGTAAAACCACTATTTAAAAAAGGTTCCCACTTAGATACCAATAATTATCGCCCAATTACTCTATTAAGTACGTCAAAGTGAATCAACAGGACAAGGAAGTTGATAATCGTTGGTTTGTACCGTTTTCGCCGTTACTCTCTAAGACATCTAAAGCACACATAAATATCGATTTTTGCCATTCCGTACATTTGCAAGTACTTGATGGCTGTGTTCGGAGTTGCTGCTGAAAATTCCAATACGCTATACATGAACATTGAATGATAACATTGAGCACCTTCTTTGAAATGTGCCAGAATGATGACTTCGCTGCTTTACTTCGAAATGCCAAGATATTATACCTTGAATCAATCGTCAAAGAAATTTCAACGAAGGAAAGAAGGTTACCTACAAGTATTTTCTATCGATGCACTAAGACGTCTTTACACAGTCCATCCCAGCCAAGACGAGTGTTTTTATTTACGTTTACTGTTAGTCAATGTTCGTGGCCCAACATCATTCCAATATCTGCGAACTGTAAATGGTGTATTGTGTGGCACATACAGAGAAGCCTGTCAACGTTTGTGATTGCTAGAGAATGACACTCATAGGGACCACACTCTCGAAGATACTGTGGTTTCGTCAAATTTCTAAACAAGCACGAACATTGTTTTTATAATTTTGTCTACATTCTTCCCATCAACACCGATTGATGTATGGAACAAATAAAGATCATATGGCCGAAGATATATTGCATCAGATGCGTCTTAAAACATCAAATGCAGATTTGCAAATGAATGAAGAAATTCACAATGAAGCATTAATTTTAATTGATGACATTTGCTTGATGCTTACCAACAAAGGATTAATACAATTATAGTCGTAGTTGAGACGCGAACCCAATACAATTCCGTAGCATTGAGAGAAACCGTTCAAAGAAACGTTCCCCTTTTAAATTTGCAACAAAAATATACCTACGATATACGCTCATGAAATTGTGAACGATAGAACTGGCGGAATTTTTTTCTTATATGCTCACGGTGGAACTGGTAAAACGTTCTTAATATCATTGATTTTGGCCACGATTCGATCGCAAAATGAAATTGCACTTGCTTCATCAGATATTGCAGCTACGTTGTTGGAAGGCGGTTGAACAGCTCTTTCAACAAATTAAATTGTTTAATAAGCTTTTAAGTTTAAAAGTTAAAATAACGGTTATTTAGCTCTTTTTATATTTTCTTTATTAACACTTAAGCTTTCGGAACCATTTCGGTTCCATTTTCAAAAGTATATCTATACTTTTGAAAATGGAACCGAAATGGTTCCGAAAGCTTAAGTGTTAATAAAGAAAATATAAAAAGAGCTAAATAACCGCTATTTTAATTTTTTTTAGCTCTTTCACCACTCAAGTTGCCGTTGAACATGCAAACTAATGAAACCCCAATTTGCAACCTATCGAAATATTTTGCGATGGCCAAAGTGTTGCAGCAAAGCAAATTGATCGTTTGGGATGAATGTACGTTGGTTACATATAACAACCGAATCCGGTTTGGTGGTGTGATTCTATTGGCAGATGATTTTCGACAAAGAATAGCAGTGATTCCAAGATCAACGCCAGCCGGCGAACTTAATGCATGTTTGAAGTCGTCCTTTTTTATAAAAATATGTCAAAACACCCAAATTAAATATGAACATGCGAGTCGAATTACAAAACGACCAATCTGGAGAAGTTTTTTCCAAACAATTGGTCGATTGCCAAATTTTGTCACTTCACTGAATCAAAGGCCGAACTCATCGAGATGGTGTTCCCAAACATTGTGTGCTGATAGGCACAAAGAAATTCCAATTATTTAGAAAAATTTAGATTTATCTTTATCTCTAACTACCACCACCACAGTGTTAAGTTCAATGCTGCTTGACTTGTGTAATAATTCGGTATTATCCCATGATGGTAATGCAGTTTTTATATTATGTGGTCAATCAAGAAAAATTATGGTTTGTTTTTTTTCAAGTTGATGATTAGCAAAATATTGAGATAAAAGGGGATTAAGTTTTGAAATTTGGTAGAGATTGGTTGTATGTAAACCAAAAATAAACAGAATAAAATTAATTAAAAAGTCAAGTGACACAGAAAAAAATATAAATAATTAAATTAAAATAAGTTAAAGATTCATAGAAAAATAAATAAAAAGAAAAATTAAAATATAATAAAATTAGGATACTGCTAGTTTAAGTGCCAGTTTTAGTTTAATTTACTAACGATTAATGGTGTGATTAAAATAATATTATACGCCATTGGACAATAAAATGTGTGAGTGATTCTAAAATCTAAGTGCCTAAAGTTAGTGAAAAGAAAAAAAAAACACATAAAACAATATTTTTCATAAACAACTAAACAAGTGAAAATACTTAAAACAAAACTTCGAATTTACATTATCCAGTACTAGAAATGACTAGAATTTGTTACTGTGCAAAATAATATAACCTTGTGCCATGTGCTGGAAAATCTGCGCACTTTAAGTATGCACAACGGTGTTCAAGGACGAACTATAAATAAAGCCTTAAAACACATATACTATTAATATATAAATAATCTGTTATAAATAAATAATTGAATAATCCTTATTCTAATAAAAATAGTTTAAATATAAATAATTAATAAATAAATAATTAATAAATAAATAATTAATAAATAAAAAGTTAATACATAAACAAATAATAATAATAATACATAAAGTGAATCGATCGGTGTGCAGCTATAGTTAACGCTGTCGCGGTCAAGTATTAAAATTCCGTTGTATCTATAAACATACGGACGGACATACAACAGCACGGAATACATTGGTTATGCAAGACATCAATCAACATGCAACAATCAACATGGAGTAAGAATCAAACTTTAAACTAACACTTTATAATTATATTATTTTTTGGTATAGTTTCGTTAATTACTAATTTAATTATATAAATTATTTTCATTTAGCAATAATTATTAATTTTAGTTTAAGCTAGTAGGGGGTTTAGGTAGTTGTAGTTCATTTTATATTGGTTTTTCTTTTTTATATTTTTTTTCATTTTTGCTTCGATAAATTTGATGAGAATAAAAATTATGCATCTATTATTTAGTTATCAACGTAATCATTTATATTTTTTTCATTTCGT
Organism: Nephrotoma appendiculata; assembly: GCA_947310385.1. Taxonomy (NCBI): domain Eukaryota; kingdom Metazoa; phylum Arthropoda; class Insecta; order Diptera; family Tipulidae; genus Nephrotoma; species Nephrotoma appendiculata. The sequence goes on from OX371223.1 coordinate 379,714,638, forward strand.
TCATAAAAATACAATGAGAGGCTAAAGCCAATTGAAACGTGAGGATGATCTGGGGCTAAGAGTAGGTATTTCCGAGTGTTCGGTTGATGATGATGATGGTGAATGTCTTTTCTGGTGTTTTTTTTCTGATTTATGAATTTTATTTTGAGTTTTTTTATTTTAGTTTAAAATGTTAGAATCCAATACTGCGGTCTAATACTGATTCCTGTAAATTTCGAAAAACCCCACCCCACACGATGAGCCCTAGCCGGGAAAAAAATGACCGCTCGAAATCCCTTCAGGAATATTCTGTCAACGGGCATTAGTTTTCTAACTGGTGTTCGTTACAATTGCTCAACATTACAAAAATCATGTTTGGTTGAACGAACGTGTTATATTGGCTGCAACAAACGTTAATGTCACCGAAATGAATTTTCATTTCATTCGACTTTAAACGGTTACAATTTCCAGTGCAGCTTGCATTTGCAATGTCGATAAATAAATCGCAATGGCAGTCGTTTAGTCTTTGCGGCATCAATCTTGAAAATCATTCATTTGGCCAATTGTATGTCGCCTGTCCTCGTGTCGGAAAACCATCAACATTATTTATTTACGCGTCAGAAAACAAAACTAACAATGTTGTGTATTAAAAATCATTACAACAAACACTTTGTTGTCTGTCGGGTCAGCTAGTTCATTATAAAATATACCAACTGAATCATTAACAAGCTCAACCAGACGACCTCTTCTACAATAGTGTTGATAAGTTCATAAATTGCCGTTTTTCGATAATTTTAAATGATTGACAATCACAACTCAACACATTCGGCAAACAGTCATGAAGTAACAAAAATTGAATATAATTTTGCTCATAATATTTGAAATGATTAAACCCAATATTTTATCATTAGCATTTCTTATAGAATTATGATGAATAGTTCCAGTACGATTAAGCAAGTTAATGAGATGTTGCGCCGAATTTGGGAGTCGAGAATGACAAACTATCTGGAGTTCCCGACGTAGGGGAAGATCGGTACCTTACCAACATTTTTTCAAAGGTCAAATTTCTGTTATGATCCATCTCTTATTTACCATCATTAAATTATTATTCAGTGCCGTTGATGGAAATATAAAACAATTTTGTTTAATTTTAAATATAATATGTATGTAATTTATTGGAATAATAAATTTGTTGAAAAAGGCTGTAGGGTGTGTGTATATATACTTATCTATATATACCACCGTAAGTGGTGAATATAATAATATATTATTATTGTTTTTGTATTATTTTATGTTATATTAATATTATAACTCTAAATTAAAATTGTGTTTTTTAATTAATAATAAAACAAATAACGTACACTTTTAAATTATATATTTTTCAATATAAATTAATTTAAAACTCCTTATTTATTTAAATATATTTCAATTGAACAATCTTTGGAATTTAAAAACATTATTTTTTTTTTAAATTTGTTAATATTTTTTATTGTTTTAAATTAGGTATATCTAAAATGTATATATTGTTACAGGTTTTTGTTTTGCGTAATGTATAAACATACTAGAGGACCGACCACCACCTGACGAGTATACAAATACGCGTTATGCAACATATTGTATATAATATTGATATAAATAAAATAATATTTGTTTTTATTTAAAAAAAATATATATCTATATATATTCTTATAATTTATGTATAACAACTATTATTTATATATTTAGTAATTTATATAACTTTATTTCATTAAAATATACTTTTATTATTTTTTTGTTTGTTTTTATTTTTGTATTTTATTTTGTTCCAGGAAAAAAGGCACAAATGTTCCTTTTAATTTTTTTTTTTTTTTTGTTAAATAAAAATAAAAAGTCCTACAGCTTTTTATATTACACAATAGTTTATTTATTTTATTCATTTTACATAACCTACAGCGGAAAAATAATAATAATTATCATAAACTAAATTATTTAAATGTAAAAACATAATTGTTTAACTTAAAGATACGAAATTAATGTACAAATTGTGTTTTAAGATGTGTTAATACCAACTTTACACCGTGCTTACTACTCTAGTATCAAAATAGTATAAAACTATTAAATTATTGGTGTAGCCACCAACAAAAGAGTATTATAGTATTTTGATTATCGGCGATGTAAAGCTAGTCCAAAACAGAAGTTATAAAAAAAAAAATATTTTTAAAAATTCAACTAAAATTATATTAAAAAATAAAATATTAAAGCTAATATGTATGTAGGTATTAGTTTATAGGTATTTACAATTTTCATGAGGAGGACAAGTTATGTATATAAATATATATTTTTGGTTATTTTATTAATTATGTAGTTAAAGATAATGATAATAATTTTATTTTTTTTGTATTTTCGTTTAGCACCAAAAATTAATTTTTCATATTCAATTTCATTTTTCATCCCTGTCGTGGAGTAAAGATTAATAAAATAAAAACAATCCTCTTTAATATAATTTAGAAATTAATAAATATAAAATTAAATAATTATTGCTTTATTTATTTAAACAAAAAAAAAAATAAGTCTTTTATGTAATTTTGAATGAATCGGGGGAATTCATTCAACATTAGTATATTTATGAAAGATATTTTAATTTTTAAATTAAAATGTAGTTTGTTTTTGTTGTTGCAAAGGAAATGTCGATTTGTGAATTTTGTTAAAAAAAAATAATTAAATATAAAACGTAGTTGAATTTCATAAATTTTGTACATACTCGTGTATGTAGGTGTAAATAAAATGAATTTTACTAAGGCTTTTGTGTTAATTTTAAAGGCAATAATCTAATAAGCATGCGATCAATTCCATCCCTCTCAATTTTGTTTCTAATACTATTTTAAACATATAAATTGGCACAATTCTGAATAATCTGAGAAATTAAAAGAATATAAATCTGTGTACGATATAGAAAAAAAAAACTGGAGATGAATATCTTTAAATAAAAGTTTATATATTCTATCACAATGTGTTTTCAAAGCTGATCACAAATCTCACATTTCCAGTATACGCGCGCGCTTTATAATAAAAGATATGAAATATATTGTTTTCTTCTTATAAACTATTACTAATATGTATTATTAAAAATTAGGAAAAACAGTATTTACAATAATTACTATTTTGAAATTAAAAAATATAATCTTAATAATAATATATTTTATATATTATAAATATATACATGTACAGTTTGCTCTTTTATTTTTAGGCACTGGTTAGATCCTCGATCGAGGATACACGTGAACGACCTTTTTGCTGTGGTATAACCGTTAAAGATTTTGGTATTTTCGATAATACCGACACCGCCGAATTATCCATTAACAGTGTACCGCCACTACTCTGCGTTGATATTGTATAACCATTCATCGATTGGTCCATTGCTAAATTATTCGGCCACGATGAATTTCCCCCAGTTGTTTTGATCATTTCGATAGAAGGCGGTAATGTTACCGTAGCCGTTGATGTTATAATTGTTGAATTTGATGATGATTGATTTGTTGTCGTAATAGTTAAGGTTTGGGGCGGTGATTGCGATGATTTCATACCGGCGGCGGATGATGATACAGCAAGTACAGTTGTGCTATTTGGTAATTGTGGCGGTTTTGGCGCAATCGGTATATGAGACTTAAGTACCGATGTTGTGCTACTATTTCCACCGCTTTTTGTTCGTTTTCGTTCATTTACTGCACCATTACTAGATTTATTTGAACCAACCGGAATCAAACTATTCTGCTCCAATATTTTATTTGGAATATTCAATTTTTTATTATTTGCACCAACAAACGTTGGCAGATTACTAATACTATTACGATTATTACTATCATCTGATGCAGATGAGGATTGTTTATTACTATTATGTACTGATGGCGTATTTCCTGAGCCATTACCACTATTACTACTACTATTCGTACTAGACCCACTAGTATTATTATTATTATTATTTCTATTTTGTTCCTTCGACATTTGGAGTTGAATTAATTTTTCTCGTCTAAGAATACACATTCGATTATAATCATCTATTGAGATGTGATATGGTTTCCCGCCCGACATGACTTGAATTAAACTAGGCAATCTGCGCCCATCGGCTGTTTGGTATAGTGTCCCGCTTTGTTGTTGCGCATTTAATGCCCCTGGAGTGATTGGTATTAAAGTGGGTCGCCATGGTTTACCATTTGTCAGTTTCCGTTCATTAGCATTTAATGTTTCGGGCAATTTTATGATTTGTTTGTGTTGTTGTTGTTGAAAAGCATTATGAAGCTGCTGTTGTTGTTGTTGTTGCTGCTGCTGATTAATCGGAACCGATGGTTTTACACCACCAGAATTTGCTGATGTACTTGGAACATTGCACGTAGATATTGATGCTGAGGTTGATGGGGTCGGTACTGGAGGCGTAGTTGCAGTCGAAATCGACGCAGGTGGCGTTGAAATATTTGGTCCTGGGGATTTTCGATTCGAAATTGGTGTTATGGCAATAGCCGGTTGATTTGTCTTTGTGATACTAATTAATTCGGGTGGAATTGCTCCGCTCGATTTTTTAGTCGCGGGCATTATTGTAGTCTCATCCAGTTTAATATATTTTGAGGCCGCCGCTAATATTTCATGCTGATTCGAGTCGGTCGTTACCGAAATTTGTCGATTCGCTTTAATAGTATTAAATTGGTGACTAGAAGTAGAAGGAATTGGATTATTGCTACTTCTCGAAAAACTTGGATTTACAAGTGGCGTCTTTATCAGCATATTATTGTTATGAGGATCTGATTTAGGCTTTGGCTTCATTGTAACGGTCGGTGTAATTTGAATGGGGCTGCTTAATTGTTGCATAATCGATAAACCACCGGTTCGTACATTATCATAAGATTTTAATCGAGTTTGTACAGATTCTGAGTACGACATTGCGTTATATGAAGCATTCTGTGATAGCACCAAATCACCGTTGCGGAAATATTTTTCTAACAGAACCAAATGCCTTAAGAAACTTGATTGATTTCCGTATGGTTTTTGAAGCTCTTCAAACATTTGTTTAGTTACATCATCATACTGGATAACCGTTTGCACTTTTGACCAGCCTTCAGGCGTTTTCTTGCCATTAGGAAATGGTATGCTTGCATACATTCCCAAATCCTCTTCACCAGGAAGTAATTCCCTCATTGAAATGTTAGGATTGGCGCGAAGAATACGCGCCATATCATTATTGGCCTCTACTGACGATTCATTTGAATATCTCGGTAGTTTTGGTCCATAAATTGGTGGTTGTGGTCGTTTTTGTTGGCCACTTTGAGTATTTAATTCTATCATCGGAACGTCATAATTCACCATTACATCATTATCTAGAAGGATGTGACCGCTGTTTCCGTCAAAACTTTCTTGTGACGCGAACGGTGGTTCTTTCTGCGGAGTCTTCTGTGTCTTATTCAGCAGCTGCGGTACTTTAGGTTTAATTTTTGTAGGTGCATGTTGTGGCGACTTATGTGGAATTTGATTATTATTGTCACTATCGGATGTTTCCAATACTTCAATACTACGAAATTGTAATAACCTGGTGGTGAATAAATATTAATTAAACCATCGTCAAATATTTTCGAGATACGCTAGCAATCATAATGCCGGTTCATAAATCCTTAGATACCAACAACACCCTAAACTAAACATTTCATGTGTATGAAGTTCTAGAATTTGGCTCAGCTCAAGAAAGTAGTATGGACAATTTAGGATGAACGTCAAAAAAATCGCCACCACGGTGGCAAAGTGGTCAGCATGCTTGCTCCAGCGACCGGAGGTCCCGGGTTCGATTCCCGGTGGTGACAAGGAAAAAATTTCACGGCTGGTTTATTAGGATCAATGAATTAATCACTCATTATCCGAAATTAAAATATGATTATAAAAACTCATTTGAGGCGGCCAAATCCCTTGATGGGATATAGTGCCAGTAAAAAAATTCCGGTCAGAAGTTGGATTCTAAAGTTAATTTTAGTTTAGTTATAGTTTCTATACTTGGGTTTTAATCAGAACTCTTGCCGTCCAAGAAGTACATGGCTGGGCAAATTCTAAAAATGTTCATAACATTCAAACTCAATTCAATGTACGAAACAAAAAACTTGGGATTGAAATGTCTCTATCTCGAATGCGGGGGATGGGAGATTGTACTTCTAATACATGGTATCCAGGACGATTTTATTTCCGAAATATAAAGCTGCTCGCTGTTCATTCGCATAAATGTCCAAACTTACCTGCTTCGATATGTTTTAATAAACTGTGCCTTTTGTGTTCTCGGCTCTGGTGGTTTTAAAAGGAGATTAGCGAAATAACGACAAATTTTGCATACCACAGGCGTGGTGCCCAGTAATACCGGTATCCCGAGTTCTTTTAACTTTTTCTCCAGCAAGTCGATCTCCTGAAAGTTTAATGTTATTACGAAACCGTCAACGATTAGAAAAATAAATATCTTATATGTACCTGATAAATATAAAATATATGATTTTTAGGTAGTTTCCGTTTACACAACGTGCACACCATTAAATGGCTAATCGCATCGTAGTGATTGTCACAAATTGGAATTAAATGTGATTGATTTGCCTCCAGATTTACATTGATTAGTTTCTCAATAGATTTTTTCATTTTTAAGAACCACTTACGGCGCAGTGAATGGTGGGTCGCTTCTTGATTACAATTTGTTACGCGACACATAATTTTTGGATGGTTCAAGTGTTGTTTTTGTAATGATTGCGTTCTAAGATTCTGGTCAGATAAATTATCACGATTTTGTTCACTGATATGATGTGGTATGGATGATAAAGCGCCCGGTGCAGATAGCCGTTTTTTATACGAAGGGCAATTTGCTCGTCGATCAACATGACGATAGCATGCATCACATAAACAACTGTCAACTGTTAATTTTTCTTCATCTGCACAAAAATAAATGAAATAATTAGTGATTATAATTTTAAGCGTAATCTAAATGTGTTTGATAGTTACTGTCAAGTATTTTTTTCTGTCGTTCGAGTGATTTGATTTGAGCCACATGACATGGTGTATCAAAGAGTCCAAATTTACCACCACAATAGAAACATTGATCACGACATACACGACCCGGATGTATACTGAACGATGAAGCCTTTTCTGGTATTACAAGAGCTTTTTTAACTTCTTGCCCAGAAATACTTTCACTTTGTTCGCTTACAATGTTACCATCTTAAAAATAATTAAAAAGATGTATTTTTGATTTTGTTAGAAGAATTATTATGTGCTAAAATTTGAGTGCTTATGTAGTGATATTTGTTAGAAGAAAACTTATTTTATTCTAGATAAACAATTAATTGTAATTTTATGTCAAAAAGCCTGTTTTTGTCGTTAAGACTGCATCTTTTTAAGTCTCTTTTTCGAAAGTATGAGGTATGGTTTAAAATTTGGTCAAAATGTTAGAAAAACGTTACGGTTTGTTTAGTAGTTACAGTTAGGTCTAAAATACAAATCTAAATACTACTCAAAAACTACTACCCTCGATACATTTTGGGCAAATTAACTAGGTAATATAATTATGGTGTTAAATAATAAAAATCACAAAATTCCAAAAAAATACCAGAAACTTAATTAAAGGAAAAATTAATATATTAGATAGAGATAGACGACTAAAGCACACACCAGTATGAGTTCGATTATGTGTCTTTCGACTAATATGCCCACCATGGTTTGTTGCAGATGTGGTGGTATCATGACCCTCGCCCTGTAATTATAAAAAAATAAAATTTTCATTAATCTTTCTAAATATTTCTAAAGCTATGATTTACCTCATTTTGTATTGTATAGTAAACCTCGTCCCCGGTTTGATTTGGTGCTCTAGAATCCTTTTCATTACCGTTTTTGCCCCGACCTTTTTGAAATGTCATTTTCAGTGGAAGTCTCTTGTTCTTCTCATTTTGATTATTATTAGATTGACGTGGTACTTTTATCACAGTCTTTAATGTCCCTGTATATTCTTCTTTATCCTTATCCTTATCTTTGCCATTGTTATTGCGTGATTTTGATTTTGAAGTAGCCGAACCAGTGGATGAAGTAGATGATGCGGATGATGACTGCATCATTTCTTTTTGCCGTTGTTTTTCCTTTTTCTCATCTGCTTCTTTGATCGTTAGTAATCCAAGTGATTTTAAATGAGTTTCTTTAAGCTTTAAACTTTCTGGCGTTTCGATTACGTCCACCGTATTAGTAGTTGTATCGTTTGATTTCATTTTAATCTCTGAAATAATTAATGGTGTTGCTGTAACTATACTCTTTTGATTTTCATTAATATTTTCCTTTTCCTCGGTTAATAATTTTTCATCAATTTTGGATAATATAATGTTTTTGTCTTCGGCGAGTAATTTATCCTCTTCGACTTGTAGTTTTTCCATTTCTTCGATATCATTTTTATTTTCAACCACTTCCATCTTCTCCTCGATGGCAACTTTCTTTTCTTCAACTACTACATCTTTGGCGATTTCAACAATATCTGCTCCTAAAATTCTCGTTTCACCTTTTGCCACTGAGTTTTCAACATTCTTAGCTGGTTCATTATTGTCTTCTGTTACTATTGCCGTTTCTTCACTACAATTGGTAGTTTGATCTTCATCGATCACCAAATTATTATTATCTTCATTTTTCATCTCCTTCGGACGAACGCATTCTTCTTTTAAAAGATCAGCCTCCAATTTTTCATCTATCTTCGTATCACTAACTTTGATGTCCTTTATTTGGGTATCCTCGTCTGAATTCAATAATTTTTCCTCCATCTCCTCATCGATACTTTCGTCCATTTTTAATTCTTCGCCCAATGACTCGTCTTCCTTTAGAAAGTCAAAATCATCTTTCTCGTTAGATAATTCTTTTATCACAATATCTTTAGTTGTATCAATGTTCTCAATATCCATCACAGCATTTTCATCTACATTTTGCACAAAACTTATTTTTTCCTGTACCTGTACAATTTCACCCAATTTTGGATCTTTTTCAATTCCTCGATTATTTTCCAAAAAGGCTGGCTCACCATAAAATTGTTTAACACTAATTTCAGATACACCCTCGGATTCTAGCGGACTTAACGATGATGCTTTTTCTTGTGATCCAACAGATGGTTTGGGACTTTTGGACATCGTATCGATATGTAACGGAGCTACATCCTCAGTATTTTGGCTCGCATCGTCATTCGTCGAAGTCATTGCAGAGTCCCGAGAAGTGTCATCTGCCGTTGTCACTTCAACTTTTATTTCTGTTTTACCGACTAATTTTACCGGACTTGGTATTTCCTGTTCTTTTAAGGTGTTTTTACGTGGCCTGCCGCTCCGGCGTACTGGTTTTTTGTCTAACGGTTTTTGTTTGCTAGCGGGTTCTGTTTCTGAATCGCCAAGGTTGCCACCACTTGGTTCCTGTTTTATATTTTTAATTGGATTTAAATCATCGAGAATCGGTTTTGTGTCCTCTTGCGAAGCAACACTTTCACATGTCTCGCTTAACTTCTCGCTAATACTTTCAGTATCTGTTTCGGAGCATTTTGATGGTGTTTCTGGATGATCTTGGTCTACTGGCGGTGCAAGCCTAGATTGAACATCTTTTATAATTTCTTCGATTGAAGTGGATAATATACCAGTTACTCGGGGAACAACGATTGATTCAAAGCTTGGAATATTCGAAACTAATTCGATTTTTGCCTTCTTTCGTTTTGTTGGAGATTTTATCTCCATCTCTTCTAATTTACGTTTTGTCCGCTCGGTCGTTTCAGTTTTCGGTGGTCGTCCTTTCCGTTTAACTGTACTAGTGCTTGGGGTTTCTTTCCGTAACGTTTCCTTTTTAACTTTCAATTCGGCTTCAATCTTGACATCATTCTTGACATCTTCCATTTTAATATCCTTCTCGGTTTTCACCTCTTTTTCAGGCTTGATAATCTCCTTTTCGGTTTTAATTTCCTTTTCACTTTTAACCTCCTTTTTATCAGATTCAATTTTTGGAGTCTTTTTCTCGATATCTGTTTTAATTGGTTTTTTATCAACGACATTAAGCGTGGCTCGCCGATTAAGTTTTCCGGTTTTCGGTTTGGATTTCACATCTTGTAGCGAACGGCGTGGCAAAAGTTTAGGACTTTTTAAACCTAAATTTCTAGTGCCTATTTGTCGTTTCATTGGCATTCTCAAGGATTGCGGTTTATCAGCCTTTGGTCTACCTTTCTTCTTAGTTGACTTTGTAGTGGCAACCGATTCTTTTGTTGTAGTAATCCCTGTTATGTTTCGCGCAGTCGAAGAAATTGGGGCTGTGACTTTATCAACTACGCTTGCTTCTGCTACACCTGTCGTACTTATAGTATTGTTTGGCTCAATGGACTTGTCTGCTTCAGTTATTGCACGTTTTGGCGATGAACTTGGCAGCTCTTCAATAAATAATAGCGGTTCAGGTGTTTCTACCTTAGTTTGTAAATCTTCTCGTGCCTCAGTCTCGTCATCCATTGCCTCTTCTGTTTCGATATCTTTTTGAGGAGATATTTTAAGTTCATCTCCTTTTCCTAAACGCCTTGCTCTTCCACCGTAAGTTTTCTTTGCCGCCTGGTTAGGTGAATTAATTGTCAACCCCAAAGTTGGTGAAGGCGATACTGTACCACTACTACTACTAGTCGGTGTAGGAGAGTCAGCGCTCATTTTATTTTTTCTCGCCGACATCGTTAGCAGTTTTTCTTTATTTACTACAGTTATTCTCGTTATGATTTTTATTTATTTCCACTTTATATTTTCATTTGAACTTTTTGTGAGTTGATAAGTTTACATCTAACTTTTTACTCTACGGACAAAAATAGATAAAAAAAAATATAAATTAAATTAAAAATTCTTTTTTGACAAAAATAAAATTAATAAAATTGGTATGTGTTGTATACCTATCTATGTATGTATTTATATTGTTTATCGCGATAAAAAAAAAATATGTTGACGCGTCGCTCATTGGTAATACATATTTTTATTTTAATATAAATACGTTTTTTATACACATATTTTTTTCGCTTGACAAGAGGAAAATAATATTTGAAAAGAAAAAACATGAAAACAGAAAAAATAATTTCTCTTTGTCAAGAGAATGAGCGAGCGACAGTTACTTTTTCCATACCAACATAATTTGAACGCCCTAATGTTATCTCATTCTATCATTTAACTACACAATCTGACGTACATCCGTTAATAAATTGGTAGACGAACTTAAATGTGTACGTGCATTCTCTTATATTTGCATACAATTACTATGAACAGCTCATTTTGTGACATTTTTGTAGTAATCAAAAAGCTTCGTCTATAAAATTCTATGATCAAAGTTTTTATACAACAATACGAAACAAAGAAAACATGTTTATCATGATACCCTATATAATTTAATTAATGTATGGAGATATTAGCTTAAAAGCACATATGCCACATTAAAATAATTTAACCGTACCCGTACGTACGATTATTGAAAAATGAAAACTCCGCCATGTTTGTTACATAAAAAATAAAGGATAAATAGACATATTCTATGAATTAAATAGAGAGAAGTATATTCATTGTAACTTTATCCAATATTTACTACAAATCATATTCCAATTTTATATTTGATTTATATGTAAGGAACATTTAAAAAACTATGCACGTGCATCCTCTTCCTAAAACTTGGTAAGATAATTTTCCTAAATAAAAACTTGAGCAAGAAAATATATACATATACATACATTGCTACCTAATTTTCCTTTTTCGTTATGGTGTTATTTTATGAATGTGGATACGAATAACTATGTTCTTGAAAATTATTTATGTGAATTTTTTTATGTTTTCTTAAGACATTGAAAACAAAGGAATACAGATTATATTATGCACAACATAAATTTCATGTTGCTGTTTTAACAAAAATAATGCAAAATTGCATATTTAACGTGGAAAAAAAACGAAACAAAACTAAACAACATCGAATGAATTCGTTTTTCATCACTACAATAATATTAAGATGCAGTTCGATCTCTGCTTTATATATAAAAAATAAAAATCTATCACCCCTTGCACGTATTATGTAAAAAAATTTCCATTTAATAAATAAGGAAACAAGAATGCGTTAATATGTTATAAGTTGGGGAAAAATAAAATATTTAATTTTGTTGTTGTCTTATTTTTCCCCGTCGTGTTTAGCTTTACATTAGATTAGACGAGGGAAAAATGTCTACCACAGCACAGCAGCTAAACGAAATTCGTAACGTTATGTTGTTGATGATTTTACAACAAGTGATGATGAGCAAGGTCAGGGTCGGTTATAAGAGAAAAATCTAAAATAAATAAAAGCATAGAATGGAAAGACAAGAAAAATTGTGGTGTGTAATATAATTTTTTTATTGCAGATAAATGATATTTTCACTTAATTTTCCGAAGATAAGATTTAAATTATTAAGATAAGTGTGTTCGTAAGACGTGTGAAATATGCGGTTTTCATAAATCTTGAGGAGCACTTTGGATTCGAAATAATTTTATTTAAAAAATGGCAATTTTGTAACGTACGTGGGTAGGCCATGCAAGACCATAAAATTTACCTTTTCAAATTTCACGTTGACATTGTATTTCGCCTCAAAGCCGATTTTACTTTTAACATTTTTTGTTTATTAAAACTGATTAACTAAATAATAGTCCTCACGTAGTGAGGAAAAGCAACATTGAAACTTCGCGCTGTATATTTAATAAATCAGGCCAAATCCTTGGATATGCAGATGATATCGTACTTCTTGGCCGAAGACCTAGCGATATCAAAGACAGTTTCGTACCGCTCGATCGCTGCGCAAGTAGACTTGGTTTGAAGGTGAACAGTAGCAAAACCAAATTTGTATCAACACCCAGGAACATCTCCATGATAAATCTCGGAATTGGAGACCATAACTTTGATAGCGTCGAAAACTTCAAATACCTCGGGTCAGTTATAACATCATCAAATGACATGCAGGCAGATATAAAAGCCCGAATCGCTGCCGCACATCGAGTTTTCTACGCTCAATCAAAATTATTGCGATCTAGACATCTATCGCAGTCGTGCAAGCTCGCACTTTATAAAGCACTCATAAGACCTGTGCTGGCTTTTGGAAGCGAGAGCTGGACCATGACCACTAACGATTGTAGATTGTTATCAACTTTCGAAAGGAAGGTCATTCGTTCAATCTTCGGTCCAATTAAAGTCGCGAACAATGAATATCGGATTCGCATGAACCACGAGATAAAGCAAATTCTTGGAGGTTGCGATATTATCGGATTCATCAAATCCAATCGAATTAGATGGCTCGGCCACGTTACAAGGTCCCCACAACAACGGATGACCAATAAAGTGTTCCATCAACAACCAGCCGGTGTGCGTCGTAGAGGAAGACCCCGACTGCGCTGCCGTGACGACGTCGAACAAGATCTAGATGCACTAGGATGTCGAAACTGGAGGACGAGAGCGATGGACCGAGACAGCTGAAGGACCATAGTGCGGGCGGCAAAATCCCTTCATGGGATGTGAAGCTAGAGAGAGAGAGAGAGAGAGAGAGATTAACTAAATAAATATCGGGCGATTTTCTTGCTTTTTGATTTTTCGTGTACACTATGCGAAATAGTTATATGGGACAAGTGCGTTTTTAAAAGTGTTCCATTGTTAATTTTAACACGTTGAATGCCACACTAATTTTATATGGCTTGCCCGTCTGGCCAAAATGAATTTCTCAGTATGTGTTGCATATTTTGATGAAATATTATTTATAACATAACAGTTAATTTTTGTAATCATTCGTGACGCATTTAATTCACTGAGGTTACCGGTGACCCCCACGGCGCTACGAACAAACTCAGTACCGGTCAACGGTGACCTCCATGACGTTCGAAGTGTTAATATTGTGTAGTAAAAAAAAAATAATAATATTCGGTAGCATTAAAAAAGGAGTTATTTTTTACATTAAAAGTATAATCTTTTGTTACTCAAACGTAAATTTTAAAGAATTATGCCGCAAGGAACGCTACTATCGAGCGATGAACCACCAACGATCGAAAGGAATCTGGCGCTACCATTCGTCAGATAGCCACAAAACTACGAGAAATAAAAATACAATCTAAAAATTCTTAAAAATCCCCAAACATATGGGGGCACAATAAAAAGGCAAGAACCAAAGCCTAAAGTTGACACAAGAAGTAAATGGGAAATAAGGCGTCTTCCAGTTAGGAAAACTATGAGTCCATCCAAAATAAAGCGTGACTTGCGTCTGAACGTCACTAAACGAAGAATACAACAAATTTTAAAACAGGATGTTTATCTGAAATATCAGAAACGGGTACGTAAACCTAAACGTCTGCGACGCCATAAATCAGCGAGAATGGAATTTGCTGAGAAATTAAAATTTTGAGGTGAAGAGTGGAGATAATAATTTTTTCGGATGAAATAAAGTTTAATTTTGACGAACCAGATAGATGTCAAAATTATTGGCAAGATATCCGTGAGTCATTTCAAACACGTCATTCGCGCAACTTTCAAGGAAGGTCACTTATGACATCGGCTGGTTTCTGCTGGGGCAAGATCCCAATTAGTTATGTTTCCCGTAAAATGAATGCGGAGAAGTATGTGTACTTATATTAGACGACGATTTAGTAAATTTTGGGGAGGAAATGTATGGTGAAAGTTGAACATTTCAGCAGCACAATGCTACTACATACACGCTGCTATGTACACCAATGATTTTTCATGTCACGAAATATACCAGTATTGCAGAGGCCTGCTATTAGTCCGGACTAAAATCAAATGGAAAATTTGTGGAGCACTCTTAGTTAGCGAATCTGCAAAAATGGAGGTCAATTTACTATTTTAGCGGAGCTTAAGACAATCATTCATGAGGGCTGGGCAAAAATTGATGTTTCTGTTCTCCAAACGTTAATAAATTCAATGCCACGACGATATGTTATTAACAAAGAATAAACTGCTATACATAACGATTTAGGTACAATGAAAATTAACCGAATTGAAATCTATATGCAATCTGCATTGGCAAATGATCTGGCGCAAATGAAAATAAAATCAATTTGTTTAAACAACACAAAAGAAAATGAATTGTCCCATATAACTATTTCGTGCAGTTTATATGTTTTTGACACATCACGCGTGATTAGCGACACCTGTCAAAGTCAATTGTTCTCAGTTAGCATTGCCATTTGATCATCGAAAGGCTTAAAATCCGAACAACGTTTACAAATTATTGAATTTTATTATCAAAATTGGCGCGCAGTGGAAAATGTGTTTCGCGTACTTCGTCCATTTTATCGCCTTTATAATCGACCTCTTGAGGCTGCGGGCCAATAGTAGGGTAAACCGTTTACTATGGTAAAAATCAGATTTAGAACAGTTTTTTCGATCAGTTTGCCACAGAGTTTTTGAAAAATAAATGAATTTACCGAAAAATTGACTTTTACCCGACTATTGGCCCGCAGCCCAAGTAAGCAATTCAAGCCATTGTGACAAAATTTCGCATAAATTTCACGTTATTGGACATCAATCCACCAAATCGTATGCGTACAGAGGAAAATATTGCTGCTGTAGCAGCTAGTGTTGATGAAGTCGACAAAATGTCCATCCGTCACAAGGCACAGCAATTGCGATTGTGTTATTCGACTACGTGGAAAGTTTTACGCAACGATCTTGGGCGTATAAAATACACCTCGTGCAACAATTGAAGCCGAACGACTTGCCACACCGTCGAAGTTGTGATGAGTGAGCCTTAGAGCATCTTGAGGAAAATGCCGCATTTTGTATTATGAGCAGCCACAGGCAATGCAACTGCTAATGCACACAGTGCGTTTGGTGTGGTTTATGGGCCGATGAAACCATCAGTAATACGGAAAAATAAATGGCAAACATTGATTTATCGATTCAAATAAAAATTTCATACATTTTTCAATTTTAATGTTTTTTTTAAAGTACCCAACGCTTAAAAAATCACCCTTTATTTGGTCATTGGTCAAATTTTGTTTTATAATTTTTTTCTTAATCAATATTTTATTATTTTGCATTGTTAAGATGTCAAAAATTCGAAATTAATAATTTGACTCTCCACTCCAATCCAAATTTGTTAAGTAATTTTTGAGCAAGCAGCAAATTTACAAAATTGATGTTTTAATTTTGAACCAATCGAAAGGTAACGAAACAAACTTGGGCTTTGAAAAATCGATTGATAATACCTACATAACGAGAAGATATAAATCTATTCTGTAATTGATAACAATTAAATTTTGTTTTTAATTAATTAAAACTCATAACAAAATATGTCGTGGCAGCTTCGGCTTTTCGATGACTTTCTTAAGTAGCTCTTAGCATAATAGTAATGCTTTCAATCAATTTAAAAAAATAATTAAACTAGTTTTTAATGTTTGTAAATACCAAAGAACCCTTTATTGAGAACTGGGTTCCAAGGCAAACAAAAGCCGGATCAGCAACAACATTTTGACCAGATTTGGCTATGTACACTACTTCTATACAATTGTGTAGTATGTACGAGGTGCTTTTTATGTTCCACGTCGATTTTGTTTGGCCGCCATTATATTTTGGATGTTATTTGCTATGAATATGCGGAGAAAATTACGTATTTTTGGTTTTAATCATGAGCAAGTCAACCATTTAGCGTGCCCTGAAAAATTTTGAAAATTTGCGTTTACTGGGCTGGGACATAAAGACTGAGGGACAATTAGGCCAACATACACTTAATAAAAAATTATTGGAGCAAAATTTCGCTCCAATAATTTTTATTAAGTGACAATTCATATTTAATGAAGCCTCGTTAAAGTTTTTAATTTAAATTAATTTTCCATGGGCGAAAGCACAGAAATGGCATTTATCGCAAACATAATTTTTTTAAATTACGGTTATAATTTTTTAATTTTTGTGTGTTATTTTTAAACTTAATTTGTAAGTTTTATTTTATAGCAGAATGGTCCAAGTTCTGAGGTTCAAATATTTCGGTATCCGAAAATATACTTTTATTACTGCAGGCTAATTGAACGATAATAATACGAACCCTAAAACTTGATCGAGGACCACAAACCAATTGAAGATCACTGATCTTTGACACCAAATATAAGAGATGATCAGGCGCTTTTAAGAAATGAAAGTTGTTTAAACAAACATACCTACACACAAATGCACACTGCAAAACATGATTTAATTTTCGCATTTATTTTGTTAATTTATAAGGTTAACTTCAAATAGCACGCATCATTATGAATGAGCAGTTCTGGCTCAAAATGAAACATGTTTGTTTGGGGTGGAGTTTTTATAATAAAAATTGTAAATGGTATAACTAACAAATAAATAAATAAAAACTAGAATTTACGAATTAACTGAAACAGCAAAAAAAGAAAATTCCCAACATATAAATTAGTTCGATGAATAATTAATTGATGGAAACGAAAATACAAACTCAAATTAGAAAGATAAATAAACTTAAACAGATCCGTAGAATTTTGGAGGACGCGTTCCTGATTTCACTTCATCATTATCTGACTACGCTTGAATTGGGAAAAATTGTCTTATTCTGAGATTGTGAACAGTTTGGAGTTTTAGTAGCTATCAGTCCACTAATGAGTGTCCGATTTCATAAAATGCTAATTTTCCAATTCAGTGGCATACGTAGGAAATCTGATGGAATAGGAGTCCAAGTTTGTTAGTGCTGCTGGAATATGATTTTTTGGCATGATGAAAAGTTTATAATGAGAACTACGCATAGCATTTTTATATTTGGCATTATGTAACAATTTAGGGTGGGTATTGTTGCTATCGTGATGGTCGAAAGAGGATATCATAAACTACATTAAGCTTTATGCAAATTTTCTTTTCAGCCGAAAGCCCTTTGTATGTAATTCGACATTTGGGTGGTTATTTCAAAATGCATATGATTTTCACAAAACTTCGCAACTTTCCAAGCATCTGGATGAAGTAAGCGACAAAACACACGAATGAGAGTATAAATATACAGAATGAAAAATAGTTTGACGATTATTTCAGACTATTGAAAATGAAAACTTCGTTATTTATGCATCCTATCGTCGATGGAGAAAGGGTGGACAATATTTTTGTCATAAGTCGGTGATGTAATTAAATTAGCTAAGTAAGGTGGGCTTGAACCCGTTAATATCTTATTTATTTGTTACTTTTTACATTTATTTAGCATTTAGATGTTATGCGGTATATCGACATGATTTAGGCCCGCATTTTTAGAAACTGTAAAAATAAAGGCATCAGTATACCTCGATGCAATATCGCAACGAACACTAACCGCGTCATATATGTATACCAGAAATAATGAGTATATCTTGGGTTTAAAATTTCATGATTTAACTTAGCATTTTTAACTTATACATACGAGGGCAAATCAAAAAGTCTTGCAATATCATATGAAAAAAAAGAGTGAGTGAGACAGCCATATTTTTATTTTTCGACATCATCTCCTTTAAGGTTTATACATTTGTCATATCGATCAATTAACTTGCCTAAACCCTCTAAAAAAAAAGATTTCTTTTGCTCCATAAAATATTAATTTACAACAGACTGTACTTCATAGTCACTGGAAAATTTCCGGCCCCCTAGTATTTTTTTCAAATTGGGAAACAGAAACTAGTCACTGGGTGCCAAGTCTAGATTGTACGGTGGATACGGAATTTCCACGAAGCCGCAGTCTTTTAATGCAGCTTGAGCAATATTAACCTTGTGCACTGGTGCATTGTCGTGAAGAAGCAAGATTTTTTTCCTAACTTTCCTTGGCCGTTTTTCCCGGATCGCTTTTTTCAATTTTCGGAAAACCTCTGCGTAATATATGCCTATGATTGTGGTTTTCGGTGGCATATAATCGATTATCAAAATTCCTTCAGAATCCCAAAAAATTGTTGCCAAAACCTTAACAGCAGACGGTTGAGTTCTGAATTTCTTTGGTGGTGGTTCACTACGTTTAATCCATTGCATCGATTCTTGTTTGGATTCCGGATCCCAGTGATGAAGCCATGTTTCATCGCCTGTTATTATGTTATCCAAGAAATTTTCTGGATCTTCTTTGTACATATCTAAAATCGCCTTTGAAGTTTGAACACGCATTTTTTTTTGTTCTGCATTCAACAAACGGGGAACCCATCGCGCACTTACTTTCGACATGTGAAGGTGGTCATGTAATATAGTATATGTGGTACCGTTTGAAAGGGAAAGTTTCCACGCTAACCCTGGAACAGAAATACGCCGGTCCTCCAATACAATAGATTCGGCCAAAATTACGTTTTCATGGCTAATAGCATCTGCTGGCCGACCCGAGGGGTTGTCGTCTACTAATGACTCCCGACCACTTTTGAATAATTTTACCCACCTTGTTACTGTGGCATATGATGGTGCAGATTCGCCGTAAACTTT
The DNA here is from genome assembly GCA_947310385.1 of Nephrotoma appendiculata. Taxonomy (NCBI): domain Eukaryota; kingdom Metazoa; phylum Arthropoda; class Insecta; order Diptera; family Tipulidae; genus Nephrotoma; species Nephrotoma appendiculata. The sequence continues at coordinate 379,734,054 of OX371223.1, forward strand.
TGATATATAGTTGAATATATAAATTGCATTTCGTCCATCTTTACAGAAAAATTTAATAATGGCGCGATATTCAATTTCATCCATTTTAAGAAAAATTCAAAACACGTGTTACTAAATTGACAAAAACAAACGAACTGTAAAATTTACATCGAAATGTTCTTCTAGAAGTTTCATCGCGACAAAAAATGGTTTTGAAAAATATATTGTTGTCTCACTCACTCTTTTTTTCATATGATATTGCAAGACTTTTTGATATACCCTCGTATATTAAGTTAGAATATTTTATTTATATTATATTTTAACTTAAAACGTCAAAGTAAGTAAAATTTCACTTGATTATTTTTGATAGGAGTAACTATTATACACTTTCCGTTACATCCAAATATTCAACGAATACTTTCCTCTAGATATATTCTAAGTAATTTTGTGTCGTTTCCGAATTACTATCTCATGCAGAAAACGAGAATGAAAATATGTTACCTGCTTTACTGATTTTTTTCTAATAGGAAGAAGTCCGTATCGCCTAATATTGTACAAAGGTATTGTGTGCCCCATTATTAAATTGTTCAAGTAAATTCTTTACAGCATCATAAAGGTTGTCGTTACGTTTACTAAAGGCATGGATTTTATTGTAATGTACTCAAAAAAAAAAAAAAAAAAAAAAATCAAAGTAAAATTTACAAAATTCTTTTGCTTATAAAATAAAATTGTGAATTTAATGATAAATCCTCAATTTTACACTATATTTTGTACTTTTTATATAAATATTTAGAAATATGTATAATAAAATTTTGTAAATGAAACATTATTTTTTGTAAATGTTATTATTAAAAATATTTTTGAAAATATTTCAAAGTATGTACGAATTGATTTTATTAATTAAACAAAAACATTTTTAAATTAATTTCAATTTTTGTTAATTTTATTTCTAAAGGTGATTAAATATTACAAAATGTAGCAAATTGTACAATATTTTTGTAAAATTTACAGAGCTTGAAAGACGGAAAATATTTTAGTTTACAATAGTCATTGTTGAAATAATTAAGAATTTTTTTTTTTTATAATTCTTACGATTTACAAAATTTTGTATATTTGATAACTTCAACTGACATAGACTTAAGCTATTTAGTTAAGAAAATTATGCGCAAGTGTTTTATGTATATGTATGTAATAGTCGTATGTATATGGTTAATGATATGAATGAAATAAGTATCTAACGATTTTTTGATATTTTTACTCGGATAGGATAATAAAATAATAAACATTTTAAGTGAAGATTATTGTCTGTTCCTTTGTTCGTTTGGACACCTGAAACAGCAATAAATCATAATTGTCATAAATCAAGACCAACAGTTCTGTTGGATCATTAATTACCAAATATTTTTATTCTATATAGATCTACACACTTAGAATAAAAAATAATTAGCCCTAGTAAATACTTCAGGATATAAACCTGTATGTTTTGATTCATTGCTCCAATAACGATGTTAACCTATTAATTTTGAAATTTCACAATTTTAATTCTTACAATTTTTATATTTTAAAACTACACATGTGTTTCACAGATTTGAAAATCTAAAAACTCAATTTATAGATTTTAGGCCCTGAATGAATATAATATACAATATTATTACCTTTTTTACATAAAAAAGCCGTAAAGGCAAAACGGCATTAACATAGAATATGATTGACCATTGAGTTTAAAAATCTGAGAAAATTATTTAAAAATTTATTAAATATTTGTGAAAAAAAACAATCATTTGCTTATTGTACTGTAAGTGTTTAATGTACAACTAGTTTTGAAAGTTTTATGAAATTTTATTTTGTTCTCAAAAATTTTGTGTAAAATTATCGAAATTTATTTTGAATTGTTCATGAAACGATTAAACTTCGTTTACTATACTTCTAATTCTAATTTAGCATCCAACACATATACGTGGTTTGGTTTAGCAAATTAAAATTACAATAGTGAAAAAAATATAATTATTTGACTAATAATATTATTCTGCGACTGTAAAGTTCATAAAACAGCGTCCCTTTCCCTTTTTTTTTTATTAATATTTTGTATATTTTACGAAACTTTTGTTAAATTTACAAATTTTATTGCATTTATCAAAATTTTTTGTTATTTTTACTATTTTATAAAGTTTACAGTTTTTTTCAAATTTATAAATTATTTTGTGTGTTGTAATATTTATAGAAATTTTGTAAATTGTACCCGGAATTTTATTATTTTTACCCTAATTTTTTTTTGAGTGTGTGAAATATAAAATAATAATACAGGGTTATCCAATTCGAGGTTGATAAAGTAGAAATCTGTATACCGACATCTGTCAAAGATAAACGTCAAGTACGCTGTCATTTATTTAGTTGACATTCTGCCATTTAAGAATATGGAGCATTTAACAATCGACCAACGCGTTAAAATTATTAAATCTGCTGATGCTGATTTTTCGAACAAAATTTTCTTCAGTGATGAAGCTCATTTTTCGCTTGGTGGATACGTTAATAAGCAAAACTGTAGAATTTGGGGCTCAGAAAATCCACAATTGATTGTAGAGAAGCCATTACACCCGGAAAAAGTCACTGTTTGGTGCGCATTGTGGTCTGGTGGTGTGATTGGGCCGTATTTTTTTGAGAACAACCATGGACGAACCGTTACCGTCAATTCTGAGCGCTATGGCCGCATGTTAACCGATTATTTTTTTACGAAAATCGAAGATTATGATCTTGACGATATGTGGTTCCAGCAGGATGGAGCAACCAGTCACGTAACACGAGCAAATCGAGATCTTTTGCAAGAGAAATTTCCTGGACGTTTGATTTCGCGATTGGCTGATGTCAATTGGCCTCCAAGATCCTGTGATTTAACGCCTTTGGATTTCTTTTTGTGGGGCTACGCGAAAGATCGTGTTTACGCAAACAATCCTCAAACTCTTGACGAATTGAAAACTAATATTCGTAAGGTAATGGCCGAGATACCGCCCGAAATGTGCCGAAAAGTCATTGAAAATTACCTCAAAAGAATCAAGGCCTGTAAGAAGTCCCGTGGAGGACATTTGAATGATATCTTGTTTAACTAAAAATGGCAAGGATCAACCTGTAAAATGAAATAAAAATTACAATAATTCCGAATATTTTGTGTGTTTTTTTTTAAGTTTACTTTATCAAGCTTGAATTGGATAACCCTGTATATCCCTCGCTGAACAATTTTTGTTTATAGGCTGCTATAGAGTTCATTATAAGACTTTAACATGATCAGGTTTTATTCACAAAGCTTTTAATTAAATATTAGCAACATTGAAAGATAAGGCTAAATCCACCACTTACTGAAGTGGAAGGGAATGGTAAGTGGTAAGGAAATTTAATTTTCAAAAATACGTAGCATAACCCGTGAGCAGTGAGTCTGCGTCATTTAAAATATTAACTTAGTAATGGCGCTCAGCCACCTAGGCGAATAAAAATTCTTTTGTAACAAGTACATATGTAATAGGTAGGGTAAAAGTTCGTGGCCTTTTTCCCGGTAGATGGCTTTACATTCATATATCTCAGTAACCATTGATCGTATTATGTGTGCTTAAAAGGTGACATTTTAATTTGCACTTTGACATACAAAACATTAAAATCGGTGAAGTGAATAAAAAGTTTTGAACAACATTTTAAACATGGAGATAAATAATGAAACAATTCGATATCTTTTACAATTTTATTACGACAAAGGTAAAAACGCGGCTCAGGCTTGTGAAAAAATTTGAGCTGTTTATGGAGAAGGTGCTTTATCAAAATCAGCAGCAAACAAATGGTTCGCGCGCTTTCGTTCTGGAAATATGGATGTCAAAGATGCACCTCGCTCTGGTCGACCAACCACTGGAAAAGTCGATGAAATCATGCAGAAGTTTGCAGAAGACCGGCATATAAGCCGCCATGCAATTGGTTAAGAACTAAATATTCATCACAAAACAGTTTTAAACCATTTGAAAATGGCTGGATACAAAAAAAACTTGACGTTTGAGTACCCCATGAATTAACAGTTAAACATTTAATGGACTGGACCGAGTACAGTAATGCAATCCTAAGGCTGTCTGGTGAAATTGAAGATTTTTCGTCTCATTGATAATGAGCGATGAAGCCCATTTTCTTCTCAGTGGCCACGTCAATAAACAGAACAGTCGGTTTTGGGGAAGACACAATCCTCAATTAATTCATGAAACATCATTGCATACACTAAAAACAACTGTATGGTGTGGTATTCGTGCTGGAAACATTATTGGTCTCTATTTTTTTTTGAAAATGACCGAAGTGTTGAAGTTACTGTTACTGCTAAACGGTACCAAGACATGATTCGAAATTTTCTTGTGCCTGAAATGGAACAACAAGGACTAGAGGACATGTGATTTCAGCAAGATGGGGCCACGGCACACACAGCCCGTTCAACAATTCAATTATTGAATGACGTTTTTCCACGAAGACTAATTTCGCGAAATGGCAATTTAGCATGGTCGGCGAGATCTCCGAATTTAACAGCACCAGACTTTTTCTTATGGGGTTTTTTAAAATCAAAAGTTTATGTGAATAAGCCCCAAATGATTCAACATCTTAGACAATATTCGTCACGAAATTGAAGAAATTCAGCCTGAGATGTTGCAGGATGTCATGAAAAATGCCTTAAAAAGAGCCGAAAGTTACATAGCGAATCGCGGTCACCATTTAGCCGATATAATTTTCCAATCATAACGAAAAAAAAAATGTAAAGACCAAATAAACTTTTTATGAAAACCAAACTTACTTATCTTTGAACAAAGTTATAGGCAATCAAAATGGTAGCGGCACTTTTGCCCCACCCGTTATGTGTTATTAAGTAGGATTAATTATCTATTTTATGAAGCTTAGTTTTTTGCAAATTAGTTTAGAATGTTTTAGGGGAGTAATACGGAAATGGAATGACGAAGATTTAATTAACTAGACTAAATTATGCACACTTTAATTTTGTGAAAATGGGAAAAAATTGTAGATGGCCTCATCATATGCTTAAAAAATTCGCCCAACTACTGACTGCTACCCGCAAATATAAGTGTGCGTGGTGTGGTGTTGGACGACCTCAAGCCATCGGTTACAAATGCCAAATCAACTGAGGAAAAATAAAAATCCATCAAGCTCATATTATTTCCACCGAATTTGACTACGCATCTTCAGCCAATGGACGCAGGTGTAATAAAAATTTGAAATTGAACATTTTACCGACAGCAAATAGTGATGAAACGAATTGATGATATGGAAAACAATCTTTCATCAAATTTTACGTTGTTAGATGTCATAGAATTTCTTTCAAAAAGTTGGATCATGGTTCACTCCTGGATTAATTAAGAACTGCTTTCGACATGTAAATATTGTAGATCCATCGGATAGTGAATATTATATTCCACTTGCAAATTTGCTCAACAAAAAAAAATTATGAGTATGGTTTGGAAAATGTAGAGGATACATGAAAAAAATGTAAAACTGTATGTGTTTCAGAGAATATTGGTAGTTTTGAGTTTTATGATGTTTGACAGTGATTTGGCACAAGACGATATGCTTACGGATGATGAAATTGTTTTAGCAACAGCAGAACCGGATTGGGAAAACGATATAGATATTGAAAATGATGAAATAACTTCTTCAGAACTAATCAGTCCGCCTTTGCATCATGAAGTTACAAATGCATTGACAGTTCTTTTTATTCAAACGTATTGCAGAATCGTATGCATATGCAAATTTAATATCACTATTACAGCACAATCATCATGAATCGGACAAAATGTTTCAAAGAAATCCTACGTACTTTAAGCCGTAGAATCTGAATCTGCAATGAAAAATAGGTGTCCCTATTTTAATTTCAAAGTTACCCCCCACCACAGCACGGGGAGGAGGGAGGGGTACTAATTTTAGCACTAATGTATGACTCCTCCGAATGATTAATGCTGTGTGCCTCAGGTCGATTTTTTCGGCTAAATTATGAACTAAATTTTTTTAGGTGACCTTACGATATTCACCGCCAGGGTACAAACGAAAAGTCTCCCAGCAATGTAACTTTGCAATTTAGTTGTCAAATGCCATTATTCGGTATTTAATGCAAATGTGTTACTGTGTACAAATTTTTATATGACATTTTTTTTTTATTTTTAACCATTTCGTAGTTTATAATAACATTTGCAAATAATGCTACTTTCACCTTCCATTATTTTAATTTAATTTAATATTTCCTTTAACCACGAAAAATCTTCAATTTAGTATTTCGAATAGACAGGTACAGGTTGTTTTGTTGATGCTACTGCCACCTATGAATGTTTATTGTGAATTACTGAGCAATTTAGTTTAGTTCATAATTTAGTTGAAAACATCGACCCAAGACACACATCATTAAATTTTGATAATGGGTATTTTTTTCGTAAAGTGCTTATTTTCCGAGAAATTTAAAAGTTTCAACTTAAAAAAATCACCCAGTATCCCCTAAATTTTACAAAATATGTTTATTGTGTTCTCTTTTGACTCATATACATCCAACTAAAATGAGAATGTAAGAAGAATATTGGATTGAACACAATTATCATATTGTTAAAACTTACATACACACATATAAGATTATCATTATACGCATATACTGCAACGAAGGAAGAAATATTGTTATGTATTTTGCATTCTTCTAAGTGGGTTCTAAGGAAAATTATACTGGTAATGAAATTAGTTTCATTCGTGTTAGATAATAAAAAACGGCTTCACAATAACAAAAGTTCCCAACTGAAATATATATAAAAAGGCTTTGAACGCGATAGGTGCTTCTAACTATGCTTCTAATACCTTTTCCAGGTAAATCAAAATGAAGCTTTTTTATTGAACGAAAATATTTCTTATACATAAAACTTTCAATTTTCTTTTGGTTTTATTTTCTCGTTAGACATCGGTTGCATATCATCAATCAATAATTAAATAGACGTTGGTTTGTGGTTAAGGAAATCGCATAAATTTTATATAGTAAATAACATATATGTACTTAACATTACATTGTGTGTATCACGTTTTTCCTTTGTTACACATATTATGTAGATGTACATGTCACACTAGTTGCGTGTTCTATTAAAGTAAAAAGCTTTTAGCACATATATAAACAAAATGCAGTGAGGAACATAAAAGCTTTGGAAAGTCATATTATTCTTTCTTCATTGGTCTGGCTAAGTTATGAAAATAAATTCAAATTGTATTTTCGTAAGCTAACACAATATTTTATGACGTATTTGCGTTGGTTCAGCGAAAAGCATATTTATAATGTACGCATTTTGTGTACTATATAACTGTATTAGTAACAATAATTGTCATTAGCAGATACCAAAGCAAAATTGTTGCAAAATCTAACCAAACGTTTAAAAATTTCATATAGTTACGCTTTAATAATGCATAACTTTCTTCATAGATTTTTAAATGAATTCTCACATATTTACTCCGTGTTTTGTATTTAAATCAATAAAAACGTATTTCAATTTAGCCTTAAAAAACACATTTGATTAAATTTTTAATTGAATTTTTAATAAATTAAGATAAGAAATTATTTTCTTAAGGAACACATGTAACATAATTTATTTTTGACCGACTAAATGACACAGTGGTTAAAGCTTTGGCGTTTGGATCGGGAGGTACCGAGTTCGAATCTTTATTATCATCAGATTACAATCTGTGATGAAAATGAACACAACTATAACCCCTATCAGAGTGTAGAATCAGAGACAACCTAAAAGAGATATTCCATCCTATGTAAACGTAAAAATGTAAACTGCATGTTCATTTTCTGTAAATAGCCGCAATATTTTGTTTTTTTTGCGTATACGTATACGCAGTTTAACGAAAAATCACAGATACAACGATGACATTGGAATTATCAGAAATAAATTTTGTTTTATTTTTTTATTTCAAATGATAAATCTTATTTGATTGTGTGTGGTAGAACTAATGGGCCGACCCATCTTCCATGCCAGTACCATAGGCTGGCATGGAGCATACGTCCTTGGTTTGGCAGGCGACTTCGTAAGGTAAGCACGTGAAAGCGAACTTCGAGTTGGGAGTACTTGCAGCCAAAACCGATTGCAAAGATTAAATAATAATAAAAAAACAAAACGATTGTAAATTAAGTTTCAAACAAAATTTGTTCAGATTATTTTTTAATTTTACCGGAAATGGCGAAATTTGGGACATTCTTGCGAAATTAGATGCAAGTCTGTGTATCGGAAGTGGCAGCTTCCATGTAAGTTTTTTCAATTTTTGCAATGATGATGATGAACAGAAGAGCATCTACAAAAAAAAACGACAGATTTAAATAATTTTAAAGTTTAAATCTTAAAGTTAAGTTTCCTGAAATTTAAGCAGTTATGGAAAGACATGGCCGAACAACGTTTACAAATTATTAAATTTTACTATCAAAATTCGTGCATGTGTTGATGAAGACGACAAAATGTCCACCCATCGCAGGGCACAGCAATTGGGATTGTGTCATTCGACTACATGGAAGGTTTTACGCAAGGATCTTGGCAAAGAAAAAAGTAATATAAACATTAAACAGAGGTAAAGCTGCCTGCATACAAAATTTTGACAAAAGTTTTTTTTTTTGTAACGCCAAAATACAAACTCGTTTCACGATTTAAATAATAACATATACATTTAGTGTTTCTTTGACTTTCCATATTATTTTGTTTCAATTTAAATTTGGTCAACATAAAACCGGATCGTGACCCCATATTTTACTATAAAAATAAGCGTGAACATTTTGTGTGCAGCTTTACTTCTGTTTATATTTATTTTTTTCTGTGATCTTGGTCTAAAGGCGGATCATGGCGTGCAACAACTGAAGCCGAACGAATTGCCACAGCGTCTAAGTTTTGGTGAGTGTTTTTTTAACGAAAAATTGTGTACAGTAACGAAGCTCATTTTTGGTTAAATGGGTAAGTTAATAAGCAAGATTTGGTGAGATGAGCACCCACAGGCAACGCAAGAACTTATAATGCACCCAGAAAAAACCACTGTTGAATGTGGTTCATGGGCCGGTGAAATCGTCGGTCCGTTTTTTTCATAGATGACCATCGCTGGAAGGTTGCCGTCAATGGCGCTCGCGTCAATCATTCACGCTATCAGATTTTGGACCAAAATGTATCAACTGAATCTGACCATATGTGGTTTTCAGCAAGACAGCGCTATACGTCACATACCACGCGAATCATGGACTTATTAAAAAATCAGTTCGGTGAGCAGTTTATCTCACGTTTCGGTTCGGCCCGTATTTCACGCCTCTTGACTATGTTTTTATGGGGCTACGTGAAGTCTCTCGTCTATGCCAATAAACCAACAATAATTGCAGAATTGGAAGACAACATTAAACGTGTTATTAGCGAGCTAACAGCCGAAATGCTCGAAAAAGTGGTGAAAAATTGAACATCTCGCATGGACAACTTAAAACGTAGCCGTTTACGCTTAAAAAAATTACGCTTAAAAATCACCCATTATAAAACAGTTTGCTAAAAGCCCGGGTAAGTTTAATTTTTCGATTTAGAAATCAAGTGTGATGTATTCGAAATCTTTGTATACATTCATGGTAAAAGAAAGTAGGGTGCTAGCCTTAGCATAATCACCCTTCCATGTTTTAATGCGGAATAGCGAATGTGTTAAAACGAAATTAGCATGACATTTTTTGGCCGTCCGAAACGAAATTGGCATGGCACATTTTTTGGCCGTAACGAAATATGGAAAAAATTGATTAATTATTTTTTCTGAGTAAGTGAGGCATTAGAGGCCTTAAAATTAAGCTTATTTACGCTTATTCTAAAAGTTTTATTAAAAAAAAATAATGTCCTTTGAATTCACTCACAAATTCACCAATATGTAATGAACAATTGAGCAAGTGAGGGAACAAACAGGATTCTTATCCTTTTTGAATGAAACTTTGGAATATGGTCAACATTACATTCGGAAATTAAAATCCCGATTTGGATTACATTCGGTGCATGCAATGTGTTTCTGGATGAACTTCTGGTATATGAGAAGAAGACTGAAATGCGCCATTATATAATATCTGATCAACGGGGACCTGGGTTATTTTTAATTCAAGAACTGGAAATTAATTCAGTTTACAGAAGTTGCTTTCACTTTTGTTTATGGCTTATTGGTCATTAATAAATAAAGTTGTCGTAAAGTGATATTTTACACTTGATTTTATTTGTCTTTTAAGGCCTAGTTCCGCTGGTCATATTCTAGAACTTTATCACAAATCATTTCAAAAGCTAAATGCGATTTTGCGTACACAATTTTGTCAAAAAATATTGATAGATTATCTTCGCCCAGTTATGCATATCAGAACTTCATTGAAACCTCCATTTTAGGAATTATTTTCGATTTTGCATATTAAATTCATAATCGGTAATAAAAATACCATTTTAAACTTAATCCTCATACATTTTTTAAAAAGTCTTCTTCTAAAAATCACTGAGTCGAAAGTAAATGTTCTGTCCTATTCGTTAAAAGGATAATGAAACACCGATGTGCACATAGGTTTACTTCCGGCGATCCTACTGAAACGAAAAGTAGAATTCCCTAAAAAACTTAAAATTAAAATTTGTATAGTTAACTAATGTCACGGCATCGTCATTCATACATCAAGGAACCTTTTGTACATTTAACTTTAAAATCTGAAATCGTTACGACCGTTATCTTCAATTCAAAGCAATACATTTATTAGATTGAGGAGAGATCATCTTCAATTTCTAGAGCTCCTCAACATTTTGAATACTAAGTAGTTACTTAAAATACCAAAAAACAAAAGTTAACGATTTAAAAAATGAAATAAAATACGTTTTAGTATCAAAAGGAAAAGTGATACCGGAATTGGATGATTAAAACTGGTTAATAAACTTCTTTTATCAAATATGGCATGCCACTTCAAGGAATTAAACTTGCGTCTTCAAAAAAGAAGCTTCTTAGTGTTATGTTTCAAACTATAAGAGCATTTGAAGTTAAATTAAGATTATCTGAGACGAGAATTAACTAACAAAACTAACTTTTGTTAGTCTGGCTGGACAAAAGCGTCTAAAGTGCGGCCATCATCATTATCATCGCACCGAAATGGAATTTCTGTATATTGAAAAAATTATAAATTATTAGGACGATACGTAGTATTAGACTACCAATGTGATATTCGAAGGCCGCTGTAAAAATTTGGTTTCTAGCATCGAACACCAATTCGTTTTTTGACATCATCTATATTCAGACTTTATAGGATTATGTTCTAAACAGTTGAAATTGAGTAGACCTCTTCTAGGTATTTTGACAAACTGAATAGCAACATAACTTTAAAGAAAATGAAAAACATTGAAATTCATGCGGTGATAAAAATATATTTTTTTGAACGTGCTAAGCCCTACTGATTAAATGAATTAAATACTGGATAGTTCTTCTCTATCACCAGCAACCACCGAACGTTAGATGGCTGATTTTAAACTAGTTTCGGAACTGAACCACTCGAGAAAACGTTCAAAAATGCTACAGGCATACATTCGTGGAATAAATAACTCACATCGTAGGCATATGGCATATGATAAAAATGTGAGAATGATGGGTTTCGCGATTACTGACAGAGAAAAAAAAAATAAATGAAACGGAGATTGCCACACTTGTTTAGACAAGTTTCAGCGTACATAATCCAAAAAATTATGATCTCCAACCCTGGGTACAACATTGTACCAGACACAACCTAAAAGAGATATCTCATCCTTTGTAAAAGTAAAATATTAAACTTGCGAAAAGATTTGCTGTGAATAGATGTACACGATCAAATGTCTTGTTTTTTGCTTATATGTACGTATATGCACTTTAACGAGAAATCACAGATCATACATAAATTGGAATTATCAGAAATAAATTTTCTTTTATTTTTTAGTTTAAATCAAAAATGTAATTTAATCCTCTGTGATTATACTATGCACTCTAAGAAATCGAATTCATCGATTGAAAAATGTCAAATCGATCTGGCAAGATGACGGAGTCCGTCTTTGAGATATACAAAGTTTGGTTGATTACATCCAAAAAAAATCTATTGCAGCGATTAAATAATGGGTTGAAATACAAACAACTTAGGCTTTTTCAGCATGAAAACGCACTCATGGGCACAATTGCGATAGCTAAACTTTACAAGTTGAAATTTGAACTGCTTTCGTATAGCTAATCTATTCCCAAATTTGCTATTTTTGACCGATTTAAGATAAAAATTTCTGTACGGGTATGATATGTTGAGCTGACAGAATGCCTAAGATAGGATGAATGAATTTTAGGAGTGTGCAAGGGATATTTTCGAAAATGTCCGAAATCTTGCATTTTAAGCCAGTAATTTAAATTTTGCACAAGGAGATTAATTTTGATGGGGTGCTTAAATAAAATAAAACATCTCAAACAATAGGCGCTTTCAGGATACCGAACAGTTGGGAACATGTTGAGTAAAATCGCGGCCAACGTTATGAAAATGTTTGGTACTATGAATTTTGCAAATCAAATTCGCGATGATTTCACTAATCATGATAGGGGACCTGAAAGCACCAAATGATTCCCTGATACCAACAACCAAATAATAACATTAATTTATTTTAAAAACAAAAACAAGATAAAGTGTGGCTGAATTTAAAAGAGGAATTTTGAATGACTACTTGGCCAACAAAAAAGGCCAAATAATTAGTGTTTTGTATCATGTTAAATAATTAGTGCGGTTTAAATGCGAGGGGGTCGAAATAAATAGATGGGTACTTTTGTCGTGTGACCTGTAATGTGTGTGTAATGATGACCAGGGAATTTATAAAATGATAAGTTCTCTCATTGAATCAATAACGAAATTTATGCAAATTATAGATATAACATGGGAATAATCTCATGAAATCAAAAACTATCACGAGGAGCATATACAGCCAATTATCATCTGCTTAGAAAAGAAACATATCATCATAACACCATAAACTATTCACCAGCCGATAGAAGATTTCTGATTTAAGGTCGACTTATATTATCCGTTCTGTTCAGTTCCTACATGTATAGTGTCAGACTCGCTACTTGTACTCGCTTGGAAAGCTAAAAATAATTTGAAATGACCTATCCAATCATGTCCTCCGATTCGACTTCCCGATGGAAACTGCACGATAAGAAAATATATTCGCTCAGCATTACCCGATGAGAGTAATGATCACTCGGAATTGTTTCCTTAAGACGTCGACGCTTATGATTTCCATTCAATTAAATGGTATGAAATAAAAATAATAATTAACAAACATATAAACCACAAAAAGACACCTGCAAGACTAGACTCGTATCGTCCAAGTCAGTTTACTGACAAATCGGACATCTCTTCGAAAAAAATGCTCTTTCAAAAGGCCTGAGCCAATTCTACAAGAGCAAAGTATTATACCGGACCTAGATATAATTGGGGTCTACATCTAGATAGGATTGACTTGGTTGGAAGAAACACATCGATGCAAAACGCCAACAAATTAACTTCAAGTGTTAAATTAAATGGGCTAATCAAAAAACATTATAAATTAACTCTAGCTTATAACGTCCTTGTGGTATAAAATCACACTCAAACCCATCTGGATTTATGGAATACAAATGCAACATATGAAACAGTAGTTGTTACAATCCAATCCAGCACATCAACAAAAATATCATGCTAAGTCAGAACAACGCTTTATCATGGAATATTTTTGAAGGGCTAGTTTCTTTGATACTTTCTATATAAACCAATTGACTTTTATAGAAGATAAATGAAGAAGAGGTCTAACTAGTCAAACTATAGTGATTGGGTGAACTTAGAGCGCATTTGTCTAAGCAATAAGTGTCTCTAAAACTAATTTGTCTTGTAATGTGATCTAGTAATGAGAGTAGTTCGTGTTGGATGAGCGGTGTGTATCAATATCTTCTTATTTCTGTAACGTGGGCTTATCGAAATATATTCTCGTCTTCTGTGACATAAAGAAAAGGGATACATTTTCACTACCATTCTATTCTGGCCAATCTAGCTTATCTTTTTCAGCTTAGATTAGATTTCATCAATAAAAAAAAAACTTTCAGCAATTTTTTCACGAAACCGACATTTTTGATCATAGGTGCAAATTGTTTGAAACACAAATATTTTTTTAAATCAACTTGTATTAACCTACCTACCTAGCTGTTAAAAATATCCAGTAACCATTCATCTAGTCACTAGATTCTAGTGAATAAAATTACATATATACATAAACGGGTTTAAATGTAAACAATTTTATTTCCAATTAGAGAATCATTTTGGATAGGGTGCCAAACGAAGAAAACTAGAATAAAATAAAATAATCGATAAACTTGTAAAGCAAACGGGACATGGCTTATACATCGATCTTGATATATGCATCGACATATGATACGAGTTGACTTTACAGAGAAATGAAAAACGTAGGTATTTAAAATTAAAATAAATGTTTTTTATACAAGGATGTAATATGTATTTGATTAGTTTTTATATCGATAGTATGTAATACAATTAACCTTAATAAATCGAAAAAGCGAAAACCTAACAATAAAATTTATTTGCAACCTTGAAAGGAACTCGAATTATTAGGCAGATAGATAATCAAATTTATTGCGGAACTTATTTTATCAAACAATTATGTATGTATTTTCCTAGAAATCCTGTAAATTAAATATCCCGATGACACATTAGATTACTCACCCAAGATATCTAATGTGTAAATAAAATATATCACAAATCATAATTTACTAATAGGCAAAATAATAATAGAAAGTCAAAGCTTACGAAAATATTTGTCTGTATATTATTATTAAATACACAGAAAACTACACAAAACACAATTCACCTAATTTGCTGTATTTTGACATAAAACTAAACAACAATTGAATACTAAACTCGCGGAGCTTTTATTGTATAACAAATTTATTAAGTTTATTTGATACCTCTATTGAAAATAAATAAAAAAAAATAAAATGTCGGTTCGAATAGTTTTCTCGCAGTAAATATTATGTAGGATTATCAATGTAATGTAAAAAAATAGATTAATATTACTATTAAAATAGTACTTTACAATTTTACATTAATTTTTTTTATAAAAAATTATTTGAAAAAGCTTAAGTAGAAATATAATTTTATCTTTGAAAAGCATTTTGTCTATCGTCACCATCGTCGAATATTTATGTAACACAAGCACAACCAACAACATAAAAAATGTTAACATTTTTTATTTCTTCGGTATTTTTCTCAAAGATGGAAATAATCAAGAGAGCAAAGAATATGAATACATATTAAAAATGAAATAAATCAAAGTGACGTCACAAATGGGAAAATAAAACACAAAATAAGTACATAAAATAAAATAACAAAAGGAAATTCAGGAAAAACTTCTTCGAATAAATATAAAAATATAAGAAAAATAATACAAAAGATTACGGTTGTCTTACAGTTTTTTTTTATATACAAAAGAAACAAAATAGAATCGCGTTATTTTGTTTTCGCTGTATTTGTATTATCTTTTCCATTTGTACGTTATTTTGTGTATCTATTTATCCTTTTCTCGCTCATTACATTCTCTTCTCCCAATTGGTATTTTATTATTTTTTATTTCACTTCAAACAATTAAATTTTCCAATTTACATATTTTTCCTAATTATCTCAATATTTTGTTTTAATTAAAAACAGTTTTTTTTTATCAAATAAATATTAAATAATTAAAAAAAATTATTTACGTACTATAAACTCACCGTCAATAACACCACCTAGGTATTCCGTCCGATTGATTTATTATATTACAGAAAATATAAATGCGTCGGTCACACAATGTAACCAAACCAAAAAGCACAAAATTTTATTTTTTTTCATTTCCCATACCGAAATAAAAATAAAATATATTAAATCAAAAAAAACTAAAATGTCACACACAAATTTCACATACACATAAATCAAAATAACAATAATATTCTTGTGTATTTTATTAAATAATTTTCTTTTTCTATGATTTGGTTTGTTCGTATTTTAAAATCCTGTTTCTTTTACATGTTCAATGCGTATTTAACTTGTATTAAAAACATTTGATTGAACCAAAATTTAACTTTTATTAATTTTTTAAACTTAAAATAAAAACTAACTTATAAAAAAAATAATAATAAAAATAAAAACTATAAAAATGCTTTGCTTAGTCCGTATCAAGTCTACAAGTGATGATATTCTTCTTTTTCCTTTGGTAAAATGAATTAGGTAACTAACACATGTTTACAATCGACGCTCTTTTCTCTGATTCTCTCATAAAAATAGACATTTTTTGTTATAATCAAGATGGCTGGTATTGTTTTCTTTTACGAAAATCAGTAGCGCCAGATTATTTGTGGTTTTCACTTTGAATTGGAAAGGATATACGCATTATGAAAAAAAAATAATTTGCTCGCAATTGTTACATTTTTAACAATTTTTTCTAGAATTTCATAATTTATTCCATATTTTTGTACGGTGAACAAATGAAAACGATAAATTCCAATGCAGCCACATAACAAATTAGTCGCCACTACTGCACAATTTTTCTCAACACATGTATTTGTTTAAAAAGTGAAGAGAGAAAGAGAGGAAAATTTCTCAAAAATACTGTTCTATCGCACCACTACATCAAAAAACATCGCAGCTTTTGTGGTAGCAAGCAATATTTTGGTAGCCAAATCACATTTCTGTCACATTTATGTAAATTTGGTAGCGCAAATATCAAAATGGCGAATACAACATTATTAACACAGTCTCTACGATTTTCATCTTTTTTACAGCAGTTAAATAAATTTTCATCTAAAAAACCACAGCAATTAATAACGGCTACAATTCCGGTAAGCTATTTACGTATTTATTTCATTTGTACCTTTTCTGAAAACTATATATTTTGCATTTGAAAAATTGAAGTGTACGTGATTGATCTCTCAAATATTTGTTATTGTATTCATTTTTTTTTAATTTCCGTCAAAAATAAAATTTTCATGTTTTATAAAGGGGTTTTAACGATATTTTTTCTTATGAATCGTACAAAACGAAATATAAAAGTTATTTTTGTGTAGCAAGTTGGCATAAAAAATAAACTTACCTTAAGTTACATATAAATACATTTGATCTATTTTTAATTAACATTAAATTAAGGGATGGATAATTTTACGAAATCTTTTTATTTTTATTAATTTTTTCAACTTAGCCCGATGCAATGCACGTATAATCATTTATAGCGTCACGAATACTAAAAAAATAAAATAAAAAGAAAAAATATACGAATATACGATGTTGATTTTTATCGCTAAATACTTTAATTTGATTGGCTGTTTCGGGGAGAAGAGAAATGAAAATTTATTTTTTAAGTTTCTTTTTTTCTAAAATAACACACAAAGAAAAAGTAAAATAATTTTCCATAAAAGAATTTTGTTTGTTATTTTCTTTTTGCGTTTTTTTTCATGCAATGCAAGAAAAATTAAGATAACTAACTGTGAATGAGTAATATGAATAATTTTATTCTTTATTTGCTTCTTTTTTCTCTGTATTATTTAAAGACTTTTAATACGCTACGTTGGTCGAGCTTTCGTAGTTCACATCCGGTTTATGATTTGAGCGAATATCCAAACGTAGAGATAGTAAAAAATCCACCCGAATGGAAATATGTTGATCGTTTATTTCCAAAAACGATCGTGCCTGAAATAAAGCTCAAGTCTGCGTATTCATCGGGTTGGTCACCACAAACTATAGATCCAACAAAAGCAACTTATTTTATAAATCGTACAAAAAATCATATGCTACCTGTTTACTTGACTAAAACGTTTCGTGGTATGCGACGAATAACCTTAATTCGTCGAATTCAAGGTGACATTTGGCAACTTGAGGCAGATGTTAAAAAGGAAATCGAAACGAAAATTGGCCGGAAAATTGTTACACGTATAAACGAAATGTCGGGACAAATTGAGTTTAAAGGGGATTATGTGAATATTGTTAAAGAGTATTTGCTGGCAAAAGACTTTTAATTCAAATACTTACGCAAAATAATTATAATATTGTAAAAAATAGTAACATTTAATAAAAAAAAATATCTAATTAGAACACTACATGTAACATGTTTTATTTGCAATCTGCAGTATTTATTCCGATTCAAACTTTACCTAGCTTATTTGTTAGATCGTGAAATATAAAAGAGGTTTGTATTTATTTAACTACGTATCTATAAACGTTACATAACTAACGTTTAACGAATTTATTTCGTTATGTAAACTTTTCTGCCAGCTAACAATACAGTTGTTTGGTCTTGAAGTAGACTGTAGAGGAAAACGAAGCTGGCACAGAAGTCAAATGTTCACTTACACATACAAATTCTGATGGAAATATAAACTTGAGAAAACAATTTTATTTAGGTAAAACTAAAACGTTTCTATAGTGCGAGTTCTTCTAAGTGGATAAAATAAAACGAAGTAAATAAAACGTTAAAAATGTGCTTTGTTGTTTACAACAACAAAATTAAATTTTTATTTTATTTTACTCTACTTAGCAACTCTATCCGAACAACAGTTCTCACAAAAATTAAAATTTTTAAGTTAAATGTAAATTTTCCATAAGATACTACAAAGCTAATCAATTTGAGCAGTTTTAATTTATAAATAAATATTTACTCTATAAAGACCAGTAAAATAATAAAATTACTAACTAAATATATAAATGATACGATTTAACACTTGCTCTCTTGGCCTGTTGCAGAAAACATAACTAAAATTAAAAAAATGTAATCACAAAATAAAACATATCCTATTTTGATAATTATAAAAACCAAAATTCCTTTAAAGGGAATTCCAGAATCCGAAATTCAGTTATTTTATTACATAGTTTAGTTTAAAAATTATGAAAATTAAATAACATTAAATAACTGTTAATAATTAGATGAAAACAGCGATTATTATATTTATAGTAAACTTGAGCAGAATGACCTTGAAATAACATTGAAAATCAAAAATTCTGGTTTAGTTTCCTCTTGATACCAAACAACTCTTATTTAGAACATTTTCCCTAAAGTCTTTTATTTTCTTATGATTCGGGTGGGTTATATAGTTTTTGTATAATAACAAGGTCCAATTAATAACTGAATTCACCCTTAAGGCTTGAGTGTCCGAGAAAAGAACTACTAGACAAAAACCATTGCATATTTTATGTAGGAGCAACGACAAATTAATTAACTGAATTCTTCCGTAAGGCTTGTGAAACATTTATCAATATAAAACTCGTAAACCTTGCGGAAGAATTCTAGGTTATTAATAAATAGGACTCAGTCCCGACACAAAATATGTGTTCATTTTTGGCATTGGGACGTCCTTCTAAAGTACTAACTACCTTAAATTCACTGACTCCCAACACGACAAATTAAAAGCGACGTGAATTGAAATCCCAACCAATACTAATAAAATTTACTAGCAATTATTATCGCCAGCTTTATTCTTATGTCAATCCACGTTTCCAAATCAAAATGTTTTTTTCTGGACACTTAATATTAACATCATCTGCATAGAATTTTCTGTTAATTTCCGTATTATTTTGTGCCACTGTCTGATATAAAAATTATGTTTAAAATGCAGATTTTTCGAGCGGAGTTTTCGTCAAACTTTAAAAGCCTGAAATTTTTAGTTTTATTTAAGTTTTTTCTCAATTTTACAATTTATTTAGTGTAACACTAAGGAAATTAAATAAATATTCAAATTTCAAGAAAATAAAACTACTTAGTTTTTATTGTAAAATAAATATTATGGTTAAAACAACAAATTTGTGAACCGCACCCCACATGGTCAGCATAATCTAAAAAAATGTAATTGCCTTTGAAATTTGTATGTATTTTGTATAATTTGCTACTTAACACAAACATTTCTTGTGCGCTTTGGTCATCGTGTATCGCTAAATGATCTTGACTGCCCCTGATTTCGATCTGCCCGATGTCCACCGATATTCCGTTAATGGTTTATAATGTTATTCAAAAAGGTAAACGTGGGATTATCTTCTACAAACTTTTTCGGAATAAGTTTCAAGTTTAAATCAAAATTTAATTAATTTAAAAAAAGTATTTGTTTAAATGTGATTAGATCCAATTTGAATCAATAATATAATTTCATACCGATCAGGCTCGGGTACTCAGAGGGCTTCGGCTGTCTCTGTGTACGTCCTATGTCCGAGTCGCGGTAGCGGAGCATACCTGGGAGCAAGTGCCAGTGGTATAACTTGCACGTCTATATATTTTGGAACAATGGGCAAAGTACAAACGAAACGCCTTATAATTATCAGAATTATTCTGTACCTATAAATCAGATCATAAAATGTTGGGTTTTTCCATATCCATCGTAGATGAAAAAACCGACTATTTAGGCGTACAAGAGAGTAGAGTAATCCGCTACGATCATGCAATTGTAGTAACTAACTAGAACTTCGAAGCTCTATATAAAAATTTAGGTGAAGGAGAATAGTTATGCATACTAAAATATGTAGAAGAAATTTCATTTCATCAATTTTATTCCAAATCATTTGTAAATTCACCCGTATCATAAAAACATGTGAAATTTGATGTTAATCGACTAAGAAATAGACAAGTTCCTTTTCATATGGCTTTATTCTAGAATTTAATCCAAGAATCGTTCAAAAATTTCATTCATGACAAATTTCTTCGTGTTCCGTTAGTAAATAACCGTACCTGTTTGTTGTTCATATTCCAGAAATCAATGAAAAGATAATTCTAGATTCATAATCGATTAAAAGCTTCCATTCTTGTGTAGTTTTAGAAAAATGTCGTTTTGGAAAATGCCATTTTGATAAATGCCGTTTTGTACCTATGCCGAATTGAAATATGCAGTTTTGAAAAATGCTGTTTTGTACCTTATGTCAGTTTTTAATTATGTCGTTTTGAAAAATGCAATTTTAAATTATGCAGTTCTGAACGGATCCCAAAAAATATATTTAACTGAAAATATTTACTATTCTAAGATAAATATTAGGATTTAAACTAATTGTGTTAATAGAGTCAGGAACCCAATAATATGAAAATACAAAAAACCAATAGTTAAAATTAAATTTAGTCTATACCCATATTAAATGTGTTTAAGACGAAATAGCAATTTTATTAGTAAATTGAAAAAATTTTAAATTTTGGTTTAAATACACATTATGAAATACGTTACATCAAGCTTGATCTTGCCATAATTAAGATTTAAACTTAAATTATATTGATTGGTAAAACAATTTATTGATCTACAATATAATCAAAACTATTTGCAAAATATCACATAAACCTGCAACCCGAATCAAAATACCTTGTTCAGTTAATTTAAATTAGGTTATCAGTAATATGACCATAAAGTAAATTAGGTTATAAACTTCATTGAATCAGATTCAATCAGAAATATTAATTCAATTAAATTCATTAATAGTTAAAATTTAAACACTTTTGATCGAAGAAATATCTGTTTTGAATCAGGCGTACTGCGAAATATGCAATTTATGAAAATAATAAATTCCCAATATTTGCCTCCCCCCATACACTCTTTAAGGTATTATTGTTTTAAATTAAATTGTGAATATTAGGATGAGTGCATCTATTTTGAGCTAAAAAAATCGACTATCGGCAACCTATAAAAATTTTTGCGTTTAAAATTCCATTAACTATGCGAAACAATTCCAAATTTTTAAATAAAATATTTTTGATTTTTTATTAATTTTTTATACTAAATTTAACAAATTCCTCAATACCTTTAAAAACGCTTTTCTTTATATCCTAGCCCCAAACTACGAACAGAATATAAACATTTGCAAAAGGCTATAATACAGAATAGATATTATCCAGAAGCGCCATTGAGTAGACCAAGAAAAAACTACCTATCGACCATTTTCCTACATTTTTTTTTATGACTCTGACCTGTAATTATTTTAATATTTATTAATATTTATATTAATATAATTAAATTTTAATAATTTATTTAATATTTAATATTTATTAATATATATTTCAAATTTAACACTCAAAAATAACGAATTTTTCGTTCTATTGGGTACCCTGCAAACAATTTTTCCTACCTTTTCGCGAAGCAAGGTCAAAAAAATGAGTCGATATTTTTCCATACAAAAATAGCGTTATGTCTATTCTGTGGCTATACTATATGGCAGGGTTCGCAAGTACTTCTACTTTATGCTGGAAACAGACGTGCGAAACTTACGCATACGAATACGCATGCGAAAACGCAAGTTAACTATATGTTCGTATTTTATGAGCGTAAATGCGGTAGTTTTCAATACACAATATATGATTTGTTTTTGAATTTATGTCATTTCTGTCATTTCTGTTTTAGTTTATATGAAGTAGTGGGTTCTAAATTGCCCGCATGCGAAATTTTGCACGTCTGTTTCCATCATTAGTGTGCCAAAAAACAATTTTTTTTAAAACACCTATTTCGCGTACCAACCAATTTCATAATAACATAAAATAAAATAACCTTTTTTAAATAGAAAACAATAGTTTTAATTTTAATTTAATTCATAAATGTGTTATTTCATAGTAACTTAATAGGGACCAAAAATTAAATCTATACAATTATAAATGAATCTGTAATTAAAATTTAAATTATGGAATATTTATCGTTGGAATAGAAAGTGAGAATGGGATTATAACTCATCAGTAAAATATTTCAGTATTTGGTCCAGCGCTAGATATTTTTTATATATAGTATATCTAAGTGGTATTCGTTTGAAGTAGATTTTGTTACTTTTCAAGTAACACATGCTCCAGAATTGTTACTGACTTATTACCTGTTTTTGTTAAAACGACGTTCGTTTGTGAAAATACAAATTGATATACATAGATACAAATGATAATTACCAACTTTTTTAGAGATGTGAAATTGTTTGGAATGCATTATGCCACACTTTCAATACCTCATCATCAATATTTATACACGATTTATTATTGTTCCTTTTATTTTCAATAATGGTTCTTAAATTTTCAAATTTTTCGCCATAAAATTAAGCTACACTGAAATGTTTGCAATTTAATATCCAACTCATCAAAATTCATCCAGACAAAATCGTGAAAATTACCCTCAGAAGGAACTTGTCAGGGTAGCGACCAAATTTAATAAACTTTTTAATTGTATTGACGTCTATAAACCGATGTCACTAACTTTATTCAGAAATGAGTTCTTCTAACCCAATTAGAAGAACATGTCACTTGAACGTCATTGTTATAAACATACCAACAATTTTCGGGCAACATATGTAGTTGTGCATGATTACTATTTCTACGTAATTGCTTAACTAATTTTTCTCACAAAGATATTTGGGTTCTTACAAATTAGGAAGTTATTTATGTTTAACTTAATATTAAATAACTTGTCTTAGCTTAAGATAATTTGATTAACTAAAATGGATTATATATTGACGTGATATAAACATATACGAGTATAAAGCCTTAACGATCATAAAGATATAAATATACATTTATTTATATAGATAAAAATAGACATATGTAAGCTGCAGCTGGTTAGAATAAAAAAATTACTGTAATTATTACGAGGAAGGATGATGATTGGGGTTCCTTGAATTAAAAAAGGCTGAAATTAAAAATGTGTACTTAGAAAATGTGTTTTTATATGAAAAAATAGGACCTTTTTTAAGTCACATTTTTAACAAATTTTCTGACTTAACAAATGTGTTTTACAAAAACAAATTTAATTTCAAAATGACACAAGGAAGGCATATTTTATGTCATTTTACAAATATATTTTTTAATTCATTTTCGAAATGACTTAAAAAAGGCATTATTTTATTTTACATTATAAACATAAAATTTACATTTGTTTTTAATACACATAGAAATGCATGCGTGAAAATATAAAACATAAATAAGTGGGCTTTTTATGCGGAATAGGTACAAAGAGCCGAATGTCGAAGGGCCGAATGTCGAAGGGCCGAATGTGTTGAAGGGCCGAATGTAACAAAGAACCGAATGTCGAAGGGCCGAATGGGTCCGAAGGGCCAATTTTTTTTTTGTTTTTAGAAATATAATTTTTTAAATTTGTTGTTTTATGGAATATTTTGTAATTTTTTTTTTATTAAATATAAATGAATTTCTTACGAATTTATTTATTTTACTATTTTTCATCTTTGGATATGTATGAAATTCCACGTATCCAGTCAGCGATACATTTTAGTGAAGGACAATTTTGTCATGCGCCACCAGCGATATTTGGCCCTATGTGTCACCCTTCTGATAATATAGGTATATCCCTTTAGTGTTGTACTAACACAATTGTGCAATATGAGCTATATGGAAAAAATTTAAACTTTTCATATTACAATCAAGGAATAATATCATCGAATCATTGTTTAGTAATAAAAAATAATTAAAAAATTAATTATAATATAATTTAGATGTGTATATATGTATATATTTTTTTTATACAATAAAATATTCATTGTTCTAAACCTAAATTTTTTGTTTTACTTTGCATTTGGACGCCATCTTTTTCCTGTAAAATGTATTTTCAATTATAGCCTTTTAATATGTCGTTGCACAAGATCGTTTCCGCCATATTGTTTTTTGTTGTTATTGTTCACACATACATGTATACAATTCTATTTATTGAGTTTCGTCCAGTTTCGAATAATCGCGACACTTTTCATATAGGATCTTATTCTAAGTCGAAAGCAAAACTATGTCAAAGTCGAAACTAAATATAAGTTTTTACTTCGAAATATGACAAAAAAGTCGAATCTTGTTATACTTGGGGTTGGACTAAAATTGAGCCAATTTTTTTGTTTTCTTGGTTGAAAAAGGGCTATGGTACAAAAAATAAAACAATAATTAAATTAAATAATTAAATAAAATAAAAAAAATTCGGCCCTTCGACCCATTCGGCCCTTCGACATTCGGCCCTTCGACATTCGGCCCTTCGACACATTCGGCCCTTTGAAATTCGGCCCTTCGACATTCGGTCCTTCGACATTCGGCCCTTTGATATCATACCTTTTATGCCATTTATAAACACACTTTTTAAATCGTTTTCAAAATTACTTATGATTTGCATTAATAAAGTCAGCTTTTTTTTATTTCATTTTCATTACAGATTTTAAGTCAATTTTAAAATAAAATAAAAACACGCTCGTTTTAAGTGCGAAAAAATACCATTTTTAAGTCAGCCTTTTTTAGTTCAGGGAGCCGATGATTGGAGGAGAAGGAGGAATGATTTAACCAGATATCTACTAAAATCCGTCGAACATAATAGTTTAGGTAGGCTGAAGTCATTTGTAATAGATTTAATCCTACTGTTAAAAAATGTTTGAATTATGAGCCTTCCGGTACTCAGACAGGTAAACAGAGCGCTCACAATAGAAAATATTTTCCTTTACAAGTTTGTTTGAAAATAAAACTATATTTTTTTTCAGTTTTACCTTAAGGAAAAACTTAGCAAACCTTTTCCTTAAGAAAAGACTAATGAAGTTAGCTACATTTCAAAATCGGCGTTTTTGTTGTCGGTTTTCATACAAAAGAATGTTAAAAATAAAATAAAAACTAATTTACCGGTAATACAATTTTAAAAATATCACTAGTTTGAAAAAAATAAATCGAAGTTGGTTTCAATTCCAATTTTTGGTATCAATTATTGATCCATTGTGCGAGCTACTCAAAAGGTAAAAGCTTAAGGTAAACAGTTTTTCTATTGTGAGAACTCTGTAATTCTCTAAGCTAAGAATCATGAGAAATTGTAAAGTGTAAAAGTGATAACTTTTACTGACGAAAAAATTATCGTAGAAGTCTAGTTTTGTATTGGATATCGTGATATTTTAGTTATTCGCATTCACTAAATTTTAGGGTCAAATCACTTTCGTTTCGGTATTATTAATAATTAATTGTAATTTTTGATATTTTAGTTTATAGGTTTATTTTTTGAATATTTTGCTTAGTTTTATCTCCAGACTTTTCATAAATACAATAAAAGAAATACATGTATTATTTATCGTTTTGTGTTTAAAGTGGGAAATAAAGAAATTGCTCGTTTAGATTAGAAGGAGGAAGGCTTAAGGTATAAAATATTCTAAACCAAGATGGTTTGTGGATTACTGCAAAAGCCTTTTTATTTGGATAATTTTCAAGAATAAGAGTAAAGTGCTTCAAATGTCTGATTTGATTCTGAATTTGACTTTATCAAAGGTCTTATTTTTACATAAAATTAAAAAAATAATTGTAAAAAATTATTCTTCACTGCATCGGTGTCGGGTTTCTGGAAACATATTAGACAAATTATTTTGCATGTTGTATTATCAACATGAATTGTTGACCATATTGTTGATTCATATAAAAAACGTAGATTAATGGTTTGTGGTCCATAAACAAGTTAGACTCAAGACCTTCTAAAAGATATTTAAAGTGTTTGGTGTCAGAATAAGCTGCAAGCAACTCTCTTTATAAGCACTACATGTACGTTGCGTATCATTAAGACGAACCAAAAAAAAAACTGAGCGATTGTTAATCGCGTAGTAGAGGATGGATGTGCAAGAAGAGTTGCTTGAGACAACTTATGTTTAATAGGCTATTATTGAAGGCTTCTGCTGAACTAACTATAGATTCCGCTGAACAATTGATCGGAGTGTTACTGTTTTTGTTGTAACCTTTCAAAAAATTGTTGAGTAAGATTTGGTCAACTGCCGCGTTTGGAATGAAGCTTCTATAAATATTAATCATATACTCAAAATCGTTTGAGATTGATTAACAATGAACGTTTAAAATTTTTAATTACTTCAACTCTTTCGGCGTCAGGTAAAATACCTTTGACATTAACAGTCTGTCCAAGAAATTTAATCTCGTGTGAAGCGAATACACATTTAACGCAGTGGTAGTTTTTGAAAAATCAATTCTATGTGTTCTAGAGGTTCTTCATAAGAGTTAGAAGCTATTAAAATATCATATAAATGAACAAAAGCAAAA
Source organism: Nephrotoma appendiculata (assembly GCA_947310385.1). Taxonomy (NCBI): domain Eukaryota; kingdom Metazoa; phylum Arthropoda; class Insecta; order Diptera; family Tipulidae; genus Nephrotoma; species Nephrotoma appendiculata. The sequence continues at coordinate 379,761,098 of OX371223.1, forward strand.
TTTAGTTCGAAACGGACGGAATCCATAAACTTTTGGAACGTTTGAGCTGCACTCGAAATGCTTGGAGAAGATCCAATGTAATCTGGTTAATCATATGCAGTTTTAATTTCTGATAAAATTTGAATTCTAGAACTTTCAAATTTTAAATTTGGATCAGCATCTTTGCCGTTAAATTTAAATGATGGATTTTGAAAATTATTACCGAATGATGATGGACCAAAAGGATTATTAGAATTTACTTCGTAATCGAAGGTGGTTAAATCACTTGCATTTGAGACGGTAACCGTTTTATCCACAATTGGTTAGCATTTTTTCGTTAAAATTGTTTCCGGCATGTTAGGTACGATAAAGCATTCATGTAAAACTCTAATTACCTCCTCTTTGAAGTTTGTTTAAAGATGTGAACCTTTAACCCAGAGAATTAAAATTAAGTCCGCGAATTGATCATACAATCGGGAGGGAGTCCAACAATCCCACTGCATGTGAAAATTTTGTAATGTCCAACCAAATATTTGCAACATAAAATTGCGACTCTAAAATGGAGAACCAACCCGTGGTATTTTACTCATAAAGGTTGTGATGGTTTAAAACGAATAGCATTTATTTTCGGATTTTGTAAATTCAGATCACCGAACAACTCGATTACTATCGTCACTATTAGAATTTAAAATAATCCGCAATTTTTCGATTAAAAAACTTTGGAACTGAGAAGTTAGATGTAATCGCGAACCTGCTGTAGCAGCAATCACGAATAGATTCTCATTCACTGGGGAGTTAATTGGAGTATCAGATTGGGACATTTTCAATTTTGATGTACTAACGAATTGCGAAAAATAACAAAGCAAAATTGAAAGAGAAAAGATAATAAAAAAAAAATTACAAAAACAACTTGCCCCAAAAAAAAAAAAATTAAATTAAAATTGATTGGAAAAATAAAACGAACCAAAAAAAAAAATATATGATAAAACAAAGGAATTTTTCTCAGTAAAATTAAAGACAAATCACCCACTCGATTTTCCTTTAATTGATTTGAAGTTTCCTGTCGTTGATGCTGAGAACTGCCGTTGATGCTGAGAACTGCCGTTGATGTTGAAGAATGCCATGTATATATCGATAGTGTCGTGATTAGGTGATTATTGATAGCGCAGAGATAACTAGAATTAGCGGCCGTGATTTGATGCAGTGGTTCAATTTTATTTCTGATGATGCCGGTAAATTTCTTCTTTGAAGTGGGCGTTGAAATTTGTGTTTGGTGCGGCTGTTGTATTTTGATGATATGTACCTGACCCTCTAATCACGCCTGGATTACCTGAATGCATTCTAAAGTCCAACAATTATTTAACGTGATTATTCGCACAATGTTCGATACATCTATGACGTTATTCAGTATCAAAATAATAATTCACTGTACAATCAATTATTATATAATTATTTATTTGCCTTTTATAAAGTTAAAATGTTTAAAAAAAAGTCGATGAAGTTAGCCCGAGCCCGAATTTTTTGGTGGGTTTCTTGGGGGGTAAGTGTATCCAATATTCATCCCGAAAAAGTGTAAATACATTAAAAAATGTAACACCATTCCGAAAAATCATTTAAACAAAAGAAAAACAAAGAATATAGAATAAAATATTAATGTAAAAAAATTACACGTAAACATTTTTTTTTTTATTTATTTAACCCGAATAGCGATAATTTGTGTAGTTACTATGGGTCAAAATTAAATTCTATACAGCAAAATCTGGAGATTAAACCACCAAGCGGCATATATGGCCAGACAGGCCACAAGAAAAGTGAAGTGAAGTTTTTGATTGATTGATTGATTGATTGGAATGTGCGACCAAACCTAAGTAAGATTCCCGGTTGACGCCGGGCCCATCCGCACACTCTTTTACATATAACAAGATGGAGGGATAGGAAAGGTTTATTAATTATTACGGAAATTGACCCGGTTTCAGACACCTAAGTAGTCAATAGTTAGTAAATTGTTAGTTGAAATGTAATATAAGAAGGTTAGCACAAGACAACACAATTATTTTTGAGTTCTTTATATAAATATTCAGCAATCAGCATCCTAAAAAAATGTATAATTAATTAAATTACAGTAAATTTCAAGAAATAAAATGTCATTATTATGAGTCAAATTATACTTGAATACTACTTAATGTTCTGATTAGTATTAACTAAATTCAAAAACCCTCACAGTCTCCCGAAAAAACCTAGAAAAAAGAAATGCCACGATCCTTGGAAAACTATCTAAGTACAGCAATATTTAACTGCATTTCAAATTTACTCTGTAGCTTCCAAGCTAACTGTAATTTCAAAAAGTCAAATATCTTCTGAAATATCAATTTTATTAGCAACCAGATAGCCATTATGATTCCTGCCTTGTCTGCTTTTCTGACTTGTAAATTAAAATTTTGTTTTTAATTAGAAAGTATTCTGGCTTCAAATAACTTCTGTAATCAAAAATCTTCCTTAGGACAAAATAAATTAGCTTAATCAGGAACTGCAATTAATAATAAACACCTGATAAATCTCGATAACTCTAAATTGCTCAACTAATTAAAATATAAAAAAAATATAAAAAAATATAAAAAATATAAAAAATATAAAAAAATATGATATAAAATGATGGATTTTGAAAATTATTACCGAATGATGATGGACCAAAAGGATTATTAGAATTTACTTCGTAATCGAAGGTGGTTAAATCACTTGCATTTGAGACGGTAACCGTTTTATCCACAATTGGTTAGCATTTTTTCGTTAAAATTGTTTCCGGCATGTTAGGTACGATAAAGCATTCATGTAAAACTCTAATTACCTCCTCTTTGAAGTTTGTTTAAAGATGTGAACCTTTAACCCAGAGAATTAAAATTAAGTCCGCGAATTGATCATACAATCGGGAGGGAGTCCAACAATCCCACTGCATGTGAAAATTTTGTAATGTCCAACCAAATATTTGCAACATAAAATTGCGACTCTAAAATGGAGAACCAACCCGTGGTATTTTACTCATAAAGGTTGTGATGGTTTAAAACGAATAGCATTTATTTTCGGATTTTGTAAATTCAGATCACCGAACAACTCGATTACTATCGTCACTATTAGAATTTAAAATAATCCGCAATTTTTCGATTAAAAAACTTTGGAACTGAGAAGTTAGATGTAATCGCGAACCTGCTGTAGCAGCAATCACGAATAGATTCTCATTCACTGGGGAGTTAATTGGAGTATCAGATTGGGACATTTTCAATTTTGATGTACTAACGAATTGCGAAAAATAACAAAGCAAAATTGAAAGAGAAAAGATAATAAAAAAAAAATTACAAAAACAACTTGCCCCAAAAAAAAAAAAATTAAATTAAAATTGATTGGAAAAATAAAACGAACCAAAAAAAAAAATATATGATAAAACAAAGGAATTTTTCTCAGTAAAATTAAAGACAAATCACCCACTCGATTTTCCTTTAATTGATTTGAAGTTTCCTGTCGTTGATGCTGAGAACTGCCGTTGATGCTGAGAACTGCCGTTGATGTTGAAGAATGCCATGTATATATCGATAGTGTCGTGATTAGGTGATTATTGATAGCGCAGAGATAACTAGAATTAGCGGCCGTGATTTGATGCAGTGGTTCAATTTTATTTCTGATGATGCCGGTAAATTTCTTCTTTGAAGTGGGCGTTGAAATTTGTGTTTGGTGCGGCTGTTGTATTTTGATGATATGTACCTGACCCTCTAATCACGCCTGGATTACCTGAATGCATTCTAAAGTCCAACAATTATTTAACGTGATTATTCGCACAATGTTCGATACATCTATGACGTTATTCAGTATCAAAATAATAATTCACTGTACAATCAATTATTATATAATTATTTATTTGCCTTTTATAAAGTTAAAATGTTTAAAAAAAAGTCGATGAAGTTAGCCCGAGCCCGAATTTTTTGGTGGGTTTCTTGGGGGGTAAGTGTATCCAATATTCATCCCGAAAAAGTGTAAATACATTAAAAAATGTAACACCATTCCGAAAAATCATTTAAACAAAAGAAAAACAAAGAATATAGAATAAAATATTAATGTAAAAAAATTACACGTAAACATTTTTTTTTTTATTTATTTAACCCGAATAGCGATAATTTGTGTAGTTACTATGGGTCAAAATTAAATTCTATACAGCAAAATCTGGAGATTAAACCACCAAGCGGCATATATGGCCAGACAGGCCACAAGAAAAGTGAAGTGAAGTTTTTGATTGATTGATTGATTGATTGGAATGTGCGACCAAACCTAAGTAAGATTCCCGGTTGACGCCGGGCCCATCCGCACACTCTTTTACATATAACAAGATGGAGGGATAGGAAAGGTTTATTAATTATTACGGAAATTGACCCGGTTTCAGACACCTAAGTAGTCAATAGTTAGTAAATTGTTAGTTGAAATGTAATATAAGAAGGTTAGCACAAGACAACACAATTATTTTTGAGTTCTTTATATAAATATTCAGCAATCAGCATCCTAAAAAAATGTATAATTAATTAAATTACAGTAAATTTCAAGAAATAAAATGTCATTATTATGAGTCAAATTATACTTGAATACTACTTAATGTTCTGATTAGTATTAACTAAATTCAAAAACCCTCACAGTCTCCCGAAAAAACCTAGAAAAAAGAAATGCCACGATCCTTGGAAAACTATCTAAGTACAGCAATATTTAACTGCATTTCAAATTTACTCTGTAGCTTCCAAGCTAACTGTAATTTCAAAAAGTCAAATATCTTCTGAAATATCAATTTTATTAGCAACCAGATAGCCATTATGATTCCTGCCTTGTCTGCTTTTCTGACTTGTAAATTAAAATTTTGTTTTTAATTAGAAAGTATTCTGGCTTCAAATAACTTCTGTAATCAAAAATCTTCCTTAGGACAAAATAAATTAGCTTAATCAGGAACTGCAATTAATAATAAACACCTGATAAATCTCGATAACTCTAAATTGCTCAACTAATTAAAATATAAAAAAAATATAAAAAAATATAAAAAATATAAAAAATATAAAAAAATATAAAAAAATATAAAAAAAAATATAAAAAATATAATATTTTAATAAAATTCTGAATAATTGGATGAAGGAATATTAGCAAATTGACACAAAACAGTAAATATTAATTACACAAAAATTAAAACTAAGCCAACGGTTAAATATGTAATAACAAAATATGTATTAAAAATTTAGAACAATGAAAAAAATGAAAAAACACTTATCTTGAGCATCCTTTGGCATCAAAAAATTTCTATACACTCTAGAATATTATACATACAATGCGAATGATGCATTCAAAAAACGGTATCAAAATACATATAAACGAAATTGTTATATACATATTCTGTGCCATTGTAAGCGCATCACACACAAATTATTACAACTAGTCAATTATTATTTATTATTATTATCACTTTTCACTTTACTTAAAACACACAAATTATTATTAATATTATTATTATTTATTTATATACACATATTTTTAATTAATTATTTAATTTAAACACATTTTAAATTATTTACTTATTTATATAGAGGAGAGACAAAAACACGTCTTTCCTCTACGACGTTCAATCGCCGAACCCCACAAGAAAAGTGAAGTGAAGTGAATAAAAAAAAGTAAATACTTTTTTCAAGTAAATACTACCGATTTGAATTTTTTGACTTATAGATGGCTAATGTGTAAAAATCACAACAATCAGTTTGGAACATATGAGACTAATGATTTGAAAAAATCAGTCTTCTCATCAGGCCGCGACGACTGATGTTGTTTATTACACTGAAATATTGTCTAAATATAATATATAGAGGAATACCATGTAGTTGTACTACTAGCGAATTACTGGTTAGCGTACGAAATTTTTGATTCTTTCACATTTCCGTCTATATTCTATTTTAACAATTAACTTTTCGAATTCACGAATTTTTATATTTTTACTTTGGTTTTTATCAACTGTAATGGTGTATTGTGATTGTTCCGTATATTGGTCTATTTCAGCACTATCGAATTAATTACACAACCGTAGGAAATTCTTCCATTTGCGTCAATCCACATCCAGCATTAAAGGAAAGAAAAATGTATGGGGTGGTTGGGAAGTTGATTGTGTGTAAGTAGGTGTCGATTATCATAGTCGTTGTCATACAGATTGACATAAAATACAGAAATTGATAAAAACCAAAGTAAACATACTACCGAGTTAGTAAATAAAACTTACTAGCAACGTTTAAAGCAAGTACTTACTAATTTAACCAAAAATTTTCCAGCCAAAAATTTCCCATTACGGAAAATTATGTGAATAACGACTACCTTTTACTTTTACATGACATTTCAACACTTGAAAAATATAAGTAAAGTAGATAGCAATTTTTAATGGTAAACATGAGTAATTTATTAAGAGTTAAAATTAATTTAAGGAAAAAACATTATCGTCCGCGGAAACATAATTTTTTAGGCAATTATAAAAATATTTATCGGTTTACCAAATGAAACGCGAGGTGGTAAAATAAACAAAAAATAAAAATTGGAAATATGTTTACGCTGCTTGAGTAATCCGGGTTTTTAAGAAGGAGGAGGAGAAGAGGAAGGGTGTATAGAACTTCAGACTAAATATTTTCTCAAGTGCTAGATAACGCGATTGCAAATCACATGAATTTGTAGTATTCACCAAAACTCATCGAGAAATGACTCCCGCAAAAGATCTATGGTAAAAAATGTTTAAGATTCCGAACGTTATTGGGGCATTTCTTTTGTCTTTTTTAAGTTTTTTAAATTGTGATTTACTTAGCAGAATTTGATAGTTTTTTACAACGCATTTCTCTTATAAAATTTCCACTTCGAAAGTATTCATTTTTATACATAAGCAATTATTATGTATGCAAATTATCACTGTATTTTTAATAATAAAAAAATATATTGTACTGGTATGTCTCTTCAATCACAATATTTTTGAGATTAAATTTCTCCAAAGTAAATACTAGAACAATTTTAAGTATAAAATGCCTAAAAAGTAAATAATGGATGATTCATTTAGAGGTGTTTTTTTCACTAGCGATTTTATGACAGATCACGTGTGAGCCGTACCAAACAGTTATGGTATTTTTGTTCAATGTTGTTTGACATTTCATCATGAATAATCACGAGTTATTAAGCGAACTTTGTGGTTTTGTTTTGAAAATATTAAAAATGTATATTTAATTGTGAAGACATCAAAATTTGAGGTTATAAAAATACCAGCTGGAGAACCTAAATAATCACAATTATGAGAAGTTGTAGTAATTCTGGAGTCTGATTGGACTACTACCAAAGGATTGTGCATCATTTGATTATGAATCATCAGCAACCAGTTACTGGATTGTTTCCAACTAGCTCAACTTATCCTCATGCTTGGAAAGTACGCAGACATAACCTCATTTATTGAAGGGCACGGCGAAGTGGTAATGGTGGTATTCACCCTGATAAGCAGGTAAGGGATGCATACAGCCCACGTAAAGTCTATCGAAGTTTAATATGTACACTATTTAGAGCATAAGAAAGGTACATGTGACAGTGGCTGTATGCATCAACCTCTTTTGTATTTTTCGTTGTTTTTTTTCAGTTGATTGTCTGGTCTGTTAATTCACTTTTGCCTTATAAATGGAATATTTGCTACGTCATGTTTGCGGTAATAAGATTTATGTATTGTGTTTGCGGTGGGCAGCGGTAACGAGGTGTATAGGCAACAAGCAGACGTCATCTTCGGTATAAGTTGTTTCCGGAGAGGCGAACACCTGTAATATTTGATCTCATCGGCAAATTTCTCTCACTTTTCTGACATTTGACTTTTTTGATTTTGTGAATGGTTCTTTGGATATTGCAATTTTTAGTTTAGGGCAAAGGCAGGTCTTGCGGATTGAATGTTCAAAGATGTTTCATTGTATGTACATGCAGTGCTTATTATTATTATTTTTATTTCGTATTTGTATGTTGGAAGAATGCAAAATTAACAATTACAAAAAAAAATGTCAAATATGACGTTTCAAATAAATTACACAGAGTCCTAATTTACATGTCTTTTTCTAAGGTCGTGTTTCAATTGGTTTAAATACCGCATAAAAAGTTAAAAAGTTAAAAATTTATTCGTGGTAAATATTTTTTAACTTTTTAACTTTTTATGTGTTTCAATTGGTTAAAATTTTGATAATAACATGGTTGCTTATTTTATGTGTAATTATGAACGTATATAGCAAATTTAAATATGAAAATATGTAAAATAAATACTATTTAAATATATTAATTAATTATGGTTAGTTTACATCTAAATCATTACGATTTTCCTCAAAATTTGTACATGACAAATTTCTGTTTACAAACAAATATTTTTGTCAGCCAAATGTTTTCCACATAAAAAATTTATCAGCTCTTGAAGCAGATAAAAAGTTTGACATTTTTATTCACCACAATTTTTAACTTTTTAACTTTTTATGCGGTATTTAGGTCGTGTTTCAATTGGTTTAAATGCCGCATAAAAAGTTAAAAAGTTAAAAATTTATTCGTGGTAAATATTTTTTAACTTTTTAACTTTTTATGTGTTTCAATTGGGTAAAATTTTGACAACAACATGGTTGCTTATTTTACGTTTAATTGTGAACATATATAGACAATTTAAATATGAAAACACGTAAAATAAATAATTTTTAAATATATATTAGTTAATTATGGTCAGTTTCATATATGTATATATAATTGCAATTTTTCACAAAATTTTTACGTGGAAATTTTATATTTACAAACAAATATTTTTGCCAGCCAAATGTTTTCTATATAAAATTTTTATCAGCTCTTGAAGCGGATAAAAAGTTTGACATTTTTATTCACCACAATTTTTAACTTTTTAACTTTTTATGCGGTATTTAAACCAATTGAAACACGCTCTTAAACCAATTGAAACACGCTCGAAAAGGATACATGTAAACACAGTTTGTACACTGTACATAAAATGTTTCAATTCAAATCGAATCGAAGTTGGCGGTTATGTACAAGTTTGACAATGAATTTTTTTCCTTCTAATTTTTTATTTTTTCAAATTTTTTAATATGAAATTCGGGCACTGAATTGGCCGATTTGATTTTGTTGACATACGAGTATAATGCTGAATCACGGGTTCACCCCTGAGCGATCATGAGATGGATCGTAATATAATTTTGCTCTGCAATAATAACTAATTTTAAATAAATAAGTGACGGAAATTTGGAAATACATATTTGAAGTGCGTAAAAAAGCTTTGTGGATGCGTCTGAGGGATTTATATCTTCAGTTAATGGACGTAAATATGTAAGTTCATCGTAATCGCGATGGTTTCCGCAGGTGTGTATACATTAATTTGAGTTTAGTGTTTTGTGGGTGAGTAATAAATAGATACAGAAATGTATATTCATAAAATATATGTTTTCAATGTTCGGACCCATGAGGTATTTTGTATTAGGATCATTCATCAGTTTATTCATATCCTTATGATTTTTTTTTTCAAATCTTCATCTCAATCTAACGAACCATCAAAATACTTCTTGTAACCGAATGTTGTTAGCGACACCATTCTCAATTGGATTTATGTATATTACTAATAGTAATTATATTAATATTGTTTTCTTTGATTGAGAATGAGTAAGTGTTTATTACTTAGTTCGAGATAGTTTCGTTCTAAATTTTGAAAGAGTGAATGAATTTTTAAAGTAGCTAGTTAATTAAAGTTTATGATATTGTACTAAAATATAATTTTATAAAGATTCTATAGTCCATAAGGTCAGTATGGACTGTATAATTTTTAGTTCATCATATGTAAAAATATATGCTTCAATTAAATGGTTTTCTAGGTTGTTTCGGGAGACTGTAAATTGGTGAAGGTTTTGATTATATTGTTCTGGGTTGGATAAATAATTATCGCTGGTTGTTGATTTTATGATTTATTTAATACGATACGATGAAGGATCATACAGTTGTGTTAGCTACTTATTATTAATTCTATCATCTTACAGATTCGTGATTGCTTTAAAAGTTTTATTTAATTTGTTTAGGTGTTGGGGTTCTGGAGCTGTGCCAAACATCCATTATTGATCTTATATTGCAGATTAGCTTTTTTTGAAACCATTTGGAATTAGCTACACGATAGATATGCTGTTATGATTAAAAATTAGATTCCGATTTCAGAAGCAGTTAAAAACTTTTATTGGACTATTTTGTAGTATAGAAACGTTTCGTGCGCTTAGAGCAACTTATTATCCACATAGTCGGCCTACCGAACGCACAATTCGCTATATCATCGTAAAATTTGAAACCCAATTTGCATTATTGGATAATACGCGACTAAATAGAACTTAATAAAAAATAAAAATTATTACATCCAGCACGTAGTGAAGAAAACATATCGGCGGTAGCTGAGAGTGTACGACCGTGATGAATCGATTAGGCGCCGTTCTCAACAGCATGGCTTGTCGTATGAAACAATTTGGTGTATTTTACGTAAGGTACTTGGTTTAAAAGCATACAATGGTTACGTTAATAAACAAAATTGTCGTATTTGGGCTGGAGAGCAACCCGAAAAGATTTAAGAGTTACCATTATATCCAGACAAAACAACGGTTTGGTGTGGTAATGGGTGGTGGAATCATTGGTCCATATTTTTTTCAAAAATGATGCCGAAGTAACTGTGAATGGCGCCCGTTATCGCGCTATGATAATGGACTATTTGCTGCCGGAAATTGAAGCCCATGCATTCGAGGACATTTGTTTCCAACAAGACGGTGCTATATTTACCATACAGCCCGAGAAACCACTTTATTGTGAGAACAATTCGGTGAACAGCCAATTTCACGCTTTGGACCAGTGAATTGGCCACCTAGATCATGTGATATCACACCTTCAGACTTTTTCCTTTGGGGCTGCGTGAAGTCCAAAATCTACAAGGATAAGCCGGTTACGATTGAGGAATTAGTTTCCAACATTACTCGAAATGCACGAACGCTTCATCGAAAATTGGAACTTCAGAATGGACCATGTTAGCCGCAGTTACGAGCAACAGTTAAAATAAATAAAAAATAAATGTAAAGAATGGTTCTTTTTTATGATAATAAAGATTACTCCATAAAACTGAATTATTTATTTTATTTTTTGAAAAGTACCTCAAAATGAATCCCATTACTTGGAATATTTCCCAGTTGATACTTAAAGTAAAAGTATAAAAGATTATTCACACAAATCTATAGTCATTTACTTTACGAGTGTGAAGAAAATGCTAATCTTTTGCCAGTTTCATTAATTGTGTTTGTGTTAGTGATCTTACCTGGGTAAGACGGAACATTATCAAAAATTAGAGTTTTCTTGGATGTAATAATTAAATCCTATTAAAATTAAATGAATAATATAAAACCACTTTATCTCGACTAGTTACATGAAGGTTTAAAATGGCTCAAAATTTTATTTAAAATTCTCAAAAACAAGCCGTACAATTTTGCCATATTTCAGGCAACGTGAAGCAAATAATTAAAAAATTGTAATTGTATTGTGATAAATGATATAAGGAAAACATGCTCATATTCAAACAGTAAAAATAACTCGTATTCATAATTCTAAATAACAAATTATACAATACATATAATAGAGTAAACTATATATTAATTAGTCTTGAAAATGAAGTATCCCGGGAGATCTAAACACAACCTCAGGTATATGGGGTGTTAGTTGGGGGCCATTTCGGTTAGAAAACATATTCAGAAGCTCTCCATGTAGGGGAGGGGCGGTTAATAAAATTTAGTATTGTATTATGACATTTAAATTCTCAGGCTAACTGAGATATCTCTAGAGATCTAAACCCTATCTCAGGTATATGGAGTGTTATTTGGGGACAATTTTAGTTAGAAAATATATTCAGATGCTCCCCCTCAATTATATATTTGGTCATAATACAAAATTTTATAAACTGGCCCTTCCCCTGGATGAGAAGCATCTGAATATATTTTCTAACTGAAATGGTCCCCAACTAACACCCCATATACCTGAGGTTGTGTTCTCTCTAGGGATATCTTTAATGAAAACAATTCCTTGTCGTTTTACTGTTTCCATTACAATACAATGTCTAAAGCTAACATAGGTCTTCGCAGTCAGTCAAATGCGCTGCGATCTACTTCACGTGGCAGGTGGATTTTGCCAAAATTTTCTTTCAGACAAACCTTGTCCTGATCATTACAAACACAACAAATATAAAATCAGCTAAAACGGTCGAACTGTTCTCAAGTGATGATCTTTCATACATGCAGCAATTAATTTTTATTTATATAGATTACACAAGACAGACTCCAGATATTGTTAAGGGTAGGTAAACTTTATTTGCTTTTTCAACTATATCAGGGAAGACGGAATTTGATCCAAATTGTAAAGGCGTCAAATGTGTAATTTAAAGGTCTATTTTATACCACTTTAGTAATTTATTACACCAATGGCACTATTCTGGCTTTCCGTGGGAATTGGAGAAAACATTTTCATAGCATTTTTGTCCAAATTATATTTTTCTGGCTTACTGATGTAATTAGTTTGGTGTAAATATTTTCGAAACAAAGTTGATTGGGAAACTTTGTTCCATAAAATTTTTATAGGGACAAATAATTCCCAATATATCTTTGCTTCAAAAATATTTACATACAACTAATTCCAACAGTAGGCCAGAAAAATATAATTTAGACAAAAATACTAAGCAAATGTTTTTCCCGATTCCCAATTCCCAGGGAAAGCCAGAATAGTGCCACAGGCCGCTACCCGATATTGAGTGAAATGTTTCTCATTGGATGTAACTCCGTGTAACCTGACACAAAAATATTTTATTTTAAATCTGGATAAGATTGATCTGCCCTTCACAAGGTCCATGGAGTAATATTTGACCATTTAATATTGGTGACGGTCTGATGTAATAAATTATTAAAAGTGGTAAAAGCGACCTTTAAAATTACACACTTGAAGCCTTTATACCATTTGCAGCCAATTCCGTGTAACCTAACACAAAAGTAATTTTTTACACACCTGAATAAGGTTGACCTTCCCTTCACAAGGTCCACCGAGTAACATTTAATCCCATATGTGGCGGTGGCGGTCTTGTGTATAATAAACTATTAAATGTGGTAAAATTGACTTTAACATTACATATAAATTACGCAATTTGGAGCAAGTTCCGGTAACCTGACACAAAAATAATGTATTACCCACCTCAATAAGGTTGATTTTTCCACCACTATTCTTACGAAGTAACATTTGACCCAATATCTGGTGGCGGTCTGGCGTGTAATAAATTATTAAATGTGGCAAAACCAACATTTGTATTGCAATTTCAAACCTACATCTTCTGATGCCAATTTCGTCTGATATAACAAAATTACACACCTGGATAAGGTTGACTTACCCTCGACAAGACTTCTAGTGCAATATTTAGTCCAAAATCTGGTGGCAGTCTTGTGTAATAAATAATTTAAGTTGGTCAAATTGACTTTCTTGTTATAAATGATGTTTGGGGTGAAATTTACCCTTTCGCAAGTTACAGGGGTGGTTTTGAAATAACTAATTCAATGTAAATAATTTGTAATAAATTCTTAAGATGCCGATATTAAAGTTATATTAACAGTTACAATTTTGGCGGTGCAGGTTTAATTGTAAGCTGAACCTGACCACTCGTTCCTCGATAACCGTAACTGTAATAAAATCGGGATTTGTTGAAATAAAGTAATAAATGTATATCAAATTATGGTATGGGTTTAATTGAGGCGGGCAAATTTGGTCGGTGCAGCACTGAATTTTTGCTATATTTGGTCATACTAGGAAATTTTATAAATACATAGTGATCATTCCTGGATGGTGAGCCCTTGATTATTTTTTCTCTAATTCACCTCGATATTCAACTAACAGTCGATATACCTTAGTTTGTGTTTAGATTTCTAGGCATATCTCAGTTGATCTAACATCTCTTAATATATTTTTGGTTATAATACAAAATTCTAAATTGTTCTCATCTCTAAATAAGGATGTCCTCACTATTTTTATTACTAACGTGAACCTCAACTAAAAATTCATATTCCTCAGGTTGTATTTAGATCTCTATAGATATCTATTGTGGCCCTAACAACTCTCATTATATTTGTTATCATTTCCAATGTATTATTTTTTTATTTTTCCTATTATACCACCCATTTTACCCGAGTGTGGATTATAATTTCCCTGGTGATCTCCTTTGATTTCAATAATTCTTCCTTATGTAGTTCAGCATGTAGTGTTTGTTATTAATCTGCATTGGATACCGATTTTATAGTTGTTTTTTTTTAACTTTTATTAACTGCAATATTCTTAATGGTGAATATTGATTAATGAAATGGTAAATATATTATAATTTCTTTCGGTTTATTTTAAAGATAATTGCCAAATATTTAAAATAAAACTATAATAAATTAAGAGTTACATCAATTACGCTTAATACAGGTACCATTTTGATATGCACCAATACATATAAACGTTTAGCATAGATTTAGTAAAAACTTCACACTGCTATATAAACATGTGAAGTTTTTGCTAATTTTTTTACTAGTAAAACTTTAGCAGTATCTTCATATGCATATTTACTTTTGCTTAAAAGTAAAAACTTTGAAGTAAATACTTTTTTTTATTAACTTCGCCCATTGCATTATAAACTTTAATGTGCACCCATAGTAACTAGACAAATTATTCGGGTTAAATAAATAAATTTAGAAAAATTCATTTTCACCTGATATGAACTTGTGGCAGGTTTTACATGCGTTAGCTAGTATCGCGGCCTGTCTTGCCATATATGCCGCTTGGTGGCTTTATCTCCAGGTATTACGGTATAAAATTTAATTTTGACCCATAGTAACTGCACAAATGATCGCTATTCGGGTTAGTAATTTTTTTACATAGCCACGTCGATTATAGAACTCGCGGGAGCGAATCGATTGCGGATTGAAAACTGCATATAAAAAAACATAAAACATAATTTTAAATCATAGTATCATAGAAATTTCTATGGATTTTCATACAACTAGTAAAGTAAAATTTGTTTTAGATCCGCAACTATTTTATTGCGTTTGTACGGGGAATCATGAAAAACGATGTGTATGGAAATCAATACAAATTTTCTTGGCTACTTTGATTGAGAGCAATTGTTTTCTATTTTATTTATATGCATTTTCCAATCCGCATTCCGCTCCCGCGGATTCTATAATCAACGTGATTATTTTTCTATATTCTTAGTTTTTCTCATGTATAAATGGTTTTTCGGGATGGTGCTACATTTTTTAGTGGATTTACACTTTTTCGGGATGGCTGCACTTATCCAAGAAATCCACCAAAAAATTCGAGCTCATAGGCTAACTTCATCGACTTCTAATTGAAAGGTCCATTTTCTTTTTAAAACCAAAATGTTTTTCAAAACTCCTTCTTAAATCGAGCAAATGACTACTCCATAATTTTACTGAGTTTTACGTAAATTTGGAAAGATTAAAATTTTTACCGAAATGAATTTTAGAAAATTGAATCTCTAAATTCGATCATTTTGGAGACGCCACAAATTCCATGAGCGAATTAAGTTCGCGAAAAAGTTCTCAAATGTTCGATCAAAATGAGATCGATCTTAATTTACAATTAAAACAACTTAAAATATGATTTTTGCTCGTTACAAAATATTGTTTATAAATAGCATGGCCTACTTATGTGCAAGGACCCTGCGCATAATGCAAACTTTTAGAAAACCAATGATTATAATTTTAAAGTATTGGCCGCGGATCCCAATGGGAAACCTTAAAATCAAATTACTTGTAGATAATTAAAATTGCCCGACGCTTAAAAAAACAAATACCAAAATGCAAATTGTGTATAATTTTCTTATGCCCGAATAATTTATTTCGCGTGACAAAAATTGTAAAATTATTTATTTAAATTTTTTGTTTTTGTATAAAATTCATTTTATATTTGTTTACAGAAACCTCTACACATACGAGAACTGCTTCGTATTTTTCAAATAAAATTATGATTTCTGTTGTGGTGTGCGTGCAAGTTGAACAAAATAAAATTTTCTTATTATTGAAATGAAAGTTATTTTTTTATTTACTTACAAGTCAATAATTTTATTATAAATATATGATTGTATGTAATGTGAAATAATATATAGTAATTAAACAAAACTTTATTGCGTTTAAGTAAAATGTACTCGCGTACAGAGAATAAAAATGCCAATATCTATTTACTGATGAATCAGCGCAATTATAGAAAAATGAACAAACAAAAAAAAAAAAAAATCAAAACAAAAATAAATAAATAAATAAATAATTAAAATTAGATTTGAGTTTTTTGTTAAGTGAATCATAGATTTGAGTTTCGAAAAAGAAGAATTTAAAGCCCACACAATTCTTAATATTTATGTATGCATATATCAAAACGAATGTTTTAGGCAATCCTTTTACATGCGTACTTGTAGGCACTGAATAACACTAAAATTCAATAATTAGGCTTTTAGAAGCCATTGATTATTTTATGTCAATTAATATTTATATACAAAATGTAATTTTGACCACCCCCCACTACCCACCATATTTTATATATACCACACCTAATATAATATAAAGCGGACTCAAAACACGTAAATATAAAGTAAACTATTTGTAATATATAAAAATATGCCATGATGGTCATTCAATTATCTGTTGGCAAATAAATTTGCGTAATTAACGAATATAACAAAAATTTTGAAAATAAAATATGTTCTATTGATATTATATGATTGTTGCTGTAGAAAGTTTGTAGTTTAGACGGACACGATAATAAAAACTTTGTGATCGCGATATGTTTATAAATTTTGAAGAGGAGAACTAATCTGCCCGGTAAAAACTTAGTTCCTTAACCGTCGATTTACTTTGATTTGGAAATGATAACTCAATTAAATCGTTAATGGTAGTCAGGAATAAAATGTGAGGAATATGTAGCCAGCTTGACGTCAAGGTTTATAAAAGGACATATGATTATGAAAATTTGAAAATTAAATTATCTAACGCAGTGTTTCTTAACCTTATTTTGCCGAAGGCCCACATTTATTATTATTATTATTATTTTTTTTTATTTCAATAAAATTTGAGACAAAGTAGAGCTTCTTTAGACGTTATGTCTGTAGTGGAGCATTTTATAAAAATTACAACTAAGCGAAATTCAACTCACGAAAAAGCGGAATTGTGGGTGTAACTTTCCGATGGGCGTAAATTAATTTAACAATTCTTTTCTGCGCTTTTTATAGATCAACAATATTAGCAAAGTAAATACCTCCCCAACTAGTTATCTCATACATTATGATAGATTCTACAAGAGCATGATATAGCCTTCGCAAAACATAAGAAGGACACAAAGGTCGAAGATTATAAAATTTATGCACGGCAGTAATCACAATTTTCCTGATATTATTTAAGTGGGAGGTCCAATTAAGCTGTGAATCAATTGTAACGCCTAGATATTTAAACTCCTTTATGCAAAGTAGGTTAAAGCATTGGGTAGAACATAGGTTCTTATCACATGAGTGAACATGATATTTGATAAAGATTTGATCAAATGTTATGCAAGGACGCCTAAAATGCATAACTCTTGACTTATCACTAGCAACAAGTCGGTGAAAGAAAAACCATTTACACAGAATGCATAAGTCACTCTCAATAGTGGTTGAATTTCAATGTGATCACGCATAGGTTAATGCCAAATCGTCCGCGAATGCTGTAGGGGAGCCTGTTAGATTAATTTCAAAAACAGAATTAAAATAAATTAAAAACAACAAAGGTCCCAAAACTGAACCTTGGGGAGCACCACATTTAAGATGGCCTGGACCACTATCCACCTTTTTAACTCTTACAATTTGACTACGGTTTCGAAGGTAACTGATAAACCAATCTAACAAATTGCCCCTAATTCCGATACTAGATAATTTTGTAAGTAGTATATCGTGGTTGACAGTATCAAATGCTTTCGAAATGTCCATGAAAACCGCAGAGCATTTGTGAGAGTTGTTAACAGCTAAATATATATTACTAAGGAAATGTAGGAGAGCTTCTTCAGTAGATTTTCCAGCTGTAAATCCAAATTGGTGGCCATTTAAAAGTTTGATTTTATCAAGATAAGAGACCAACGTCGTTTTATTAATTTTTCAAATAATTTGGAAAATGTACTCAATAAAGAAATTGGTCTGTAATTATTCAGTTGTAAAGCATCACCCTTTTTGAAAACTGGAATAACAACAGCTGTTTTTAGAATGTCAGGAAAAATTCCGCTCATTAAACTTAAATTATAAAGAAACTTCAATACATCAACCAGATACCAAATACAATTTTTAATAATCACATTGTCTATACCGTCGAATCCTTCAGAATGTTTGTTTTTTAATTTCTTAATTTCAAGTAGAATCTCAAAAGAGTTGATTTCCTTGAAAAAGTAGGTAGTACAGGAGCTATCACTGTTTCCCAAAATAAACCGTTTGTACTCTCCACTGTTATAAGTACTACACTTTCAATTAATATTTTCTTCTATGGCCCCCTCGTCATAAAATAATAAATATGGATTAGTTATATAGGGTCTATTTTTTAATTCATCCCGAGCAGGCAGTGCGCTGACAAAAAATACTCCGTATTTTTTTATTCAACCTGGGTAATTTTACACTCACACTGCGTTTTTATTTGTGAACTGTGCTTACACCGTGCTTACTCGGTTCTTCAAATTTTACTCTGAAATTAATGCCAGTGTACGAAGAGTGTGCAAAGTAAAAAAAAAAATATTTTACTCTATGCACACCGGATATTTTTACCCAGTACAACCTTTGCTCGGTGTACACTACCCGGGGTAAGCCTGCTTGCTCGGGTTGAATTAAAAAATAGACCCATAGTAAGCGCATAAATAATTATGATATAAAGCAAAAATTCATTTTTTATTTTATTTATGTAATATAAAATGTACAATATATTAGGTAACCAGAACTTTGCGACCGATGGAAAATTGCGAGTTTTTTAATATTTGGTTTTAATTTTGTTAAGCATAAACGAAGGCCTCCTCTCATCATAATGTCAAGACGGTTACGACTTTTTGAGATTAAAAATAGAACTCGACTAAAACCAGATTCTGCTAGGTGTCTCTGTTCATCCAAAATTTTTACTTATTTCTGAACAATAGTTGAGCCGAAACATTGTTTTGTAACCCAATAAGGTATTTTTTGTAATAATAAGTCAACTTAACATGCATCCACCGCAAAATGGATCTATCACCCAGGAATATTCATATCTAATAAATCTTTAAATCGTAATTGCATATCCATAATTAAATTTTTTAAATGTGCAATATAAACGAAAATATCATTATCTTGCACTTCATCCTGGAGAGTAGCTAATTACAGAAACTTCATAAATTCACCTCGTCCAATATTATTCAAAAATAGTTTGAGCTTTCCAATAAAAGAAATAATGGCTTCTTTGCAAAATAATTTTTGTTGAATTTATGTTTTTGAACAAATAAAAAGTTTGTTCAACAAATTTAGTTTTTCATAAATGTCTGATAAACAGGATATATCGCACTTTGATGCTATTATTTGTTCTCCTTTCGCATGAAGATCTATCATTGAGATAGGATACAATGCTATCTCAGAGAGCAACAATACGATTAAGGCAAAATTACATTTTGAGAGCCGTCAACAGGCGTTCAAACTGTTCATCATTGTCTTGAAATAATTGTCGAAACATACGAGTATGCAATGCTATGGATTTAATATAATTGACGGCTTTTGTTACAACAGCAAGAGAGTCATGCAAATGTCCTCTTGATTTTTTTGCAACCAAGTGTTGGCGGTGCACAACACAATGTATGTATATATAAAACATCAGGTACTTCTCGTTTTAAATAAGCAATGAAACGTCAGTATCCACCTACCATCGCAGCAGCACCATCGGTGGCAAACGCGATTATACAGGTTAGTTGAAAAGTATTGAAAGCGACACCTACTAATCATTAGAAGAATAAAAATTTATATCCCATTTTAATATTTTTTCTTTCTTTTGATCACATGAAAATTTTTATTTCGATCTTATCTTCATTCTTTGTTTACCAGCCATTAGAATTTGACGTGTCAGTGTATTCGAATATTTTGTACTCCACAAATGAGTGAGCTTTAGTTCAAATAAAAATTTAATAATTGCGGGTTCCTCAATTCGAGCAAACTGTTTTATCATGTTAACCAAACTATTCCATCGAGTTTTACACTCTAGAATAAGCTGTAGTTCATATAAAACAAAAAAATGATGTTGATTGTCAATTTATTATTTAAGGTTCTGACAATCTTAATGCAGATTTAGCTGAAAGCTGAGTCTATGAATAACGGGATTTGCTTGATCGTTGCAGAATGGAAAAAGGTATGGTTAACGAAGCATAATATTGAGAATAAGCAACGCATTTGGGCTAATTTTTAATGAAATTCTAACCTGTACGCCAATTCTCTGCACACCAACATAAAATTTAAAACGTTTGCGATAACTAAATTTCAAAACCTAACACACTATGATTTATGAAGATTTATATTTTATAGGTCCCATTTAAGTTTCAACATTAATTTTAAGCATACACAACAAGTTATCCAAATAGACGCTATTTACAAAAAATAGTTCAAGTTGTTATGGGGTGTGAAAATTGTATTCATATAATTATCTTAGCATTTTTAAATCGAACTCTATAAACAAGCGAGCAAGATAGCATTAAACGTAAAAACAAAATTTTACTTAATTTAATCCTAAATAATTTTCTGTAATCCCGCGATTGTTTTACCAGAATTTTAGAATTTCGAGTAAACCACAATAAACTATGCGTTTTAAGCAACGAAGTCCATTTGGCCAAAAATTTAGTTCACCACTGCAAATTTTTCGAACTCTACGAGTTCCTCATCTAATAAATTTTTATATGCCTAGGTGCCTAAGTCCTCAATAGCACCAACATTTTTTTAGTCGAAACCCTTTCTAGTTATTTGATTTAGATCTAGCTATATGAAGGGACGATCTTGTTTTAACACTGTTTTTGACCTTGAATTAATTTTTAATCTTTGTAAAATGTATGGGTTAATCTTTAGGATGAGGTAAGATTTAGATAAGTCTAATAAGGATGTCTTGTTTAATCTTAATGCTAGTTAGAAGTTATTTGTAATGCAAATACCATTAAATGTTGTACTCGTTCATTTTTGTTTTAAATTTGTTCTAATTATCGATTTCTCAAACACGGCGGGATTATAAAGGAAATGATTTTTTCAATTAGAACAAAAATATCATAAAAAAATCGCATACCTAAGTACATTGTGAATTTCTAGTTTTGTTATTATTAAATTGGTTAATTTTTTTCAATTTTTAAAAGGTAAATTATTGTTTTGATACTCAATAAAATATAAATACCGCTATCATAGGTAGACCGAACATTGTGTGAGTGATCAGTGGAGTTGTGATAGATTGGTTGCTGTGCCACCGTTAAATAATTGTTGGAATTTAGAAGGCGTTAGTATTTATCTAACAATTTTGTTCAACAATTTATTAAAGAAGCTCTAAATTAGTAAAAAGAATGCGACGTTTGATAAAACCACAATAACCTCAATCGGGCATTTCTCATTTGATGTGAGTACATCGGGTAACTCGCAGTTCAATTGATGTCAAAATTAAAATTGTTTGTAAAAAATTTTATTATTTATATTTTAAAAAATATGGTTTAATTTTAATTCCTTTTCATATCATAACGTTTTCATTCGAAAGAACTAGTAGAAGCGGACAATTGAAATTGTCCGACAAGCGCTCGATAAAATAGGAAAAATGCAACAGACGGACGGACAGAGGTGTAAAACCTCTGAAACAACTAAGGTGCTAATACAACAAATTAGCCCAATAGACAAAAAATGAATAGAATCTTAAGCAAATCAAAAAAAAATTACAGAAACTAGTTTTGAAATAACACTCTTTTTATTATAGATAAAAGTATGCCTAGAATAATAATTGAAAATTTTAAAAAAAAGTAGAGAGCCGCATCTGTGTGACCTCTATTTTTAGGAAAAGTTGAATATCTCGAAAACTACTTGACCTATGAGTTCCCAAATTTTAAATGTGATCTTTTTAGAGTAGTATCTATCTGTGTGCAAATTTTGAGCTCTCTGGTATGCATAGCTTTTGCTGTGATAGTGCCAACAGACAGACGGCCTAAGTCTTTGTATAAGCTTGCTCGCAAGAGCGAACGCTAAAAACCAAATTTTTTAATGAATATCCCGAATTGTATGTATTGAAGGCTGATAAGGGGAAAACATGGTGTTACTCTTATCAGACAACAGTACTCACATAGGGATTTGGAAATCAATTCAATTTAAATACAATGATTGGTTCTTGAATACGTCTTGGAAAAATCAACAGTACAACAAATTTAACACTTAAAAATTACAATGGTGCGGTACCACGTTTGTATGGCTTATCAAAAGTACAAACAATTGGAATTTATTTGAGGCGAATCGTCAGCTATTTAGGTTGTCATATATCTGTATTTTTGAACGGAGATCAATGCTTATCAATGTAGACTCCTCTTTAGTGATTAATTTGAAAAAAATGTTTTTGAACGAAATAAGATCAACCTGCAATACAAACTTGGATTTTACCAATTTTGTAGAGCCTTATAATTTGTATTGGATTATACTGAATTTAGTTTCAATGGAAGATCTTTAAACAAGTGTTTGGTTCTCTAATGAGTTATCCGGTTAGTCTAAGCATGGCGAATCTATTAATGTAATAAATGTTGGAACTGAAATGTTGAAAGCATCTTCCAATGAACCTTCTTCTTCTACAGATTTGTTGACGATATACATAAACACTCCAATTACCATAGTCGCATCACTTCATGTGAAGTGACAATAGTTTTAAATCGTTTTAAACGACACACACATTACAATAGAAATATCGGGCAGCACTAATAATTTCCCCAAATTTGACCAAGCCATTCGATGTCAAAAATCAAAATATTTACGGATATTTTATTGTAAAAAGCAGCACGTAAATTGAAAATAGGTAAGTAAAATCTAATTATTATTGAATTATTAAATTAATTTCCAGAAACCATACAATAATTTATGATGAAGGCAAAATATCCATGATGTAAATATATAATTTGTAATTTTCCATCGTAATTAAAAATTGAGAATGGGTAATTTTCAACAAAACCCTTCGATTATTGATTTTTGTACAATGATAAATTTATCTTATGTATTTAACACGGTTGCAAAAAAAACTGTTTTTTTTAATTTAAAACAAAACACGTTTTATTTGTTTAAAACATGTTTAAAACAAACCAAAAAAAATACGTTTAAAACATGTTTTAAACGTTGTTTTAAACATATTTTCATTACGAATTAAGTTAACTTTTTGTCGATTTTCTTGTAATTTCTCGATACAAAATAAAAGAACTAAATGAACGTTCGCTTGTATGAAAATACAAGCTCAGGTCTAAGTATGAAGCACGTTTACCCAAAGCCAACGTAACGCTACGTCGAGGGTTTAAAAAAATTCGGTCTCTCTTAATCAATTGAAGTAGCAGCACGATCATTTTCTTCGTAAGTTGCCTTAGACGTGGATTTTATTTTTCTCTTCTATTTTAATGTGCTCAATTTTCAACAAATAAACTCGATCATTTATTTGTGTTGCTGTATTAAAAAATAGTAAAAGAGAACTTGTCGACATAAAGTGACGTCATTAGCAAAAGACCAATGTTCACTGTCCCATAGTGAAAGATGGCTCTGGTTACATAATTATACAAATTAATAAAATACTAATACAATATACAGGAAACCCTCCAAAAAGACGATTAATTCGTTCCGTGTTCTTTAAAACCGTGTTGTTCGAGACTACAAAAAATAAAATAAAAAAGACATTACGTTTTATTGTTTATTTTTTGTTATGACGTACAAAAAATAAAATAGAATAAAGAAAATCGTGTTTGAAACCGTGTAGTTTGAGAAAATGGGTATCCATGTTCTTCGAAACTGTGTTCTTCGAATGCCGCGTTCTTGGAGGATTGCCTGTAATTTGTATTTTATTTATGTATGTAGTTATTTATATAGTATCAGGATCTGCATAAATCAATTTTGAATTAAATCGTTTTTCTCTATTTTCGTTTGTTTTACAGAATTCGTCGATCCTTTTTATTTTACATAACTGTTCTTAAATCGTTTAATACAATTTTGGGGAAGTCCTTTCTACCAATCGGCTTTATCTTTTTTTGTAATCCAATTTTTAGCTTATTGGTTATCTTGATCCTGAGCGGTGTTGATTATCATTTAAAAATAATAACTCGTCCCACAAAAACAGTATTTGGCATTACTTCACTGAAATCGAAACATTTAGTTCTAATACTTGTGTGCCTGATGTCGATTTTTTTGTCTGAATTTCCGATTAACTAAATTGATGGTTTGTTCATACCAGTATTGATAGATGTCTCTGTAAGGTTCATAACCAAAATATGCCTGAAATTTAGTTCTAAACTTAAAACTTAGTTTGGATATTTTGTCAATTCTAGATTATAAATACTTTAGAAATTAATAAATCTTAATTCTTAATTTATTTAGCAAATTTTAATTAAAAAACACCAGACTAGATTTGTGTAGTGCCTCCGAACGAGTGGTTTGAAGTAATAATCAATTTGGTTGACCACAAATTGGGACAAGACAATCATTGTCAGGCATACAGTATAAACGAAATGCAAAAATTGTAAAAAGGAACTATCTGGTGTCTTGTTCTTGAAACAGTCGAAGTTTCGCCAATCGGAATATGGTTTGCTTCGGAATTCTCTATATTATTTGATTTTTTCACCGGGTGCTCTGATTATTTTTAAATTTTCTCTGTATATTTCTAAATTTTTGCCACTAATAAGGAAAAAATTCCCACTGCGGCGAAGTATTCGAATAATGCAGAGAATTCTAAAGCAAATCGTGTTCCGATTGAGAAATGTCCACCGAAAAGTGGGGCTCCTGGTTTAGTGATTAGAATGAAAGAGCACCTGAAAAAATACACGCAATTAAGCACACTTGTGGATGAGTTGAAGATCTAGATACCGACCATAACGCATCAATTAAGGATATTACATATATTGTAAATTAACCTAATTATTTTGTAAATATAATTTATGCAGCGAAATTGCTAAGCGAAATCATTGTTTCTCTGAAGAAACTCAAAAAATACCACATTAGAAACAATAAATAAACGAATTAATTGAAATTCAGAAATGATTTATACTACGGCAAGCGAGGCTTGAATGTAATCTTCAGATTGCCAAACATTGTTTAAATGTTATTTAACCAACATTTCAAATTTAATTAATCATAAAAGGCTGCCAAGTTAGTTACAATATTTAAATCATTATCATCAAAACCAAATTGAAAACTGAAGCCATTTATATAAATGATACTAACTGAATCTAACTGATGAGTTTGGGTTTTGTGGCCAACCAAATTTATTTAATTTTATTGTATAACTATTTGAAGTAACAGATATTATATTTATAAGATTTACTAAAGTTAATTTAAATAAAAAAACTTTTGTTTTTTTTGTCTAATTAAAATCATGTTTTAAACACTTGTTTAAAACAAAATGTTTAAAACATACCGCTTTGTTTAAAACATGTTTAAAACATTCGTTTTAAACGTTTTGTTTAAAACATTGCAACCCTGGTATTTAATTAAGCAGTAACATATTCGTAAAATGTATTACAAAAAATAAATAAAATGTTTATTGTATTGTTCATGTTTTGCGAGCATCCATTTCAGACATATAAGAAAACGATATGACAATAGTCATCATATAAAACGACAATAGGCGTAAGGTGCGACTGATGACGATTGTAAAAGTTGGACAACCCAGCTAGCGGAAAAAATAAAAACTACATTAGCTATCCTTCAATGTCATTTCGTAATAACAAAAATCACGCGTATTTTCAAATTGGCATTGACGATTGGACATACACCGCTACAAAAGACCGGCTTCACCTTCGTCTCTTCCCCTTTTACTTTTTGGATTACTTTCGAATTGGCATAGCTCGTTGAGTTTCAAATTTTTCCGCTACGTGTTACTCGTTATCTTCGTCAATTGAGACAAGGCATAAAGCAAAATATACATATACATATATTTATTGCTCGATGGACAAGGGGAAGTATAGAAAACGCTACCAGTGGTAAAAAATAAAGCTTGCTTCAGGTGCACCCGAGACACTTTTGTCATTTTTAAATTGATAATCTTAATATTAATTGTAAATAAATTTATAGTTTTTATATTTTGATGCATTATACAAATAATATTAAACTTTCCAAGATCACTTTTCATAGATAATT
Source organism: Nephrotoma appendiculata (assembly GCA_947310385.1). Taxonomy (NCBI): domain Eukaryota; kingdom Metazoa; phylum Arthropoda; class Insecta; order Diptera; family Tipulidae; genus Nephrotoma; species Nephrotoma appendiculata. The sequence goes on from OX371223.1 coordinate 379,787,565, forward strand.
CATAGAAAAACCTGACTAAACTCTTTTTCGTAGTAATAAAGGACCCCGCACAAATCTTATGGAAATTGAATTTCGGTCAAATGATTTGAAATTTTCAGAATAGTTTCTTCAAGTCATGCTGATCAAAAGTCTCCATGGGCACAAAGTGCCTAGATGCTGTTGAAGCCGAGTTTTAAGCGATGGAAGGTTGGAAAACTTCATTATTATACGCATCATATTTTTCCGCCGTAAATAAAATATGTAATTGGAAATTTCCATTACTTTTTTTTGTATATTTGTGTTTTTTGTTTTTATTTAAATATATTATTTAAATATAAATATAATTAAATATAAATATATTATTTAATATATGCACCATCTGGTTGTAATTTGTTTGTTTGTGCGATTTTAGCTGAAACAAAAAGGATTTTAAATAAATATTTCATTATGCCCCATTTACATGCGACCAACATTTTTCTTCTGCAAAATGAAAAAGATATAACATTGACTTTTTGCACATGAGAGACAAAAAAAGAAATAAATCCCAACAAAATTTTGTAGAAGATTTTTAAGCCACTACACTGTAAACCACTATAAAATGTTGCCATAAAATATATTCGATCCGAGTATTTTTATGGCAACATTTTAAAAATCAACAAGAAAAAAAATTATTTCGCATTTATAAATGTTGAGGATTCATAATAAAAACTGACGCCATAGATAAAAATTTAAATTTCGCATTTGAATTCATTAAAAATAAATTAATAATGATCCTATAAAAAAATTACGCCATTACTATATATGTTTATTTCTTTCTGGCACATTGAATATTTTTATATAGCGGATCCTTCTTATTTACCTGAAAAATTTGTAGAAGAAAACAATTTTCTACATGTAAATGCCCCATTATGCGCACGTTAATATTCGTACAGTGGTACAATAAAGAACTCGCACAGGCAGTAGTTTCTTTCTTAAAGATAGTGTAATATTGAAAATAATCGAAATAAAATTAAACAACAAACTAGATTAGGTTAATTATTTATTTTATACCATAGACAAATATCTGGTTTCGTAACTAGGATTATGAAACTATGGTTTGCGGGATGAAAACTCAAGACACACTACAATTTCTTTTGTCTTCTCATTTGGTTTTAAATAGTAATGCAGTAGGCATTGACAAAAATGCCAAGATTGACATTTATTTGACTTTTAAATTGTCATAAATGACTTTTCTGTTGACAGAACAGAACAAAATTTGTTCCCGCCAACCAAATATCTCAATGACAAATAGAAAACTCAAAGGAAACTAGATTTGCTTGGTAAACTATTAGTGTCCGGAATCTCCATTTTTGACGTATTCGGCGTTGGGAGCACAAAAATGCCTCGGGATGAGAAAAAATATCTCATTCCGAAACTATGTTTAAACCGAGCTGCAAACCATTGTTAGGGGTGACACATTACAACGAAACCATGGTTAACTAGAAACCATAGTTATGAAACCAGTAATCTGTCTATAGCATTAGAAGAAACTTAGAAAACCAAAATAATGAAAACAAAATGTTTAAGTCTATTTTCATTACCTTATACAGAAACAAACACAAAAATTATTCCAAAAAAGAACTCTCACAGTGAGTTTATTTACATAATACATACATACATTCTACTACTAAACTATTGCACATTATTGCGTATCCTGTTTTGCCTTTCGTTGCAAAACTCTTTATCTCATTATTCATTAATAAATAGTTTATTAAAAAACGAAGGTTTACTGTTCTGGTTTATATTAAAAGTGTTTAAACATGCGATCTGGTAAATATTCTACACCGGAGGAAAGAAAAATCATTATTACCCTCCACAACCAAACAAAAAGTTTATCACAAATATCAAATATTGTCAATAAACCTAAATCTACAATCAAGGGAATTATTGATCGGTATGGAATTACTAAAAGTGTCCAAAATATAACAAAAACTGGCCGTCGATGGGCGGCGCCCAGAAAACGCCCAGAAATAAACGGTTTATTGTACAAAAAATTAAAATAAATCCAAGAGTGAGTGCCCAACAAGTTACGGATGATTTAAAGGAATATCAAGGACTTGTTGTTTTTGCAGAAACCGAACGAAAAGCTTTGCGAAACGAAGATTTTCATAGCAGAAGTGCGCGAATTTTTTTTTTATAAGCAAAGTGAATAAAGCAAAACGATTAAAGTTCCCGATTAAGTAATGTAAATATGCCAGTTGAGTACTGGCGTCGATGGGTATTTACAGATGAGAGTAAATTCAATATCAGTGGTTCAGATGGAAATTGTCGAGTGTGGAGGAAGCCAAATACAGAGCTGGGGCCAAAAAATATGGTTGGAAGAGTAAAGCATGGTGGAGGGAACATAATGGTATGGGGCTGTATGTCAGCTAATGGTGTGGGAAATTTACAAATTATCGATGTAATAATGGGCCAGTATAAATATATTAACATCTTGAAGGAAAATCTGCAATCTAGCGTCTTCAAAATGGGACTACCAGCAGATTATATTTTCCAGCATGATAACGACCCACAACATTCAGCTCTGAATACCCGGTTACGGCTGCTCTACAAAACACCAAGCTACGTTAAAACTCCACCACAGTCGCCAGATTGCAATCCTATAGAGAACTTGTGGGTTGAATTGGAAAAGCAGGTGCGCAAACGGCGTGTAAGGAATCGCACAGAGCTGAATCACGCTTTGCAAAAAGAATGGGCAGTTATAACACCAGAATATACAAAAAAAACTTGTGGATTCGATGCCAAAACGACTCCAAAAAGTTATACAAGCAAAGGTCTATCCAGCAAAATAATAATTTTAAGCGTTCAGGCGATGATACGCCCATCAAAATATGAACAAACAGGCTGTGCGAGTTCTTTCTTGGAATAATTTTTACGGTTATTTGGGTAAATAGTAATGAAAATAGACTTAAACGTTTCGTTTTCATCAGTTTTGTTTTCTAAATTTCTTCTAAAATGAATAATTAACCTAATCTAGTTTGTTGTTTAATTTTATTTCGATTATTTTCAATATCACACTAGTTGCTTTCCAATCGACCACCGCAAGTACTTATAAGCACTTATGGTTTTTGTCTTTGCTAAATTAACTGCTCACAACTGTTCTACCGTTCTACCTTTTTATTATGAGTAGTTCAAAGCAGTTACGATAAATTTGTCCGCTAGGTGATTATGTGTGAAGTATTTTTCTGTAAAAAATATAATTGAATGTCGTATGTGAAGCGCTAATAAAATTCCGGAATAGATATTCTTTTATTAAAACGTTATCACAAATAAACTACACATTTGTTGGTTATGTTTTGCTTTTGTAATTTTTTGTGCTTTCCAATCGACACGCTAGCCAATACACATTTTTGGCACTTGCAAATACTTGCGGTGGTCGATTGGAAAGCAACTACTGTCTTTAAGAAAGAATCTACTGCCTGTGCGAGTTCTTTATTGTACCACTGTACGAATATTAACGTGCGCATAATGAAATATTTATTTAAAATCCTTTTTGTTTCAGCTAAAATCGCACAAACAAACAAATTACAACCAGATGGTGCATATATTAAATAATATATTTATATTTAATTATATTTATATTTAAATAATATATTTAAATAAAAACAAAAAACACAAATATACAAAAAAAAGTAATGGAAATTTCCAATTACATATTTTATTTACGGCGGAAAAATATGATGCGTATAATAATGAAGTTTTCCAACCTTCCATCGCTTAAAACTCGGCTTCAACAGCATCTAGGCACTTTGTGCCCATGGAGACTTTTGATCAGCATGACTTGAAGAAACTATTCTGAAAATTTCAAATCATTTGACCGAAATTCAATTTCCATAAGATTTGTGCGGGGTCCTTTTTCCGCGAGAGCACAGGGGTACACGTCTCAATAAGAATAGGAAAAGTAAGCAACGAGACTATAGTCACAAAATATGATATAATGCGACTATGGTAATTGGGGTGAACATTTACAAGTGAAATTGACAATTGTTTAGCTTTTCTAGATGGTAGGCAAATTTTGAAAAATAAAGAAAATTCAAAATTTAATTTCAAAATTTCCAAAATCTTGATGAATTACTACGTTATTTTGTAGATAAACTTGTTCTTTTTAGTCAAAATTTTAAAAATTTTTGAGGTGTCGGTATTACTTTGTACATTTTGAACTCTATTTTTCGATTTTTGAATCAAGTATCAAAACAAGTATCGATCATTTTTATAAAAATTGTGCGTCGAATTTTCGTAATACTGTGCTAGTTGAAAAAAGTGACAAGCTGGGCACCTAGGGGGTTAACCTAATTCGAGTACGCTGTATTCAATAGTATAACTCATTGCAAAGTTAGTCCCCATTTTTGAGATATCGCTTTCGACATGTGTTGGCTCTGAGTCAAAAATTTGTCAAAACATACAATCATTTTCACGTTGATAGCTCTTGATATTCGTTATGCTTTCTTCAGCAAAATTGTTGCGCAAGTTAAGACAAACAACTTTGCCGTACATATCAAGATGAAAAAACCTCATCCACCATATATATATATATGTGTTTTACTTAGGCCCAGGTTACGTTAGAGTGGCTGCTTCCGCACACTTCATACGTAGCGCAAAATATCTAGTATGATAGTGCCAACAACAAGTATGATAGTGCCGGACACGAGCATAGGAAATTATCTAAAGTCTCTTCCTCCTCTTCGTCCATGCAACTTCTACAAAGACATTCGTCTGTAGAGCCAGCTTTATCGCATGTTCCCCAAAAAAGCAGGGTCTTGTCAGTTTTGTCTAAAGCTTCTCACAGAAAACTCCGGCTCCTATACCTTACGAGTGCAAAGTATGTCATAACTTTGTCTTACCTTTTTATTGTGCTTATGTATAGGTTAAACCCTCATTAAAATGAATCTTAAAATTCTTAATAATTGTAAGAACGTAAATTAAGAAACTGAACATTTTTACCGCAAAATGGTGTTTTGTGAAAACTGAACAGGATCAGTTGTCAACAGCGAGATCATGAATTCTGGTCAGAAACATCAATTGTTTCTAAATACTTCAATGAACAAATACGAAAAATTTCGATAAAGGTCAAGGTTGATCTAGATATTTTTTATGAAAATACAAATAAACGAAAGTTTAACGGCAAAATTGTATTCGATCAACAACTATTTCTTTATCCAGCAATTTTACATGGAAAAAATGTTCGTCGGTAAAAATTAATTTTGAAAATCAACTAGTCTATTATAGGTTGCTCTTAAAATATTATAGAGACATTGCATTTATGCCTCACTCCACAACCGCTTTAACAAATTTTAATAGTTTTAAATTTTCCGATTGACTTTCATAAGCACGCCTCAGGTTGTAACTAGTCGTGGAGTAGGAAAATTCTTCTATTTGAGTAATACCTTATAAGCGATTCAAGAGTATCTATCGTTAATTAAAAATTAATTCCAAATTCCAATGCTAAATGCGAGCATTTATCCTATATGGTTGGGCTCGTTGAAACTCAATTTAGAATGTTTTTGGGTTTAATAGTTTTACGTGAGCCTTATAGTGTACAAAATTTTTGCAAACTTTTATTTATTTATTTATAAATAAATGGGTGGAACAACATTGCAACTTGGGAATCTCACACAACCAAAGCCTTGACTTTATCTCTGCTCTAACTTCTTTAATTTGAATTTTCTGAACACCGTGCTCTGCTCGTAGTTCTGCCAATTGGGCACATTGCTGGTCAGATTTCTCGGAGGCATGCTTTGATAATCTGGTTATGGTACGCCTGTACTGGCTGTTTGATGTAGCATGAAATTTTATACAACTTAAAATCTTGAGTCAACATAAAACAACAATAAGTACAGACATCGGATGTCAACTCGGAGCATCCGGTTTAGCTATTTGAGAATATTATATTTTTTAAGAAGAAGAAAAGATAAAATATTTAATTTAGACTATATTTTAGTTTGAAATGTAATACATAAATCAACAATTATAATTTTTTTTTCAATAATTTCTCGACTAAACTCGTTAACTGGTGCCGAAGGTTTCCGAAAATTCTGCAACAAACAATTATGCGACAAACAATTAATCGAAAAACAATTAATTGAAAAACAAATATGAAACCCGACCAAATGGCACAGTAGTTAAAGCTTTGGCGTTTGGATCGGTAGGTACCGCGTTCGAATCCCGACACGATCTGTTATTAAAAGGAACACAACTACGAAAGAGCTGGGAGTGCTTCTGCCCCAGAACAGATAAAAGGGATTAAAAAAATATGAAAACTACAATTTTAGAATAACCTGGTGTGTGTGAAGACAATTTTAAAAATAACAATACGGGATTAAATCACCTGTCACCAGAATTTAGACAAAATCTTCAAGTAGTTTGAGTTTCTCTATAATTCGCTAATTGCGTAGTCAAAAAAAAACCTGGATACCTCCGGCATAAAACATATAGGATAGCCATAGAATTCATAAGATTAAACGCTGTCCCAGTATCCGAGCCGAGACATATCAATTCCACATATTATATCAAATAACTTGGCGAATCTTGGCAAATCAAAATTCTGTGACCATCGACCTTACATCATCATTCCATGACGAAAGAAACGGATATCTCGAAGGCGTCTTTTCATGAACGGGGAAATACATCGTTATTTTTTTCCAATTCATAAATAATATTTATTTATTTATTTATTTATTCAATATCACGAACTAGCGCAACAACAAGGGTTGCTTATAAAAGTTCGTAGGTCTAAAAACTATTACAGCAAATTCTTAATTGATATAATAATAAAAATACAAATAAAAATACAAAAAATAAAAAATATAATGATAATGATAATGAAAATGAAAATGAAAATGAAATCAAAATTAAAATTAAAATTCAAATTCAATAAATAATAATAAATATACCATATAAAACATAGTCGTATATAATACACTGATGGTTATTTGATTAAATAATATAAAAACTTAAAATTATATAGTCTACATATATGTGATTACAAATCGAATTGTTACTGTGACATGATGACATCTAAATAACGTTTCTTGAATGCTTGAACAGACTTGGCCTCTCTCACCTGTAAAGGTAGACTATTCCAAATATTTACACCTCTAACGAGTAGGGCACCGTCCATATACGTCGAATTATGAGTCGATACAATTAGATTCTTAGTTCTCTCAGATCGGGCAAACCTAAATCTCTCAACTATATATTTTGGGGAGTGTGGAAAATGAAGATTTTTAAAAATAAATAAAGCAACTCGGTAATCAAAAAATTGTTTCAAGGGCATGCCAAAAATTACGTTTCTGATATGTGAAATGTGATCAAAAGCTCGTAAATCGAATATATAACGGAGACAACCATTATAAACTCTTATAATTTTATTCATCACTGAAAGGTTCAATCTCGAAAAAACGATATCACAATATAATAAATGACTCATAACGAGAGACCGAACTAGCAATAATCTAGTGTCACGTGGTACCCCTAGTCGTTTACTACGTAATAAACGCAGAGTCATGTACATTTTTTGACAAATTTGATCAACATGCTTGTCCCAACTAAGGTCATTAGACATTATAATACCCAAATTTCTAACAGAACTATCATAAGGTATAATCGCATTATTAATTTTAACAGGTGGAAACATATCATAATCAATTCTTTTACCAAAAATGATAGCTTGAGACTTAGACGCATTGATAGTAAGACTATTATTTAGTGCCCACTTCTTAATCATCTCAAGATCTTTATTGACCGAATCAATGCTAATGTGAGACAAGGTGTCATTGGGTATTTCTTTAAATATTTGGACATCATCCGCGAATAGATGGTGATTACAACTTAACGGTAATCCCGAAATATCATTTATATATAACGAAAAAATGATCGGCCCCAGGATAGAACCTTGAGGAACCCCAGCTGACAATGGTAATAGAGAAGATTTACCCTTATTGGTTACAACATACTGAAATCTATCCGTCAGGTATGATGAAATTAAGTTGATAGACTCAGCGGATAAACAAAATTGCGTTCTTAGTTAATTCTCGAGTACATCAAATTTTATTGAATTAAAAGCTTTCGAGAAATCTAAAAGAATCAGGATTGTCTTACTGTTTCTGTCAGCACACGATCTAACAAAGTCAGTTACATGCATCAACAGTGAAGCTGTGCTATGCGCTTGACGAAACCCCGATTGAAATTTAGAGAGAGACTGGTTTATCAGTAAGTGCGTACGAATTTGATCAGCCACAATCTTCTCAAAAACTTTGGACAGTGATGGTAAAAGTGATATAGGCCGCATGTCAGTTGGCACTAATGGATCTTGTTTTTTGGGTATGGCAATCACCTTACTTATTTTCCAACATCTAGGAAAAATTTGTGTGGTTAATATATAATTATATATATGAACCAATAAAGGTAATATGGCCGGAACGCAACATTTAATAAATTTCAAAGAAATGCCATCATCACCCACGGCATGAGATTTAATAGAGAGTATTGCATTAAGCACGACGTCCTCATCAACCTCTGAAAATTGGAAGGCGTTGCCCACCCAGCCTGCAAGACTCGAGTGACCAACACCGCCAAGATTATCAGGTGGGCACGTGGAAATTTGATTAATATGAGGAGCTGAACTTACATTAGGAACACAATCAACAAATGCAGTATTTAACTGGTCAGGCTCAAACATCTTAAAACATTCTTGATCATCTTTACTGTGTATCCCTTCATTTTTAAATGGTTCCAAATTACTTTAGAACCAAGACCAGGATCAAGTTTGTACTGGATATAACGTTTTCTAGAGGCTTTAATCATACCTTTCACCTTTTTATCATAATATAATAGAATACGTTTATTCTCAGGCAGACGAGCCAATTTCCACACTTTATAAGCCATGTCGCGAAGTTGGATGGCGTTCCTAATATTTTTTGTGAGCCATTGGGGTGAGGTTGTATCAATTATTCTGGTAACAAGTGGAGTATGTTTATCCATAAGGGACAAAATACCCCGATTTAGTAGCAATACTTTAGTATTAATGTCACTGGAATTATATAAAGCAGCCTTATCGAGCCTGACAATATCCTCCTGAAGAATATCACATTGTAAATTCCTATAACTACGGTACGTAATATAATCCATATTGCGAATTACCTTAATATTAAGATTTGCCCCAACCAATTCATGATCAGCAACTCCAGGGCCTTGAAACATACTACATGGCTGTAAAGATGGACTAATAAGAATTAAATCAATAAGCGATGCACCATTATCATGAATTCTGGTGGGTTTAGTTTGCGTAGTATTAAAATTAAAATGAGTCATTAAACGTTTGAAATTCCTAGAATCATTTGCATCTAGCAAGTTGACATTAAAGTCGCCCATAAAAATTATATTGTTATACTCCTCATTCAAATACGCGAAAACTTCTTCTAAATTTGTAAGAGGTAAACCTCTATGGTGGATGTACCCTACACCTACAGCTATCTTGATCGAGGCCAAAGTAATTTCAATTACCAAATGGTCAAGGTTAAAATGGGACACCCTCTGAGAAATACGTACTTTTCCATTTTTCACAATATCACTTCTGATATATAAACCAACACCTCCCCCACCTCTACCAATTCTATCCTGCCTGAACAGTTTGTAGCCATCGATCTTAAAGGCCTTATTAGTATGGTATGATTTTAACCAAGTTTCTGAAATACCCACAATATGGAAGTGCTTCTTACGGAAAAGAATTTGTAGCCTCGCAATTTTACTTGGAATAGAACATACATTAAGATGACATATTTTGAGAACCTCAAGTCTATTCAAAAAACTATTATCACCACTGAACATGGCAATAAAAAAAACCCAACAGAAGAGTCATGTCACAGAAACAATCGGCAGACAATAAATATAGATAAAAGATACTATATATAACCAAAATAAGAGTAATATATAAAATAATAGTACTATATAGAATAGAAATGAAAGTAATAATAAAAGTAAAACTAAAAATATAAATAAATATAAACATAAATATAAATATAAACTTAACAAAAATATATAAAAAATAACAAAATCATAATAATAACAGGAACTAATATATATAAAATATAAAAAAATAATAAACATACATATGAAATCCATATATTTAATAATCAATAACCCAAAGCTTTTCAAGCGAAAGCTGCATACCAATATATTGCCACGAATGTATAAATATAATTCCAAAAAATAGCAACAATTAGTCTTTGAACTGCTCCAAATCCTTCAATGATAAAATAGTAATCGGCTTATCCTGTGGTGATCTTTTGACACTTACAAAACCGTTGCGGATAGATACACTATTTATCAATTTTGATTTTTTAATTTGTCTAGCCGCAAAAAAGAGACCAGATGTCAATTTATCCAAGTGCTCGTTAATGTATAAAGGCCCATCGGGATAAGCATCATTAAAAATATTGATACTCAAATTGCCATTCTTTATAAAATCGAAGTAACGACCGAAAAATTCATACTTTTTGGTTAGCTTTGTAAAACGCACGACAATCGGGCGAACACTTTTAGGATCATTACTTCCTTTGATACGGAAACAGCTGTCAATGTCGTCCACAGAAAAAATTTTTAAACATAACTTGTCAGCAATTTTATTTAGGAATTTAAAATCCTGTATGACAACGTCATTGGGAACGCCCCGCAACACCAAATTTTGTTTCCTCCAACCTCGTTCCGACCTGTTAATACGTCCTTCGATAACTTTTATTCTCTCTGACAACTCGACAATCATCTCAGTCTGCGATTTAATAGCATTCTCTATTTTCGTATCAATCAACTTGACAACATTCGGCCACAATTTATCAAGTATGGCATCAACGTTTACATCAAACTTATTATGATTCAATAATTTAAAAACTGATTCCGTATTTTTTTCTTACCGTGTATTTAAAATTAAAATTAAATATTGTTCTAAAAAGAAAATTATCTGTTAGATTTCTGTTTGATATTGTTAAACAATCATAATTTATTTAATTAATCGATAGAAATAAATTTTTGGTTGCAATTCGCGATTGTCTTTCTATTTCTGTCCAAATGTTAGGGATTCCTTAATGTGCCCTCACAGTAATGTTTATGCTACTCGGATCTTATTGAAACTTAACAATTTGTTTTTTGTAAACTTAATTTTTTTAAAAGCTAAGAACACGAACGAATATCTTGCTTTCGTAAAATGCACTTAAGTAGTTTTTGTACAGATTCACATTTTTAAGAAAGTAAAGGCATAGTAAAAAATAAAAGTAAACAGAATTAAAGCTGTCTGTACTAAATATTGACGCATATTTCCTAGTAAAATATGGAAAACGATTCGGTTTTAATTTTAATATGAAAATATAAATTTAATTTAAAAAATAGAAACAAAAACAGAATGTAATAATGTTAGAAAAACCCAAACCGTATATTGGAATTGGAGAAATTCTTAGACGTTGAGAATTTCTCCCCAAATTCCGCTTGTTATTGCGAGATTTTCAAATTCGGTTATTTTATTGTATCACAACTCAGCCCGCTATTTAATAAATTTGAATGATTAATATTTTTAAGCACCAAATTAAAATTAGAATAGGTTCTTTTCTACACTCGACCGTTTTAATTAGGAATTCGTCCATTATAAAGTTTCGATACCAATCAATATTTATTTTCGCCCCATAAACTGGGTCCTAGATTTTTATTTATTGACAAGAATTATTTGAATATGTATTAATTTTCGATTTAAATAGGTCGAGTTTTGTTTGAGCTCAAAGAGAAATTTTAAAATTAATGTCAAAAGCTTTATGCCAAGGTCGTGAAATAAAATAAAACATTCAATTAATTGAACTTGCAAAAAGTTAAATAATTTTTGAAATTTTCTTCAAATGTCTAACCGAAACATCGAAAAATAAATAAAGGTAGTTTTATTTAAATGAGACCGATGAGCGCTAATGTAAAACGAAAATTATCAAATTAAGTTTCCTGTTAAAAGCGATGATAAATCCATTTATTAAAAAATTATGACTCAACGGGGTTTTCATAAAATTATCCATAATTAAAATTCGAGATTGTTTCGAAAATTTACAAATGTGGTGTAATTGAAATAAGATGTGCAACAAATGATAAAATTAATCTTTAAGCAGAATAAACTTGCGCGAGTTTCCTTGTAAGTAATGTTTGTGGTGTTATTACTTTTGTTTAGATAGCCGAGTTATTTCTGGTAGGAAATGAATTGTTCGAAATTCAATAAATTCAAAATGTTATAATCTTCAATATAAATTTATTTTATTTATATCTTAAATACTAATAACTATATCGGTAGCTTACTTTCATTCAAACAAAATATCGTTAGCAATTTCTATAAATCAAATCAAAACGTTATCATATATACACAAAACATTTAAACAACAAAAATAATCCATTTCTTAATTCAAAAGAACAAAAAACTAATAATTAATTAATTATAAATATCAGGTAGCCGCAGCCGAAGCAGATCTTTTTACAGCTTTCCTTATTGTGGTCCAGTCTTCCATAATATCTTCTTCGGCTAGCATATAAACTAAGTAAGGCCCTGTAACAGTAACCGCTTTTTTTCGACCCGGACCACGGACCTTACTCGTTCTTGTATTTGTACCCCATTCGTTCCACGATATATCAACATTGTGACGATCTTCTTCTAGACGCCGAATTTTTTCCAATAATTCTTCGTGTATTGCGTCCATAGCCAGAATTTTTTCACTATCAAAATGCTGTTTAGCGGCGATTTGTTCCGAATAGAATTTATGATTAATATTCTCTATTCTGTAATTTTTTAGGATTCCAGCTACTTCAGTCCTTGTTTTCATATTCTCAGTGAGTCGCTGTAATGGTCCTAAGTATTCTTGGGATCGTCCACCACGAACTTCTGATAATTGTGTATCTACTTGTTGTATACGAACTTTATATAATTCATCACGTAATATAGAAAATTGTCTTTCCAGATTCGCTGAAACATGAATAAATTTCAGTTCATAACCTGTAACATGACATTTAAAATTTTCCACAACATAGCGGGAAAGTCAATTTATGACATAAAACTATTTACCTAATGTGTCTATACATTCGGAACGCCGCCGTTCACATTCACTTTCATCCATTTCCGAGGAGTCATCTGAATCTGGTTCATCAGCTTCCTCACCGGACGAATCACGATCGGGCGCTTGACTTGAACCAGAGTGCTCTGATTCAACGCCCGACATATCACCATCTCCATCACTTTCACCTTCATTTTTTAATGATGGCATTGATTATTTAATATACTATGATTTTATATAATAATATAATTTATTTTTTAATTTTAATTATAATTTTGTAGGTTAGAAAATTGAACACAAAAAATTTGTTGTTTTTTACAAATACAAAACTGACGCCATTACTGTTTTTTACTATCTGTCAAAAAAATAATTGAAAGAAAAAATTAAAGCTTTTATGTTCCGTGCGTCGCCTGTGTACAAAATTTGAACTACTGTGCTACCAATTTTATTTTTATTTGCCACAGTTATTAAGCTTTTTCTCTTCGCGTATATATACACGAAATGTATTGTAGTATGAGTGTTGTTTGTAAATAAAAAAACGAGAGAACAAATTTTCAGAGAAAATTCTTGGAATGAATAAAAAATAAAAATGTATTTTATAGAAATAAAAATATAAATTATTTTTATATAATTTATTATTGTTTTATTATATCATTACTAAAACATAGACAACGTTTTATAATAATGCCAAAACAATAGTCTAGGTTTAATTCATGTTGTCGCTAAAAAAGGATCATTTTGTAGATTAATCCTGATGAATTTTTATCTAGGAATTTTATGAATGACAATGAAAATTTTATCTCATTACAAAAAACCACACAAACTACGATAAAATTCATGAATGATAGAAGTACATATACATTTTAGATTACGTAACACTTTACATAGCTACGCTTTTGTGATGAAAAAATGATGAAATGTAATACCGGACTGCAACTTTATAATTTGATACATTGTATACGAGACGATTATGAACCGTATTTATTGTTACTTATTTAGTAGAATAGTAAAAGTATTAAGAAACTACCTAGTTACTTACAGTACAGAGGTAAGCTACGGAGCCACGAACCACAGTTACGTATAAAAATAAATTTAGACGCAAATTCATTCATTAAATGAAAGCCATTGTAATCTTTATCTGTCATTTTTCTCTTCAACAACTTTATCGCACAAAACTTTTTTAATTGAATTTTTGTTTTATTATTATTTTTGGTTTATTTCTGACATTCTTTACTTCTCGATTTTTCGATAGAAAATTTATATATTACATTACCCTACATTTGATTTTGATACGGAGTTTTTATATTATGTAGAAAAAAAATTGTTTTGACTACGTGCAATATGCTTTATTATCCCTCCTTCCATGAAAGAAAAATAAAATTTGATTTTTGGAAACCACCTTAGTGTTCGACCATTTAAAGATAAATTTTTTATTTAAGAAAAGTAAAAAATCAAACCAAAGTACAAGGCTTTACTTTGGTATTTGTTGTTCTACAAAAAATTGTGTATTCGTTGTTCAATCACACATAGTCTCAAGTATAGGATATTTTTGCCGGCATTAACATCCCGATTACACGTAATACCATATTTTTGGCAAAATTGTTATCGGTGCGGAGATTTTGATGTAGTGTTCCGTGAGACAGTCAGCACAAAGTTTTGTGGTGCGAAATTCTTCAATTTCCAGTTTATTGCGAGGTGTTCGCACGTAACCCATGATGGGTGGGGTGAATCACCACAAGTGCTTTATTTTTCACAACGAGGTCAATTATTTATTTATTTATTTATATTGAAAAAAGTCTACAAATTTGACTTAATTGCCTTAATCTACTTTTAAATTTATCTTTTGTTAAACAAAAATCAAATAAATAGTTAATCTAAGTGGAGGAAGCCAGGATCTCTTAGTTGTCTACCAGGAACCTTTATTTTAATTGACTTTAGCACATCCGGTGCGTCGATTAGACCTAGTAGAAGATTACCAATAAATGTTCTTTTTAGCAATTCGCGTCTATTTTCAAGAGTTGTCAAGTTGTATGAATTGCACCCGGTTAAATATGGTGGTTGCCGCTGTATGTTTACGTGGTATGGTAGATCATGGTCATAGACCCACCCGTCTTTCCAGGTCAAGTAGCGTATAAACTTCTTCTTTTGAATTTTCTCAATACTCTGGATATGAGCTTCGTAGAACGGACACCACACATTTACAGCATATTCCAGCTGGGATCGAACGTAGGCACAATACAGGATCTTAATTGTTTCCACATCAAAATTATCACCCGTCCAACGTTTGACAAAACCGAGCATGGAGTTCGCGCGAGCGGTGCACAACTCAATGTGCTTAGTAAAGCTCATGTTTTCAACGAAAGTAACCCCTAGGTCTTTAGTCTCAAGTACTACCTGAAGGAGTACACCATTTATCTTGTAGCCTTGTGTAACAGGGTTGGTTTTTCGGTGAAATGATAGAGATTTGCACTTTTCAATATTGAGACTCAGAGAATTAAAGTCGCACCATAACGTTAGGTTGTCAATATCTTCCTGTAGTTTACTGGCATCGTCGACTGACTCGATTGCTTTGTAGATTTTGAGGTCATCTGCGAACATCAGGATATTGGAATGCTTTATCACTTCGGTAATACCATTTATGAAGATTGTGAAAATCCATGGGCCAATGTGAGAGCCTTGTGGTACACCAGAGGTAGCTTGTATTCTATTTGAAGTTTTATCTCCTATTTAAATATATTGGATTCGATTACTCAAATAAGATTTGAACCAGGCTACGAACTGGCTAGAAAATCCGAGCTTGGAAATGTGTTCCAAAGTTTTACAATGGCTGATGGAGTCGAAAGCTTTTGCAAAGTCGGTGTATATTACGTCAACTTGTTTGTGCTTCTCAATTTCTTTAATAGAATAGCTAGTAAATTCTATGAGATTTGTAGATACTGATCTTTTAGGCATAAAACCATGTTGATATTGTGATAAATACCGTGGAAGCACTGCTTTGAATAAGTTGCATATTACTAGAAATAAATTAGGTATAGCAGATATAGATGTAATACCTCTGTAGCAAGAAACATCATTTATAGATCCAGTTTTGAATTTTAATGACTGATTGAACAAAATGCTTAGAGGGATTGCCAAATTTTTAAAAAATGAAGCAGGAATACCATCAGAACCACACCCTTCTCCGAATCCTACCAATGCTCGCTGGATGTCTTTTGGCTCGATGTGTGGAGTAAATATGAATGTACTGTATTCAGTACAGGTTGAATCTTTATAATTATCAATATCTTCCGCTTTATAAACAGATTAGAAAAACTCAGCAAACATGTTGGTTATGACCTGTGGTACACAAGACCTTTGATCATTAAATTTTATCCATGCTGGTTAACCATCAATTTCGCGTTTGGTTTTAAAAAATTTCCAAAAGTGTCTGGGATCGCTTTTTATTTTATCCTTTAGATTGCGAATATAGCTTCGGTATCTCAAAATAAGATTCAAAATTTTGGTTATAAGCAGTAAATTTCTGTTTACTATCCTGGAAACATACTTTGAGGTTTTCTTTATAAGCATTGTCTTTTTTGTTTTTAAGACTGATGAGTTGATCGTCATACCATGAAAGATATTTGTTTGGTTTGCTCATAGACACGGGAACGAATAAATCGATTCCTTTAAATAGATGTGTGTACAATTTTTCCACGTTTACATCTATATCATCGCTGTTAAACTCGGCATTCCAATTTACTTGCTCAAAATATTATTGTAAATTATTCGAATTGGCCTTTCTGAAGTTATAATATAGTTTCCGGTTTTGGTAATTTTGGAATCGGTTATTCATTTTCGTTTCCAATATTATTTCTATTGCTTTATGGTGAATATCATTAATTACGAAAGGTGTTGGTGATTCTTCTGTTTTTAATAAAATTGGTTCATTAGTAAAAATAAGGTCCAAGGTTCGGTCCCGTCCATTTTTTAATTCGCAGATTTGACTCAAATATGGTATCGGCGAATAAGTATTCATTATCCGAATTTACATTTACAGGCATAATCTCGTTGGTTTCTTCATCATACGTCCAACTAACATTTGACAGATTAAAATCCCCAGTTATTAAAATTATGTCTGATTGATCGGCAGTATTGATAATTTCCATAATTGTGTCGCAGCACTTGGTATACGATGATGTAGGCGAATCTCGTGGAATATACGCCACGTAAATTCGTACTGTTTTATTATTGATGACAATTTTAACACATAATTGCTCGATCGATTGATTCGTTAAATCTACTAATTCATTATACCTGATGGTATTCACTATACCATCGGTAATCATTGAAATTTTTGTACTCGTTTCCACTGCCACTTAAAATATTTTCGCCATTCTGTGTCACGATCGAATATCTTCCATGGTCATTTGAATAGTTTTTGTGAACAAAGAAGTTGATATAGCGCATACGAATCATATCTAACGTGATGTCTCCCATATTTGGGTATTGGACAAGAAGGAAATTTTTTAATCCTTGCACATCGTTGTATCTTTGAAAATTATAGAAAATCTTATATAATTTTTATATTTTAATTAATTAATTTATTTTTTATTTATTTATTTATTTCATTTATTAAATTTGATCTTGTGCAACATCAAAGATTGCACATGAAAAGTTCGATGGTAACACTTACATTAAATTCAAAAAACTACATCTTATGATATTAGTGAATATCCAATATCCAATTATTATTTCCAAAGGTAGCCTATTCCATAATACAGCACCTCTTACAGAAAGCGCACCACTAATAAAGCCAGTATTGTATGACGGTATAATTAGCACTAACTTAAATTTAGACTTAATGTATCTGGGAGAATCCGAACAATTTAATATTTTGAAAATAAATAGAACAACTCTATAATCTAAGTAATTCTGAATGGATTTATTAAAGACTCTAACAACTTTACCAATTAAAAAAGTGTTCATATACGAGAAAACTATATCGCAATAGAGTAACTGACTCAAGACCAATGAACGAACTAAAAATAACCTGGTAGAACGAGGAGTGTATCAAGATGCTTATCCAAATTTCGATCACATGACATTAAGAGACCTAAATTCTTAACAAACTGATCGTAGGGAATAGTATTACCATCAATTATGATCTTGTTGAACAATTCATATAGTTAATATTTTTACCAAAAACAATGGCTTGTGACTTGAATGCGTTGAGAGACAATAGATTGGTATAAGCACATTGATTGATCAATCTTAGGTCATCATTAATCTTCCTAATTCCCTCATTAGTTGTTCCAACATTAGAACAAGTCAGCTCTTGGAAAATTTGAACGTAATCAGCAAACATATGTTGGAAACAATACAAAGGTAACCTAGAAATGTTGTTAACATACAGCGAGAAAATAATGGGACCGAGAATAGAACCCTGGGGTACTCAGAGAGCAGCATAGCTTCCTCGATGAATGGATGATCTTATAAAATCTGTAACTACTTAATAATGACATTACTATGGGAACTACGAAAACCAGATTGAAATTCCGAAAGCAAATTGTTTGATTGAATATAAGATTTAATCTGTTTCACTAAAAATTTTTCAAATATTGGACGCATATCCGAAACAGATTTTGGATCATTAATTTTGGGTATGGCAATCACCTTGCTGATTTTCCACGCAATTGGAAAAGCAATGTTTTGAATAATATATTAAATACATTTACCAAATACGGAAGAATAGCAGGTATACAGACTTTTATAAATTTAAGTGGGATACCATCAGGACCCAAAGCATCCGATTTCAAGGCAAGAAGCGAGCACTTGGTCTTCATTACATTGAACAAACTTAAATTTGTTACCATCTCCGTTAGATGGAATAAAAGAAGAGCTTTGGCTAGCTAAATCAACGTGTGAATTTAAAGATGGATAGTTATGAATTGGTTGTACAAAAAATGTATTTAAACATTCAGAATTGAACAAATCCGACAACTTTCATCCCTAGATTTACCCAAACCTTCATCCTTAAGATTTTTCCAGAGTGCTTTAGAACCAAGTCCATATTTAAGAACACATTTGTTCTCAACATTAGGATTGAACTTCCAAATTTTATAGGCTAATGTGCGAATCTGAATCATATTTAAGACATAACTATTCATCCACGGTGGTTTACTATAATTAATTTTACGTCTTACAAACGGTACGTGTTTATCCATATGAAAAAGCAGTTCGTTATATTCAATATATCGACTTTAACATCCATATTATCAGAATCGTAAAGCATAACAAGACCAGTAGTTTCGGAGTCTTCCTGAAGTAATGATAAATCAAGATGCTTATAATCTCTAAATATGTTAAACTCCTGTTTACAAGTTACTTTAAAATTCAATTTAATCGCCACCATTTCGTAATCAGAAACCCTCTCATACTGAAAAAAATCACTAATATGACTTAAAAAATTGACCAGAATTAAATCAATGAGAGAACCACCATTTTCAGTAACTGTAGTAAGCTTTATTTGAGGTGTAGAGAGATCGTATTTTGCAATTAGAGATTTAAATCTTCTACTTTCTGATGATTTAAGCAGTTCAGTATTAAAATCCTCCATCAAAACTATATTATCGTATTTCTCATTAAGAGAATACAATACCAAATCCAGCTCATCCAACGGCAACCCTTTCTGATGAATATACACAACTCCAATAACCAGTTTATAACAACCTGGACAACACTACAAAACGAGATGATCAAGATTAAAGCAAGTCCCTCTATCAACGATACTAAGTTTTGCAGACTTAAATAGATCATTGCAGACGTAAAAAGCTACCCCACCACCACCACGCCCGGTTCTATTCTGACGATACATCTTATACATCTTATACCCTTCAAAATTACTTGAATCATTAAATCTGAGATAACTGATATAAAATTTAAATAAAGAATAATATATTCTAACACAATAAAAGTAGTTAAAAAAGTAATAAAAATAATAATAAATAACAAATAATAAATGATAAAAACTTAGAAATCGCAAAAAGAGCAATAAAAACATAAAGCATAAATTCAAACAGAGCAAGAAATTGCAAGAATGCAAAATCAATCAATTTATTTAAACTTATCCAGAATTTTCATGGAGTCCACAATGGTGGGATTGCCATCCTTAATTTTTTTTATCTTCACAGCTCCATTCCTAATATACACGTTATTAATTTGCTTGGCTTTCTTGAGCTGTCTTGTGGCAAAGAAGAGGCCCGAGGTCTTTTTGTCCAAGTGTTCGTTGATATAAATGGCTGATGATGGGTAATTACCGTTCAATATTTTTAAATTTAGGTTACCCTTCTTGATAATGTCTAGATATTTCCCGAAGAATTCCCATTTCCCCCCCCCCCCCCCCCCCCCCCAACAAATCCACAATCCACAATATTTGTCTCATTAGGAATACCATAAATTATCAGATTCCTTTTTCTCCAGTCACTATCCTATTTAACTTGGCATCTTGGATCCTTTTTATATTTTATATTCACTAATAGCACGTAAGATTAATTTTTTGGTAACATTCTTCACATTACTAGATGCAATACACCCGCCGCAAAACCACAGTTGATTCTCCGCCAAATCCTTAAATTTCACCTTGGATGGAACAATACAGTCTCCGTGAAACCAGCACTTACAAACATTATACACTGGATCCATCCAAGATTTTTGTCGTCAGTTTTTTTGCAAATAGCACAACTGTCACGTTTATCACGCGTCATTATAAAGTTAGGCACTGCTAAAACTAGCACACAGATCAAAATTAGCACTTAGAAAACAAAAATTTAAACGTTAAAGTAAATTAATCAGTTTTGGCATTCATTGCAAATTATCTTGCTCAAAAAAATAATAAATTAATTTGTTAAATCAATTAAAGTCACGAGCGAAAAAAATTTGGATGTTGTCACTTTGACTGTCAAATGACGATTTTCGTCAAAAAGATATCGTTAAATTTTTTACCATTCCACTATAAATGTTTTCGTAAGGCTTAAAGCAATTCAGGATTTGGTGTTTTTTCACTTTTCTCACGAACTAAATAATCAAATGTCTCATAGATATTTTTGTTAAGTTTTCGTAGACTTTTTCGAATTCTCATGTATGCATGCATCCAAATATTTTTATGAAAAAGTGTTGTAGGTATATTTCATTGTCCAGCTCGTATTTTGCTTTTGATCCATTCAACAAATGAAAATAACCGTCGAGAAATTTTATCAATGTCGTAAAAGCAGCGGCATCGTCAGCATCATCATTTTGCCATTTTTTGTACAGCGAATAGTGAAAGTATCGAGAAGTTTCCACAGCAACGATGACATTTCTTCAACATCTTCTTGTGTTTTTCAAACAATTGTGAATGCAAACACTTTGATTTTAAACCACATTTTATATTAACAAATTTATTATTAATTTTTATTAATTCATTATTTTCATCATTGTTACTGTAGTATAATTTACAATGTCACCTAGTCTGTGACTAAAATCAATACTGTATGTACTTGAAACTGGAGCTGACCTTTTGGGGTAGATACTCGATCGGCTAGCAAGCAAGCAATTTGCTAGCCGAAATCCTGGATACTCAGTCAATGTTACCAAGAAAATTTGAATTTCAAAATTTACTTTACTTTTTTTTAATTTAATTTTTTCCGCAAAATTTACTTTGTATCAAAAAAAAAAACAAAAGTTTTTTGAAAAACTTAATTTGAAATTCAAATTTCCTTGGTAAAATTAACTGAATAGCCAGAATTTTGGCTAGCAAATTGCTTGCTTGCTAGCCGATCGTATAGCCCTTTATACTTTTTATGTAAAACAAAATTATTAAAATAAAATTAATAAAACAAAATGTATGAATGCTAAGGCAACAAGATTACATTTTTTTGTGTGATTTCATAAAATTTTATTCAAAATTTCATGGCTAGCTGTGATATTTTTCAAACAAAAATTTGTTACAGTGAAAAGTTTCGCTTGGCTACGTGTCGATAATTAATTAACATAGCACATACATATAGTAATTTTGGAAAGACAGATTTGGATGCACCACATTCGCGTTGATTCGCGTTGAGCAGTTTGATGCTTTATTATGTATGTAAAAATGAGATAATACAAAAAAAAAAAAAATAAAACAGGAAAATGAACATTATTCCACTTGCTTATCAATTACAAACATTATAAACGTGGACAAGGATAAACCAAATCAAATTAATTTATAACAGGTTTTGGATATAATTTTAATAATCACGGATGTAAAATAAATTAAAATTAAATTATCTACTTTACTCTAGTTGAGTGAAATATTCAAAACACCTTTAGTCTTTCTTTTAACATTAACAAATAAAAATTTTTCAACATTAAAAAAAATTATGTTGTTAGCAATTTCCTGAATGTATTTAACAGATACATTCCATAAAATACATCAAAAAATTGTAAAATAGAAGAAAGTCAACAGTTTACCACTCTTCACTCCAAAATGCGCCTTTTCGTTATAATAAAGTGGCAAATAGTGACAATAAAAACCAAGCTCATCTCAGAAATAATGCTGCATTTTCCACCGCTTCGAGCCTATAGTTTTAATTATTTATTATCACAGTCCCTGCGGATAAGGCCAAAATCTTGTTATTTGTACTCCAATATTAAAGATAATTATCGTAGATTCCTACAATAAAATCTTTCTGGTATAAAATACTAATAATTAATAAATATGTAGTTAATAAACGTCAAATATGATCTTTTAAAAACTTAATAAACTGAAAAATTAAATTATTTACTGGCCACTTAAATTTAAACCTTATGTTAAAATACTGCGGTGCATAAAAGGATACTCGAAACAACAAACTATTTCTGAAATTAGAACATAACTATTCCTGATTTAGTCATAAGGATCGAATGGCGAGGCGAACGCCTAGTTTGAGAGGTGGCAAATGTTTATATTTTGGTGTAGACAACTCTATTTTTTGTTTACTGTATGATGACAATTAGTAGGCAATGCAGAAAATGGTTTTTGGATGTTTCATTTTCAGTTAAAATTCATTTGTTCTATTTTCCTATATCTACCACTTTATATAAATTGATCCAACATACATAAAACATGAAACGTATGTTTATGCTGCCAAAACTACAAAAAATTCGGATGGCATACAGCTGATGCAGAAACTGCCTCGTGTCTGCATTTAGAAATTAATTGTTCGTTGCAAAATAAACTGTTGCAAGCAAACGACGTTATTATATTGAACGGGGTAAAAGAGCATGGAATTCTGAGTAAAAAATATCGCTAAGGATTATCGAAATTTTCTACCGTTAAGACGTTTTAAGCCGTTTAAGTTCAAAAAACTTATTTCGCTTTTATACCGCACTATTTTAAAAACTCAAAATTGTAATAATCTAATTTTGGCCATTTTCGATTCAGAAATATTTGTAATTTTTTACTAAATGTTTAATTACTATTTTAAATTTAAATTTTTCGAAATAGGAACATCTAAATTATATATAAAACAAGATTTTACCAACAAGTAAATCCCGGCCAGAAAAACAATAAGGACAGGATTGTGGAAGAATCGCAAGTTAATCAAAATTCAAAATATTTCTTAAAATTTATTGAACGTCTAATAAATTTCCAGAATTGAATTACGTCAGTAACATTATTTATTCGCAAAAAATTATTTATATTTATCAAAATAACAAACGAATTGGGAATGTGTCTTTAATTTCAATTCAATTCAATTGCAGCTTCCAAAGCAGGTTTATTATTTCACTAGAGTATTAAGTAAGCGACAAATTCTATTTTTGGCGGAATAGGTGATAGGTTTTGGCTAAGGCACTGCTAATTAGGATTTTTTTGCTTCACTCTCCCAAAATATAATTAGTTTTGACTCAAACAGCCAAAATGAGGAAGTAACTAAAACTGATGGAAATTGACTGGAAATTGTTCTTTATTTATTTAGCTAGATGCGCCAATATTATTGAAACTGTATATCCTGGTATGGAGCTTGCAGTACGTCCTCGGAAGTGCAGGGTGAGCCTTGGGCAGCAAAACAGATTGCATAGTTAACAATAAAAAAAAGAAAAAAAACTAAATTTCTCAGGATCATGACAGAGCACTGCTTATTCTCTGGAAGGTTCATTCGTTGATAGACTGGCCAATACCTCCAGAATGCACTGTGCCAATCCAATGAACTATTGGTTCGCATGGTAAAGCAATACTGTCCGTTTCCATGACTTAATGTTTGCTCGAATTTCTATTTCATTACTTTTTGCCACTGCGCGTATTCTTCAAATCGGTAGATATTGTCGTCTACGAATTATAATTTGCATTAATACCCCTATTATGGTTTTCGCATTTCACATTCCCGGCGAATCCAACTCGTCAAATATACAATTTGGTATTATGGTTTTCGCATTTGACATTCCCGGCGAATCCAACTCACATTTTTGGATTATGATATTCACCTAAACGAGCTGAACTGTCAAAATGATTCGCCATCTTTTTGTAGGCGAATCTTATAAAATTGGTTTTCTAAATCAAACAATGGAGGTTCACGTGTAAGTAATTATATTTTTATAACAACAAATCCCAGCCAATTTTCGAAATTAACGGGAGATGAAGAAAAATACCGATATTGCAAGGGGAATTCCCAGCTTTGGGAAAATAGACAATTCGTAATCCTGTTTTGGAAGGATTTGACAGTAATGTTGAATAACTTGGGGCCTCCTATAAATAATGTACCAGGCAGAGTAAACGGATGACATTGCTCCCTTAACGATTTTCGCATCTGTGCCATGTTAATATTTTCATATGGTTTATCAGAAAAAGATAGAACGACACTAGATAACATAATTTTAAACTGATTTTAGATTAATTGAAAAAGAAACGTAATTTATAAACACAAAATCTGAATCATATATGATTACAACAACACAATTATTGACAAAAACCGCAAACGTCAAAAAAAATTGTTATAAAAATTATTATTCGGCTAGTGTTACTAGATGTACACTCGCCAAAATAAAGGCGAAAACCATAATACGAAAACCCAACTCACACGGATTTAAGATTCACCGTGAATCGTTCGGCGAGGCGAAAACCATAATAGGGGTATAAAATTCTTTATATTATTCGATTTTTTTGCCGGCTATTTTAATCGTTTTTTTCAAATTTGCTTACTAGTCTTCTATTATTTATTTCACTACTAAACAAAAACCGGTGGAAATTTACGTTACATTTACAGATTAGTTGTGAAATAAATAATAGAAGACTTGGAAGCAAATTTGAAAAAACGATTAAAGTAGGCGGCGAAAAATTTGAAAAATAAAAAGAATTTTAATGCAAATTATAATTCGTAGACGAAAATATCCACCGATTCCGATTTCAAGAATACGCGCCCAGATCTCTGTAACTGTCCTTTGTTATTTTACCAGTGATTTAATTTCAAGATAACGGAAGCAGTAGTTTTGAAGATATCGTCCAAGTAAAAAAATAATAACTTGTAAAGAAAAACAATATACAGTTTTTAATTCTTTATCTTAACCTAACAAAGTTAAATGTTCACCCAATTTTAGAAAACCAAACCATATTGATAATTTAATCTTTAAATTTCATTTAAACATCATTGCAAAAATTGGAAGAGCTCCTATGGAAGCTGCAACTTCCAGTACACAGATTTCTACCAAATTTCGTTAGGACCTCCCAACTAATAGAAAAAGTGTAAAGTTTCTTTTTCAATAGCCAATGATCTGAACCAATTTTGTTTGAAAATTATTTTACAATACAATATTTTTGTTTTTAATCGTTTTCTCGTAAATGCTATATTCTTTTCAAAATATTTGCACCAAAAATCACTAGGATTTCTAATTTGTGGAAAGGGCTTAGGTATATGAAGTTTCATTCCAATCAATGAGTCCATCTGGCCGAATGAAAACAGCTAACATATGGAAATGCTATGGCTTGACCAAGACAGTTAACTATTTTTGGTATTTTGATATTTGGTTAACCTTTCAATTTAATTATTGAAAATTATTTTTGCGGACTTTTTGAGTTTCTTTATTTTTCTAATTAAAATTTTATCTTTTTATCCGTTTCGTTCAAACATTCAATAAAAAGTGAAAATAACTTTACACAAACATAGATACGAGCCGCACTTAAGTTTTGCGTGGAAAGGCACATGCAGCTTGAGTTTTGTTACAAAACACAGTATGTGGAAAGTCTAATTGGGAACATATTTTATTATCTTCTGTTCAATTTGAGATTCGAGGAATATTAGTTTAAATCGTTCACAAAAACCCATACAAGGTCAAATAAAATTGTAAACTTGTTTTTCTGCAGAAATATTTTACTTGAATTCATCGAACCTGTGTGTTTTATCTGTGATATTTTGTGATTAGGATTATTTTTTAGGAAATCTTTTAGCAAATGGTACTAGATAAAATTTCAAAAAATTAAAATTAAATGAATGATTTACTGGTTCGTAGTGAATAATGTTTTTAATGGACGTTTTCAGATTTCCTATCATGATCAGTGAATTCATCGCCAATTTGATTTCAAAATTTCATAGCGCTAAAGCGCTTTCCAACTGTAGAAGTATGACTTGTGGGGTGGAAGGCTAAGCATTTTGACGAAGAAACATTTGCCATAATGTTGATTGAGGTTTACCTGGAGGGTACAGCAGAGGATCTAGTAATATCTAATGGCCTATCTAATGGCCTAGTAGGATCGATGGGTAACTCTTCGAAAATTTCTAAATTTATTGTAATTTACAACTCCTGACAAATTTTTGCTGTAGTCTGATTTTTTGAAGGTGATAGTAGAACTAGGTAGGTAGTCAAATTCAGGTTATAATTAATTTAAACGTATTAACAATATACTTTTTACGCTAGTTGCCGTAGGCACTTGGCGAAACACACTTATACTTAATAAACACATTAAAATTTTGCGAAACAAAAAACAAGTGATTAATAAAAATGTGTTTATTATGTATTAACAATAGTTTAAAGGATTTAAGATCTCTGGTTTAGGACGTCAGTGGCACTATTCTGGTTTCCCTGGGAATAGGGAATTGGGAAAAATATTTTCATAGTATTTTTGTCTAAATTATATTTTTTTTGGCCTACTGTTGGAATTAGTTTAGTGTAAATATGTTTGAAACAAAGTTGATTGGGAAATTTTTGTTCCACAAAATTTTTATAGGGAAAAATAATTCCCAATACATATATCTTTCTATATTTAAACACTTCGTTTCTTTTTTAGTTTTTTCCACAAATTTATTTATTTTTTATTTTTAAACAATTCATGCCATTAACATGTTTTCGTCCACTTGGACATCATCAGATGGACTGGTCCATCTGATGATGTCCAAGTGGACGAAAACATGTTAATGGCATGAATTGTTAAAAATAAAAAATAAATAAATTTGTGGAAAAAACTAAAAAAGAAACGAAGTGTTTAAATATAGTAAAATGAATTTCCACCAAGAAGTATCGGTACGAAACGTATCACATATATCTTTGTTTCAAAAATATTTACACTAAACTAATTCCAACAGTAGGCCAGAAAAATATAATTTAGACAAAAATACTATGAAAATATTTTTCCCAATTCGCTATTCCCAGGGAAATCCAGAATAGTGCCACAGGTAGTAGTCTATTAATTTTCTAAAATTTAAATTTATTTTACCGATGGTGTAGTGTATTGTTTTATTTTCTAAATAAATTTTGAAATATATTGTAAATCGTGTTAATGTGTAATGGTTTGCGGGATATTAATTAAATTACACATTAAGTCCAGGAACCATCTTGGAACGCGGATTTCTTTTTCAT
This sequence comes from Nephrotoma appendiculata, assembly GCA_947310385.1. Taxonomy (NCBI): domain Eukaryota; kingdom Metazoa; phylum Arthropoda; class Insecta; order Diptera; family Tipulidae; genus Nephrotoma; species Nephrotoma appendiculata. The sequence continues at coordinate 379,815,467 of OX371223.1, forward strand.
TTCCTATGAAATGTTTGTTCGATATACATTTATATTTTATAAATACAAAATTGGTGGGGGCACAATCCCACTCACCTCCGCTAAACGTGTTGGAATTTGCTTTGCACCCGAATACTTAATAAACAACCAAATTTTTCGAGCTTTTGGCAATTACGCCTTCATCAGGGTTTGTTGTGTTTTTTTATTTATTTAAAAATATGTACATTAATCGAATGTTAAAAAATTCCATTTCCCAATCAACTACTGTGCGTTCTCGAGTGAGTCAGTCAGTGACATACACGTTTATAATATTTCCATTTTATTTCAGTTTAAGTAGTTCTTGAAAAAAATTGAATTATTTTGCAAAATAGCTGGATCTTAGTTACCTTTGTTTTATACATAACCAAATTGACAGAACTTAATTGTTTTATTATTAAAATGTTTACATATTTGGGATTTTATTGACATGAATTTAATGGCCACGATTTTAAACTTCTAAATCTGCCAATTCAGTACGTCCATTCCAATACCAGCAACTTTTTCGATAATTTTGTTTGTGGTATTGTCCAAAGACAGTCGAGCTGAAGCCCCGGTATCGCCAGTGATTCTTGCCTATTAGATATTAGTTGGAAAATATTTCTGCTCTGAAAGCATATAAATTGTATCGGGTTAATGCTCATTAGATCGGCCAATTGAATTAATGTTGGAATTTATCGATAGGTCAGCGTTGGAGCATTCAATTCACAGCTGTGATTAACCAAAGTTAATGGAACTGGTTTAAAAACGAACAACAATGTGTAGTATTTGGATGTGTTTCTGAATTTGGATCTGAATGGAGTATTTGATGATTGTCTCGTTGTTACTTTTGAGACAACGGTATGAATTATATGAAATGTATGGTGCGTTTCAGATTGTGGTAGCCTTTCGACATTTCATTTTTAGAATTATAATAATTAATTATAATTTAGAGTCAGTGGCATAGACGTTTATAATATATATATATATATAACCCCCTTGAAATATAACTAAAAATTTCCCCATCTGATTAACTTCTATCTGGAAGATGGGTCGGACCACGAGTTCTGCACCGACAGAGTGACATACATGAGAAATTTAGTTGATATAATTAACAACCATCCGTTTGCAAAAACAATAAAAAAGCTTCACGAAGTGAGAAACTAGCCATTGAAACTACCGAATCAGATGACATAGAGCCAACTAGTTTAGCAATTGCACTAATTTGATAGAGATAAAATTTTAATTTATGACAGAGGGTGCAATGGTTAAAGAAGTCCCCATAGTGTCTCAAGTGAAAGATGGAGAACCACAGTTTCATCAGGATATTGTGCTGATTAGCCTGAGCAACCAAAACTTAAACGGATTGTCCATAACGTACCCGATTTTATTTCCGACGGCTCAGAAAGGATGGAGCACTAAACTTTGTCGCTTTAAAGAACGAGACACAAAAGCGATCCCGAGTATCTATGAAGGAATATTTTTCTTATCGTTTGCCAGTTAGAGAGTTCTCTGTTGCTAATTGTGTCGCAGACCCTGAAAACAAGCAGGGCCCCTATTATGAAATTTTCCCGACGTCATAAAATCCGTCTCCCGTCGGATATTCATATTATGAAACTAAAAAAATCCGATCCGCGCGGATGTTATACTATTATGAAATAAGAATCCGAGTTAGCGGATTTTATGACAAAATTCAATTGTCAAATCCGACAGCTAGTTAGGTGACGGATATTGTAGTATACGCACGGAAAATAGATCGCAGTTCATACTTTTTATATGTTATTTAATTATTTAAAAATTTAATAAATTTTTAAATGTGAGAACATATCCCTATTAAATTAGCTGTGTTCCAATGGGACAAATTTGCTACTCACAAGTACTTGCAAGTAGATAACCAATGGAACGAGGTAAAACTATGACAGAAGTAAAATATAACGTTTTTTGTGTACAAAGTTTGCTATGTGTATAATTTTGCTGTCGTCCTATTTTGGAAAATTAATTTTTTTTTTTACTAAAATCCACAATCAAATCTCAAAAATGAGTAAAAACTGTTCTTATAATGAAGGCAACGCTTTCATTATGATATACGCCGGCCGAAAAGAAAAATATGTCAAAAATCTTTTGGTATTTCACAGAAGTAAACAAAAAATATTGTTTGTCCTGACATTTCAACATAGCCTACCCCTCACAAAGCCATCTATTAGAATTTTTTGAACCAAAATACCTACCGTTAATTTTATGCGTTGCCTTCAACCAAAATACCTACTGTTAATTTTATGCGTTGCGTTAAATTTATGCATCTACACCACCATTTGAGCATGGGTAGCTGCGAGTAGATACAAGTACTTGTGAGTAGTTTGCTTTCTCCATTGGAACACATCTATTATTTTAATCAAATTTAAATGTAAAAAGTCTATATTGAAAATTTCGAGTTAACTGTAAAAATACATGTTTCATAATACGAATATCCGCCGCGGATCGGATTTTACGATAACGTATTTTCCGACGGTGTCGTATTTTCCGACAAATTTCGTAATAGGCCCCCAGGTTGAAAATTCTGTAACATTGCCATCTAGTTTCCAGGGTAGCCCTCGCAATATGCAACATTATTACCAGTATGCCGATTACACAATTTGAGCGGTTTACTCGGTTATCAAGACGAAACTTCTCTTCAACCTCAAAATTTGCATGAGGTGATTGCTAGTAGAAATAATAAATGTTTGAGCTCTGAGCTCGATGCTTTTAATTTGAAAAATATTCAGTTTGGCAATGATTCGGTCTTTAAAATTCGTGTTTGAAATCACTCCATAAATGTGTTAGATATTGACAAAACGTCTAAATTTCATTTTGCAAAAATCAAATCTCCACGTATGCTAAATTTTATTAAAGTTTTAATTCAATAGTCCTTTGAAGCCCAATTCCATGTTAACCTGGACACTGACATGAAAGATGGATCCACAAATACAATTTGCAGTGGGAAATGATCTTCTGGTTCTTATCTCCTTTATTAAAGAAATTCAAAGCAAATTAACTTTAGTTGAGCTTCATCTATAAAAATAAGAAGTAATTGCATTTTTTCGGGCGTTTGTGTTCAAAAAAGTATTTGAACCAAAATTAGCTAAACATTAATGTAACAGTGACACTATTCTGGTAGTTCCTCCGGATTAGGGAACTGGGGAAAGAATTTATATGTAATTTCTGTTCAAATATTTCTTGTCCGGCCTACTGCGGAGAAAAGTTTGATGTAAATATTTATAAATTGGGAATAATTTTTCCATACCTAAATTGGCAGACAAAATTACCCATTTAATTTTGTTTTCAGCAAAATTAATTCTAAGTCCTAGTTTCCATCAAGAAATTCGTTTTTTTTACAAAGGGAAATTTATGTGTGTTTGTGTTTGTGTACTAATGTTAATATGTGTTTTGGCATTTTTGACGTTCTTTGATGTATCAGTTTTATAACATTAGCTGTTTTGCTTTCGCAAAGTCCGCTTAGTTAATATTAGAGGCTTGGTTTTACCAATATTTGTTTGTGAATTTCCAGTAACGGAAAATAATTGTTCATATTGGCTTTTAATGTCAGTAGTAATCTGAAAATCGGTTTTATGAAAATCTTTTTTTTTCTTTTAGTTTTATTTAAAGCCAACTCTACTTTAATTACTACTGATAAATACGAGAAACGCAAAACAGCTATTGTTTGTGATTTAAAGCTTCGATTGTGTTTTTGTTTTGCGTGCGTTAGAGAATAGAAAGAAAAGATTAGAAAATTAATGTAGATCATGCTAGAAATGTGGCTACGGCTGCTATTGCTATAATTGTATGTAGTGAAGCAGCCAAAATATTGAATAAGAAAAAACGGTAAATTGCAAGATGGTGGGTTCGTCCTATTTTCTTAAAACAGGCAAGAAATGATCACGGAGATCATAATTTATTGGCTGAAATACGATTAAACGATCATGAATCGTTTTTCAATTATACGCGATCATAATTGCATCACTTGTGAAAAAAAAAATTTTTTTTTCACTTGTGACCATCATTGTTATGATGAAGAAGATCAAGAAAATGATCAAGAATATCATAGTATGATAAAATCAATCATTTAAATAATTGTATTTAACACACAATGATGATATTAATAATAACAATAATTTAGTATTATCATAATATAGTAAATGCAATCATATATTTATCATATTTTTTTTTACGAGTGTATGATAACTCCATATTCTGGCAAACCAAGTGGGAAGTTGGACTATGAATAAAGCATTTTTAATTGTCGTCAATCGAGGGCTCGACGAGTAATTGAAAATGCTTTTGAAATTTTAAGTGCTCGCTGGATAATTCTGCGTACGTGTCTCGAAACTTCTACGGACATTTTTGTCTCCGCGAAGAAAAAAAACTCGCTTCACCATCAAAACAAGTATTGTTCTTATAGTATCGTGGACCAGGAAATTATCGCACAAAATGAGATCCGACACGAGGAATGGAGGATATTTGAAGAATTGTCTTCAATTTCGAGACAAGGGAGTTAAAATGTAGCTTCAACAGCCATAGGCATAAGACACACACACTTGAGACAACGCTTGAGGTCCTGATTCGCTTTCTTGGCGCAAAATCTATATTGGTATCTTTGTCTGGTGTAATGTTAGAAAGTACCGCTAGCGCTTGACGTTTCAGGGGTTGCTATATCCAAGCTGCTTTTGTTACTAAAAAATAAAAAAAATATTTGCTGTTATGATTATATTATTTTATTATGTAATTAATATATACGCTCTTTTTATTAAAGCAGTATCTAACCTTCGAAGTTTTTGTATATGTTTGGGCACTGGATTTACATTGGTAGTACCTGGTCCGCTAGCCATTTTATCATTAAAATTTTTGTAGCGAGTGTAGCTGTTCCGTAATTTTTTATTTAGATCTTTGACCAAATCCGATTCAATGTTGAAGTCAAACTTTACACGCATTTCATTGCACTTCCTCCTACAATTTGTTAACTACCGAAGGTACATGCAATGCACTTGTTAATTGGCTATGTTTTTTGTTGTTGTATTGCTAAACTCGTTCTGGTTAGGTCAATCGATGTATTTTCGAAATTATGAAATTCGGTGATGTCGACTGATTGCTCCAATACCTCGTCTTCGATATCGAAGTATTCGATTTCATAATTAATATCTGAACCAAACATGCTAAAATTATGATTTATTTGCTTTAAAATTAAACATTTTTAAGAAATAAATAATTACTTTTATGGATATCAGGCCGCTTCAATAAACAAACAAATCGTTTTATCACAAAAAAAACACAAAGCTTAATGTTTTATTAATATTTTAAATCACTTATTAAAATGTATGTAGCTAAAAAGCTATAGCTATTTTAGCAACGGGAAATTAGTGTTGCTTTGATATCCCTCTGTAAGTATGTATTAGAATCAGTTTGACGTTTCATACAACTTTTTGTGGCACTTTTAACGTTGGTAATGGGGAGCTGTCTTAACTTTACATAAATAAAAATGAAAAACAGAAATTACAAAATTATTTTTGAATTATTTATTTTGAATCCATCCATAAAACTCATAAAATATTGTTGGGCTTGGTACTTCTTTTTTTCGTGAAGTTCCCATAAAAATATGGCCACCTGATCACCAAAATGTTGTTCCATGTCCTTCACTACCACAGGTCTGTTACCTACCTTATCCACTAATTTGTTAAGGAGTTCTAAGAAATCTGGCATTGTGCAACAAGTAGACCGAACACTTGTTTGTAGCCCTTTTAACTGGTTTGAATTCCGTGTTATTTTCTGTAGCTATATTAGCATCGCACTGGGAGCTGGAACTATCATTTGATGGCTCCTTCTCAGTTGGTGCACCATCCAAATTGCTTTTATGCCTAAAATACGTAATATTATTATTAATGATTATATTAATATATATGTATATATATTAATATTATTAATTAACAAACGATTTTTGTGTGCAAATTATGTATGCAACACGAGAGCTGCCATTCATGAGTGGAGGGATGTACAAATATTAAATTTCCTAAAACATTTCGGCATTGATACTTTTTGGTTGCTATTTTTTTTTTTGTTTTTTAATATGTATGTATAAAAAAATTTGTGTTTAAACATCATTTTTTTTGTATGTATGTATACTATCCGTGTGAGCTGCTCTACTAAAATAGCAAAAAATTCTTTGGTCGAAATGTACACTAACTTTTTACCTCAGCATGCCAGAAAAAAATTGTTTAAATAAAAGTTACATATAAATTCTTTCCCCAATTCCCTGTTCCCGGCGAATTACCAGAATAGTGCCACAGGTGTTTTTTGAAGTTTCTACCACATATTTCGATAAATTGCGATAAGCATATCTAACATTAGTTCGGAACATAGATGACCACCACATCAATGAAATTTAATTTATCAATATCTCTCGTCTACAGTTCATACATATTAGTTTTGTTTAGAAAATTTTTATGAACAGTCATGAGTTTTTTTATATATAAAATAATAATTAAAAATAAACAATCAAAGCTCCTATATACGCGCGAGTATAGCACAAAATGAATCAAAACTATTCAACTATAACACAGCAGCAACACAAAAAAATATTGATGACGCCAATGGAGAGTGTGTAATGCTCGTCGTCGTACAAAAAGCAAATATTTGTTACTTTCATAATACAAATTTTGGTTTCGTGTAGTGCGTCGTAAAAAGATGATCAAGAATCAAGATGATGATACTTAACAGTTGGGTAAAAATTGTAGGAAATTAAGAAAACTGTACAGAAACAGAATATGCCATCGCTTATTTTCACACAACTGAAACCTACAAATTGCAACATTATTTGTAATAATTGTTCAATATATGTACACGTATGCAAAACTAGAATATTCCTAACTATACGCAGCTAAAAGTAAAACTTGTGTACTCAGTACATGAACGTAAAATGGAAAATTCCTATCTGCTATTCCGATGGATAGGTTTTGCTTTTTTTGTTTATCTTCTTTATTCTACTTTATGTTATTTTATTATTTTGATGTATTGTGAAATAATTAAAATAAAGTAAAGTATAGTTTTTTTATAGTTTATCAAAAAGATGACGTGGACAGAAATATCAACTGAAAGATTACTAAACTACGTATTAAGTTTTGTTTGTTACTGAAAATAAAAAAAAACAACAAATTTATAAATGTGGCGGATGGTTAAAAATAGCCTTTTAGTTTTCGGCAATTTTGTAGCATTTTTTATTTTACTTTTTGGCTAAATATTTTGTACATGCATGTATTTTTGAATTTATAGGGTGTGACGATTTCGAAAATGATGACACTTTCACTATACAAAATTCATTTTTGGTGTAAGGTTAATAGCATAAAATAGAACGAAGTTTTAATCACACAAATACTAAAACTCACTTGTGTATGTAAAAATAATTATTAAACATTTTCATGTTCTCTTGCTTAATGAAATTATTAAAGAAAATGTACGAAATACTGCGGTGTTCTATATTTAGCAGCAAGAAGCTTTTAAAAAGAACGTATAAAGAAAGAGAGAGAGGCACCCATAAAGACCGAAATACAAAATATATCCCTTATATGCAGTTATGGCATTTTGATAGCATTAGTCGAATTGAAGTGTTATTGGATTGGATTCATTGCAAACTAACTTTAACACAGAAACTTCTCTTCACGACTGCGTGTTTAAGAATGATTCAAAATTCATTAAATTGCCAATTAACTTAATTTAACACATTTCAGAACACAATCTCCCGTTCAATCGTAACTAAAACCGGCTGAAAGTCCCGCATTTGAAAATTCTGTAAAATGATAAAAAAATCTTGTAAATTTAAGATTCACTGTATCTTACCAAATGGTGCTGATGTCATCAGTGACAAAATAAACAATTTTTTATATGGAAAATCGCGTATTCACGTCATTCGCAGGAAATAAAAAAATCTTTAGGTAACAATAATCAATAAAAACTCAATTGCTCTTGTGTGAAGTTCATTAGAATTATCAGAATTTATAAGAAATGACTTTAGATACAAAAATAAAATTCGTTCTTTTTAAATTTTGTGAATTTCGGCCATGCCTTTGTTGGGATAACTCATATATGAAAGAAAATTATTTTTAAAACTATATAGCCTTAATCCGAGAAATGTATACTTTTAATTGGTCAAATTTAAATGTAATTTTAGTTCAAATACAAGATGAATGGATGTATCTGGCCAAGGACCCAATTGCGTAATGTTGTTGTGCTTGGAGTCACGATCTCTATTATTTTAATTTTTTGAATATAATTCAGACGAATCATAAACAAGGATGTCATCTGCTAAAAGAAAAGAAAAGAAACAAGTTAAATTGAAACTCGAAAAATGGCCAACAATTTTAAATTAACGGAAAACGAATTACATTCAGAGACAAAAATCTAGATACACCTGCTGTTTCTAGCAGTAACCATTGAGCAGTAACCATTGGAGCAGTAATCATTCCTTTACAACGTGAGCTGTTTATTTTGGATCGTTGTCATGATGAAAGATGCCGAACTAAATCTTACCGGGTTTCAGAAGTAGCTCCCACGGCTATTTGGTGAAATCCTATACAATCATTAATTACCTTTGAAATAGAACTCAACTGTTAAAATGTCGGTGATATTTAATCAATTTGACTTTGCAATTTTCAACACCCGAAAACTGATCAAAAACCGCTGGCCGTCGCGAAAACACGGCAACCGAAAATCGCAAAACAAAAAGGTATAGTTACTAGACTCACTATCGTAACCCGTTTAGCACTCAGTTCACTTTAATTGTTCCCTGACGTCGATAACCAAAATATTTGCAAGTTATGTTGCTTGTGTAAATGTCTGAAAATGTCTAAAATTCCAACTATCGTCAGTTTCTTCAAAATCGGTAAGCTTTAAGACGTCTTCCAATAAACACTGTAGTTTAGCAGATGTTATCGATGGCGTAATACTGTTTTATATTACAATACTGCCCGATACAGTTTAAATAAGACCCGGGACGCGGGACAGAATGTTCTAACTCGGGACAGTCACGGCCAAATCCGGGCGGATGGCAATCGTTAGCTAGATTTCTCAAATCTATTAAACTATAAGCATCAAGTGTGACTTAAATTAAGTGTAATCTGAATGTTCAAATACAAAAACCTATAATTAAGATACCAACCAAATAATCTGATTTGCTCACTGCTGAACTTTGGCGCCAGGTCACCTGTAATGATTTACATAAAATATTGTTAATTTTAATGAAGTGTACCAATCGTCCATAAAATAAAAATTATAATTTTAGATATCCATATAAGTATTGATTTTGAACAAAAAAAATGAACAAAAAGATATAACAAAAACATCAATAAAAAGCACTAAGTGGGCACGGTGGTATAAATTCCCATCTAAATATCGGATGAGACCGGTACGTTCGACGTGCACCCTCCATCTATGCCGAATTGAGAGTGGCTCGAGTTAAAGCGAGCGTTTACGCAAACAGAGCAGATACTATACCAAACTAGTGGAATTGAGAAGTCAAAAATCCAAATGACGGCAATGGACAATTTTCACCCTTAATATGGAAGGCACATAAATATTATGTGCACAACATGGTAATAGTGTGATAGATTGACACACACAAAAAATTTTTTTTTTTCATGAATTCATCCATCGAGAAGGAAACATACATTATATAAATAATCAATTACACGATCGCGCTTTTAAATTTTTTAATTAGCTTTCGTTTATCTATTCATCCCCCCCCCCCCCCCAAGCACAAAAACAACAAATATAACAAAATGGGCAAAAACAGAACCTCCCAATACTCGTCCGATGTCCCGGTTATACAAAACTCAAAATACCAAACACAGCGAAGCATTCATCGCAATATTCCCCCGATACATCCATGAAAATCCTGAACGAAACCTCAGCAGCCCTATGCAGAAACGCATCATAAATCAAAAATACATGTTTTAAGATTTAAAAAGTTGCGGTAATATTATATGTGATACAAACCACCGCAAATCGACAAACCGCTCCTCCAGGCCAGACCTCAGTCTGCAGAAATATACGATTTAACAGCTTCCAAGCATCAGCAGATCCGAACGAATACCCAACGAAACGTCCATTACTCCTTTCATCCCTCCAAATCCAAGCATGATTGAATAGATGAAAACCCCATTCCTGGCTTACCCATATGCCATCAAGCAAAATTTGCGTACATAGAACCAGAGAATAAGGAAAACAGCAACAAATTCTAGCGTGCTGATTAAAACATGCCAGTCCACAAGGAAATCCCTCATCACTCGTGCTTCCCATGTTCTCCATCCACAAAACATTCATGCACACGTGTATCAAGAATTCTACTCACTATACGCTCTCCAAAAATCACAAAAACATAATATTAAAAACAACCATCAATACGCAGACCCGCATCCCTCCAAAAGACAAAATCGAACCAAATAATATCAATCACCCATACAATCCGAGAAGCATACACCTCTACACAAAACCATCGCAACCCCACTCATGGCTCTATGAAATACGTCAAAAATATATTACAAAACACACTTCAATGAACCCAAAATTCCAAGCTACCATGGTAAAACGTCAAAGAAAAACAAAGAAATTCTACCCCCGTTGGAACTTGGAAGGGATATATTGAAAAATGCCAAAAACACGATCATAATGATCTAACCTGACAAACTCGCCACAAGCGCAAATCAAAAAAGGAAATGTTGCATTTAGTGTATTGTTTAACTTTACTTATTACTATTCTTTTGAAATGGAAATTAAAATTTAATAAACGTGTGCGATGTCGTAATTATAATATTCGAAAGTGTCCAATCCGAAGACCGATTATTATGGAAAGCTTTCAAAATTATGACTATCGGTAGTTTGCCATTACTCATGTTTTTATGAGAACTTAAAAACTCAGCCATCATAGTGATATCCTCTTGCTTGCAGCGAAAATTCAAACTCAGAGAGATTGTCAAAAAATTATGATGATTTGTTTCTGATTTTCAAAAGAAATTGCGTTGTATGCCTTATCCGGTTATATTTGCAAAAGAAACACGGAATTATTATTTAACACACAACTACAGCAATAATACGATTTGTATTTACACTGCACTGCACCCACGTGCTCCTGAATTCCATGTTACGAAAAATGTCCTCTAAAACTGAAAAACTGTGATAAGTTATAGAATGTCATTTCTGACAAAAAAATATATTAAAATAGTTTATGGGAACCAAACCAAAACTACATGTGTGGGGAATCCCCAAACATAATTTTTAGTATGTTTTAAAATTCAAGAAGCCAATGGAAAAGTAAATTGTATAAAAATATATTTATTCCGAATTCTAGTGTTTTTTTTGCGACACAAAATCGAAAAGTCGATTGATTTTATAACGGGACAAATTTATGATTTTTAAACACTATTTATTAGCTGTGTTTCTTGCTGCTTGACCTGGATCTAGATTCTGATCAAGTGTCAAATGACAATTTTTTGTGACATTGTACTAAAAATTCTGATACAATTTTGTGACAAATATTTGTGAGTACTAAATCGTGATTAGCATGCGGTGATTTTTCCGAAATGTCACAAAAAATAATCTGACAATTTTAATAATATGGTCATGGTTTTTTATTATCGTGACTTATAAGTTTTCATACAAAATATGTGTGAGTATTTATAATTTTAAAAACCTTATAATATATCTGATATAACTTAAAAATGCAGCTGCTGTAAACTGCTGTAAATGATGTCATAAATCATTTTATCCGAATCGTAAATTTTCAGTGACTTCAATTTGTACCAATAAGCAAATGTCATGAAAAAATGTCATTTTGTCGGAATCGACCCCTGATCTGGTTCAGTTTATGTTTCGTGAAACGCGCAAATGCGCTGACTAGATTTCAAATCAAAATTTGTGATCTAAAACAAAATATCAATCATGTTTTTCATACAAAATTTGAACATCTGACTATAATGGCCTAGTTACATTCAGCACGGCCAATCGAAGCTTAGTTTAAAATTTAAGTTAGAATCCAAATCTAATTCTGTATACCAATTTTGACAATTATTGGTCAGACGGGCGAGTTCTATTGAGCATGGCCAGATTTAAAAAAAAATCTTCAAAAATTCATATTAAACAGCAAACCACATCCCATATTTTGACCAAGATCAATCAAGAAATGACCGAGATCTTAATAAATATGTAGATAAAAAAAAAAAAAAATAAATTATAAAAACATAATGGTGCACATGGCATCGGAAGTTAGATAGGAAATAATACCATGGTATTACACAAAATGTATTAAAACAACAACAATGTTAAAACAATTTCAACTCGAGTTCGAAACGTGGCGTGGTATGAAGCATTTGACGTAATTTAATTAGTTTTGAGTTAGGAAGCGAGTATCAAACTATTTATTTTCGATGTCATGTGCGCAGCATAACAATCACTGTTTGTTCTCAAAAAATTTGCTTGTCTGGCCTCAACAAACGAGTTTGAATCTGCTTTACGAAATCAAAACAGTTCGTGATTTGCTTTCTGTTTCCAAACAATCCGCAGTGCCAATTATGCCTTTCCCATGGCTTATCCCGATCAAGAACTAACCTGAAAATGACAAGTTTAACCGTATATAATTATTTCACATTGTTATTTACGATGTACTTGCAGATTTACCATAACCGACCAAATGGCACAGTGATTAAAGCTTTGGCGTTTGGATCGGGAGGTACCGGGTTCGAATCCCGATAGGGGCAGGGATGCAAAGGGAATTTTCATCAACAGATTACGATCTGTGGTGAAATGGAACACATCTATGACCCACTGTGAGAGGGAGTTGAGAGTGAAAGAGTTGAAAGTGCTTAGGTCCCAGAACAGATTGCATAGATTAAAGCATAAAAAAGAAAAAAAGATTTACCATATTCACTAAATCGACGAAGTTCGAAAAAGTGGTTTTCAAGGCGTCTGTTGGTTTATCGATCAATGTTAACTTTGCAGGCGGATTAGCTGATTAGCATGAAACACAAGATTTTTTTTTTTTAATTCAGAGGTCTCAATGACGGGCCCTGTACGTGACAATTTCCATCGGAGATTTTTGGGTTTTTTGCAAAAATTAGATGATGCGTTTAAAATTTCTTCTCTACCGAAACTTTGTTTCATCAAAACCTGGCTAATCTACAGTCCAGAGGAATTGACTGATCGGAGAATGCAACTTTTAACTTAATATTTTTTCCATAAAATGGAAGATCATTCAAAATTTGGCGGGAACCGGAAGATAAGGAATTGCTGTTTCCATCATTTACGAAAAGGCGACCAACGATTCTAAATTCTAAGATCACGTCATCCATTAAGGGGTCCATAAACTATGCTACAGCTATTCTTGGTTACTAACTCCCTCTCTATAGGGTAAAATCCGTTTTTAACAGTGTGGTAAATTGAAATACCACACTAAAATGTAGGATAAAGTGAAGACAGACACAACGGGTTTTTGCAAATCATGAAAATATGGCGGCCATAACATAATTTTTCATATTCACTACCACTTCCCATGAAAGCGCTTTTATTATATAAGGCAACAGTTTTATTTGTTACGCAACAAATCTGAAAATATATAATTTAAATTAGAAATCTTTAGAACAACAACAATACAATTTATGACATTAGGTAATTCACTGGAGTTAACCCGAAATAGCATTTTATGGTAAAATTTTATGGTAAGTTTTTTCGCTAAAGTGTAGCGATCCAGACAAATCTTCGGTGCTTTACATATATCAAAATATGAATTATAAAAATGTTTCGAGCACAAACAATTTCTAACAAATTTCTATAATTTGTCAAAAAAAATTTAAATATTTTCATATTTTAAAAATCCGCACGTGATGTAATCATAAATTTTGGTATTAGTTCTTCAACTCGAAATTGTTGTTTATTTTGGATACGTCATCATTTTAAATATATTTACCTATTGTAAATCCGTTTAAGTCTGGAATAAGAACGATACGAAATATGCCGGACAATTTCAAGGAAACAACATTCTTAGCACTTCTACACCGCGTTGACGTCTGCACAAAAATTATTAGATGAAATGAAGTATGAATTTGATTTACAGTCGTGATCACAATGGTTAAGACGTGGAATTATTAACCGATTGTAAGGTGGAACTTTAATTAACACATTTTATAACCGAATTTTACTATAAATTGTTTTAGTTTAGGTACTCCTTGGGTGCAAAACTGCAAAATCTGTAATCGAAGTGGATAAAATAGTAGCAATTCTAATAGCAACGATAAATACTCTATGGGCCAGATGGAAAATAACAGGGTACAATTCCACCGCGTGAAGATAGTACAAAATTACGTACCCGGATGGCAGCTAAAACTCTTTGTTTGTCTTAGTCGCTGATGATTTAAAACATGTTGTTGGTTCGGAAACAACTCGTGCATGCTTAATTTTTTCCAAATGTTACAAAATAAGAAAATAAATTTACATCTAATATTAATAATGCTAAAGTTTAAGTTATATAAAACTGATGATTTGTTAAAACATGATAAATCGTAAAATTAATTAAATTTAAGTTAACAAAATTTTCACTTTATTATTAATGTCTATGTTGGAAAAATGTCTCCATATTTTTCATTCTAAAACACTTTATTAACAAATGTGTTTACAACATAAGTTTACATTATAATGTATTTTACTTTTACTACTACTCTTTAATAAAATGAACGATAGACTGAGGCCCTATACCATTTCCAGTTCAGTGTTTAACAAAAGATGGCAGCAGTTCAGTGTTTTAGTTCTGCAGATAATAATTTGTATGTTTCATATTTGAAATAACTACCAATTTTGAAATAATTCATATTTCAAATTTTTGTAAAACAATAGTAACCAGGTTTTAACAAAATTTTTCCTATATAAAGAGAAACAGGTTTTGTTTTCCCTTTAATAGAAAACGGGCTTTCAAGTGGTAAGTATGTATTAAAGATTAATTTATTATGACGTTTTATGGAATAGTGGCCTCCAAGCCCCACCAGTGGTAAGCGCACTATTTGCATAAAAAGTAAAAAATTCCCTGGTCGTAATAATAATAATAATAATACATATTTAATTAATTTTGTCCAATTGCTGCAATATCGAGAACCGCAACAGGAGGAACAGCAGGAGTATTAATACGACACAAAGTCAACAACAAAGTGAACAATCAGTGGAACTAGAAAACCAACAAAAACTATACTTATAAGTGTTACAAAGAAAATGGCCCATCGTCACCAGATTCACGCCGAAGGATATTG
This sequence comes from Nephrotoma appendiculata, assembly GCA_947310385.1. NCBI lineage: Eukaryota > Metazoa > Arthropoda > Insecta > Diptera > Tipulidae > Nephrotoma > Nephrotoma appendiculata. The sequence goes on from OX371223.1 coordinate 379,830,766, forward strand.
GTTGGTCGACTAGAGAGGTAAGTACATATGCTTTTATTTTCCCGTCCCGGGCTTGATTCCTGGTGGTAACAAAAAAGTTACGACTGGTCATTTTTAATGTGTTATATGTTACATTGTGCATTGTCTTATATATCTCAAGCCATAGTTATCGGCTTTTCTCCATAAATATTTTTTTTAAAATATTTTATTGTATTATTTTCTCAATTTTTAAGTGGGGGGTCCACTCTCGTGTAATTTTTTTTTATTTCTAGTGCCACCGACACCCAAAATTTTTATATACTATTGCACATTTTTTGGCAAAATAATTTTATTTACTTTTACTTTTAATTCCAGCTAATTTAATTTCACTCACTTTATTTATTTAACAATTCAATTTTACTTTATTTAATTTGGCAAGATCGCCATGTGGTGGCTTTATAAGCCAAGTGTAGTTTTTATTTAACTTAATCGCATCATTATTGAATTAAACACTAAATTTTGATTTTTAATTAATTATAATTTGTTACACCAATTTTTGGGCTCTTACTGTTCCCATCATAAAACTATCACTAACCTTTATTCGTACTACCTATGTATATCGATTTTATGCTTTTTTAAAAGTATGCAAAATACTTTGCATATATAAAATGTTAAGCAAGTTAAACAAAATTTGGCATGTGTTTGGGTTAACGATCGACACTTGGTAACCACAAACCCAGCGCATGCAACTTGACTAATTCTTAGTTTTTAATTATGTTATTATTTTACACAATAATTGACGTTATAAGATTTATTTATTTAAAATAGTTGTCATAGCCCTCACCAGTGGTATTCACTCGGTTTAAATTTGGTTTATTTTAGACCATAGTTTGAATCGTTTTAGACTAAATTTTTTCTGAAATTTCATATTAATCACTTGGTTTAAAAAATGTACACCAATATTGTTAAACCAATTAGGCGATAAAGCATCCAGCATCGACATGGATGACATCGACGTGGACGATTTTCCATTGCCAGCACTCTTGACTGATCAAGAAGTCGTCGTGGAAGCAGTACCGCCAGAACCTGTCGTAGCACCACCACCTCCAATTGGACGTGTTCGGCACCCAATTGCACGGACTCGAGTTGTTGAAACGTTCGCCCAACGTTTGGCTGCTGGTGCCGCCTCATGGATGCAAAGACAAGTGCCGTAAAAATGCAGCAAATAAAAAAGGCAAAGAAATCATTGTATTTGATTTTTACTCAAAACATGTATTTTGAAATGAAAGATATTCAATTTTACAAACACGTGTTCTAGTGGCATAAACGAATGGCCGATAACTGGGAAAACCTATTCAATTTTTGGGATGCAAGATGGAGATTGAGTGGGGCAAGTCAATAACCTAACTTGCCCGTAATTAAGGTATTTTTATATTGTCTATCACATTTATGGCAACTAACCGAAAATGATTGATGTCCATACGTTTCGACGAGCTAAAGTATTGTGAGATATTGCCAGCATGTTCGGTTTCACCCCTTGCAACAAATTGAAAAATACTTTGACTCGAAGTTCGTGGACATGTTGATTGTTTAAAATATTATTTGTTCTCATCGTATTTGGTTCGGTTTTTATTTGCTTCTTAAAACTAAGGCAGGTTATATATCTTTCACTCAAGTTCAAAATTTAGACACATGACTGGATGTCACCATAGAATTTCAAAAATGGACAACAATAACAGAAGATCAAGGATTCACATCAAGATTCATCGAAGACTAAAGATTATTTAAATTATAGAACAGATCAGTTATCAAAATTTAATCCTCGACAAATGATATGTGTTTAAAGAAAGGTTGCAAGATTAAAATTATACAAAAATATATTTGTGTAAACAAGGCGTGTTAAATTAGCAAAAGAAATTGTTGGAAATGAAGAAAATAAACGAGCACTTGTAATCATTGGATCTACAAAGGTGGCGGCTAATTCTCCAATAAAAGGTTATATTAGAACTCCACAACTAAAATTACTAAAATCATTAAAAACATATTCGGATATGCTTGAAGTTGGATAACATCTAAAACTCCGCATACCAGTTTTCAAAAAATGTGATATCATTTAGAATAGAGATGTTAACGCAGGAAAAAATTTACTATACCTAAGACTTTGCCAAATCAATCAAATTAAGAAACATGAAAATTTTCAAAAACCAAAAATAAATCTCAAGTAAACTCAAGCCTACTTAATAATTCTAAAACAACAACTACCACATCACGAACAGGAACTACACCACCAGTTAAGACTTCTGACGTAAAGGTACAAAAATATTCGATGAACGTAATACATCATATAAATTGAGTTCAATCGCTGTAAAATCGAGAACCGCAATAGGGGGAACATTAAGAGTTTTAGTACGACGACAATTACCAGTGGATCTAGAAAACCAACAATAAATACACGTACAAGTGTTACAAAGGAAACGACTGGCTCATCGTCCATTTCTAAGTTCAGAATGTGAAATCTTGAGGTGAATCTTGATCTTCTGTTATTGTTGTCCATTTTTTTATTTTTGAAATTCTATTGTGAAATTCAGTCATGTGACTAAATGTTGTGCTTTTTATTTTTATTGGTTTATTATTGCGGATACCACCTACAATTAATCGTTGTCTTGGATCTAGACGAATCTTTATATCATATTCTATTTTATTGTTTATATTGTCACGAATATTTAGTAAATTTCCACTAATTTCATCACCATTGTGAGTTTTCCTGTTCTTTTGCAACTTTTCTTGTTTTGGTTTTTATGGAATTTTTGACCATGGAAAATGAAATAGATACTCCATCCGTGATCATTGAAAAATTAACCCATTTGGGACCAACTTTTATCTTAAATTTTTTAATTATTCTATAGCAAAACACCAAAAACTGATCTTCGTCACTCGGTGATATACCTATCGTTCTAATAAAAAAAAGTCGAAAGATTTTAGGAAAAAATGTGCATAATTTAAAAAATTAAGTAAATCCCATTTGGGGATCATGGGTAAGAAATCATGAGTAAGAGTACTAAAAACTTCTCTTGAGAGGAAACATATATCAAACATTCCAAAATCTTGTGAGAAAGATTGGCTAATTTGCTACAAACGCAAAGATTGCTGCTTTTCTGCTGGCCACACTTTCTATAGTAAGTGCCGATGTAGAAATAAATATTGGTTCACGGGCGCTCCTTCAAAAGTTAACTCGATTTCAAAAACAAAACAAAAAATCTATTTTGCTTGCCAAACTTCGTTTTATTATCATTAGCACACGTTACATTGTTTTCGTATTTTTTTTTTGAGTTTGTTTATGAAGTAAAGGAAATTTTGTTTCTCTTCTTTTTTATGGTGGTGTTTTTTGTTTGTTTACGAGATTATTTTTTTGCTATAGTTGTATTAGTTAGTTTTTGTTAATTATGTATTATTAACACACATTATTGTCAATCATTCGACAAGGTTTTGAAATGCACAACATTTTGAAATGCAATAATTGTAGAGGCTAACGGCTTCGATAACTCTCACGGGCACGCGGGAGGTCGCTGCGCTCCCCCCCGCTTAGCCCTCCGAGGGGCTTTAGATTTGAACTTCGGGGGACGTAGGAGCTGGGATCAGCAAACATGTCGCACTGCGTGCCGCACGTAGGAGCGGATTATATAGAATCTATTAATGACGTCAAAAACCCAAACGTTCTTTTCAGGACGACCAAAAATATATTTTATTAAAAGAACGTATTTATATAATTCCAATGTTGAAAATAAATTTTGCAATTATTGATTGTGAAATGGTCAAATTCAATTGAGCAGGCCCAATTCCAAAAATTCTAGAAACAAAAAAACAGAAAAAAGAAAAAGAAAATAAAAAACGGGATTTGGCAAGCAAAATTGATTTTTTTTTTGATTCTAAAATTGAGTTAACTTTTGAAGGAGCGCCGGTTCACGTAAGATTTTGGCAGAAATTGTGCATCTATTTCACAGAAATTTCACATTTATGCAGACATTTCGGTAATTTCATGATTCTACAAACAAATTATAACGGGATAACTGAATAATATTTTGTGACTATTTGCTGCTAAATAAATCATGGCTGCTGATCGTCGATTAAAAGGTTGTATCGAAATACAGATCACTAATATCAAAAATGTGGTTAAATTTCATATTGAACAATTAAGTACATCGAAACTTTGATTATGTCAGTGGCAATTTATGCTCCTATTATGGTTCTCACCTCACCTCACCTCACCGATCGAGTCACCTCACCAATCCAAGTCGTGTGAGATAGGTTTTTGTATTATGGTGCTCACTTTTAGTCTGGTGAGATGTGTTTGTTTATTATGACAATTTCCATTAGTTGTTAAGTAGGAAATATTGTATTTTTTGGCGTTTTGGACATACATTTTTTACAATATTGACGTTTCTTGTGTTTCTCATTAGAAATTCTTATTTTATGCCTAGAAATATTTTTTTATTATGCAATAAATGAAATCCTATATAAAAATTATTATGAAAAAAATCTTACATTTTTTGCTATCCATCTTGAAAAATTACTATGAACTCACCAATATATTGTTTTGAGTATATTTCACACTAGAGTCACCACAGCAACAAGTATAATATCAAATATTTCAAAGTGGTGAGTTCAAGTCACCATTATGACGTATTTCTCGGTGAGTTGCGGTGAGGTGAGTACCATAATAGGGCATTAATGAGCTGAACGATATAGCTACAAGAATTTTGTCAAGTACCAAACACAGTTCGAGGGGAAAGGTGAACCCAGTGAAATTGATATGACGCTAAGGAATGAGATAAAGGTAATGCACATGACCAAATATAACATGACTGTTAGCCTGCACATCGAACAGCGACTTTACGAATTAACGGCTCCGAAGATCAAACCTCCTGATAGTAAATCCTGAACTTCCGATTCAGGTACCTAGGGTTCCTGAAATTGTTCTGAATATATTTTCTGTGTTGTTCTTTTGATGGTCTCGTAGATAACAATCAAAATTTGGCTGACATCACTAAATTCCAATATCTACGCAGCTCACTATCAGGGACAACCTAAACAATTTGAACTTTGTTGGTGATAATTATTCGGTAGCGCGACAATTGCTTTTTGATCACGAAAAGAATCACTGAAGAACATATGAAGGCTCTTTTCACATTTAAGCATTTGGATAAGGCGTGCTCTATGCGGTTGATAGAGCTTGTCAACCATTTTAATTCACATATTCGCTCTCTTTAGTATATCTCTTTGTCTCGAAGTTTGATGCATATACGAGGTCAAAATGGATTGACCAACCTCAACTCACAGCCAATTATTCATTCTTTGAAAACATACCAACCACAATCGTCGGCAGCCAGTCAATTCTCAAAACATAATCCATCGCAATCATCAATGCACAACTAATGCGCAAGGTTTTAGACAAAATAAATTTCGCCGTGGAAAAGTTATTTTATTGGTTTAATTCGATAATTGCGCTATGGTGGATTATGGGTACATCAACAAATTGGGATATGTTTGTTGCTAATCAAGTCAGCATCATTCAACATTTATGCGAATCACATTCATGGATACACGTCACATCCAAATCGAACCCAGGGGGCCTATTTGGGAAATCGATTCGAATTGCTTTTCGATTCGATTGATCATTTCGATTCGAACATGATTTGGTATTTGGGAATTCGATCGAAAATAAAAACTTACACTCTCAAATAAAGACTAGGGAAATTATTCTTAATCATTATACCTGTAATAATAATTTAAATCTTGGCGATATTTTAACATTTAATTGCAAATATATTTTGTTTGGTTTTTGTCAGCAAACTTTTTCTAACATGGAAGGATCGTATTAGCGGCACATGACTTTTTAATCGTGCTACAATTTCATCCCAGAGCCGCTTATTTGATATACACGCATCTACAGTTACGTTGTAGCCTTTCGCGAAGTCCGTATGTTATTCCATATAAACTTATAATATATGTCCTAAATTATATAAAATAAACTTTAGTTAAAAATTACATTTTAAATTCGTATAAGATTATACATTTTTTAAAGCAAAAAAAACGGTTCAATTAATATGTAAAAATTCTATTATTTTATTATACATACAAATATCTTTAATTACAATTATCCTTTATTGAATTACTATTAATAATTCATTACACGATATTTTTATTTTCAAAATGGCGTGTGCATAAATAAAATCAACGTATTTATATTTTAAAATTTTACGCGTTGTATTCGCCTTCGTGAACAAAACTAACTACGAATAAAAATTCGTTCATGATCGTAGAATTACGATTCTTGTTATAAGTTTTCGCTTAAATAAAATTCGATTTCGAATTCCCAAATACCGATGATTCGAAAATGTCGTTCGATTGATCGAATTCAATTTCCCAAATAGGCCCCCAGCGGATATTGTCTCATAATAGGCCCTCACTCAGCCTTCATGCCGGCTGAGTGAGGGCCTATTATGAAATTTTTTTTTCTTTCGTAAAATTCGAAAATCGTAAATCCGCCTATTATGAAACAAAAAGAAAAAATCGAAAACGAATTTTACGAAAATCAAATGTCAAAATTCGACTGTTCTATAGGTGACGACTATCGTATTTACGAAAACAATAGCGTATACTTATTATTTTTTTTATTAAAATTAAATACTTTAATTACTTTTTAAAACGTAAGTTACTCAATTATTTTATAAAAATGGACTAGTTTAATTTATTACAATTTATTTTAAACTTTATTTTGTATTCTCTGTTGGTCAATACCAATGGTCGCTAATTTCACATTTTAATTTCTTTTATGGAAAAAATATTGGTATAGTCAAACATTTTTAAAATGCGCCTCAATATAAAGAGACTACCCAACATTTGTGAAGTGAATATGCAAACGAATTAAATTCAGTCGGCACATCTAAAAAATGTGTTGATGGTTGAAGTTTTAGCTGAACATTACCGATATTCCTGAAGCAAAGAAACTTTCGAAAACCACACTTTCCTGCAATAATGCTGCAAATTACATTATAAAAATTCTGGATAATATAAAACACAGAAACGATTACCAAAAGGTGGTTGCTACAATGTCGTATGTCAGTCGTTTCATAAAAAATCTAAAATTATCTCCTAAAGATCGAATAAGCGATCGCTCGACGCAATCGACTATGAGGTTGGTGTTCAACTCAATTTAAATTTGGTTCAACATGAGTACTACAAAGATGTTTTCAAGGAGCCACGTAAAGGTCACTCAATCAAGGATGTTAATCTAAAATCTCTATCGCTCTTTCTAGATGAAAATGGCATCATTCGTATTGGAGGTTGACTTCAATTTTCATCACTGGCTTAAACAGCGATGCCCGAAAACATCTACATGTGGGACCTCAGGCATTACTGTTAATTGTACGTGATCAGTTTTGGCCAATAAATGGTATACGAGGTAGCGAAGAAAATTTGTGGTCAATGCGTACGTTGCGCTATACTTCGACCACGCACTGTTTCGCAGTTGATGGGAAATTTGCCTTCAGAGCGTGTGAAAATTGCATCGGAATTTTACAATACAGCAATGGATTTTTGTGGTCTCGTTTTCTTTCATCATAAGATTCGGGGTAAACTACCAACCAAGGCATATATCTGCATATTTGTTTCTCTTGCCACTAAGGCAGTCCACATGGAGCTAGTTACAAACCTCTTATCAAGTGCATTTCTCAACGCCTTCCCGAGATTTACAAGCGCCAGGGGACTTTGCAAACTTTATTGGAGCCAACTCTAAGTTGAAAGGAATATACAAGATGCTACAGTCCAATGAAATTGAACAGGAGATTAAAATTATGTGCATAGATGACCATATCAACTGACACTTTTATCCTCCAGGTGCTCCTCATTTTGGCGGACTGCATGAAGCTACAGTAAAATCAGTTAAATATCATCTTCGCAGAGTGATGGCAACAGCCAGTTTAACATATGAAGAGTTGAACACCCTCGTAAAACAGATTGAGGGGGTGCTCAATTCACGTCCTCTGTGTACAAAACAAACATCCAATACTGATGAAATCTTCATGCTCACACCAGGTCACTTTTTAGTTGGTCTTCCACTTGTGAGCATTCCAGAAATTGACATAAGGCAGAAGAAGATGTCTCTAAAACAACGTTTTGAAACGTTCAATAACCAAAAAATGTCCGTTGCTGATCGAGAGATCCCAGATTGAACCATCCGTTCATAAGGCCGGGAAAATGTTAACGACACATAAAAATACTGTTTCGCTTCCGAACACAGTTATCTTTGAACTGTATATTTTTTGTTCTAGAATAAAATAAAAACTTCACTTGTTATATGAAACTTATTGCGAGCAGTCCTAATTATTTAACAATATAACTTTCTTACGATAAATTAATCGTAAGCGTCAGCAATGTTTCTAAAAATTTAAAATATTTACGCCATTCCAAATCTCGATCGAATTCTTTTCACGGATCCTTGTATAACTTCAGTGAGCATACTAAATTAAAAAAAGCTAATGAATCGTATCGCACGTGATGGCATCCAAATTTTAAAATAGGAATTAATGTTAAATTTTGTAGTTCTTTCCCCATTAATTTATTAAATTTAGCTCCATCCCAGTTCAAATATACGAACACATTTGCTTCTAATAATTTTGGATTTGGCACCTTTTCACTTTTTTCCTGAAATAAAAGGTCAAGCGTATCATAGGTATTTTTATCGGAAGTGCTTAAAAATTTTCTAATTCTTGAATAACCGTGTATCCATAAATTATTATGAAATAAAGTTGAGAAGGACATACAGAAGATGTAGTTAGCAAGCAATAAATCGTACAACATAAAACGAATACGAGTACAGTATTGAATCTTCGGCAATACTAAATAGACCATTAGGGAACAACAATAAGTCAAATAAGTAAATCAATAAAATAATTTGATTAACATATCTTTCAAATTCAATTTCAATCAATCCAAATTAAAACCACTTTACATTCACTTGTACAAAAAAATTATTATTTCTCGGTTTTTGTTTCTCATTTGCATAAAATTTGATCTAGAAATTATTTTAAATGGTAGGCGAGAAAAAATTTTAATTTAATTTAATTAAGTTTCATTTGCTCACAAGTGTATTGGATATCATTGCATTTATTAATTTAATGACTACTTTTAATTGTTTTATTTTTTATTTTAATGTGTTTGAATAAAAATTTAATGTTATTTTAATTAAAAGGTTCCTCTGTTCAATTTTCATTCTACGTGAGACCCTACAATTTTTAGGTATTTGAAAATTAGGTGTTCATACGCATAAATGTACGAATATACGCAGCTGAATCACGTAATTCCGATATTGCTATATGTTCGTACTTTACACTTTTATGGCATTCCTCGATGTTGAGCTAATGATTTTCCAATGAACAAAATTTGAATAATTTATAATATGTAGTATACGAGTATATGTTTGACTCGCACAAATAAAAATATTGAGAATGGCAAATTGTGTGTTTCGAACAAAAAAGCTAAACCGAGCGTACGAGTAAAACAAACAAGACGTTATGAAATAACGAAAGTTATTTTTAGATCAATATCTTTCAATTTTTGAAAATTATTACTAAAATGTTATAAACGAAATGTACTGTAGCAAATCGAAGGTAGTAGTTATGTGTAAGAATTTTCCTATATATTTTAAACCTTTGTGATTTGAGTACACCTCCATCAATCGTTTGGAAGTAACATAAATTTCCATGGATAGTTATTTTGGACTAAGATACAATACAAAACAATTTGTCTTCTTAATTTTAAACCGCATGATGCTCAAAAGCAGCCATTGAATGAAAAAAAAAATCAAACCCCTTATAAAATTTTTCCATCCAATCGATATTCGAAATCAAAAAAACGTGCAGCTTTTCTCCAGTACACATATACAACATAATATTTAAAATAAATGTATTATGTTGAATACGTATGTACATATATCAAAACTGAACTTGTATTTTTATACGAAAAGACAAAGTAAAGTTTTTCAAATAAATAAATAAATAAGGGTTGATTTTTTTTCTGGCTTAGATAATAAAATAAATGTAATCAATAAGGCTAACTTAACATTTTCCTTTAGTTCATATCAGTTTTGCGTATTTAAAATCTTTTTACGTGCAAAATACATTTACACACTCGATATAGTTATATCCGCATACAGACATATAATCACAATTTGGATAATATAATGTGTGAGGGGTTGTTTGGTAATACCCAGGAGATTATTAATTCGAGACCCTAAATTGTTATTCAAAATACGAGTACAACAAAATATTCGGATGATTTTTATGTATGCATTACTTTATCTTAATGGAGTAATTTTGGAAATTAAAATTTTCTTTTACGATTAATATATTATGTACTTATTCCACTCTGCGTCGCATAATTATTTAGTTCCGGATTTTTTTCAATTTAGCATTAGACACGTTAATTTGTGTTTGCATTTAATCGGTGTGACTTAACATTTACTATTTAGAGATTAACGCACCGTATACGGGTGCCATTTAGTTGAGAATTCGGTTGAATTATTAATACATAATTAGAAATTTTATTAAAATTGATGATAAAAAACCTTTCGACACAATTGTGCTTTTCCATTGAATAATACAATTTCTATTAGTGTGCGAGTTACTTATATAAATTTACAAACTTATAAAAATTTATTTATGCAAGTACCTCACTACGAGTATATATCGATTTTTAAAATATAAAAAATATATTTTTCTACTTTGGTGCTCAAATCGAAGCTTTGTTTGAAAAAGTGATTCCATGATTTCAATGAAAACTGGAATTTTTCCAGCAAGATTTGCTTCGATGTTCTCCCTTCGCTGGGACTTGTATTGCACTAATTCACTTGCGATACTAGATCTTATTAAGGGATACTAAACTGGAAAAACTAATGTAAATAATTCATCTTAATTGGTTGATTGATTCTGAATGTACGACCAAGATTTTAGACAGGATCTCCCGGATGGGGTAGAATCTACCCGGTTACAGACACCTAGGTATAGCCAATAGTAAGTAACACAATGATAACACAATTCTAATCTAACAGGTTATCAAATTAGCACTACAATATATAAATTGTGTTCCATCCGTTAGTTTTTTCTATATCAAAACAAATACATAACGTATGTTGGAAATTCAAAGTTTTTTTATTGAAGATGAATGTTGGTTGGTTCTATGACATTTATGTATGGAATACAGCATCGTTCATTTGACCACCACGGCTCCTGTATAAGCCTGCATCCGAACATCAAAATTGTTGATGATTTTTCCAATAAAAGCAGTTTAGTGGCCTCAGATTCAGCTGCAATGTTGTTCTTAAGATCTTGAATTGTTTGTGGATGATTGCTATACGCTTTACCTTTCAAAAAATCCCAATGAAAATAAACTGACGGTGTCAAATCCCATGATCTTGTTGACCAATTGACATCAGAATTTCTTGAAATTATGCGACCATCGAACTTGGTTGCAAATAAGTTGGTGTTTCACGATTTGTGAATAATCGTCTTGTTGAAACGAAATATCATCTCAATCAATTTCGGCCACAAAAATCCAATTAATAACACCCAATGATGCCACCAGCCCACAATCTACACCAAACAAAAACTTTTTCTGGATGAATTGGTTGAGTCTGCGTTGAAGTTCAAATCAACTGGTCGCAAATTTTATTTAAAAAATCCATATTTGGTTTTAAGTTGCATTTGCATGTCCAATAGATAAGTATTAAAAAAAATGAAATCTTGATTTGAAATGAGTACATACCGCTATCAAAGCTGGAAGCAGTAGTTGATAGGGAGTTGCATGCATGGAGGATGACAAAATTAAGAATAATTTCTTAATACGTAACATGTCGCTGTGACATATCAGGAATATGATTATACCGCAGATTAACGTAGTAGTACAGTATCCGTAGATATCGTGTGCGACTTACAGTAGATGACACAAAATCAATAAAACGACAACGTTCCTGATGGTCAGCTGGCTTTAATTGTTGTGAACGACGCCTCAAAGAGATGTTTGGCTCTTCACGAACTTTTTCACTTACAGCTGTTAATTCTTTTGTAAAAGTGCTTACAAAATGAAATTGTGAATTTAATGATAAAAAATTTACCCTATATTTTGGACTTTTTATATAAATATTTAGAAATATAATAAAATTTTGTAAATGAAACAATATTTTTTTGTAAATGTGATTAGTAAAAATGTTTTTGAAAATATTTCAATCAATTAAACAAAAATATTTTTAAATTAATTTCAATTTTTGCTAATTTTATTTCGAAAGGTGATTAGATATTACAAAATGCAAGTAAATTGTACAATATTTTTGTAAAATTTACAGAGACGGAAAATATTTTAGTCTACAATAGTTTTTGTTGAATTAATTACAAAAATTTAGTTTTTTTTATAAATCTTTACGTACCATTTACAAAATTTTGTATATTTTATAATTTCAACTGACATTGACTTTAGTTACTTAGGAAAATTATGCCCTGGTGTTTTATGGATATTATGTATATATGTATGTAATAGTCGTATATGGTTTATGATATCATGGAATTAAGTATAACATTATAAGTAAAGATTATTGTCTGTTCCTTTGTCCGTTTGGATACCTGAAAGAGCAATAAATCAAAATTGTCATAAGTCAAGACTAACAGTTCTGTTATAGTTGGATCATAAATTACCAAATATCTCTGTTCTATATAGTTCTACACACTTAGAATAAAAAACGATTAACCCTACATACATCAGGATATAAATCTGTAAGTTTCGATTCATTGCTCCAATAACGGTATCGCAACCTATTAATTTTTAAATTTCAGAATTTCAATTCTTAAAATTTCTATTTAATTTGAAAAATCTAAAAACTCAATTTATAGATTTTAGGCCTAGAATGAATATCATATTTTATTACCTTTTTTACATAACATGAGAAAGCTGTAAAGTCAAAACCGAAACGAAAAATTTTAAAATGTAAATTTGGTTAGGTGCTACCTAAAAATGTGTCCTTATATATTCAAAATATCGAAAGGTCTAATCTAATTATAATATTTGGGTAGATGTTCTTCAACAATTTACACATGGGGATTCAACATTTTGCTACTTAATGAAAAGAATGAACCATGTTTGCTGTTCAAACGACAATATACTATTTGTAAACGTACACCTTGGGATTAACATATAGAATATGATTGACAATTGAGGTTTGAGCTTCAAATTTGATTCCAAAAATTTCATTCGGAATTAAAATCCTTCTCTATAGATTGTTGAAGCAAGATGTTGATTAATTAAAGCTTAAAACCAAGAGCTTTGATAGGCAAATAATTTTTACCGTGGGCTCCATTTCTCGTGTGGTTTTACTTGATATACCATAACTCATAGTTCTTATAAAATAAATCATTCGAGAGAAATGGAGCCCGCGGTAGAAATTATTTGACTATCAAAATTGTTGGTTTTAAGTTTTAATTAATCATCATCTTGCTTCAACAATCTATAGAGAAGGATTTTAATTCCTTACACGAATCTATAAAGTCGCATGAACTATACCACATGACGTAATAAAATTTCATAAGTTTAACAAAAAAATTGTGTATTATAATATATTTTTATAAAATTCATCAAAAAAATGATAAGTTTTATTGTGGATTTACAATATAAAATCTACAAAAATCTATTAATTTAACAAAAGATGATTTTTTTTTTACAAATGATTTTATAAATCTGAGAAAGTTATTTAAAAATTTATTAAATATTTGTGAAAAAAAACAATCATTTGCTTATTTTCCTGTAAGTGTTTGTAAAATGTACAACTACATAGTTTTGAAAGTTGTATGAAATTTTATTTTGAATATAAAAAATTTGTTTAAATTATCGAAATTTATTTTGAAATGTTCATGAAACGATTAAACTTCATTTAGTTCTAATTTAGAATCCAACACGGACCAAATAAAAATAGTGATCTAGTGAAAAAAAATGTAATAATGTCTGAGCTATATTATTATGTGTTTGTAAAGTTACATTTAGTGAACAATCATGAATTGATGGTAAAATTGTGATTTGTTATTTGTTTGTGCAAATATATATATATATATATATATATATATATATATATATATAGCGATTCCATACGTAAACGACCGGATTCTATCCTCCCCCCCCCTTCGATTTTTATGAAACTTACTCTATGGTCCAGAAACACAAAAAATAATTTCTTTTTTTCTCTTGGGCACTGTACTTTTGAACAGGGGCGCACGCCGTTTTTAGGATTTCGCAAAAATGCAAACTTTTAAATACTTGTAGCTCCAAAAATACTTAACCGATCTGAATAAATGAGGTCTCAAATGAAAAAGATTTAACGGTAGTTTTAGAAATAATTGGTATTAAATTTTTTTTATTTAATTGGTTGTGTGACAAAAGTTACAATTTTCTAATTAATCAATTCCCAAACACGTACAAAAATAAGAAAATGTGTGTTATTTTTCGGTTTTATGACATAATTTTTTAAAACTTCCATACTACACCTAGTTTAATGCAAAAAAGAGGGATTTAATCATAAAAATGGTCCTATCATAAAAAAAAACACCGACAACGGAAATTTTTAAACTTCTATAAAACATATGGATTAATAAAATCATAATAAAAATAAATATTTTTATTACAATAAATTTTATCAATTTATTACTTTTTACTAACTCATTTTAAGTTACTATTTTATTTTTATCTATTTATACCTATTTTTTTTATTTATGAAGTATCTAATATTATATTATTGCCAGTTAAGTAAAACGGGAAATGGTTATGCCAATTTCTATTACCAATTGTCCATTTGTATTAGCAATAAAATAAAACAAGTACTATATTTAATTTCATATAAACAATATTTTTATTTTTTTTTTCCATGATATTATAATCTTTGGTACTATAAAACTGATAATTCACTTTTCACTCTTTTTGAATAGCCCAAGAATACAGTTCATGTGGTGTGGTTATTTGATTTTCGAACGGCCTTTCTAAACTTGCTCTAGCGGCATTTCATATAAAAACACCTCCTAATGCATCGCATTAGGAGGTGTTCTTAAGTACCATTCTGCTTGTATGTTGAAGTCTTCTTTAAAATACATAACACTAGTTCTAAAAATTCATTCTGCTTTTGTATTTTACGCCAGATCTATCAGAAAAGAAACAAATCTTTTTAACAAGACTTGTCTTCGCCTTTATAAAATCAATTATGTAGGCCTTGAATAAATATTCTCACTGCTACATGATTGTGTTTGGTTGACTCTGAGATAACTATCAAACTGGTGCATTCCAAATTACTATTATTGGAAGAATTTTCGTCCTTATTCTTATAGTCAAGTGCAAAAGGATGTATGGTGCACTGAGCATTGGATCAATGAAATCCTAGAACTATGATTGAGTAATTTTCCGAAACACATTCATCGTTTTCCAAATTAGATTTTCTATGTTCTACAATCAGCGTATCTACTGATTGTTGTTCTGCAATAAATGAATGTGGTAATATGTTTTGCAGTTGCTCACAAAATTTATCAGTAAAATCCAACGTTGATAAAATTGTGCTTTTATTGTGCACCGATCTGTTTGCTGCCATTGTTTATAAGTAATCTCATCTACATCATTTTCTAGTAATTTTGTTGATATTTCCTTATGTAAATTTGTAGTTCCTGGGCAGGAAGTCCATTCGTTTAAATAGCACGATGTCGTTGAATTTCCGCAAACTATCTGAGATATGAGACCATGATAACTTTCTAATGAATAAGAAAGAAGATTTTTTGTTTTTATGATGTTAAACATCAGTTTAATGTTTTGATGGTATATTATATGCAATACGCATATACAATGTGTTGCTAGAATGCAGTGCCTTGGACGCAGTGAAGCAAATGTAGAAAATCCAACATTTATTAATGGGTATGTTCTTTTAAATAGTTGATGCGCTTCCTTTAGAAATTCTACACGAATTCGGCTATTTCAGGATTAATGGTTTTCGATCCACATTTAATGTTCGGTGTTGACACGTTAAACACCCGTTCAATTTTCCGGGCAGACCAGCTTTTTGGTAGCGTTGTTAAAACCATGTATCTTTCATTTTGATTCTTTGCCGGCATCGGAACTGGAAAGCAGTGTAAATATATCCTCTGTTATTTTCGTTGAAACATTTTGAAATTTTTTTGATTTGTAAGATTCAACTCTCATTTTTTTACGATTTATCGGTGAACTGGACTTCAAAGTATCGTTGAATGATGGAATATCTGGATAAATGTAATCCTCGTCTTCGGTTGTTATTGATGAACTTGATGATCTGCTGGCAGGAGAACAGTCTACAATCGAGTTAATCGTTTGTATTCCAGAGGGCCCTGGATCATTAACACTTAATTTACTTGCACTATAAATCTTTAAGTAACAACCACTGTATACGAATTCACCCATATTAATAATAATTCCTTTCAAGCTAGCTAACTCAATTAAACTATTATTCGCTTTTCGACAGTTTGATTGTTTTTTGAATTTTTGGCACTTAACACACTTAATATTCAAACTGAATTCTTATTATTTAAATTTTTTTTTATTAACTATGCGTTCTGTTTTGGGGCTCAAGGCTCACCCTGCCCTTCCACAGTTATGTTTTTTACGTCCTTACTTTACGCCTCCCGGCCAACTCGAGGACGTACGGCTATTTGTCCGATTTAAGACTATCTGCACATTGCAAGCTCTACGCCAGCCTATACTGGCATGGAAGATGGGTCGGCCCATGGGTTTTGCACACCGACAGGGGATCAGAGATGTGCCACATTTCACCACAGATCGTAATCTATTGATGAAATTTCACTTTGCATCCTGTCTCTATTGGGATTCGAAACCCGGTACCTAGCAAGCAACACGGACGATCGATCAGTGATTACTGATATACCTGTCTTTGTTGTTGGGCTCCCTCTTTTTATTTTTATTTCTTGTTTCCTTATAATTACTTTTTGTTTTTCATGCTATAATAACCGACATTCTTATTTTTAGAAATTAGTAGATACTCCTGATGATGATTATAATGCGACAAATGACTCATTAATAAGTACCTAGATTGATAAAATTTATTGTAATAAAAATATTTGTTTTTAGTTTTGAGTTAACTCATGTTTTATAATAAGTTTAAAAATTTCCGTTACCGGTGTTTTTTTTTATGATAGGACCATTTTTATGATTAAATCCCTCTTTTTTGCATTAAAGTAGGCATAGTATGGAATTTTTAAAAAATTATGTCATAAAAACGAAAAATAACACACATTTTCTTATTTTTGTACGTGTTTGGGAATTGATTAATTAGAAAATTGTAATTTTTCTCACACAACCAATTAATAAAAAAAAAGTTAATAACAATTATTTCTAAAACTACAGTTAAATCTTTTTCATTTGAGACCTCATTTATTAAGATCGGTTAAGTATTTGTGGAGCTACATGTATTTAAAAATTTGCATTTTGCGAAATCCTAAAAACGGCGTGCGTCCTTGTTCAAAAGTACAGTGCCGAAGAGAAAAACAGAAATTATTTTTTGTGTTTCTAGACCATAGAGAATGTCTTCAGCAAGTTTTATAAAAATCGAAGGGAGTGAGGACAGAATCCGGTTGTTTTCGTGTGGAATCGATATATATATATATATATATATATATATATATATATATATATATATATATATATATATCCTTCCTTATTTTACAACAAGAAGTAAATGAAAATGCCACAGTTTAGTTAATTTTTGCGATAAAATTTAAATATCAAACTCATTTTAAATTATCTTAAGTTAAACGTTGTATTAAACAAGCAATAGCGGGATTACCTTTATCAAATTTAGTAGTTATTTAAAAAAAAAAAATTGTACTGAAGTTCACACTAAATGTTAAGCAATTGGATACAGCAGATTTAAAAGATGAAACATTCAAAAACATATTTCTAATGCCTGAAGTACAGAAAATACTTTATACGAGGGTTGCCTTTTATATTTCGGGATTGGACAACCCTAGTGTTGCAATCTGGCAACTGACGACTCTATCGTAAAGTTTGACATTTTTGAGATTATACGTACTCAGAACGATTTGACATTCCAGGGCTATTTGTGTCGTTTACAGTACTCATTAAAGGCGATGCCACATACACATTTATACGGACGACATCTAAAAACAGATTTCGCATTTACGAATTAATTAGAGCATTTTTTTGACTCAAATCAATGAGATAATATGTAAAATATCTCAAGTTAGTAGCTAAAATAATAAATTTGGAATTATTTAATAATTTTAATTGAAAAATTATCAATTTTCTATTTACCCGTTCCTAGAAACGATTTTTTCTCTGAATGGTATAATTTTACACGTGAACGAACGCACAAAAATCTAAAACGATTTCCGAACTCATCAAAAAATTTTAAACGATTTTTTTCTCTGTTGTCTGTGAACTTCAACAAATGTCAAAAAATTCCAAAACAAAATATATATTAATATAAATATATACACTTTGGATAGAAATGGCGGTATAAACATTCAGCTCAACACAAAATATAAAGAATTGTTGTTGTAAAAATCGTCTGTATTTTTTTTTGGTATGTGGCGAGGCAAAATAAATTTACGCACGAATCGTTTGTTATTAGATGTGTATGTGGCAACGCTTTAACTCAACATCTCGGCGAAAAAATGGAATTAAATCGTGAACATTTTCGTGCGATTATTTTTTACAACTTTCGACGTGAATTAAGGCAGCAAGAGTGCATGGATGAACTTAATTCAATTTTTGGCGATGAAGCTCCATCAAGGACCAGTGTTTATCGATGGTATGATGAATTCAATCGAGGTCGTAGTTCACTCCAAGACGAATTTCGTGAAGGTCGTACAGAATCAGTTGTTGTTCCGAAAACCATTGATGCTGTGCGCGAACTGATATTGCAAGATCGTCATGTGACCTATCGTGAGATTGAGACAACCTTAGGTGGGACCAGCATACATTCAATATTGCATAAACATTTGAATGTCAAAAAAATTTGTTCGCGTTGGATCTCACACAATTTGTCAATCGCTCAAAAAAAGGCACGTGTCGATTGGTCGAAAGAAAAGCTCAAAAATACGATCGCGGTGCTTCAAAACACGTCTATGACATATAGTGACAGGTAATGAATCGTGGATTTACGCGTATGAGCCCGAAAGTAAACAGCAGTCGACTGTATGGGTGTTTCAAGATGAGCCGAATTCAACAAAAGTTGTTCGCGCACGAAGCACTTGCAAGCAAAAGATCGCCTGTTTTTTCGGAAAAAATGGACATGTTGCAACCGTACCACTAGAACAACGCAGAACAGTCAATTCTGAGTGGTACACAACCATTTGTTTGCCAGTTGTCTTCCAAGAAATCAGAAAAACCAACTGCCGAAGACGGATCACTCTTCACCACGACAATGCGAGCTCTCACACATCGGCTCAAACAACTGCATTTTTGAGCACTCAAAACATCGATTTGATGAGTCATCCGCCGTATAGTCCTGACTTGTCACCAAATGACTTCTTTTTATTCCCGTACGTTAAAAACAAACTGAGGGGTCAACGTTTTTCGACACCTGAAGAAGTGGTTGCTGCTTTCAGAATGCATGTTTTGGAGATACCTCAATCAGAGTGGAAAAAGTGCTTCGACAATTGGTTCAAACGCATCCAAAAGTGTATAAATCTTCAAGGGGGAATATTTTTAAAAACAATAAAGCGATTTTCGATGATTAATATTTGTTTTTGTTCTCTAATCCCGAAATATAAAAGGCAGCCCTCGTACCATAACGTATGCCATCAAAAAATCGACTATTTCTTGTGGACTTGAATTTGAAATTAGCCCGGTAAATAAAATAAATGGTTGAATTGACTGGTTTTGGCTTAACTGTATGATTAATTTTTCTTCGTTTTCAGTGGCAGTTACTCCACCTTCCAGTTGGTACTAAACTATGATGAATTATGTAAAAAATAGTAGCAGCTTGACATCTGAAATTATTTTAAGATTAATATATTAATCATTTGTAATCTGAAAACCAGTATTGCGAACAAAAATAATAACATTTAACATTTTAATGTGTGGTGCCGAGAATCTAAAATATAGGAGCAAAATGTGTAGTTTTTTGTTTTGACTTATGATTTGATGCAACAGAAAAACTGAGTTAAACATAAATTATGCTCCTAATATGTAGATATAGTTGTTAAGATAAATCAAAATCGTCTATTTTATTACTCATTGTTGATAAGGTTATCACTATTTTTAAATAAGTCGAATAAATCCCGATCTACTTGAAGCTTTATATCTTCAGCCAAAATTGCCAGTATAGGAGAGACAAAATTTTATTTATTTTATTTGATATAATTTTGTAAATTACTAGTATTGAGCACACATTTCAATATGCAATATCACTTACCAACTTATTAAACTCTTTTTTAAGCTCAATCAAATCAAACAATTTCCACTAAAAATATAACGCGCACTCATTAAACTTTTGTAACTTAAAAACTTGGATTTTCACTCAATCGCCTTCCAACTTATTATTAGCTAAATAATTTGTTTCTAACAGAAA
Source organism: Nephrotoma appendiculata (assembly GCA_947310385.1). NCBI lineage: Eukaryota > Metazoa > Arthropoda > Insecta > Diptera > Tipulidae > Nephrotoma > Nephrotoma appendiculata. The sequence goes on from OX371223.1 coordinate 379,851,377, forward strand.
CTATAGAGATTTTACTACTTTATTATTAATTTTACAAAAATTTGATTATTGTAAAAAATTATTGTAAAATTTACAAAAATGTTTATCTATAATTAATAAAATTTTTCGAAAATTTTGTAAAATCTACCAAACGATTTGTTATTTCTACGAAAACATGCTTAGTAAAATACATTTTTTTTGCTCATGATTTAACGTGCTTTAATTAAAAATTGTTGTAAAATATGTATAATAAATTTTGTTTACATTTTAGAAAAAAAAAAAATTAATTGTTAATAATTCGATTCTAAACTTTTAAAAATGAAATGTGAAATGTACAATTTACTGATTAATTTTATTTAAATACAATTCGTGGACAAAATTAACGCATATTTTTTGTTTGCAATAAAAAAAATCCCGCTGGCCTATTTCAGTGGATCTGGTATCAAATGATCCCAAATTTATATTTTTCTCAAAAGAGGCACAAATGTGGCGTTATGGAATTATGTATAGCGGCTATTTTTCATTGCAAAAAAATGTTAAAACGTATCAAACTATTTTTTGTTGTTTAGTTTTCAAAAGCGGTTTACAAACATTAAAATTAGCTTTATTACAATTTAGTTTGATTAATTTAGTAATGAGTATTTCCCCCCGTGCCCTTATTACAGCTTCCATCCTTCTGGGCGGACTAAGTAGAATGCTTTGTATTATTTCTTGTTGAATGGGTTTCCACTCTCCTTGCGCTGCAACACTCAGCTCTGCTATCGAATCTGGTTCGAGGTTTCTAGCTCTAACACTGCGTTTTAGAATGTCCCATACGTGTTCGATCGGATTTAGATTAGGGTTCATTGGTGGCCACTTAAGTGCACGAATGCGGATGTCTTGGAGATATTGATGTACCGTTTCAGATACGTGTATTGGAGTGTTAACACCAAACTGACATAATCTATGAAGCCTACATATGGCAAAACGTAATCGCCAAGAATGTTGCGAACATACCAATCAGCATTCATCCTCAAACCAATTTCCACCAGCTCATTTTGCACTATGTTACATGGTGCGTAGCGTTCTCTAACTCTTCTTTATACAAGATTACATCCATCTGGTTTCTATAATTGGATTTTGGTCTCATCTGAAAAGAGAACAGTATCCCATTGATCCGTTCCCCAATTTGTATGAGTATGAGTAAATTCCAAGCGGCCGGATTTGTAACGGTGAAGAAACCGTGGAACTTTACGGGTCGTTTTTGAGTTAAGTTCACTTCTTTTAAACTTCGTCTAATTGCTTGTGCACTTTTTATGTCTTTGTCCGGGCTTTCTTTTATATTCTCCGATCTCTCATTCTATTTTATACTTAAGCAACATAAGTATTCGTGAAATCGAAGGTTGGTTCATTCCTAATTTTCGTGCGATTTGTAGTTGAGTATAATCTTTTTGGTACAATGTGGCGACTTTAACCTTCTCCAGCTCATGAAAGGGTGCCAAATTACAATGTATCTTATATCAGGTGCTTGCTTTAGAACACATTTACAAGAACTAGCGGTACTGCATTTACAAATAATTGATACGCAAAAGCCGAATGCCGATCGTTGCGTTGAATTTCAAACAACATGCACTCTTGATTAAACATTTTTGAAAAATTTAATTGATTGGCTTGCAGTGGTTTCTGATAAAAATATAAATGCGTTATCATTTGACACTAGCAGTATCAATTGACGTGCGAAATTTACTCTTCTCATTGACGTATACCTATTCAAAAAAAACTAACAAAGAGTGTGTTGGTTACACTAACAATGCAACGTAAATTTGGATTTTTTTCTTCATTTTTTTTTGTTTCTGCACTAATACACTTATACTTAGTTTTTCAAAAAAAAAATTACTATGGAAAAAAAATTTCCAATACATCTTTACTTAGTTATTGTTTATTTCATATGTGTGGAGTTAGCAGGACTTATACTTTAGTAGATTCTGGATGAGTCCAATGCTTTGCGCATTTAGACTGTGTTTTGGGTTTTCCCACATCTTTTACGTGTACTCTAAATCGTGTAATAAAAGTCTGACCAGTTTGTTCGATGTAGAACGCCTCGCAATTGTTACATTTTAGTTTTAAAAATAATCTTTACCCCCAAAATTATATAAAGGAAAGCCATATAATGAAGCCATATACATCGGACAACCTGGTCGGAGGTTTATTACACAATTTAAAGAACTCGTCAAAGATGTGGGACAACCTATAACACAGTCGAAATACGCAGAGCATCTGACTCATCAGCAGCACACTTACACATGATATGGTAGCAATTTAGAAATCCTACACAAAACGAAAAAATGCGGAAAAATGAATAGAATAGAGGATTATAAAATTATCAACGTAGGAACAACCCAAAACTAATGATCGATAGGATGCCGTAAACGAAATTTACGAATATATAAAGGAAACTAAAAATAATTTAGCCAATTATTTAGCCAATAATAACTATTTTAATAAAGTTGTTAATGGTTTAGGGCTCGTTTTTATCTTAAATAAAATTTAATGACTCATCTTTCGATGTCTCATTGACATCATTTTCAAAGCTAATGAAAATTTTTATAAAAATTTCTTAAAAACAAATATAAAAAACCTATATAGTAAATACAATTTTTTCCAAATAGAAAATACAAAGTAAATTTTAAAGTAAATTTTACAAACAAGTATATAAAATATGAATATGATTTTAAAATTATTAAAAAAAAAATATAAAGCAATGAAATAAATTTAACAAAGAAATAAAGTAGACAAGAAACGAAATTAGACAAAATAATTGTAGCAATTGCCAATGTAGGCGCAATCATTATTTATATTTATAGAATTAATGCTAGATTTAATATATAGCATCTCTAAAATTGATCTTTTCTAAAAATTCGTTCTTTTTCTAATATTTTAACATTATTTAGGCTAATTATGAGACCTCATTCATTAAATGTGTAGTAAGTGCACTAGTACCTTGTTCTTCATCTTTATTTACACCATTTTTATGTTGATAAATCCTTTTTTCTAAAAATTGTTTCGTTTGACCCGTATAATCAACATTACAATCACCTTTAACTCCATAAATTAAATTTGACTTCTTATTGAGTGGTATAGGAAAAAAGACAATCATTTAAACAAATTGAAGAATTACCGACAATTTTGAAATTATAATTTTTGAACAAGTGTTTTATTTTTTCAAATAAATGTTTAGCATAAGGAATTGAAAAATAATTTTTATCATTGTTAATGGGCCGAATTTCAAAACATCTAATACATTTTTTTTGTATAAATGATGATTGCGCCTACATTGGCAATTGCTACAATTATTTGGTCTAATTTCGTTTTTTGTCTACTTTATTTCTTTGCTAAATTTATTTCATTGCTTAATTTATATATATTGTATAATTTTAATTTATATATTTTTTTTTTAATAATTTTAAAATCATATTCATGTTTTATATACTTTTTATATTTGTTTTTAAAAAATTTATATAAAAATTTTCATTAGCTTTGAAAATGATGTCGATGAGACATCGAAAGCTCAGTCATTAAATTGTTTTATTTTATTTAAAATAAAAACGAGCCCTAAACCATTATCAACTTTATTAAAATATAAAGGAAACATTTATGAAGCAAAATTATAATAGTAAAATAGCTGATGAAGAGAGATCTCTCAAAACTTCAAAACTAACCCTACGATAAAAAATAAAAGTAAAATAAAAATATGTAATACATATAAATAACAAATAACTTTTAAATTTGTGTACAAAATTATAATGGCGGAACACAATAGATAACTTAGTAATGCAGAATTGAGACGGTGAGTTTAATATTTTGGTTTCGGTCGTTTAGTTATTTTTATTATTCTATTTTCTACGTTTAGTTTATCGTATGATGATCAACAATCATATCTCAGGAGTTTGCTAGATGAATGTTAAGATAACGATGAGTACGTGCATGATTTCGGTGACAAAGATTCAGAGGACGAATGGCTTCCAACAGCATAGCAAGAAAATCTTGACAATAATGAAGATTCCGATGTAGAAGATGTATTCGCAGACAATGTGAATATCAATGTGTCCGAAGACGATGGTTCTAGTGACGATGACGATCGTGAAATCAATGATTCTCAAAATAATCAGGAAAATGCTTCTTCCGATTATTTTAAAGCTAGACATGGAACAATATGGTGACGAAAACGTATCCAACGTCAAACATTGCGTCATAATATTTTGCGAAACAAAAAAACGCAAGAAGCATATAATTGAAGAAGTGCCGACACACCTCGAAAAATATGGGAATTATTAGACGAAGTAGAATTTAAGGCTTACTTAGCAATATTAATAAATCTGCTGCCATAAGCGAAATATTTGAAATGCTAAACGCCAATTTGCGAAATGGCAAGATGGCGTGTCATCTGAATGAATATTTGTGGATGAGAAACTATTCCCATTTCGTGGTATGTAGTATCTGATATTGTTTCAATTTATTTAAATATTTATTTGTTATTGCATAGTACGAACGAAGTTCACACAATACATGCCAAGAACCTCACCAAATATGGCATTAAAATTTGGTGGGTTTGACACTCGTCTAACTCATATCCCATTACCGATCAAATTTACACCGGCAAGCAACCAATAGGAAGGGAAACCAACCAAGGGGTGCGGATGGTAACAGATCTTTGTATGCGCTTCAAAGGATCCGGAAGAAATATTGTCGCGGACAATTTTTTTACTATATTGCCGCTTGTTCGCTTATTGATATCATGGAATTTATCAATTGTCGGAAGTTTGAAAAAAAATAAACCTTATATTCCAAAAGAAATGTTACCAGCAAAATTCCGAGGTATATACTCTTCACTATTCGGGTTCAATGATAATGTCTATTTTTTAATTCAACCCGAGCAAGCAGGCTTACCCCGGGTAGTGTACACCGAGCAAAGGTTGTACTGGGTAAAATTATCCGGTGCGCATAGAGTAAAAAATTGTTTTTTACTTTGCACACTCTTCGTACACTGACATTAATTTCAGAGTAAAATTTGAAGAACCGAGTAAGCTCGGTGTAAGCACAGTTCACAAATAAAAACGCAGTGTGCAGAGTAAAATTACTCAGGTTGAATAAAAAAACACAGAGTATTTTTTGACAGCGCACTGCTTGCTCAGGTTGAATTAAAAAATAGGACCAATAATATTACAATATGCTCGTACGTATCAAAAATAAAATAAAAGTGTATTACTACTGTCCACTCAACACTATAGTGAAAGAATATTTGGATAAAAAAGGAAACCCGAAATTATCCACTATTTCATAATAGAAATAAAAGTGGCGTTGACAATATGGATAAACTTGTCTCGCTCTAACAACAAAGAGAAAAACATGCGACGTCGGGCTTCACGAGAAAGAAGCAATGTGTATATAGAGAACACGCCAGTTCCGTGATAAAATGCTTTGGGTGTAATTAGATGATGAATTTAGTAATGAATTTACCAAAAATGTGTGATTTATTTTTATAAATTTTTTACAAACTGTAATGAAACTTAACCTTTTACAATTTAAAATAAAACTAGGCCTTTTCCTTATATATTGTTCTGGCTACCCGAGTAGCCGGGTGTGCGTTAGAAGGGTAAAGAAAATTATTCAGATATAACTCCATCAAAAAATAACTTTTATCCAATTTCTATACAAAAATCGAAAAATAATAGTCAATTCTTGGATGTCAAGAGGCTAGAAATGTCTAACTTCAAAATTGTAGTTCCTACAAATATTTAAAATTGAATTGGCTACCCGGGTAGCCGAGTGTGTACACAAGGGATAAGTAGAATGCACAAATGTATGTTGGTTCAAAATACATACAAAAATAAATTTTTGACATGATTATTTTGCATTACCCACACAATTGTGATGGCAGGCAGGAAAAGGGCTATAGAAAGTGTTCGTCCGAGTATTTTATTTTGCTTTCCACTAGTTCCTGTGAAAGAATAAAGGCACCTTTATGGTTGTGTTCGTTCGTTCATTGAAACTATATTTTCGACCAATCATATTGCTTCAAAATGACGATTTTTTTTCTTCTGCATTTTTTCACAAGAGAAGATTGGTCCAAAAAAAATTATGTGAACGATCGAACACAACCATAAAGACGTCTTAAATTAATAAATTTTTAGTTTGTTTAGGAAGCCGAAAAGTATTAATTTAGAATTAAATTTCTGGAAATTTCCAGATGCATCAGAAATAATTATTTTCTTAGGTTGCTAATTTAAAGAAGCAATTGTTGAAGACCAATACCATGGTTAACCATTAAACCTATTAAATCATTATCCTTTCTCTAGTAGATTAGAATTGTATTGTATTGTCTTCGTTTATTGGGTCGTTCCGTCCTACAAAAAATAGCTACCTTCCTATTGTTATGTGTAAACAGGCTGTAGGAATACGACCGCCGTTATCCGGGACACACAAAATTGTAAGATTAGATTTGTGAGTGCACAGTTTGTTGAAACCAGAATTAGGAGGAAATATGCATTTTTCAAAACCTTTTACTTACGATTTTAAACGCATTTACGCATTTAAGAAACGAAAAAGAGCAAATCAAGATTTTAACTTGTTTGTTTTAGTATTAGTAATTTAAGTAGACCCTTGTTGGAACCTTATTAACAAGTTTAGCTAGTGTATTTTTTTAATTTAAGTACAAGAGGCTTCGAATACTTACTTATACTTTCACAATAAAATAGAAAATCAATTACATGAAATTACTATTATTTGCCTATCCAAAAATAATATTTTATCGAAAAAGTAAACTACAAAGAGAAAAAAGCTATTTTTACCTATTAAGACAAGAGTAGTAGTAGTAGTAGATAGCAAAAACAAGAAAACATACTTTTTACTTTTTATTTTTATTGTATGCATAAGAAATATAATTTTTTCTTCACCAAGCCAAGACAAAAATGAGTTCATTTAGCTACTTACGAGTACTTTTCTTTTGCTGTACAAGTATATAAAGAAAACAGTTAAATAAAATAATAATTAAAAATATTTTAACGTAAGTTCGGTATTCTGTTATAAAATGTAACAGAGAGGTAAATATATTTAAAATGATGACGTATCCAAAATAAGCAACAATTTCGAGTTGAACAATTACCAAAATTTATGATTACATCACGTGCGAATATTTCAAATATGAAAATATTTTCTTTCTCAATTTTTTTTGCTGAAATATAAATTTGTTAGAAATTGTTTGTATTCGAAATATTTTTATAATTCATATTTTGATATATGTAAAGCACCGTTAAAAGCACGTTAGATAATGTTTTTTATTATTAAAAGTGTATCGTGATTGGTAGGATCGTTATGCCGGACACGGTTACATAACTTTTAAAATCGTATGAATAAAATCTCATCCCAGATTAGTCGTTTTTTACTATATTTTCATTATTCTTTTCTTACGTACCACGTATGTGTTTGATGAAGGCCATTTGCAGAAGTAAGTGTGCAAGTGATGTGTATATATTTTGTAACATATATAAATATTAGGTACAACAAATATTTTTAATGGCGCTGTATCAAAGATTATTTTGTGTTGCGGTAAAAAACCAGAACGAATTTCAAAGAGCTTTTAAGTTTAAAAAGACGTATACCATGAAAAGCTTCGTAATGTATTATAATGCAGCATATGTATGTACCATACAATATGCAGTACCACATATTATATAAAACGTTTCTTACAAAAATTTATATCTACATTTTATTTGGAAGATAACACACATAAATGAAGCATTTCTGTTATCAAATTACTAAACAAATATTGTGATAAAACTGTTTGATTGAAATATGTATTAATATAATTTTTGGTTGAATGATAAATTATGTAATATTTTTTCAGGGAATTGTATTTTTTAGAGTAACTGGTTTAAGTCACAATTCTAAAGTATTTAAAAATTAATCAGGAATCAAAAACTACATAAACTAGTACACAATTTTCATAGATTAAGTTTAAGTATTTTTATTTATTTTTACGAGAGCAACTTTCTTTAAACCATAAAACGAATTTTAGTTTAAATAAGATTAAATCATTTTGATAAAATCGTATGTATCTCTAAAAATATCCGTACAGAATCTTAATTATTTGAAAAACTTTCATTCGCTGGTAAATCGTAAACTCAACCACCACAGGCACATATCATAAGCTAACACAAAGATATGTTTTCTGTTGTTAAATTATACCTTCTGTATATTTTTAGGAATAAAAATAAAATGAAGAAAATAAAGAAGCCAACAATAACTGTCCAAAGTAATAAAAATTATGTATTGAAAACAACACCTCTGTAACTTCCTATATAAAAATTCGATGCAACGCTTTATATTCAGTTTAAATCGGAGGCACGTGAATGCTTGTTTAAAATAAAGTAGGCTTCGGTTCTAAGTTCTAGCACTTTTTATCTGAACGCCCAGATTCAATTTATAAATCACATTACATATTGCTACTTTTATTAGGATTATTTTAGATTCGTAATGTACCAACAGTTCAAGATTTGCAGAGTCTGTATTCCCGAAACAATTCATTCTTCACCCAACGGACTTATTTTTATGGTATTTGTGCAAATTCGTTTGGATTGGAATAGTAGAGGTTAACTACACCCCTAGCTTGGTGCACTATAACTGAAACTACGGCCCCCCCCCCCCCCCCCCGGGGGGTATGTAGAGATGAAATGCTGAACCAACGATTATATCACATCACATATCCAATCAAGGTTCTATTGTATAATTATTCACTTAAATTCCCTCGTAATTTTAAAATTATGATTCACAAATTTCTCAATTAAACATTTTCTTAATGCAAATTAATTAGTTTATCAAGGACAGGGTCAACAAAAAGGTAAATTGATAATAAGTGCAATTGATAATGTAGTTAACACTAAAAAGATGTAAAAATCTTTAGTTTTTCCAATATTTCTCTTTTGCATATTTTCAAAATACAGTAGACTCGCGATAACGTGAATAAAATAAAACCCAAGGAAGTTCATGTTTACGAGATTGTTCATGTTTGCGGGAGTTGATTTTTTTCATATGAAATTTGGGTTTTCACAAGTTTACAGTGATTTGTTTTGATAAAATTTGCACATAGCCAACTGTATTAAAATATATCACTAAAAATAATATACATGAAAGATTATGCTCCTGTTTAATTCAGGTATAAACCAGTTTTTAAATATTGCAGCTGTTATCCACGCTGTTTTTAAATGCTTATAGTACACAGGACAGTTAAACGTTTTAAATGATTGTGGATTTTTAGCTTTTCCGATTACCAATAGTCGCAATTTATGGAGTCCATTTGCATTAGTAATGTGGAGAAAAGTAAGGCATTGTTTTTCGTTTTCCTTCCATGTGAGTTCTTTTCTAATGACGAAACAAAAGCCTGTTTTATCTGCATTATAAATTTGGTTTACGCAGACAGACCAAGTTCCATTATTTTGGCTTGAAATTTTCTTTTAAATGGCTGCGCAAGTTTAGGTTGAGAGGACAATTTCTCTCCAGTAATTTTAAGCAAGCACTCACCAAAACGAATCCATCACTTCCATGGAAAGTACTTTCATTTTCTTCTATTTGTCCATGTAAAAGTTTAGCCTTTTTTAAGCAAATCGTCACTTACAGGGACATTTTTATCGCCCAAGAAATAAACGATAAAATTTCTTCTCCATTTTAGGATATCCTGATATTTTAAGGGTCCTTCTCTTACTAAGCTCCATAAAGGTGTTTTCACCGCTTCATCACTTTTTTTTTGTTAATTGCACAAATAGAAGACTTAACAATTATATTTCGTGGATACATTTGTAACACTTGCTCCTTTACAAAATTGTTCAATAATTTCATATCTTCCATTTAATGTTAAAACTGTTATTTTTTTACCCATTTTTTAATTAAAAACTATTAATCGCAGAGCAAATAAAACTTTTATAAAACACACTAGTTTATCGCCAAAGTATTTTCTCTTACACTTTCGAACAAAAAACAAATTTGGAATCGCCGAGTCCAAGTCGCATTTTCAACCTAACTTGATTAAATTATGCAAAAAACACTGGGAATCAATCGAGAGGACATGCGAGAGTGTACAAAATTTTATTCACGTTATCGCGCATTCCAATTGTTCACTTTACCGAGTAGTGTTCACGTTACAGGGGTTTACGGTATACGGCGTTCATGTTATCGCGAGCCTACTGTATTTGGAAATTTTACTATATTTTTGGGGTATTAGTCGTATTGATCAGTTTCCGAACAAATACAATTATAACATCAGCTCTACTGCTTTCACTACTACTATGTTTTATTACCAATAAACTAAAATTAAGTTAGAACAATAATGAAACCACCTGTGATAAAGTGTGCCAGGTAGGCCAGTAACAACTAGAACGTCTGCATTAGAGAAACCTGTTCTCGTTAAAATAGCAGACAAGAAAAATAACTCATGAACTTACACGAGTCAAAAGCAACCTTGGACAATTTTAAGGGAAGAACAATTATGATATTCCTGAAACGTTTAAATTTTTGTAAATGGATTCCCGCAATTTATAAATTTTTCAAAAGATTCCATTATGAATTTCCACAATAGCCATATTTGCTGTGCTTTTCTTTCAAGTGGACCCACATGAAATAAAGCAAAATAACTTTCATGCTACTGAAGTTAGCCGAAAATTTCAGCCGAGAAAAATCTGCATTATTGACATATTTTGTATCAGGTTGGTCAAAATTCTAATGATATTAGCCAAAAATTACATCTTATTGAAGTTAGCAGTAAATTTTCGCCGAAAAAAATAGGATTACCAATAAAATTGATTGAACAATAATTAAAGTTGTGGCACTAACATTGAACACCTGCGCCAAAAATCAGGGCATATTTTATGTGGCTTTATGCTTGTTTCTTATGCTACATAAACCGTGTTGATTTTTGGCACAACTGTTCAATGTTAGTGGTACAACTCAAATTGATTGTCCCCTAACACGATAAATTATAAACATGGGATCCAGCAATTTATCCCAGTCCATATTACCTTCAAATATTCGAATTATGTGAAATCAATTTTATTGATGATTCTAATTTTTTTCGGCGAAAATTTACTATCATATACTAAAAAATTTTTAAACTCTCTATGAGGGTCTTTGTTCCTGATGTACCAGGGTAGATCAACCGTATTCCTTTATACTGTGTTCTGGCATCTATGGATAATATCTATGTTGCTCTGTTTGGTACATTCTCTTTCCTGATGACTAAATGATGACTGCATGTGCATCATCAGCAAAAGTTTCTGGAGCGGTATTATTTTCTAATGCAGGAAGATCATTGGAAGTAAGGGGCATCGGTCTAAAAGGTCAATACACCAGTCCAAATGTCAACTTCACCTGCACGTGATGCTCCCTGCTTATTAAACAATAACCGGCGGGATAACCGAACACCGAGAACCTAGCAAATGATGTTCTCTCCACTGACCCACTGCTAATTTCACTGGTTAGATTGGTAGCTGCTTCAATAAAAAGTCATTACAATGCAATGAGTTTACAACAAAAAAGATTTTTTACCTCAGGTACACCATCTGCTTAGTTGGTTAATCCACCTTCTAACGAGGCCGGCTCATAGGATTCTGGGGTGAGCCAATCATTGCTATGCCCATTCGATCGAAGTGCAAAAGTAGCTAGATCACCACCTAGGCAAATACAACAACTCAACAGGAAATCAACAGAGGTTGTGAAAACTCCTCTTATTTGCTATAACGAAAACAGCACAATTGCTTGTACTGACGCTGAGCTTCATCCAGATAAGGAGGAACTTGCAAGAGAAACTGATTGGATACATAAACAGAAGAAACGACCAAGGAAAAAACGAAGAACAGAAATCTCGCCAGAAGTTGAGGAGCTCTCGCGAGCTAAAGTTAATTAAACTGTCGAACCAGTGCCTGTACCCCAACCCCAAGATCACCAGCAACAAGAACAACGCAAGGTTGCAATGAAGATTAAAGCACCACCGCAAATTAATGTGATAGGCATAACTGAGTTTGCGAATATCCAAGCACTAAAAAAATCAGTGTTCACAAACGAATATAGAGTAGTTGCACTAAACAATAATGTTTGGAAGATAAACACAAGATCCGGATGCATACAGAGCTTTAGCCACAAAGTTCACTGAAGAAGGTTAAGAGTGGTATACATATGAAGACACAAATAACCGAGAAGTTAAGGTTATGGCCAGAGGTCTCCATCTCACCTGCAAAAAGGAGGATATAATAGAAGATCTCAAAATGAAAGAACTGCAAATTGAAGACGCAGTAAATAACCTTAACCCTCGTCCGGCGGCATAATTTTACAACGCTCAACCGCGGCAGACATATAATTGTACTTTCATATATTTTATATGGAAATCGTCACAAGACATAATTTTTGTAAGATATATAGATACTATTTAGAATTTCCTCATTATTAAAATGTAGAGATCTCACAAACTTTAACCTTCTTCGGCTTCTACAAGAAGTATTTAGTATTTAAAAAAGGTGAAGGTACAATTGTACCTATGCCGCCTGACGATGGTTAAACGAGAGAAAATTGAAAATAGTCAAGGAACCAAGATCGTTAAAAGAGGGCTCCCGCTATTCATGCTCACATTCAACAAAAGCGAAAAAATTGAAAATATATTTAATATCAAAGCAATTTTTAATATGAGAGTTAAAATAGAACCACTGAAAAAGAACACGAGAAATATACCTCAATGCAAGAAATGCCAAGGTTATAACCACACCCAAAGATATTGCGGGAGAGATGTTAGGTGCGTAAAATGTGCTGGCAGACACAACGTGAAAGACTGTTCTCATAGTCGAACCGAACCTGCAATGTATATAAACTGTAAAGGACAACACCTATAGCCAACTATAGAGGATGGGAAGTAGCGGTACAATTGAAAAGGTTAAGAAGTAAAACACGCCAATCGACTCAAAACAGTAATGTTAGAAGAGAAAAGAGTCCAACTACAATTAGAGTGCCGTCACAACCAGAGCCCATGGGTCAGAGAGAATATCCTACTCTCAGATAACGCAGCAGAATACTATTAAAGAAAATCCACTAGAAAGGATATTTCGAAGTATCGAAACGATAAATGCACGCCTAGCACAACAAGAACGTCGTCTAGAGCTATATATAAGCGGCTGGATAAACAAGAAGCTATGACTGAGCTTACATCAATGCTATATACTAATCTAATGAATAGATAACTTAGAATTGTGATATGGAACGCGAATGGATTACCACAGCATGTGCCAGAGCTAGAAATTTTTCTAAACTTAGAAAAAATAGACATATGTATGTCGTGTCTCGGAAACTCATTTAACAGAAACTTCATTTATTAAAGTACGTGACTATGAATGCTACCATGCTATTCATCCAGGTGGAAACGCTAGAGGCGGGTCTACCGTAATTATTAAAAATAATATTAAACATTATGAAGTGCCTGACATTGAAGAAGAAATTATGCAAGTTAAAACCATAAAAGTTGAATCAATCAATAATAGCGAACTCAGTATCTGCTCTATTACTGTCCCCACGCCATCAATTAAAAAAAGAAGAATACAGTCGACTTTTTAAATCATTAGGACCAAATTTTATCATAGGCGGTGATTTTAATGCAACAATTACAACCTCTAAAAGGAAAATTATTTAATGCAGCTCACGAGAACAACTGTGAATTCCTCTCTGGCGATAAACTAACATATTCGCCTGCTGACATATATAAAATTCCAGATCTGCTTCACTTCTTTGTAACAAAAGGAGTTTTAGAGGATTACACGTGTATTGAAAATAGTGAAGGACTATTATCTGACCACTCACCTGTGATCATGATTCTGAGTATAATGATAATAAAAAAGATAATTCACCTAAGTTAACAAACAATAAAACCAATCTATTCAAGAAATTAGTGGAAAATCGAACAAATCTCGGCGAACCAATTAGAACGAAGGTGCAGCTGGAAGATGAACTAGAAATATTTAATAACATTATCCAACATGCGGCTTGCGGGAATGTTCACCGATTTCTCATACCAACACTACAATGCAACTTAACTATCCTCTTGAAGTCAGAGAGCTACTTAAAGAGAAACGGAAAGCTCGCAAAATCTGGCAGCACTCTCGTGCACCGCAACACAAAACTATTCTTAAATTTTTGTGTAATAAATTAAAACAACTAATAAAGGAAATAAAAAACGAAAGCATAACTAAGCGAATTCGAAGTCTTTCTGAACTAAAGGATGACGTTTACTCGCTTTGGAAAGCAACGAAGGGACTAAAAAGATCCAAAATGCATGTACCGCCTATCAAAAACGATAATGGATCCTGGGCTAAAAGTGACAAACAGAAAGTCTCTCTATTTGCTGCTTATTTAGAAGAGACTTTTCATCCGTTGCCGAGACAAACAGCAAATAAAAATACAACAGTCGTAAACAAAGTAGATGATCTTAACATAAGGCATGTGACCTTATTGGAACTTAAAACAGAAATCAATAATAACTTACGTATCAGAAAAGCTCCAGGTTATGACTTAATTAGTGGGCAAATTGTGAAAGCCATTACCGAGAAAGGTTTGCGTAAATTAAATCAAATAATTAATGCAGTCATATCAAAAATTATTTGAAAAACTGTGACTCAAACCTATAATAGAAGAGAGATGCTTAATTCCACCACACAAATTTGGGTTTAGAGAAAATCAGTCTACAGTTGAACAAGTTCACAGAATAACGGATGTCATTGAGGAGGCACTTGAGAAAAAGAAAATATGCTCCAGTATTTTCTTAGATGTAGCTCAAGCTTCTGACAAAGTTTGGCACCAAGGGCTTGAATTCAAACTGTATCGAGACCTGCCTAAGCAATTTTATCAAATTCTTAAATCCTACATAGCTGATCGACACTTTAGAGTCAAATTTGAAAATGAGTACTCTTAAAAAAATATCAGCAGGTATACCACAAGGTAGCGTACTTGGACCTATTCTGTTTATTCTTTACATGAGAGACTTACCGAATATTGAAGGTACTACAGTAGCAACATTTGCAGACGATACAGCTATTCTAGCAGTTGGAAAAGATATTTCGGAAGCAACAAGCAAATTTCAAAATGCAGTTAACATGGTGAGCAACTGGACTAAAAAATGGCGCATCTTATTAAATGAAGCCAAATCAGTATACGTCAACTTTACAAATCAAAATGTAAACTGTATTCCCGTGGTTCTCAACTCAAATCAAATTCCATAAGCAAATACAGCTAAATACCTTGGTATGACCCTCTATGCTAAGC
This sequence comes from Nephrotoma appendiculata, assembly GCA_947310385.1. Classification (NCBI taxonomy): domain Eukaryota; kingdom Metazoa; phylum Arthropoda; class Insecta; order Diptera; family Tipulidae; genus Nephrotoma; species Nephrotoma appendiculata. The sequence goes on from OX371223.1 coordinate 379,866,677, forward strand.
TAAGATGGAAAGAACACATTAAGAAGAAAAAGTTAAACATCAAATATAGAAAATTGTACTGGCTCATGGGTAGACATTCTGAGCTCTCAATACACAACGATTTGCTTCTATACAGGCAAATGCTAAAACCAGTATGGTATCCAACTTTGGGGTTGTGCCAAGAAGACCAATGTACAACTGATACAATGCTTCCAAAATACAGTGCTTCGCGGGATTGTGAATGCCCTATGGTACATTAGGAACGCCAACCTCCATAGAGACTTGAAGATGGAATACGTTACCGATGAAATAAAGAACCAAGCAAGAAAACACGTCCAGCGCTTATCTATACACGAAAATGCAGATATCCGTCGTATGTTGGATACCACTAACGGAATGAGGAGAATCCAAAGACAGAAACCGCTGGAGCTGGGCATTTGAATTAGAATAAGAAAATATTATAAAATAAGTAACCAATAGGTTACTAATCTTAATCCGCGAAACTAATTTAAGATAGATAAATTACTAACTTATACCTATATTAGTATTGTTGAGTGATGGTTCCGAGACCCAAAGTGATGGTTTTGGATTAGTTTTGTTTTCTCGATTATCGAATTATGTTTTTACCAATAGCTTAGTAACAACAAAATTGGCTTCGGGCGGGTTCATTCAGAATTTGATTCAGAAAGCGACATTTACAAAATGAATGAGCTTTACTAAAGATATATTCTTCGCAGGTATTTAAATAAATTCGACATAATATTGAGATCGTAATCAGGAGATTTTGGTTTGAATATTTTTTCGTAATGTTCCGCCAATATTTGAGCTTTGTCTTCGTTATTTTTAGCTCAAATTTCACTTGCTGTGTTTATTGGAAACTGTATAACTGATCGTTTGCGTTTTTTGGTCGCTAACCAGACTTTTAGTGCGCTTTTCCATTGCAGAAATACAACAACCTCTATGTTTTGCTTGATTGTCTACTCTACAGTGTACACCAGTTAGGAAGAACATTTACGGGTTTTACCCAATTTCTGTAGAATTGACACGCCCGGGTCATTATTGAGCGTTTTTGTCATTTCCCTTTAGATTTAATATCCTCCAGGTTTAGTTTGATGTCAGTTGACGTTGTTTTTATATCTGTTGTTGTTGTTTTTATTTTCTCATAATCATTATTAATCACATTGATTAGTGTTGGACATGTGCTGCAGGTATTTCCTTAGTTTGTTATTGAGTGATTTGGATGATTCTCAAGCAAATTCTTCTTCGCCTGTGTTATTCCTATTAAATATTCTACTTTATAGTATGAACATTCTCCTTTATCTTAAACACACTAATTGCATTTTCTAGTGTCTTTTCCAGCATCTTTGCAGTTTGTATTGTTTGTATTGTTTAATTGCTTATTTATCTTGTGAACGATTACATTTCTAGAGGCGGTACATTTTTCGAAGGTATTTTGATATTATCCTCGAATGCGTACTATCCGCTTCCGTAGGGGATCGTAACTTTTTCTACCTTGAAGCACGTAATTAATTTAAAGAAAATTAGTTCGGTAATATAATCAAAATGTTCTGAAATCACAAAAGAATAACCTAAACGAATTTTACCAAATCAATACTCATCGAAGGAATATAATTATATTTACATAACAAAAAAAAATTTACAAAAGACAGATGTGTACATAAATCATGCCGCTATTACACAACATAGTGCACCATTACGCAATATGATGCAATTTGGAGGACCCCCTGAATAATTTTTTCCCAAAATTATTGAATTTGTGAAAAAACGCTCGAGGTCTTCTCGAATTTTCTACAATTTTCATCAAAAGCTTTTGAGCTGAATACATTTTCCCGGGAATAGTACCCATATCACACTCGATTTTTAAAACCCATTTCAGCAATTTTTATCATTAAAAGCTAAGAAAAATAAATAAAAAAGCAACTAATAAAAGACCCCACCGAAGGACCTCTGTAAAAAATCTGCTTTGGTTCGTATGAAGCGTAATGATGATCGTTATTATATATAATTTAAAATTGGTGTTCGCGAAAATAAATTTAATCAGTTACTAGATTCATTACTTTGCCTCCACGTGTATTGGTTAAAGAATTTTTAAATTATCGCCAACAATCTTCAAAGCATTTTTTAGTGCCTCGCTCATCTCTATAAATGCTATAAATTTGTCCTGAAAAATCTGTGGCGCAGCCGTGTCAACCAACTAACCACTCAAATTTGGCAGATCATTGGTGGCAATAATTTCATCAATAACTTATAAATTTTATATTTTAACTGCAGTGGTATGCGGTCTAAATCAAAAAAGTTTTTACCTTGGAATTTTAGAATCCTAGTACGATAATTAATACGGAGTTTAGAATTTATTGCGGTTAAATAAAAACTTAATACATTTCATTTAGTAATTAGCACAGTTTACTTTCCACTTAATCCGACTATGCCTTTTTGTCACGATTGTCTTGGCAGTATTTCTAGTACTTTAATTAATTTATGAATGAGAACGTTGACTTCATTATTTTTGGCGATTTTCACTTTCCAGAGTTAATCTAGATTATGGACGACAATGTCTTCATTCTAGCTAATTCTAACGATTATTCCTCCTTAATCTGTGATTTTATGGCAAACTCAGATTAACAATATACCAAACAGTTGCGAAACTTATCTAGACTTAATCTTTTACACCAACAATAATCGATCTTATAAATTTGAGCCCTGCGATGACCTTGCCAGATTTTTGAGCATTTATCATATCACAGTGTCAATCTAGGTTTCCTGCGGATTAACATAAATAAAATAACATAAATTAAATAACATAAATATCATTACCACGACCACGGTTCTATAAACAATTTCCTAGCTGAAATTGTTTGGACAGTTGTTCTATCAAACATGGTTATCAATGATGCAATAGACATCTTCAATGAGTTGTTAAATATTGCTACACGAAAATTTGTCCCTAAGAAGATAATAAAAAAAGCCTCATGTCCTTCATTGCCCATGGTGCACTCAAGTGCTCAAGTAACTGGGGGCCCTGCGTAATAAAGCTCACAGGAAGTACATATATGCGTACTGGTCTAACTTCCGATTTTACTCAGTTTCAGTTTCAGCGCGGACAGTTCTCCTGTATTAACCGATTCCTGTGCATAATATTAAATGATTGATGTAGAGGACGATTTAAGCTGTAACCCGAAGAAATTTTGGAGATTTATGTAACTGAAGAACCAAAATAACGGCTTACTGTCGTTTATGGAATTTGGTAGTCAAAAACCCGATAATCCATTAACAATCTGCAATTTCTTTGCCGATTACTTCAGTAGCGTTTTTGTTAAGGATATCTCACAAAATCCAAAGATAACTATCTCTGATAAACAAAAAATTATTTTTTCTGTGCTTGATGTGCTGCAGGCATTGATTAATATGGAACTATTGAAGCTTTGCGCAGTTGGTTTTGCCACCCCTTTATGCCAATTGTTTAACATGAGTATCAGACAAGGCGCTTGCTCTGATGTTTGGAAAATATCAAATGTAATTCCAATCTAATAAAAATGGATCTCTCAGTGATGTGACTAATTATCGTGGCATTGCTATTCTGTCCTGTATAACAAAACTCTTCGAGTCAATCGTCAACAATGTAATTTTCTTCTATTCTAAGCAATGTATTAGCAGACGTCAGCATGGATTCATTCCGCGGGGCCGCTCAACAATCACTAATTTGGCAGTTTTTCAGAATAAGCTAATCAACTCCATTGCTTCAATAATTCAGGTCGATGTGGTTTATACCGACTTCGCTAAAGTTTTCGATAAACTCAATCAATGGTTATTGTTAAATAAGCTTGGCAATCTGAATTGCGACATTATTCCTTTAGGTTGGCTAATGTCCTACTTATCAAATCGTAAAATGTGTGTCAAGATTGAAATTACGTACTCAGAGTATTTCATTACTCCGTCTGGTGTGCCTCAAGGTAGCCACTTGGGCCCACTGTTATTTTTATTATTTACTAACGACGTTGTGCACTGTTTCACATTCGCTAGACCGTGTTCTGTTTCAGAGGGACTAGTACATGTTTTGCGATTTATTTATTTATTTATTCATTTTACAATTTTGTGAATCTACAAATCTCATTTTGAGCAACATGCTCATTTGCAATAAAAAATGTAGTTCAATAATTATCTAATACATAATCATTTTTGTTCGTCCTTAATGTTCCATATGTTGCCATCTACAAGCTATATTTTTACTTCATCGAATTAACAAGTTCGTCGGCAATCATTATAACAGGTTGACATCTCTTTAATTAGAACCCTTATAGCGATTGGTGTGTTACAAACTATATGTTTTTGAATGTGGATAAATGACAAGTAATCACATGTTGTAAATCCAAGTCTCCAATAGTCTTTGTTTACTCTTTAAACCACTCTTTCCACATTGAGTAGAATTAATATGATTAACGATTTGGGGGTTATTTTATGTTCTGATTTAACGTTTAACTCGCACATCGATGCGATTGTTAATAAAGCCTATTCAATGTTGGGATTTCTTAAACGAAATTCTAAAGGTTTTCACGGATCACTGACTTTTAAGTCACTGTACAAATCTTTCGTTCGTTCTCAGCTTGAGTACGCAAGTGTCATATGGTCCCCGTTCTATGACTGTCACTCTAAGAGAATTCAGAATACAAAAGCAGTTTGTTATTTGTTCTGAAAAAATACCTTCTTTACAGCGCGACGATTATAGTCTCTCACCTTACCTTGACCGTTGTCGTCTCCTGAGCCTTCAGCCACTGGCTTCTAGGCGTACATGTGCCTTTTGCACGTGATATTTTATTTTTGGTAAAGTTTATTGTGCTGACATACTTTCACTTTTTAATATTTATGCTCCTCAACGCGCCTTACGCCCATGTGAGTTCCTTCGTACTCCAACTGTCGACAGTAACTACAGCTATCATGGTCCTGCAACGCGAAACCCACGAGATCTCAACACAGTTGCTGAGTATTTTGATTTACACATTTTTCGCAATGCTTTTAAGAGGACAACCGCTTTGTTAGAACTTTAACTTTTAATTTACATGGTCTATTATATTTTTTGTAATTTTAATTATTATTTTCACTTGTAAACAACCGATTGACATTGCGTATGATAAATAAATAAATAAATAAAAATTGTCCCGAAATCAGGACCCATCCCACTCGATTCCTGGCTGTTGAGTTGAGAAAAAATTGTTGTGAACCCATCTCAATCGATTCCTGGTATTCGAAAACCCCCTTCAGCAATTTTCCTCGAAAGTTTTTGAGCTGAGAAAAAAAACATTAACAGAACAAGAAACATTTTCCCGAAAACAGGACCAATCGAAATCGATTCCTAGTTCTCGAAAATACCTTTCCAGCAATTTTCATCGAAACCGTTTAAGCCAAGAAAAACTGAAAATAGGAACTCAGGCGTTACTGGGGGAGGGTTACCCTCTTAATCAATTTTTCCCGAAATCAAGACCTTTCGCAGTCGATTTCAAGTTCTCAAAAGTTTCCAGCAATTTGCATTAACATCTTTCAACCGCTGTATTTCGGAACCGGAAGCTGTTGTTTCGAGTACATAAAATAAATAGATTTATTGAAAACAAAAATTATAAAAAATAATAATTGGAGTTATTGAGTTTTTATTGCGAATTTTATAGAAATTAATAATCTGATTTTCTAAATGGATATTGACCGTATTATAAATCAATAACTTGAATTGTTTTATTAATATTAAGCATTATAGCAACTAATAACTTGAGTTATTAATGTAGAGAAAATGAAGCGCGTTTTAGTCATTTTGTTTAATTTGTAGGTGCTTGACATCTTTTTTTTTCTGCAAACGCAGTGATTTGGAAAATAATATATAAAAAGTAAAGCGTTTTTTGACTATAAAACTATATTGTGTAAACAAACATCATGGAACATTAAAACTTAGATAATAATGATTATATTTCTGAATCAATTGTTTGTGATGGAATACATAACCTAAATTTGGAAAATATTGTGCCAGAAAAGCAGAGTGAATTTTGCCAATTGATTTTATCGTGGGAATTTCCCCTCGAAATTTGTAAACAATTAGAAGGTGAGTGTTTTATTCGTGTACATAAACATAATTTATAACTTTCTTTTAATTTTAGAGTTTGGTTTAACCGTGGATTCTCTACAATATTTAAGAGAACAGGATTTTGAGCTAACATTTGATCGTTCGCAATTTGGAGCCAAAATCAAATTTAGAGAACGACTATTCGAATGGCGTAAATCTAACGTAAGTGGATACTTCATTTCATGTCATTTACGATCCAAATCACTCAGTGGAACAACTAAATTTTCACCCAATTCATGAAAATGTGTGTTGCGGAGCTCTTTATGATAATTTTGTCAATTCTTATGCCAATATGTTAGGTGTGTTATTCTTTGTTACCCGTCTTCAAGAAACAATTCGTTTTCCTGACACATCAAATTTACCGAGAACAACAAATATGTTTTTAGAATTGGGTGCTAATTCGTATTTTTTTAACGTCGTTTGTATAGTTTGGTTTAGATCAAATAAAACGTCAAGAAATGTTGCTAAATTGGACTATCTAAAATAATTTGTTGTTTGAAACGGCTCTAATTCAATTTTCTTTTTTTGTACAGGGTTATACAGTTGATTTAGTTATAGGCTTGGCTACAGTAGCCGGTACTTCTTGGCTAAATGACAATGTAAGCGTTTAATATTACATGCATTGTTTTATATAATTCTTGCTTGTGCTTAATTTTATTTGTTTATTTACAGAACGTAGAAACACTTCTAAAAAGTAATACAAAAGGACTTGCTTTTTTAAATTTCTACGAAAAAAAAAAATTATTTAAACAAATTGCATTAAGCTTATTTAGTTTCCTGTAATAAAAATATTTGTTATGCGATTAATCGAGTTTTATTTAAAAGAATAAATCTATAATTTCAGGATACGAGTAATTATAAGTCCTGTTAAAGTTCATAATAACCGAATTTGTAATTTTAATAGCTAAAAGTTTTTCATATAGCCAGTGAAGTGAGACCAGTGAAGTGAGATCGGATAGAATTTCTAGGTATAACGTTTTTGTTACAAAGCAAACAAATACTGCAATGTACATCTTCTGACATACACTATCTCGTATTTTTTTGTTTTTTATTTGGAAAGCACCACAAAGATCGACACCAATAGTATTAAAAGGTTTACTACAGATGATTTTTGCCAACGGTAAGTTACCCATGATTTGCTATGTTAGTATTGGCCTTGTTTTGAAACAACTGATACAGTTTCTAATGATTCTTTTGGCTGTATTTTTGGCGTTAATTGGCCAATAAGTTTAAAGTATAATGGAAATCAGAAGTTGAGGGCCAGCATGCAAATTTTTGCAATGCTCATAACGAAATAAGATTGTAGTGAAGTGATGATTAGCTTTGTTACTACCCACAACTGATGTTTGCAATCATACTCTATAAATTGGAATTTATAAAGCGTCCCCCTACTCGGAGCAGATGCTTTTCATCGATAAACGGGCTTAAACATCTTAATTTACCTTGCTTATTTGAAAAAATGAAAAATTCAAATATTTTATTATCGAAATTAAGTGGGTCATCCTAAGATGGATGTTCAGATTCATCGCAGTCTGGAAGATATACAAATTTAGGTCCATTCCGCCACCATCCAATGGTTTTTATATATTGTGGCATGCAGCCTCGCGAAATTAAATTGGATGAATTGTTTTCTGAATTGACGTGGCGCCAAAATTAATTCTTGAATTTCATTAACACGATTAGCGATGAATGTTTTCAATTTATGGGGCGAGATTTTAATCCATTGCAAAGTTATTAACGAATCGGACCACAGAACTATACGATCGTATTAAATCTCCATTGATTCTATTACGGTTGTTACTAGTCGTAAAAGTAATAGCGCAGCGCATAGCTCTCGTGGTATTGAAATTGTTTTTATTGGTGACACTCGCGATTTACTACATAACAAACGGATGGAAATATTTTTGAAATTTTCTATACTCTTGATATAAATACAGGCACTATAAGCTTGCTCTGAAGCATCAGAGAAACCGTGTAACTCTACCGAAACATGATTTTAAGAAATACACATCTCAGAAAATGAATGCTATTGACATTAACTAAATTTGTTCTGAATTCATGCCAAATACGATATAAATCTTCGGAAATTGGTTCATCCCAATCTGATTTGTATTTCCAAAGTGATTGATTTAGAATTTTTGAGGTGTTCATAACTGGTGAAAGCAACCTTAACGGATCATACACCTTAGAAATATCAGAAAGGACTGATCTTTTTGTAATGTGATTATGATTTACTATTGGACTGACATTGAATATAAAAACATCGGAATTCGGTTTCCATAATAAACCCAGTGCCTAAATTGATTCACGGCATCGTCTAATTTTAGTTTTTCTTTGCGGTTTTCCGGACTGGTTGCTAATAGCTCATCTGTATTAGCTGCGACCAATCCCTATTTAGATAACATTTTTATCAGCTGAACTTGCAACTCAAGCGCTTCATCGATCGAATCAACACCACCAAGAAAAACATCAACATAAAAATTTCGAATGGACTCTGAAGAAAAAAAATTCTTTCTCATCAAATGCAAGCTGATTTAAAACGCGCGTGGCAAGACATGGTGCGGACCATACGTTACCGTGGTCAATTCATAGGTTTGGACTGATACAGATTTATTTGTACGCCATAATATTCTTTGTAAACTTGTTTGTGTTGATTCAATTGTCACCTGGCGATACATTTTATTTATATCTGATGTAAATACATAGGCATATTTTCTAAATCTTAAAATGATATTAAAAAGATCTTGCTGTACGGTTGGTCTTATGTATATTAATTCGTTTAGAAAATGCGTAACTTAGTCTTTCAACTGCTTGGCTTTAAAATCGGATGACGAGGCATATAACATGATTTTGTTTCTTCATTATCGATGAGTCCATCATTAACAAATTTCATATGACCTAAATTACTATATTCCTTGATAAAACTGGTATATTGTTGTCTTAATTCCACATTAGAATTAAGTCTTTGTTCTAGATAACCAAATCTCCGTAATGCTTGTATTTTTGAGGTACCGATTTTATAAACATTATCCTTAAACGGGATAGAAGCAATATAGCGCCCAGTTTCGTCTCTAAAATGGGTTTCACTGAAATGTGATTTACAGTAGGCTTCTTCCTTCGATAAGAATTTCCTAACTGGAAGGGATTCTACCTTCCACATCCGCTGTAAATTTTGATTTAAACTATCTAATTCGCCCGATTGGTGACATGAGGTTAAAAAACAAAATTCATTTTGTTCAAAGTAATTTCCGTTAAATATCCAACCGAAGCTAGTTTCTTGATTAATTGGAAGTTCTGCGTTTAAATGGATTCGATTATTTATTAAAATTATAAAGAATAATTCAGCACCTATAAGCGCATCAACTGGCCTAGAGGTATTGAAATATGGATCGGCTAACGTGATGTTTTTTGGGAATATATAACGAGAAATATCGATATTGGTTTGTGGTAATGCATTTGAAATTGTTGGGACAATAAAAAACGTTAAAGAATGTTGAAACCTGGAAGTACGAGATTTAATCTTAGTAGTCGTATTCGGATACATTTGTTTTTGCGTCAATCGAACCGCAAATTGAAATACGGCTATAAGTAGCGCGACTTAACCGCAATCCATTAGCAAAATCAGATGTTATGAAATTACTGACTACCGGAATCAAGCAACACACGACATTCGTGATACTTCTAATTGTTATCTCTGATCAGAATTAAAGCCGAAGATAATAAAACTTGTTTTCTAAATGAGTTATCTGGGCTAAAGTAGGTTGACTGTCCATTAAAACTGGTTGTGATTTCGGTCGGTTTCTTCTCTTCTGCCACTATGTCAGGTTGACAATTAGTTTTTGTACAGTGTAATAGTGTGTGATGTTTACGTGAACACACTTTACAACCAACCTTTTGACAGTTTTTTTTTAAATGATTAACCCCAAAACAGTTTAAACAGAGCCGTAATTCAATGATTTTTTTGTATCTATCAGATGACGGCATCTTAATGAATTCTGTACACGTATAAAATGAATGAAAACTTTCTTTACAAAACACGCATGATTTTGTTTTCTGATCATTTAACTTGCTTTGGCTTGAAATTTGAGATGAAAATACGAATGTGGAATTTGGTCTAACTGTAGGTATTAGTGTATTTCGACATGTGCCTTGTCTAACTGATTTACTTGGAATCGACTTCCTCAAACACTTGGGTAGGACATTTGGAATTAACTCATTTTCCCATTCCTTTCTTAAACTAGCATCTAACTTTTTCGTAACGATGTTAATAATAAATAATTCGCCAAGACCATCAATGGATTTATTGCACGCTTCTAACGATGAAATGTGTGAAATGCAAGAATTCACTAATTCTCCCAATTCTATGGCATTATCTTTGGGAACCTTCGGCAAATTCAAAATACCATCTACATGAACATCTACGATAATTCGCTCATCGTCATACTGAACTACTAACTCGGACCAAGCCTTTTCATAACCAGCAGCGGATAAAGTAACATAGCCAATTGTGTCTCTTGCATCACCCGTTACCTTTTCTAACAACAACGTGAACTTGGCTCTTACGTTATGGAATCGATCCTCCACCTCATCTATTTCAGGTTTCAGATCATCAATATTTTCTGCTTTGGTTTGAATTAATTCTTCCCAAATTTTTTCATATTCGATATACCTATTTTTTCGGATTTGGACAATCTACTTTCAAATTCTTCTAGCGGTGGAGGTTCGTCATCAAATTTCTTTAAATAATTCTCCATTGCCTCGGATTTAAATGTTTTAACCATTTTGAATTTAATATGTTATAAATGGAATTAATTAAAAACTAAAATACATTTAAAATTGAATTGACTTTTACCTTATACAACTAAAATTATTTAACAGTTAGATAGCTGATAGATGTTTGATGAACCGGTTGAGTTAATACTGCGCGTCAAGCTCAATTGTTGAATTATTTTAAATCAGGAACATACATAAATAATATTTAAATAATATTGTTGTAACATAATACAATACGAACTTCGGTTTTGATTTCAATGTTGAGGGGTAATTCGGATTTGCATATACATTTTAAAGCTGAAAGGCAAATATTATAATTTTCATTCAAAATATTAGTCTTATAACGGATAAAATAAAATCGTAAAAATCCGTTAAATCGGAATTTGCAACTGTTGGACTACACGGCGATCAATTAATTATTTCATTCGTTCAATTTTAACAACGCAAAAAATGGCGACTTTGATATTACAATTCCTCTAATGGAAATTTCGGAATCAACACTTGATTTATATACCAATGTATAAAACACTTATATGCTGCCAATTTCACGGTCGTGGTGAAGACACTATAATTTATTGTAATAAATAGCATCTGGCTGTGAAGGACCAATGCACTGTATATTTTAGATTTTATTTATTATAATATTTTTTATTTTATTTCAATTTACATGTTCACATGTCGGTTGTCGTATACTTAATAATTTCACTACCAGCCAATAACAACCGAATACGTGTCCATATTGTTTTGTACGCCAACTTTAATGAAAAATTTAAATATTATTTTTATTATTCGTTTTTAGTTGTTAGTGTTTCTTATAACAATTTAGACAATACGCATTGGATGCATTTCAATTACGATCAGTTTATAACTCTCAAATATTATGCATAACAAATTTCTGTTTACGCACTAAAATTGTGCATCTTCCAAATTTCCCTAATAATAAAAAAAATTTTATCAGCATTTTTATCAGTATAAAAATTTTATCAGCTCTTAAAGCAGATAAAAAATTTGAAATTTTTACTCACCTCAAGTTTTAATTTTTTATACGGTTTTTAACCAATTGAAACATACTCGAGTTGAAGATTTAAAGAACAAAATGTTTCGGGGAACAAAATAATTCAAACCACTTACCAAAATTGTTTTATTTTGTAAGGCCAAATTCTACATATTGAACAAAAATGACAGCATACAAAATAAATAACAAACAAATTTTTAAATTTTTTAAAAACTTATTACTAGTTTGTCTTACTTTTATTAAATAATTATCTTTTTTATAAATGTTTGTTTTTCATTAATTTGTTAGAAATACTTGTCTTGTTTATCAGTTATATATGTAGTTTAATAATAAGTATGTTCAATAATAATATTTTATAAATTTGTAAGAAAAACAAAAAATTTTGGAATGTTTAATAAAATTAATAAAATAAAACATTAAGTAGAATTGTAAATAAAATAAATAATTAAAATAAAAAATTTGACTAAATAAAATTAAAAACTCTATATATTTATTTACAAGAACTAAAAAAACTTGAAATAATTTTTTTTTAAATATAAAATTAATCAATAAAATGTTTAATTATATTAAATTTATATCATGATTTCTTAAAGGACTAGAGAATTTTAAGTACTTTTCTTTTATAATAATTATAATTTATTAGAATCGATTGTTTAATCAAAAAAAATATATATATAATTTTATAATTTACAAAACGTAATTAATTTATAAAAACTAATTTGTGTTTCTTTGATTTATTTTTGTTATTATATTTATTTTTATAAATAGATTTTTTTAAATCAGCTAAGCTTATCTAGGGATTTGCCTTTATACAACGCTTTTTGTTTAAACTTCGCTATTTAAATTTATTCAAAAATAATTAAGAAATAACTAGTGACTTTTAATTTTTAAAATATAAAACATTGAACACTTTAAAAGTGGCCATTGAATTTTTAGGAATGTGAATTGATTTCCAAAAAAAAAAAAATATTAGAAAATAAATTTTGGTCATGTAGAACATAGTTTATAAAGTTTGGAGTCGTTTTGTTAGGTTTTGAACAAAGAAATAAAAAATTAATATTCTATCGACTCCATACACGATTACACCAGTCAAATCTATCAGCTTCGAACTATATATGTGTAGCGTAAACATTTATATGTTATGTTAGGCCTATTTACAAAAACTAATACATTTTTTGAGTATTATCTGTATTGCTTTCAGGATCATGGAGCAAACAAATTATAAATAACTAAATAAAAGTTCCATTCTAAGAATCTTTCAATCATTCTAATCATAATTTCATTTTTTGGCACAATTTCGTTTTTTTATACACATATAATTAAATATCCTTTTCGATCAAACACAATAATTTAATTAATAATACTTATAAATCAGTAAGTCACAAAAAATATCTATAAATAATAATACATACCCGATACAAACTATGGCATCTTGTCGTTTTAAAATATAAATAATAGCTAATTTTAAAAAGCATAATTTTATAACATTTGTTCCATTTCCTGTTTCGATTCATTTTGAGTACTATTTTAATTAAGTTTTATGTTAGACAATATTTTTATGGTGTTCTATCAGAAAAACAATTTACCGAGACACAATTCACGTAAAAAACTAATGCATAAATTACAAATAATACTGTGACTGTTTGTCTGCGATTTGTGATTCGGTAAATTGTTTTCCTGCGATTTTTCAATCGACAAAATATTTTTTCTGTGTATTGCTGCAGAATAATTTTTTATATACGTTGGAATCAATGTTACGTTTGCTCCAAAATTGTATATATTTTTTATTATAATATTATTATTAATCAGTATTTTGTTTATATTCATGTTAATATTTATGGCTTGATTGACAACAAAAATTTGATTTCATATTAAACTTAATACAAATTATTATTCATTTAATATCCGTTTTAAAAAAGATTATTTTAAACAGGCAATTTAAGGCATAACATTATTAATACAATATTTATGTAACTATTCATTATAATAATAAAAAAAATATTAGGCTTTTATCAAATATGGTATTTCTGTTTGGATATTTCTAATCTACTTCTGAAATTTTAAAAATGGCGGTAATGAAAAAAATAATTAACGGTAAAATAATAAATTTATTGTCATGTCACTGATTTTCCTTTTCGATTTGGAGTGCAAGAGAATTGTGTTATTATATGTATTTTATTAAAAGCTAATTTATATTACTAATATGGCTTAAAAAATAATGGCTTTTCTTGCGGTAATATGATATCAAATTTTTGTTTAATATGTTACTGAAGAAAATTATAAATTATATTAGTAATCATAATGAGCTGACCTGGCTCGTCGTCCGTGCCAGTATTTCATATAATGCTAGGAATTTGGATCGTTTATATGTCGTCGTGACATGCGTCGCGTTGCCTGTAACGATAACGTTTGCTCCATGGTTTGTCCTTGATTTGGTAAATCTAATAAAGTTTCAGGACTAAATCTAACTCGACTTTGAGACGATATTGATCCCTCTTTAGCACTTAAATACGAACTGTCGTCGCTCGTTAGACTATCGGGCGGTGTCGGATTTGTTGGTGTTCCACCACCCGATGTATTACTCGGCATTGTTACATTATTGTAATTCTTTTTCAAACTTGATCGTAATTTAGTCTGTGATCCATGTTCAAAACCTAAACTAATTGGTCGTTCGAAATTATTACTAACACTATTATGACTATTATCATTATTACTCATTATTTGATTATTATAAAAATTGTTTTGTCGTAAAAAATATGAAATATTTTCATAGTCGCGCATTCGATTTATATTACTATCGTTCGGTAAATTTAAACGTCCCGGTGATCCAATCATATTATTCGTGTATCCTATGCCTGTATTTGGACTACCCGAATTTAAATTAAGATTATTTAAACTGTACAGTGAATCTATTTCATCATTCTCCATTCTGAAACCTTGATTTACATTACTCGAAGATGATATATTCGATAGGGTTCTACGATGCCCTGTTGCACTAATGCCCATTTGAGGAACACGCGGGGTTTTTGTTGCTATCTCATAAACAGATTCTGAGTAGTTTTGAACAGGTGGCGCTAAAGTGTACGGTATGTTATAGTCGGTTGAAAAATTACTGTAATTTGATTTATAATCCCGTTCAAATCCTAAATTTATTTCGGGTTTGTATGTCGATGGTGCGTAAGATGATCCTGAAATTTATTTAATAATTATTATTAAAGGTTATTATTTTATTTTAGTGCCGAAAACAACTTAGTAACTAATGATTAGCCAAATTTTCAAACAATTTATGCGTTCAAAATGCGTTCAAAATATACATATTTATGTTTCATTCCTTTCCGATGTACACGTGAAACACAAAATATGAGGTTTTATAAACCTTTGTATTATATAAAAATAATTATTAATTATTGGTCAGTAAAAGAAAAGGAATTTCCCTATTTAAGTACGTTAGCTAAACTAGTTCAAACGGTTCCTGTAAACCAGTGTGGAGCGATCTTTCTCGGCTGAAATGTAACTGTAATTTTGAATATCAAGATGAATTTTAAATTTAACGTTCCTATAATATACTTGGGAGAGGAAAGGAGCTGGGAAGATGGGAGGATAACAGTTACTAAAGTATTTTATCATTTTATTGCTTAAAATATTATTTTATTCAACCATGGAAATGGAATTACATTTTTAATAATTTAAGATTTTACTGAATTGTAATACATATTTTGAATAAATTAAATTAACCCTTTGAGTGCCAACATGATTTTTAGAGAATTAGTTTTGAAGTATTTCAAAAACAATTTTATTTTATTTTTCGCGTGTGTAGTACAAATACGAAATAAATTTTTGTGTGATATATCGAAAAGAATGAAATAGAGATCGTATTAGTTCGTAAATTACTGGAATATTGGGGTGGATTCTGGGATCTAAAATTTTATGTTATGCTTATCCAATACAAATTCTAATTTTTCTAATAACAGCAATTTTGTCACGAGAATCGGGCCCATTATTAAAATTATAAAAACTACTTACCAAAATAGGCCCCATGTTGTGGTATGTTATTAACGTCTATATGGTAATTACTATAATCGCCTGGCACATAGATTCCGCTTCTTATAATATTATCATCTTGTTGGCTTAATTCCCCAACATCCGTAAACGACGTGCAACTAGTTTTTCGTCTAGGCGAGGGGGTAGGTGGTTGGGTACCCCCACTTATCGAGGAACTTAATCCCCCTGATGTGTTTGTGGTGTAATTCGATCCTAAACCACTTGTAGTTGATAGAGTCGAATGTAAATAATGTTGTGGCGAGTCTGTAAATCGTATTGGTTTTTCGTCGTGCATCTGACCTAAACTGCTTAACGTTGGTCTATAATAAAATGAGACACTTAATAATACCGGCAAACAATAATCCTTTAATTTATATTACCGTGTATGCCTAATCGGACCATGATACGTGTTATGTGCATAGCCACCTCTTTCTGGTGATATCATATATTCATTATCATTACTACTCCGAATAAAATTCATATCGCGATCATCATCCTCATAATCATCGTTCAAATCATTTTGTACACCACTATAATTATTTTGCGGTTGAAGTTTCGGGTGTACTGGCGATATATTAGACATTCGAACATCGTATCCAGATGCAACACTTGCTAACATTGATGCCATATTATATAGTACGATCTCAACAATTGATAGTTTCGGTTTTCTATGACCCTCTCTTGTGTACAGTGTTGGCATTGGTAAATTTGGCGTAAGTCTCCCTAATGGTGGAGTTAATGTTATATCGTGGCTCGTTGAACACCAATCATCTTGTCCATAATCTAATTCATTTAATTTGTGTTTGGTTTTGTTATTTAAATGAATTTATGAAATAATTTTGGTTTGCATGTTTTAAATGAGGGAAGCACAAAAACAAAAAGAAAAAATTTATGATAATTTTAGGTTTAAAATTTTTTGATAGTTTTTAATTAGATCGATTAGTACAGAAAATGATTAATCATTAATAATTTTATTAAAAATGTATTTTTAGGAATGCGCGTTAAAAAGTGTTGTACTTTTGTTATCTTTTTAATTGAGTTAGAAGAGGAATAGTATGGTTAAATGTAGTCGTTAAATTTTATATAGAATTTGTCACACTCGAAATAAAAAATTAACAAATAAGTTTTGTTATTTTTTCACGGAACCAATTTAACTGTCCCAGTATGACTGTAGAAAATAATATTCATTAAAACAAAATATTTATCAGTAACATAAAAAAATAAAAATTAATTGTAGTTAAATTTATTAGTTAAGCACGCAGACAAAAAACAATATACATGAAAATAAACATTTAAAATAATAAAAATCCATAACCTCTTTTTGTAAAACTTTCGTTTTCCTTCCCTTCCTCCACCAGTACTGGTTATACTGATAAAATATTTTAATTAATTAACCAAATTTATTTTTAATAAAATTTATAAAACTCTATATTTTTATCGAAAATAATATGATGCAAAAGGGGCGGAAAATCGGGGAATAACTTAAATTTCATCGGAACAAAGAACAAAAAAACAAATAAGAGCGTCCCAATTAAAACCATAAATATAAAACGTTGATAGGGGAGGGGGAAATGGGTTATCTCCAATAAAAATATAAATTTTATATTTTATAAACAAATGAAATCAATTAAAAATAATATTTCGAAAAATAATAACTATAATTAATTAATTAATTTTAGAATATAACTGTTTAAAAAACAAAATTAAAATTTTCAAAGCGATAAATTTATTTTAATAAAATGGTACCAAGTTAAATTAATTAATTATTATTACGTGTTAATAAAATTATTAGAAAATCTTCCACCAGTAATTTTTTTACAAAATCTTATGTGTAAACCATATTTTTTAACATTAAAATATTCCTTGCAATATTTTTTATATCAAATTTTATCGTTTTGAAAATTTTTACTCTTCTAAACTAATTAATTAATTAATTAATGGAAATAATAAAAAATAAATAAATAAAAAATCATTTTGTTTTTAAATTTTTTTTTTGAGCTTTTTGTTGTTTTCTTTTATATATATATATATAATTATAATATAATATTTTTTTATGTAATATAATAATAATAATTAAAAATAATATTTAAAATTATAAGAAAAATAAGACATAAAAAATATTCAAGTGCATTAATTTTATTTGTTTCTGTAGGTTGTTGTTGTTTTGTTTGTGTAGTGTTTATATTTAAGACGAAACTACAAGAAAGCTTAGCTTCTACTTTATTTAAATTAAGGAATCTTTTAAATATAAAGTTTTGTGTCGTAAATGGAATACAATTTAGTTGTTTTGCTGAGTTTTAAAATCAAGGTCCTACATTGCGAGGTTTGTATTTTATTAGTATCCCAAAGACGCACAAGACTTATTATATAATTTAAAAAAAAACATGAACCTTTCTAATAAAATATAGGTCTCAAAAATTCCTTATTTAATTAAATTATTTAAAATATATTCTTTTTCTTGTGTTTTGTATGTAAAATTTATATTATTTTATAATAAAAATAGCATGCAAATTACTAAACAAATACTTTTATTTTATTAAATAATTTGAGTTTTATTGTGCCCTTTTATAGCATAAAATTTGAGACGGACACATTTTTTTCTTTATTAAGCGTGAATTTAATAAAATATTAACTATTTTTATTTATTGTAAGTAATTTAATTTCTTCGTCTATTTGCACTAAAATTTATAATTTAAATTAAATTTAAACAAATTTATGAACATTAATTCAAAATTATAATTTTGGTCCCCTTATAATTTGCATTAAATTAAATGCGATTATTTTATTTAAAACGAGTATATGTCTACTTTAATATAATTTGATTATGATTATGAGTTTCTGAGTTTAAAAATAAAATAATAACTTCTGTTTAAAATATTTTCAGAGATTTTTGAAATATATAATAAATAAATGTATTGCAAACCTCACAAAATCAGGTTGATTAGGTTTTACGATTCATTGGATTTACAACCACAATTTTAAGCTCAGTTAGCAGAAAAACCATTGGCAGAAAAATAATATACAAAAAAACATTTTACCCAACCATAATACACAGAATCAAAAACAGTATGGTGTTTGTGATTGTTCCGTATATTGGTCTATTTTCAGTATTCTCGAATTAATTACACACCCGTAGGAAATTCTTCCATTTGCGTCAATCTGTATGACAACGACTATGATAATCGACACTTACTTATACTTATACACAATCAACTTCCCAACCACCCCATACTTTTCTTTCCATTAACGCTGGATCGCGAATAAATTTGAATTTTGATTTATAGATGGAAAATGTGTAAGAATCTCAACAATCAGTTTCGAACGGATGAGATTACTGATTTGAAAAAATCAGCCTTCCCATCAGGTTGCGACGACTGACGTTGTATTATTTACATTGAAATATTGTCTATATATATATATAGAGCAATACCATGTAGTTGTACTACTAGTGAATTACTGCGTAGCGTACGAAATTCGATTCTTTTTTACATTTATCATCTATAGTACCATGCCACACGAGCATTTTTTCTATTTTGGCATTTTTTTTCTACCAATGTTTTGTTCTGCTCTCTCTTAAATAAAATTTTAACTAAAATGAGTCAAAAATGTTCTTGAAATATTTTTTATTTCATTTATGTTTGAGTTGTGTGTTTGAACAGAAAATTTGTTTAAGTCGCAATTAAAACTTGTATCGTAGGTAAACGGGGAAAGAAACGAAGAAAAATGCGGCATTTTTGTTTTTACGTGTGGCATGGGCCATATTCTATTTTTGCAACTAAATTTTCGTGTTTACGAATTTTCAAAGAATTTAAAATACTGCAGAATGGGTATGGGGCCTATTTCATCTGTCATAAGCCAGAACAGGATGGTTATATAAAAAATCCATATGGCTTACTCATATCTCGCTATAAGAACCCGACAAACCAGTTTTTGTTGTTGTACCAAGTGACGTTTTAATTTTGCGTTTTAAAAATAATAAATTTTTAAAATTATTAATTAAAATACATAAAAACAATAAAAACTTTATCAAATAGTTATTTCTTTATGTAGTGGAGCATTATATGATAACAAAAATTACAGACTTTTGTGCAAAATGAAGTGTATCGTGAAAAATGCCAAAATACGCTTAAAAAATACAAGAAGGAAAATCTTAACATCAGTAAGTTTACCAAGTGTTTATATAAAATAAAATGTAAATTATATTAAGAAGCTAGTGATTTGTGGTAAATTTATCCTTAATTTAAGTTATAAATCAGAAAAAATTAAGAAAACAATTTTGGTTGTTGGCGTGGGGTTCTTATAGATTTATTTTGGTGTTGTAATCTCGTTGATTCAGATGCTTTCTCTTTTACCCTTCGAATTTGTGACATTTGACAGTTGCTTACACTCATTTTATACTTTTAACTTCTTTGCGAATTTTATTATATTTTACTTTTAGGTTTTCGATAGTAATGGTGTTTGTGATTGTTCCGTATATTGGTCTATTTTCAGTATTCTCGAATTAATTAATTCGAAAACAAAACGTTTGGTGAAAGAAACATCAATCATGTTTTAAAAAACAACTTTTTGATAAAATTCTACCGTATGCTCTTTTAAAATACAAATGTTTAAAATATGTAATTGTGTATCGATAATGAATTGCCATAAACAATTTCTATTTCTTAGTTGTTAAATCATACTATTGCTGAATTATAATATTATAGATATAAAAAGATTGAGAAAATTACTTACATTCGTACCTTTTGTAAAACTTTAAAAGAGGCAAACCTTTCAGCCAAAAAGTGATCAAATTAATAAATCGATTCTTGTCTTACATACTAAGTTTAATTTATAAAACGCATTTATCAACCTTTTTGTGAGATGCATACATTTTTTTTTCAAATTAAATTAAAATAAAACTATAAGCGAAAAATATAATAAAAAGCAATTAAATAATAATAATAATAATAGTTGATGATAATAAATTATAGCAAAACCTAATTAAAAATTATATATTTTTAATAAAATGAGATGATATTAATATTTTTGTGTTTAAGTAATTATTTAAAAAAAAAATTAAATCCAGTCAAATATTCTACTTGGCGAGTTTTGATAGCTGATTTATCTTCATAGAAGGAATGTGGCAAGAAAGATGTCTATAAAAAGTCTGGCGCGGATTTCTAACAAAATTTTAGTGTATTGAAAAATTACGTTTTTATTCTACCAAGTAGGAATTATAATCTAGGAACTTATTTGAAATTCTAGTAAATTAGCTCGACTTTAAATTTTAAATTTTTTTTTCTGCTAAAACATGGATGGCACTATAATTAATACTATTTTACATTGAAAATTGTGCCTTAAACAAACTCTATCCCTATAGGAACTAAAACAAATGTTTCGAATTTATGCATCATTTTGCCTTGCGATCACATAATTTTTTGTATAAAATATAGCATCATATTGTGGTTCATGATCATCCTCTTCCTGATCTTCAATTACATCGTTAATTTTTATAGAATTTGTGCTCATTTGATCATCACTCAACAATAGTTTTTCGTTATCATTATTAGATGTGTGCTTTGATTTTTTTCTACTATTCTTGTCGTACAACATATTTGTCTTACTACT
Source organism: Nephrotoma appendiculata (assembly GCA_947310385.1). Taxonomy (NCBI): domain Eukaryota; kingdom Metazoa; phylum Arthropoda; class Insecta; order Diptera; family Tipulidae; genus Nephrotoma; species Nephrotoma appendiculata. The sequence goes on from OX371223.1 coordinate 379,888,216, forward strand.
TTTATCATCTAATTTACGATAGAAACTATTGTGTAGTAATTTATTTTTAGTTTTACTACTACTATTATTGTTATTATGACTGCTATCCTTAAATATTTTGCCGAAAAAGTTTAATTTTAATTTGTTTTGTTTTGTCTTTTCAATTTTCTGGCGTAGTAAACTTTTTGATTTTAATTCTTTACTACTACTACGAATATTAATACTACTGTTATTATGACTAAGATTATTACTACTGGGTAATGTGTGATAATTTGTAATGATTGTAAATTTTGCGGGCATCATTAAGTCTTTACTGTGACGGGATTGTATAAAATTTGAGAGATAGGGTGCATCATGTTCGCTACTAATCGACACACTATCAATTGATATACTATCGTTATTATTCTTAAAGGTGACGGAACTTTTTCGTGACGGTATCGATTGGTTATCATTTGACGATTGATCACTGCAAATTGAATTCGAGTGTTCATCACCATTGATTTTAATTATTTTAGCGTTGCTCATACTATTATCGTTCGACGATGATATTCGAACCGAGGATAAACTTTTTTCGAGATTATTTGTTGTATCCCGGACACGGTCGTCATCATTTTCGTCGTCCTTACTATCGGTCAAGTCTAGTGATTGACTATGATTTTTGAAAAAACATTCGCGACGAAACTTTGATCCTGAACCGAAACGTTGAAAACGATAACTATAAATTTCATCTTCGTCGTCATTATTGTGTGATCCGTACATTGATAGATCATTACTAGATTTTGAGCTACGATTTTGTTTACGGAAAATAGTCCATTCATCATCGTCCTCACCGACATCATCATGTTCATAATCATTGTACTGTTCGTTATAACCATCACGTGAAAATATTTCATCTAAACTTTTTTGTATTGTACGATAAAATATTCGATCGTAAGGGATATCGTCAAGATTTCTATTAAGATTACCATTAATAGGGGAACCAAATTCATTATTAATGTTCGTACTATTTAAATTGTTATGATTTACGGTTGTCATTTGACTGTCTAAACTTAATTTTTTATTATTTTTCTTTAAACTACTGTTATTGTTACTAATGGTATTTCGACTGCTATAAGAATCATCGCTTCTTATAAAACCGAAACATCCCTTTATTTCATTATTATCATCATAATCTTTAGTACAAATAGTGGTAGTAGTAGAACTAGTAGATATAGAATTCAAACCTTCATGACTTTTACCTAATAAATTACGTGATGTAGCAGCTGTTGGTATAGTATTTGCGCCACTACGTGATTTATCCAAATTAGGTGCAGATTTACTAAAATTTGGTGTCCATGGGGTTGGTCGAAGTGGTAAATGACACCGTTCACGCTGATGTAATGTTGATGGGCCCCATGTTTTACCTTTTATACCATCAGCCGGAACTGATTTCAGTAATTTGGGTATCATATAAATAGTAAAATTTAAGGATTTTTAAAGCAATCAGCAATAATAAAATCTTAAAAATTAAGTAAGTTTGTATTTTTAACATAATATCTTTCATTCTCACTAGACACGTATTTTGGATTGTCAATTTTTTTTTATTAAAAAAAATCTACTTTGTTGTGCTATTTCCAGATTACATTTAATTAAAATAAATTATCAAAATAATATGTATTTTTTAAATTAATTTCCAAATTTATAAACAAATTATAAAAAAACGAACTAAACCAAATTATAGAAATTTGCAAAATAAGGAGAAACAACAAAAATAAATAAAAAATTAAAAAAAAATATTTTTATTGTACATTTTTAAAGTTTCATTCAAAATCCAAGACACGTGTGGAAATATGTCATTTTAATTTTTTAATGCATTCTAAAATAAATTTTTCCAAACCAATCTGATCTGATAAATTTTATACTAATAGTCATGTGCATTGAAAAGCTAAAAATCTTGACATATTAAAATACAACTTCTAGAAAAATACAAAATTGGAAAAAACACTCTCACACTCCTTAAAAGTTATAAATAAAAAAAATAAAAACAAACATGCACTATCATAAAACTATTTTCTCGTTTAATAAAATAAAAATAGAACCAAATTAAAGCACAAAAGCTCAATCGTGCTTTTCTGTGACATAATAAAAATTCTTTTAAATCAATTTTCGCTTTCTTTTTTTTTATTTTTTTATTTATAAATGATAAGGGAAATAAAAATATTCAGACAGACATAATTGAAATTCTAATTAAATTATGAACAATTGAACTCACGTGCTATAGCTCGCAGTCTTGGTATTGCTGGGGATCCAGGAGGCGTATCAGTTCTAAGACGGGATTCATCTCGAAGTGCGGTGTGCTGCACTGTGATTGTATGTCGAAAATCTAATGGATGTGATATTTGCCCCGGTTCTCGTTTCAAAAGCTTTCCAAAAAATAATCAATAATCAATCAGTTAAGGTAAAACACAAATGAACACAAATTATTTCTACCTTTAGCCTGCTTTTACTAAATTTTCCTCTTCGCTTTTTTGGTGTAGGAGTATTTTGTGTAATCATAATGTTAATCTCACGTCCTAACAATTCGATTTCACGGGCGTTTAATTCTTGTTCTCGTTTTTGTAAATTTTCCTCTTGTTTTCGTTGTTGCATCTGTACACGTGATAGTTCTGCTTCCTTGCAACGCAATTCCTATAAATTATTCCAAAATTATTATTGAAATTCAAAAAATACTAAAACTTGTAAACAAATAAGCTTAGAAGGAAAAATAAACTACATTTATAAGATACACCTTACCTCTTCGAATGATTTAAAAGCCTAATATGAAGGCATTAAAAATAATAAAGGATTGTTTTTCAAAATAAATAATAAAATAAAAAATAATGTTTTATGATAAATATGTTTATTTTTCCAACTAAAAAATGACTATCTAAATAGTATTCAAAAAGGACCAAGTAAAATAACGAAATTTATATCTTACTTTTTCCTTCATGCGCAATTCCTGTAGAACTTCCGCGATTTCCTTTTTCCAACCATCTTGCATGGTGTGAAATGATTCGTGCGGTGTTTGTGTAAATGCAGATCTAGCGATACTATCGAGTTCTCGTAATATATCTTTAAAAGATGGCCGTCGATGTGGATCACATTCCCAACAACTTTTCATTAATTTTCCCCAAGCTTCGGGACAGGTTTTTGGTATTGGCAATGCTAAAGTATTTACAGCAACACCATATGCAACAGATAATGAATCAAATCCTTTATATGGCGTTTCTCCTGTAAGAAGCTCCCATAAAAGAACGCCATAACTCCATACATCTGAAGCTCTGAAACAACAAATATTTTTTTTAAAATTCCGTAACACTCACTTATGATATGCACATACTTTGAATAGGTCCCACATTTAATCACTTCAGGTGGCATCCAAGCATAAGTACCAGCTGCTGACATTCGTGTTGTTTGGTAAACCTCACGAGCAAGTCCAAAATCAGTTATTTTAAGCGTTTTGTTGTGTAAATTATCACTGTCAATTGATTCACTAATTAAAACTGGAAGGAAGAAAAAATATTTGTATCAGCAAAAAGAATGCGATTAGTTATGAGGAGAGGAATTACTCAGAAATTGTAGTTTAAATGAGGACTCGAAAATAATTTTTAAAATTAAAAAATAATAGGGAAATTGTTTAATTATTATTATTGGTTAATAATTTTTCGTTGCAAATTCAATTTTCTGGCGAAACATTTTGAATTACTGTTTATTTATATATATTCGTGCATCGATGCTTATACCAATTAAATAAAAATTCCCAAGGCCAGAGAATGAAAAACAACCCCCCGAACATAAAGTTTGCGCCACCATCGCAGGGTTTCGAAACTTCGACTGACCTGGGATCATTAAGATCAAATACTTTAGATCGAAATACTACAAAATGTCGTACGGCGCATGTAAAAATTTATTTTTTGGAGATTAGGTAAATTTATCAAATGAATGGAGAAAGATTTGAGTTGATATTATAATTGTTGTTTCATATTGTTGTTCATATCTGCTTTGAGTTGAAGGTGTTGATAATCTTCGCAGCACTTAAAGAATTTCGTGTATATCTGTTGGGGATACAATTTGCAATTGCTACTGAATGTAGCTTTAAAAAGGACTCTGTAACAGAGGGAATTAACCTCCCGAATTGTTGGGTGGTCATTACTGCTTGACGATCTTAATTTCAAAATAAAACACATCTTTCTGGAAAAAGAATTAGAATGTTATTGGCGATACAAAGTATTTTGGTGACGATAACCTGAGCAGATGATATTTACTCTAATAGATATTTACTCTAATAACAATTGGAAAATTACAAGACGGTGTTATTAACAATGGTCTTCTATTCAAGACAGTTGAAGGGAGGTTATAGTTGATAACACTATCATGAAAAATACATCATTGTATTGTAGTTGAGACAAAATCGAGTAGAAATGATGATTTTCTCAATTCATTACCGAATAAATAAATCTGTCGTTTGGGCTATAATTGTATATTTCAACCTTGGTATATACGAGGTTCGATCAATAAGTACTCGTTTTGAAAACAGGTGGCGTTGCTGAGGGAAGTTAATATTACCATCGTGCATTGTCATCTGTCAAACGACAATACTAAATTTCAGTTTAGTTAACAGGTTAGTTTTTATTTGGCAACCAATTGTATCACTCGTGTTTCATGTTTCTCAGTAAAATGGAAAAAGAACAATATCGATCCGGAATTCGTAAAAACATGCAAATATAAGCGAAGTTGGATGTTGTCTATGGAGATCCTGCACCATCTATGACAACCGTGAGATATTAGTTCAACGAATTTAAACGCGGTCGTACATCTGTTTTACATGATGAACGGCAGACCTTGATACCGAAAAAATCGTTGAAAAGTGTTGGCTCATTCCAGCCGCAGATGCACCCGGAATTGTCTCGGCCAAATTGCATGAACTCGGCTATGAATTACTGCTGCCTCCACTGTACTCGGCCGACCTGGCTCCTTGCGATTTCTTTTTGTTCCCCAACATGAAAACATCCTTGGAGGAACAAAATTCAGCTCAAAGGAGGAGGTTATCGCCGAGAGACAAGCGTACTATATTTCGAAGTTTCAGAAATCTTATTTTTTGGAGGGGTTAAAAAAATGGCAGAAACGTCGGGAAAAGTGTATCGACCTAAATACGTTGAAAAATAAAAATTTAAAAAACTTGCGTCTTCATTTCTACCACGGGTACTTATTGATCGACCCTCGTAATATACTGTTATTTGAAAATTTCTATGCAATTTTTGTGTTTATAATTTTGAAACTACATGACATTTTTACAACTGTTCTTTACGACAATTTTACGATCTTACTAACAAATGGAATCATGTTTAATTTTTCTGCTACATGATTTTTGTTTTTTACATGAATTTTCGAACCTGGTTAAAACATCAAACCGTCGTTATTTCAAAAATGTTTTCTTGGTTCATCAAATAGAAACTCGTCTAGTCTAAATTTGGAGCTTCCAGGATTGCTTAATAAGTCCTTATTCTTTGTAAAATTCCGAAGATAATGGTGAAAACCAAAGAGAATGGTGAAAGGCAATCCAACTTTAATAAAACGCTCTCGAAGCCTAAATAATCATGTGGTGGTAATATCGAATAGATAGGCACAGGTTGTACATGCTGAACGATCTTATATCAACGAGATCGATTTGCCATTAGATTAATAATAATAATTCCCAACGACCAATCATCCCGCCCTGACCACACGTGGGGGAGTCACCATCAACATTATTATTATTTTTTTGAATATAATTCAGGGGAATTATAAATAAGGACATCATTATACTAAAATCAAATAAAAAACAACAAAAATAAATTAATATTAACCGAATTAAAAAAAGGTATTTAAAGGGATATAATTAGGAAAATGAAATGGTTGAAACTATATGTAATATATTTAGGACAATGATACCCCGCCGCAAAAAAAGAGAGACCGATCGTTGGGCCTCTCAAAGCAAGCAGATTTGAAACTAGTGATGAAAAAAAGAGAAAATAAAAAGATAAGGAAACACAAATGGGGAGAAAAAAAATGTTTAAAATTATAAATCTATCCTACCAGATTGTCGCTCACTGTATGGGGACCAAACCTGACTATTTCTTTAGACCAGCGTTTGACAAATCCAAGTGAAGAGTTTACTCTGTTGACAATAAGATCGATATGATATCTAAAATTAAGTTTGCGGTCACAGATTACCCTTAAGTTCCCATATGGCTAAAACTCTTACAACAACTAGATTTGTAGGAGAGCTTTTTTATATCAAATTTCCCAAAAACAAACCTTATTGCGATTGAATAGAGTGACAATGTTTACACAATCAAAGATAGTTATTTACTTACTTCTTGACAATTTAAAAAAAAAAACCTATATGTTCAACTCTCTTACAGTATTAAATATAAATATGTATAAAGGTGACAGAATTATTTAACAGAATATATTTTTGGACAAAATTTATAAAATATGTTTTATTTATTTGGCATATGGCCAACGGAACTATTCTAGAAGAGTTTGGAGGATATGTCTACAATAACCATAATCTATTTGATAAACAGTTGGAAAATATCGTAATAAAAAATCCACTTTGAGTAAAAATAGTTTTTAAGTAAATCTACTCGTATAGTTAACTTTTTAAAGAATTTGCAAAAACGATTAAGTACCTATATAATTACTGGAAATTGAAGATAAATAAACAACCAGTAAAATAGAATAAAAAAATCGATAAATCTTTAAGAAATGTAAATATACTCATTAATTTTTGATATCGATATTGGAATTTTTTTATTTAAATATTTAACCTTGAAATAGTAAGGTTTACTTTATAGCCAAATTAACTTAAATAGTCTTGGTATGGTGGTAGATATGTATTCCACCATAGTTTCATTTAACTATGAAACAGAAAAATACAATTGCCAAAATTTTTAAATGAATGAAAATAATTGTGTACAAAAGTACCATGCGTATTTAATGTACGAGAATGTAATTGATGCTTATACATTTATATACGTTAATAATTATGTTTTGGAAATGGGAATCCCGAGAATTTTCAGATATCTTTATAAAAATTCAAAACAACAAAAAAATGTAATGCAAGATCAATGGTGGATAGACGTGCTTGGTTTTAGTAATGATAGTGAGAACTCATTTTAATAGCGTTTGATTATAACGTAGAGAAATTTTAATCTTACCAAATAATAACAACTAATCATAATTTAATCATAAATTCGAAAATAAGTAAAAATTCGGTGCATCAATGATTTTTACATTTCAATAACATTCAATTGAGCCTTTCTAAGTAGATTGAGCGATCCATTTAAATCTATAAAACGATTGTGCGTAACGACATATTCCAAGCAAAATTTTTATCAATTGGTGTGGAAACTGCTTGGCAAAATTTATAATTATAGTGGTTTGAAAAAGAATTCTTGGTCAGTCCGGAATTTGGGGAAGATAGAAACAAAATACAAATGGACAATCATTTCCTTGAGTTTGCTTTGTTATTCGAAATCTAAACCATTTTTACAACGGTGATGATAGAAATACCTGAAAAACAGCGCCATTTGGAGCGGAATGAAAATGCACAAACTGCTATTCCATCAAGAAAAGCAACAAATCACACACAATCCGTTATTATTTGAAATAAGTAGTTTTTCGAACCAAGCGGAGCCAGAGCAACAACAATCATCTAATGCTATTACTGATGAGCCTCTCGAAAGGATATGTAGAAGCATAGAAGCCATAAATGCTAGACTAGCAAAGCCAGAACTTGGTCTAGAAGCTTTATATAAGCGTCTAGAAACGCAAGAAACCAGGAACGAGAGAGTTAGAAATTTATTAAATTTAAAAAAAATAGATATAGGTATACCTTATATCGGAAATCCATTTGACAGAAACATCATTTATTAAAATACGTGGTTATGAATGTTATCATGCTGTTCACCCAGGAGGAAACGCGAGGTGGAGGATCATCAGTAATAGCGAAAAAGAATATCAAACACTAAGAAGAACCTGGTATCGAAGAAAAAAGCATGCAAGTTAATTCTGTAAAAGTTGAAACTAATAATAATAATGAATACTCCTCTATCTACTACCTTTCAAGCTGTAATTTAACCAAAGAAGATTATAACAGACTCTTTAGATCACTAGCATCAATAAAATCTAATTTTATTATTGGTGGTGACTTTAATGCAAAAAGCACCTATTGGGGATCAAGACTTACAACCTGTAAAGGAAAAGAGCTTTTCGAAGCTGGTGGGGTAAACAACTGCGAGTTCCATTCAGTAGGCAAACCAACATATTGGCCTGCTGGTATAAATAAAATACCAGATCTGATTGATTTCTATGTAACGAAGGGATTACCGAGGACTACATGTGTCTTGAAAATAGCGAGTGGATACATTCGAACCATTCCCCTGTTATCATGACACTCAGCACAGTTCAAATGCTGTCTTCAGACTAAAATGTGTCCTACGGCAATGGAAGGTTGCTGAAGTAATTATGATTCTTAAACCCGGCAAATTAGTAAACTATAAAAAATCGTACAGGCCGATTTCATTACTTCCTGTCATTTCAAAATTATTTGAAAAATTTCTGCTCAAGAGGCTCAAGCCAATAATAGAAAGCGAAATTTAATTCCACCCCACCAATTTGGATTTAGGGAAAATCACTGTACGATAGAACAAGTTCACAGAATAACGGATATAATAGAAGACGCACTTGAGAAAAAGAAAATATGTTCCAGTATCTTCTTAGCTGTAGCACAAGCTTTCAACAAAGTTTGGCACCAACGACTTGAATTTAAATTGCATCGAGTTCTATCTAAACAGTTCTATCAAATTCTGAAATCGTACATCGCAGATCGGCATTTCCGTGTAAAAAATAACGGAGAGTACTCTGAATTAAAGAAAATAGCAGCAGGCATACCACAAGGTACTGCGTCTTGTATTGTATATACTGTACACCAGAGATATGCGAAATGCAGAAGGTGCTACCATAGCAACATTTGCAGACGATACAGCTGTTTTGGCCACTGGGAAGTATATATCAGAAGCAACTACAAAACTTCAACAAGCAACCAACTCAGTGAGTGCTGGACAAAGAAATGAAGCATTCGCCTAAATGAAACAAAATCGGTTCACGTATAAATTTACAAACCAGAAAGTTAACTGGATTCCAGTGGAACTTAATTCAAGGCTGGTTAGAAATGCAAATATAACTAAAGACCTCGGCATGACTCTCAATTGGAAGCTTAGATGGAAAGAGCATGTTAAAAAGAAAAAATAAGACGAACGTCAAAAATAGGAAAACATATTGGCTAATAGGTAGAAATGAACTTACAATACACAATAAATTGCTATTATATCGGAAAATACTTAAACCAGTATGGACCTACGGTATTCAACTTTGCGGTTGTACCAAGAAGACAAATACACAAATGATACAATGTTTTCAAAACAAAGTGCTGCCTGGCATTGTTAATGCACCCTGGTACATCAGAAATGATAACATAGACAGGGACTTAAACAAGGAATATGTCAGTGAAGAAATAAAAAAAATCATGTAAAGAAACACATTGGGTGGATATCTCAGCACCAAAATGCAGACATGCGAAATTTGTTGAACACCAAAAATGCAGTAAGAAGACTTCAAAGGCAGACACCTTTAGAACTGGGCTTAATGTATTTAATTAGGACAGAGAAATATAATAAAATACGTAAATTCAAACAGGAGTAACCACTGGGTTACTGCCCGTCAAATGTAAATCTTTATTTAAGAAAGATAAATTACTAAATGATTTGTAAATCAGTTGTAATATAAAAATAAATTTAAAAAAACCTCGTTTGCCATTTTCGACTAATAATAAAACTTGCTTCCTCTGAATAACGTTTTCTTTAGACCAATCCTCTCTGAATACCTTTTATTTATAACAAAATCCCACATCCTCGCCATGAGCTGCAGTTTCATGTTCCATCCATGATGTTATTTTTGGATCAGTCTCGCGCCAAAGGTGCAGCTATCCTTGCATGTATTACACATTGGCATATCAAAAAGTGGTTTACTAAATATAACGAAAATTAAGGATGCTTGCATCTTTGGCATGAGATTGAAATCAAAAAGTTTCATCATATGAAATACTTAGAGTAACCAAATTGAGGTTTTTGTTTTTGCATAGAAAATAACATACACGAATAATTTGTTAACAAATCTTTTTTGTAGTTAAGGTTAGTTAAGGTTAAAATTAAATTTTTTGTAGTTAAGGTTAAAATTAAATTGCGCATAAAATTAAGGTTTATGCGCAATTTAAATGTTGTATTTAGCGAACAAATTTTTGCATCTTTAGAAGGATTGAAAAATTCTTGACAACAATTTGTTAAATTTTAAAAAACTGAATGAAACGCTCATTATAAACTGTATCCTGATTTTAGTAAAGAGGGAATTTAATATCTGAATTTTTATTTAAAATCGATAACCACAATTCGAGACTCCTGCAAGCAAATTTCTGTGATGGTAGATCACAGGTCATCTCTTTTCACACCTCAAATCGTCTAAAGTGCAATATAATAAGTTTAACTTTTTTGAATTTAATTTTAATTTCAGGGCTGATCTCCCATGTCGTTTCTACTTTTATTACAACCTTCAGTTTTTATTGCTTTTAATCGTTTTGAAAAAACCACAAATGGCGGTCAATAAGGCCGCCCGGCTATCAGCGACTTTGGGGTGGAAGTGCCTGCGAAAAGGGTACTCAACTATAGTCAATTCTGTGAGGCATGACTTGGTGAATTTGGACTATATAACACCCCTGTTGTGAATAGTGGTCTCATTATGGAGACTCGGACAGTTAAATTCTTCACCGACGGGTCCAAGCTCGATCGTAGAGTGAGAGCTGGTGTATTATGTGGGGAATTAAATGTAAGCGTATCTTTTCGTCTGTATGAGTACTGCAATCTGTACTAGGCTGAAGTTATAGTGATTGAAGAGGCCATGAACTGGTTGAAGTATAATGTAACTGATATCACTATCTATGTGGACAGTCGGGCTCACAATGGGCCATAATTGGCCTAAGTGTGCGATAGCAACCATTGAAATCTAATCTAACTTGACCTTCAATTGTTTTGCCGGAAAAACGCAACTTCCAGTTACAATGTAAGTGTCAATTAAGTAAAAATTCGCATTTCATTGGGCTCTGTTTATACAACGTTTTGCAATTGATCGTAGAGACACGGTTAATACCAGATGGCTTACAGTGAGGGGAATAAGAATTCGACTCTTTCAGCTTACCCAAAAAAATGGATGTTTAAATTTGTAGAAATCTCATGAAAGAACATTTAACACATTTACTGCCACCATAAGACAAACTGTATTAGAAAAATGCGGGTCAAAAATAACGGTTAAATGTAATTGTTTCTAGTAAATAAAACTTACATTGAGGCCAATGCGAATGTATCCAGTACTATGTCTACAGTGTTTCAATCAAGGCCGAAAAAATAGTTGACTTTGAAAGCTCATATGCATGTCACCGGTGGGTAATATGGCAGTAAACGTGTTAAAGAAGAGTAGAAAAATTGTTTAACTCATTTGTCCATGAAACCGATTCCATTAGCAGGCCGGAAAAATACAATTCAAACAAAAATGTTATGGAAATATTCTTCCTAATTCCCAGAAAAAAACAGAACATAGCATAATTTTATTTATATTTTTTTTTAAATTGTTAAATAACCAAACTAATTTATTTAATTTAATTAACTAAATTCGACATATGCTAGTGCGAACCCGAAAAAATGTTTTAAAAATATGCCGCTTTAATTATACTTTGGCGGAACGGTGTTTGGCTTCCTTAATCCTTAGTTTGCATAAACATATTGGATTTAAGGTAAGTACTGCAGCAATTTAACAAGAGAATATTTCTGGCTTATGCTCTGTTGTATTTTGTTTATGGTGAGTTTGTCTTGTTCGGTACGATTCGTGAACGTAAAGAAACTTTGCAAAGAGGTTTTCCTAATGCTTGTACTCTATTGATTTTTGATATTTATTTTGAGTAAGTATGGCCATATTACCGCATATTTAAATAGGGTCTTAAGCTTGAGCACATTAGATTATTTTCGTTTCAATCTGCCCCGTTTTGCATACAAATTTTTAAATGAAGGCTGCCTAAGTTTATGATTTTCAGTATTTTCATAAAAAACTTAAAAGCCGGAATGAAAGGAATCAAATATAACCCCGGGCTTTAGAGTATAGTTGCGTCATCTTATTTGACAAACAAGTTTTTATTTTTGGGGAAAATCCTTCTAACCGATTATTCTTAAAGGGCTTTAGAAACCCCTCCTTTTCATTAGTGGTGAATTTCTCTGTAAAAATGTTCGGTAAGCCAATTAAATTATGGAAGGGAAAATTGTTAGAACGGCGCATTTGAATGGAAATGTTTATTTTAATTTAATTTTTTATCAATAAAGGCGAGAGATTAAAGATCTGTATTCTTTAAGCAAAACTTCTTCTGACACAAATTTACCTCATCAACTTAGTTATAATGTGCTGCTGAGAGTATTGGCTGCAACATTGTATTTGCCTTTTTGGCGAACAATTTAAAAATCGAAAGGTAGTAAACCTTACTGGTTTGCCAAATCACCCATGCCCATCGGTCATTTCAGATTACCATGATCAGTAACCACTACAAATTGGTGGTCCTCCGCACAGTATCAGATTTTCAGTATTTAGATGGCAGCTAAGCACTCCAAAGTAAAGTCACCTTATATTTTTTTGTGGTGAACTTTGAATTGATTGAACTTTTTAGATACAGCTTTGAGTGTTCATTATCATTGCATTTTTAACAAAAGTTGACTCCAAGCCCCTCCGATCTCGCGTAAAAGCGAATAGGAATCTTTTATCTTTCAAAAGCTATCGATTAACAAATTTGCGTATTTGGGAATAACTTTTAAAGAGAAACTGAAATTAGCTTGGCACAGCGAAGCCAAGAAGGAGCAGTTTTTATTCAAAAATTAATATTCGATGTCGGTAGAAAACAACCGATAAATCTATTCTCTTACAAGCTCAACACAACAAATCATCACAAAAATTGTATGGGAACCAAGCTTTAAGCGTCATTCTATCAATAAAGAAATTTCATCGATAAGCGGAGGTCTGTTCATAGTGATCACCAATCAACAATCGGGCCATGCAAAAATTCTAAAATGGCAGTTTGATTTGATTAACCACTCAGAATATTCATCAGATATTTTTCTGAGCTCAAAACTTGATTTAGATGCAAGTTATAGCAAATAATTTATGTTTAAAGGTAATATACCAACCATATGTTCTAACTGATGAAAATATTACAGTTAACCCACAAAAACAACCAACCAAGAACAAGTTTCAAATCCATTATCACTGCCTAAACATTACCACTGATAATGTGCTATCGATTTAAAGATTTGCACATTTTAGAAGATCAGCTAAGTACCCATATGCTTGCATATGAAACATATCTCGACTACCCTAACATCTTTAAATCTATTATTGTAATTAATTATTGTGGGAAAATAGATTACAAACGCTAGTTTTTGATTCCTAACATGCAAAAATTTCGCTAATTTATATTGCAGCATCCGAAACTAAACAAAAAAAAAATACTAAAGTCGTGTATTATATATTTGTGTTTAAACAGAAATCATAAAAAATGACCTTGAACTTATCATTAATTTTGATTAATAAAAAATAAATAGTTTTTGTTTAGTTTCTAAAATTTGAATTCCGGAAATGTTCTATTACATTCACCAAAAAATACGTGTGACGTCGGATACAAACCGCTCGCACAAGTTTTGTGAATAGTTTATCAATTAAAAAACTTGATCTAGCGAATTTATTGGTTTTCTTTGCTTTTTTTGCATCTCAATTTTGATAAATTTGCATATTTACAATGTTACTTCTTGCGGACGTTGTATTTGAATGGTGAATATAGTTAGTTCGTAGACCCAACTTAACATCCTTCGAAATTATTTAATATACACCAACCAATATTGAATTGTGTGTAAGACGAGCAGACAGACTTATTATTCAAAAATTAATATAATCGTACTAAATTGTGCGCACAACGATAGAAAACTAATCTTCATGACATAAATAATTTTTAAGATGATTGAAAATATTTATAACATTTTTATAGTATATATACCTAGTTTGTAATTTTACAACAGCAAAGCCGTTTTTGTTGTAGAGCGTGTAAAAAATTAGTATGTATTATGAAATTTATATCTGTATTCATCATGGAGGTGGCTCACATAAATGTCGTATTAATACAATTATTGTTTATAAGTAACATACATTTTTGAGAATATGTGGGAATTATAATAAAATTATTCTGTAACACGCGCAAATTTATAACGATAGTTTGGGCTTCATGTACATAGTAATAATTAACACTGGAAGTCGTTTACTTCAAAAACTCAAAATTGACAATGCTTACCTAATTAGTTTAGGAAATAAATCAAAGTCGTCGTTATACAGAGCAAAGTAATGTCATTGCTGCTAGCGGTTTTAGTTTAGGAAAAATTGAAAGCAAACATGTTACAGTACGAGTATTAAATAATTAGCATTTTTAGAGAGGGTAGGCAATTTTAATAATTCATTAGGTAATTACCACAGTCTGTAAATCTGTTTTTGGTTGCTACTTTTAGAAATAATGTTTTTGTTGAAATTTTAAAATTTTACCTATAATTTTGATAACGTATGCAACAAATAACCGATATTTAACCTTTCAGCCAATTGTAATCAAAATTTTAATTATTATAGATAATAACACTAAAATATCAAATCGCAGCATTTGACCAAAATTTTTTTTTTGTTGTGGCTCATATTTTATGTTTAATAAATTCATTAAAATACAATTCCTTATTTATATGTAAATATTTTTAATATGTATCTATTGTAGTCTAGCCGCGTTATACGAACGAAACAGAACGTATATATTTATATTATGCAATTTATGCCGTGAGAATTTTTATTTTTAACTTTATTTTGAAAAATTCACAGAAATTGATACAAATAACTTAATTGATAAAATTGTAAATTTTATTCAAAAAGAGCTACTAAATTAAGAAAACTAGAAGAAATATTAAAAACGTAATAAAATGCTTTTCCGATAACTCTAGGAGCAACTTAATTATTCAAATCTTAATATACAGACACTCGCACACACAATTTATACAAACAGCAGGTGGAAATAATTTGCCAAATTTGTAATTTGTAGATTGTTCATCTCATATGTCATTTGTACTTCAATGAAATTTTATTTGACACGAGATTTATGGTGTACAAGGAAATATAATCTATTTAGTAAGGCACAAATTATTTCGATAAATAAAATTGGTTAAATAGCTAAAAACGTATGTTTCAAATTATAAGTTCATCAAATATTTGTAGACATAGCATTTTTGTCGATGTCACTTCCACTTGTATCTACTAAATAATACGCGTGTACACATGTTCTGCCACTGCTTTTATATTTAACAAATTTGCACAAGCATATTTTTGTTGACGGCTGGTCTTGAAGTAAAAAAAAAGTGAAAGTCATTGATCTCAAATATTTTTTTAAAATTATTTTTATAAATTACACAGTGCTATCATTTATATGCTGTATGATTTAATAATATACCATACATTTCTCTCCATACCCAGAAGTGATATACCTCGCATATACAAAAATAAAAATTCCAATCAATTGAATTAAAAAACTATAATTGATTGGTTTGATTATTACTATATATAATTTTTAATTATACGAATTTAATGTACAATAACCTTATAGAGAAGATAAATGAAATGAAGAAAATATAAAGAAATGTTAAATTCTTTAGATTATATTTAGTATTTTTAATTTTTTAATAATAAAAAAAAAGACAAAAACAAAATTAAAGTTTTTTTAGACAAGAAAGACTACTTCTTCGCATAGTATACTATTTTTAGTGGAATAAAAATAAAAATAACGATAAAAAATCAAAATTTTAATTTTAGATTACAAGAATTTTAATATTATTTTTATTACACGCGCTCAGCAGATAAACCCCAACACAATATTTGACGCTTGCTTTCTTCGCATATTGAATGATTATAAAAATAAAGTAGATATGCTCGAATCATTGCATCTTTAATCGTAAAATGTGTATATAGTAAGGTAAACTATTTCAAATTGAAATGAAACTCTGGGGTATGTTATTTATTATCTTAATAAATTACTAAAAGCACTGCAAGCCAGTCAGCAGTTGCAATGGTCTCGGCCATGAGAGATATCGATGGCTTTTTTAATAATGCAACTCATTGTACTAAATTATGGTTATTTAACCCGATAGTTTTGCTTTGCAACTTATTGTCGAATTTTTACTATTTCTTCGCAAAAACCTGGTGAAACCTTATGGTGAAACCTTCAATTGTTTCTGTGCCCGGGCTCATTGAAGCTATTCATTTTAATGTGCTTTACAAATCTATTACAATTAAATTTTGCACGGAATGGTCAGGATTTAACTTAATTTAGAACGAATTGATTTTGCAGTAGGCATGGGCCACCATATTGCGTTATCATTTCATTTTGACAATTATTGTCGTATTTCATGAAAACCATTGATCCTGGCTCAGTTCAAATTTTATATGAAAAACCTGATCAAAATTTTATTTAAATTACTTTTCCTAAAATAATTATTTTGGTTATAACTGATATTTTTTAGCTGGCTACTTTTGCTAACTTTACTCGCAGTCCACTTGCTCAATTTCCAAATCTAGGGTATCCATATCCAAAAGAATCCCTAATACAATTTTGTCTCTTATTTGATTGTTTACATCAAGAGGCTCGCAAGTTTTTGCCATACGCTGTAAGTTGCAAGAATAAATCAAGTGGCGCCTGATTGCTGAATCCTTTTATTAAATATATATCGCTGGTGTATGATGTTCTTTCGTGGGTTACAATGAGCCTAATTAATTCCAACACTTTTGCGTAATTGTTATTTTTCTAACTCTGCTTCCTTTTATTCATTCCCGATTGCTTTTATAAAAATTTTTGTTTTATAATTTTTTACTGACTGTGCTATGTTTTATATCAGGGGCCTATTATGAAATTCGATTTCGTAAAATTCGATCGCAGAAATGCATATTATGAAATTTTTTTGCTTGCGTCAAAATTCGACTGCGCTATAGGTGACGAATACCGTATTTACGAAAACAATAGAGATACGTATCATTTTTTTATTAAAATAAAATACTACACTTACTTTTTAAATTGTAAATTAATAAATTTTAAAAAAATTGACTAGATGAATGAATTTATTACAATTTATTTGTGTTTTTGTAGGTCATATACCAATGGTTGCCAATTTGACATTTTAATTTCTTTATGGAGAAAAATGTTGGCATAGCCAGTTTTTTTTTAAATGCGCCTCAACATAAAAAGACTACCCAACATTCGTGGAGTGAAATTGTAAATCAATTAAATTCAGTCGTTTCACCTGAAATCCCTGAAAACCCAACACAAAATAGCAAACTTTATGGTCTTAAATCTTGCGACCAAAAAAAACTTTTCATAATAGGATTATTCACGGCAGATCGAATTTTATACGATTTCGTATTTTACGAAATTGAAAAAATTTCATAATAGTGCCCCAGGGCGGCCTTATGATGCTTACAACTGGAGTTTAGGGCGGATCTGACACTAAATAATCGTTTTTACTATCCGCCCATTGAACGTAATATGTTCTTCATTCTATTATACGGTTGCAGATCAGAAAATTGCATGATCAGAAAATTCGAGCGAGGATGATACGTACGAGAAGGTATAAAATATTAAATTTAAAAAATGAGAAGAGACTGATACTTTCGCACAGGATGTTTCGTCTCTTGGTCAACGAATTAAACGGGGAAGATTAAATTTTGCAAGTTATTTAGCAGTTTCGCTGGCCCGATCACTACCATCCGAAAATGTTAATCAAGTGTTATTGTGAACGTTAAAATCGCCCCTCAGAAAACCTCATAATTTTTATCTATGGAGCTCGATATACACTGATGGAATTATAATTAACCCACTACTAAAAAAATCTTTAGCCACACATTTCAATTAGAACCCCTAGTAATATTTCCTTTCTCTCAATATTAATGAGTTATCACTGTATGAAACATGGGTTCATTATTGTGGTTTTGGCTAAAAAGGGCTCCACACAGTGGCGTACATACAGTTGGATACTTAGGCTCTGCTGAAAAGGCAATATCACAGTTTTAATGACCGATTTTAAAAGTAAAGGTACCACTATGGTGCGCTGACATTGTATGTCGTTTAGAAGAGCAGATGACAAAGTCATACTGTCATTGCAGGACAATGCACCGGCTCATAAGGTGTAAATTGCAAACAGGGCCATAGGAGACAAGAGTGAACTTACTGTACCGAAGTCCAATTTTGTAACACGGTTGCTCGTTTATTCCACAGAAATTGATACGCGCAACCCAATGAATAAAAATGTCATTCTCATTTTTTCATTAAATCACATTTATTGCCATTGACTAATTGTCACGGCGTGGATAGAGAAACAAACATTTTGTTTAAAAAAATCAGAGATTATTAAGAAATATTTTTTAAGACAATAAGCAAATTAATGTGGTAAATTTCTAGTAGAATTGTTTTAAAAAGGCGAGATGTCTGTACTAGCTCTCAAATCTAATGAGTGATCTTTTGAAACATCTTTTGTATTATACAACTGACGTGTCCTTAAATGATTTTAACCTATACTATTTTTCTGATGTTTTCTGCTAACATATACATTTTAAAAACATCTAACTTCTAGTTTGCTGGGTCAACAAAATTTTGAGCGTTTGTCTTATATTCTAACACTAGTTATCCTTAAAATTAGTTTCGAGTATATAGAATTTTATTGTATTTTGACATGAGATGTCTCTAAGTACCAAACATATAAGGCAAGATATCTAACATTACCGTCTCTAACAGTAGTGTTAGATATCTTGCCTTATGTGTTTGGTTAGGAATCTCTCTCTTACCTATGAGGCAGCAGTCGTACAGTTACAGTATTTAGAATGTTACTTAGCCACATACTAATTTTATCAAGTAAAGCGTTTTCCAATAGGAATGATACAATTTAAATTGGTTAAATGGCAACACAGCGTATTATTTTTTGACATTTCTTATGTCATTTGTGTTCACTACAGTAGGTTATGCCATTTAATCATGGGAAGATACACTCTTCAACAACGTTTAGAAATTGTTAAATTGTTTTATCAAAATCAGTGCTCTTTTGTGAATACTGAGAGAAATTTAAGAATTCATGGACGACATAAGTTAGTTGATCGACTCACTATTCGTCGTATTGTAGACAAATTTAAAAGTGAATTTTCTTTACTCGACACAAGAGTACCAATACGACAAAGAAATGCACATACACAAGAGAATATTGATTTGGTAACAGCAAATGTAAGAGAAAAACCAAATTTATCTGTTTCACGCCGTTCTCAACAATTAAATCTTTCTCAAACAACATGGAGAATTTTAAGAAAAGATTTGGGTTTACAACCTTACAAAATTCAACTGATGCAAGAACTGAAGCCATTAGACCACCATAAACGTCGTGTATTTTCCGATTTTGCTCTTGAACAACGCTCATTTAAAATGATGAAAAATTTTATCGAAATTTTTTATTCAGTGATGGAACTCATTTTTGGTTGAATGGTTATGTAAACAAACAGAATTGCTGAATTTGGTGATGAAAATCCACACGAAACTGTTCAGACACCATTACATCTAAAGTCACTGTGTGGTGTGCAATTCATGCTGGTGGAGTGATTGGTCCATATTTTTTTGAAGAAAATGGTCGCAGAGTAACAGTCAATGGAGAACAATATAGAACAATGTGAAATGATTTTTTTCCCTACTGTTGTTGAGAATAATCTGGAAGATATGTGGTTTCAACAAGACGGTGCCATCTGCCACACAGCCACCTTAACAATCGATTTATTGAAAACAAAATTTGGTGATGAAATTATCTCAAGATTTCGTCCAGTTGATTATCCTCCCAGGTCGTGTGATTTAACACCTTGTGATTTCTTTCTTTGGGGATATGTTAAGTCACAAGTTTGTGCTGATAATCAAACAACAATTGAGCAATTTAAAATCAACATTGAACATGGCATTGATGAAATACAACCAAATTTATGTGAAAAAGTGATGATAAATTGAACTGACAGAATGCAGTACGTACGGAGAAGTCGTGGTGGTCATTTGAGTCATGTTATTTTCCATACATAATGGCATAATGTAACCTTTCAAAAAAAAAAAAATTGGCCTCACTGAATAATTTGTTTTTTTTTAATTTTTTAATTGAATCATTCCTATTGGAAAATCTTTTAAATGGAAAAAGATTGAATACTTAAAAATAAATTTTAATTGTAAGTCAACACAGATAATTTTTCCGTTGTTCAATTTGAAGTTAAATTAATTTTTATGCGACAATATCTCACAGTTGTGGTTTTCTAAAATTCCAGACATCAACACCCATATGATCTAAGTTTAATAAGGGTAAACATTTATTCACCACTTCTGCAAACTAAAAAAACTTTTAAAATCAATTTTGTAGGTTCAACTTTTTCAGTGAGTCTTGATGTTTCTTTAATGCATTTAAAATTTGATAATCAAAATAAACGAGTTTCCTAATTTAAATATTTCGAAACTTTTATGTATTCTATTAAGATTTTTTCTAGTTAAGAAACAAGAAATTAAATGTGTAAAGCAATCTGAAACTTTGAAAACTAAGTTAAGTTTTACTACTTTAATGTCGTTAAAATCAAATTTCCATCTTACGGACACGGAAGAAACATGTTGTGCAACTTTTGGCAATCTTCATCTGCTGTTCATTTAACATGTTGTATTTAGTGAACGAAAAATATGTCTTAAACCTATTTTTAAGGTAGTAAACGATTTACCCAACTATTGGCAATGGTTGGCTATTAAAATGAATCTCCAAAAAATATTTTAACCGAATATCTGTTTCAGTTTCACTCATAATAAAATTTAGAATTAATTGAAAACATTTATTAATTAATTAAATGCGAATACAATGGTAATATACAAAGTAAGAATAAGCGATAAAATTGGTTAATAATAAATATACATCGCACACAAAAGATGTTTTTTTTGAAGATTACATTTTTATGATTTTTCTCGCCAAAACCATAATATAAAGTAGAAGCAGAAAGTCTTAAAAAATTAATTACAACATTTTGGATACCATCGGGATTTTAATGCCAAATATTTTTTAAATACTTATTAGGGGTTGGCAGATGATAAATATTAAAAAGTTCGTACACAATACGAAAAAGGATCAAAATAATGGCAGCAATACAATTTAACGATATTCCTTTTCCAAAATTGCAGGGACGTATATGATTGTATAAATTATTTACTACTAGTGCCAATGCAAAATAAATAATTTAAAATTCTAATTTCTAATTTAACGACACACGCAAAAATGTTTAGACAATGCAGCTTAAATATTAAAAAACAGCTCGCGAAATACACGAATACGCAATTCTTTTCTGTTGTTTTGAGAAATTTGCTTTTTTGTACGAAGTTTATAGTTTTATTTTATTTATTTTTTCTTTACTACCGTATTTAGTTTGATGTTAGAAATTTTATATGTTTTTATTATGTATTGCAGAATTTGTACATTACATATTTTTTTTCTTTTAAATTAGAACATTTATTTGCAAGACACGATTGCTTTTTGTGTTCTATGGATACCTGATTAAAGGTAATAAAAAAAAATAAATTTATTGTGAAGACCGGCGAACCTAAAAAATGAAACATATCATGAAGCTTTGAAATTTCTACAATTCTGTAGTATAGACGAGAAGAATCTCAGGTTTCAGGGGCGTCATACTCCCGAACAAAAAAAAATATGTTTTCTATGACCACCTTGAAAGCGTTTTGAGCAAAATATCGCAGCTTGATATCAAAATCATTTTGAATGTTTAAATTGGCGGTGCTAGGAGAATAATTCGTGGCACTATCGGCCCATACTGTGTAAGAACACCTGATTTCGAACAACGATGACAGACGAACCACCTCTCTCTCTCTCTCTCTCTAGCTTTTACATTCCACGAATGGATTTTGCCGCCTACACGGTGGTCCTTCAACTATCTCGGTCCATCGTACGCAATCTCCAGTTTCATCATCCTATGTCTTGTTCGGTCGACATTGTAGTCGATATTGCAATATAAGAAATAAGATATAAGTAGCTACATACGTCCAACTTGTCACATGCCTCAATGAATTCGAAGAATTAAGAATGGGCACCAGCAACGTCCTTCAGGTGAACTAGCATCTGCTAGCGAACAATTATCTCTTCTGCCCCAGTCCAACGTCAACACTGAAATTACTCCACCATCATCGCTATCAGACGATGTGGCACGTGTCGTGAAATAAGAAATAAAAAGTGATAAGGCTCCAGATGAAGATGAAATTGCATGAGTAAAATTAAAGAAACGGGTACGATCAAATGTTCTATCGGATGTACAAATCATAAATTCTCTATTGAGGAGATTTCAGATAACTGGAAGATTGCCACCGCCCCGGTGGCAAAGTGGTCAGCATGCTTGCTCCAGCGACCGGAGGTCCCAGGTTCGATTCCCGGTGGTGACAAGGAAAAAATTTCACAGCAGCTGATCCGAAATGAAAATATGATTATGAAACCTCATTTGAGGCGGCCAAAATCCCTTGATGGGATATAGTGCCAGAGATATAGAGAGAGAGATAGAGAGAGATAAAGAGAGAGAGAGAGATAGAGAGAGAGAGAGAGAGAGAGAGAGATAGAGAGAGAGATAGATAGAGAGAGAGAGAGAGAGAGAGAGAGAGAGAGAGAGAGAGATAGAGAGAGATAGATAGAGAGAGAGAGAGATGTGATCCCCTTAGGTTGTGTGACCAGTGATCCCCTTAGGTTGTAAGTCAATGGACGCTAAGAGATGCAGAAACTGCCCTTTTGAACATAAAATATTTCATAAGATGCTTGCGGTAATAAAATATCGGAGGTTACACATTGCGAATGCATCATGAGATACGAAATTACCTTGGAATAGTAGATATAATAGGATTCATAAGACTGAGGTGATTAAGATATGTTCTACGAACACAAACCCAGATCACTAAGAAAATCCTGTTGCCTTATTCCTGGCCCTATTCCTGAATACGGTTGGAAAACGAAAGTACAAGATTCTTATTCAATATCAAATAAGAATCGTACGAATCTAATTCAATTCAAATATGAATCTTGTATTTTCGTTTTCGTATCGTATTCAGGAATAGAGCAGCCGGAGTCGGCTCTAACGAAAGTTAGTCCTCGCGAAAGACCACCTACTCGATTGATGGACCACGTAAAGTGGATCTGAACACATTCGGCCAACGCATCGATCGATATCTTGTTGCAAACCAAAATATCTGGAGCTCGAATATTGTACTCGAAATTACACCAAGAACTTTATAGAATCTGGAAAATATTTAGAAAATATTAATATATAAATAGTCAAGAAAGTGAACCTGACGAAGACTTCTATCAGCCTGGATGGTCCACGATTTATTAGCCACAAGGCAAATAATTTACTTATACGGGAAACATAATCGTACAAGTCAAGCGCGCTAGCTAAATGTACTGAGTCTCGAGATTTTTCAATTCGGATTCTTTTACTATTAAAAACCATATCTGAAGATTCAATACTGAATAATAATGTGTTATTACTGATGGTAAATATTGCTAGAGATTTATTTGAATTAATCCTTATTCAATTTGTCACCCTTCAAGTTAAATTTTTATAGAGTGTATCAATCATTCTTTCTATATACAAAGTCGTCCGTAAATAAATTAAAGTTCACCAGGAGTTGTCTGCAATATCATTGATAAATATGAACAATAAAAGTCCTAAAATATATACTTGTGGTCCGGTCCACCGGTGGATAATAGAATTGCTTCTTTTAACAAAGAAAGGGGTCCCATTTGAAACGCGATATTTTAAAACGGGAATTATCAAAACGCGATATTTCAATGCGATACAGTACAAAACGCGATACTTCAAAACGTGACATTTCAAAATGCGATACGGTATAAAACGCGATATGGTACAAAACACGATACATATTTGAAAAATTTAAAAATCGATAGGAGCGGGAGTTTAGGATTGGGTTATATCAGGCGGGTGAAGGGGAAATTTAATTTCAGTTTATATAGGAATTTAAAAATCGATAGGAGCGGGAGTATATGACCGGGTTAAGTATATCAGGCGGGTCGCTGAGCTCTCGTCGCTTCGCAATGCACATTCTGTATCATATCGCGTTTTGTACTATATCGCGTTTCGAAATATCGCGTTTTGAAATATTGCGTTTCGAGCGGATCCCCGAAGAAAGATACGAAGTCAATAACATTTGGTGTTGATTTTATGAATCAAAAAGCTAACTAGGACTGGCAGTAAAAAACGAATAAAAGTTAAAGGAATGCTATCAGAGCCAAATAATTTTAAAATGAATATCGATGATTATTTGAAACAGTTTACCAGATATTACGAAATTACTTGCTTCATCATTTGATGAGGACAACCGTGCTCAAGTTAAAATTGGATGCAAAAACATTTGCTTCACAGTTTATTGAATTTGATTGAATTGCGTATATGCCGATAGCATGCTTCCCTCTAATAATAATTAAACTTAGCATCTTAGTTGTAAATATTTGTCGAGCTTTTAGCTACAGCAGATTTTTTTCTGGTGGAAACATTGTTTCAGTTAAACCTGGAATAAACAAGAGGCAACGAACGTACCATTGATAAAATTTAGATAAATTGAAATAAAAAGAGAGTCTGTATTTCTAAGCGACACCAACGTCTAAAGGGTAGCTGTCTGTGGTCAAAGTGATGTTACAAAACAAAGCCGACTTGTTGTCGGTTATTAGCTGACGATAAAAGTTGCTACTGTACTCAGTTCAATGTTTTTATTGGACATTAGATTCAATTTTTGTTGAGTTTTGATCACAAAATGTTATTTAAAATATAGAAAGCGAGTAGCATTGGTCTGGTTGGTATTGCATATTTCAAAATTGAAATCAGGGTAATTAATATTTTAAATTCCAACACGCTCACATAATGGTAATGAATTCTCGACCATAAAGTTAACTGTGATCGGTTTGGAGTCTCCTTTTCTATGTATCTAAATCCTGAATCCTACCGAACAAATGCCACAGTGGTTAAAGCTTTGGCGCTTGGATCGGGAGGTACCGGGTTCGAATCCCGATAGGGGCAGAATATGCAAAGTGAAATTTCATCAACAGATTACACATCTATGACCTTACGGTGTGCAAAAACCATGGGCCAACCCATCTTCCATGCCAGTATAGGCTAATATGGAACTTGCAATGTACAGATGGTCTTAAATCGGTCCTATAGCCGTACGTCCTCGAATTGGCCGGGAGGCGTAAAGTAAAGACGGTAAAAGCAGAACCGCGGAAGAGCAGGGCCCCAAAACAGATCGCATAGTTAACAATAAAAAAATAAATCACAACAATAAAAAAATAAATCACAACAATAAAAAAATAAATCCTAATCCCTCATCCGGCGAATTTGGGATTGTAAATCGGGTTAGATTGTTGTGTTGTTTGTAATTTGCCATATTACACCCACCGGACCAAAACATGCAAGTTTTTGGTCTCTAGCTTTCAGGATTGAGCGTCTTGAACATGTAAGAAATGTTTAATACCCATATTATACAGTTTAAT
This sequence comes from Nephrotoma appendiculata, assembly GCA_947310385.1. NCBI lineage: Eukaryota > Metazoa > Arthropoda > Insecta > Diptera > Tipulidae > Nephrotoma > Nephrotoma appendiculata. Next base: position 379,914,009 of record OX371223.1, read on the forward strand.
ACCCATATTATACACTTTAATAGGAAATTCTACAAAATATACCTAAAATTGAGAAAATCTATATCGCAAAGTTCTAATTGGAATTCAAAATAATAAAATTTTCTATTGATGAAAAAAATTTAAAAATTTTGACTTACCATTACTACTTTTAAGATCTCGATGAATTACGGATATTGTAGCGCCGTTATGTAGATAATTCATTCCTTTGCCGATTTGTATGGCCCAGTCGACAAGAACATCCGGTGGAATTTTACGTCCAGCTAATATCCGATTTAGTGAACCACCACGAGCAAATTCCATAACCAAACAAAGTTTTGGTGGTTTTAAGCATACTCCTTTGAGCGACACAATATTTTCGTGTTTAAGTGACCAGAACAGTTTTGCCTCTTGCAGCACATTTTCTCGAGTTATATCAATATCCTCGTCTGGACCTTGCCGTGCAGCTTTAACCGCAACAATATCAGTACACCAGTAGGCACGATGTACTTTTCCAAATCCACCGACCCCAATCACTTCTTTTACTTCGAGTTGAGTATAATCTATTTCAAGTGGCTGGAGATCACCAATCGCTGATTGTAAGAGTAACGGATCACGATCAGTAACAAAATTTGATGGAAATATTCCAACTTTGTTTCCAACTTTTCCCGTCCACCACCCTTCATCTCCGGATATGTTACTATCCTTTGACAGAACATAAACTATCTGTCCACGTCGCAGCGATAATTCCTCATCACCTTGTGCTTTGTAATCGTAGAGGGCTGTCCACAAGGGCAGCGCATCTATTGAATTTTGTCCCATAGTATCGGCCAATGATGCCGACATTATGGGCAAGTTTGAATGTAATATCCGTGAATTTTGATGCAGATCGTAAAAATCTTTATGATTTTCGAATAAAATCAGAGGCGGCATTCGATAACAAGATGCAACCCTAACATAATATTATATTATTGGATTGGGAGTATATCAAATAGTAGAACACTGGATTTACACAATATTTTAATGGATTTCTTAAATTTTTTGTTGCTTTTCTTGTTTGGCGAATAAACAAAACACACACAGAACACAATTTTTTTTTGCTTTCTTTGCCTTTTTTTGGTGTACAACAAAAACAAAACTGATTTTATTTCTTATTATTATGGATTTTAATTGATAATAAATAATATATTTTAAATAAATATAATACAATAATCACACACGAATTTAATATTTAAAATTTCAAGAAAAATATAAACACAGAAATTTTTCTTTTGATTCTTTTCTCCTTTACTTTTTTTGCCTCACTTAAAAATATTGCATCTCTATTACTAAAAAAATTACACTACACATTTAAGATTAGGGGATTTTGAATGCGGTTTTCGTTAACTATTATAAATTATTTTGTCGTAATGAAATATTAAATAATAAAAAAATAAATCTAAACAATTAAAATTATAAATTTAATTCCTTTATTTTTTTTATTGTATTTCACTTTTAAGTTTTATTTTTTTAACTCGATTATAGTAGTTTAGACGGCCATCTTTAATATATAACTAGTATGTGAGAATTTTTCATATGCGAACGTGCGATTGTTAAACTTTTCGAGCAGTTTGATGAGAAAATGGAGATTTTTCTGCTTTTTGCTCTAAAAAATTGTAATAGAATGTTGTGTAGATTTATGTAGTTGAGGAATTTTATTAGGTGGTGGCGTTGGTGCCGAATAGTAAGTGTTTTACATTATGTTAATTTTATTTTATTAATTTACAGAAATTAATATTAATGAAATAAATATTTTTGTTATTAATTTAAGATGATTGTTTAAAGATTATACATCATATTTGGGTTATGTGATAGTGGTTAAGCGTGTTTAATTAGTTGATTGTCAATTGTTTCTATGGTGTAATGGTTAGCACTCTGGACTTTGAATCCAGCGATCCGAGTTCAAATCTCGGTAGAACCTGTGGTACAATTTTATTGCTTTTTAAACATCAATTACATTGCATTATCATTTTTAAAATCTACTCTACGGATCATCACTGAATTGAGCTTTAAACACTGAATACATGAAAACAATAACTTTTTTGTTTTTTTATCTCTATGCTTCCTATTTTATCAAATTACTTTATATATAATTACTTTGTTGAGTTTTTTCAGCAACTAACACAGCGCCTGAGAGAAGCTGACAGTAGAGGCAAGAAACGCGAAGATATGAGTGAGTTAGACGCTGGATGAGACGAGGAGAGAAAATAGTTGTCCCATTTAATGCCATGGATCCATTTCACCAGTTTGCCCTTAAAAACTGGTGGAAGAGAGCAAAGCTGGTGGAAGAGAGAAAATGCCCCAAGAGTACCGTTAAAATTATACAATTAGGGACGGATTACAAAAGAATCGCACTTATTGTCGTATTCGCATTGCGTGAATGCACCTTTACACTGGATGCCGGAGCTTAGAATCGTGGGGGAGTCCAGATATGGTAGATCCAGAAGAGACAATGCCACATTGTCCGTTATAATTAGTTAACAGCAACAGGTGAATCTGCGATATGTCAAAGGAGAGTGTATCCTTCCAGTAACATTACGGGACATGCGGTTCAAACATAGGTTTATCGTAGCTGGAATAACTGATGAATGTATCATCAGACTGGATGTTAGAAATACCAGATGGTTGTGGATTTGAAGAACCAGGTGCTAAAATGGCGCAATATGGAGGTACCCCTTCAAATAAACACAAGTGACAATGAATTACCAGTTACAGTTGAAGTTAGGGTGGGGATTCTACTGATGTGGGAGTGTAGTAGTCAACTAGTCGTGTAGTAGTTAATTACGCCAAAATTGACAGTTGCCTTGTGGATAGCAAGATTGCTAGAACCTTAGTGAAATGCCATCATAAAGTACCAATATGTGTTTGAACGTGATTTCATCAACAAATGTAATCAAGAAAAGGGTGGCCGTCGGTGCAGCTGAGGGAATCAACTATATATTGCCAGTCGAAACAATGTTGTCGATCTCCAAACCATATAGGCAGAAGAATATCGCTCGCTCACTGTGCAGTTATCTTCCAGCGGAACCGATAGATGTCGCAGTGGAAGCACTGGATGAACTACCAGAAGTATTTGCTCTTAATTATGATACAACGAATACACTCGCGAAGCAGCTGAAGCACCGAGCCGAACTAAACAAAATGGAACGTGATAGAGTAATAGAAGAGCCTAGGAGCCCATGGAGTTTGCCAGTGGTTCTTGTTCAAAAAGTATAAAGGACGGGACAAAACTGTCAGAAACCAAGATTTTCAGTAAACGGTCTTTGTCAATTTGTGGTTTTGCCGTTTGGATTATGCAATGCGCCTGCTACATTTGAGAGATAATTGGAGCAAGTTCTATTCTAAGAAGCCTAAATTGGATTTGTGTCAAACTTCGCAGATGTTGCACGAAGTCTCCATTACCTTACCGGAAAAGTCAACCATTTCCGTGGAACACGGATTATTTTAGATGAAGATGCTAGCAACATGGAGATAGGTGCAGTTTTATCACACAAAGAATAGACCAAAAAGCCATAATTCGCGTATTATAGCCGATGTCTTTCTAAAGTAAAGACAAATTATTGTGCAACACGCAGATAACAACTGGCTGTGGTAGACAGTGTTAAATATTTCAACAACTATCTGTATGGGTATAAGAGTTTGTTCTTCGAACAGATCATGCTGCACTCAAATGGTTGATGCAGTCTAAGGAACCCAAGGGGCAAGTGGCTGGATGGATCGAACGACTATGTCGCATAACAATGCAGATGGCTTATCAAGAAGGCTCTGCATAGTTCTGTGTAACCATTGTGTTAGATAGGCAGAAAGAACTGTTCCCTAGTTATTGTGCAAGAATCCAGTTTGAATCGGAATGTGGTTGGGATAAACAACATTTGAAAGAAGACCAGGAGACTGATGAGTCAATTGGGCTAGTAAGAAAATGGCTGGTACAAGGCAGACGACCGCGTTATTGTATCAAATTGCAAGCACACAATAAGGGACCCCAGCAAGTGGGTGGACGCCTATTCGATTATAAATCAGGAAGCCCGGACATTAGCCGACACATTTGTGAACAATTGGATTTGCAGATTCAGATAACTGCAAGAACTACACTCGGATCAAAGTAGAAACCACTGGATTCATAATGAAGTACGAATCAAAATCGAAAAGGCCGGCGATAGAATGAAAATGATAGATGAGCATTTTGTTTTGCTTAATAATCCCAAGAAAATAAGTAAAAGGAATATCACCGAAACTACAATATATAGTTAGGAAGGGCTTTAATCAAACGGATTAACTATGTTGTATACCGGATTTAATTAGGCCCCAGAACTAAGATGAAAGTAGTCCACATTGATAGATTACGACGATTCAACTATGACTAAATTGGACGAATCTGTTCGGGTCGAATAGAGTTAAGATGGAGGTGCTGTTACGAATTCTACTCTACACAAGCATATCACCTAGTGCTCGATTGGTTAACGTATATATACCACGAAACTGTTATCGAGCCAAAGGTCGCGGCGAGTTTGAATCTAGTTGGAGAACGATGTTGTCGGATCAAGTATTCCAAGTGGCAAGTGTAATCATCATGATGAGTACTAGAATTAAGAACGGCGAATTGATGACGTATTGAATGTTCGCGACTACAACTACATGAAAATGATTTACAATTGCAAAACGCATACATCGCCAGATGCAATAAACAGAATAACTTCGAACAGTTGTAACAATAAAAGTTTACTGTCTTACGACAGTATACCCTGTTGTTAAAGAAATTTGTCCCCATTTCATGCCCTAGCCCCATGTGCGGCTTGGTTTCCCGCAGCTCAGCCTGGTAGGGGATGTGGTCGTGGGTTTTTGGGGTTAGGTGAAATAAGGGACCTAGATTACCGCACAATCATATACTCTCAGAGAAGATGGCCTAAAATTTACCATCTAAAATTTGAATCAAAAAGGAAAAGGGGGTCATCGGACCCAAAACTGACGGTTCCTAAACATATTTAGGGAATGGGTTTTCACCCATGGTTGTTATTTCTGGCTTCTTAGGGTAACATAATTACCTTAAGAAGCACAGACACACTTTAACAATGACAATACAAACTTAAAGTTAGTTGGTGAATTGAAAGTGGAGGAGGTCCTTAGCAGAAAGAGGGTGTCTAGCCTATGGGCCGGGTTACTCTCGATGCCCTCGCTTCTAGCAAGACTCAGCTTTGCTAGAAGCAACCAAGGTACCTCGCCACTATTGTAATGGTTAGTAATTCCGCCTTAACACCATACTTACCAATATATATCTCCGTGTCCAAATCCAAAAATCACGCACGTAACAAAAAAAACGCACAAAGTTTCTGAACTAAATTATTTATTATGTTATTATATAAAAAAAACTGAAGTTTGAAGTAGACTTTTTATAAAAATTAAAAACAAACCAACTGACCACTTTTTGGTCTATCTAATCACTGATCTCCCACCAAAAAAAATGTACAATATTTATACACATATCGATGATACATTTTTTGTGCTTTCAAAGCAAGAAAATAATGTACAACCACGATGTACAATAACGTGCTATCCATTTTTGCAGAATCGGCGCACGCGAAAAACCATTTTTCTGCAATGTAAGTAAACTGCACGAGGCTTGCAATTATTGATTATTTGCAATAGCAGAGTTCATTACTCATGCCATTTACCTCAAAAGCATTTGCCTTTGTGGAATCAAAACCAGCAATCGTGTTACATTAAATTATAATATACGTTCATTCAACCCCTGCATGAGTATATGCCGTGGTGGTATATACGTATATTCAAAAATAGATGTGTAAACTCGGCATGGTAATTGCTTATGTTATAATTTTGAGGTTTTACCTCGAAAGTTATGCCGATAGGTAATTTTTAAGTGTTTAGGTTTTTACTAGTAATGGAATCGAATAGAATTCCGTTACACAGTGATAGAAAAATAAGTAAAAGTGAATTACGAATCCATATCGAACGCTCGAGATTCGTAAGAATAAATTCAATATTGCATGAACATGTCAGTCAAAAAAAATATGTTCTCGTTGGAACCCAACTAATTTGACAAACATATGATCGCGGTGCTTCAAAATATGTCTATAACATCGTGACAGATGATGAATCTTGAATCTATGCGTATGAACCCGGAATCAATCAGTAGTCGACGGTATGAGTGTTCCAATATGAGCAACAAAAACCAACTGGTGCACCGGTGCAACGTAGAACGGTCAATTCTGAATGGTACACAACCATTTTTTTGAAACAAGTCTTCGGTGAAATAAGAAAAACTAATCGCCGATAACGGATCATTCTCTACCACGACAATTTGAGCTCTCACCAGTATTGTGCTTCTCCGCGTAATTCACTGTTATCGTCGAGTTGGTGTCGAAAATAGTATAGCCAATTCATTTTTGCGTAGATAATGTCGATAATTCGTAGAGTATGTAGAATTTTCGTAGACAATGTAGATTATTGCTTTTTTTTGTTTATTCTTCATTTTTTCAGTACAGGGTTATAATTAAATTTTTATAAATCAAATAAGTGAGATTAGATCACCATCGATCTGACAACCGAACATTTCAGGAGAACCAAAAAACTGATCAAATTTATGATTGGTTTATTTGTGGAAAGTAAACCAATTATAGTCGGTTAAAAAAAATGCTGTTGCAAGGAAATGATTAATGCATTTAATTTTTTGTTAGATATTAAAAATTTTAAAATTATGAACTAAAAGGAATATCTTATTTCAAATAATCTTACTAAAAACTATAACATTATATATTCTGGTCAGGTTCAATTATGTCCGATTCTTCATATTTTTGAACACTACTTTCGCAAGTATATGAAAGTAAATCTTAAAACGCGTTGCAATCTTGTGATATTACAGATTTTAAATTCTGGAGATGGTCCTATTTTTTGGGTAATCAACTGTGGATAATTTAGAATATAGGCCACGGTTTTGCAATTCGTTGGGAGGTATTGAAATGAATCATTAAAATTTAATTGAACCGATATGTCTCAGGATCATGCAAAATTGCGTTTATATTTATCATATGAAAATCTCTGCTTGGTCGGATTGTGGTATAGCATTGAGATTCTGAGCCACTGACATCTTTGAAAAATTCATAATTGAGTTGAATTACTTTAAATGGCTCTTGGGCTTGTATACGGACCACATTCCATTTAAGCTTACTCTTTTGTAAGAAATATTTGTGTTATTGGAATGGAGTGCATATTAGTGAAGTTTAATAGAGAATCTGCCAAAGTAATATTGCGATTTTGAAATATACAGCCATCTGAACGGTTGGAGGATTTTTTGTAACGCTTCCCAGATAGTGTGTAACACAGGAAACAAATGTAGAGGCTGATAGCCAGTAATGGCATCAACATTCGTTTCCAAATAAATTTGTGTAGCAATTAGCGCATTAGTGTTGCATAATAAATTGATTGATTGAATGCTCCTTTCGCGCGCCTTCCTAACTTTCAACGTGTTTCTTCCACTGACTTTGATCGATATTTTTATTTTCATACTCAATACATATGTCGCATCGAACCTTCTTAGGAGTGAATAGGCTCAGATTTTTGCCTTTGAGAAATTATGTGAAAGCCTTAATTCCAACACATTGTTTCTGGTTTTCATTGCACATTTCTTAATAAAATCCATATAATTGATTTAAAGCCGCACGAAATGTTGATCAAGGATAAATTTGTTTGTCATTTCTGACATAATGGGAAAGTTATTTTGGCAAATTGTCCAAGAATTTGAATTAAAACTCTTTTCCTCCAGGAGAAGATTTGACATGAGAGTTCCTGGGTTTGCATTTTTCTTTTTTTCCCGAATTTAGAATCAATCATTCCGCATGAACTTTCGTTAGCCCAAAGGGGCGCTTTCCACTATAAGTCGAGCTAAGCCAATAGTTTTGAGAATCCGTATTCATATTCCGACGTCCTAGTACCAAATCCTAACCATTATGCATTCCAACAGTTGAGAACACGTTGAGTAATATCATGACTAACTTATGAAAATGTACAGCACTATGCAATTTTTAAATCAAATTGGCGATAATTCCACTAATCATAATAAGCACCTGAAAGCACCCATTGCCTCTCCTGATGAAAAGAAATTTAGTTAGCAGGGTTTGTTTGAGTGATATAACATAAATAATTATTATTTTGCAGTAAGCAAGTTTCGATAACACGTGCTCTGCATTATTATAATGTCAGCTGAAGAAATCGATTTTAAGAAAATTGTAGTTAGCAGATTGTAAAATCTGAATAATTTTCAATCTAAATCATTGCCATATGTTTTTTTATTAACAAACCTTAGCGCCATATATGTATTACATAGAGTAACTTTTTTCTCCTATCAGTGGAATTTAACTTTTTATCAATTTTAGATGTCAACATGTGACCATTTCTTTTCGAAAACATAATAATTTCGAAAAAATACTCGAACCAAACTAAACTGTTAAAAAGTTTATTTTCAAACAAAGGAATTCACGAAAATTTTCTTTTTTTCTTCCACAGTCCACCGCTCTACTAACTGAGCTATCAAAGGGAAAATTTGCTTATTGGTAACAGAAACAATAATTTTTTTTTACATTATCTACATTCTTTACATTGTCGACGTCATTTTTTATTTGTCTACATACATTCTCAACACATGTATAATATTAATTATCTACGCGGTGTAGACCATGCGGTGTAGAACGATTTTTCGATACCTGAAGAAGCGGTTGAGGCGTTCAAAATACATGTTTCGATGGTACGGAGTGGAAAAAATGCTTCGAAAATTGGTTCAAACGCATGCAAAAGTGTATTGATCTTCTTAAAGAATATTTTGAAAAATAATAAAAGTATTTTTCATAAATAAATATTTGGTTTTGTTCTCTAATCCCGGAAAATAAAAGTCAAACCTTAGCAATTAAAAATGGAGAATAATCACTCGAAATAACAATTAGTGAAAACACTCGAATTCGATACAATTAACCAAACGAACTTACAAAACAACAATATACGAGGCAAATCAAAAACGTATTTCTGGAACAAATAAGAAACAAACAGTGGATATGGACATTATTAGAAGGCGTTTTATGTAATCATTAACATTGCTCTCCATGAGCCATGGAAAATCAGCCAAATAAAGCAATTATCAAATCTCCTTAAAGAAGCTTCCAGTAAACTAAAGGACGGAGACACATTTTTTCCAAGCCCCCCCCCCCCCTCCACACCCACACACACACACTTTAACATAATCATGAGTATGGCAATATTTGATCTAAATAAAATAAAAAATTGTTCTGTACGTGTATTATATAAATGCTGTATAAGATAGCGGAATTTTGACAGCGGAAAATAAGAAATTGCGCTACTCGCCGCAAGTGGCAGCACTATCACTAAAGAGAAATCATTTTGTTATGTAATTACCAGCGGAAATTTTTCATTCATTATGTACCACTTTTTTAACTAAATAAAATATTCCAGCGGAATAAAATATTAAAAGTGAACCTTAAAATGGCAAATTAATTGATCTCCGAAGTAAAGAAACTCGGTATATGAAATCTTGAAATTTCACAACAATCCGTCTATCCGCCATTTCTTCCACTAGTAACCAATACTTTCGGTTGTTTTTCTAGTAGCCTAGGTCATACTGAGACTATATGGAAAATTTGGGGAAAATTCATAGACCAGAATTTTCACTAGAATTTTTTGATTTTCTGTGGCCAAATAAGAGATTTTCAGTTTTTGACCAATATCTCAAAAAACTTCCACTAGTAACCAACACTTTCGGTTGTTTTTCTAGTAGCTTAGGTCATACTGAGACTATATGGAAAATTTGGGGAAAATTCATAGACCAGAAATTTCACTAGAATTTTTTGATTTTCTGCGGCCAAATAAGAGATTTTCAGTTTTTGACCAATATCTCAAAAAACTTCCACTAGTAACCAATACTTTCAGTTGTTTTTCTAGTAGCTTAGGTCATACTGAGACTATATGGAAAATTTGGGGAAAATTCATAGACCAGAATTTTCAGTATAATTTTTTGATTTTCTGCGGCCAAATAAGATATTTTCAGTTTTTGACCAATATCTCAAAAAACTTCCACTAGTAACCAATACTTTCGGTTGTTTTTCTAGTAGCCTAGGTCATACTGAGACTATATGGAAAATTTGGAGAAAATTCATGGACTAGAATTTTTGATTTTCTGCAAATTGTATATCACAGCTCTATATCTCTTTTGTAACATTTAAGAGCCATGGACTAAGATAATGTCCACTTAAAACTAATGCATATGCATCGGCCTTGTTTTCTTAATTATAAAATGGCAGGACTAGGTCTTAAATTTTCCGTAAAATTCGATGCAGTTACTGAATTATTATTCGCAAAGCACCATTTGTGTTCAGTTAAATGTAAAAGCTAAATAAAGTAAATACTATCATGAATCTGCATTATATGTGATGTTTTATATAAACCATGAAATGTTATTGTAATACTTACACGAAGGTCCCGCTTTGCGTTGCTATTCGGTTCCTAATTTTTTTTCTTCTGGGAAAATGTTTTTATTTTTTTTTATTGTTAATGTCCTATATCAGTGGAAAAATTAAATTAGATTAAAATAAATATTCATCAAAATACATAAAGTTAAATTGATTAATTAGTATTGACTAGTTATTAAATAGTTTTTATTAAATTCAATTTATTAAATTAAATATAAAAGTAAAAAAGATAGTATAATTGAATAAATTATATTTGAGTTGGTGTGTACATCCCAGTTTCTGCTGCCAATTTTGGCGCCATCTTATAAAGTAAAAATTTGTGATTATTAAATTAACACTATAGTGCTATTAAAATATCAATTAACTGTGATTTTTCCGGAAATGTCGAATACGTGCTTTCATTGCTCCAAAAAAATTACTGGTACAAGGTTTCGAGGCGTACAATGCATCGGCTCATGTAAAAAATACTTTCATCTCAAGTGTATTAATATTGCCGGTAACCTTGACGAGTCATTGGAAAGTGAGCTAAGCTACTAGAAAAACAACCGAAAGTATTGGTTACTAGTGGAAGTTTTTTGAGATATTGGTCAAAAACTGAAAATATCTTATTTGGCCGCAGAAAATCAAAAAATTATACTGAAAATTCTGGTCTATGAATTTTCCCCAAATTTTCCATATAGTCTCAGTATGACCTAAGCTACTAGAAAAACAACTGAAAGTATTGGTTACTAGTGGAAGTTTTTTGAGATATTGGCCAAAAACTGAAAATCTCTTATTTGGCCACAGAAAATCAAAAAATTCTAGTGAAAATTCTGGTCTATGAATTTTCCCCAAATTTTCCATATAGTCTCAGTATGACCTAGGCTACTAGAAATACAACCGAAAGTATTGGTTACTAGTGGAAGTTTTTGGAGATATTGGTCAAAAACTGAAAATATCTTATTTGGCCGCAGAAAATCAAAAACTTATACTGAAAATTGTGGTCTATGAATTTTCCCCAAATTTTCCATATAGTCTCAGTATGACCTAGGCTACTAGAAAAACAACCGAAAGTATTGGTTACTAGTGGAAGAAATGGCGGATAGACGGATTGTTGTGAAATTTCAAGATTTCATATACCGAGTTTCTTTACTTCGGAGATCAATTAATTTGCCATTTTAAGGTTCACTTTTAATATTTTATTCCGCTGGGATATTTTATTTAGTGAAAAAAGTGGTACATAATGAATGAAAAATTTCGGCTGGTAATTACATAACAAAATGATTTCTCTTTAGTGATAGTGCTGCCACTTGCGGCGAGTAGCGCAATCTCTTATTTTCCGCTGTCAAAATTCCGCTATCTTATACAGCATATTATATAACCCATTTAAATTGCATAACCCACGCATTTTTTGATGAACATTTTTCCTCTGTTTCGTTACCCTTTATATAAATACATACTCTTTGCTTTATCATAAGAAAAACATGTAAAAATTGTAAAAGAAAATTGTTCAAAATAATTAATTAAATTTTTATGATCCCACGTGTTTCGAACTCATCATTAGATATTTATTTGGTCTTTCTTTGGTGGAACCAATACCCATTCTGAATAGGAATTAACAGCAGTGTTGTTTTTTTATTAGTACCCAATAGATTTATCCGGAGCACCCAATTTTATTCACATCAGTGAATATTAGCTGCAGTTTCAGTAAAAATTTCCCATTCGGCGCCGGATACTGCTCGAATAATAAAACACGGCTAATATTGTGCTCAAAGTAACAACCAAAGATATTTTTTAATTTATTTTTATTAGTTGGTAAAAATTACATTTTGAATTTCAAAACAACGTACATAATAAAAAATACACTAAATATGCACGGTAAAAATTTGTACTTCATTGCCAAATTCAAATAATATAAAAAAACATATTTTTTGTAGACTGGTTGAAATGGGTGAGACCTAATATCGCACGTCATATGGAGGGGTGACACAACTGAAGGAAATGAACTTCTTGAGTTAATTCACTAGAAAGATGCGCAATGTTAGATTTCATATCCCGCAATCAAAACATTTTTGTTTTTCCTTCACCGAAAATGATAGAGTGCAAAGGGTCGTTCTTCGTTTTATGATTTTGGAATTTAATAGCGTAATTAGTATTAATTATTTTTTTCTCACCTGCAAAATTTTAATTTTTGGGTTGTGTCACTTTTTTATGTCATGTGCGATATGTGTTACAGCATGACAAAGGGTAACGGCAAGTAAATCTTTGATAAGCCTCGGGCTTTTAATGTTGACTATTTTTTCGATTATTTACTGCTGGCGCTATTTTCTATCTAAGAATGTATCTGGATCATTCTCTACCAAGTATTCTCTCTCAACATTATTTCTCGAAACAGGTTCGCAATTGCCTGGGAACCTCAGACACGAATATCGAATAATTTGAGTTCGAAATCCTATTCAACGAGTTGCTCATGCACCAATTCTGTAAGAAGCCTTCCGCGTGGTTAAACTTCCGTTCGTGTTATCACCCCACGTAAACCCTAATCTTTTTTAATTGACTGAGACGTGTGGAATTGTCTCAGTATAATCTGTTTCTAGACAATTTACTGGAAGATGTATAAATCAATTTTTGGGTATGATTTGGGCTGTCAGAGTCATCTTTTAGCGGGTTAAGGCCAAGTTTTTTTTGGCTATGGTGAATGAAGGAATTGGATAGTTCCTTGGCCGATTGTTTTCGGAATTATTTTGTAGAAAAGTCCAGAACAGAAAATGCCATTATTGATAAATAAATAAATATACAAATTTTTTTTCTCAGGTTGCTGATTTAGAGAACCTATTGTCGAAGACCAATACCATTGTTATCCATTAAACCTATTAAGCCTTCATCCTTCCTCTAGTTCTAGTAGATTAGAATTGTGTTGTGCCGTACGATAGCTAGGTGTCTGAAACCAGGTTGTTCCATCCCCAAAAAAATACCTTTCCAATCCTTCCTATTATTATGTGTAAACAGGCTGTAGGAATAGATTCGGCGTTATCCAGGACACTTGTCAAGTACTTCTTGGTCTTACAGTCCAATCAATTAATCAATCAATCAAAATTGTAACTAATTCGTCGTCTTGTTTAGAACAATGCGATGTCAAAAAAACAAAAAAACACTTTCATTTGTATTTCTATTGCCAACAATTAAAAATAAAAGTATTTACTAAAAATGCCCTGGTGGTGAACATTAAAACTAAAGGTAGAATAGAACTATTCTATACCAGCAGAAAAGTTGGTTTACAACTATTCCAATTTGGAATGACATATATGGGATAGCAGTTGTAAATTTACCAAAGAAAGACAACATTATTTTGACACATAAAAGTCTCATTTTGTAAGTCAAGGTAGTTAGTTTAAGATTCGTGACTTTGGTGTATCACAAATTTTCCATTATTTTTTTTCCAAACCAAACAACTTTTAGTTTAAACATAATGCTTAAATAGATGATAATTAGATGCGGCAACATACGAATACTCGTACAAGTACATGATTATTTCTATATTTATTCAATATTTAGATGAAATGGTTCCAGACACAATAGTAATTTTTTTCAAATTATATAAAAATTATCAAACACATGCTATAATTTTTTGAGAGTAGGTTTGTGAACATTTTCGCAATAGTTAACGTTTACTATATGTGCTGGTCGCGAGATGTCGCCTAATGAAAAAAAAATTTAATTAAAATGTCGACAGCACATTATAAAGAAAAAAAAATATCCTTACAATTTAATTCTCCTCTCAAAATTTCATTAAAAACCAAAAACATTTCCACCCTCATGTTACAAAATTTGCACTGGAAACTATGTCAATTTCGCATACATCTACATACATATTTAGAAAATTGAGAAACATCCCGCTCCGCAATCTCTCTTATCTCTATACAAAAAAACATCTTATTTGGGAAAATTTTTCTTCTTCATTTTCTGTATTTTCCATTCACATCACTATCACCATTCGTGCATGGACCAAAAAAAAAAAAAAAGAAAATCATAAAAAAGAAAAGCTCAGTAGAGTATTGATCTCGTTATATATTTTTCGTTGGTTCAGTTAAATTATCTAAAGCTTAAAAGTGTTAAACAATTTTATTTAATTAAGATAAAAAGTGTGATGTGTATAAAATTTGTGTTTAAATTAACGAATTTAATATAAAATTTATAGTATACAGTGGGCTAAAAAATGTTGTGTCACATAAAGAAGGAAAATGAAAAGTAGAAAAATTTTCTAAATATAATTACACCTCATTTGAATTATCTCGATTCTGGATTATTGTTAATAGAATTTTTGTACATATTACATTATTTTTAATGTGTGACCTAATAAACTAATAAATATAAAAATTTAAATAGTAAAGTTCGGTGTGCATAGGAAAAATGTGGAAATCACTCCGAAAATTAAAAATGGCCACTATTTCTATTTTCAATCGTCGAGTATAATATTTTTATGTTGCGAACAACAAAATAATTAATTGTGTGTGTGGAATAATTTATAATCAAAAGTGTATATAGTTTTAAATATTAACAAACAAAATGAAAAAATTACGAAAGAAAATTTAGGGAAATTAATTAATTTTATACTCTAGTGTATTTTATAATTGTAAATATTTTTTTTTACTATTTGGTGAAAGGGTGGAATTTTTCCTTATTTTTTGTATTATTTTAGTTATTTGTTTTTTAGTTTAATCTTAATTTCATATTTTGTGGTAAAATGATTTTGGTTAAGTGAAAATTTTTGTGAAAATTATAATAAAATGCAGCCTAGGCAAGCACTGGGACCTACGTCGTCTGGTGGAAAGGTACTTACATTTTATCGAAACATTTTTTTTACAGTTTTGTTAGGGTAGTCTAGTTCGCCTCAAAATGCATAATATCATCCATCCCTTCTAAACTTAAATTTTCACAAATGGAAAATCTTATTTTTTTTTCGCTCATCTCGCATATTATGTATTTATCTCAGAGATGAGAACTGCGCTCGAGAATATCTCACCTAGGTGGTGTTGTTGTTTTTGTGCTTTTCAATTCAAATAGAAAATGACATACATTATGTTTCGTTTGTTTTTGTTGGTATTTTCATTCAACAAAAAAAAAAAAAAAAAATAAATGTAAATATACAAGAAAATGTTAAAAAAGAAAATGATGAAAACAATACGAGAAAAAATTAGAAATACAGATGTGGTCGAATTATAAGAAAAACTTTTTTTTTCACTCTGTGTGATTTTTTTTTGTTCTCTTTTTTATCTCTGCAAAATGTTTTGGAAAACTTTGTGAATAGGAAATTGTATTAAATTAGGAAGTTTTGTTGTTTTTTATTTATTTATTTATTTATTTTTTGTTGTAAGCAAATAAATCATTTGAAATACATAGTAGAACGAATTATAATAGGTGTGAGCACATAATTTTTTATAAGCGAATTCAGTGTTGTGTGTTTTGTGGTGCGGTGAAATGTGCGCTTGTGTCCCTTGGAATAAATTAAATGAGCGCCACATTATCGAAAATATTAAAAATTTCACCATGATCATGTACATCTTAACATAAATGTACATTCCTAAAGATCATGAAATTGAAAGTAAACTGAATTGCATGTTTCCAGGAACTGTCACAAACTGGAAATATTACATCGCAATCAATCGAAAAATTTTCTTTTGTAATTTAAGCGACCCACAATTATTAACCATATCGGGGTTAGAATGTAAGCTTGTAGAATCGCTCGGTGAACCGTTTCCAAAAGGCAGTCTCTTGTAGATTAAAATTCAGATAACTCTTATAAGGTCACCTGGCACGACATTTTCGTACAAGTCCACTTAATCTTATTATACAAAATTTTGCTTGCGTCAAATCAATTTAAAATCACAAAATATCCTGTTCCTATTTTACAGTTATGCATTCCTAATGTTATTCGTCTTATAAATCAATTTTACTTTTGACTATGAATTTATTTATGAACTGGAAAGATTTTCATCTTTATTTGGTACCTTTTATTAAGGGAGTTTCTTAGAACTCTATCTTAAGCTAATATCTAATTATTCATTTACTACTTAAATCTTAATCAAACTATGTCTACAATTATCTTGACGTAATGTTTCCGAATCGTTTTGTTTTTATTTCGGAGCGGAACGGTAGTTGGACGAGTGTTGTGTGTTGTCTAATGAAATTTAAAAGTTTATTTATGAATTGGGTTTTAATGTAGGATTTTACTTTTAATCGTCTTAAAAATGAAACGTGGAATTAGATTATGTTTTGTGTACAGACAGCACAAAATCATACGATCGAACTATGGGTATTCGTCTACAATTCGGCTCTCCTGAATTTTAATCGGGTCGGAATTTTCATCCGGATGAACTCCTCTCCTGCAAAACGTCAATATCATCATCTTCACTTTCGTCGTCTGATATACCAGTGTAGTAAGGCTTCATAAACAGGTTCACTTTCACGACATCGTACAAGCCCAAGTTCTTGCGCGATAATTTTTAAAGTGTAGTAATTTGCGATTTCTTGATGACCAGATCGCCTACTTTATATCTCATATTGCCTCTTTGCGCTTTTTGTTGTACGTTTTGCAGTTCTCATCCTGCGCACCTTCAATATTTCTTACCTCGCATGCTCACTCATATTATCTCGATCATTGTTAAAGAACCACACAGTTCCCTCCTATTATTTCACGAATTGTAGCGTCTTCACCACATCGCAGCTCAAAGGATGTCATTGCGATACTGCGCAGGTAGGTGTTATTGATGAACATTTGTAGGCGATTTGTATGCTAGTACCAGTCAATCGGATTCGCTAGTGAACGTTTAGCTAGGGATGGTATAACAACCCTGTTCAACCGCTCAACTTGCCCATTGCCTGTTGGGACACCTGTGGTTATTTTCGCGTGTGCAATCTTTTCATCATCGCGGTATTTACCAAATGCTTCAGAAGTAAAGCACGGACTTCTGTCGCTCACAGTATGCTTTGGGTTCCCAAATATTGCCTTTTGGATGTCTAGCTTTTGAATCACCTCGCATATGTCTGCCATTTTTGTGGGACAAATTCAAACGAATTTGGAGAAACCATCAATAACACTGAAAATGTGTTTATAACCTTTCCCAGTCGCTACCAATGGCGCTTCACCTTTCGGTATCGGGTTAAGAAAGTCATCTCTCTTACCCATTTTACGTTCTGCAAGGATGCATGGAATTCAGTTATTAACAAATTAAGTTTCGGGATAAAATATTGTCGCTGCACTAGTTCTTTGGTTTTCTTTGTAGCAAAATGTCCCTGTTCGTGATACGTCCTAGTTCCTTCACGTTGCATTGACTTTGGCACAACTAACACTGCATGTGGACCCTTTTAACAGCTTGCAAAGGCATTCGTCAAATTGTTCTCATCTTGCATGCCGATGGCATTATGTGACCGTTACCAACTTGGTATCCCAAATAATCAATAGATTTTTGTAAGAATTGACACTTACTTCATTTCACATCAAGTTCATTCTTCTCGGCGACTTCAATTACGCGAACCAATCTCGAAATCACCTCTTCTTCAGTTCTTGTCGGAATTACACGGTCGTCTAGGTAAATGCAAAGAATTTCCTTCATCACCAGGGTGCTGTAAAATATTGTTGATGAACCCAAATATTGCTGATGAACCCCAACGAATACTGTAAACTTTACTGAATCAACCGCCATTGGTACGTGGAAAAATCCATTACGAAGATCTAGCGTACAAAAATACTTAGCGCTTTGCAGTTGGTCGATCTGATCGTGCATTAAAGCCAGTACGGATACTATTCTTTCACCACAATCTTGTTCAACTTGCGGTAATCAACGCATAGTCGCTTTGTTCCATCTTTTTTTTTGTGTGACAACGCTATCGGGCTATAGTCGGATTTGCTCAGTCTAATGATCATTTCTCCGAGCCACTTATTTATCTGTTTTCTCATGATCTCGGTTTCCAATGGTGAAAGACTTCTTACTTTTTGGGAGACTGGTTTCTCATCCATCAATACAAGTTTCATCTCAATTTGAGGTCGGCCGAAGCTTTTCCGGGCAATAGTTAACGATCACACTTTTAATTTTGTCAGCCCAATGTTTATTTACTATGTGGTCCAAGTTTAAATTTAGTTCTCCATGTTCCAGGATGAATAAGTACAACTCAGGCATACATTTTTTCATTGTAATGCCGATTGGTGAAATTGTTGTAACCGTCTTAGATATTAGTTCCTTTCCCAAAATCACATCCACTATGGGAAAACGACATCCTGTACGATATGGAACACGGTATTATAATCGTCACCATCCACCATGATGTACCGAGAATCTTTTTGAAGTTCCTCGAACCAGCACCCGAAAATAAAGTCGTGATTGCATCGAAATTCGGCTCACCAATCCTTGTCTATTTTTTCTGCGCCATGAAATTCAAGTCATTTCCAGTATCGACTAGCCCATGTAACTCGTATTTACCAATACTAAATCTTTTTATCTCGCTTGCACAACCATTTTCTTCTCTGACAAAGCATGCTTTGGGTGTGCAGGTTTCACGACAATCTTTTGCTCGATGCTCAACATTGCTGAATTTGAATCGCTTGCCCAACTTCTCTTCAACTATAACAACGCGGGTTATTTCTAAGTGACGCTCCTCTGAATTTTGAAGGCGTTTTGACATCCTTCGAATTTGCGGTGACTATCGGCAAAGCTGAATTTTGCTTACATTTCTTCTTTAATTCGGCATATGAATCCAACTTTTTCTTAAAATCTTACATGTAAGATTTTCCATCCACCCATACAAGAGTTGATTATTGGTCTCCAAATCAGGAATCCCGTCAATGCAATGCTGTATAATTGTGTCGTCTTTGACATTTGCAGCACAACCAATTTCCCTCAGTGCAATCAAAAACTTCGGTAAGACTCAGACGGTCATTTTTTTCGCCCAGAAAATTTTAGACGTACAAGAGCTATATTCAGAGAGACTATTCAGAGAGACCTTGAATTCTTATTTCAAAAACTGACTAAGTTTTTTTCATGTGCCAAGCTGTTTTTCGCAGTTCCCGTTAGCAAACGCTTTGCATACACTGTCTTCTGCATGTCGCACCATCCCAAACAAAGAAAAGTTTCACTAATGTCGCTCAGCCACTTTTCCACCGAATGACCGTTATCCCCACTAAATTGCACCAGTCATTCCTCGACGTCTTTAAACAGAAAAGTTGACGAATTTACGGATTCACTCCGTACTGTATTAAGAAGGGCACTGTCGAAGAAACAACAGTGCTCCAAAAGATACTAAAAAGCATGGAAGCACTTAATATTCGGCTAGCTAAACAAGAGAAATACCTTGAAGCTCTAAGCAACAGGTTAGATAAGGAGGACTCTTTAAATGAAATATCATCCATTCTCAATTCAAATGATGTAAACAACCACGCCTATAATACAGCATGTTCCAGAATGAGATTTTTTTCTAAATACCGAGAGTATTTAGTAGAGGTATTGAAATTCAAGTTGGCAACACATTTTTCAGGGACAACTGATAGTTAATTGTTGGTTAGTTTGGTTTGCATTTTCATAATGAATAGACTCACGTTAGAGCAACGTTTGCAAATTGTTCAAATTTATTTTAAAAATAATGGTATAGTTCGTGAAATGCATCGCGGGCTATGCCCATTTTATGGTCGACATAATCGTCTATCAGAGCAGTTACTACCATTAACTATGGACATGTCGCGTACCGAGCAGCTGTAGTGCGTAGTATTGACGAGAATCCAAACGAATTGATTCGTCATCGTGTATAACAATTGGAACTTGGTTGGATCAAGATCCAACATCATTATGGAGGATTTTGCGTAAGGATCTTATGGTTTACATGCTTACAAGACTCAACTTGTGCAGGAATTAAAACCATAGAACCATCGTTTGCGTTTGGTGTGGTTTATGGGCCGAAGTAATCATCGAACCATATGTGTTCAAAAATGATGGTGGTGAAAACGTTACAGTCAACAGTCTCAAATGGATGGTATTGACATCAGAGACATGTGTTTCCAACAAAACGGGGCCATATACCATGCAGCGTTCAATACAATTCAGTTACTGAAAGAAACATTTAATGAACGATTAATCTAGAGAAATGAACCTGTCAACTGGTCACCGTGTTCGGGTTATTTAACACCGCTGTACTATTTTCTTTGGAGGTATGTGAAGTTACTTGCATCTACGCTGATAAGCGAGAGAGTATTAAAGACTTGGAAGAAAACATTCGACGCATTATTGGCGACATACAATCTGGTGTCGAATGCCACCAAGAGTGAACGAAAACTGGGCCTCCAGATTACGCCATTTTGTCCGAAATCATTTTCGAACATTACTGGCACAAAATTATCTTTCAAATAAAGAGACATTCACATTCATGGCCATTAAAATTATTTTTCTGTGATTTATTTAATCAGAGGTTATTTCAATGCAAAAAAATACCTACTATAGGAATCAAGAGTGACCTGTACAAAAGTAAGAGAGCTGTTTGCAGTATGACGACTATGTAGTTGCGAATTTCACTCTGGTGGTCATCCAAATTATTGGCCCACGTATAGAAACAAAACACCCGATGCCATAGATATTTTTTTGCTGGCCTTAATCTCAGAAACTAGTGGAGGAAAACACTAATCTTCAGGTGCCAATCATCAATCCGATATTATTTATCCTCTGAAGTTAGGGAACTGGTTGCAGCAAAACGAAAAGTCAGAAAGGTTTGCAAAGAAGTCGGCCGGCAGAGTATAAACAACTATACATTTTTCCAATAAACTAAAGTTGCTAATTCAAGAAATCAGGAACGAATCCATTAATAAATACTTAAGTGACTTCAGTTCCCCAGTCACTGAGTATTCCCTTTGGAAAGCGACAAACACATTAAAACGACCTAAATTTCAAATTCCACCATTTACAAATGAAGATGGAACATGGGCTATAAGCGCAAAGCAAAAAGTTTGTTTGTTTGCAACCCATCTCGAAAACACGTTCTAGCCTCTACCTATAGACAAACAGCAGTTGTAAACATGCCACAAGTAAATAAAGTGGTTCTCCTGTCACATTACAAGTATGTTGGACGACACAATCCCAGTAACACGGTAGCAAAGGAAGAAACCACTTGATTGTCTTTTGTAAATATTAAACTTTTCAACATCATTGCAATGATGTTGAAAAGTTTAATATTTAAACTTTATATTTACTACCTCTTCCGGTACACTTCTTTCTACCAAATTTCACAAAGATCTGAAAATTAATGGAAAATATTTAAATATGAAATTTGATTCTGAATAGTCATTCGCCTGAACTGTAGAGATCTCGAATTTTGGTGAATTTTTTTTTTAAATCCGTCATTTCAGGTAAAATTTAAATAATAAGATCTGAACCAATTTTGTTTGAAATTTAATTTTCAATCTTATACAAACGTTTATCTTCGTGGTAAGAGCACATTATTGAAATCTAAATATAAATGATGAAAAATTACCCTGGTCTAAAACCATTTTTCTTGACGTATTGACGGTCCCTGATCCCAACAATGCTGCTGATCCCAAAAATAAGTTCGTCTGTCCATCTGGATGTCTGGACAGATGTGTCTAGTCTGTACCGTCTGTATCTCAAGAATAAGCTGTTCTCGAATTATTCGATTTTTTTTCGCAAAACCTCTTTTATTTTTAGTACGAAGAATTGAAAAACTTTTGGAATCTCTACCTCAATGAGGTCTGATAACTGCCAAACGAATTCACCCCAAAAATCACCCAATGCCCACGATATTGCTTTATATTTTTTGCATATACTTGTTTGAAAGGTCTTCGATCAAACAATAATTTCGATAAAATGCCGTAAATTTTCCTTGAGACGTTAGTACTCAAAACTACCGTAGTGGCGCCGTTTTACCATATGGTTTGATAGGTTTTGGAAAAAGCAATAATTTCATTATTAGTGCTTTAGTTCATAAGCCATCGATTATGCAATTATTGATTTATTATAGAATATATAAAAGTGACATGTCAATGAAAAGGTCTAGTTCTCCAATTTACCATTGTAGCGCTAATTACAGATATACTTTTTTCATTCTGATATGGTGATGTGGCGTATCGTTTCCAAGATTTTGGACGAAGCAACATTTTTTTATCAGCAATTTATATCGCAAATTATTCCTTTGGTGTAGCATATATTCGTATCTTTTATCATTGCAAACCGTGACAATGTCACAAAATAAGTTGAAGCACGTTAGTATTCAAAACTGCCGTTGTTTCGCTGGACGCAGCAACATTTAGCTCATTTCAATAAAGTACTGTGACATAAATCATTCGTGATTGAAAGTAACCATTTTATTACCGGTACCATAGTTCACAAATTCATCAATTTGACATATTAGTTCTTTAGTATTATATGATGATCATTAAGTTAGATTGAGTGTGCGTGTCTGCTAATCCTGTTTTGGAGAGGGTGGAGATGATCCTGTTAAAGTTAGCCGACTCGCTCCAGCCGAAAAATGTCGATATTGCGGATTCGGTTGTAACAAAATGTAGATTCGACTGTAATAACTATAATTTATCAGCCGATGAATGACGATAATGCAGATTCAAAACAACGTGTAGCAATTGCCTGTAAATGTCAGTGAAGCAGATTTGTATACATAGCCAGCTGAAAAATATCGATAAAGCAGATAAATAATTTAGGTGTTGCAGTAATTTCCTTTTAAATCAAAAATGTTTATTTCGGTTCAATAACGTGTAATATTCAAAAAAATTAAACTTTTTTATTAAATGCATTAAAACTATAATACAAAACTATTTTATTACTGAGAAAACTCGATGGAATATATCAAGCGAAACTTCAAAAATATCAGGTCAATTTTCATGTTGCGAGTCCGGGAAAACTCGATTGAATATAGCGCACACACAAAATTTGAAAATTTATAAAAATTGACCGTTTAAAGAGTCATGACTGGAACTAGATTCAAACGATAGGTCTTAATGATGCTCACACCTGGAAAAAGGTCGATTTCCATGTTGGGAGTCCGGGAAAACTCGGTTGAATAAAACATATAAAATCGTTAAGAAATCCACAGAAATACCCAGCCGAAAAATTTCGATAATGCAGATGAAATATAACCAAGATTGAATTAAATTTCAGCCGAATAAAGCAGATGCAAATTTTATGTGGGAAAATATTTTTTTATTAAAAATTATCAATTTGAATTTTTTTCCATGTGTGAGCATCATTAACACCTTTCATTTGAACCTATTTCTAGCCACGACACTTTAAACATCTAATAAAGGATGTTTTTTTAAGCCTGAAAGAACTTGAAATTATAAAAAATAAAACAAAAAATTAAATTTTTATGAAAAATATACTCTGGCAGTATACTCTGGCAAATCATCATGAATAGACTCACGCACGAACAACGCTATGAAATTGTTAAAATTTAGTAAATTAATTAATTAAAATATGGCGACTTATTATGCAATCAAAATTTGGCGATAAGTTGATTTCGAGAAATGGACCTGTCAATTGGCCTCCAATGTCGTGCAATTTGACAACTCTCGATTATTTTCTGTGGGGCTACGTGAAGTTACTGGTTTATTCTGATAGCATTGTTCGTGTTATTCGTGACATACGGCCAGCAGTACTCGAAAAAGTGGCCCAAAATTGGACGTCCAGAATCCGTTTCGTCAAGAACGGCTGCGGTGCTCATATGCCCGAAATCATTTTCAAATATTAATGCCATGTATTGATCAGATCGAGCTTAATAAAACATTCATTACAACATTTATAGAGAAATTTGGTTAAGTATATTAGTTTTAATTGTTTCGAATGAACATTTCGTATTTTAAATTTTTTAGTTGGTTTTTAGGAAGAACAAAATTAATATTTCTAATATTAATTTTGTATATTAGAAATTTTAATTTTGTTCTTTGCGGCATAAAATTGGTGACTGCATTATCGTCATTTTTCGGCTGGGATGTTACCGGCAAAAATCAGCTGCCATTTTCGTTTATATATTTTGAATCTACATTATCGACATTTTTCGGCTGGGGTCAGCTAACTTTAATAGGGTGGGGATGATCAATTTGTTTGAAATACATAACTTTTGAATTGGCAAAAGTTAACCTTACTGAAGTTAGCAGAAATTTAGCCGAAATCTCCACTATGGACAAATTTTAAGGGGAAAAATAAAATAATTATTTAACAAAATGTTTAAAAATAAATAAGTAAATCGAATTGATAAAATTATATAAATTTATTTAAATGTACAGGTTATGGTATTATGTCTATTAAATTTTAAATATATTTTATACATATATGAAAATATTGTATACGAAAATTTGCGAAATTAACATAATTCTTTTGTCATGTAAGCGTACTACAATTTAAAAGTTCAGCTCGTAGTATGAAATAACCATCCATGTAAAGATTCAGTTCAAAGTTTATGTGGGATCATAGTTAAATTTCCAAAAATCCTCCACCATGTCTGAAATCTCTTTTTCTCATGAAATGATCCACATTCAAAAATTCGTGTAGCTCGCATTATACATTTGTCGTGTAAGCGAGTTATATCATTAGGCTCGAGCCCATAGACAGAATACCTTTGCAAAGGTTCAGGGCAAAGTTTATGTGGGATCATAGTTAGATTTCCGAAAATCCTCAACCATGTCTGAAATCTCTTTTTCTCATGAAATGATCCACATTTTGTCGGCAATGCAGTTTTCTATTGAAATTTCTCTCGGAATGTCGATGCTGCAGTTTTTATATTATTGTTGATTCCTTCATAATACGTCGGTAAATTAGTTTTTCGGCTGCAATTTCGACAATGTAGTTTTCATATTATTATGATTTCCTCTCACAATGTGCCGATAAAGTAGTTCTTCTAAAATGTCGATAATGCAGTTTTTAGTATTAGGAGATTGCTCAGAGCTACGATTATTTAATGTCATGAATTTTCAATGCTACAGTTGAAAAGCTTATATTATAATTACATAGATATTCACTTAAAATAAAGCTAATAAATTTGCACAAATCCTATTTATTTATATGAAGACAATTAATTATAAATAAAAACAAACAATTTACAGTCATAAAATTGTCCATTTTAATGACTGTGATATGTTGAGCTGGGTCAAATCAAGGCACGCACACAAAACAATTTTCCAAACCATCTACCATCACGACTACAAAATCCAAAAAGTCATCATCGAAAATACCATATATGTATACCCAAAAATGATAAACGAAAACATAAATTATATAAAAAAAACATTAATTTGATAATAATAAGGTCATTCATTCCATAATTCAATTTTGATTACATTCTATTTATCACCCGTTTACATAAAAAAAAACTTTAAACTTTTCAATTTTCTTTTCAAACAAAACAAAAAGGGAACGAACATAAAATATCTAATTGAAAAACTCAAAATTCACATTCGGGCTCATATACGTATAATATTTTTCATTTACAAAATTCGTATAGATACTCGAACATGTATGTAGATATGATTTTCATAGTAAAACACTCTCCTTCTAACTCTCTTCCCACGAGCTTACAGGAATAACACATTTTGTGCTTTAGTTTTCTATATACATATTATGTGTATATATACCATCACAAGGAAGGATATAAAATGGAAATTCTTTTTGATGAAATTTACATATATTTCTATCACAATAATGAAATACTGTTGAGCGACAAGAAATTATCATTGCTTTAATATTTCAACTAAAACTTCAACAGAATTAACACAGTTCAAAGAAATGTTTACTATTTTTCAGAGGGACGGATTGATTGATTAGGATGTACGGTCAGGCCTAAGCCGGAATCCCAGATTTGCCGGGCCTACCGTACACTTTTTTATACATAACAAGATGGTGGGATAGGAAAGGTTGTTAAATATGACCCGACTACAGACACATAAGTAGTCAATAGTTAGTAAATTTTAAGCACAAGACAGCACAATTGTTTTTGGTTTTATGGTATAAAAGTTCAGCAATCAGCATCCTGAAATTTTTTTAATAAATAATTAATTACCCACATATAATGGTACATTTCCTGCAATAAAACTTTATTATTATGAGTTGAATTTGCCATAAACTAAATTAAACTGGTTCTCCAGTCATGTAAAATTAATCCAATCCAGAAATTACCTAATAGTATTAAAGAATAAAAGAGCAAACCATCTTTCAGTCTTCCAAAGGCTTTGTAAATCTGCTGATTTAATGTATTTATTTCTAAGAAAATAATTTGAATAATAATGGTTTGAATTTAAATAATGTAAAAGGCAAACAGTCACTGCCACCCCTACCATAATAAAATATTGTGAAACAACATCTGGTTTCAAAAACAGCTAATCCAGAATTGATTCATCACTAAGGAATTTTTGACACAGTTCTAGAATCCCATTACCGAAACGAATTAATACATAACAATTCATTCCTAGCCAGATTTATACCATTATCTTAATACCTTAATCAGGAATCTGTAAGATGAGAGAAACAATAACAAGTAACTAGTACAACTGTATATGTTGTGATGAATCACTCATCTTCGTTATCCCCTATAGTTTACCTATATGTTGGTGTTGAAGAGCAATAATTACGGGTACTATATTTAAATAAAATTAAAATAACTTTCTATTGGGATTCGCTTTTGGACGTGATAACATGGTAATTATTCTAATACTAAATATTTCCTAAATTTTATATCATACAATTCCTAATTTTTAAAACCTCAGATAAATTTTCTATTTCTAATAATAAATATTTCCAACTTGTAGAATTCAAAGCAGGTCACAAAGCGTCAACCTGTTTTAAACTACAACCTTCTGAAATTTGAAACGGAATAAATCATTGGTAAATTCAAACGTAAATGTTTCTACAACTTACTACCGAAATAATTCAACATATGCCTATTGTCATAATAAAGGACATCATATTCAAAATTGTATGAAGAGACAATTTAATGAAAAGAAAAAGTTAAACAACTATGAACAAAATGTAATTACTAATTCTTCATCTAGCACGGGAAACTTGCAACAACATGATAGTTCTTACAACTCTAGATTTGAAACTACTAATTCTAACATTACAGATGACCTGATAACAAAAAATTCAAATTTTTCTGAATTGATTTTTGAAAATTCTAATCGTAACATTTTAAATACCAATTCATCTGATTTAAAAAAATCATACAACTTTTCGACCTTAGAAGATTTGAATACCAACTCTAACTCTACAATGTTCTTAAAATTAACTTTACCACATAAAGCAGAGGAAACTTTGCATTTTTTGATAGATTCTGGTGCTGATTTAAGCATAGTTAAAATAAAACATTTATATCCAGATTCTCTTCAGACTCCTTTGAGACACTTGGATTATCCAATTTAGAACTATTCTTGCCAGATTCAGCTTTTTCATTTAAACAAAACTTTCAAGTGATTCAAAATGATTTTCCAATTCAATATTCTGGCATCTTAGGTAAAGATTTTTTAGGGTTGTTTAATTGCAAACTGGATTTTTCTTCAAAAAGTATTCAGTTAACTATTAATAACACACCGGTCACCTACTTGCTTTCAAAACACCTAACTCAAAATATAAATAAATGTAATAACATGTTCACTAACCAATAATTCGGAGCATGTTTGCTATTCGGCAGAAGTACTTCCTGGGGTATGCATAGCAAGTTCTATTTTGAAAATTGAAAACGGTTTTACATATGTTAGTCTAATAAATTTAATGAATTGAAATCAAATCTAAATTTGAAATCCGAATTACTAGAAAATTTTCATGTGTTTACAATAAATTTTTCAAATCCTAATATACAAAATCGTCTGTCATTACTCAAGAGTAAAATTGATTTAAGTCACTTAAACAATGAGGAACAAAATTCTATTTCAACGATATGTCGTTCATTTAATGATGTTTTTTTCCTTGATGGGGATAAGATGTCAGTAACAGATGCAACTTCACATCAAATCAATACATACCCACCCCCATTCCAATCCAATATTTTGCAAACCATATCGATTGCCTCATTCTGTTAAAAATGAAATTAATAAACAAGTAATTGAAATGAAAGCTGACAATATAATTGAAGATTCCAAATTTCCTTGGAATTTCCCTTTATTGTGTGTTCCAAAACAATTGATAAAAAGTGGTGCATAGTCATTGATTATAGGAAACTTAATGACATCACAATGCCTGAAGTGTTTCCATTACCAAACATTATACGGATATTTTGGACAAATTAGGTCGTTCCCAATATTTTTCAACTATTGATCTTGCTCATGGATACCACCAGGCTCCAATCGATTTAAAAGACCGTCAAAAAACTGCCTTCAGTACTGAAACAGGACATTACCAGTTTACTCGTATGAGTATGGGGCTGCGTAATGCTCCAAGTACTTTTCAAAGGCTAACGAATAACGTTGTATGTGGATTAAACGGATTAAAGTGCCTAGTTTACGTAGATGACGTTGTGATATACGGTAGAAATTTAACAGATCATAATCAAAATGTAACCGATGCATTTTTTGTCTTCGGCAATACAACTTAAAAATTAATCCCAACAAATTTCAGTTTAATTAAACCTGACATTAAACTTGACCCAACTAAAATCGAGGTAGTAAAAAATTATCCAACTCCAAAAAACACTCATGATATAAAAATATTCCTTGGTCTTATTGAATATTATAGGAAGTTTTGTCCAAATTTTTCAAACATAGCAAAACCGTTGACAAACCTTCTAAAGAAAAATACAAATTTCGTATGGGATGCTTTTTGTGACGAAGCTTTTTCGAAAATGAAATATTTTTTAATAAATCCACCTATATTCTACAATTTCCGGATTTTACAAAAGAATTTGTACTAACTTGTGACGCTAGTGACATCGCGATAAGTTCGGTCTTATCTTAAGAGTCAAACGAAGCCGATTTGCATATCGCATAAGATAGTCGGGTTTAGAACAGTGCTGAATAATATTATTCAGCCATAGAAAAGGAGCTTCTTGCTATAATCTGGGCCACAGATTCATAAGGCCATATCTTGAAAAATCAAAATTGTTAGTGACCATAAAACGTTAGTTTGGCTGTGAAATATCAAAAACCCATCAACGAAACTGACAAGATGGCGAATAAGGTTAGATGAATTTGACTACACTATTATTCACAAACCAGGCAAGTTAAATAGCAACGCTGATGCTTTAAGTCGAACCCCGTTCAACATCTAAAATGCCTAAACAACTTTCTCAACAGGACAGTTCTTTAAATTCAGTTTTCAAAATTCTAGCACTGCAATTTCTCCAAATTCATCAATTTTTTCAATTTTACAAACATCAAATACTGTCACTGATACAAATTTACCAATTTCTCCAATATTGAGAATAAAAATAAAATTATTTCCTTAACAAATGAAGACGATATCAACACAATAATCAAGGAATACCATGATGGACCATGGAATACGATGATGATTCCCGAACAACCGAGAAAAAAATTAATTAAAGAATTGCCATGAACCCCAAAAATACAAAAACATCATACAGCAATATTTTTCCGATTGAGTGATTTGATTGTCCAGGCAATTTAGCGAGACTCCCGGATGATGCCGGGCCCGCTCACACCTTTATTATAGCATCTTAATTGATAATTAATTCTGTTGGCATGTTAATGGTAAATGGTAAATTATGATTTAAAGATTCATTATTTTGTACGATATAGTTAAATTATTCTTGAATAGAATAAATGTAATGTAAAAAATAATTTGATTGTCGTAAATCAAATAAAATAAAAATAAAATAAATTGAATCCAAATATTGTAGTATCAAACGGATCGATCCCCTTTTCAACGGATAACCGTACCATCCCTAGTTTATAAAAATAAATATGAAAGAAAGACATCTGGTTTCAAAAATAGTTAATCTGGAATCTATAAGGTAGTTTAGCAATGATGAATGTGACAGGTTAAGAATTCCCAATACCTAAACAAATTAATACATTACGATTTATTCGCAACCAAAATTAAATAAAACTAGATTAAGGTAATCAGGAATCTGTAAGATGACAGAATTAATAATAAGTAGCAGGTTAGTAGAAAATAATCTAATTAAAGAAGTGTCATGATCCCGAAAATAAAAACTATCTAAGTACAGCAATATTTGTCTAAATTTAAATTTTATATTATAGCCTCCAAGCCAAAAAAAATAAGTCAACCCATCAAATTTTCTTCCACCGGCACTTCAATGTTAGATATAACAAACAGTCGTTTGATCTATTAAAATAATATTATTAAACCAATTGTCGTAAGTCAAATTAAATTTTAAATATACAATTAAATTAAATTAAAATAAGAAAAATTACAATTAAATTGAAATTAGAATGCGACCTATAATTAA
Organism: Nephrotoma appendiculata; assembly: GCA_947310385.1. NCBI lineage: Eukaryota > Metazoa > Arthropoda > Insecta > Diptera > Tipulidae > Nephrotoma > Nephrotoma appendiculata. The sequence goes on from OX371223.1 coordinate 379,944,905, forward strand.
AAATTTGTCGTTTTGCGACGGTAATTGTCACTTCAATGCAGTGCTTGAAGCAAAGTAACTTCGATCTGAAACCGTCATTTATACCGCAAACACGAACAATTTGGGAGCTTTTATACCCAGACAAACCTATTGAAAGCGCTTATACGGAAGGAAATTCTTAATTACGAAATATATATCTCAATCAACTCAACCCGAAATTAAAACGTGTTTTGGTTATATGGAAATTATAATTTATTAATTTCTAAGAATAAAACTCAGTATTGATAACTATCTAATCAGGAAACTATAAAGAAAATATAGTATTAATGTTCATTATCTCGGACGGTTCAAGAATCTTAAAATAATTAAAAATGCTAACACTATTAAAAGTATTATTATTAGTAAGTACTATTGCAAGACCATTGATTCATTTTTTTATATAATTACTAACTGCTAAGCAATTTAAAATATAATATGTAAAATAATTTATTACTCAGAAGCTGAATAATTGGATAATGGAATATTATTAAAATTAGTTAATCTCTGAAATCAAAATACGGCCAAGTAGAAGGTGCAAATGCCTCGACCCCGCCAATCCACATCTTACACATGCGACGGAGAAACAAACCCCTCAGTTAGCGAGCACAAACTCCGTCCTTCCACCCCCAATTCTCATAAACTACCCATTACCCTCAAGCAAATGTTCATTCAGAACTTCACCATTCTCCACTACGATGTCCTTAATCCGATGACCACCGTAGAATAACGAAGAAAAACGAACGAAATTACCACTCTTCATGCATACGATACACTCCAAATAGACTGCACACAACTTAAACGACGTTCATAAAATCAAAGACACTACCACGAAAAATGGCAAGTCTCCAAACGAAAACCATCCCAAAAACAAACAACAATTTACCAAAACCAAAGATAAACAATCAAAGTCAACGCCCAGAAGAATGAAAACTTATTTATACGCCGCACCTGCTACAAGATACAAGATACAAACTAACTAAGCGGTCCAAAAAAACTCCATAGCATTTGTATGAAAGCTTCTTCCCGTGTTGACGTTCCTCATACGTACATACAAAGTCCCTAAATTTCGAGACGGCGACATACGCATGCATAGACACTGAAAACAGAAAAAAACGAAAAATAATCGTCGGTCATCAAACATGATTACTCGCAAAAACAATAACAACAATTTTTATCGAGTGTAGCAAAACAGAATCAGTAAACCCTTTCTCGCCCAAACAATACTCGCAATAACCCACTACATGAAAATACTAGTACTTTACACGTTTATGTGTTATAGAATACAGTTACCTAGCGTTTATATACTTAAATTTTTGTAAACAAAATTATGTTTTAATATGTAATAATAAAATATGTATTAAAATAATGAAAAAACACTTACCTTGAGCATCCTTTGGAATCAAATGAGTTCTACATATTGAAAATTTACATACAATGCGTATGATGCATTCAAACAACGGTATCAAAATATATATAAACGAAATTGTTATAGTATACATATTCTACACCATTGCAAGCACACCATACACAAATTAATATAACTATTCAACATGTATAACTTTTCACTTTACTAAAAACACACGAATTATTATTAATATTATTATTTATTTATAAATGCACATATTTTACTTAATTAATTAATTTAAACACATATAAATTATTTATTTATTTATTTAGAGGAGAGACAAAAACACGTCTTTCCTCTACGACGTTCAATCGCCGACTGGTTAGTGGTTCTGGTTGGCAACAAAATACTTATGATAATTAAAAAGTCCTCCAACATGCTACACGCTGCGTAAAATACTGTTATGTTAAATGTTGCGTTAAATTGTTGCGTTGATTACGTGACATTTTACGTAAAATGTTATACAGATATTGGGAAGTCTGTTAAATCCGAATGTTTTTAAATTTAATGTATTCGATCGAATTTAATCTGGGACGGAACTCAGGCATTTCTTGGCTGATCATGTTGGCATTGGGTAAGTTTAATGGAAATAGGATTCCTAAATGATTTTTGGAAAAAGTTCTTGAATATGGGTACCTGGAACGGAATTCGAGCAATTCTTAACCGATTATGATGAGATTGGGTGGGTATGCTGGATGGAAATGGGATTCTTAAATGATTTTCGGAAGATGTTCTGGAATATGGCTACTTGAACCGGAATTCAATCAGTTCTCAACCGATTATGATTGGATTGGGTATGTTGGATCGAAAAAGGATTCTTAAACGATTTTTTGAAGAAATTCCGGAATATGGCCACCTGGGACTGAACTCAATCAAGTCTTAACTGAGTATGATGGGATTTGGTATGTTGGATGGAAATGGGATTCTTAAATGATTTTGTGAAGGAATTCTGGTATATGGCTCCCTGAGACGGAACTCGATCAATTCTTAACCGATTATGATGGAAATGGGTATGTTGGATGGAAATGGGATTCTTAAATGGTTTTGGGAAGGAATTCTGCAATATGGTCGCTTGGGACGGAACTCGATCAAATCTTAACCGATTATGATGGGATTGGGTATGTTGGATGGAAATGAGAGTTTTAAATAATGTTTTGAAGAAGTTCTGGAATATGGTCACCTGAGACGGAACTTGATCAATTCTTAACCGATTATAATGGGATTGGGTATGCTGAATGGAAATGGGATTCTTATATGATTTTTGGAAGAAGATCTGGAATATGTCTACCTGGGACGGAATTCGATCAATTCTTAACCGATTATGCTGGGATTGGGTATGTTGGATGGAAATGGGATTTTAAGTTGATTTTTGGATAAGTTCTGGAATATGGCCACGTGGAATGAAATTAGTTAATTTCTTATCCGATTTTGTTGAAATTGAATATGGTGGATGGAAATAAGATTCTTCAATAACTTTTGGAATAAGTACTCGGTAATTTAAACTAGGGCAGAACTCGGTAATAGGCAGGCATTTTTCTTGAAGCAAGCGGCTCGTGATGTTAAAATGTTTCTGATAAGGCTTGATGCTTTAACATCTATCACTATACGTGACCCACTCATGTAGTTAATTCGAACCATGCGGAAGTTTATACTTTTGAGGTACGTGCAATACAAGAGCATACATGGTCTGGGAGTTAATTCCATAAAACAACCAATAATTATACTCTCCACTACAGCAACAATAATTATAAAAGAGGAAAATATGATGCGGGTTCTCATTTTGTGGCAAGTAGAGCAGTTTATCATTTTATAATCCTATATTTATCCAGCGTACCGAATTCCAACATTACAGATTAAGAAATAGCCGTGTCCCGTTCCAGGTGGCAATATTAAAAAACTTCTTCTAGAAATTCTCAATGAATCTCATTTCCATTAAAGAAATCCAATCTCATCGTAATCGGTTAAAAACTGCCTGAGTTTCGTCCATGGCTGCCATATTCCAAAACTTCTTTCATAAATCATTTTTCCATTTCCATCTAACAAACCCCAGCTGGGATCCCCTCATATTCGAGAACTTCTTCCAAAAATCACTTAATAATCCCATTTCTATCCAGCATACCAAATCCCAACATAATCGGTTAAGAATTAGTCGAGTTCCGTCCCAGGTGTCCATATATCAGAATTTCTTTCAACAATAATTTAAGAATCACCGAATCCTTCCATCATAATCGGTAATCGGAAAATGGAAAATTAAAAATTGTCGAGGATCCGTTAAATCAAGCGTCCGTTCAATCGAGGGTCCGTTAAGGCGGGGTCCGTTAAATTGAGGGTTTACTTTATATCGCTAAAAACAATTTCAAATTTTTTCATCGCCTCCAAAATCGAACGAATGCATGAACTCCGCAAGGAACTGCAGCGTTTGGATAACCATCGACTTGTTGTAATTAGCGATGACACGTGATTTTTAATTTTTGACCTTATAATTTACCAGTCATTTGCGTCGTGATAATTTTGTCACTAGCAGAATAATTTTCTCTTCCACATTACCAATAAGTTCAATATAACACTGAAATAAATTTGAAATTATTAAACGATTAGAATAAATGTAATTTTATGTAAAAAAAATAATAGAAATAAACCTTTCTGTAGCTCAAATATTTCATAAATTGTATTTTAAAATTCTGAAAATCAAAGTCCCGATATCGTAAAATACCAATATTTATCAAAATCTAACATATATTATATATGTTTATACGAGGAATAGGTTTGGTGGGAGGGGAGGGGGAGCATGGGTTTCTGAATCTATGCCTCGAACGATTTTAAAGAAGGGAGTGTTCTGTTACTAGAAATCGGCTGTGATGGGTTCTGGTTGAGGGAACATTCGTTAAGAGTTATCTCAGCTTAAACGACATTAAAAACAATTTTTAATAGGGGGTTGCGAGTACCATGAATCGATTAAGATGGATTTTGAATTTTGTAAAAAATTTAGAACGATCTGCTCTCAAAGGACTTTAATAAAAAATGCAAAAAGTTGTGGAGTAGAGGTCTTCTGGTGGGATCCGGGTGTCTTTTTAAATGTTTTTTACTTAAGGATGAGGAAAGGGTTCTTCTGTCAGAAGTATCGATTGCTGCTAGTCCGTATTTCAAGAAAATTTATTTTTAGTATTCCCGGTTGACCTAGGATTGCTCCTTTATCTGCTTGAAATATTTTTAGTCCCAACTTTTGCAATGTTTAAATTTCGGAGATATTGACATGGGCGGGGTCCTCAGTGGGATTTTGTTTCATTTTAAATACTTTTTTCCGGCTCTAACGATTATGATAAAATTTGATGAGGGAATTTCGAATTCCGGGAAGCGATATGTGAATAGAAATGTGAATTCTAAAATTAGTAATAGCGAACTGGAACAAGGAAGTAAATTAATTAGTTAATTATTGATGAAAAATGGTCAACTGTGGCGAAGCCAGACCATTTTTAACATTTCGTATTAAACTTTTTGTTGAATAAGTTGGATGACGTTGGCTTCTTTGGTGAGCTTATGAAATTTTATGCTTATGAGTTGATTTACTTTCTTGTTTGGTAAATTATGTAATTTTATAAGTTCGGAAAACCGGAAACTATGGATTTTCGTCCATTTAAATAAACTTAAGCTTATTTCGTATAGAAAAATTCCGCGTTACTTAATGTGTTCCGAGTGTGATACTAGAAAATAGCCAATTTTAACATAACGAAACCTCTTTTTAACAGATTAGTTCACCCTCAGTTTGTAGGAAAATTTGATTCCAATATTTGTGTACTGTATTTTTTTGGAAAATGAGCAACTTTAATGGATTTCACAATTTGGGTCCGAAAAATTGGTAATTTAATAAAACTAAAGTGCACTATGAAAATTGGATTCCAATATGAGTTCGCATTGTGATTCTGAAAATCGATTAATGTAAGTAATGGAAATTAACCATTTCCCAAGCAATTGGAACGAAGCTCAGCTCATATCTTATATGCGATTTGTGTCAATTAAAACAATTCTCAACCGATTCGAATGGACCACAGGTCCTCAGATTATATATGATGCGGTTCTCAGATAGAACTCAACTTATTTAAAAGCAACAAGGCATGTTTTTTGTAAAATGGCCAATTTGATTAAAACCAATGCACTTCTCAACCGATTGAGAGTGTTGTGTGTGGGGGGAAAATGTTGCCATAAAAAGTATGAAACTCAATACTTTTTATGGCAACATTTTTAACACACCTTCAAAAAATAGTATGCGATGAGAAATATTTTTCATACATTACGACAATTTTGCTGACAAAAGTTGCTGTCTTTGTCACTCTAACGTAATTTAAATATGAAGAGACGACTCTTTTCGGTTTCTCAATATTTTTAAAAATTTGTTTCACTGTGGAATCCACGCATTAGATATAACCGGCGGGACAGTTTTATCTTTTGTAAATCTAAATATGTATTGTGTTGACTATATGAGAAACTATCACGATAGTAATATTTTTGGGCTGTTTTGGGTTGAAATTTGGGGCAGCTTCATGGACGCTTTACATGTTCCAATTATTTTCCCCAACAAATTTATTACTGGAAAACAGAGCTGCACGCATATAAAAAAAAATTACTAGTTAAAAACAGTCAGCAATATGTGATGGTGCCTTTATGGTTGGTGTTGGTTCGTTCGTTCGCTCGTTCTGAGAATTTTTTCGAGCAATCATATTGCTCAAAACGGGTGATTTTTTTCTTCTGGATTTTTCCACAAGAGATAATTGGTCGAAAAAATGACCAAACGAACGAACGAACTAACCATAAAGGCGCCCTAAACAAAAAAGGCAATGCTATAATTTTTTTGAATCTCCCATAAATCTTGACAGTTCAAACAGCTTGCGTTTAAATTAGATAACGCACAAAATCGAATTGCAAAATAAAATAATTTTAAATTAGTTACCGCTCATGTTTACTCTTTTTGCTTGAATGATGTTTATGGTTACCTTATGTTTATTTGAAATTTTTTGGAATTTTATTAGAAGAAAAATATTTTATGGTAACATTCCTTATAATTTTATGCCAACATTGGGCGCTTTCAGGTCGGCCATCATGATTTGTAAAATCATCGCCAATTTGATTTAAAAATTTCATAGAGCTAAACATTTTCATAGCGTTCGCCGCGATTTTACTCAACATGTTCCGTTAACTGTTGGGTGTCCTGAAAGCTCCCTTTTGCTCAAATTAAAAAGAAAAAGTCCAGTTTTCTTTTACTAGAATTTGTTTCGTGCTCCTCTCGCAAATGAAAATCGTAATATACTTAGGCTGCGTCCCAATCCAAGGGTAAAAGTCAATTTTAAGTAAATTTTTGGGTAAATTCAATTATTTTTGAAAAACTCTATGGTATCTGATCGAAAAATCTGTACTAAAATTGATTTTTGCTGTAGTAAACGATGAACCCTTGGATTGGCACGCAGCCTTAATACGTAATAAAATATACATGCTCTAGTAGTTTACTGTATCTAGTTTCCTTTAAATTATCTATTTATCATTGAGATATTCATGGTGATTATAGAATCCTTTTTTTGTGTAGGTAACTGCAGCAGGGAAATTTTTGAATTTCAAAAAGAAACTTTGGACACTGATTAAGCTTAATTTGTGCTAATTAATGCTCACGGGAGAAAATTACAGCTGGTCTAAGAGTCGAGAAAACGGGAAAAGAAGCCTTGAAATTTCAGAAAACACTAGAAATTATTTAAACCTAATTTTAACACTTTCCAAAGGCGGCTAATCTGACAAAATTTGTGTTTATCATATAGACATATAATTTTCATTCATACATTGAGGAAAACAAACGTGCCCCTAAAAGATATTATATTAAACAAACAAAACACAGAGGTATATAATTCAATATTATTGAATATAGTGGCTGAATTTATGCTATAACAGAGCTGGCTCAATTCCATTGAACAACAACGACCGTTGAATGGGCAATTTTCTAGCAAAAAGTGTTCTAGAAACCAATGAAGTTGGAACTTGTGATTGCATATTCCTATCAGGTATGTTCATTGCCATCAGGAATATGCAATATGAAATGACAACTTCATTGGTTTCTAGAACACTTTTTGTTAGAAAATTACCCATCCAACGGTCTTTGTTGTTCAATTGAATTGGGCCAACTCTGGATTAGCACAAATTCAGCCACTATGTTTTTCGGATGGAAATGAACATGCCACAGGAATATGCTATCTGAATTGCTTATTCTTGGATTTTATAATAAGTTATTTATATAATACCCTTGACAGACTAGGGTTTAGCTAAACGCGTTTAGCTAAACTAGTTTAGTTAATCTACTACAAAACCAATTAGGTTGACACACTATGAGGCTTAGAAAACTCTGTTTTACTAATAAAATACGGTAGCGCTATGTTTGTCCGGAATCGGTATTAAAAAAAATGTCATTGACAGAACTATGCAGAACAACGATATTACAAGAAAACCATACAACTTTTATGATGGATTTTTTTGGTTATATGTAGTATAGTATATAGATTTTTATTAAATCAAAATTATTTAATTTAAAAAAAATTAAATTTTTAATTTTAAATTGGACCAATTTTAAAATAGCTATCGCAAACTCTATTCGATTGTTTTAAAAAAAACGCAGCTTTTATTTGTCATGGTATTATAATACGCAATCTACGGTAAGATGTATGCACGAATGTGTATGTTCGTCCATATCACATACAAATGTCAATTTTTGACTCGATTCGTTTTCTTTACCTACACAATTGTGATGGCAAGCAGGAGAAGGGAGATAACCTTGCCCGGCCAGTATACACAATTTTGTTTTGTTCAGAAAAATAACACTAACTATAATAATAATAAAATAATTAATGTTATATAATTTATGTGTTATCAAATTATTATGCTCTTTTTTAAGAATTCCCATTTAACTAAGATCCGTTAAAATACGGAAGACATTACAACCTGTCATTATTTACATACACATTTGTGTATATTGAACTTAAATTGAAGCAAAAAAAATTTTTGAACTCGAAAAGAATAACTCAAAAAGTAAGCGGCATCTATAATTGTATCACAGCACTAAATGACATTGTCCTATTTATAAATTTTAACCTTCATTGCTAGATGGCGCTCTCGCTAAACCCATTTTTATGCGATAAACTTCAAAATATTGAGAGATTTTTGCACTAAACCGGTTTAGTTACTAAACCTAAAAACAAAACCCGTTTAGCTAATCTCGAAGTTGACACATTAAGGATAAACTCGAAAAAACGACTAAACGCGTTTAGCTAATCGCTAGTCTGTCAAGGTTATAACTTATTTATGCAGCGGACACAATATATATAGGGACGAATTGTAATTAGAAATATCTCCTAAATCCACCACTGTATCTTTTTTTAAATTTACAGTTATTTGTATTTTAGTATTTTATTATAATATGTGTAACAGAAAACATATAGTGCAGTTCATTTATAAATTTTGATTTGAAAACAAACGTTAAAAGGCAAAAATTAAGGGGCAACCATAGAAAAATTAAAAAAAATTTTAAACGTAACTTTAAAAAAATTATGTTTGCGTTAAATGCCGTTTCTGTGCTTTCGCCCATGGAAAAATTAATTTAAATTAAAAAATTTAACGAAGCTTCGTTAAATATGAATTGTCACTTAATAAAAATTATTGGAGCGAAATTTTGCGTTCAAACGTAAAAAAAATTAAATTTTGTATCGTGCTACCTAAAAAAACAACAAACAATAAACAGCTGTCACTATAACAAATAGTTTATAAATAAATAAATAGTTGTCATTCAATATTCTACAATATTTACGGCATACTCGTTACGTCTAGTATGGCTGGAATGTCATTAAAAATTAGTGTCGTCAAAATTTTTAATTTTTTTTAATTTTATAATTTTTTTATGGTTGGCCCTTTAAAAGGACAAAAGTGAAATTTAACGTAATTTTTTTTTTAATGAAAAGTTTCGTCATAGTATTATTGCGAAATAGATAGAAATTTTTATAAATGGCTTATATATTTTTTGTAGGTTATAATTACAAAATGCTACAAGGAAAACAATTAACCTTAGTGGAGCGCGGTAAAATTGTTGCTTTTTATGAAAGTGACTTAACATTACGTGAAATTGCTAGCAGAATATGGAGAACTAAAACCCTTGTGCATAATTACGTAACATTACGAGATAATTATGGCATTAAAAAGCATTGTGGTCGTAAATCAACGATAATTGATCGTGAAAAACGAGAGATTAAAAGACTTGCAGCTAGAGATTCAATGTCTCCTGCACAGATAGGGCAGTATCTTCAACTTTCAATTAAAAAAAGGCGTATTCGGCAAACTTTAAAAGAATCGGAACATCTGAAATACATGAAACGAGATGCTCGTCCGCGAATTTACCAAGCATAAAATCGCTCGGTTGAGATTTGCTGAGGTTTGCCAATTTTGTGATGGGGCGTAGCATAATGTCATATTTAGCGATGAGAAAAAGTTTTCTCTTGATAGTCCTGATGGTTGGCTTACTCGTCATTCACGAAAATTTGGGGGTGGCTCGCTGATGGTATGGGGAGCATTTTGGTACAAAGAACGGGCTCCAATTTGTTTTGTATCAACTAAAATGAATGCTAAGTATGTAAATCTGTTGAAAGAATTTTTAGTTGATTTTGGGGATAAAACGCTTCGTCAACGTTGAGTATTCCAGCAGAATATTGCTGCAATACGTTCAGCTCGAAATACAAAATTAATCTTTTGCAGCACGTGGTATTCATGTTTTACAGTGGCCTGCGATTAGTTAGTCCAGATCCTAATCCAATGCAAAACGTTTGCGCATTACTTTCTAACCGCGTTTACCATAACGGCCGTCAATTTGAAACGATTACCCAACTACGTAAATCCATTGTCACAGAATGGAAAAATTTTGATCAAAGTTTGCTGCAAAACCAAATCAACTCGATACCTCGTCGCCTCCAACAAGTTATTATAAAAGCAGGAAGTAATACTAATTATTAGAATAACAGTAAAATGCTGATATAATACAGAAATAGCAAACATGTTGCCAACAATAAATATTGCCTTCAGGAATTTTTTGATTTATTTTTTAAAGACAATAGCTCACTCGAAATCCAAAATGTGGCATAATTATTTGAAGTTCCTTTCCTATGTATATATAAACTAGATTAAAAAGTAATATGAATTCTTATTTTAAATATTCAATTATTTAGTTAAAATTTGGTCTCTATATATATTGCAACCGCTGTATAACCATACTACATATTTTAAAACCAAATGATAATTCGATAATAATAAATAACGGACAAACAAAAGACATCAATTCATACATAAATTGAAAAAACGACGAACCTGATGTTACATACGTAATGGCAATGCAATTTGTTCAAAATGGCGTTAACACTATGAGCAATATCATAGCGTGCTATAATGATTGATTCTTGCATTCTTATTGGGATATTGCGCTCCAGTGAAAATTTCAGGTCTCTAGATAGCTGGGAAATTTGGTTTTAATTTCGATTGCACGATTCCACCCGGACAAATAAGAAAAACGTGGTAAAATCTACTAATCTTACAAAATTTGTACCGAACAGACAACTTTTTAAAATTAAGTATCGGTTTTTAAAATAAATAAATTGATTTCTGATCTTTCAGAATATGAAAGGAACTTTTGTTAGTCTTGACTGCCACTAATAATTTTTGTAAAGATTTATTATAAACCAAAATTTATTAATATTTTTTATTTTTTTTTTTCCACTTACAGCAGGTGGTTGAACTGAACGGCTATGTTATAATTCTGGTGGAAAGTCGTGATGGCAAAATCAAATTATATGGATCACCGGCCGATAAAGATAATTTAGAGGTGGCCGATGAAATACTGGATATAAATGAAAAGAAACTAGAGGATTTACCACGTGCCGATGTCATAAGACATATACACGAGGTAATTATTCATCTGGATGTAAATGATAACGTATGTTTGATAAAAAAAATATTTTGTTGCAGTGTATCCAATCATGTATGATAAAATTACGTGTTAAGCGGCGCAGTGATTCAAAATTGGGTGAGTACACATCGTTGGGTGGCTACTGTACATTGTTATATGAATACAAATATAGAAATCAATTTACCACTTTCCGTTGTATTGCGTTTATTTAATAATATTATTATTATGATTGTGTGGTAGTATTGGATGTAGTTGAAGGTAATACGAGTGATTATAAAATGCATATAATGTAATGTACAGAAAGTGCATATTTTATATAATAATTTAAGCTGTCTGTCTCTTTCCTTGTGTTATGTAAAATAGTTGGTTTAATTTTTTTTGCGCTGTATATTTACTTCAGGTGAATATACATAGTTAAGAGTTTTGAAAATGTAGTTTTAGACAGTAATTAGTACAGTGTACACTGAACACGTTATAAAATATTTTGACGTACCAGCGAATATCTCTCTCAAATTAATAATTTTACAAAATTCTAATATTTAAACGAAACCTATTTGTTATAAACATTTTCCGTCTCATTCTCAAAAATTCCACATTCAACAAGCACACAACTATATAAACAAACTAAATAGTTTTATATTTTATTTTTTATTCTCTATTCAACAAAAACTTGTGAAACAAGTTTTTGTAGTTTTTAAAATTAAAAAAAAAAAAAAAATAACAATAAAAAGAGAACTTTATTTTTCATTATGTATCTTCGCGAGCTCGCGATCTGGCCTAAAAAAAATTTTACTTCAAAATAATTTCTAAACTCTTAAAAAAGTAGTTTTTTGTTGATACTTTTATGAGTTACAAATGACTAAGTAGTGTTCTGTATGAGAAGTACCAACTAAAAATGTAAAAGCTCGTTTAAAAAGCTTATCGTGTATAATAGGAATAGTGGATTTTTTTTTTGTAATCACGCATTGTGATAAAATGTGAAAACTTGTGTGTGACCGTGTAACAATATCATACTTTGTTGATAGTTTCTTGATGTAAAAATATAAAATGTTTTTTTCAGCTTAAGTTTTCAGTTTCTTAAAGCGTTGAGTAAGTTTCGTTCGTATATACAAAGTGAAATGAAGAAATAATATCGTACCTATAGAGAAATGACTTTTTGGATACGTGGAATTAATATTTTTATTTTTTTAAAAATCGGTTAATTTAATAGTTTTATATATTTATGTGCATTTTAAATAGAAATTTAACTACACAAAATTATCCATACTAACTAGGTATAGAGTGTTGTGATTATGCGGGAAAATGAGTGTTTTTTAATGTGATACCATTACAAATAGTAAATACAAAATTCGAAAGTGGTTGCCTAAGTGTTTTGAAATATTTTAATCTCTATGTGCAATTATAGTGCTTTATAGTTTTTTTTATAGAAACATTTTGGAATTTAAAATTTTATGGGATTACGATTATAAAGGTAAATTTCTATTATAATTTGTGTATATATGAAAGTCCGACTGTCAAAACGGTCGGGGGTCGTTTTAGCCGAATGCTTAAAATATTTATGTTCTTATATCTATGTATATAAAATGGCTACTGTGAGACTGGATTGTACATAATTTAATCGGTTTTCTTTTATATATTCCTTATGACCTTTATTTACATCATGCATGATGATGTTGTATGTATACAGATTTATGTATCGATGATGAGTCAACAGAAACATCTTGCAATTCTTCCGAATTTTAGGTTAAATCATACACATTCTTAATACCAAAACGATATTACCGTATTTTATGTCCTACATTTATGATATTTTCCTACTCGTTTATAGTCCAATACTTCATTAATTATTTAAATTAGTACCGCGATGAAGTCGATGACCATCATATATTCAAGGTATCAAGGCATGTATACAAACTATATTTAATCACGATGTTGTAGATTTAAAGTTGAGAAAATAGCAACAGCTAATTCCAATATTTGTCTCGTTAATTATACCAATCTATATTATCACACATACGCGTATACTAAACAAAGAAAAGTGAAAATATTAACATTTTTTTAAATTTGGAAATGAAAAAAACTAACAGTTATCACATATTTCTGAATACAAATAACTATGTCCGAAAATCGTATGGCATTGATTGATGCCTTTCAATAAGTAAAGGCGTCTAGCTTAATGGAATGTATTATTTTGGTATTTTCTGGGTCAACTGTCTAATTTGTATTTTTTTTGAAGATTTATAAGTGTCATATTCAACATACGTGCCGCTTACCAATTGGTTTAATTTCTAATGATTTATCTTTGAGTGAAAAGCTACTAAGGATTAAAGAATCAGTTGCCTGCGTAAAACGTCCCCATACAACCATGCAAATATATTTTCCTTTGGTTGATTGAGGGGTAGGAAGCGACGGGTGCTCTCGGACGAATAGTAGCTGTCCAACAAATATAAACAAAATCCTCTAGCAGACAAGTAATACTGGGCTTCTCGTAAGTTACTAAGATCAACTATATAGCGGAGATTTTTGGTTACCAAAAAAATTGGTAATTGACCATACGCCAATATTACAATTGATGACATAAAGAAAGTTAGATATTTTCTCTTATTAATTATAATAGATATAGTGGTTCCTCCGGGCGAGTTTTCGAATATATCTGGACAAATGTTTTCTGAAGTAGATCATGGTACACAATCTCACCAGTCAGACTTTGATCATAACTCTTACGTCTAATTATTGAAATTATTCTTTATCGCAAAAATATTTCCGCTGCAAAAAAGAAAAAATAAAGCAAAACGCTTAAACTATTTTGAGAACGAATTTGCACGTCCTACTTAGAAAAAAATTATTTATAAAGTGGCTCTGATAATTCGCATACACAGCCGCGCCAAAAGTTCTGTGCATGTGTGAGTGTCGACGTAACAGAATACTCAAGCAAAGTACTAAATTCAATACTCCCACTTTTTGTTCCAAGTCGATACCAAATTAAAAAAAAACTACGTTAATTCTTTGGCATGAAACTCTTTGGTCATGATGTCCACTATCTGATCATCTGTTTGCACATACTTCAGTTCGAAAATTCCGTCTTCAAATTTTTCACGAATGAAGTGATTCCGCACGTCGATGTGTTTTGTGCGCTTGTGAAATTCCGGATTCTTACGTCCATAAAAATTACGGGCACATCGCTCTCCATTTGCCGAAGTTCACCCAGCAAGTTTCGTAGCCAGTCAAATTCCTTTATGGCGTGTGATGCTGAAATATATATTCCGACTCCGTTGTCGAAAGCGCTACTGATTTCTGGCGTCCTGATCCGCAGCAGTAGCCTGATGTCGATCGTCGTATTTGTGTGTCGCCAGCATAGTCCGCATCGCTGTATCCGCAGAAGTTCAGATCGTTTTTGCCTTCGAAGTGAATTCCCGTGTCCATCGAGCTTCGAATGTAATTAAAAATGCGTTTGACTGCATTTGCATGTGCTGCAGCTGTCTTTTCCAAGCATCGGCTGATACTTCCAACTGCGAAGCTGACATCTGGCCGAGTGGCGACGTCCAAATACATCAGACTTCCGAATGCTTCTCGATACGGAAAATCCACTTCCTCGTGGGCCTCAAAATCTCCCAGATTTTGTGAATTGTCCAATGGAGTAGAGCAATCCGTCATTTTGAAACGATCGATGACTTTTCTTGCATAGCCTTGTTGATTATGTGAATCGATCCGTCCGATCGCCGATCAATTTCAAGTCCCAGAAAACAATTCAACTCGAAAACCTTGATCTCGAAATCCTTTTTCAAATGTTCGATGACCGGCGTAATGTCTTCCTGTCTCTCCGCTGCAATCAAACCGTCGTCGACTTAAATTGCAAGATTATCACACCTTTTTCCCTGCTGCAGACGAATATACACGAATCCGATTCACTTGCTCTCAATCCAAAATTTTTGATAAAAGCAGTGAATCCTTTGTTCCAACAGCGTGACGCCTGTTTCAGTCCATACAAGCTTTTGGATAGCTCACACACATTTCCGCTTCCATCGGCATATACAATCGGCTGGCTCATGCATACATTTTCTTCTAAATCTCCATTTAGAAATGCCGTTTTGACGTTGAATTGCTTGAACAGAATATCTCTGATCGAAGTAAATTTTACCACTGGACTGAAGGTTTCTCGATAATCGATACCATATTCTTGCATGAACCCTCTCACTACAAATCGCGCCTTGTAGCGATCAATGCTTCCGTCCGGATTCTTCTTGATCTTGTTGACCCACCGATTGTCGATTACTCTCGATCGTATCGCCTACTCGTATGTCTTCGGCACTTCGCTGATTGCTAACATTGCACTGTATAGCGTCGATGCAAAGAATGTTAGACGATTCGGTGCCGAAATAGTGCTCCGATCGCGCAATCGTCGATTGACAAAATTTCTGTTATCAAGATCGCATATCGCGCCACGCTCTTCACGTTGTTCTGCCGTGATGAAATCCTCTGCGATCCATCATCTGCACTCTGGTCACTTGCTTTTGCCTTTTCCTCATTCGCATCAGCTTTTTCTTTAGCTCCTACCACGTCGCATGGTATCTCAACTTTTAATGTCTTTGGATTTCATGCTCAATATGCCTTGGAAGGCCTGTCGTATCCAACGGAGATTAATTAGGTGGCCTTTGCACGAGTTTCTGTCGCTTTTCCTTTGGAATGCGTGCACGAAGACTTCCAAACCAAAAATTCGCAAATGGTGAATCTTCGCTTTCTTATTGTACCACAATTCATACGGTGTTTTCCCGACGATCATGCTCGTTCCAGTTCGATTTAGCACATGGAGTGCTAAATTCACCGCCTCGGCCTGATTCGACGATCGTCTGCATTTCTCGCTCAGCACACCCGTTTTGCTCAGATGTGTACGGCACAATTCGTTGGTGATGAATGCCGTTTTCCTCGAAAAATGTCTTTAATTCTGCATTAACAAATTCCGTGCCATTGTCAGACCTGACAATACGAAGTTTGTGCTTATTGTCCTTCTGTATCAACTGAACACACTTCTTGATGTAACTCGCTACTTCAGATTTTTGTTTTATAAAGTAAACGAAACGAAAATGTGAATAATCGTCTTTTAATAACAAGAAGTGCCTGGCTCCGCCAATTGAATTTTTCTGGAACGGTCCGCACACGTCCATGTGAATTATCTCGCCGCACAACTTCGACTTCTCCTCGCGACTATTGAAGCTGCTTCGATGATGTTTTGCCGAAAACACAAGCTTCGCATGTGAAATCCTCATTGAAAAATTCAATGTTTCGGCTTTGCGGGAACTTTCTAATATGTGTGACATTTTGATGCTCCAGTCGCTCGTGCCATGATTGAAGTGACGTATTTTTAATTGCTACGTTTGCTATAGCCTCGAACTGTGTTGATTCGTCTGTTTTGAAAAGCATCTGGAACAAACCCTTTCTGAGAACTCCCACTGCAACGACGTTTCCATTTTTCAGTGTTTCGCATCCTTCGTTGTCCATGCTCAGTTTGTGTACATACGATCTGTCACCTCTCCCAATGAAAATAGATTTACAAGCAAGTCCGGTACAAATAGAACCTTCAAAACTCGCTTGCGAATCTAATCGTTGCCATTGAAAGCACGAAAACCGATATTGCCTATTTTCACCATTGCATATTTTCACCGATTCGGATATTTCCGTGACCAATCATGTCGGTGACTCATGTGACTCGTCGCCCCTGAATCCAAAACCCAGGCGTTTCTGTCACCACTAGCTTCCGCGTGATAAATGAAAGCATCCATTCAGTTTCTTGCTTTTTGCCCGGGCTGTTCTTCTTTTCTGGGGAGTCTTTCGGCTTGTCGCTTATATTCTCCGCTTTGTTGTTGTTATTCGACGAACTTCCCTTTTTGTTGTTGTTATTGCTCTTCTTTGGAAAAGTTCGCTTGGCCATCAGAAATTCTAGCTCCTCGACCTGCCCCTGTGGCTTGAGTCGCATTTCTTCCGCCATCAAACGCGCCTTCAGATTTGTTAGTGTTCGATCGGCTGCACTATTGAAATGAACTATTGGAACTATGCGCTATTGAAATGATTGTATTCGACAGGCATCGTATTCAAAATTTTTGAAATTACCATCGAGTCAGATATGGTCTCCTTCTGATCTCTAGAAACTGTACAGCAGCAGTTTCTATTAATTTTTATATGAAAGTCTCTGAGAGGGTTTTTTCACTTCACAGTGATGTCGTTCAGGCCCTGCAATGCTCTGCAGACCATGTTGCGGCTGATGCACCGTTTGGTTCCACTTCAACAGGCATATTTACAGCACACATTGACCTATTAAAAACGGTTGCCAGGCTCTTAAGTTCAACTATCTTAACGGTTAATCTCGAAAATGCCGGTCCCTACAAAAAATATTCGATAGCTTGGCTATATTGTTCTGTAGATAATAGTAGTCTTTGAGTAAATTCAGAAAACCAATCTTCATTAACTGATTTGATGAAGAAGAACACCATTTTCTTTTTGGGATCAAGCGAAACATGTCTCAGTAGTATCATAACTTTTCGAAGTAGTAAAGTTGTTAAGGCAGTGAATTAAATCAGTGTTGTGCGCAGTACTTTTTGCTTGCACCCATTGAAACATTTTCGTGTGTTTCTATCGCTGCCTCAAATCTTGGAAGCGTTATAAACTCGACATTTTGTTTTATCCTTTAAAAATCAAAACACAAAACTTTTGAAAGTGTAAAATGGAGTCGAGGGTGCAATCCGGTGAGGCTTTAATGAAACCCTTATCCCATGTTAGCTAATACGGGTTTACACTATGCGATTTTCATGTAATATTTGATGTTTCTAGAAATTTTTTTCTGACATCCAAAACCACTTTGCAAAAACTAGAAGTTCATAATATACCAAGCTAAATTAGTCGTAATCATGTAAAGTACAACTTACTCGTACGTATGTAGACTCGTAACCGTAGAAAAAAAAATTGTTACTTATACGAGAAGACATCCAGAAAACATAAACAATGGTCCAAATAGCATAAGTTTACCGTTAAGCGTAGACATCCCTACTAAGCCTTGTCATTGATCATGGAATCATTTCACTTTTAATGACGGGAATTATTTATATATACTTTCCAGCTTCTATTAGGTTTTATTTACATTGGAATATTGTCTATATATATAGAACATCATCATGTAGTTGTAGTACTAGCGAATTACTGCTTGGCCTACGAAATTCGATTCTTTAAAATTTTTCATCTAAATTTCATTAACACAATTAACTTTTCGTGTTTACGAATTTTTTATATATTTCACTTTCTATCTCGATTGATTTTCACTACTCACTACTTCACACTTCAGTAGTTAATATAAATTGAAATAAATGAGTTATCACCCAATTATGAGTTTGGTCCGACTGCTTAAAACTATATACGGAATATTAATATTTTCACTTATTCTGTTGTGTTAAATTGTCAATTTGAATAAATATTTTAAAATTGTCCACCTGTTGACGAATTTTGTCCACCCAATAATTAGTTTTGCACAGTCACATAAAGCCACGCACCGAATAATAAAATGTCTACGTAAACTTTCGAGTTAAATTAAAAAAATGTTATGGACAATTGTAAAACATAATTTATTTGAATGGAATTGAGTGGGTAAGAGTAATTTTTTGATGGACAAAATTCATCCACATAATATGGATAGTTTTAAAACATTATGTATTTACTTTAAAATTGACATTTGAGAGTTCTACGTATAACATTTATATTGTATATAGTGAAAGTGGAATTTATCCATTTTTCAGAATGGCACTGGGATTGTAGCGTGGGCAAACCTACGGAATAATTAAATTCTTTAAATTCCATTTTTCCGCGTTCTGGCTCAAATTTCGCTAATTTTTTAGTGTTTTTGGGGATGTGCAAAGCATTTTAATGAGTGAGAAAAACCCAGTCAAAATCGACCACGACGCCAAAATCTCGGTAAAACTATGAAATTTTGGGTTACCCACGAAATCCATTATATATCAAAATCCATTTCTCTAAAATCCATTTTTCCAAAATCCACGAACAATCCAACGAATCCATCGTTTTTATTATTTTTGCAAAAGTAATGAAAACGATGGATTCGCTGAATTTTTTATGGAGTTTGGAAAAACTAATTAAGGCTGCGGGCCAATAGTCGGGTAAATCATTTACTATGGTAAAAATCGGATTAAGAACAGATTTTTCGATCAGTTTGCCATAGAGTTTTTGATAAATAAATGAATTTAGCGAAAAATTTACTAAAAATTGGCTTTTTCCCGACTATTGGCCCGCAGCCTAAGAATGAATTCGAAACAATGCTACTGAAGTTAGCCGAAAAAACCTACAATATCGACATATTTTGTATCAGGTGGTAGTACAAAATTCTGTTGATATGAGCCGAAAATTACATGTAATTGAAGTTAGCAGTAAATTTTCACCGAAAAAGAAAAATATAAAAATCAATATACATACATAATTCGAATGTTTAAAGGTAATATGAACTGGATGCAGTTAGCCCAATTCGTAAACTGTTGGATAAGATATATATAATTTGCCCTGTTAGGGGGCAATGGATTTGAATTGTGGCACTAACAGTGAACACCTGTGCGAAAAAATCCGGCCATATTTTATGTAGCATCATAGTGAAATAAATTAAAAGCTGGTCCCATGTTTCGTGGAAATTTGGACTGGGTGAAGTAAGACCAATTCGTAAATAGCTGGATCCCATATTTATAATTATGTTCTATTTCAGTTTTGCACTGTGTTCAGATAAACATTTCGAATGAGCTCCGCCTTCAATTCGGTCAACTGGCACAAATCAGTTGGCAATGTGATGAATCAAGTCACTATGTCAACTGCAGTTTTCCCATTACCAATGTTCAACAATCGCTTGAAATCACATCTGCAGTTCGATCCTGTTGCAAAACCACTCGCATGTTAGTCGTCAATCGAAGTATCTTTATACCGCCACAAATTTGATAATTTCAAGCACACGTTTAGTTCGTCAGCTGCAGTTGAACGTGGAATAACAGGAAGATCCTGACGAAAATCATCGTTTTGATTGCCACGAAGATCTTTCAACCTTCTGTCAAGCGTTTCTAGTGACCTTTCGTTGGTTATCGTGCATTTGTCTCTAACGATCAATAAAGGATCCAGTTATTTACGAACTGGTTTTACTTCACCCAGTCCAAAATACCAATAAACATGCGACCAGCTTTTAATTTATTTCACTAGATGCTACATAAATTATGGCCTGATTTTTTGGCACAGGTGTTCACTGCTAGTGCCACAACTCAAATTCGTTGCCCCTAACACGACAAATTATATATATTTTATCCAACAGTTTACGAATTGGGCTAACTTCACTCAGTTTATATTACCTTTAAACATTCGAATTATGTGTATTGATTTTAAAATTGTTTTTCAGCGAAAATTTACTACTAACTTCAATTACATGTAATTTTCGGCTCATATCAACAGAATTTTATACTAGCACCTGATACAAAATATGTCGATAATGCAGGTTTTTTCGGCTGAAATTTTCGGTTAACTTCAGTAGCATTTCGAAACAAGCAAAAATGGTCGATTGCATGGATTTAAAATGTAAATTTGTTAATATCGAAAAGTAATTGTGAAATTGATTGCTCTAATTATGTTACTACTAATCATGTGAATGTGTGTCTATGTCATTGTCTGTGTTATGTATGTGAAGATAGCCCAAATTCCATCCCCGAAAAATGCGATGGCAACACTAATTATTGCTATCATGACATTTTTTTTACTCTCAGCCCAAAAAATCACGACATTTTTACTGTCAGCCTCGAAAATTTACTGTCATGACAGCTAAAACTATCATGACACAAACATTTTTCTGGGGTGAGAGTAAAAATATTTCATTTTTTTTTGCAATTATTACAGCAAATTAAAAATTTGCTGTAATAATTGCCAAATTTAGAATTATTGCTATAATTAATAATTAAATGTCGCAATAGTATACAATACATAAAAATGTATAGTATTGCCATACGTAACTTTTTCGATTTTCGGGGATAGAAAATTGGGCTATCTTCACAAAGGTGTCTGTGTTTGTGTCTAATGTCTGTGGCTGATGTCTGATGTCCGATGTCTGATTTCTTATGTCTGATGTATAATGTCTTATGTGTGATATCTGATGTCTGATGCCTGATATCTGATGTCTGATATCTAATACATGGAATATAGATTAAACAATATAAATCCATATTGTTTTTTGGTTCAGTGTATTATATCACTAACTATAACTGTTATATTTTAATATAATAAATATTAAAAAAAACGGTTTTATAAAAATAAATTTTATTTTACTTTATCTTAAGTGACATACAAATTAAAATATTGGTCAGAAGAAGGACGAATGTCCGAAACAAAGGACGAATGTCCGAAACCGGCCTTCTGACCAATATTTTAATTTGTATGTCACTTAAGATAAAGTAAAATAAAATTTATTTTTATAAAACAGTTTTTTTAATATTTATTATATTAAAATATAACAGTGATATCTAATGTCTGATGTCTGTATCTGTGTCTGATGTCTGATGCCTGATGTCTGATGTATGTGTCTGCGAATGGGTCTGTAACTGTGTTTCTGTCTATGTCTGATGTCTGTGTCGTGCCTCATGTTTGATATCTCGTGTCTAGTGTCTGATGTCTAATGTCTGATGCCTGAGTTCTGTGTCTGCGGCTGTGTCTGTATTTGCAGATGTCTGTGTTGTGTCTGATGAATGGTGTCCGATGCCTGATGTCTGTGTCTGCGTCTGTATCTGATGTCTAATGTCTAATGTCTAATGTCTGATGTCTGTTGTCTGATGTCTGACGTCTGACGTCTGACATCTGATGTCTGATGTTTGAAGTCGGAAGTCTGATTTTCGATGTCTGTGTCTGTGTCTATGTCTGTGTCTGTGTCTGTGTCTGTGTCTGTGTCTGTGTCTATGTCTGTGCCTGATATCTGTGTATGTGACAAAAGTGTCTAATATGATGTCTGGTGTCTGATGTCTGATGTCTGTTGTTAGATGTCTGATGTCTGATTCTGATGTCTGATGTCTTATATCTGATGTCTAATGTCTGTGTCTGCGTCTGTTTCTGTGCTTGTGTCCGTGTCCCTGTTCATGTCCGTGTCCGGGTCCATGTCGGGAATGGTGGATTTCGTCTAAATAATTGATTTTGTCAATAGTGGATTTTGACAAAATTTGGTACGGTTTTTGACAATGATGGATTTGCTCAAAAGTGGATTTCTTCTAAAACGATGTATTTTAGCAACAGTAGATTTTGAAATGAAGGATAAAGTTGGGTTCCCTGAAATTTTGCATTCGAATTTTTTATGAAGGTTTTTTGGGGTATTAGAGCGTATGAGATGTTCCTAAAACATAATATAAGATCGTCAACTCAGTAAATATGTGTTCATATTTCGCTCATTTGATGCAACAGCGACGCAAATCAAAATTCACTAATTTCTAAGATATTCGAATCAAACGATTCACAATTTTTATTATTTCTAGAAAATTACGTAAAATTTCATATAAAAGTGACTCAATTTTCGATCGAATTTAACTTTTTAAAATATTGGAAACTATTCTAAGAAAATTTGCATAATACTAAAGAATTATAAAAATTAGGATCCTGGAAGATGTAGAATTAGGTAAAAAGTTATTTTACTAATCAGAATGTATTTTTATTTACTTTTGAAAAACGCCGCTTTTACAAACAATTTTTAGTGATTTTTCAAATCGTTAAACTGAAAAATTAAAATTTTTGGGTAGTGTTACTCACATTTGCTGCGAAATGAGTGATTTTTATGTCTGAATTTATTTCAAACAAATTTTTCACTTAAATATGGTTCCTATGGTCCCAGTTGAATAAAGATCGTTTGAAGGTCATCGGACGGCACCTAAATTATTTACTGCAGATTTTTTTAAATCAAACCTTGATAGCCCTATATAATTAAACCAAGTGAAATTGATCCTTCCAAATTTTTAATTGTCCAAATAAAGTGGTTGGCTAATAAAGTGATTATGCAAATAACGAAAACAGCTACTATTTAATATTTTTGTATTACAAATTTAATTTATATGTTTAGTACAGAGACAATTGTATTACTACATCATTAGCCAACGAAATCGTCGATTGTTTTGCACAAACATCATCATAATTCTATAAAATTGATTACATAAGACCAATACAGTAGCTCGTCACACTATTGTACGACTGTACTCTACAATGTACAACGCAAAATAAAACTTCCAAAATCGAAATATTTGATTCGTATACTACTTTATCCGGAAACGGTTCGCACAAAAAAATTTACACACTAAGCAATTATTATAAATTATTCTCGTAATTGTAAATAAAATATGTATAAGCAACAATATTTACATAAAATAAAAAAATGAAACCAAAAATTATTGAATGTGCAATTATAAAATCGACGTAATTGATGTAACAACTGCAAATTTAGAAGGCATTTTTATGAAGTTTTGTTCCGTTCGCAATGCGAGCACACCGTCATTTATAATTGATGTCGTTTTTAATTAAAATAAAAAAACTACTTTCCACATGTATTGTTAAAAAATTGTATGCAACATAATTTTCACAATGCAAAAATTATTTAATTGAGCGCAGTAACATTACGTACTGTACGGTTATTTAATCGAATCGTATGGCCGAAATACAATAAATGTTAGTTTAGTTTTTAGGAAGCCAGAAGGTCTATTTCCAAACACTATGTTATAAGGTTATTCGTGCGCTCGATACCTAAACTGGAAAATGTGACCCCGCTACGTCTCGATGAAAAGTTTATGTGGGGTATAAGTAGGAGTAGTGAATCGAAAAAATTATTTAATGTTTAATTAAATAATATTTAATTGGATTTTTAATATATATATATTGTATAGATTGGCATTTAAACCGATTTTCATTCAAATGTGATCTCTTTGTGGTATACACGAGTTTGTAGATTATTTATAGAATTGATTTGTGCGATATGACAAAGAATCAACAATTTTATTTCCTCCATTTTGTACCTCTACCATTTTTAATGAAGGTACAAATTCTATTCTATTCATATATAGAGTTGTGGGATTCATCATATGCTCCACAGTACCTACGTAATAAAAAATCGTATACATACATATTGATATTGATGTGTTATGTAACTAGCTGTACTAGCAACAAAAATAATCATATGTAGTGAACTGTACATACTCGTATTTCTATTATGCTCATCTCGGAAAAGGCTGGCTCTATATAAAAAGCAGGCACAGGAAGCGTTAATATTGAATCTTTCGCAATTAGAACAATGACTTTTAAACGAAAGAATTGTTCTTCTTTGAGGCGTAAAGGAGGCGAGTTGATATTTTTTAATATATGGCGCAGGGATATACTGAATTAGAATCCGTCACGGATCAAAAATTCGCACATTCAATAAATTCCTATAATCTATCTGTCACTTTACTTAACTGGTAGCGTAATTTTTGTGAAATAGCATTGTGAACCATTTTTCGTTCGTTTTGTGTAGCTATCGAATAAACAAATAACATTCTGTGGGCCAGCTTACTTTCAAGAATCGAACTCATCTATTACCATGAAAACGACATCTTGCAGTTTTAAACGTCTACCGCCATTCGTCCATTTATTTGCTTTATTTAAAACAGTCATAGTTATGTAGTTTTTAAATTATCGTAGCCAAATTCTATTAAAGATATGATTTACACCTTCCTCCATTCTTTCGTATGTTGTTCTGTATCAGTGGATACCAAAAGCGGCGTTTTGTGCCGACCAGTGAGTTATTGAAGGTGATACTCTCTATAGATAGTCTGCCTGTTAACATAATATGTTCTGCCTCAACGTACCATATGGTATCACACTGCCGCCCTCAGGTCAGGTATTCAATAAAATTACCTTAATTTGTTGACAATGGCCTGAATATGAAGATGTTCCAAACTTCATTTGTCTAGGTGAGTTTTCTACAGGTTGGCAAAAACGACCGTTCTAGTGAGAATGGTTGATTATCCGACAAGGGTGGCAATTTTCTGCTTCACAGAATCGTGCTCTTTGAACACATTCTTCATAACTTTCCTTAAAATATCTGGTGTTCCAGCCCAATATTTCATTTCGAATGTTATTTTTATAGTTCTGGTATGGTCGCTGGTTTATTAACGTACACTTTTTCTTTCAAATAAGCCCAAAGAAAACAGTCGAGAGCGGTTAAATTTGGTGAACGTGACGACCAATTGAAATTACTTCTTTTCAAAATTATTTACTCGCAAAAGATGTCTCGTATAAGGGCAATAGTATCCCAATATCAGGTGTAGCTCCATCTTGTTGGCATCAGATCTGGATGGTTTTACACAGCTGGCCTTAAACAATTATCCAACATCGTCCGATATTGAGCACCATTGATGGTAACTGTTGCGCCGACTTCATTTTCGAAGAAATATTTTAGCAAATCTTCTTTTTAGAAGATACTCTGCATCAGCGCCAGTACACATGGGTGGGTGTAATTGTCGCTGAAGAATTATTTTTGGATTTTCTGTTGTCTACAAAGCCATTTACTTGAAAATAGGCTTCATCGCTCGTTGTGAATGAAATCGGGATATTCTTCAACTTTTCCTCGTAGCCAAATAAAAAAAAATGGAATTTTGTATGGAAACATTCTTAATGTGGCCCAAATTTTCTGTACGTACCTTGGCGATGCTGTATAAAATAGCGGAAACTTGACAGCGGAAAATAAGGGATTAAGTTACTCGCCGCAAATGGCAGCACTATCACTAAAGAGAATTTATTTTGTTATACAATTGCCAGCGGACATTTTTTATTCATTATGTATCACTTTTTCACTAAATAAAACATCAGCGGAATAAAATATTAAAAGTGATCCTTAAAATGGCAAATTGATTGATCTCCGAAGTAAAGGAACTCGGTATGTGAAATCTTGAAATTTAACAAAAATCCGTCTTTCCGCCAATTCTTGACGAATTACGATGAAATTTGTGATCGTAGTAGTGATCAGGGATTTTAAAGTAAGTTTTAGACAAAATTCTAGGATCTGTTCGTGCTGGACTAAACTGACCATTTCAAAACCAGTCATGGAATCTGTATATTTTACACGATATAAATAAATTTTAAACTTTAGGGACTCGGCTATTTCTTAATTAAATTTTGTAAAAATTGCATCGCATACAGAGACAATTCGGAAAAAATTTATGGATTACAATTTTAACTATAATTTTTTGATTTTCTGCGGCCAAACTGAAATCAACTTAAATGGCAGCAGAAAATTCTGTAAATTCGTTTAGCTGCTTTGCTCATTAAAATAGTTATTGGTATCGTTGTGAATATGAAGTTATGCGAATTAGAACTTCAGGTCAAAACTATTCACATAGTTTCGTTTTGGCCACACAAATTAGTTTTTCTCTAAATTAGCATCAGGTGTTAAGTTCTATTCAGTTTAGAGAATTTTGACTTTCGTTAACACGCCTTTGGGTCAGTTAACTGTTGAATTTACAATCTGTGCGATGTACCATAAATTGTTTGTAACGATTGCCACCGCTTTTAATTCATGTTCATATGGTGCGAAAGTTCCAATTTTAGCTATGTTATCACTTTTGAAGATGCTACTTGTCTGTCTGCCTGTGCCACCATTGGTACCAAACATACTTCACAGTTTAGGTTGAAAATCTGCGTTGAGTAAAGGATGAAGTCACCAGCTTCAATATTTAACGTTTTGTTGAAGATCTACTATACCTTCAAGGGCGAAATTATTACATCCCAATGTATGCCAAGAACGCCTTCCACAGTGAGTAATGGTGTTAAATTTTTCAAATTCCTTTCTCAAAACTTTTTCAGGATTTGAGTGCCATTTTATAATATCAAAGCCACCTACTTTAAATGTATCCGTAACCGTCAACACAAAATGTATCTTCGATTGACCTTCTGAAATTTCAAATCAGAGGTTTGCTGTTCATTCGCATTTTAGTTCTTTATTGATAATACGCCACAGGAATTGAGTAATGGCTAATGGGCTCGCTTTTTTTGGATCTGGTGAAACATTTCACGTGTGTCACATAATCGTTTTTGGCCGTTGTTGATATTTCGGATAACTTTTTAACGTCCTTTACTCTGATAATCTTTTTAGACTACTTTTTGGCAAATAGTACTTTATATTCCATCTGCTTAGTGTTTGCTATCCGCGGGCTTTGTTGTCAAGGTCTTTCAAGGTTTAAACTGCCCTTATTCAGGTTTTGGGTAACCTTCGTTTAAAAGCTGCCACAGCAAACTTTTCTGTTATAAAAGCGGCTCGAACAAATCTTGTTAATAAATTTTAAAAGTAAAATAATTTGATGAACTGTTTTCGAGGCATTTACAATGAAATGATGGCGTCAATTATACAAATTGATTATGTGAAATTGCAACCATATAAATTATCAACTGTATGAATGTTTTTCATTATTTACGTTTTTTGCTTGTTCTCAAAGTATCTTGCTCTTTGTAACCAGCTGGTAGAAACGGCTGATATAATATACATATCGACAAACCACGTTTCTTGATCAAAAACAAACTTTAAATTATCTCGGGACGTTGGCTTGAAATTATTAAAATATTATCCGCCCTTTCGATTTATCCCAAATGTGTCCTTAAATTGTAAATAAAATAAATTATTTTTTTAATCTTAGCAAGCTAATTTGACGTAAAACTTAGCTAGCGAAACGATTTCGCACATGCGGTACGCAGCTGACGTTAAAAGTTTGTAGTTATTTCATTCTTATATAGACTGCGCTAGTAAAAACTCTACAAACGTTTTCGCAGCAATTTATCTGTCTATAGAACAATAAAACGTGAACATTTTTTGTTTTTTAAATGGATGAACAAAATAATCTAGACTATGAAAATCATAGACATATACTAATATACATAGACCGGTAATAACTAAATGTCAAGTGAGTCAATTTCAAAGAAAAAAGGAGATAGACAAAAAAGAATCAGTACTGTATTGAGAATTTTTTAATAACGAATTAGAATGAGGTTAGCTAATTGTAGAATTAGAATTTTTTGCTATATAATTATCAGCATTTAGGAGTATTATAATTCATAAAGGTTTTTAATTCGAGATCCCGGGATTGCAATTCCTAGTCAGATCCACTTATAGTTGTCTATGTGATGAAAATACTTTCCAAATTCGAACTATATTTTTGTTTGTTGTAGGACAAATGAAACAAACGTCAAAATTTATCTCTACATACATCTTTTAGCTTACTAATTTATCAGTAATTTAGTGGAGACTTGTGGAGACCGCGTTAAAATTTAACTTAGCGCGAGTTAAATTAGTTTTTCGTTTTAAGAGCGCTGTAGTCGATCCAATTTCGTCGGGCTCAGATGCAAAATTGGATGGTGTGTAGTCAAGTTGGCCATCATAATGAAATTTTACGTGCTGGGTAGAAATTCCATCCAATCAACCTACCAAATTGGATGGTGTGTAGTGATGCTGGTCAATATTTCATCATTCATGTAAAAAATTGGATAAAAAAGAAACAATAGCAAAGTTCGTATTATTAGATGGTAAATTGAATAGTGTGTAGACAACTTCCAGCTTGCTTGGACCGACAGTAATTCAAACAAGTTGAACCGTCTCTAGCCCTCTTACGTATATACCGGGGAAATCCCTGCCCGAGTTATAGAAATAGAGTTCACTTGTTAGTGACCGATTTAGCTTTCAGGTTTTCATCAGATTTGGCAACGACAAGTATTATTGAAAACAGACACCTATATTTGTATAATGCATATAACGAGTATATACATTCCAATATACAATATCTACTTAGATTTCTTTTTATTTTTTTGTCTCCAATCGATTGAAAAAACGACATACGAGCTTAACAATACAATCGATAGTTCACTGTATTATCATTATCTCTCTATATACAAAGTTTTGAAATTGAATGGATTTAGTTTTATTATTTTCAACACACTAACGTTCATTCAATAAAAACGACAACCGAGAAACGTGAATATTTCTTAATTGGATTTTGACAAAAGCCATAGTTATAGCAACATTACAAAATATTCACAATTTTTGGATAAACAAATTAACAATTTTCCAGACAGTTTATTTTTAAAATTTATGCAAATTTACCAAACCTTAGTTTAGCGCATATATAATGCTGCACAGTACCACGGAGGTAGATCTCTAGCGCAGCTAGATGAAAGTCGAGAAAACAAAAGAAGCAGCGTACATTGAACTTTATACACGTAAACATCGTATTTGAGTATAGCTCTCTAACAAGCTCTTTAAAAAACTAAATTACTTTCAACTATTAACACCTCTCGATGAACTATATACGATATAATCTTTGACAAATTTTGTAAATTGACGATACCGAACCTAAATAGCATATACAACACCTTAATTATCATACAATAAGGAAATATAATCACTGTATGACAATACGTTGAAATATATAGGCGCGACACACAAACCAAGGCGCGATCTCATTAAAATCTTAAATTTATTTTTTCACCGTCATCTTATGTAAATATGTGTGTACAAAGAAATTCTTAAGAATATAAAATAAAACCGGATACCTATTATAAAACATATTTTGAAAGGTATTTTTCACGAAAATAAAAAATATTTTGTTGAAATTTTGAGATCCGAACAAATATGTTGCGTTCCACCAATCGAGCAATATTTATGTTTTACTAGATAGTATAGGCAAACGCTTATTTTCTGGATAATTAAGCAGCAGCTATATACAAGTACAATGATCTTCGTGGCACATAATTAATTACATTCATTTCTGTTGTTATTTAAAATAATATGCGGGATAGTATAAGACAGTGATTAAGATCATTAAACTTTCACTTAACTCGATTTTACCACTTGGTGTCTATACATAATTTGTATGAGGATGATACAATAAAAAACATAATAACAAGGTGTTTACAACAGGTTATTAAATTTCTAATAGAAGATCACTTATCTGAGTGTTTGATTATACATGCACCTATACTGGATAGATGGGAATTGTAAAATAGACTATTGTTCTTGTGTTTTGTTAAAATGTTCTAAATTACAAAGTTATTTATGATTAATCGGTCATAGGGCGCGTGTAAGCAAATCGAGACGCGGGATGAGAGTTTTTTTTCTATGCCTAGCGTCGCACACTTTGACCGCGGTCTTAGAAATAGTTTCTCATAAACTAGCCTTGTTTTTGATAGAGAGTTTAGTTATTCAGAAATATCCGCTATTTTGAGCAAACTGGTCTTCATTTAAAACATCATTCCGAGATATCTGTTATACCCTAAGATTATACTCTAGATAGAACACCGACAGTATTCTTTTGAAGTATCAATTTTGCAATGTTTTTTGTTATTGTTTTGATTCCAAAAAAAGAATAGAGAAAGAAGAAAGCGGGATAACAACATTATACATTTTATAACATCATAAAAAGGCGGGGGCAAACAAATAAATTAAATTTTATACTAACCTATTTAAAACATATTAAAATATCCTTTATCATTAAAATTAATCGATTTATTAATAATCAAAAATATACTTTTACTTTTAGTATAGTAGTCAATAAGTGATATAAGTGATTTTGAATATTTGTAATAAATCATATATGCATATTAATTTACTATACATACTTGAAATCAAACGAATTAAAAAAGGAAATAAATCACAAAATTTAATACAACTAAATATCGAGTCACTGCCCCATAAAAATTATATATAAAAATTTTAGCAACGCTACTGGATTTTCAATTACAATTTACGATTTTTTTACCGTTATTTTCTAATGGCGAGTTCTATCGAACCAAAAACTAAATCAAATTTTGCCAGTTGCCAAAGAACATAAAATTTGTTTTTGTTGTTTTTGTTTTCAGTGTGTTTATTTTAATTAATCTGTTCATTCACTTTATTTTAAAATAAACGCATTTTTAAAATTAAAAAAACGGACCGAATTAATTTATACTACTAATAGTTCTGTTGTTAATGAAGGGTTTGGGAACTGGAACACTATATCCTTTTTTTGGAAAATCAAAACGGTAGTCAAATTCTCATACTTGAACATGTTTACAGAATTGCAGTGTTATACAAGTATTCGTTTTAATAATTCGCATCAGTTTTAATAATTTAAATTGTACATTTTTACCAAATTTTTAGTGTTACCTCATGGAACAAATACTTGTATGATAATTTTTGCGCCTTTTCTAATTTCTGTTTCATTGTTCATCAATGTTTTTCAACAATTTTTCGTGGTATCTTCTTTGCAACTAGCGATAGAGCTTCAGATTTGGTAACTAATTAAACATTAGGAGGGAAAAGTGAGAGATGAGAAATAAACCTGATTGTATATTTGGCAAATAGAACTAAATTTAGAGGAAAATTATAGTTCTATTCATTAGTAGTCGAAATAAATTTTGATTTAGCAGTGTAAAGTTGAACATCCATTTTTTAGATCGTTATTGAAAAGAACCTCCTTTTTCAATTTTTAGTTTCTTAACAAAACTGGAAAGCAACAACAAATAAAAAATATATCGAATTTCTGGTTTCGGTTCAAGTAGTTTTAGAAAAACAAAATGTCTTTCGAGGCTGAAATATTTATTTGGGAGCCCCACTTTATCCTTCATTTAAAATCCTAAAATCCATCTTTTTAGAAGAAAACCACTTTTGAGCAAATCCATCATTGTCAAAATCCATCTTTCCTAAAATCCGTACCCAATTTTAACAAAATCCACTATTGACAAAATCAATTATTTACGAAATCCGCCATTCCTGACATCGACACGCGGGCACGAACAGGGACACGGTCAGAGACACAGACATAGACATAGACGTCAGATATCAGATATCAGACATCAGAATCAGACCTCAGACGTCAGGCATCGGACACCAGACATCAGACATCGGGCATCCGACACAGACACAGACATCAGAAACAGATACAGACATCAGATACAAATACAGACACCCACTGTATTTTGGAAAAATGGATTTTGGCTAAAAAGGAATTTTGACATAAATGGATTTTGTAAATAATAGATTTTATGGGAAACAGGAAAAAAGTGCATTTTGTCAAAGTGGTTCTGACCAAAGTGGATTTTAGGTAAATGAATTTTGGTATAATGGATTTCGTGGGTAACCCTATTTATTTAAATTGTAGTTATATTTAATTTATGATCTAAAACAAAATTGGGACCAAGTATTGTTGTATAAGATTTGAACTGATCCGAAACAGTTGGTGTCATGAAACACGGCAAATATTGCAATGACCGAACTTTCAAAAATGAATTTTTCTTGTTCCAAGCATTTGTAGAAATCCTTATGGTACGTTACTCTCACCCCAAAATAATTTGCTATCAAGCAAAGAATGTCGGTAATTAAATTCGAACACACGTATCTAAAATCATAAATATATATAATCAACGTATCAACGCAAATAGTCACGTTGTACGTGATAAGTGTACAAACAAGTGTCAGCTTTGCTCTGCGTCATTTTTTAATGATGAGAACGTCGTAATCCATTTTTCATTTCATATTTTATCTATATTTGAATCATTAAGAAATGAGACTAATCAGAATTTTCTTTCAGAAAATACCTAAATATATATTCAGAAAGAATATTTTGATTCGTCCATATTCTTAATGTTTCAAATATAGGAAAAATGGCATATGACGTTCTCATTATTCAAAAATGATGCAGAGCAAAACTGACACTTGTTTGTACACTTATCAAGTACAATGAAACTGTATGCGTTGATACGTCGATGAAGTGAAGCTTGAACGTATAGAAGAGTTGATAAACATAGTTTGGGTAATTTAAAGATTTCAGGGCTGATAGTAATCTGATAACGACCTTTCGGATGATAGTTTACTGTCATTATAATTTTTCCTGGGATGATATATTCTGAGATGGTATGAACTTCTGCGCTGACAGTAATTTGCTGAAAGGTTAGCCTTTATATACCTACATGTAATTCAGCGTACAAATAAAATACTTGTCGGACACAAATAGGCTTCCTTAACTTTTGATTTACTATAGAAAATTAGTAGTCCGTTCACATTCTCATGCACAAAAAGAAGTCTAACAAGAATTTCAAACATTAATTATAAATCGTTAAGTTAAAATATTTTCCAGAAATAGTTATTTGTATGTATATTCAAATGAAGTTCGTACAGTTGTGATGCACACTGGCCAAGTGTGTGCTAGTTAAGATATGTGTATACATATGAACCCACTATATGGCTAACAGTCATATATTAAAAAAAATTTAAAAAATACTTGGAATTTCTCGTTACTCGTATTTATTTTAAATTACAATTATTTTTTATTGACTTTCACGTTAAAATGTTTCAGTATATAATCGTATGTTATATAATAATGCAAATTTTGATGGCATTTTAATTTGGTGTGAATTATGAATATTAATTATTTTAATAATATTGTGTATATGTAAAGAGTTTTTCAATATTTTTTAAATGTAATTAAAACATGTGTGGATAATTACTCATTTTTTATTTGAAACAATATTTTATGGCGTTAAGTATGGAATATAATATATCCCTTCAAATATTCGACGGATATCGTTTTGCTTGGTGGGCACGTATTCGGAAGATCCAATTTTCGATGACTTTGTCGCATGAATCTGGGTGCATTTGTTGGACGGCGTTCCTTATATTTATTTTTAAGGCATCAAATTTTTGCGGTTTATTCGCAATGCCAGTTTATAGCGCACAACTGCGTTGTTTTAATCAGAACGATATCAGTTCGATTTATCGAACTAGTCGAATTTTGCCACCGAACTTCCAAGAAAACCGCAAGGAAAAGTGTTAATTATATTATAGACGGCCATTCTTCACATTGAAGTTACACCGACATATTGAAATTCGCTGCATTAAACGAGATAATCCTAGATAGATAGTTTTTTAAATCATTTAAATCCCATTATTGCGAGGCAAGCAATTTGTTCATTAAACCAATCCATAAAGAAAAATTTCTCGTTTTTAATTTCATCAATTACTAGCAACCTCGTGGAACAAATCTGTAACACCAAGTAATGGCATCTAAGCATTTTCAGCAACTGGTATTTTCCCGGTTAATCCTGGTATAATTCCCGATTATGCGTTCATTCGCATGTGTGATAATGAAGCTACTCAATAACAGCAACGAGAGCAGGGATCACATAAGTGGAAACAAACAAATTTAAGTCAATCTTCAGACCCTACAATATTTTGTTGAATACACTTCAACATAGACTCCATCTTTGCAGTTGCCGACTACTCCCCAAATATTATTGTGATTTGGAAACGGTAGACCATATGAATATCAACGACATAAACCCTAGAAAAATGTTGAATATAATATCGCCAATACTTTCAACGTCCAAGGGTAGAACCATTAATGTCAGAAAGCAAAAGGCTCGTGTATTGACTACGGTAGATAACATAAATCAAGTCAAAAACAATGAAGCAGAAAGTGGTGCATGATTCTTCATCTGAAGATAACAATATTGCTGTTCCATTAGATGATGAATCAGATGATTAGGAGGATTTTGAAGAGAATCTTTGCGTTGGATGTAGATGTACCCTGTGGTCGCACGATTCATGTACATTTTTCGCCAACACATACAAAATGCGGCAATAAAAATGTTAAGCAAAACTAATGCGCCATATCCCTTCAGGGTACCATATCACCCATACCCGAGGGTTTAATGCTATGACTGAATTTTTACTTATTGTATTATTTTTTAGAGTTTTTGTTTTTTAATAAAGAACTTAAATTTTATTAGTCTCATTCCAAAAGCTTTTTTATTTTTTATGTTATTACAACAAAAAAAGTATACCATACCTTCTGACATTACCGAACCTTCTATGGTTATTTGCCATATACTACCATAGAAAAATAAGTCGATGAAATTTATAGAGAAATCTATGGTGTACTTATTTTTCTATGATACTACTGAACAATTCACAACAAATTTCACATATGTTGCTTTAACAACATGGCTGCTATAACCTTACAAATTTTGAGCGTCCCTATTGAAAGTCTCTTTATAATAACACAACATATGTAAGTCAAATAAATAAATTAGAGTCCTTTACAATACTATGATTATTTCTCGTTGGCCATTTCGAAGTAGGTGTCGAAAGTATCAAAAAATGAAAACACCTGACTTTATTTTACCACGAAGGTCTATACATTTAGATATCAAATACACCACACCTGAGAAATAGAAATTAGCCGAATTTTGATGAAATTATACATATCTCATAATCAAAAAAACATTATTCCTGGTTGACCGATTTCAGCCAAAATTTAGTGGGATATCCCAATTGAGAAAAGCTTAAGTATATGAAGTTTTATCTCGACCAGTTATAGACATTTAGTCGGCATCACTCACAGATACACGCAAACATACAGAGATTTTTTTTAAAACTACTTTTTTCGACTTCGGCGATATAGCGAATATAAATCTTCAATAATCTCGAGGTCAAAGTTTTTCATGATTAGAGTTTTAACAGAGATTAAAGCAAACAAATCGTTTGAATTTCACAATTTCATACAAATAAAATAAATTTTTTTAAATTAATTTTTTTACAAAATAAGTGTCGCCAAAACGTAATTTGGGTTTAAATATATCGATATCAGCTAGCAAAGGTTTGTAGACCGCTAGGCTTAAAGTTTGTAAATGCAATATTACAAATAATTATAGATTGTGTGTTCAAATATATAAATTAATTTTACTATAGGATCTTTGGTTTTTAAATAATTAATAATTATTAAGTTCTTCCTAAATTAATAAATATAATATTTCAGTTACATTTCCGATTTCGATAGTGCATGTATCCGTATCAATTAGTTTTTACTTAAAAATAAGTTTAAATTGAATGTTGTAAAAATTTTATTCAATCAAATAATTTGGATCAGTAAGCGGGAAACCTGGTTTTATCTATTACAAAAATTCTATGTGCGATAATTTTATTATAATTTTGTAAGGCAATAATTTATTCTGCTTATAAATAATAATGCTTTAATATTAGAATCACATGCTAATTCTGCAGTTACCTTGAAATTATTCTGATAATTCGGATAACGAAAAAAATTTAAAAATTTATACAACCAGTTAACATAAAATGATTTTATTAGTGAAATGAAATTTATATGGCTCATAACTTAAATTCTTTGGATTTATTCCTTCCAATTATCAATTGTACACGGTCTGTTAAATATGAGTTTAACCAAACAACGAATGACAAGTAGAATCAAACGGTTTGCTAAATTCTGAATAGACTACGTCTCTTTGATGATAGATCTCCCTAGCATAAACATTGAAGGTGTTGTAGACAAGGACAACTAACTCAAACAACTAAGGAATAGCTGAAGTAGTTGCGGTGTACTTTTCAATTTCGAGCTTACATGAGTATTTCAAAAATTGTTTTGAGTTGGTTTTGATTTTTTTCTGGATAGCAGTTAGACAGAAACTGCATTTTGGTTGGAAGTTATCGTTAAAATCTAATCAAAACCACACGCTTAATCATTTTAGCGTACGCCTTAGTTTGTGGTTCTTTAAATTTATAAGAAGGGTGACTATACTGGTTTGTTTTCTGCAGAGTGTGATATAATCCTGAAACCCACGCAATAGTATCTCATAAAACCGGTATAAATTAAAATATAATTAAAGTTGAAATTTAAAATCACATTAGGTACATATAATTGCTTTGAAGAGCACTTCCAGACCCGGATGGTAGAGGCATTAGTCTTTCATAACCGATTAAAATTTCCATAGCCTTGAGGTATATATTCATTAATTACAAAATACGTCAGTGATTCAATTACGCTAATTCTGGCAGACTCATTGGTAAAAAACAAATAGAAGAATGACCCACCTTCATTTGGTTTACTATTTATTTGACTTGAGTTTGCACCCAGAATGGTATCAACAAATGTCTAGTCTCAGATGTAATGGTGTACGGCAGCAGGCTATTAATTTCATCGTCGAATTTATATGTAATGTTTGGTAGATTGCAGTCACGAATTATAAGTTTTTATTCGATTCTTTCATTTAACGGAAATACACTTGGAATTCATGAGCTGTACAGAGGTCGAACATAGAACACCCGAAAATCTACCATCGTGAGTTGTTCACCTATTTTTGTTCAAAAAGCCGATTGTAAGGTTTGGGTTTATAAAAGTGATCATTAAAAATTATGCAGTAATTGAAGATTTCTGTAGTATTCTATTTCAGTATATGGTGGACTATGAAAATAAGATTATGGAGCATTGTTAACACTAGGTGGTTTTGGCTAGGTGATGACAATGACCAACTTTGTGTACTATATCAGGCCTGAAACACGATCTCTGGAAATGGCCGATAATGGCTGTCCAAATTTGAGTTATAATGTCATCGGTACACCGAGAATATCAAAATTTGTAGCAATACACTAGATGATTTTAGTTAGGTGATTCAATGACCAACCTGACCAGACCTTAATCACGATCTCTTACTTACTATCATTTTTACTCAAATTTGGATGGCCATTATCGGCCATCCACAGAAATTTTGAATAAAACCACCTAATGTTAATAATGCACGACTTCAGGTTTGTTGCTATGAATTTTGATATTCTCGGTGTACTCGGTGTACTGATGCCATTTTTACTCAAATTTGATGGCTGTTATTGGCCATTTCCGATGTTTGTGATTTAGGTCAAAGTCACCGTTCAGCAGTCAGAAATTTTTTTTTTTTACTAAATTTTGATGGCCATTGACGATCATATCTGGAGACTGTGATTCAATTCTCGCTAATTCGTGAAGTAGTTCATTAAGCACCTACCTAAAACCATTTAGTTTTAATAATGCACTGCTTGTTTTTTATCGCTACGAATTTTTATCGTCAAGTTTTACTGCTGTAAAAAGTCATTCATATTTGCTTCTAAAAGTAAAAAATTCTTAAATTGATTCGATATGTTTTTTTTACCCTCTGGAATTTTTGTTAATTCATATATGAAACTCAAAAAATTCTTATTAGAAATTAGAGGGAAATTCATAAATGGTTTGAGTTCAGTATATTTGGTTTGAATCCCGACTGTCTAAGTTCAAAATTTTGGATAAACATTTATGGTTATGTTACAATAATATTTTTTTCTTCGTGATTTATCAATTAAAATTTTAATTTTTTCTTTAGTTATAAGATACAATATTTTTATATATAGTTTACCTGTGTGACATGTGACATCTGACATGTGACAGTCTTAAGATAATTATACTTCCAAAACA
This sequence comes from Nephrotoma appendiculata, assembly GCA_947310385.1. NCBI lineage: Eukaryota > Metazoa > Arthropoda > Insecta > Diptera > Tipulidae > Nephrotoma > Nephrotoma appendiculata. The sequence goes on from OX371223.1 coordinate 379,983,609, forward strand.
AGCAACATTTTGTGAAATAATTTTTTATTGATGAAATGTTCTATAAAAAATTATTCACAAATTATGTGGAATGTGTGTGGATAATTTCGGAATGTAAAAATTTAACTGAAAACATTAGTTGGTTTATAGCAACAGTGAATTTCTTTCAAAAAGATGGTATGGGCCTAATAAAAGGTGTAAAATCTATCAAAATACGTATCCCATATAGCAACTCCATACGATTAGGAGTTTGGCAGAAATACAGAGAACATTTAAATTTTGTGTTGTGCTTACCCTCTATATACAATAAAAAATGTAAGGGTATTGATTTCTGGAATAAATTTAACCTCATTCATTGGTCAACTGATCTCAGGTCAAAAGCTATGAAGTTCTTGAAATCAGCCCCAATGAAATGGGGGCCTCGCCCCCTCAACGGTAGATGGACGACATTCGAGTTATCTAGAAGAGCGTCAGTGAGGTCATAGTTTTTTCATAGTGTTGAACATTAGCTACTGTACCAAATAAACTTTTCTTGTTTTCTACTATAGACATATCACAGGATGTAAAAACTTACAAGATGTTGAGCTAATAAGGGAGAACTAGATAGGGTTTCAAATGCACTCCTACTTCTGAGAAAAACTAGCTCATCTTACATTCTTGAATTGAAAATTAAATTTGTGTGTCCTGCTCAACATGAATCAATTAATTACGCCTTATTTGACATCTCTATAGGTATAGCACGACATAATTCTTAAATTCTAATTTAATTTTTGTCCTTAATTGCATTATTTGAAATTTGTTATTCACTAATTTGTATATGGTGTAAGAATATTTAAATAAACAAATAAATAAACTAGTCAACGAATCCAAATCTTATAATTTATTCATGTTTCTTGTTCTATATGAAACGTCTTTTTGTTTATAAATAGGTTTTGAGCATTCGTAATATTAAAGAAAGTTATATGACGAAAACAAAAGATAAATGAAATAAGATGTACACCACGCAAAATAAAACTGACATGGTTAAATATTTAAATATATGTGTTAACAGGTAGCTAGGAACCAAGTGACAAAATAAATAATGCATTTTAAGAAACAGAAAATTCTCAAAACAAGTAAAATAAACCACTTGCCATGAATACGTAATCATACATTTAAATATCATTCATATATAACAAACTAAAGGGGACCGCAAAGCAAGCACGCTCTCAACTTTCATTTAATTAGTTATTTAGCAACGGTGACATACTCTAATTTTATGTCTATATAGTGAAGTGCAGCCAATTCAATCTAGATCGCAGTCTTATTACAAACCATGAATATTTTAACTATCGCAACCTCTAAACTTGTGTACCGGTTTTTTAAGATATCGCGGTTTATTATTGTGACTCAATTAAATTTTTAAGCCGCAATCAACTGCGCGCCAAAAAGGAAAAAAGAAATAAAATCTTACGACATTTTTAAACCATTCGTCATTATAACATATTTTTTTATGTATATACGGTATAAGTATTTCTGAGAAACAGTTTTAAGATGGTAATTTGTTGTGAACGATTTTGAGGCACGTAATCCGTTGGGTATATGATATAAAATTTGCGTAGCCTCGTAAATATATACTGGGCCGAATTACCAATTAACTAAAGATACAGAAACGGACTATCTACCAAAATACCATTTGAGAAAAGAATCTGGAATTTCAACTTTACAGCATAGACATTAACATTTTAATCATTTTTCTTTATTTCAAAAATACTTATTACATCAATCTAAGAAATAGATGAAAATGGAAACAAAAGAAGCAAGAATATTATTTTGAAATCTTATAAAGCACCTTGAGATAAGTGAGATAAGCGGTTTGATTTTTATTTTAGTTATATTCGTATAACTCACTTTGAGGCCGACCAATTAAATGTAGGTGATTTGATTGATTGAAATTTAAATTCAAACGCCGATTAAAAGTTGATTTTATGTCTTAATGTGAATATAAATAAAGCAGTACCGGCTGTTCTGATTTGCAAACCATATTTAGACGGCGCAAAACCCCTCCTAGAAATACCAATCATATGGTCGTACATACCTGTATAGAATTTTATTCGAATTTTACTGATATATCTGCAATCTTGAAAATAGCTTTTGCTTATGTAGGTGTAGAATATAAGTGGAACAGCAATCGATAAAAAATTTAGAATATTTTTTTAATGAATTGATGATACTTTAATGAGATCGTAATGAATATTTAATCGTTAATTAATTACCACGAATTCTTTGTTTTGCTTTTATTTTAGTGAGATTTTAATTTATTGAGTGGTGCTTAAAATTTAGTGCCAGGTGAATAATTAAGAAGTCAAAATTATCGACGATCAGCAAATTGTGTCGTTAATAATTTTCATCGATTTATGTATCTTGAAAAATATTATCGTTGACATTTTTAATGTTTGTGCCTCAATAAATTAGGAAATATAAGTATGTAGTCAAACATTACAGAAACATTCCCTCGTATTATCAAAGCTTTTACTAGTTTTTTTTAAATTTAATGTTATAAAAAGATTTAATATCCAATGGAATGTTTGTCTTTTTACCTCATTGTCTTAGTTGTGTTTACTAACATCAAGAATCGTAAATGAAAATTCCTATTCTTCCAAATTTCGTTCCCATCTATCTCTTGACCAGATAATCGAATCTTACCGTATTGGATTGTTATGTATGGGGATCTATAAAGGAACTGGTTTATTCTCAGAAGTAAATACATTTGAAAATCTCCAGCATCGATGAATAAAAATAATAAAATAAATACAGTGTGTTTAACGAAAACATTTGCTAAAGTGAAAATTTTTTTGGAAAATTATAAAAACTGTTTTTGTACATTAATATCTAAATAAACGAATATCCTGAGGTAAAGAATACTAAATGTATTCGGCATCAGTCATAATAGACTGGTTAGGTCATTTATCTCACATGTACGGGTTATCTTATTTTAACTTATCTTCTGTTACAATTTGGTACAAATTGCTCCTTGGTTGAAAAACCTTTAAAGTACATATATAAGTTTAACTCTTTCTTTGTGTTATGCAGGAACGCAACTTGTATCTTGTCCATCACCGATTTACGAATATTCATGGGCAGGCTATGTATTAATCGTTATCAATATATACTTCTCTATTGTACTAGTGGTTAGATTTTTCTCATTGTATATATATATATATATTGTTTGGCTGATCATTGGTATCGGAATATTGTTATATATTTTTATATACAACTAAACATAATTAGTGTGCGTGGTACATACGCGGCATCGATCAGCTGTTTGTAAACGGAAAGTATATCAAATGAAGAAAATTTGCGAGAATTCATTTAGTTGAGCGTGGACTGTGTGACACAATAAAACATTAAAAAAAAAAATTTTCTACAATTATAAATAATAAATTTGTGAAGGTAATTAAGTTTAATTCCTGTAAAATCAGTGCTTACCTAATATATATCGTGCATATAGTCCAAGTAAATCTTGTACGGACTTTATCGGTCGGGTGAAAAACCGTATAGCATTACAGTGGCTATACGCCTAACTAAAAGATATAACCTAGGTAAATTTCGCGAATGTTTTGTGCTTTTTAAGTGACGCGTGTGTAGAATTAAATTGTTTTTTTTTTCACAGTAGTGTAAAGTAAACAAACTGCTAAACGAAAAATTGGTGTTCACCCTACGTGGAAACTCCCACGAAAGTTGTTGACGCTAATAGCGTACGCATACGGAAAGGTAACTATGCCGATTGGTAAAGTGGTGGCACAATTTTATTTAAAGTTTTTGCTTTCTTCCCCATTTCATTGAATTTACTAGCAAAAGTTCGGCCGCGTCAACCCGGGCGCTTTCCGCGTTTTTTTTTATTTTGGCGCTAAAACTATATTATACGGATTGAATTGATACGGTACCTCAGCACAGCCAGCAATACCCGTTTACCGGTTACAAATTGTATGGATGCATGCCTCGTAGGTCAGCGCGCGCGTGTATACCAATGAACATACCAGAAGAAAAAAAAAAACCGCAAGTAGATTTTAAAAATCACTAAGTTTTATTATTACTTTTTCTTATTATAATTATATAACTTACAAAATTTCCTAATTTGAATAAGACGTACCAAAGTACTTCTTGTATTATAAATGTAGCATCAAACAAAAGAAAATGCTCAACTAATCTTACTTTATGTGTAATTTAATAATTTAAGTGAACTATAGATTTAGGTTTTTATGTTCGTCTATATTTTCTAAGGGGGTTAGGGACCGGTCAACTTTGTTTATAGTAGCTAAAAATTAATCATAAGTAACGTTATAGTAATTTCTTAGTTTTCACTTGTTCATTATTTTTTTTAATAAATAATTTGTGACATATGTATATTTCTAAATTATCGAAATTAATGATTTTTCTTTACGTTACTTGCTCGTGATTCGAAAATTGGTGATGTTTACTTTTATCATTGTTATACTTCTCGCAGTTTTGTGTTGGTGTTAACTATGTTTAATGCGTAAAGTGTCTTAAATATGTAGTGGCTTAGAAGTCATAATGGGAGGGAAGTGCCATAAAAATAAGTACTTCAACGGGTGGTGTACGCGCTGAGGTCAGGTGACCGACGGCCTCCAGTATGGTGGAACTGAGTTAACTGTCTTAGTTTTATTATTTACTTTTGTTGTTCCTTTTTTTTATTTTTTTTTTTAGTTAGATTATCTCATTTTCTTGACATTGGTAAGCAGCACATGCGAGCTTCAATTGTTTTCAGAGAACAAGAACCCCCCCTACGGCTGTCACTCTAGCGGGCAAATGTGCTGCTGTCTCTGATAATAATAATTGAAGAAACAAAAACAAAATTTTTTGTTAACATTATTGATACTGCGGTGACCATGCTTGACGTTAATCAAACCATGCTTCCCCTGGTACCAACGAGGTTACAAATGGCGCCCAATCTAACAAGCAAACTTACGTTAAAAATTTACTTATTGCAAATTATTATGAAATACCGTAAGCCACTGTTGTTACAGTTGATATTCGATTTTTTTTTGCGGTAATCGATTTTTGCATTTAAATTTATTTTTGATGAATTCCAATTACATACTTTAATTTGATCTATGTTACTTTAACTTTATTTATTTACTGAAATTCTTTAAACTTATTTCATATGACCCTGAACATTGGGGTAATTAAATGATACTATTTTTTTTTGGGAAAATGAGATAATTTAATATTTTCTATTATACCTAGAAAGATCCTGCGCGTTAGATTCCGCGTAATGGCGTTTTGATTCTTAATGTTAGGATGGATATTTTTTTTTATAAATGTAAAGCGTTGTTCCGTTGTGGTGTACTTAGTCAATTTCCATTTCTATTTAGAACTGTTTCTTGTTTCAAGGTGACTATTGACTATTATTAAGAAATCACATTATTTCCGTTTATCAAGGATTTTTTTTTAGAATTCACTATTAGCTTACGATTTCCTAAGGATTCGCTAGAAGTTTTTGATTTTCTTAATATAAAGACCTTACAACTTTGGTCCTTTTTCTGTACTATTTTTTGGTTTGACATCCGTCATTAAGTCGTTTAGAGGTCAAAGCCGATTGAAATACGTACCCGAATTAACGTAAAAAGCCAACTCCAAGAGTTAACTCGTTCCTAAAACTAACTAAACCGTACTATTTTTAGTTTAAGTTATGACTCTAAGCCACTACATTTAAGAACAAATTGTTTATCTTGCTTACATTGAAAACCCCAGTAAATGTTTATCTTTAGATATTATTTATTATTTATTTGTTTATCTTCTATTACGCGAAATAGCTATTTAATAAATCTATATATTTTTTTTTTGCATATGATATACCCACTATTTATTTCACTAAGCTAAGCACTTGTTAAAAATATATTTGGAAGAAAACGCAACATGGAAGTGTTGATACAGTTGTTAGATTTTGATGAAATAGCCATCGAATGCCAGATTCGAGATATTTCGGGAAATTTACATGAAAAAATGAAAACTCTGCAAAATACTGTAAACTTAGAACTTGAACATCGTGCAGAAGCTCCTCAATATCCCCATAAGGCTGCCGCTCGTTTTCACAAACGAGAAGTCGATACTTGTCAACGAAAATTGAAATCTATCAAAGAACAAACCGAAACGTTACTACAGAGTAACGAATTAAAAGATGATTCAGTAGTACTATTAATGACAATGCTTTGGCATGTCAAAGGTCGGCTGGAAAGAATTTCAGGTTGTAAATCTGTCGCTGCGGTAGCTCAAGAGTTACTTCGGGCTTGTGGTGAGCTTAAATTATGTTTTGATGAGCTCAAAACTAAGTTAACCATAACTCCAAATTTACAGTCCTCCTTTCGGGAAGCTTTCATTAAAGTTACCGATCTACCTGAGGATCCAGACACGGCTGCGGCTGAAATACAGTATGCTCCCTCCAAACCTAATGTTGTTCCAGTTGGCTCGTCCGAGCCTTGTGGTAGTTCTATTATGGGACCATGCAAAACAAAACTCGATAATGGACAAGATAAGATGGTAGAGGCCCTCGATGCCGACACCATTAATGCTATTTGTGACAGACTTATGCAGAAACTGAATCTACGAGATATTCAAAATTACCAAGAAATGAATAAAAGCAACCAACGTGCGGCTCAAATTAACGAGCCAGAACCGGATGCAGCAGATAAAACTAATTCAGATTATTCAAAAATTAAAACCTTGTCTAAATGTTCCAACTCGGGGGAATCCTCAGGTAAACAGTTCATTAAATCGAAAGATAGGTTGTCGGGATCTAATGAGAATGATTATGAGACTCAGTTTAGGCCACGCATTGAGGAACGTCATAATCGAAATTTGCTTAAACTAACAGAATGGAGCATTGCTTTCCATGGTACTGATCTTGACAGAGTTCCGGTAGAAAATTTCCTTTATAGAGTCGAGAATATGGCATTGGCAAATGGAGTTTCTTACGAACGATTGAACAACAATTTTTCCGTGTTATTACGAGATAGAGCTCTTACATGGTATTGGGACTATCGACAGTCCGGTTGTCAAATGACATGGCAAAGTTTAAGATCTAGTATGATCCGTAGATTTCGTGTGAGGCGGTCCGATGATGAACTAAAGTATGATATTGATCGCACCAAACAGAAATTTAAGGAACCATTCCTAGATTTTTATGATGTTATAATGAATAAAACTTTAAAATTGTCCAGTCCGCTTTCCGATCAAGAAACTATCGGGTATCTAATGAGAAATATGCGACCTGGGTTACAAGATCACTTTGCTGGACAACGTTTTGATGATCTTACTTCATTTGTAGATAGATGCGTTATGGTAGAAGATGATTGGAATAGGATGAGCTATGTTCCTGAATTATTTATGGCTCCTAAGAAACACATTAACGAAATAGAGTGTCACTCAGTGTGCGAAGAAAGCAGCCCCATTGAACGCTATCTACCCAAAAACTCTCAGGAAAATTATCAGGTGCAGGCTATCACGAACCCGTATAATCGTGGTTCTACTACCAATCATGCCTCCCTTCATAATAATAGTCCAAAAAGATCTCCAGTATGTTGGAATTGCAAAAATCCGGGGCATGTATTTTCGGATTGTCTGTCTAAGGAGAGACATTTATTTTGTTACGGATGTGGATCTCCGGGAATCCTTAAACCAGAATGTCCCTATTGTCATCCTAAGGGAAACTGGAATGGGGAATTCAGGAACCCGGGGTCTCTGAATTCCCAAATAGCCACGAAAACCAAAGTCTCATTCGAGGAGAGTGCGACGAACACCGACCCCGAATTTTATCGAATACTAAAGAATACGCCTCATACCTCGGCAAAGCCAGGTCCGAATCAACGCGAGAGTTAAATTTGTTAGCTGCCTTTACATCCCGTAAGTCCAACAATTGGAATCGGTCATTGAAATATTTCAAAGTTCGGCAAAATATTAAACGGCAGATTGCTGAGACCACACTAACTTTGGACTTGGATGACCGACCTTACGCTGACATATTAATTAATGACATTCCATATCGAGGTCTCCTTGACAGTGGAGCCAATATTTCCGTCTTGGGTAAAGGTTCTGAAGAGTTTCTCAAGCAACACAATCTTCAAATTTTTAATCTTCCTTCTGTTCTGTCCACCGCCAGTGGGCAAACTCAACGCATACTTGGACACTGTCTTGTAAATATTTCCTATGGTGGTAAAACCAAACGTCTTAGATTACATGTCGCTCCTTCATTAAGTCAACCACTTTATCTTGGTATTGACTTTTGGTCGAGTTTCGGATTAATACCAATGATGCTTGACGAAATTGAGACCGTTTCTGTAGCAGCTTCTACCAATATTGAACATGTCCTTTCTGTTCGCCAGAAATCACTGCTTTCCAGTGTTATAAATAGTTTTCCTTCATGTGAAAAATTGGGACTAGGCCGCACTAGTTTAATTCAGCATGAGATTAAGATTCTTGAGGGGTCTCGCCCAATCAAGCAAAGGTTTTATCCCATCTCTCCAGCGGTACAACAAGACCTGTACAAAGAGATTGATAGAATGTTAGAACTGGGGGTTATTGAGGAAAGCCAGAGCTCCTGGTCATCTCCAGTTAGCATCGTGAGAAAGGCGAACGGAAAAATTCGACTATGTCTCGATGCTCGGAAGGTGAATTCAGTTACGGTGGGTGACGCTTATCCCTTACCCTTGATCGATGGTCTCTTAAGCCGACTGGAACAGACAAAATACATTAGTACCATTGACCTGAAAGATGCCTTTTGGCAAATACCCCTCGATCAAGGGTCAAGAGATAAGACGGCATTCACTGTGCCGGGTCGTCCACTTTACCATTTTGTCGTCATGCCGTTTGGCTTGTGCAATGCACCCCAAACGATGTGTCGACTAATGGATAAGGTTATTCCTCATCAAATGCATGACCGAGTATTTGTGTACCTTGATGATCTGCTGATTGTTTCATCAACTTTTGATGAACATCTTCAGATTCTCTCTGAAGTGGCTAGTTTGCTTGATAAAGCAAATCTAACCATAAATGTTGAAAAGAGCAAATTTATGCTCAAGGAAACTAGATATTTAGGTTATGTTATTGGTGAGGGATGCCTTAAAGTGGACCCGGACAAGTGTCGAGCCATAGTTGAATATCCAGTGCCTAAAACCACTAGACAAATCCGTCGCTTCCTGGGGATGGCTGGGTGGTACCGGCGTTTCATTCGTAACTTTTCTATTATTGCAGCACCGATCTCTGACCTACTGACCAAGGGATCGAAGCTAGTTTGGAATGATGCCGCTCAACAATCTTTCGAAGAGTTAAAACAAGCATTAACCTCTGCGCCACTACTGGTTAACCCGGACTTCTCTAAGGAATTTTTTATACAGTGTGATGCTTGTAAGTCCGGTATAGGAAGTGTACTGTTTCAAGTTCATGACGGGCAGGAGCATCCCATTGCTTTTATGAGTAGGAAGCTCACCAAATCCCAAAGGAATTATGCTGTTACTTACTTGGAATGTCTTGCAGCAGTAGAAAGTGTGAAGAAATTTCGTCCTTATGTAGAAGGCTACGAATTCACGATCATCACTGACCATAATAGCCTTAAATGGTTAATGAATCAAAAAGATTTAGAAGGTCAACTGGCTCGATGGGCTTTAAAGCTGCAACCTTACAAGTTTAAAATCATCTATAGAAAAGGTAGTCAAAACGTGGTACCTGATAGTTTATCTAGAATGTTTGTAGATGAACTTGATGTAAATAAAATATCTCCTTTGCACATCGATTTGACAGTTCCTGAGTTTGATAATTCCGAATACCAGTCAAAAATAGTCGCATTACAGCAGAATCCAAACCTAATTTCAAATTATCAGGTACGGGATGGTAAACTGTTTATAAATATTCCTGACAATGCGGACGGAAATACAGATATTTCGCCATGGAAACTATGTGTCCCCGCAAAGCTAACTACCTCACTGATCAAGCAAGCACATATTCCTCCTTCCTCCGCACATCAAGGAATTTTCAAAACGTTATCAGTGTTAAAACGTCATTTTTTCTGGCCTTCTATGTCTCTACAAGTCTCTAACTTCGTTAATAAATGCACGGTATGTAAAAGTAGCAAGGCTGTCAACTTTTCCACACAACCTCTTATGGGCAAGCAAAGTTTGCCTTCTAGGCCCTTTCAACGAGTGTACGTAGACTTTTTGGGGCCCTACCCTCGCTCGGGAAATGGTTACACTCATTTAATTATTTTGTTGGATCAATATACTCGATTCCCAGTATTGGAACCATTACGTTCGTCATCAGCTAAAAATCTTGTTTCATTTCTAGAACATAAAATTTTCCATCTGTTTGGAGTACCCGAAATTATCTTTTCGGATAACGGCGTTCAGTTTGGATCTGTATTGTTTAAGGAGCTTCTTAATAAATATGGGGTTAGAAATATTCGAACTGCGAAGTATTCTCCTCAAGCTAATGCGGCAGAACGAGTTAATCGGTCTGTCCTGGCAGCAATTCGTTCCTATGTCAATGATGATCACCGTAAGTGGGACGAGCATATTGCTGAAATTGCGGGGGCACTACGTAACAGTATACATGTCTCGACTAAATTTTCGCCCCATTATCTGTTGTTTGGATCTCACAGGATTCTGCATGGTTCGCAATACGAACTTTTGAGGAAAATACACTCGATTGACGACTTTCAGGTTGAACTTATTACACCCACCGATCGATTAACTCGAGCCCAACAAATAGTCTTACGGAATCTAGAAGCGGCCCATCGCTCCGGTGCTACTAGATATAATCTACGCAGTGCCAATAGAGAGTTTGTATCCGGTCAGTCTGTATTTGTACGAAATTTTGTTCAAAGCAATGCGAGCAACCATTTTTCAAGTAAATTTGCACCGAAGTTTGTCAAGGCAACTATATTGCGGAAAATTGGTTCAGTGTTGTATGAAGTGCAAGATCAAACAGGAAAAAATATAGGGGTGTATCATGCAAAAGATATAAGGTAATACCAGTAATCCATTTAAATAATGCCCGGCCTTGAGACGTTCTCATGGGTGTGAGTCTGCCCCACGGATGTTACAATTTGGTACAAATTGCTCCTTGGTTGAAAAACCTTTAAAGTACATATATAAGTTTAACTCTTTCTTTGTGTTATGCAGGAACGCAACTTGTATCTTGTCCATCACCGATTTACGAATATTCATGGGCAGGCTATGTATTAATCGTTATCAATATATACTTCTCTATTGTACTAGTGGTTAGATTTTTCTCATTGTATATATATATATATATTGTTTGGCTGATCATTGGTATCGGAATATTGTTATATATTTTTATATACAACTAAACATAATTAGTGTGCGTGGTACATACGCGGCATCGATCAGCTGTTTGTAAACGGAAAGTATATCAAATGAAGAAAATTTGCGAGAATTCATTTAGTTGAGCGTGGACTGTGTGACACAATAAAACATTAAAAAAAAAAATTTTCTACAATTATAAATAATAAATTTGTGAAGGTAATTAAGTTTAATTCCTGTAAAATCAGTGCTTACCTAATATATATCGTGCATATAGTCCAAGTAAATCTTGTACGGACTTTATCGGTCGGGTGAAAAACCGTATAGCATTACAGTGGCTATACGCCTAACTAAAAGATATAACCTAGGTAAATTTCGCGAATGTTTTGTGCTTTTTAAGTGACGCGTGTGTAGAATTAAATTGTTTTTTTTTTCACAGTAGTGTAAAGTAAACAAACTGCTAAACGAAAAATTGGTGTTCACCCTACGTGGAAACTCCCACGAAAGTTGTTGACGCTAATAGCGTACGCATACGGAAAGGTAACTATGCCGATTGGTAAAGTGGTGGCACAATTTTATTTAAAGTTTTTGCTTTCTTCCCCATTTCATTGAATTTACTAGCAAAAGTTCGGCCGCGTCAACCCGGGCGCTTTCCGCGTTTTTTTTTATTTTGGCGCTAAAACTATATTATACGGATTGAATTGATACGGTACCTCAGCACAGCCAGCAATACCCGTTTACCGGTTACAAATTGTATGGATGCATGCCTCGTAGGTCAGCGCGCGCGTGTATACCAATGAACATACCAGAAGAAAAAAAAAAACCGCAAGTAGATTTTAAAAATCACTAAGTTTTATTATTACTTTTTCTTATTATAATTATATAACTTACAAAATTTCCTAATTTGAATAAGACGTACCAAAGTACTTCTTGTATTATAAATGTAGCATCAAACAAAAGAAAATGCTCAACTAATCTTACTTTATGTGTAATTTAATAATTTAAGTGAACTATAGATTTAGGTTTTTATGTTCGTCTATATTTTCTAAGGGGGTTAGGGACCGGTCAACTTTGTTTATAGTAGCTAAAAATTAATCATAAGTAACGTTATAGTAATTTCTTAGTTTTCACTTGTTCATTATTTTTTTTAATAAATAATTTGTGACATATGTATATTTCTAAATTATCGAAATTAATGATTTTTCTTTACGTTACTTGCTCGTGATTCGAAAATTGGTGATGTTTACTTTTATCATTGTTATACTTCTCGCAGTTTTGTGTTGGTGTTAACTATGTTTAATGCGTAAAGTGTCTTAAATATGTAGTGGCTTAGAAGTCATAATGGGAGGGAAGTGCCATAAAAATAAGTACTTCAACGGGTGGTGTACGCGCTGAGGTCAGGTGACCGACGGCCTCCAGTATGGTGGAACTGAGTTAACTGTCTTAGTTTTATTATTTACTTTTGTTGTTCCTTTTTTTTATTTTTTTTTTTAGTTAGATTATCTCATTTTCTTGACATTGGTAAGCAGCACATGCGAGCTTCAATTGTTTTCAGAGAACAAGAACCCCCCCTACGGCTGTCACTCTAGCGGGCAAATGTGCTGCTGTCTCTGATAATAATAATTGAAGAAACAAAAACAAAATTTTTTGTTAACATTATTGATACTGCGGTGACCATGCTTGACGTTAATCAAACCATGCTTCCCCTGGTACCAACGAGGTTACACTTCCCACCCAACACCATCTAACCGACGGACTTCACGCTCGTAATGACTCGACAGCATTATCATACATTTGATAAATTCGGTATTGCCTTTCAGCTACCTATATTTAAATTCATCCAACTATTGGTTTTTTTTTACATCTAATTCAACTTTTTCCATTTCAAGTTCAATTTTATTTATTTTTAAATTCATTTTTTTTTTCATTTCAAATTTAATATTTGTAAAATAATGTAAACAATGAAACGACGATGTTCCATCCACAATTGGAGGAAGTGTATTGAGCCATTTAACGCATTGAAAACTTTAAAAATAACATTAAAGAATGCTACAATAAATTTAGACCGTATGAATTGTTTAAGTACAATTGCTCAACGGCAAACGTATGCAATTAACTTTTCACAAAATGTTCCACAAACACGGGATAAAATAGTGTTTATTGATGAATCCAGTTTCAACTGCCAGCTTTGCAGAACTAGGACTAAATTCAAAATAAATACTGCTGCTCATATAATAGTACAAACTGTGAGAGGACGAAATTTTTCGCTCATAGCTGCGATGAATTTACATGGGATACTAGAGGGTCACTATTCCGGGGGAACGGGATTTTGAAATCTTATTCCCGGGATTTCCCGGGATATGTAATGGCCAAATTAGTAATTTTTAATGAAATAAACGTTTTTATTCGATTTTAGTGAGCAAGTTTGGATCACGCCTTCGCATTGCCAATTTGACGGGTTTCAAAGCAATGTGCAAATCACATACGACTTTGATATTATATTCAAACTAACTCATTTCGAATGCGCATTTTGGCATGATGTGATTGTTCAACAATGAAATCATTCGGATTCGTCACATCGTCATCAGTTTCAGAGCAATCTTCATTACCTCCGCTAGCCAAAATTTTCAGTCCGACTTCTGCCATGACACAAAATATAAGCAAATTATAACTTTAAAGCAAATTAGTGTCACACTCAAACTATAACTATTAATTAATTGTGTATTAAATAAATAACGAACTAATCGTGGTTTCTAAATTTTGATAAAAATAATAAAAACAAATTTATGACTGCTGAAACATCAAAGTAAAAAAATTATTAGGTCGAGTTTTCAAATAAAAAATTCTAAAAATGTTTTCAGTGTTATTATGGGAACTAAATTCAGCTTGAAAAAAAGTTTATCGGAAATTAATTGGAGTATATTCTATTATATCTCACCTCAAAAAAAAATTCTATCTGGAATTATCTAGATATAAATATATAGTTGTTTGAATCTCTTCTCACAGGCAATTCACGAGCACTTGGCACAAACCACCGGATTTGTTGAAGTTTTGACTACAAACTGAGAAATTTGCAAAAAAATTCTATCTGGAATTATTTAGGTATAGTCGTTTGAATCGTGACTCTCGGGCGAGTGTCTGTGCTAATTTTTTAGTTTGTATAGTCAAACCGTCAATGAATCCGCTGGTATATGCCAAGTATTCGTGAATCGCCTACGAAACGAGATTCAAGCGACTTTCTTAGTTTGTATTGAGAACTTCAATGAATCCGGCGGTATATTCCAAGTGCTCGTGAATAGTCTCTGAGACGAGATTCAACCGTATTTATCCCGTTTATTCCCGATAGATTTTTGGCGCTCCTTCAAAAGTTAACTCAATTTTAGAATCAAAAAAAAAAATCTATTTTGCTTGCCAAATCCCGTTTTTTATTTTCTTTTTCTTTTTTCTGTTTTTTTGTTTCTAGAATTTTTGGAATTGGGCCTGCTCAATTGAATTTGACCATTTCACAATCAATAATTGTAAAATTTAATTTTCAACATTGGAATTATATAAATACGTTCTTTTAATAAAATATATTTTTGGTCGTCCTGAAAAGAACGTTTGGGTTTTTGACGTCATTAATAGATTCTATATAATCCGCTCCTACGTGCGGCACGCAGTGCGACATGTTTGCTGATCCCGGCTCCTACGTCCCCCGAAGTTCAAATCTAAAGCCCCTCGGAGGGCTAAGCGGGGGGGAGCGCAGCAACCTCCCGCGTGCCCGTGAGAGTTATCGAAGCCGTTAGCCTCTACAATTATTGCATTTCAAAATGTTGTGCATTTCAAAACCTTGTCGAATGATTGACAATAATGTGTGTTAATAATACATAATTAACAAAAACTAACTAATACAACTATAGCAAAAAAATAATCTCGTAAACAAACAAAAAACACCACCATAAAAAAGAAGAGAAACAAAATTTCCTTTACTTCATAAACAAACTCAAAAAAAAAATACGAAAACAATGTAACGTGTGCTAATGATAATAAAACGAAGTTTGGCAAGCAAAATAGATTTTTTGTTTTGTTTTTGAAATTGAGTTAACTTTTGAAGGAGCGCCGATTTTTTTTTTAAATTTCTCAGTTTGTAGGCAAAACTTCAAACGACTATATCCATAAACAACAAGTTAAAATTTCGGACTGAAAGTGCTTGCTAGATTCATAGTGTACAATCACGTAATGCTAATTAAGTTTCCGCATTGTCGTTTTCGGGTTAGGTTTGGGCTGTCTAGGTTTCCAAACAATTGAAGGGATAGTTAAAAATACGTAAAGTGATATTTATAATTTCGGGCTGAATGCTCTAAATGTCATAACAGATTACCATGACACATTTTACTGTCGCAAGAGTAAAATTTTTTCGGGCTGAGATATAAAACTTTCTCGATAGTTATAGTTTAGTATCACTAACGGGCTTTTGAACTGAATATCGGGCTAGCTTCATTTAAATGAAGAGTTTAGGTCTGACTAGGCTACCAAGCAATAGTAATATATCTTAAAAATACATAAAAGTAATTTTAAAATTTCGGGCTGAATGTTATAAATGTCATGACATTGTATTATGACACTGTTTACTGTCGCGATAGTGACATTTTTTCGGGCTGGGATAGTAAACTCTCACGACAGTGATAGTTTAGTGTTGCCTTCGCTTTTTTCGGGCTGAGTATCGGGCTAGCTTCATCCACTATTATGGTCTCCCACTGGCTCTGGTTTCTGGACATCCATAATTGTCAGATTATTGTCATGATTGTAGCAGAATTGATGTTGATATTGTGACTCTCGTTCAAATTTTATTATCACTGCTGCTCCGTCGGTATGACATTTGTCGGAGTAATCCCAAAATCATGGAGCTTGGCATTAAAAAGCTCAATGATTTTTGCAGCTGTACAGCTTCCAAATATTCTGACAAGTTCCAAGCTAATGTAACACTGGTTAAAATATTTATTAAATATTATAAACATTTTTTGTGAGACTTTATGGTTTAAATTATTTTCTTTTTTGCCAAATCTGAAAACTCATATATAAGAATCATCACACGATGCTCGCCACTTTTACAAATTCCGTGAATCGAAGAACCACCAGCCGCAGCAATTCTCGCAATAATTTTTGCCATGGATTGGCGTTTCATAAAACATTATAAAAGACCCAGACGGCTTCTCAACTTTACCAAATTTTGTTACACTACCACAATGATTTGGGGATTCCACTACAGCTTGCAATATTACTGTCGTCCTGACATTTGTTTGGATTGATGTTGTGTACATTTTTTAGATGCCATCTCAATCCGCTAGTTATATAACAATGCTCAACTTATTTCTATATTTGCCAATTCACAATTGATATGTTGAAAAAATCAGTGTTGTCAACGAATTTGGGTGAACTTCAACTCAAAATAATATGTATAAAAAAATTTATTAGTTTTGTGTATTTTGATAGTTGTACAAATGAAAGCCTTTAGAATAAATCCCGAGAAATACAAAAAAAAAAAATCCGGAAAACGGGAAATAGAAAACTAACTAAATTCCTGGTGACCCTGTAGATACAGTCAAATAATAGCAAACAGATCTGTTAATGCAAATATTTTTATTATTATTTGACTTGTCGAATAATTTGTTCGGACTTGTAATTTTCCAATTGAACATAATGTTTCCGATGGAACAACTAATCTTCAAGAAGTGAAAAAACTGATTGGCATGATCCATCAAAATCTTTGGCTAGGTCAATGAAAATACAGGACGTAAAATTTTTGTTTCAAGATTATTGTAAATATTTTCTAATAAGTTTAAAGTTGCAGAAAGCGTTCCGCTATTTCTCTGAAATCCAAACTGATAAGAATTAATTAATTGGTTATCATCTAAATACAGCTGTAACCTTTTATGGAAAATCGTCTCAAAAGGTTTCGCAAAAGTTGGAAGAACGGATACGGGCAGCTTATTGGTTAGGATTATTTCATTTATAACGCAGTACCTACATAAAATAGGTGTTACGAGGGTATATCAAAAAGTCTTGCAATATCATATGAAAAAACAGAGTGAGTGAGACAACAATATATTTTTCAAAACCATTTTTTATCGCGATGAAACTTCTAGAAGAACATTTCGATGTAAATTTTACAGTTCGTTTGTTTTTGTCAATTTAGTAACATGTGTTTTGAATTTTTCTTAAAATGAATGAAATTGAATATCGCGCCGTTATTAAATTTTTCTGTAAAGATGGATGAAATGCAATTTATATATTCAACTATATATCAAAAGTTTACGGCGAATCTGCACCATCATATGCCACAGTAACAAGGTGGGTAAAATTATTCAAAAGTGGTCGGGAGTCATTAGAAGACGACAACCGCTCGGGTCAGCCAGCAGATGCCATTAGCCATGAAAACGTAATTTTGGCCGAATCTATTGTATTGGAGGACCGGCGTATTTTTATTCCGCGATTAGCGTGGAGACTTTCTCTTTCATACGGTACCACATATACTATATTACATGACCACCTTCACATGTCGAAAGTAAGTGCGCGATGGGTTCCCCGTTTGTTGAATGCAGAACAAAAAAAAATGCGTGTTCAAACTTCAAAGGCGATTTTAGGTATGTACAAAGAAGATCCAGAAAATTTCTTGGATAACATAATAACAGGCGATGAAACATGGCTTCATCACTGGGATCCGGAATCCAAACAAGAATCGATGCAATGGATTAAACGTAGTGAACCACCACCAAAGATATTCAAAACTCAACCGTCTGCTGGTAAGGTTTTGGCAACAATTTTTTGGGATGCTGAAGGAATTTTGATAATCGATTATATGCCAACGAAAACCACAATCACAGGCATATATTACGCAGCGATTTTGCGAAAATTGAAAAAAGCGATCCGGAAAAAACGGCCAAGGAAAGTTAGGAAAAAAATCTTGCTTCTTCACGACAATACACCCGTGCACAAGGCTAATATTGCTCAAGCTGCATTAAAGGACTGTGGCTTCGTGGAAATTCCGCATCCACCGTATACTGTCCAAACTTGGCACCCAGTGACTACTTTCTGTTTCCCAATTTGAAAAAAACACTAAGGGGCCGGAAATTTTCCAGTGACTATGAAGTACAGTCTGTTGTAAATGAATATTTTATGGAGCAAAAGAAATCTTTTTTTTTAGAGGGTTTAGGCAAGTTAATTGATCGATGTGACAAATGTATAAACCTTAAAGGAGATTATGTCGAAAAATAAAAATATTGCTGTCTCACTCACTCTTTTTTTTCATATGATATTGCAAGACTTTTTGATTTGCCCTCGTATTTTGACAAGTTTTGCTGATATAAAGCCCCACCCCATTGAGCTAGAACAATCTAAGCCCGATATGATTAAATTAACTTCTTCGTTGTCTTTTTCAACCTCTTTCTGTAAGTATTCTTTTTTATTTTGTAAAAAATGCTTTTGATATTGAGAACGCTTACAGTTAAAATTGTTTTTCGACGATGACCGTACAGATTATATGAAGAATAAACCCCACCCTCAGACTGACGGCTATCCGATTTAATAGCGTTCGTCCAATAGCTGTACCAACCAAAGAGGTCATACGTTACAAGTTTATAAACTATTAAGTACAATTATATGAACCTATAAAGACCATCTCAAAAATCATTTCTTTGACAACCTGAATCTTAGTAAAATTTAAAATGGACCCCGCAGAAAATAATTTAGGCCTAACATTAATCAAGGAACCATCCGTTAAAGGGAACGCACTCAAGTCCATAACACTGATACCAATTACATAGATACATTAATTTATTTATAAATCAGAACAAAATAACCAAAGTGCAGTTGGGCTCAATTATGTCAGAAGGAATTTATAAATTTTGATTAATAATAATTTCTAATACCAAATAGGTTAGCCTCAAGTTTATTTTGTTTATTTACTTTAACAACCTTCGACCGATGATAACAAACTTTCACTCAAACATTGTCATTCCGCCAAGCAACATACATTTTTAACTCTAATTTAAAAATAAAATAAATAAAGTTTACGTAAATAACTCGATTTTGTGTAGCATATTAGTTCCATATCCATATCTTATTATAAGACCGTAACAAATCCGTAAGACATAATAAACTGGCATCGTTCATATATATGAAGTACAAATGTAATATTGTAAGTTTTTTTGCTTTCTTATATCACATACAGTACGACCGCATATCGATCATAAATATACTAGTTTTAAGTTGTATGCGAGTTCGAGATTTATCTAAGTGCATATTTCGTAACAGCATCTTTATGATGTTTTAACATACGTTGTCGTTAAATTTTTTTAATAAATCATCGATTAGTCATATTTTTAAGCGCGTCATTTTCGAAGTTGTAGCTTACAACTATAATATTTAATATTTATCGAGATGTGTGGTAAAACAGTTTGATCAATACGGGGAAAATGTAAGATTGGAGCCATTCTGTTTATGAAATAACATATCATCTGAATTTTATGTTCCAGTATACGGGACATTAATTAATCGTGTCTAGTTGATTAAACTGCAATATTCACAAGAGAGCATTTATTATATTTTATAATCGATATACAAAAAAAACTACTCGCGAGATGCTCTAAATAATCTTTTACGAGATGAAGAAAACACAGTCATTATAATAACTGAAGCAGCATAACTAAAACATTATGGGAATGAATCAATTTTGTTTACCGCACATCTGTTGTGTTCCGTATCGTAATTATTACGCTGACTGCGATATTTAACCGTTTCATTTATGTGATCTTATAAATTTTCAATTATATCTGCATGGTCACATTACACAAATTATCTCCCACTATTTAATTTTTTGCTATCACCCGTTCATATACATATTTAAATAAAATTTATGTGTTATTTGATCGCGCACCTCTTAAAGGAAATATGTATCCATTACACCAGAGGTGGAGTTAAATCATTTTTCTTTCTTCTTGTAGAAAAATGATGAATGATTATAAAAGTAGAAGTAAAAATTATATCAACACAATATAATTGTTGTAATATCAGAGTCATTGTACTGTTGTTTGTTTGTACGACAAGACAATAAATTTTTTTTTATACATACAAATGATGATCGTCTTATGGTATATAAGAAATTGTTAAAACAATGCAATACACATACGATACAAGATAAGATAAGATAAAAGATAGTGGTACAATAATAATAATAATTGAATTTTTTGTATTTTTAATTTTAGCTGGTGAACTGGGAAATGCTGTACAGGATGCATTCGTTATTGCTGTTGAGCAGCAAGCTCGAGAACGTTTACAGCGATTGTCTGCACTTAAAAGGATTACACCAGTTGATATGTCACAGTTGTCTATTAAGGTATGTATCTCGTCCGTTGGATATTGATAAAGTGTTATGCATGAATGACAACATATACAAACGGTCCCCGATGTCAAATTAACGATTTACACGTTTTTTTATATAATTGCGTTGGAGTGAAACATGAAGAACTTGTATAAAGAGTTTTGTAAGATGTACCCAAAACGAATCGTTGGAAATTAGATTGTTTTTGATAAAAAAAACAAATGCATGACTTGCTGGTTATACCCCGTCATGTAGTTGGTTTTACATGTACTTATACTGGATGTGATGACTTACCGTTTTAACCTTCACTCTTTTACGGGGTAAACATTATTGTTCTAAAATTTGGTATTAGTAATGGTTTTGTAGTTTCGACGTCTATAACTGTGAACCATAGTTAGATAAGATCCGGTTAAAAAAAGCATCGATTTTATTTTGTAATATTATAAATTTATACAATTTTGTTACATATTGCATTGAACAAATTTTAAATCACATACCTAAATTGCAAAAACTCTTATTATCTTTAAGAATTTCAAAGATTAATAAATTTTTTTGTTAATTATATTATATAATCTTCTAGTAGCTTTATTATGATTCGGAAACATAGGGTTGCCACTTTTCGAAAAGTGGTGAAACGGCCAGAATAAAACTTAAACTACATTTTATTTTGCTAATATTTCACTATGAAGTGCGATTTCGATCTTTATTTACACTGAAGAAAATAATCGGTGATATTCACAAAAAACGGAGTAATATTTAATCCTTTACTGCACAGTTCCATATTTTGTTGAAAAAAAAATTGTTTTTGTATGTATTTTTAATCATCACTTAGAACGAAAGTTAATATTTTAAGAGGAGAAAAAATTCGTTCTGCGTAACAATTTCTTTCCTTGTTAAGGCATAAAGCGATGTTGCATTGAGAACAACACACAAATCCCAGCTTATTGCAGCCTGAAAGCTTACAGGATAATCTTTTATCGTTCCAATTGGGCAAGTGTCCTATATTATTCAGCCGTATTTTTTTTGGCGGTGGCTGACCTGTAGTGGCCTTTTTATTTACAAATCTATTCGGTCGTTAATAGTTCGGGATGGTCTTCCAGCTCTTGTCGAATCTGAATACTTCTTTAATGTCTCCGATATTTCTGTTTTTAAATCAGCAAGACTCAAGATTTTTTTCTCAGACGTGCCACGTTGTTTTTCGACTCGTCTAAAATTAACAAATTAAAATGTATGAGAAATTTATTTTTAATTAATTCAACTTAACTTCTATAACTAACTTATACAATATCCAAGCATTTGTTATGCTAACATCTATCATATGGTAAAACACCCTCATATACCATTTTTTGATCGTATTTTAATTTTATATTGACCTAAATTTGCGTCCACCCATAAACTTATTGTATTCTTTTACGAGTGACGGACAGTCGACATTGATGCTACGGTAATTTCGTTTCCTTCGATATTGGTCACCATCTCAAAGGTGGAACCTCTAGGCTGTGTTTTCCAATATTTGTCATCGTTTCAGTAATTCGACTAACAATGAAATCGATGTATTATAGTTCTCAAAAAAATTGTATAATTCATATTTGATGGAACTATTCTTGCGAGACAAACGACAATATTGGATGCTGCTCCCAGATTTAATTCATTATGTGGCCGTTATTATAGGCAAATCCCGAGGTTCCACAAAGCACGAATAATTTAAATCCTCATTTGTATCGTTTACCCAGCATATACGTCTTCATGATTAATCTTGTCTTTGTGGAACACATTTGTTCATTTACAGATAAACATTCTTCTAATGATATATTTTGATAGCTAGCGATCAAACTGCTGAGAAACGGTTTTATTTTATGCAGGCGATCGTAGGCTGGGTATGCTCTAGCTGCATTTCCTCATTATTGTTGAAGTGGATATTTTGTCTGATTATCTCGAATGTTTTTAGTGACATGGTTTCTTGCACCATAGGATTTCTTAACTTCTGATGCACTCCAATTTTCTCAGATAATACCTTGAATATTTTAAGGCGGCCTATTCCACATGAACTCGTGCTGCAGCAAATTTTGTGTTTCTCTCAATCTGCTGCTTCGTAAATAATTCACAGAAAAATGCTGATCGATCATTTCTACAACCACTATAGTTAATTCATCTGCAATCATAAAGTCTTTATCAACCATGACAGCGTCAACTGGTTCAAGTTTACTTAGCAGTTCAGATGTATGGTTAAAGATGGCTTTGTCAGAAGATCGTCCAGTAGAAACTTTACTGATATAATTAACTAGACATTGAAATGTTACAGTTTGAATTTCCGTACAATCAAGAACGGTCCTTACGATGGGAAGCTCCTTAAAAAACAGAGGTAAATTATTTGCGTTATGTTCTCTTGATTGCCAAAGAATAAGTTTCTCCATTGTATTGGGAGTATTCTATTTCTCATCGACGTGGTGACTTCTCCTCTTTTCTCACTAACTAACATACATTAACCATTACATCCTACATTTTTAGAGTTGAAATTCCCGTCTTTGTATTGAGCTTTGCATCGGTGTTCCATAGTGAAGTTATATCAATTGTGCCTCGAAAATCAACTTGATTACATTTATCTCGATTATCTGGAATAGACTGAACAGCTGCATCAGAAAATATTCGGGTAGGGAATTCAATTTGAGTCTCTAAAATATTAGATTGAGATTCTTGAAGCTCAAAGCTAAAATTAAATTTTATTAAATAATAAATAAATATTTTTTATTGGTAATTCTGATATTGTTACAAACCTAGTTGTTTCATAAATTGTAGCGTTACTTTTCATCAAACGATTTGATCTTGTGCTGACATGAGTAGGTTTTATTCGAAACGAGGTCCTCGGCAAATTTTTAATTGGAAATCACCAGGAATCAATTTAACTTTAAACAATTTATTTGGTGAGGCCTTAAAAGATATTTTTCTTGAAAATGGCGACTACATACAAGAAATTTTTTGGGAAATTTCTTTCCGATTTTCAACGCTATTTGCAATTTTATTAACTCCGATCGTGATTCTATCACTTGTTTGGGAATGCGGTGCATAGCAATTTTTGTTGATCTACGAGAATTACACTGGGGTACTTCACAATAATCCAACTCTTGAACGTTTAGCTTCACTATTATCCATTATGATTTTGAATACAATCTTTAATATGATTTATTCAAGTAAATTACAACAAAATATTTTATTTTTCTTTAATTAAATAAAACTACTTAGCTTCAAATTATAATATTTCACTAGGTTTTCACTATTTTTCACTTTAACTAAGCGCGATTTACATGATGAAAAAATGTTGTCCCAGCAAAATATTTTCTGTGTGTTTAGAGCTGCACACAATATAAATTTTTCGCATTAGTTGAATAGAGAAAGAAATATAAACTGCCATAAATAATATTTGTTGCCATAAAATATATTCGGGTCGATTATATTTTATGGCAGTATTTTTATTTTATGGCAGCATTTGCTCAAAAAAAACGACAAAACCGCACAGCAAAATTTTTGCACGATGTTATTCTTTTCTTGTCATACACACGAAAGTTTTAATATTCCAAACTCTTCTATTTTTGCTGGCCAACATTTTTTCATCATGTAAATCGCGCTTTAATTTCTATCCGTGCTTTTCAAATTATAAAAACAATAAACGACTTGATTTATCAAATCAAAATGTTGAAATGTCAAAATGTACATGTAATTACCACTTATAATTCCTGTCACCAGATGGAAGACCCCAATCGTCATTATTTTGTTACATTCAGGGTAATTTTCTCTACTCCAGGTTTTTTGATCGAGTAACCCATTTTTTGTTGTTGTTATACAAAATTTTTTTCTATACTTGTCAAAACAAAATATTTACAAGCAATGTTAATTCGTTATTAATCGTAAAGATGAAACAAATGTATTGTTTTGGCATTTAAAAGCGGGTGTAACTCATTTTTAGAGTAGGACAATATCAATCGAAATAAACATTAGTTTACACTTTTTCGCTTAAAATACAACCTAAAAGTTGGTAGTGTCACTGGTAAATTTTTAACTTTGGTTAGAAGTGGGTACTTGCGGGTACAAAATTCATACACAGTAAAATTTGGCAGTAAGTCAATAAAAACAAACCACGCCACGTGTGATATGAAACTTAACCCTTTGCACTCGATTTACAGTTAGTAACGAAAATGATCCTACACACTTATTTTTGAGAAAAATTTAAAAAATTAAGGATTATAGAACTTATTTTGTAGTATTTTATTCATTTTAAAAATTCATTTACCGTTTATGATAAAAAAAATTAAGAATTTTTTTCAACGAAAATGATGGTTGTTTTTACGGGTGAAAGTAAATCCAACATTTTCGGAGCCGACGGGAGAGGTAAATTTTGGAGAAATCTGCTACAACGCTGGGGCCAAAATATATCATTCAATGTCGGCGAGTGGGGTAGGTAAACTTGTTTTTATAACTTGAAATTTGACAATTTGAAACCATCCGTGGAACAATTGGGTCCCGTGTCATCATGGATCTTCCAGCAAGACAACGATCCTAAGCATACGGTACACATTGTGAAAGAATAGATTCTGAATAACGTCCCAAACCAGTTACATTCGCTACCCCAATCGCTTGCCCTGAACCGCTATGAACATTTATGAGATCATTAGAAACGCCAAATTAAAAAAATACAAGATTACCAGGAAAAAAAACTCTGCAAGACATAATAATGAAGAATGGGATAAAATTTCAACGGAAGTTACCAAGAAGTTAGTAGAATCAATGTCTAGAAGACTGAAATTGGTTATAAAAAATAAAGGAGGACCAACTCGATATTAAAATAATTATGAAACATAATTTATGTAAATGATTTAAAAAAATCAAGGATCATACTAAAAGTGTATGATCAATTTCGTACTGACTATATTTTCAAGGTTTTTGGGTGTCAACTTGTATTATTTTTAGTTAAATGAATTAAAATACTTTACAATGGTAGAATTTAACGTATTTTTGGCCTACAGACGGCTACAGATATACGATTTTTAGAGTAAATAAGTATTGCCACCTCCGGCGTGACATACGAGTTCTAGAGTACATTTTTATTGTCACTTCCAGAGTGCAAAGAGTTAAATAACAAAAAATTACAAGTGATGTTTGCCTAGGGCATATCAGCAGGTATTACGATAGTGGTTTTAATTTGTTATATAAATAAAGTACAAACCGATAGCTTCAAAATTGATATAGATTTTTTGCTCTAGATACACAGCATAATGAGCAAATATAAAATCGGGTATGTAGTAGAATTTGGTTAGCCTAAACCTAGATCTAGTAAATTAATTTTTCCAAGTGTTGGTTCTACTTTAAAACAACAGACATTTTTAGGTACTGAGTCCAAATTTATCAATGTGTATTGTTCGCTAAAACGAAAACATCAAATTTAATCATATCTGTTACAGCTTAATAACATTGAGTGCTCGATCTGTATGCATTCCAGAAATGATTCTCAACAATGATCTTTTTTTCTTTAAAATATATACCAAAACCTTCAAAATATTAATTGTTGTTTGGGTCTAATATGCCAGCGTTGTCAAACGGATCGACCTATTTGAAATCGTTTAAGGTAGGCAAAAAAGTCATAATAAGGAGTTATCATAATTAAAATTGGGCTTTATGTATGGAATATTTTCAATAATTTTAATTCCTGGAGCATTTCTACATCACGGTTAACTGACTGGTTATTTGATGTAGGATGGATAACCACTATACAGGTTGTTTCATTTAAAATCATAATAATTTTCCACCAGATACGAAAATATTCTAGCGAAATATTTTTAAATATAAAAATACCGGTAAGAAACTGTAATACGTTAAGTGATATTTTGTAATATACTCGTATGAACGGCTACGTATAAAACAACAAAATTAACATTTTATGACGACGTTCATTGGAATTCGACTCAAATATTTACATGTTTGTATATTCAATAAGTACATATTTACATAAATGATTTTTGACGTTTAACGTAAAAAAATCTGCCATTGGATGAAAAATAAGATATTAAGATAAATTACTAATCAATGCGATTAGCATATATTATTGATGGCGGTCGATAGCGTAATCTGCGCCACTGTTGCCCAATTTGACATTATAACGCTTAATTTTTGACATTCAATCATCATTACTCATTTATCGTTACAACCTTGGTATAATAACCCATCTGTTTTTTTTTTGTAAGTCATGGCGTTGATTTTGAGTTTTGAGACGCTAACAATTTATTTGTGCGCGGTTATGTAATGCGACCTTGAAAATAATACAATATTTTTGTAACGAAACTTGATATCTTAATTTTTGTTATTGATAATTTGTTCCGGCCATTTATTGTAAATAGCAGAAGAACTGATATTTTCCGACAGCAATTTAAAATTATTTGACATTTCACACCCATAAAAACAATGCGTAAATTGTTTAAGATTAGCGCAAAATATTCAAATATTATTTTATTAATTCCATTTTGCTGTTCTCGAGATTTTCTAAACCATGACTTATTTTAAAATCAAGGCTTGAAAAAAAAACAAACAAAAGATTGCGAGATAAGATTTTTTAATAAAGCCAAGCTTAAAATTTTGTTTAAATGAATTTCGGAAATTTTTTAAAAATTGCGCGAAAACTTATAATCACACCCCTTAATCGAGCGTATATTAAAGAATCATAGTAACATTTAAAATTGTTTTAAATATAAACACAATAGGAATTGTTGTGTACCCAAGTACGTCACTTAAGAAGAAAACAAATAAGTGTCTAGACAACAAGAACTGTACAAAAAAAAAAAAATTATGAATAAATTAAATTAAAATTTTTATTTGACTTTTTTGCTATTTATTTTTTATTTATTTTTTTGGGAAATGAGTTTTCAAGTGACATTATAAAATGATTATTGAGAAAAATTTATTGCGAAATTAAATTTTTATATTATCGTTGTTTGCGATGACAATTTTTATATGAACTGGGTTTGTTGCTTGGGGATGGTGCGGTCTCGCCTTAACAATTTATAATCTTAGTTTTCTGTGTTTCCATTAAATTTCGATTGTAAGTGGTTTTTGGCGAGTTTGAAACCTTAATATAAGATGTTATATATTTTTAACCGAGGAGTTTTGTGTTAATAATTTTTTTTGGGGTGAAAAGTTTATTTAGATTTTGTTAGTCTTAATTTTATCGATCGATTTTATCTTTATTGACCAATATTATTTGTCATATAAACTGAGTGCAGTCACTATACAGCGCAGTGATTATATCGCTTTACATATGCAGCACCATTATACAAGAACGACAGATAATATCAGATCAACAATCTGAGTATTGAAACTAGCTTGACATTCTAGAACAAGAATCCAATATTGCAAATTCTAAAATTTTATCAACGTCGTTCAAATAAAATTCGAAACGAGATACAAACCATGATTGTCGTTTCCAGAGATTTTTTTAATTCTCAGTGGATTGTCATTTTCAATGAATTAATAAATTGTAGTTTTCGGCAAATTGTAGTTTTCGGTGATTTATCATTTTCGGTGAATTGTCGTTTCCAGGGAATTATTGTTTTCGTTGAATTGACATTTTTGGTGAATTGTTTTTTGGGTAAATTGTTTTTTGGGTGAATTATTTTTTTCGGTAAATTTATGTTTTCGGTGAATTGGAGATTTCGGTAAACTATCCTTCTCCGTTAATTGCTATTTCGGTGATTTACTTTTCAATAAATTGTAGTTTTTTATGAATTGCTTTTCAGTGAATTGTCGTTTTCGGCGAATTGTCGTGCTACCATATCACCGACGTTGCATTTGGGATATGTTAGGGCTAAAATTTAACTTTAACCATTGTAGATTAATTTTAGCTCCAATTCTAATTTTAATTAACAATTAATTTAAGTTTGGTAAAATCCGTCACATTTGACTTATCCTGAAATTTATCAACATAAAAATTAATTCATTTTTGAGAATTTAATTGTGTCATTTGTTTCTTATGTAGAACCTTACATCTTTTCGTTGTTTTATATAACAGAAAACAGAAGCTATAACTTCTTCTGAGTATCCCAAAACTATTTCAGGTTAAAATAAAAATAGATCATGCACTGTATCGTCTAAACAGCCTTAGATGTTTTGTGTGTTAGCATCGATTTATTTCTTAACGATTATTCAATCTCAACGGTGATCATTGAGTTAACGCCGACAAACATTTCTGTAGCCATGACTGCTGCACAATGAAGACGATCTCCACACCACATCCTCTTACATTTTAGTTTCTCGCAAATTTATCAAATCTATACCTTGATGTTGTCCAGACGAAACGGAATCAAATTTTACAGTCTTAAGCTACATTCCTGTGATCTGCTTGTTCTTTTACTCGATTAGATATAGTTGCCTGTAGGCTGAGTAGCGCTTACGTTATGTACATTTAATTTATATGTTGGTTTTCGTCTAACTGGTTATAGAGCAGTATAAAATTCTTTCTTCCGTGGGATCACACTTCTAGTGACGCACCTCTATCCAAATTTGACACACCGGCTAATCTATCAGGGTAATTTTTTTAAGGGTGAGCTAAAAGAATTGCTCTACGACTCAGTTATGGATCATTTTAGCAAACCACCAGACCGCTTGGTCCCAAAAATAGTTTGTTCTTCTGTTGAAGGGTAGCTTTCCAGACGCCTGTTAACCTCAGTTTGGTAATGACTTATACTTCATGAGTAAATCATTGGACGTTAAAAGCACTGGTCTTTCGAAAACTTTACAATTTCACCATAACTATATGCATTGTGAGTAAAAAATCAATAAAAGCCATTGATCAACTAAACAAAAAAATTGTTGAGAATTATATGAATTTTCCTAAATGAAAACGTATTTTCGTAATATATCTATTATTCCTATGTATAACTCATAAATAACTATATATTATAGAAATATAAAATTTGAACTTATGGATGTCACGTAAATGACATTATTCTTAAAAACCAATTACTGGTCCCCTATAGCGTGTATATATTCTGCGCATAGAAACTAAATTATGTGATAATGTCACCACATGTATTAAATTTCGCATATGTTACGCATGTAATGAAATTATACCAAACACCACCCGCAAAAAACAAAATTTCACATACAATGTATAATATATTTTATATAAGAGATCTACACTCATTTTCACAT
The DNA here is from genome assembly GCA_947310385.1 of Nephrotoma appendiculata. Taxonomy (NCBI): domain Eukaryota; kingdom Metazoa; phylum Arthropoda; class Insecta; order Diptera; family Tipulidae; genus Nephrotoma; species Nephrotoma appendiculata. Next base: position 380,013,450 of record OX371223.1, read on the forward strand.
TATCCGCGCACGCACCAAAAACAACAACAACAAAAACTAATAAATTATTATAATTTTCTTAAAGAAATATAATAAAAAAAATAAAATTCCATTAAATTAAATTTTATTATCATTTCACCCAATTGAATTTATAAAGGGATAATACAGAAGAAAATTATTAAATGCTTTTCCGCTTTTCTTCTTCGTAAATAATCTTGCATATTTCATGAGTAAGGTGAAATATATACGTATATAACACTCTGACATCACATCACTATCTTTATAGAGAGAAATTCCAAAAGAAAATTCCGCATACTCTCTTACACAAGTAAGACGGAGGGAGCAGTAGACATTTTCACGTATGTACCTATATAGATATCATATTATACGCACTATTTGATAATCTATTTGTGTGAGGGGGGTTGGGGGGGGGGGGGGGGTTATGTACGCAAAAATTTATAGTTGCATTACCCAACAAACATTTTATTTTATTACATTACAGCTTTAATTTAAGATTTTAATAAATTAAATAGCATTTAAGAGACAGAATAATTTAAAATTTCTGTACAAAATATAAATCATTCTCCATAAGAACTGTAAACAAGTATTTTCCAAGATTTAATATTATTACTTACTATTTACTATACGTACAGTGCCATTCTCGGTATAAATCTTTTCAAATTGAATGAAATAATAAAATAAATAAAATCGAAAAGAAAATCTAAAAAAATATGTGTATGTATGTATGTATGAGTTCAAACCATGTGGGAAAATTTTCCGTCTTTTCAGATGTACGTATTATGTAGTTTGCTATTGTCTTGCTTTACCATACGAATTCGTTTCTTATAATCCATTCAATATTGTAATGAAATCTTTGGAAGTTTCCCACCTTATCACGTCGGATTTCCGATATGATTGATTTTGATACTCATTTCATTAATAATTTATCACATTCATGAATTAAAACTATTATAATGTCTTAAAACTATTTCATTAGTAGTTTTCTTTTATCTAAATATTTACGGTTGTGAAGTTTTTCCTAAACTGCCGAGTACCAGATTATTGGTAAAACTGCGAACTAACGAATAAATCAAAATACATAATAATAAAAAAAATTAAAATGGAACGTATAAAAAACTGTAAAATTTTGAAATGCATAAAGTAATGGAAAATTACAAGCAATGTAAGAAAAAAATTGTTCCGTGGCAAGTTCCCGGAAATAAACTCTGGGCTGGAAATTTCATCGATTTTTATATAATTTTTCGTCCGCTCGATAAATCTAAAATTATTTCGCCAAAACTAAAAATGTCTCGGATCAGAGCTACATGGTTTTGAAATGTATGCAGTAGTAGCTAACTCTAAGCTGAATAAGAAGAACATCGTTTAGTGGCAAGTTCCAAAATGAGCTCTGGGCTGGGAATTTCATCGAATTTTATATAAATTTTCGTCCCGCTCGATAAATGTTCTTTAAAAACAATCTCATTTGTACATTGCATACTTTGGTGAATTTAGTTTTGCTTTGGACGCGACTTATTTCTAACTTTCTAAAACCAGTACCGTTAATGAGTTAAATATTACGAATTGGTACATACGAAACAGCCAATGAGGGTAGGGTAGTGTTAAATAACGGCTGTTGGGACCTGCTCAACGTTATTTCATAAACCACTAATCTCTAAAAGTATTTTCTCGCTTAGACCGCGGGAAAAAATGAAAATTACTAAATATTGTTAAAGTAAGCCGAAAGTTGGGGGAGCTCATTTTCAACAAAAACTGCCAAGTAAAGTTTTTTCGAATTGTTGATGGTGCAGAGTTATTCCACTTTTTGTGTTTTTTAGTAAAATCGCATGCACGCCCACCAAAAAATTAACTTAACAGAAACCAAGAGTTCTTTTGTTTAACTTTCTTTTTTCATACGATCTAGAAGAGTGTGCCTTTCCAATAAAATCACTTTTATAAGCTGCATTAAGGCGGTGATTCATGTACAAATTTTATCTGACAGAAATAAATAATAATCGCTCTGATTGGTTGAATGTCGGCCATATTTTTTTATCGTACGACAAAAATTAAAAATTGAACATTGCTCAAATTGTGTTCAAATTTGAAAAAGAACAAAAATAAAAACACGGTTGCTTTTTAAAATTTCAAAAAATATCCATATGACAAAATTTTAACATGTATCGTTTAAGTGTGAATTTCGATTTTATCGTACAAGACAAAAAAATATTAACCAATCAGAGCGATTATTATTTATGTCTGTCATATAAAATTTATACATGAATGCCTTTATCTTCGGTCAAATGAAAATTTTGGTTTTGTAAACTTTTTGTTTCTCAAAAATGTTTGTTGATGTTTAAGTGACGTCAGCACGAAAAGAATGTACTACAGAAAGTTGACCGACTATCAGAAAAATATGCGACACTAATGCAGATTTTAAAATGGTATCACACACCGGGCAATTCAAAATAGAATGTTTTTTATCAGTTTTTTTTTCACAAAGTAAGTCGTGTTTATTAAAAAACGCACTTAACAAAATTTAGAATCGATTCGAATTTCGGTCAGAAATAAAACAAAAAGAATTTTTTTTAAGTTAATTTTAAATATTATTATTCGGATTTCCCTCGAATTCCCGGATTTCCCGGATTTTTTTCCCGGATGTGGATTTCTCCCGTATTTCTACTGGATTTCCACCAGGTTTCCCCCGGAATCCGGGAAATCCGAAAGAAAACCGGGAAATCCGGAAAAGTTCAGAACAATTCGATGGAAATCCCGGAAATCTGTAGGATATCTGTAGAAAATCCGGAATAAACCTGAGAAAACCGGGGAAGTCCTGGAAAATTCGAAAGAAATTCTGGAGTAATCTGACGGAAAACCAGTAAATCCGGAACGATCCCGAAAATTTGGGGAAAATTCGGAGGAAATCCGGAAGAAAACCGAGAATTCCGGGAAATCTTTTGAAAAACTGGGGAAAATCCGGGAAAATCGAAGGAAATCCGTATACATTTTTAAGTTATTAATAAACAAAAATTATTTTATTCATTTTGTTTTATTTCTGACAAAGCTGAACTCGAAATTTTGTTAAGTGCGTTTTTTAATAAACACGACTTACTTTGTGAAAAAAAACTGATAAAAAACGTTCTATTTTGAATTGCCCGGTGTGATACCATTTTAAAATCTGCATTAGTGTCACAACTTTCTGTAGTACATTCTTTTCGTGCTGACGTCACTTAAACATCAACAAATATTTTTGAGAAACAAAAAAGTTTACAAAACCAAAGTTTTCATTTGACAGAAGAAAATGTAGCTTATATAAACAATTTTATTGGAAAGGCAAACTCTTCTAGATCGTATGAAAAAAGAAAGTGAAACAAAAGAACTTTTGGTTTCAATTAAGTTAATTTTTTGGTGGGGGTGCATGCGATTTTACTAAAAAACACAAAAAGTGGAATAACTCTGCACCACCAACAACTGGAAAAAACTTTACTTGGCTGTTTTTGTTGAAAATGAACTCTCCTATCACCCTGCTTCGTTTGATCTGCGAATTTTGGGACATCCTGTATTATAACAAACAACAAATAAAATTTTCAATTTAACCGATATTAATTTATTGTTTCATATCATTCATATTTAATTTATTAAAACTTAACGTTAAATGTGTTGTGTTTGGAAAAAGTCTCATTTAAAGAAGTTTGGAAGAGATAATATGTGTTTCATACAGCCGAAAATTGCCAATAAAGAAGTTTAAATAATTATCAAACTTTAAATGGTTTGTAATTATCGTTAAAGTGGTTTGGAGTTCAACACTATGCCAGACATATACACAGATCTGACTATGCCGAATCGATGGGCCGTGATCATAGGCAAATTTTAAATATAGGTTTTGTGTGGGTCTGATGAAGTTATAAGAATGAAATTTTGTTTTTTCCTTTCTTCTGACAATAAAATCATTTATCATTCGAGATTTCGTCAGATGGCCACCAATCTGACTACGCCGATTCAATAGCCCATGATCATATAGGTAGATTCTGTTGAATCAGGCTATTGAATCGACATAGTACGTCATTGGTGTCCATCTTGCAAAATCTCAAATGACCAACGGTTTTATCGATGAAAAATGGGAAAAATCAAAATTTCATCCTTATATGATGGGGTTATGGGACCCACCCCTAACTTATAATCAAAATCTACCTATGATCATGGGCTATTGAACCAGCCTAGTCAGATGGTGTACATAAGTATGCCAAAATCTCGAATGACGAACGGTTCTATCGAAGAAAAATGGGGATAATCAAAATTTCACTCCTATAACTCCATCAGATTCACTCCTAACCTATGTAATCAAAATATCCGTTATCGAATCGGCAGTCAGATTGGTGTGCATCTGGCAAAATCTTGAGTGATAGACGATTTTATTGTCAGAAAAATAGAAAAATAAACATTTCACCCCTATAACCCTATCAGACTCACCCTTAGCTTATAATCAAAATCTACCTCTGTTTATGATGTATCGAATCAGCATAGTCAGGTTTGTGTCCATCTGGCAAAATCTCGAATGACGAACGATTTTATCGATGAAAAATGGGGAACATCATAATTTCACCCCTATATAATCCCATCAGATTCACCCATAATAAAAATCTACCAATGGTCATAGGCTATGGATCCGGCAATCAGATTGGCGTCCATCTTGTAAAATCTCAAATGATGGACAACTTTATCATCGCAACAACGGAAAATGGAACATTTCACCTATATAACCTAATAAAACCCACTCACCCACATATAATCAAATTCTACTTAGGGTCATGGTTCATCAAATTGGTACAGTCAGATCGTCGTTCATCTGTCAAAATCTTGATATACAAACTATTAATCAACTTAACGTGACTGCGTCTCATGGCTATTGTATAGACGTTTGTTATTGACATTTTATGTTAGAAAATTTATGATTCACTTGTAACTTTTAAATCTGTATTGCCGACATTTTTCGGTTTGAATATTGAAGTTAATCTTCATTATCGATATAATCTGCATTATTGACATTTTAAAATATTTTCAGTTGGGATAGCAACATTAATATCTGCATTACCATCTTTAGGCTGGAAACTTTCGGCTAACTTTAACAGTATTATTACTAAGCCTTTTAGACCCTGAAACATTGAAAACCTTTTAAGCCTAATTTTAAAGTCTAATTATTAGCACTTCAATTAACATTTAATTCAATTTCTCCCATAATTATTTGGCAAATTAGCCAAAAAGGTTTTGTTCTGAATAAAATCATGGTCTGTATATGCATTCGATTCTTCGACATATTATCAACTGATTCATAAAACATTCTTTGGCTTTATATCATTTCGATGATGTGCTGTACAAATGAGTAGAACATTTCCAGCAGAAATGCGGGCAGCACTGCCATAGAAACATATTTTTTCTGCTAATATTGTTATACCTGCAGAACATTTGAAAAATTGTTGATTTTTTTCTTTTGTGGTAATTTCTGCATTTCGGCAAATTTAATTTTGGAAAAAAAATTTGACTCGCTTATTACCGGGTGATTTTTTTAAGCTGAAACTTTCAAATATATCGGAAAATAAGCACTCTACGAAAAAAATGTCCATTATCAAAATTTAATCATTCCGGAGGGGGACATATATTAGTGCTAAAATTAGTACCGCTCCCCCTCTTCTTGTTGAAACATATTTTTCGATTCATGATAGATGGCGCTGTTAAATTAAATTTTTATTAAATTTTTTCGATTTCTCTTACTGAGAACCTATGCTTGCAATTAACACGTTTTCAATGTAAAATTTCGAAATTAGTCTTAAAAAAATTGTATTTCTTAAATTTTTAATTACTGAAAAATGACTTGTCAAGAAACTACTATATTATCGTAACCCAGGAACATGTGGTTAAATCTGCTTTCAGGTAAATGATTTTTTCTGTATTTTGGTTTAAAAATATCGATCCAGCTCGAAGATTATTTCGAAAACAAAAAGACATGTTTGCGTTAGGCTATTAATACAATACAAAATGGAGAATTTATCTGTACAAGAAAAAATTGAAATGGTCCTGGTTTATGGAGAAGCTGGCAGTAGTCTTGATAATGCTGTCAATCTATACGCTTCGCGTAATCCTAATTGGATTCGGTCACGTGCTTCATTTTATTGGACTGTTCAACAATTTACTACTGATGGAAGTGTTGAACGGAAAACAGGACTCGTGGAGCAAAAGTATTGACTGCAGTAACTCATAACCCTCATATTAGTACACGAGAAATATCTAGCGTTTCCGGAATGTCTCAAACCAGTATTTGGAAAGTTTTAAAACGTTATAAGTATCATCCGTTTCATATGTCTTTACACCAAGATGTTCATGGCGTTGATTTCCTAAATCGGGTAACTTTTTGTCAGTGGGCACGTAAAAAAATAGAGCAAAATCCCAATTTTTTTTTTCTACGTATTGTTTTCCGACGAGTTGCAAATCATGGAACGGTTAATCGACACAACATGCATTACTGGAGGGTTGAAAATCTGCAATGGCTTTGCCAAGTTGAACATCAGCGCCCTTAGTCTATCAACGTGTGGTGGGGAATAATTGGCAACAAACTCATCGGCCTCCACATTATTGAAGGCAACTTGAATGGTCAAATGTACCGAGACATTTTGGAAAACGAACTGCCAACACTATTCGAAGACTTGAGCTTAGAATTTCGGCAGAACATGTAGTTTCAACATGATGGTTGTCCAGCACACTATTCGTCGGTAGCACGTGAAGTACTTGATCGTGATTTCAATGGTTGCTGGATCAGTAGAGCTGGTCCGGTAAAATGGCCCGCCAGATCACCAGATATTACTTTGCCAGATTTATTTTTGTGGGGCTATCTCGAAAACAAAGTTTACCAACAAACACCAACAACACAGGCGGGTGGACCATGGTACGTGAGAGGCTTGGGAATTCACGTTAATCAAGTACCCCGAAGGAAAGTGAAAACTACCACGTCCACGTCGTTGTTCCTGGGTTACGCTGAAAGTAGTTTATTCACCATCCAATTATATTTCTTGTATATTCTACAGGTAACAATTTCCCAATTATTCAGATATTTTTAAAACACATATTTTTAAAATACAAAAAAAAATCATTTATCGGAAAGCAGATTTAATCACATATTCCTGGGTTACGATAATATAGTAGTTTCTTGACAAGTCATTTTTCAGTAATTAAAAGTTTAAGAAATACAATTTTTTTAAGATTAATTTCGAATATTTACATTGAAAACATGTTAATTTTAATTCAAACGTATTGCAGAATCGTAAGCATAGGTTCTCAGTAAAAGAAATCGAAAAAAATTTAATATAAATTTAATTTAACAGAATCTGCAATAAAAAATAGGGGTTTCTATTTTAATTTCAAAGTTACCCAGTGCCCCACCTACAAGAAGGGGAGGAGTGGTACTAAATTTAACACTAATATAAGTTCCTTTCGGTATGATTAAATTTTGATAATGGACAATTTTTTCGTAAAGTGCTTATTTTCCAAGATATTGAAAGTTTCAGCACAAAAAATCACTCGGTGTACTTTTGAAAACATGCTATAAAATGATTGACGGTTAGGAAGTTCCATTTAGACTGGTTAGAAATCTCTGCGAAGGTGTATTAATGCGAGTTTACCATTTTTACCCAAACTCATGATTCGAATACAACATTTTTTATCAAATTCGCTGTCCTCTGAGAGGTTTATTAATGGGCGTATATCATTTTGGCTCAAACTCAAAATTCGAATACAAAAATTCGTATCAAATTTGCTGGTGGAATTCCATTTTGGCTGGTTAAACTAGTAATTTAACAACCAGTTCAGGCGCTATCGCAACCTGTGTTCAAATCTCTGGGAAGGTGTATTGATGGCCGTTCAAAAATTCGTATCAAATTCACTGTCGTCATTTTGAAGTTCCATTTAGGTTGTTTAATTGCTCATAAAACCTGCTTAAAAGAACTTCCTAACCAGGACCGCAAATTTGATACGTTTTTTTGTATTTGAATTAGGAGTTTTATTGAAAATAACAAACGGCTAGAAGGTTAAGACACGATAGCAAGACAGCAAATGAGAAACATAATTTTGAATTTAATTTACGAGTTGGGCGAAAATGTTTATTGAAATATAATCTTATAATCAGAATAACAAACTTGGTATGTGTTGAAAGTATTTATTGGACATTTATCCACTACCTGAAGAAATTTATCGACTTGCGAAATAATAATGATAAAAATTAGATTAGAAATAATGCAGCATCAAAAACTTAAGTGCCTGTCCCTTTTCTACCAAAACGTAAAGGGACTACGTACAAAAATCCGCAATGTTTTCTTAAGAACAATAAACTTAAACTATGAATTTAATAACAAAGTGAATCCATCACGTACTGTCGTAAACACGAGCATTCCTTATCTCGCTACTACTACATCAGCTGTGATCTTGTTATAAGAGTAACTTTCATTCTTGATTTGGGAGCTATCTGTGACGACGAACTGAACTTCAGAGAACGCAACTCACGTGCAACGCAGATTCCTTCGATGCATTCTAAGAGGGATGCTGAGGGTGGAATTTTACAACTTGCCTCCTTATACCTGGCTCGTTTGAAACTAATCAACATTGACGACATTGCCCGCATTTAGGATCACACATCATAGAACTTATTATTAATTTTTCACATCTTTTTATTTTATTTTTTTATTTTTTATTTTTTAAATCTGTTTGTATTAAGCAGATCCAACTAGCAGATTTTCTCTTTCCTGCGACGAGGTATCTCACTTCTAAACTGCTCTACCTAATTTTACTTTTTTGTCGTCCGTTTTCTGTTTGTTTTCTGTTAATTTAAAATTTTTAGCAATTTTTCAAATTTCAGTAGTGATAGGGGTAAAAAAACTATCTTACTGGCCAGAGAATTAATCTGCAGAAAACAATGGGCACCGGCAAATTTAGATCTGACTAAAAAATGTAGAACTTACACGTTCCATTTGCTGGATGCAATACAACTCATTACTTTTGTAGCCCTATTTTCTGGTCTTACCACTTTAGACGAAACAACAAAAGGAAATGCAGATGAATTTTAATAAAATTTAAATTTTGCACAGTACATTTGAATTTCTATTCACACTCAAATTTCTGGTTCAAATCTTAAAGTTCGTAAATCATCAACGATCTGTGATGTTTCATATCTCTTCATTTTGATCTCTTATTTGTATTACAACTTCTAAAATGTAATTAATTATAGTACTGAAACAATAAAAGTAAATAAATAAAAAAAAATAATTTTTGTGTGCCAACTCAATCGTAAAGTGAATACTATTAGACAATGTATATACGAGAAGTTTTAAGGTTGCAATTTTACAAAATCTATACTTATACGCGGTTCATGTGATATCCAACCAATTCAATGCCGTTTTATCATTCCATCTTCATGTATGCTTTTTCTGCTGCAAAATAAACAATCACATTATCTAGTTTTTTAATTAAATTTAATTTATCTATACTTGAAAGCTGTGTAATAAAAAATACTTACTATTGAAAATGATTTATAAAAATGCTACATTGACTTTTCTTTCTTTCTTTTATATAGTTAAATCAACAAAGCCAAGCAAAAGGTGGTCAAGTACAGGATTTAAGTTTTTTAAAAGAAGCTTCACCAATTTATGTAACATCGCTAACTAGTAATCACGTTACTGGTACAACAACCATAACAACAACATCAGCTGCAATTGCGGCTAATTGTTTAATTGGTACGCTAAATAATCAAAACAGTAATCAAGTCGCACAACAAAGTACATCGACGATAGGAGCATCGACAACCCAAGACGTAACAACATTGACCGGCACACTGCCAACAAACGTAACAATAACACATCAAACAGGTATATTTTATACGTTTGCACTATAGTTATATTATTATGTAAATAGCTAAATACTAACACATTTTACTAATAAATCAGGCGCACAACTATCAGCATCGGCTGCAAATGTACTAACAACTGCAGCACTCTTAACTTCCAATACAATAATTAATGATCTACCGCCATCGTACGAACAACTAACAAAAACTACTACAAACACAATAAATAATAATAATTTAATAAGTAACGTTAGTATTAGTAATAACAGTAGTAGTAATATTATAAATAATAACAATATAACAACTAACATTAGTAATAATATAAATAACCTAAACAATATTAACAATAATAATAGCAATAATATTAGTAATTGTGGTGCTGGACAACAAACGATAACAACAACAACGTTAAATAACTTTAATTATGGAAATTTAAGTAGTGATACGATAATAGCAAATGGTCATGGGCCTAGGCGAGAGGTTTGTTTCGTTCTTTTATAATAAAAGATTTCATTTTGTTGTGGTATTGTGTTAATAGGCGACGAACCCCTTTTAAATTTGGGTTTTTTATTCGTTCTTTACAGCTATCAACATTATCAGAAGTTGATTCAGAGCCACCAGAGGAACCATACGAAATAAATAGCATATCAAAAAGTGGTACGACATTACCATCGTCTGGTGGTACTGAAGTTTTATTAGGAGATCAAAGTTTACGACAAGATAATAGGTGAGTGATACCGCACGTTTTAAATAACATCAAATACAATTATTGTTTCTGGACTTCTTGGTAATGAATGTGTGGATTTTAGCCATTTTTCGGATACATTTCTCGTGTCCTATATGTTTTCGCGCGTATAATACTTTTTTAATGAACCGGTACGAATCGAATGAAACGATATATCACAAAATATATGGCAACACTCATACGGTAAATGTCAGTTTTATCATCATCAAATTTCGTTGTTACAGTTAGCCTTCCTGTTAGCAACTGGTAGAACCAGTTACACAAGTAACCAATAATGACTGACAAAAAAAAATGACTGTTCGTTTCCACCTCTTTCTGTGCAGACGATACCAGGAAAATATCTCTCTAAGCTTGAATTGAACCTATACACCAAGAAAGGGTAGTTCCTGCTATGTGAAATGGACAAAAAAAAAATACTACACACCAAATATGTATATTAAAATTTTAGATATACTTTTGCGAATAAATGTTCTTTTGAATATTTTTGTATTGTTTATTCGTCGAGTTGGAAAAGATTTTAGGGCCTGTAATGCGCGGGGTCAAGAACCTTCATCAATTTACTGTTAAAACATTTATTTATTTTTAGTCGGAGATATACCAAGCTTTTTGCTTGTTTGCGTATTGTTGCCGCACAATATTTTCATTAAAAAAATAATCAATAAGCTTTTTAGTAATGTGCTCTAGATGTCACATTTCCAACTTCTACAGTCTTCAATAGAAGTATATATTCAGTCACAAGGGTGTAGTATTACAAAAATTTTTGTTGAAGAACCTTAATACCCAAAACTTTGGCTATGGCGCTAGAGGTAGTTACATTTTCTCATTTTTAGCAACAATTTTGTTACCATCATTTTAGTTCACAAATCCATCGAGTTTGTGCTGGTGGTAAATTATTCGTTTTTTAAAGAATTCATATACATATCGCATACTATTGGAAAGGCATTATATAATAGCTGTGTTTCATGATACCCGCATTGATCCGGATCAGTTCAAATTTTAATGGAAAACTTGATCTAAAATTTATTTGATATATTTGAACTGAAGATCATAAAATTTGAATCGAAATCTCGGGTAGAAGATGAATTTTTTTTACTTCCATCATCTTGATAACCTCACCTTGATGTAAAAATACCATCTGGCTATCAATCCAGAATAACCCAAAATTTCATATAGAAATCGCATGTATGCGTTAAATACAATAAATTCGAGGTTACCAAGGAGTTGGCAATTGCGTAGCGAATCATTAAAATTCGCTAAGGCATTGTGATTATACTTTGTATGAAAGTTCAAAGTATTTTCAATATTTTTGTAGTTTGGTCACTGCAGTCTGATGAAACGACCGAATTTTTTAATACAAAAAATTCAGTGTTTCATTAGTTCGAAACCAAACTTCCATCATCTTGATAACCTCACCTTGATGTAAAAATAAGATCTGGCTATCAATCCAGAATAACCCAAAATTTCAATTTTTTTTTACTATTTTTCATTGAATCTATGGCATTTAGGAGGTGCAAGGCAATGGGAAACATTTTCAAGTTTTTCGGGAAAATTTTGACATTTTCATTTTTTTAAATATATAATAATGACACCGACCAAATAGAACAGTGGTTAAAGCTTTGGCATTTGGATCGGGAGGTACCGGGTTCTCGAATCCCAATAAAGGCAGGATGCAAAGTGAAATTAACACGGGCCAGTATAGGCTGGCACTGAGCTATGCAATGTGCAAGATGGTGATAAAATCGGACGGCATAAAATTAAGGGCGGAAAAAGCAAACTGCGAAAGAGTTGAGAGAGCCTTGGCCCTAGAACAGATTGCAGGGTTAATAAAATAAAAAGAAAAAATTAAATATAATAATTTTGTAATAAATATTTTTAATAAATAAACCCTAATAGTGCATTCATGGCATCGTGAGTTATTTCGGAAAAATACCGTGGTATCACACAAAATGTAGTAAAATAATAACAAAGTTAAAACAATTTCAACTCGAGTTTAGAACTAGTAGGCGTTATATAAAGCATTTCACGCAATTTAATTGGTTTTGAGTTCGTTAGCGAGTATAACATTATTTATTTCTGATGTCATGCACGCGACTTAAAGTGACTTAAATCATAGATGTAGTCTTCTATTTTAACTGATGTCGTGGTGGACACTTGGACAGTAAATAGAGGAGATGTAACCCTGATTCACTCATTCAACTTATATGGTTTTAATTTGCATTGTATCTGTTTCGACACTCTTTGTGCTCTATGCAATCTGGAGTTACAATAAAGTCGATGCTAAATGCATGCCTGGAACGTAATTTGAACGGCCTTGGGAACCAGGACCCATTCGGAAAGTGTAATGTTTTGCAAAATGCTTAGAACTTTGGTATGCACTAATGATTAGATTAATTCCTTATGGTAAACTATATAGTCTTATGGTAAACTATATTTCGTAAAATTTTTGAAAAAATGACAGTTCTGTGCTACTATTTTTCAACCAATACTGGGTTTGGTTCATTTAAGGTTAAGATCCAGGAGATAGTAGAAAAGTATGCACCCGGAACGGACCATGGTCTGGCAAAGCATGTCGTTGGGTGTCATTCTGTTCGTGTTAACAACTTTGTGTATGACTTTTCATAGAGGCAATTGGTAGATATTTTATTAAAATCTGAGAAACAACATTTCACAATATATAGTACATTCCTAAGTTTATAGCAGGTTTTTATTTACTAATTCTCAGATATACCTAATTCGTTCGAGTGGTGTTTGTTGAGAAGTATACCACAAGCTCAGCTTTGTATAATAAGAGTTTTCGACAACAATTTGAGTCGTGTTTGTCTATAGGACCACTCGCACTCAGGCCGTTTACTTCAAATATAAACCTTTGTAATATACATGATCAAAGTATGCAAAGTGTCTATCTCTTTAACTATCTATTTTAAAAGTTTGTTCAAGTTTGTCCAATTCTTGCATCATCGTTTGAGTAGTTAAAGAGGAATCTAAATAAAATAGCTAAAGATGATTAATTGGAATTTCCTATAATACATACATGATTTATTATTTCAAGAGTCTCATATGTATGTCTATTTTACTATAGAGTGGTACACCAAGTTGTAAGTTTACACACATTCGATCAGGTGCTTTGGAAATCATATTTTTATAATGGTTTAAAATTTTAATTCATAAACAAGATTTAAACGACGTAATTTTATTTCATCTTGATAGGACTGATACTTGAATTCATCTTGATAGGACTGATAATAAAAATTCAAGAAGTATTTGGCGGTAGAGAAATCCCCCCTCCCCCCCCCCCCCCTCTTAACCAATGTAAATTTTTCAAATTAGAAATATGAGATATAATTTCAGATTTATTGAGCGTACATTTTTGTATAGGGTTATCCTGGTGGCATCAGGATTGAGAATGGATCCGTTCGTAATATCAGACTTCCAAGGCGGTTAAGAGGTTTTTTAAGATGCATGTTCTCAGTAAAGTTCGTGTTTCTAATAATCTAGTAAACTCTTGGCTTTTGTAAGATATTCCGAAAAAGAAATCATGGTCCAAGCCCTTGTTGCAGGAAATATAGTATAACGATGGTGAATATTTATCTAGGCATTTACATTTGTTCAAGCATCGAGTCTGAACACATGAATAAAACTATACTTATTCGCTACCAATGCCCACTATATATATATAAGGCACAGCACATTACGGATGCTATATGTATTTCAAAATCTACATACAATATAGAGGAATTTATTTTGATTAAACTCCAATTGTGAAACTGATGCAAAATGAAACCAATTGCTTTATCTAGTGTTGCGTAAATAACGCATTTCAATACTGCATTGTAGTTATGGGAGCAGCTGAACTGTTTATTATACTGGTCGAGTGCTCTGACTTACTTTAAAACTTAAATATAAGAACGTGTACACTGGAAATAAAGTGTCAACGTTGAGTTATCTGGCAAGCAAGGGATCCTTAGCAAGGATCTCGGATGCGCCGGTCCATCGTTTACGCATACACCTACCAATTAATAATCAATAACTTGTTAACCGGGCAAGTGATGTGATGCACTAATAACGGTTAATGCTTTGATACTTGGACCTGAAGGTATTCAGATTGGAATTTAACCACATATATTATTATCAGTGAATTTTCTCGTATGACTGGTTGACATAAAAATTACAAAATGCCATGGGGAGCATGTAAATTAGAAACATTATTCAGGGGCTCCCCATTCAGGGGTGGAAGCAATTTATTTAGTTTGTATTATGACGGAATATAATAAAAAATATTAGGCTAACTGAGATATCTCTAGAGACCTTAACACAACTTCAGGTATATGAAGTGGTAGTTGGAGACCGTGTCAGAAAACATAATCAGTATCTCCCCATTCAGGGGATGGGACACTTTAAAATTATTTTATTATGGTCAAATAAAATAAAAAATGTTAGGCTTATGGCATAAGAATTTTTTATTATATTTGGTCATATAACAAAATTCTATAATTTATATCCATCCCTGGTTGGGAATAGCTGCTGATTATTTTTAAAACTTACATGGTCCCCAACTTTCACTCTATATACCTGTACCTGAGATGGGGAGCTCCTCAATATTATTTCTAGCTGGCATCATCTCTAACACACATCCTAAATATCTGAAATTGTGTTAAGGTCTCTAGGAATACCTCATTTTCAAGAATTCTTAATAAATGGTTTTATGTACTATATCGTATAACATGTTCCTTAGAATTATGAACACAATTTATTGTTGCAGTCTGAATATGAGTATATTCTCCTTAGCGGTAAATGCAACAATTTTTTTTCTGTATCATTGATCGGAAGATACTTTATAATTATTTGTTTTGCATTCCCTGAATTAAGTCAAATTTGTATATAGTAAGTTTGATAATTAGTAGTGTAAAGTTCGATTTTTTGACAATTTTAAATATAATTTTGAGAGAAATTAAGCTTTCATGTAACTAGTTGAAATAAAGTGGTTTTATATTATTCAGTTAATTTAATAGGATTTAATGTTGACATTCAAAAAAACCGCAATATTCGAAAATGTTCTGTCTTACCCATGTAATATCACTAACACAAGGACAATTAATGAAACTACCAAAAGATTAGCATTTTCTTCACATTCGTTTATGCACACCGGATTATTTGACTTTGCACAACCTTCGCTCTGTGTACAATACACTGGCTCACTCTTTCGATCGGGTTGAATTATAAAACAGACTCACTGTATAGTCACATAGACCCGGTTACAATATTTTTCTTATTAAAGCATTTTGTCCGTTCACATTTCTAAATCGTAATACTTCTCGCTCTAGTATGTTATGCAGTTTGCACGATTTATTACAAATTAGTGTGATTCGATCAAGGTATACCTAAAAGGAAACGGTAGGCTATATGTTAGGCCGCAAAAATAACACAAAGGCTTTAATTATGACCGAAGTCTAAAAGAATTTCCTGACCAAATAGAAAATCCTACTCTGTGCAATGAGCCATTCCCACAAATTTCCACACATCGAATGCTTAAACAATATTTAGCTACATAAAAACAGTACAATAACAATAATAATCATAACACAACATAAACTCGTAATGTCAACATACACATTTTATAGTTAGCTGTCTTCTTCTCGAAGAATTTACTTTAAAAACAATTTTATTTTACATTCGTGATTGCGATTTTTTCTGCCTTTCATACGTTTCCATTCCAGACATTTGATCCCTTAAGAATTTTTTTCTACTCTCTACCATATATACAAAAATACATATTCTTATTTCTTATACAATCTAATGTATATACATATATGTAAATAATACATTATTTTAATCGTACATAAATACGTTAAGAATATGGTGTGTATGTAACCCTTGAAGAGGTATGAAGCGGAACACTTAACCATACTAAAGGTAAAAAAAGAGTTTATTCAAGGGTTATCATCAACATCATCATTTTATGAATTTCATCGTTTTCAATTTGAAGAAGAATTAAGAGAACGCGATATGTTTATGAATTAGACTTGGGAATACGACGAAGGTGTATTAATGTACTCGAATTGCTCTGCGGTTGAATAAAAATCTATGTGGTTCAAATTTTTTAACCTGTGTGCTCACTAATGTGTAACGATTCTGTGATCGATATCTACAAAACAAGTAGATTTTGTATATGAGATGAATTACACCAATAATATTTGATTATTCCGTAAATAATGACACAACAACACAATGCGATCGTTTCAAATTTCCGGTTGAAATACAACACAACAGAAGGAAAATAAAAAAAACTATTTAGTTTAGTTCACCATTCAACAAACAGAAATAAGGTGACCCCTACCTGTTAGATGGAAGTTTTTTTTATGTGTTTGTGTATATTCGTATATTTTATTATATATTTCCTGATTTGCTTGTAGGCAGTGGTATAGATTATTATATACAAAGAGGGAACATCCACGCTTTTCATTTTCATTCAAAAATTGACTGTCTTCATAAATTTTGCGTTAGGAAGATTAGGTTATGTGGGGTAGGATATGGATTTAAAGTATTTCATATTTTGATTTATTGTTTTACTAGTTTACAATTGTTTGATCAATATGGTTGTGTGTTTTTTGCTTTATACAGTTAGACATCAGTAATTCAATTGAAATTCTTCTCAAAGCCGAATGATCAATTTCATTCAATTCAAAGCCACAAAATATACATCTCTCAGGTTTCACGGAACAAAAGATTTTTGAGAAAGTGACGAATTTTGATTTAGTGACTTAAATTTTTTGATTAAATACCCGATTCTCGATTTGATACCGTTTACAAATTTGTCATAATTTTTATACGTGAATAACGAAACTCGTACAGAAGTCGCGCATAGGTATAAGATTTAATCTTTTTTCCATAACAAATCATTCATGGAAAATAATGACAATAGTGCACTCTACTCTAGTTCATTCGGCAGTGAAGTCATTGTTCAGATTCTAACTTTTCCACGTAGAGATAGTTTTGCGATATAACCGATAAAAGCGAGTAAAATGTGCTCAAAATATTACTCTATCAAATACCACAGAGTTCACTTCAGTACTTTGTACTTTATTATTAACCCATTTTCGACCGCTGGTCGATTTTTCGACCAGCAACTTTATAATCATTTTAGCTAAAATAATTTAGTTTTCCAAATGTTTCTTTATCAAAATTAAACTTAGTCTTTCGGCAATTAAAAAAACTATAAATTCTTTAAAACGAACGGTAGTTACTTTTTATCATAGTATTGATTTTAAAAAACCACTTTTTTGGAGGTATTTTCAAATGCACAAAAAACGAAATATGTATGTATATTGAAAGTGGGTAAAATCGTTAATAATAATAATAACAACGAAGATCTAAATAAATTAAAAATAAAAACACCGGTTTATTCAAATAAAAAAGGGAAACCACAAATTAAGTGAAAAATTCATGGTTCCCCCGGATTTCTTCCAGGATTTCCCTGGATTTCCGCAGGAGTTCCCCAAGATTTCACCCAGACTTCCCCCAGATTTTGCCTAATTTTCCTCAGATTTCCCCCGAATTTTCACAGGATTTCCCTAGAATTTTCCTTAAATTTTCTCCAATTCTCCTAGGATTTCCAAAGATTTATCAGGATTTGCAACAGATTTTCCCGGATTTCCTCTTTCAGATTTCCCACAATTTTTTTTTAGATTTCCACCAGATATAACCAAGATTTCCTTTGGATTTTCCATCGAATTTCCCCATTATTTCCCCTGGACTTCCTTCAGATTTCCACCGGATTTCCCCCAGATTTTCCCAGGATTTCCGCCAGATTTTTCCCGGATGTTTCCCAGATTTCCCCTGATTTCTCTTATAATTCCCTCACTAGATTTCCTTCAGATTTGCCCCGGTTTTCCTTAGATTTCCGCCAGATTTAATCCAGATTTCCCCCGGATATCGCAAGGATTTCTCCATGATTTCCCCAGGATTTTACTCAGATATCCTACGGAATTCTACTGGTTTCCCCTAGATTTACCCCGGATTTTCAACAAGTTTCTTCCGTGTTCCCTCCATAATTTCACCGTTACCCAGAAATTCCCCAAAATTTCCCTCGGCTTTTCCCTAGCTTTCCCCGGATTACCCTCTGGTTCCCCTCGGATTTGTTCCAGATTTCCCCCACTACCCCGGATTTCCCCAGATTTTCATCGGGTTTCTCACAGATTTCCGCCGGATATAACTAAAATATTAATCGGATTTCCCCCGAAATTTCCCAGGATTTCTCCCGGATTTCGCCTAGATTTTCACCGGTTTTTCCCCAGCGTCAGTTTTAACCAAGATTTCCTCTGGATTTACCTCCGGAATTCTACATGATTTTCCCCAAATTTCCCCCGGATTTCCACCTGATTTTGCTTAGATTTTTCCGAGATTTTCACCCACCTCTATATTTCCCATTTCCACATATTTTACCCAAATTTCCCTAGAATTTCTCCCAAGTTTTCAAAAAAAATCCTTTAGACCTCCCTGGAATTTCCCCCAGATTCCCCAGGATTTTCACGAATTTCCCCAGATTTCCATCGGACAGGTTAAAGCTTTGGCGTTTGGATCGGGAAGTACCGGGTTTGAATCCTGATAGGGGCAGGATGCAAAATAGAATTTTCATCAACAGATCACGATCTGTGATGTTCTAGAACACAACTTTGACCCTGTGTCGGAGTGGAAAACTCATACGCCGACCATCCTTCTTGCCAGTATAGGCTGGCATGGAGCTATGCAATGTGCAGATAGTGATAATATCGGACCTATAGTCGTAAGTCCTCGATTTGGCAAGACTTGAATTGAATTTTTTCTAAATTGTGAATGCAAGGCGCAGAAATGGGTTAAAAAATTTTAAAATAAATTTTTTATAGCTAAAATTCGTCGAGTAGAAATTTTAGCTATAGTTTAAAAACCGTCAGTCAATCTGCAATATTTGCGTCAGTATCTACATATCTACATATTAGGTTATAATTTCGTTTGTGAAAAAATGTTTAGTTAAAAGTTTTTATATTTTGCAGTTTTGAATTTCGTTAATGAAATTCTATTTTCACTTGTAATAGTTTTCCTCCTAGTGACTCAATGATTTAATAAATGTTTCAAGCGCTGTAAATTATTTTTTCATCACCTCACACTATTTCCAGTTTTGCTATTTCTGTTAAAGTTATAAAATTTTCAATTATTATACTGCACCCACGGTGACAATAATATCATTCAAAGACGAACGTGTGCGTTGCTAATGAGCTAACGTTTTCAATTACAAATTAATAATGGGGGTCTATTATGAAATTTTGTACGTTTGTACGATTGTTGATACGATCAGCAGCGTATTTTTATAATATGAAATTAAATTTGTTTTCGTAAAAAAACGAAATCAGCAAATCCGCTCTATTATATGAAACTAAAAAACTAAAATTTAGATGACGGATATGTTTCATAATATATTCGCCGCAGATCGTATTTTGCGATTTCATATTGGCGGAAATCGTAAAAATTTCATAATAGGCCCCCATGTCAAAGGACCAAAAGGACTATACTAGAACCATTATATTTTAAAGTCACTATTAAGATTCTAACCTCACCAAGAATTACTATTTTCAAAATATTAAGGACAAAGCCGTAACTACTATGGCTTGAAAATCTGAAAATGGACGCGAACATATATAAATAACATATAACACGTTAAAAACACCCAGTCGCAACTTTTTGCTGGTCACCACCAGGAATCGAACCCGGGCACCCCGAATAACAGAGCAAGCACTCTACTTACCAAGCTATCGAGGGCGACAAATGCAAGGATGACTAGATTTTTACGGAGTCACTCGGTTACGTGAAAACTATAATTGGAGTATAATTACAGAATACTACAGAAACGAAAGTTAGAAACCATTTTTTTGCAATACTCCTAAAATAGTTACGACGATCGGCAATAGATGGTTCAAAATTTGAAAAAAATCAAATATTAAAAGTTTTTAGTAGTGTAAAAATAAATACTCTCTCTTCGACTTCTGTCAAATCGTTCACGATCATTTGTCTGAGTATTATTATTAATAAAAATGATTCGATTAAGGCTAAAAATTTAGCACGGGCACTCAAGTTTGAGTCCAGAATTTGGAAGGATGTTGATAATTTTTTTACATATTACACTCAAAAAATGATACTGGGAAATCTCCTTCAAATTCGAACACGAAAAATTAGTGGAATATTTAATCGATGGAATAAAAGATTCAAATTTACAAAGCCAGGCCAAATTGCAGATGTTTCAGACACCTGAAGATTTACTAAATGCATTTTCTAAATTGACTAGTTGGAACAGGGGAATAACACCTCAACGCAGTGTGCCACCTAATAAAATATTTATGAAAAATGAAAAGTCACCAGAGAAAAAATCCGTATCAAGTTTTTCGAAGACCAGATGTTATAATTGTGGCGAATTGGGTGTCATGTTCGCCAGATTGTACGAAACTTACACGACCGTATAGTACTTGCATTCGTTGTGAGTCAAAAGAACATAAAGGTTCTGATTGTCCGATGCCGAGAGAACTGCAAAAAAATTACTGTTGGTGTTACAAGAAGGTTGCAGATAGAGTGAGTGTTTATTGTACTAATAAATATCTTGTTAAAATGGTTGCGTTAATTGATTCCGGAAGTCCGATAAATTTGGTTAAGACAAATGTTGTAAATAAGGAGTTCATTGATCCAATAATACTAAAAATGATTTTAGAGGTGTTATTAATGCCTTGATTAAATGTTATTGACCTAGAAATGCAAATATTTTGATTTTCGAAAAATTATACCAGTTGGTAATTTCACATTGTTTTTGATAATATTATGAACATTAATGTTTTATTGGGTAGAGATTTTTAAAAAATGCAAAGACAGAACTAAAGATAAATTTGAGATAATCTCAGAAAATGATATTTTAAATATTGATACTTCTTGCTTTGAAATTGAAAAGAAAAATTAAATGTTAATGAATGTTTAAGGATTGAAACAAGAAATGAGTTTTTACAAATTTTCAACGATTTTCATGTTAATTTGGTAAGACCAGATAAACCAAAAATCGATTTTAAAATGACGATTGAACTATGCCGAGCGCGAAGTTGTAACAAATATACGTGACGACTTAACAAAAGAGAAAATTATTAAGTGAACGCCCTTATTGTTCACCAATTGTTTTAGTAAAAAAAACGTAATAACGTCAAGAACAATTATCCTCTTCCTGTGATCAAAGATTTGTTGGACTTCCTGTATGAAAAAAAATATTTTTCATTTTTGGATTTCAACTCAGGATTCCATCATTATAACACCACACGGGCAATTTGAATATTTGAAGCTTCCGTTTGTTCTGTTATTGAGAGTTTTCATAAATTAATTGCTAAAGGCAAACTTGTGATCTGCATCGATGATATATTGATTGCCTCCCGTAATATTGCCGACCACTTATTAATATTGACCAAAATGTTTAGATTGTTATCAGAAAGTTTATTGGAGCTGCGACTTAGCAAATGTGAGTTCTTGTGTGAAAAAATTGAGTACCTCGAATACGACTTAATCATGTCAATATCAAGGCGATTAAAGAATACTCGATTCCGCGTAATATTAGAGAGTTGCAACGATTTCTGGGAATGTGTTCTTACTTTTGGAAATTTATACAAGACTTTTGGTTGATTGCGAAATCGTTGCAAGATTTAGTCAAAAAAGATTCTTCGTTTGAGTTTAGAGAAGCTCAGTTAGAATCATTCGCCAAGTTGAAATCAAAAATCGTTGAGCGAAAATTCCACCCAATTTTATATTTTTCAAAACGGACAACTCCAGCAGAATCTAGATATCATTCTTATGAATTAGAATGTTTGGCAATTGTTTTCGCTCTGCGTTGATTTCGAGTATATTTACATGGAAGTCGCATTAAAGTAATCACAGATTGCGCTGCCATGACATTAACCTTTGAAAAGAAAGTAATAAACCCTAGGATTGCTAGGTGGGCTTTGGAAATGATGGAATTTAATTACGTCAGTATTGGTAATTCACGATAATCCATTTGAGTAGACAATAGCGATTTTACAAGCTCAAGATCCAAAAATGGAGGAACTGGGAAAAAGTTTTGAGAAAGAATTCAGAGACGGTTTCATTTATCGAAAGATAGATAAGAAAAAATTACGATTTTATGTTCTAGAAGCTGCAAATGCAAGTAATATGAAATTCACACGTTTGATTGGACATCTCAGATTAATTAAAACCCTGGAAATTATTCGTAGTGACTATTGGTTTCCATACATGCAAACGGTTGTTGAAAATTACATAAAAAAATTTTTGAAGTCCATAAAATATAATCAGCCGAGTGGGAAAGTCTGAGGAAAGGAAACAAACCTTTTGGTAAAGTACATTCCGACTTTTACGGACTACTAGAAGTGACGAAACATAAAAAATGAATTTTTGACTTATAGATGACTAATGTGTAAGAATCACAACAATCAGTTTCGAACAGATGAGACTAATGATTTGAAAAAATCAGTCTTCTCATCAGGTCGCGACGACTGATGTTGTTTATTACATTGAAATATTGTATTGTCTATATATATAGTGCAATACCATGTAGTTGTACTACTAGCGAATTACTGCGTAGCGTACGAAAAATTTTTGATTCTTTCACATTTCCATCTATATTTTATTTTAACAATTAACTTTTCGAATTCATGAATTTTTATATATATACTTTGGTTTTTGTCAATTGTAATGGTGTATTGTGATTGTTCCGTATATTGGTCTATTTCAGCACTCTCGAATTAATTACACAACCGTAGGAAATTCTTCCATTTGCGTCAATCTGTATGACAACGACTATGATAATCGATACCTCGATACCTCGAGGTCTATAAGTCAAAAATTCAAATTTATCCGCGATCCAGCGTTAAAGGAAAGACAAATGTATGGGGTGGTTGGGAAGTTGATTGTGTATAAGTAGGTATCGATTATCATAGTCGTTGTCATACAGATTGACGCAAATGGAAGAATTTCCTACGGTTGTGTAATTAATTCGAGAGTGCTGAAATAGACCAATATACGGAACAATCACAATACACCATTACAATTGATAAAAACCAAAGTATATAAAAAACGATTTATATGTACTTAAAATCGTTGATGGATTTACCAAATACATCTAATTGTTTGGGACAAAAACAACCAGTTGAAAAAACACCATTGATTGCTTCAAAATATATTTTCAACAATTTGGGAAGTAATTTTACGTCGTACGATTTAAAAAATTTTATGGAGGAGAACAACATTCAACATATTCTCATCGCTAGTGCTGCGCCTCGAACATTGAGTTTATGCTTTCGAAATTGATTGACACAGAAAGGGGAATTGAATGGGATCGAGTTTTAGAGAATGTTGAGTTTGCATATAATCACTCGATATGTAATTCTACGAAATTGATACCTAGTATGCTACAGTTTAGCGTTAAACCAAGGGGCCAGTTAACGATAAGTTGATTGAATATCTTAACGAAGATAACCGTTTAAATAGCGATGATTTACCAACTGAAGAATTGTGAGATCACGCTGCAAAAAATACTACTAAAAATCAAAAGTATAATGAAAACTTGTTAATGTTCTTAATGTGATATCGATTCAACACCTGGAGTTAATAAAAAATTGATTCCTAAATACAGAAGACCTTATGTGATTAATAACGTTCACTCGATCATTTTATATGTACAAGTATTAAATCGTATGTATCTGCGATGCAACTTGGACGATCACTACTGTGCAAATCAAAACGAACATTACCTTTACCAATGCATTGAAATGTATGTAAGGAAACCAATACATTGATATGTAGGTTCTCGCCATTGAACTGTAGTTGTTGTAAAATATTATTTTAGGGTACCCATTTTCTTTGAAACATAAACGCAGGTAAGAAACGTACACAAGAAACGGCCTGTTGCATGGAAAAAAAACGTTTTTTTTTCAACAACAACAACGAGCCCTATTCTCAGCATTATTTATGCATAAATTATGACTTTTATAGGTGTGTGACCGAAAGAGTATTAAACTATACTTGACCTATACGATTTTTTGCAAATTACAAATAATTATGTAACGTCTTATCTACCAACCAATATATAAGATATTTTAACCCACTTCATGTTAATTAGGTCAAAACGTCAAACTACTTATACAACACAAAAATTGTTTAGTTTTGTTCCACATTTGTGCTTGCAACGAACAAGTGTTTTATCAATATTCTTTTAAATTTTCAAGACGGTTTAGTGTTAAATCCATAAATAGTATGATGGCATGTTAGTCACCGAGAACATGTGATTTTATTTAAACCGTATGCTTGCAATAGAATCGAAAAAATTTCCAAAACCAAATAAATTTTTTGGAAACACTTGTAAGGTATCTTACAACCACACGAAACAAAATAAAAAATATCCTACCTGACTTTTGGTAATCAGGTCGAATCATAATAATGTACAACCCAAAATATAAACGTAAGAAAGACTCACCCTCAATATATATATTATAAATTTGTTTAGGGTATTTTTTATAATTTCGGGTCTAGGATTATTAGACAATATAAATTCTTTTTCGGATTTATGTTGTCTACAAAAAATATACACGTACATGGTAGAAAAAATGCACTCAAATTTTACCAAACTGTTGGAAACAATCGAATGGAACAGGAATTCCCATTATGCAGTTTCTTAAGAAATATTCTTGAGAACTATACAGTTTGAGTAGTTTTTAATTTAATTTAATTACATTAAAGTTTACGGGTGCTTAGGAATTATATTTAATTACTTGATGTTCACTGTATTCCAGGTTCATTCATAATTCGTATGAAATGCCATGACAATGACGTCTCTGAAGTTACGAATGCACATGATCACTCCGGTACAATGGCGCCTTTAAGCTTTCGTGTAGTATGTAATCTTAACATACACGTAACTACCTAAATTTAACATAAAAAGGCAAATCCAAAATATTTCCTATAAATGGTAATTGGTATTCTTCTTACGTCCACCACTGTATAAGTATGTTTAGTTGTTGTTGTTGGTATATTTTTCTTTAATAACGTAAAATGGAAAAAAAATTTAAGTGAAAAAAGCATAACAACAAAAAATATTCAGTTGCCTTTAAAGATTGTTTGCGTTAGGATGGGAAAAATGAGCCGAGCGCAAAGTTATTTAACAGTTGATTTGAACCAAAATACAATCTAGGGAATGAATTACGGGGGCGTACAAGTTTGCACTCCGTATACTTGTCTATATAGACTTCGCGCGATAAATTATTTATAGTAATTTAATCCACTCGGTGTGTGTTTTGTTAAACCGTTTAATTTTATCGCGTATACAACATTTATTTACGCAGAATGATGTGTGTTATCTTATCTAGACTGAAAATATGAAGTCATATAAAAATTTGTATTGACTAATATTTATTTTGTTGTTTTAGTTAATTTTATAATTAATGAAGCCGTGCTTTTATTCAAGTGCATCATAACTGGTGGTGGGTGTCACGCAACGTTCTAAAAAAAAAATTAGTTTGAGTGTAATTTTGAGTGATATTTTATCTATATACGTAATACTAACGAGTTTATAATTCAGTGGATTGGAATTTTATTCTTATCTAAATAGTTTAAAACTATGTAGTGTCTTAAGTTATAAAAGAAAATATAAAAAACCTGTTCTTATT
This sequence comes from Nephrotoma appendiculata, assembly GCA_947310385.1. NCBI lineage: Eukaryota > Metazoa > Arthropoda > Insecta > Diptera > Tipulidae > Nephrotoma > Nephrotoma appendiculata. The sequence continues at coordinate 380,039,761 of OX371223.1, forward strand.
ATTATAATTGTATTACATCTTTTCTTAAACAAAAAAAAAACATTATTATAAGAAATAAAAATAAATATTGAAAGAAGATAAAAATTGTATGTGTATGTTCAAAAGTTAAATGGTTTTTATTTTTTTTGAATAAAACTTAATAATAATAATACTGATGATTTAGTTATTGTTGTGAATATATTTTGTGTATGGAAAATCGTAACAGAAAAGTGAACAGAATGAGGATACTAAAGAATTGGTATGTTGGATCCAAATCCTAAAAAAATATTTTTTTAACCACCTGTCGAATAAAGTTTGGCATGTTTTGTAATATTCAGTCTATATAACTTAAAGTTGATGGTTGATTGCACTAATTATTAAAATAAATCACTCAATCTCATTAAATCAATTTTCCCTCTATATAATCTAGCGAGTAGTGGTCAATTTCACTTTTCACTTAATTTGTGTTCGAGTATCTAATAATAATAATGAGGCTCTCCCCTTTTATTATTAAATTGGTTCGTTGCATTTTATGAATGGAATAAAATTCGAAAGTTTTTAATTTTCTCTACTCGCACCCGCTACAGGTGTATATATATAATATGTAATATGGTCGACGGTAGAGTGTTTCTAGAGTGCTTGAAGCAAATATTTGCCAAGTAATGTTATTACAATATAATGCGTGATCAAATGACATTAATTTGTATATAATTTTGTCGAGTATAGTTTAATGATCGCCAACTATATCTATAGTGCCCATGAACTTTGCTAAAACTTTGAAATTCTCACGCGTAAACTACACCCCGATGAAATCCAAGACCTAAAGTTACAAAAAATAATAATCCGAGTCATAATAATAGTAATAATCATAAATACTGTAAGATACGTTTTTATGATTTTTTTTTTTTGAAACGATTTAAATAATTTCGCTGGTAGATTACCTGCACTTTGTACCATATTTTTTATTACTACGTTTTATGTATTATCTATTTCCAATCTACTACAATAACCGTATTTTTCACTAAATGCCAATTAAAATAAAGGAAAAGGTAATTAAATTTATGTAATTTCAAAAATTTACATATCGGATTTATGTTCTTAAACTTTCTTTACGCCTATACAGGGTGAGTTTTTTAATAAATGCCACGCTTTTAACTCGGAACGGTGCAAGATAGGATAAAATTACTTGAATGACCTTGATACTCTTTAGATTAATATATATTGATGAAAGTTATTTTTTTAAATCAAAATCTATATTTTTGAATATAAGCAAAACTTAATCTGCATTACAGGAAAACAATTTTCTTTAAGTTCTAATAAATAATCTTACGTTGTAACAAAAGACTAAGACTAACAAAGTGATTATCTCATATCTTGCGCCGTTTCTGAGATAAACGCCTGTCATGTTTTAAAAAACTCACCCTGTATTGACGAATACATAAGAGGTGTGATTCTGCTTTGTTCTATAAAGCACTAAATGTAAAATGAGAGGTAGATTGATAGAAAATACGTAATTATTATGATAATGATTGAGTTGTACAAGATGAGCATAAAGAAATGTATATAATTAAAATTTTTATAATTGTTCTTAAACATGAATGCATTGCTTTGCAAAACTCCGTTATTATTTTCATTCTAAGAAACTTGAAAATTAGATGATCTGACGCGATTTTATAGTAACTTCTATAGTTCTATTATGCATGTTTAATCAGGTGATTTAAACATTATTTAATAAGGGCTCCGACCCTAGAAGCAAAACGATACATCCCTGAAAGATATCTTTGCGGTCCAGCTCTGTAGTATCGGTGAAGTGAATTAAGGCCTGCCCTTTCTTTTCCAAATTTTTTGGTCTGAGAGTTCAAGGTCGGATACTCAAGTGTAATTAATCATTTTCTATATTTTTAAAATATTCTTTAAAAATCTCGCGTTAGTAATTTCCACTATCGTGCGTTTTATTAGTTATGTTTAATGTGTTTTATTCAGAACAGCCATCTTTACAGTTAGCGTCATGCCCTAATAATCATTCAAAAATCCTAAATTAGGTAAATCGTAATATTATTGGTTCCATAAAAGTAACGACGAAAAATCTTGTCTGTTTTCTTTTGAGGATCAAATTTTTTAATGACAATTTTTAAGAACTCTGCAATTTAAATTTTGAGAGATTCATACCTTTGCACATGGTACAACTGTCAAGTTGTGGACAATTAGATTCAATAACGTTTCTAAATGGTAGGTTGGTTCTAGATCACCGTATAAAATTTTTTCAAAATGGAAGTTTTAACAAAGGGATTAATTCCAACTTTTCTAAAGGGTAGTTTTCTAAACGGAATAAGGGTTTGAAGATTATGTTCTAGAATACGACGAAATCGGATGGCACTAGGCTATTTTGAAATTCGAAAATTGTTTATGAATTTAAATATCCCCTCAAAAAATAATCTAAAGGTTGTTAAATCTCACGTTCTTGGTGGCCAGCTAACATCCCTCTCTTCGCGAAATTAATCGCCCATTAAATCTGTTTCTCTTGAAACCACAAGTCCAGTTAATATTCATATCATTAAATATTGGCCGTAAAATTCATGTTGTTAACGTTGTGGACAAGTTAAGTTGTTGAGCACCTTGTAAAATCGGTAAACATGGATTCTCTGCAACACTTCTCCCGCTGTACGAATATTTTCGGTTGCATGTCCTAAACAAGCACGTGTTGTTGTCGGTATGTTTGCTACTGAACCCGTGAACACAAATTTCAATAAATGTTTAATAGTTGGCTCAGATGGATTATTTAGTGTAATTGGGTTGGTGGCAGTGGTTCGCCTATAATCTGAAAATGGCCTATTAAGATCGATCCTAATGTAAGAATGTTTTGAAAATAACGGTATTTTGTTAAAGGACTTCAACCCATTTTTAGCTACGACTCATATTAGTTGGGATAAGCAAGACTCGAATGTCTCTTTTTCGGTAGTAGTAGAGGCCTACTATATAAGCTCGTATACATTCTTTCAAAAAAGTAACGTGAATTGGTCATTAAAAAGCCTCCTTAAAGGGATTGTAAAAATTGTTTTTGTTGGTAAGTTGGCACAATTGTCCTGTCTCTAACTTGACGTGAAGTTTGAGCGCGATCTGTCATTTACATAGTTTGCTTATGCTATAGACACATTACTGGTTTCATAACTATGGTTTCGAGTTAACCATGGTTTATTTGTAATGTGTCACCCTTAACAATGGTTTGCAACTCGGTTTAAACATAGTTTCGGAATGAGATATTTTTTCTCATCCCGAGGCATTTTGTGTTCCCAACGCCGAATACATCAAAAATGGAGATTCCGGACACTAATTGTTTACTAAGCAAATCTAGTTACCTTTGAGTTTTCTATTTGTCATTGAGATATTGAGTTGGCGGGAACAATTTTTTGTCTGTTCTGTCAACAGAAGTCATTTATGACAATTTAAAAGTCAAATAAATGTCAATATTGGCATTTTTGTCAATGCCTACTCCATTACTATTTAAAACCAAACGAGAAGACAAAAGAAATTGTAGTATGTCTTGAGTTTGCATCTCGCAAACCATAGTTTCCTAATTCTAGTTACGAAACCAGATATGTGTCTATGGTATTACAGTGTTCTATTTTGTGTGTTTCGCGATTTTTATAATGGACTAGGTGACCTGGCCAACGTTGTTCTGCCTAAAATAATTATTTTATTCCAAGATTTGTTTTGGTATGTCCTTTAATTACGGTAGGCATTTTTTCCATTATAAGAATGGAATGAAACCCATTATGTTATTTTATATGCAAATTTTATTTTCGATTACCAAATCGACCATGTAGCTGCCTTTGTGCACATATTTACAGATGTATTTAATAGTTTTAACAGAGCTGCAAAATTTTACATATATATGTGCCTTGTTAGTTTTCATTTAAAGAGGACAATAACGTACAACCCATCTATTATCTATTTCAAAACAGTTCTGATTATTGTTTGAGTTAGGAATTGATATCCATCAATTCCTAAATTATATACATGGGAAAACTGCATTTTCATAACAATCTCCACCTCAGCGTCACCTATCGGGTCCAAAATTTGCCAACGACTTTCTTTTTATTTAGATATTATTTGGTGTGAATTTGAGTCAAGTCATAAATAAGAATTTTAGAAAAAGCGACCGCCACCTAGGAGGGAGCACCACGCAAACATATGGTGTGAATGAAAGTTAAATAGCTTCAGTGGTTCAGCCGTGATGGCCAGGCGTTCATACGCACCAACGTTTTTATATATTTAGATAAACATATCAAACAAACAATTTGTATCAAATTTTGTATTGCAAATATTTCTATTCCGAATCGCTGAAAATGTTACGTAAAGCTTACGGTGAATCGACTTTTTCAAAAAGACGTGCTTATGAGTGGTACAGTGAATTCAAAAGCGGTCGAGGTGTGGTGGAACATTTGCCTCGCTCTGGTCGGTGAAGTTAACATCAATAAAGTGAAGGAAATGGTGACGGAAAATCGTCATTTAAGGTTTGAGAGATATAGCCGCTGAACTTTCTGTGACTCCTTCCGAAAGATCTTCTTCAAAAACTCAATAGGTCACCGAAGACATGCTAGAACGAGTTAATTCCGACCCCACATTCATAAAACGCATTATAACCGGTGATGATACATGGCTTTATGAGTTTGACATGCAATCCAATCAACAAGCTCAGGAATGAGGCCTTCCAAGTGAGCCGAAAATGAAAAAACTACGTCAAAGTCAATCAAAAGTCAAGGTAATATTGAGTGTTTTCTTTGCTTATCGCGGTGTTGTGCACTCCGAATTCTTGCCAGAAAGTTAGACGGTAACTAAAGAATATTATCGGGGCGTTATGCGGCATTTGAGAGAGCAAATTCGCCGAACAACGCGAGATTTGTAGAAAGAAGCCTTCATGCATTTTTGTGCCGAATGAATGCACCATCTCACAAGGCTATCATTATGAATGAATTCCGGGCCAAAAACTTTACAAATATCATCGAATAACCACCTTATTCTCCTGATATAGCTCCAGCTGACTTTTTTCTCTTCCTCTGTTATTTTTCGATATTTTTATTCATTATAAAAATCGTTTGACTTGACAAAATCGAGCACTGAAACAAACTAAATGACAGATCGTGTTCAAACTTGACGTCAAGATAGAGGACAGTTATGCCAACTTACCGACAACAAATTTTACAAGCCCTTTAAGCGGGTTTTTAAATGACCAATACCCGTTACTTTTTTGACAGAACTGTTTTGTAGTTTTTTCTTAATTAACATTTTTACTTCAGTGTATGAACTCGCAAAACTAATTAGTTTCAAAGTAATTAGCTAAACTTTAACTAAACTGAATACTCATATGATTTAAAATTTGGGATCTAAATATCTAGAACTGCCAATTTATGATTCCTTCTAATTCGTGATTGTGCTTTTTTATACATCTCTACTAACGCTAGCAAAAAAAAACAATAAGTTATTTTTAACAAGTCAAAAAAAAAAGTGTTACACCAGAGCACGCCATAATTTTTAGCTCAGTGTTAGAGATAGCAATGGTTGTGAGGTTGTGCTCTGGCTGAACTGTTCCGAATCACCTTGGAAAACCCCGTGCAGAATAAAAATAATAAACGAAAGAAACACTCCGACTCTCTCTCTCTTACCTCATTTCATCAACTCACTCTAGTCCATCTTCGCTCGCTCGCTCATAATGCTATTACAAATCAGACTCATTTTTTTTTAACAAGATACTTATTAACAATTCATAGATTAAGTTTATAAAAAAAATTTGAAGAGAATTTTATAGTCAAACTATTAAACTATCAAACTAGCATTTTCATTTCAAACTAACTTCAAAAATTTATATTCAAAGATAATAATTTTATATTCAACTAAGCCAATTAGAAACTAGCATTTTAATTTTCAAATTAGTTAACTTGAAAAAAGAGGGAAAGAAAAAAATATTATATATGTATACCAAACAGATGTTACTTTGGATCCGCGAACGAAGAAAAGCGCTTTCTTGCATCCGGGACATATGAAACTACAACGGTATATATTTGCTAAAAGAAAGGAAATACCAGAATTAATTAATTTATGAATTTACTAGTAAATTTGAGCAAAAATTAAAATTTAAAAAATCAAATTCGAAATAAGAACGGAAGTACGATTCACAATAACAAAACAAAAAAAAATTATTTAAAGCAAAAAAAATAAAATGTAAAGGTAAATTTGCAAAATGATACAAAAACTGAAACTTAGCCAAAAACTTGTCCGGGAAACTGCCGTTGACCGCTCAATTTCGTTACATGTATAGCACGCCCTTGCGTTGACCTTGCCAACCGCTCGATTAACACAATGGTTCTGGTTACCGAAGAAAAACAAAAAAAAAAACCGCAGCCAAAAATCCCGCGTAGGACACACATACGTTTCTTTATATGTAGTTTTACACGTATCTTCAGCCATACAAAAAACCTGTCCTGAAACTGCCGTTGAACGCTCGCTCTTGCCACATGCAGCTCCTCGACCTTATCAACCGCTCGATCGACACAACGGTAGTTTTTTATGGGTAGTTACACGTAATTCCCTTACTACACCTGCACGCACCACGAATTGGTAGTAATGGTAATAAATTCAATTGGTTTTATGATACAATGCACTATCTTATCTGCGCGGATCTCATTCGATAATTTTGTAAAACACTGTAATGGCAAAATGGGTTTTTCTTAACTGCACAGATAATTTTCACAACAATGTAACGATAAAATCTAAATAGATACAATGTACCTACACAAATTGTTGCACTTTATTGTTTGGCAATATTGAATGGCCTTTAGGCTAACTAGAACACACTCTGTATATCGACGGAGCTTTTTTCAAGCAGACTCAGCACAATGACTAGATGCTCAAAAACACAAACGTTCATCTAACTAATTCGTACTTTGAGTCTAGAATCCTTAAAGCCAACGCCAAAAAATTTTTTGATTTGTGCATGGCCGAAAAACACCAAGAACACTTTCAAAAAACACGATCACCACCGGCCGTTTTCCAATTACTTACTTATTTGAAACTTATTGACTTATTTGTAGCCATTTTAAATATGTCGGCTAAGTCATTCCAGTTCATTGTATCGACTTATTTGTGACGTAATAACAAAAAACAAAACACAATTTCTGTTATATGGAAGAAAACAAAGTTCTTGACATGTTAGTCGTTGTCACTAGATTTGAAAATAAAACGGCATGCATTACATCATCGAGCAATAAATATATAAGAGAAATCAAGTAGTGCAAATTTAATAAGCCAATTTTTCCGAGGTTAATCTTATTTTATAGTTTTAATATATTTATATACACAAATTTAATTTTTTTCTATATTTAATCCATATATACGAATCGTATAAACATATCGGCATAGTTATTTTATAGTTTATTGTTTTAGTTAGGCTTATACAGATTGCCAATAGTAAGGTAGATTAACCTCGGAAAGTCTACATAAGTCCTCTTGTGTATATTTTGCTCTATGATTACATTTAGTCAAGACACCATTTTGGAGACATTTCTGTGAAGACGTACTTATGGCCTGTTGCACAGAAAAATAACTAACGACCGGTTACTTGTGCGCCAGATAAAGTTTTTATATGAAATCTGGTTGTGCAGTCACAAAAAAGTCAACGCAAACTTGGTTAAATATATTTTATTCCTTGGAAATATTTAGCTTGCGTATAAATATTTGAATGGCCAATTTTTATTGAATAACTTTTTAACTAATCGTTAAATATTTCCATGGAATAAAATATATTTAACCAAGTTTGCGTTGATTTTTTTGTGACTGCAAAACCAGATTTCATATAAAAACTTTATGTGGCGCACAACTAACCGGTCGTTAGCTATTTTTCTGTGCAACTGGCCATTATTCTAATAAGTCACCTCGCGAGGTGACTTATTTGAATAAGTACGTCTACACAAATAAGGAAGCAATTGGAAAAGGGACAGGATAATTATATTGTTTTTTCTTTGTTCATTATTATTTTATTTGCACATTAACTTTTCACTCCTTGAATGCTACTAAGTTGTCTCTCCAAAAGATTTCCATCGGATGCCTAATCAACCACAATTATTTTTTTGTTCTCTACAATCAAAATCAACAACAACAAACAAAATTAGTAATTTCTATGCCGTACTAGTAATTTCTATGCCTAATTCCTAACGCAATAAAAATTATCGTACGATTTTTTTTCGGACAGAGTATGGTGCAAACGCCAATAATGCAAGTCATAATAATTGTCGTGTTTCTCGACACCCATTGATCGGGATCAGTCCCAATTTGACATGAAAAACCAGATCCAAATTTTGTTTTAGAACACAAATTTTGATTTGAATTTTAGTAAGCGCCTTACTGTTGTTTCATGAAACATGATCTGAACCGGATTAGATCAAGCATCAAGAATCAAAACTATTAATAGCAAATCGCCGAAAGAGGTGTGTAACGAAATCTCGGCTTTCAAAATCCCGGTTTTGTATAAAAAATCACAATTTTTAGGAAATCCCGGTTTGATTTTTTAAAATTTGGCATGTGGGAAAATGGGATCCTCTCAAAAATGAGTTTGCGATAAATTTCTAGAAAATGGATAATAGGGATGGAATTTGGATGGAGAGCTAAGTGCTCGTGAGAGTTATCGAAGCCGTCCGCCTCTAAAACTATTGCATTTCAGAATATTGCAATAACAAAATGTTGCAAGTACCAAATCTTGCAATTAAAAAACTTTATTAATTATTTTGTGCAATTAATGCTAGAAGAAAAGAAAATCGGGATTTTGAAAACCGAGATTTCGTAGTACATCCTGTCGAAAGTATACTAGACCAACAACATGTCAACATCGTAGGCGTAACAATAACATAAATGGTATAATTAGTTGTGTTCAGCAATCGTTTAGGCGAATAGCAATGATATACACTGCCAAAAAAATATGCAGGCGGTATACGCAATGCGTAAATGGAACCCACGTTACAAAGGGTACGCACGATTTCATATCCCGGACCTACTATTTGTTGAAAGCGGATATAATACATATTTACGTAAAACATTAATATTTTTACGCCTTTTAAAACCCATTTTAAGGAACTGTATATGAAAAAGTTTCGGTTGTTTGTCAAAGTTGTATAAGTTTAGAAGGAAGTTTGTACTAAACTTTAATATTGAAATAAACCAACTTTGCTTACTATAAATTTTCAGCGGATCGATTTTGTCTCGTGAGTTACTCATTTAAAATGAGTAAAGCAGAAAAAAACGAATACGTACACCATATTCGTTTTTTTTTTGCTTCACTCATTTTAAAAGAGTTACTCACGAGACAAAATCGATATACAGATTTTCAAAACGGAGTAAAAACGTCTAAGCCTCAGTGCACTAACTATTTTAATTGAACCGAACGATATACTCATTTTCAGTGTCAGACACCCTAATGATATCCTCCAATGAAGGTATGCGCTTCTGAGTTACAAATATTCATGTGTGATTTACAATATTTGTAAAAAGTATTTCATTTCATTTGTACAAAAAGGCATTATAAATTGCACAGTGCCTAATCAGCTGAGAGTTGGCATACTTCCATTTCTGACATAGGTTATTTTCAAGTATAGTTTCAAAAATTTTCTTTGATTTTTAGTTTGGGCATTACATTAGGAGTGAAAATCAATTTGAGAGGCAATTTCGATATTCAGGCAATTCGAACAACAAAGAAGTACCATTAGTCTAATAATTTGTTTCATTTCTTTATCTAAAAATGTTCTATACTGTTTCTTATCATGCATAGCTTTATGGCACTAAAAACAATTCAATAATTAATTAAAGAAAATAATTTGTTACACACTAAAAAATCACATTAAATCCGTCACAGTAGAACTGCATCTAATTGAAACAAATTTGATTACACGAGATTATACAATTCACCCCCGCAAACAGCCCTCTTGCTTTTACTATAAAATCAAAAAGTTGCACAACAGAAATGCTAAACAATTAACTATATGGTTCCGCTTAATTTTATTTCAATTATTAGTAGAGCTCCTAAACGATGTTTTCAAACCATTGGAGATCACTAACCTAATAATGAGAAACTAATTATCTTTCGAATGATTTTGCGTATTGTAGTCAAGTTGCTGTGCAGATTCGAAACGCAATAGTTTACATAAAAACAAAACGAATAATTTAAAATCAAAAATTAAATCTTACTTACTTTAAAACTTCGCAATCTGTCAACAATATATCTCGCGGTCAAAGTTGATACGTGGTACAAGCAAGGCTATTTTATTAGTGAAACATGCGTATGCGAGTTTGCAAAATACCAAAATAAATTATTGCTTTCTCTCGGTAAGATGTTTGGAAGTGCCAATTTATTTAATTCATTTATGCTTAATTATGAAAGTTAAAATTTGATTAACAATATTTTGGTCTTTGAAATTTGACAGCACATTTATTAGAAATTATAATGTATAAAAGACACATTACAGGCTGTCAGATGTTGATACATATAGTTTCACTATTTAATCTAAAGCTTGCCCAAAAATATAAAAATCCCAATTCATGCCCCGACAAGTTAAAAATTAATCAAATCAAAATTAAGTTGGATTTTTGATCTATCACTCTACACTTGAGTGAAATCCAACGATCGAGTCAAGATCAACACAACATTTATATATAACAATAAGTGTGTCTGTGTGAGCGTATGCGCAATCAGATGACCATAACAAAGTTTTGCATAATTAAATAATTCAAGATCATTCATCGCACACCAATTATTAATTTGAGCTGAATTGTATACAGCGTAAAGTAATTTTCACTCACAAATAGCAAACTTTCTAACAAGTTTTTTTTAGTTTCGCGTTTGATCAATAAATTTGTGTTGTATACATTTAACTATATATATATATAATGTAAAATATGCATGTTGTACCTATTTTCGATTGGAATGCAAATTGTATAATATTTGTACAAGTATAGAGCGCTGCAAACCTTTTTGATGGTGGATAAAAGGATTTGTTTGTCGGTTAGAAGATTTATTGGTTTAGGATTCTTAAAACTTTTTTATCGTGTAACAATACATTAATTTTGTGTTTATTTTGTGTTCTCTTTTGTAGGCCACGCCGGCGATCTGGGTCTAGTATCGTAGTACTAGGTGGTGAGGATACTTTAAAAGCGCGTTTGCCCGACGACTATTTAGGGCACACGGATATTCATCAACATCCTGATACATTACCAAACGATTTGGAAATGATAACGATGGTGAATCAAGATAATGGTAGGTCTATTGCATTTCATAGTCTAATTAGTAGTCTATTTAAATATAGTTTCATGGTTGATGGATATCACCTTCGTTTAAAAATAGTGTTACAAAATGCCATATTTAGTTAATAAAATTTTCAATGTTTTTTGTTGTTGTAAATATAGGACCGCATCGTGAGATGGCAGTTGATGTGCCTGAATCGTTTATAGCTCGAAATAAAACACCACCACGCTATCCCCCGCCACGTCCGCCAATTCAACAAAGTGCACAACAACAACCGCAACCACCGACGCTGCCACCGATACCGCAACAACAACAGCAGGTAAATCCACAACATTTAGTTACGACATCGCCGAACATTGCAATGCCTCAAGTACCTAAAACAATGCTAAACGGATTAAATCATATAAATAATAACAATAATAATATTAACGGTAATAGTGGTAATCTAACAAATATTAACGGTGGTGTCTCCTTAGAATTGGAGCCTCTTGATCTAAATCATCATCATAATAATAGTAATCTTCATCAAAATTTTAATAGTATTAATAATAATAATATAAGCAGTAATAATAGTAATCATCTGAAAATCAATTCAATCGATAGTTGTGGTGATTTCCAATCAAAAAAATCATCATCGAGCAAGGGACCGTCGTCGCTCGGTTCCACATGCGAATCGATTGGATTTGATTCGATGAACTATAAAAATCATGCAAATAACATAACCAAATCAAGAGGTTCCCTAAGTACAAGGAGTTCATCATCGGGTGATCTTGGTCCACCCGAATACGATTTGGGACCACATCGTGAACTACCCGTTGATGTGCCAGACAGTTTTATCGAGGTGGTTAAAGCACCACCACGATATCCGCCACCAAAACCACAAATTATAAAAGAGGTCATTAAGAAAAAGGAATCGATATCGTCACATGGATCGATCGAGAAACAAATGCCACAGCCCCAGACACCGATACGTAACGAGGTATTTATCGCCATTTTATTATTTTTATAATTTTATAATTTATTTAAATTTTTTGTATTGCAAATTCCCAAAAACCTTTTATATACCAAACCGTGTATACGCGGGCGCGCAGGGGTGACATGAGTTATGATGACAATATATTGTGATTAAGCTCCCCCGATAGATAAAAACTGGTCACATTTTTGTTTTTATCATATAAAATATGCGGAAGAAAGCAATTATTTTATTAATGATAAGTTCAGGAATTTTTGCCCGTGCGATAACCGTTTATAGATCCACTGTATTAAAAAAATCGTTCAATTCCGTTGCATGTTCCAGTTTGTGTACTCTATGTTTAATACTAAACTCTAGAAAATAACTAACAATGTAATGAATATAAAACAACATTATTATTTTTTGTGTTTGTGTTTTGTATACGAGTCAAGTTAAAAAAATAATCTAAAACGATAACAATCATCCAACAAACAAACAAACAAATAAACGATAGTTGCAAATTTAAGCGTAGTAATGTAACAAAAAATAACACTAAAAATAGTTTTTGTGGTAATCGTTATTTTTGTACAAATCAAATTTGTTTTTATTGGAATTGGAAATTATGCTAATTATTACGCAAGTATTATTCTAAAAATGTAATTCATGTATGTAATGTATGTCTTCTAAATTATATAGCTAATGAACTTGAACTTTATAGTGTGGTTATAAATCGATATATAGTGCTAAGCCACAGTAAATTTGTGTCACATTTTCATGATAATCACGGTATAATTATATAAACTGTCGACACCGGATACAAATTCGCGCGATATTAATCCGCAACATGAAAAACCATCCAGTTGTAAACTCATGTCACTTTCAATTTTTTTATTGTTGTATTTTGTGTTCGGTTTGGTTTTCCTACAAAACGTGAAATTCCTTTGAATCCAAAACTTAAAATTATTTGTATTCTCTCGACATTGTGGAATGTCCATATTATATATCAGTGTGTGTATGATATTACCAAACGAATTATAAATCTTTCTTTATTGAGGGATATGGTGATTAGATTGGAGAAGTTGGGATGAATACTAATTGACTTTAGTCATTTCTTTGTATATATACTGCCTGTGTTGTCTTTTAGTCGTTCAGGTATATCATATAGTTAATATATTATGAAGTGTATACAGATAGACGTCTTACAGGGAAAAATGAATTTTTATTGAGTTATGAATATTAAATGCAGAGAATATTTGAACACAAAAAATGTTAATAAATGTTTTTTAGTTGGGGACTTTTCTTATTTTAGGGTTTGTGTAAGAAAAAGAAGAAGATGAAGGAGCAATAAAAGTTAAGAAATTTATATTTCATGTAGGTTATTTGCCAACTGAATAGTTACGTGTGAATCATGAGATTAACATTGAATGATATTTTAAATTGATTTTTATTGTTAAATGTCATAATTTTAGACACAAAATGATTAAATATGTACATATATAGAACTAGCGCGCGTTTATGAACGCACCCACTATAGACCGTTGTGATCAATCTGCATGATTCATTCTGTAGTTTCTTTGTTAACCACAAGCCCTATATAAATATTTTGCACGATCCCCTCCTCTAAAACCAAAGTCTTCTATAATTTTATGTCATCTCTTGTTTATTTATTTTCTCATTACATATAACATTAATATTATTATTATTTATTAGTATTAATTTTATACGACTTAATAAAAAATCTAATATGTTTTACTTCCTACTTTTAATTTTCTTGTATGAATGTTTCAGAAATGAAACGACTTTTTATGGAATTACCGTAGATTTCTTCTTGTTTTTATTTAGCTTGGATTTTATTGCATCTCAAAATTAATAATAATATTTATAATTTTTCGAAAACATATGTATTATGTATATATGTCTTTATAGTATGTCCATAACATTCCGTTATTTTAAATAACATTTTAAAAAAGAATTAGTTTTAGCAAAATATTAGTTTGTCAAGTATTCTTAATTATACTGTAATCTTGTATAAACTGTTTGTTAATATTGCCGAAGGAGTTAAATTGTTTTGGCAGTATTTATTTATATTTATATTTCTTAATATTGTGTATGAAAAATGAGTGCCCTAAACCTGCACCTACCAAATTAGCCTGCCTCAATGAAACCTATACTATAATTTGTTACACTTTTATTACAATTTACTACAACAAATCCCGATTTTATTACAGTTACCGTTTTCGAGAAACGAGCGGTCTGTTTACCTTATAATTAAACCTACACTGCCAAAATTTGATGTAGCTGTGATATCTGGATGGTCTTGGGCCAGAATTTATTACAAATTATATACATTGATTAATAAGTACAAGATCAACCCTATATTTTGACCAAGGGTAAATTTCTTCCCAAATGATTATTTATCACAAAAACATTCATTTTACAACATTCAACAAATTATAACAATAGACCACCACTAGATGTTGAATCAAATGTTAGTGTTCAGACCTTGTAGAGGGTAGGTCAACCTTATCCAGGTGTGTAATAAATTATCTTCGTGTCAGGTTAAGTGGAATTGGCTCCAAATTGTAAAGGCCTGAAACGTGTAATTTCGCTATCATTTTTAATATCATTTTTAATAATTTTTACACCAGACCGCCACCAGAGATAGAGTCAAATGTTACTCCTTGCACCTTGTGGAAGGCAGAACAACCTTATTCAGGTGATAATTTATTACACACCTGGATAAGATTTACCTGCCCTCCACAAGGTCTGAAGATTAACATTTGACTGAATATCTAATGGCGGTCTGTTTTTATAATTTATTAAATGTGGTAAAATGGATGTTTTTGTTATAAATAATCATTTGGGGTGAAACCTACCCTTAGTCAAGAAATAGGGTTGATCTTAAACTAATTAATCAATGTAAATAATTTGTAATAAATTCTGGTCCAAGAACCATCCAGATATCATAGCTACATCAAATTTTGGCGGTGTAGCTTTAATTATGAGCTAAACAGACCACTAGTTTCTGGAAAACGGTAACTGTAATAAAATTTAGAATTAATTACAAATTTGTTACACAGCTAGAAAATTTGTTACAGGTCCCGTTATCCTGCAGTTCGTGTATGGGCTGGCGTTAGACAAAGCTACACCACACTTTTCATATTTTTGTTAATATTTCTTGTATCATACTTGGGATGGTACTGCAATTTTTTAGAAATTAACTCCACATATTGGCATATCTCAACCTCTAAAAAACTTCCCCTAGGGGTGCAATTTTTAAAAACCTTATTTTTCGTCACACCACGCCTTTTGCGTTTCTGTGAATTTTTGTTGTGCACCCTGCACCATCGAAATGTTTGGTTTGAAATTTTTTAGTAAATTTTGGTAATGCCGCTGTTTGGTTTAAAAGTAGTAGTCAAAAATGTTAAATTCTTATTATCAGCATAATTTATACACTATTCTAAATATGGAACATATAAAAACGTTGATCCGATATTTTAAACCTACATAACTTGGGATAAGGAATAGTTCCCCTACCTCGTAACAATTTGGTGGTTCTTCGCAGACAGTGCTTTTAACATAGTTATTTCAATTGAAAACAAGTTTGTTAAAAAAAAAATTCTTAAATTCAATATATGGGCCCGCCTTCGCTTTTATGATGACCTTAATCTTTTTGGCATTGAATAGTATAGTTTGGTTAAATATTCCGTTGATATTTCTTCAAACCAGACTTTTTCTATGAGCTTTTCTGCTCTTTGTCACTTTTCGGCTTATAGTTTTTGATGTTTTTCTCCATGACGGACCAACAATTTTCAATTATATTGAGGTCAGGACTATTCCCTGGCCAATGTAGTGACTCAATGTCCAAGCTATTTTTAAATTCGGCTACCTAAAGAAAATAGACACTGAAATAAAGCATTCTTACGACACAGATACCATCTATAACTTACAATGCGTGCCCTGTGGCACGGAGCTGAATTGTCCTAGAATACATTTCCAGAATGCATAGTGATCCCACTCCAAAGGCTGTAATGGCTCCCCAGACTTTAACATATGGTGAATGTTTTACTGTTTTCGAAATACATTCTGATAAATACCGTTCGCGTTTTTGGGTCCAAAAATATTGAACTTGGATTCATCCGAGAACATGACTACTCCAGGGCGTCCAGTTTTTTCGTTCTTTTGCGAATTTGAGTCGTTCAGCTCTAATTTTTTCTGTGAGTAATGGTTTTTTCGCAGGTCGTCGCGCATAGAGGCCAAGCTCGTTCAGTCTTCTTTGGATAGTATGAACTGAAATAGTCTCGGTTATTGCTGTTGCAAGCTCTCTCCTCAGTTCTAAGGCCGTGGCGAACCTTTGGTTTAGCGCCAAATGTCTGATCATTCGATTTGTGCGAGCAGAAGTTTTCCTCTTCCCACCAGAGCCCACCTTTCTCGTAACCGATTGATTTTCGGAATAGCGCCTTTAAAACTTTTTACTTACTGTTTCGCTACACTTAATTAATCTTGCAATTTGTGAATGTGTGTACTTGTTTGCCTCTAGTTGCAAAAATTTTGCATTTTTTGTCAGAATTTAATTTAGCGCGTCCTATTTTAAAATTAACTCTATGACTACTTTATTGAAACTATGCTAATAATTGATCCTTATATTTGTTTTAAATATAACACGAAAAATATACAGTAAAAGTAAAAAACATATGGAAAAAACAAATACCATAAAAATTAGTCAACCAATTTATTAGAAAACGAGAGAATTGCATGAAACAGAATATAATCGAAACAAAACATTTCAATGGCGCAGGGTGTATAGTGCTGGTGGTACTGGAATATTTTTTACAAATTAACTACAATAAAATGGCAAAATTAAACCACTAGAAAGCTACCCCAAATAGGAGCAACCGTTTAAAACCATTGCATAGGTACCCATGAATACATAGGTACCCACAACAGCCCACACCCACTAAAATCGATCATATTGGAACGACCTTCCTACTCGCGCAAGGAACACACAGGAAGGAAATTCGATGCATTATGCTTGGTTCACGTATGCGATCAAAACATGATTCGCGAATCAAGCCAATCTTTGAGCGTAATTATTTCGCATTATTACTCATAGTTTGTTATTTTTTTTTATTATGTTGGATGCTACCTATCAAAATTTTCCCAAAGTTAAAATTATTTCATCTCGGGCGGGGAAATTTGTATATGTTCTGAATGATTTAATTTTCCTTTGATTCGCGAATCATTTTTTTATCGCATACGTGAACCAAGCATTAGGATCGATTTTTGTTGATGTGGACTATTGTAATAAATTCATGGGTACCTTTTTCTTGCATAGGAAGGTAACTCAATGCCGAATGATCGAATTTTGTGAGTGTGGGCTGTAATAAATCCATGAATAAATTCATGGGTACCTATACAAACGGTTGCTCCTATTTGGGGTAGCTTTCTAGGGGTTTAATTATGCCATTATATTATAATTAATTTGTAAAAAAAATCCAGTACCACCATCTACATCAAAAGTTCACAGATATGCAAAAGACGTGGTGTGACGAAAAATAAGGTTTTTAAAAATTGCACACGTTAGAGAAAGTTTTTTAGGGGTTGAGCCATGTCAATATGTTGGAATTAATTTGTAAAAAATTCTAGTACCACCCCCAGTACGATACAATAAATAATAACAAAAATACGAAAAGTATGGTGTAGCTTTGCCTAGCGCTATCCCACACACGAGTTGCAGAATAACAGGACCTGTAACAAATTTTCTAACTATGTAACAAATTTGTAATTAGTTTGTAAAAAACTCCAGTATATCATTTTCATTGGATTGTGCTACAAGTGCTGGTGCAGCATTAGAGTCATGCAAAATTCATTGTTTATGAACCAAAAGTTTAGAAAGAATTTTAAATAAACGTTATCTCGGCGCACATAAGGGTTTTAAGTAGTGTTTAGTCCCAAAAATGTCTAGAGCCTAGAATAATGCACCAAATTGCGTATTTTTTTTAAATGAGATTCTTAAAAGATCCCTCATGAGTATTTTGTCTGAAATTTTTTTGTATGCATAGAAATCAGTACATACTCAGACCCAAGAAACGTACTAAATCAGAATAAATTCAAGATTTATAACAAGCGAAAGTGATTTGACTGCTAATTGACAGCTGCCAACTGTCAATATCAAAAATCTAACTCCATATTTGAACGTAGCGACCGCAAAAAACAATGTGTACCAAATTTTAGAAAAAAATATTAAACACAAAAATATATGCTTCAAAGGGTTAAGAATAAAAGTGATGTTTTTAAACAAATATCTGAGTATGTTTTGTATGCATACAAAAAATTTCAGACAAAATACTCATGAGGGATCTTTTAAGAACCTCATAAAGGGTATCTAAAAATACTCAATTTGGTGCATTTTTCTAGGCTCTAGACATTTTTGGGACTAAACACTACTTAAAACCCTTATGTGCGGCGCCGTATTCTTGAAATCGGTGGAAATTTTCCCAATCGGAATACAATTTGCTTTGAAATTCTCTATATTATTCGAATTTTTCGACGGCTACTTTGATCGTCATTTTAAATTTTTCCTTTTTTTAATAAATTAAGAAACATAATTTTCCCCCCTACTAAGTGAAAAAATCAAACTGGGTAAATCGATTCGAAATTATTCCCTTAGTAGGGAGACAAATATTACCAACTTAAAAACAAATTTGAAAAAATGATTAAATTTTATTCCGTTTGACAAAATTCCCACCGATTTCTAGAATAAGGCCCGTTGCACACTTGAGCTATGTTTTTTTAGCAAAGTAATGTTTTGAGATCACAGCTTCCCGATTCACTTTGCAAGGTCTAAATAAGTGAAACCAAATTCGCGAAGGTTAGCTCAAGCCACTCGTACTGCCCGATTTATTTAATTTCTTTATTTAAATCTAAGGGATAGAAACATAGCTTACATTGCTCATTTTTCGAAAATAAAACATTTTCGAAAATAAAACATTTAAATATATTGCTTTACCGATTGGGTAGACCCTGTGATTTATCTACAATGTTTCTCTTATTTGAGTTTTGGAAACAAAAGCGGGAATCTGTAAAATGAAAACATAGCTCACATCAGTCAAAAAACATAGCTCAAGTGTGCAATGGGTCTAAGGCAACCGGTTTGAAAACTAACGGGGAAGCTAAGATTATTGAAAATGTTTATTATTTATTACTTTGCGAACCGTTGGACTATCAACAAACACTCAGTAATCATTTGACAAAGAATGCAATAGTTACTTGCACCGCTAAGACGTCGATTTTATCCGTTCACAGAATATAAACTTCAAAATATATTGATTCGTGAGATCGTAGAGCTCGGATATTAGCGAATCATCGGAATAAAACTTTATACGGTAAGAACTTTATATACAGTGGGTCACAGACAAAATGATGCAAGCAATTTTTTTTTTTTTTTTCAGTAAATATTCAAAAAAACAAAAATAGTTATCTATTTTAATTTACATTTATTATAAGCTTCAGTAGTAATTGTTAATTTCATAAAACAAAACAAATAAAAAATTTCAATTTATAGCAAATGAGTAAAAAAAATCAAAATTTAAACATAAAAACATGTCGCATTTAAAACGATGCAGTTTTAAAAATTAATAATAAATAATTATTTCATATGTTTGTAACTAAAATGATCACATTGTACAATTAATTTATATTTTGTAGGCCATCTATTTCGTTTTAGATCCGCTTTGATTCTTTTTGACATGAAATCTAGGAGTTATTTTACTCCACTCTTCTAACAATGGCTTTTTTGAGTCCAAATGAGCCAACATTGAACAATTCAGGATTTATGTTACGGATCATTGTCGTAGAACCGAAAATATTCCTTAATATTTAATTTTTCAGCAATTTCCTACAAATTTCTTTGTAGTATGTCTAAGTTACATTTCTGTTCAAATTGCCTTCGATAAACTCTAAATTTCCAACTCGGGAAGGCGTCATATAAGCCCATAACATAACGTGCCCTCCAACGTGTTTACCAGTGTTTCGTAAATTTTTAGCTGCTAGCTCCGTATTAGGCTTTCTCCATACGTAGCTTCTTCCGTCTGATCCGAAAACGTTAAATTTGCTTTCACCAGCAAATAAAACAAGGTTCCAGAATGTTTCTTTTTGTTCGTCTTGGACAAATTTAATTCTAGCCTTACGATTAACTTCACTGATGTATGGCTTTTTCCGCATTGTTCTACCATGCAAATTTGATTCTCTAAATATTCTAATTTTTTTTCAGCTTCCTCGACCAACTTTGGGACACTTAATTCGGCGTTTTCTTTTATTTGTTGAACAATCCTTCAACAATCTTTTTCGGAAAATATTTTATTGTGCGATTTTCTAGACTTATTTTCAGACAGTGTTGATAGATGAAACGTTCAATAATATTCTGAACAGTAGAAAAACTTGTTTTCACCATTTTTGCAATTTTTCTGTGAGTTTTGGCATCTTTAAAGTGGTTAATAAAACTAATTCACGCGTTTCAATACTTGTGTGGCGACCCATTGTCTCAATTATTTATTACAAAATTTCACTTAATTGTCTATTTTGACACACTATATTCACTATAAACGCGCCAAACGTTGATTAAAACTGATACTAAAAACTGCTATAAATATAAATTTTTTATTTGTTTTGCTTTATGAAATTAACTATTATTTCTGAAGCTTATAATAAATGTAAATTAAAAATAAATCTTTATTTTTGTGTTTTTGATATTTACTGAAAAAACAAAAAAATTGTTGCATCATTTTGGCTGTGACCCACTGTATATAATTCTTCTGTACGTATGTGAGTCCTCCTCGTAAACGGCTGTACCAATTTTAATGAAATTTCGTGTTTGTGTGTGTGTGTGTTTGAGTGGGTTCCTGGATGGTTTTGATTCACAATTTTACCCGGTAGGTGACACTGCGATCGGGTTCTAGGATTTTTTTTTGTTTTGTTTCCCCCAACCGCTCCCCAATCTTTATATTCTTCTGGACTGGGTGTTTGTAATTGAACAAAACTTGTATGGTTTAAATTCACAATCGGACCCGGCTGGTGGCGCTGCGATCGGGTTCTAAGATTTTTTCTTTCTTTTTTTTAAGATTTTTCCCATATTAGAACATTTAACCCTAAAATATCATCACATCCATTCATTTTGTGAAAAGTGCTAAAATATCAATCCCCACCACCCCCAAGTATTTTATAAAATGCAAGAAAATCATAAGTTTAAGAATAATTGACCGTTGAAACCTTCTGAGAAGTTCATGAATAAACTTCTGTGAATAATTCATATAGTTAGGTTTGTGTACGTATGCATCAATACATGCACAAGTCATTTGCGTTATAGATTGACGTTGTTCTGCCAATCGTATCTGTTCTGCCAATTATATCAATTAGACATGTCAAGACGTATTCGCCATTGCTGTGCGAAACGGACAAAGCACACATAAACGTTGTGTTCTGTAGTTCGGCGAAGTTCATCAACTATATTTGAATATGTTCATAATTGTTTGATACACACAATATGTGTATTTGCTGTTCAAAAATTATCGATAATGACGAAATAACACGTTATCAAATGGGTCGATTCATTAGTAGCAATGAAGTAGTTTGGTGTATTTAAAATTTTCCCATAAACGACAGAGACCCTGCTGTTATATATTTGGCCGTGCATCTTGAAAATGGGTAGCGTGTTTATTTCACTGAAGAGATTGCTCTCCAACAAGCATTAACTGCCCCAAAAACACAATAACTGAGTTTTTTGATCTATGCAACCGACCAGGTATTTTCTCAGTTGTGCCACAATTTTTCACGTTGAACAAACAGTCAAAAATGTGAGCCCCACTTACGAGAGCGAAGCGTTCCAGTCCAAAGATACGACGGCGTGGAAGATGACAACCTTTGGGATCTGACACTTGCAAATGCAATACTGAGTTCCTTTCCTCATCAAATTCGCCATATTGTTGACGACATCCATCGCAAGCTTCACGTCTCTACAAATATAAAGATGTAATGTGCAACGACACTCTGCATCGCATTCCGGTCTCTAACCAAGATGCCCAATCTTGATTTTTCGCCGAAAATATACAACGAGGCGTTGATAAAGATTGAAGATATTTGCATTCTCATTTCGAATATGCCACTCATTCATTTCGGTATGCCATTGCCTAAAACCTAAACTATTTTTTGTTTTTGTTTTGGGCAACAACAAATCACATAAAGACGAAACGAAAACAATGATATGTCAGACCCAATGTCAATTGTCACTTAATAGTTAATCGAAAAATCGAATATCGAGAAAAAGTTTGTAGAACCCGCTAATAGCACGCAAGCCTACATTCGATCAGGATAACGTTTGTCGGGTCAAATACAAATAAACGAAATTCATTTGAAATCAAAAGTAACGTTTATCCTGCAGGATGTGTTCACTCTGCAACTGCATTAGGCCGATTATGAAAAATTAAGTACGATATCTGGAATGTGTGAATATAGATTTATTCGAGTATTAACGGTCAAATATTTTTAGACACGCATAAGTAACTTGACTCGGAGGTTGAACATCTTCAATTTGATGATTTAAACAGTTTGAAATTTCAAAAAGAACTGTTTCAATCTAAACCATTTAAATCAACGTCAATTCATCATTTCTTAGGTACAGTAGTGCTCAAAAATATTTTGACAAGTATAGTTTATTAGATAATACAAAAAATAAAAACAATATTAAAATTAATCAAATAATATATTCATAGTAAGATATGTTTTACAAATTGGAACACATAAATGTTATGAATTGCTAAACAAAAAGAAAAGTTTTGAAAAATTACGGATCTTAAGTATTTTGACATGTAAAAGAAAATATTTTGATTATTTAATGCTGATTATTTTCAGTACTTATTAGTTAGTATTTCATTGCGTATACATTGGCCTTTATGACAGTTTCACAACGTGCCGGCATGGAATCAACTAACTTTTGCAAACGATCGAAGTCAGAGGTTTTTTGGTTGGACGTCGTCAATGTGAACTCTTTTCTAGTCGACGTTTTACAGTTGAAACGTGTATATTTACGTCATAGTTTTCTTGCAACTCGTTTTTTATTTGCACGGCCGATTGTGCTGCCAAAATGCTGCTTAATGCTGCCAAAAATAATTTTAAATTTTTTTTTTACTACACACGTAATGTTCCAACTTGTTTCTAGCAATAGTTGCGGCCAAGTCGTAAGTAATAATATAGAAAAACCCGTATTTATTGAGATGTTCATGGTAACAAGATAACAATAGACTTGTCAAAATACTTTTGAGCACTAGTGTGTAATCCATTTAAACCAATACCTTCTATGTATTGCAAATAAAATATTTCTAAATAATTATAAATGAGTCTAGTTCTGCAAAGTGAGCAAAGTGTTATGTTTCCATAGGCTACAGCCAATGAACGGACGAAAACAACTCCAAAGTACATTTCAATGGTTATTGTGTCGTTAATTACTTTAGAAATATGTATTTAATAATTTTGACAAGTAATGAACATATTAGCATCTGTATTTCCATTTATTTGTCCGTTGAGGGCATAAATGTACATTAGCCAGTAAAACAGTGACTAATATCTAGTTGTTTTCAGCCTTAACATTTTTAACTTTATATTGGACGATGCGAGATGTATACAAAAATTATATTCTAACTTTTGATCTTATTCGAGTGGTCTAACAAGTTCTGTAGATTTTGGTGATCGAGGACTTCTTGAGGATTCAGAGCGTGAAAATGGTCTCAATACTAAAATAACATTAATTGGAATTGAACCAAATAAGATTTGCAGTATTGCTTCAACTTTAATTATTTTAGTTTCGTAATTTTTTGTTTATTTCCCCTACATCACTGCACTATACAATAACCTAACGCACTTTGAACCTGCTTTCCTTTTGTAAATATTAAATAATTTATTTCATCTTATTATTTAATTTATTTCTTTATATATTTATGAAAATTCATAGATAGTATTTCCTGATTGATGAAGGTAGGGTGTTTTTATATAAATATATC
The DNA here is from genome assembly GCA_947310385.1 of Nephrotoma appendiculata. Lineage (NCBI taxonomy): Eukaryota > Metazoa > Arthropoda > Insecta > Diptera > Tipulidae > Nephrotoma > Nephrotoma appendiculata. The sequence continues at coordinate 380,064,026 of OX371223.1, forward strand.
ATATATAAATATTTAACAGTAGTGGTATGTAGAAAAATTCTTATAAATAACCTTAATATATTTAACAAAAATAATAATAATAAGTAATAATTAATAATAATAATAATAGTCGATATATAATAAAATAACTGTTTTAAGGTATTTGAAGTATATTATACAAATTAAATACACTGGAACATAAAAAATATTTAATTGATACACAATTTACACCACACAAATACAAAAACCCATTTTCATTTGCATGCAAATTAAATACAATTTAAAAAATAATTAAATTAATTAACGCATAAATTTTATATACACAACATAACATTAATTTGATTTATTTTCTATTTTATTTTTTAGTTGAATGGTTCCGCAAAACCGATACCACCGCCTCGTGATCATTTGTATATTGAAAAAGACGGACGACTAATAAATCGGGCGCCGGCACCACAAGTGCCCGACCGTAAAACGTCTGTTATCCATCAAAATCATAATAATCAAATAGCACAAATTGTTGAGCCAACGCCCGATCAACTAGACAATATAAAAAAATATCAGGTAAGATGAAAAATGTGTTAACCTTATGACAAAATAATCTTATCAAGCTGATGTTCAAGACAAAAGACTTTCATTCAATTTTGCAATAAAAAAATTATTTATTCATTATCAATTTTTTATTGTAAAAAGAAAAGTTGGACATTTAACACAACACATTATCATTTCGGTTGCTTTCTCTTTATAATGTGTAAAAAAATGATTGCGCACCGCAAGCCAATTACAATTTTTTTTTTATAAAGCTTAATTATCAAAAATTCGTTTCTTATCAATTATGTACATAAAAGTAAAATGTTATCAGGCAAACAGTATGTGATACATTTTTAATTCCACACTATTAATTCTATACGTCATATACATAACTGCACTGGATTCTTATGAACGTGAATGACTTTTCAATCGAAAGTTTTGTAAAGGTTGAATGTTACGTTGTGAAACTACCGTCATCGCATTGTAATGATAACAAATTGATCGTATCGGTATTGTTTGAGTTGGTATAATGACAAAGCGATTGGGAAAGGCCACAATGTTCAATTTGGGTGGTATATAATTGATAAGTTCCGTTAAGTTTAGAGAACAGAAATATGTAATTGATCGATTTCTAGTTTTTTATCGGTATAAAAGCATATTGAGGGAACTCGATCTTAGTCAACGCACCCGTCATTGTGTCAATTTTTAAACACTTCCACACTATAGATTAGTTTTAGTATTATTATTGGTAATTCTTGTCGAATGGAGTAAAATTCTTTCACATTAAATGTGTATTGCGCTACTTACAACGGTAATTTCTAACACCGATGTTGCTAATGTGGTAGTCAAAAAATTCGATATAAGTATTGATCTCGGGTAGAGCTGAAGAATCTACCCTGGGTGGCTTTACGTTAATAAGCTCCAAGCGGTCGAGGCAAGGATTCAAGTTATAAATGTCCACCTATGGAAATCCGCGCAGAACAGTTCGCTGAAATCTAAGTACAGTTTCAATTCTTCGTATGTGCACCCCATGGTATGAGGACCAAGTCTGACTAACATACTCGAGCAAAGGCCGAACAATTGACATATAAATAGCCATCTTAACATAAGGGTTCAAAAATTCTTTAAACCATGTGATTTCTAAAGTTCAGTTCGCGGTCACAATTTGCCCCTAAGTCTCGTATGGCTAAAACTCTGGTTTTACAGTGCTGTTAATGGTATATTCTCAAGATTATTTTTAGCACACCAAGTGATAAAGTTACTTAGGTCATTCTGTAATAGGGTAACATCGATGGAATTTGTAATTTGTCGGTAAATTTTCATAACGTCTTCATCGCAAGTTGCTTTCGCTTTTTGGCCCGCGTGCAACTTTAGCAATGACGAAAATTTTGGGTTAAGGAATTTTTTTCCAAAGAATGTTAGCCGGATAGAAATGTTTTTTTTTTGACATTATTGACTATCCACAATTAGGGTTGTTGGTCGGTGTCCGCTGCTCGTATTTTCAATGTTGAGGACGGAACATATAAGTGATTCCCAAAATTGGAGGAACGATATTTTTGGATTTTTTTTTGTAAATAAAATAGGAATTAAATACGAGTATATCTATTATATGAAATCTTATTTTTTATAGCAACTTACGGTTTTCCGAGGACACGAGTAATATGACACTAGTTGATCTAGTCTGTCGACTTCAGACATTTTTCCGCCCTTTACCAAAACTATTTGTTGTAGTTACCATTTCTGGGTGATATACAGTATTTATACAAAGGACTTTCCTTTTATCATTTCATTTTGAGATATAAACAGCCCCTTTTCTGACCCAAATGTCTTCATCTATTTTAAGCTTCTTTAAGATTAGCTTTTTCGGATTTTCCGTTCGGTTGCTACGTAGAGTGTCATAAGTAAGTGTTCTATGAGACAGCAAAATGGTGGACCATGTTATACTGTTATAATAGTTGTCCATAAACAACATGTGTTCGTTTCCTAAATATGGAGCCATCAAACGTAAAACTAGCGGATTAAGTTTTGAAACTAAAGGCCAGTTTGATCACATATCCCATAAAACTTGATTCCATACTTTGCTTTTTCATTTTTAATATACTGATTAAAATGTAATCTGCCCCGAAAAAGTAACAACGAGTCATCCAATGAAAGGTTTTGGTTCGGATGATTTGCCTCTGGACACTTTTGATTAAATAAATGAATAAATTGAATTTATTTTATTTAAGTGAGTTTCGCCTAATTGTGTATTAAAGTTCAAACATATCAAAATTTGCTTAAATCGGCGTTCTGACATGGTGTTTTGAAAAACCGGGTGATGATATAATGCATGTCTTGAAAAAAGGTTTCGTATTTTCGGTGGCTTCAATTGCCCTTGCAAAAGACAACGAGTTTTGCAGTTTTTGAAAATTGAGTCTTGCGCTCTTTACTACACAGTCTTTCTCCATACGCATTAGTTGAATCTAATAATAATTAGAACAACTCACCACCAAAAAAGTGTCAAATGCCTTCCTCGGCGAATTCCCACTTATTTGGCAAACTATCGTATTTTCGTTGAACTCAAAATCTTGTAACTCCGCTACGGTTTATGTCCAATCCAGGGATGTCCATCTATTTCGTTCATTTTGTCACACCCGGCTAACTCAGTGCCACTATTGTTACTATTTTGTTTGCCATTGCTACTGCCACTGCTACTATCACTGCTACTGCCTTTGTCGATATAATCGGGATCATCAAGACTATCATCCATAGAGAAGTCAATTCCTTCTCCGGAACCAACACTATCGAATTCTTCAAACAAAGCCATTGCTTCTCTTCGTAGCTGTCCATTTTACAATATTTATAAATAAAAACACCAATAGATCTGCTAAAATCGACACTTTTTTGTATACTTACGTGTTTTATATGTAAACCACTACTTCATCTGCAGTTGTGTCGTTAATTTGCCAGAGTAAGACAGAAATATAGATACTACAATGTACTTCATTTCATGGCACTAAAACAAAAGCGAGAAAATACAGATGGTGTATTTCGATAATGTAAAGAGAAAAAACAATTCAAATGAGAAGAGCTAATTCTCATAAAACAAAACAATGAAAATAGTTACAAAGAGAAAATAAAATTGTACTGTAATAGCAGTGGTGACCCATTGGGAAGCTATGCATATACTGCAATTGCAGTGGGTGTCCGCGAATGTGTTAATTGACTATCGACGTCTTCTTATAATAAAACGATGATATTCAACATATTTTCGTCTTGCAGATGTCTTGCAAATGTACACGATATGGGTTTAGTTGAATTTTTGAAGTGACAGGTGGAAGTAAAACCGTCACTAGAGCTATATGCTCGTAAAGATGTATAAGACCGAAGGGATTATATCAAGACTATTGCTGTGGCATTTTTCCTGGTTATAGCAACTCTGCTTCTCCAAATTTATAAAAACGGCATGCGAATCAGTCCACTTAACAAGACTCGATTATATACGATGCGAAATATTCGAATCGCTTTGATTTATTATAACATTTAATTAAGTCTAAGATTTAGTTGTTTCAAGAAACACTGAGATGTTGGTCGACCAGTCACTCTGAAAGAATATAAATCATTGTTAAATTCGAGTAAACGGTGACCTACTTCATATATGAGCAAGCCATAGAGCAAGATAAGTTTCAAATTATAATCCAACTTTCAGACGGAACCAATACAAAGCCAAGCCAGAACCATTCAGAGTTTGTATAATCAGCTTGTGTATATGGGAGTTGTGCAACTTATAAGCGAGTCAAATGTTTAGTCAGTGGAAACCATGCAGACATTGCATTATGAGCACGATGCGGTTCGGAAAATGTACGAAAGCTTTACATCTATGTCAGCCAGATCCAGCAAAGACCATGCAATGGAACCCAACACAATCTAAGCCGAAACAATAAAAAAGCCGCTGTTATGAAATTTTTATCAGCCGACAACACTACACTGACTGTAACCATTCGAACTCAATGGGAACCATCAGGGATAATGCACAATGAACATCAAAACGATGGTAATTTGACTTCAATTTTCTTTTTGTTGTCCCGGTTTATTCCACTTAGAATTTATGTTAACGTACTTTGCTAACACCAATGGAACAAGGTTAATCTTTAGAGCTGTGTACAGTAACATACAACGTATCGTGGCCATTGTTCAGTCAGCTTGTATTATAATGGTGTGATTAAAAGCTTAAATTGGTTTCGGCTAGAAGCTTAAATTAATTTGCACCACCATCCACAATACATTGTGCTAAATATTTACACATCGGATGGTTCCTGCTATTTGGTATCGGCTAATATTTTGCTTATTGTTAATGACCAGATGGTTCTCACTGTCTTAAAGCGGCGCAAACTGGTGGTTTCGGCTGATGTGGACGGGAACTACGGCTAACTTTGTTTTGAAGAGCTACGGGTTTTATTGCTCCGACCAGCATTGTTTCCATTTTTGGATACCAGCTGAAATTTAGATAGGTCATAACGTAAATCACAACGAGCTTGGCGTACAATGGTTCTGATGGTTCCAACAGATTTTTCATATTTTGATACCGCTGATTTTAGATTGCTGGTATATCGTATTTGTTCTGTCTTGTAAGATGCTTATATTTTGTGCAAAACTCTGGATCGTTTTGACTTGCATAGATTTGGTTTGGGCAGATGCTTTACCGTTTTGACTGACATGTATCATTATTTACAGCTGAACTTTTGGTTAATATTCACCACAAAGAACGCACTACACTCATTGTGCGACGTTTCAGTTGATTCTTGGTAAATTGCTCTATAAGGCACAATGACCTGCTAGCATGGTCCAGGCTAGTATGTTTCCAGCTTACGAAATTAGGTGTGATAAGCATTGTGATTGTGATAAATTTTGTGTGTGGTGTTGTTACATTTTTCGACGAATTAGGTTCACACACTCCCAAAAAAAAAACTAATATTTAGATGATCGTGTTCTTCCATCCTTCTGTCCTTTGCGATTATGAATAAAGTTTTATATTACCTCAGTTTGGAGACCAATTTTTTAACTTTTGGTTGAAAGACGATTTTGGGAAAATTTAGAATTTAATCAGTGCAGTGTAATTAAACGAAATATTTTGCGAAAAAATTTATCGAAATTTTTCATTTATTTAAGACATGTCTTATGGCAATCTGTCTATTTTTGCTATGTTTGTTGTCATTATTAAAGCTTAAGTTGCTAGGTTATGATTTGATTTCAAATAATAAATTTGAAATAAATAAATTAGAGCCAGAAGATTAGGTGGTTTGCAGGAACCCCCAACTTTTGTCTAACATGGTTTATGAAATCTTCGCCAATTTGATTTGATAACAATAATAATAATTCCCAACGACCTATTACCCCTCCCAACCGCGCGCGGGGAGTCTCCATCTGTATTATTATTATTTTTTTGAGTATAATTCCAGTGATTATAAACATGGATATCGAACTGCTTAACCTGTGAAATTAAAGAAAAGTAGCAAGCGGGAAAATCTATATTAGTATTAAAATCAAATCTGATTATTAAGAGGCAAACTAGGTGAACAGCTAAGCAAAACGATACCCGTCGCGGACGGAAGGAGAACAGAGGTTGAGTCTGCTTAGTACAAGCAGATTAAAATTGAAAAATATAGCAGTCAACTGATAAAATTTCATAAAATTTGATAAATAAAACAAAATAAAATGTAACAAAACAAAATGTTATAAAAGTTATAAAATATTAAAGGCCAAACCAGTCAAGTTAAATAAAAAAGTTGTTTTAAAGTGCGTTTCGTCATATTAAAATCAATGAAGTGGGAGTATTGGTTAGCCTCGTGAAGCATCCTAGATACAGGTTCATTTTTACCATAGTCAGTCCTATGATGGTCGATTCGAAACATAGGTACCGATCTCAAGGCTCGTGAATTAAAATTTAGATTGATTTTTCCTAAGAGGAAAGGAGAGTCGGTACTGCTGGTTAGCAATTGATGAATAAAAACCACGTCTGCAACAACCCTGCGCCTACGAAGTGGTTGTAAATCAATTAGCTTGAGGCGATCTAGGTATGGAGGTAGGTGAAACATGTCCACCCACGGTAGCCCGCGTAAAGCAAAGCGAAGAAATCTACGCTGAACTGCTTCAATCCTTTTTATGTGAACCACATGATAAGGCGACCACACCTGGCAAGCATACTCGAGCAGGGGACGAAGGGGACGAACGAATGTTAAATAGAGAGCCTTCGTAACATAAGGATCGTCGAATTCTTTTGACCAACGCTTAATGAAACCGAGCGCAGCGTTACCTTGATTGACAATGCGATCTACGTGATTTCTGAAGTTCAATTCGCTGTCACAAACGACCCCCAGATCACGAACAGAACTAACTCTGGTAACGGCATCATTGTTAATATAATAGTCACGAGAAATGGACTGTGCACGCTTCCGAGAGTAGGTGACCGTCTGGCATTTACCCACATTCAGCTCAAGGTTGTTCTTTACACACCATACGGAAAATGTATTGAGGTCGGATTGTAATAGGATCCTATCGGTGGTGTTTGAAATCTGTTTGTAAATCTTCATGTCATCGGCGTATATAGATATAGTTGAATTTTTAATTAAACATGCAACGTCGTTAATAGACAGAATGAAAAAAATCGGCCCCAGATGGCTGCCTTGGGGCACTCCAGATGTTGCTGAAAAATGAGCTGATACTGATGTCCTAAACAGAACTTGATAAATACGGTCTTTAAGATAAGAGCCCACCCAACGGAGAAATTGTGGGGGAAATCCAAGAGCCCTGAGCTTAAACAAAATAACTTTATGGGAAATCCTGTCAAACGCCTTGCTGAAATCGGTCAAGATAACATCGACCTCATTCCCTGCTTCAATCATATTTAATGTTTGTGAAGTGAATTCCACAAGGTTTGTGGTCGTGGAGTATGAACCGGCAGTGAAACATTATTCTGATTTTTATTCTTCTCTCCTTCGACCGACGATGAGTTCAACTTCTCTTTAATCTTATTGCATTCAAAACTCTTGTGATTTTTACCACCACATTCATAACAAATTATACTACCAGTGTGACGATTTTTATATTTCGATGAATTTTACTGAAAAACGCATTGCTTTTATTTGACTTTGATACGTACTGTGTGTCGAGTAATTACATTTTAATGTGATCTTCGTTGATGGTTACACTTGCCTCAAAACTCAGAATAAGAGGTTTAAATTCATTTGTCAAACCTGCCAACATAATTGCAGGCAACCAGTCATCATCTATTTTGAATCCAATGCTCTTCAGTTTGCACTAAATTGAGGTTATCTCGTCGATGTAATTTTGCATGTTTTCACAATTGTTTAAACTAATTGAAATCAGGGTTCGCAATAACGTATTTTTTTTAAATAATCCACGGTATTTCAAGGGCTCGATTACAATTGAGAATGTGAAGAAAATTTCCGGTTCCACACTCAGAACCAACGTCGATTTTGATTTTCATAATTTTTTTCCTCTGGTATTTTATCATCATCTGGAGACTTCTGAATACACTTATGTCATTTTTTTATATCGAAATAATTCTGCATAGCAAAACACCTCATATAATAATTATCAGTCCCGCGTAGTTTTTCAATGCTAAAATCCAATTTGCTGTTTGATCAGGCCATCTCCTTTTCATAAAACGTGTTGATGACGATACACATTTTGAAAAATAAAGATGTTGTCTTTATGAGTGATACTAAATAATAAACTGTATTTCAATATAATAGTGTTGTCAGATGAGAATATGGAGTGCGTTCATAATTTAACAACAAAGTGGCCATTATCAATAGCATACTTGTTAGTTTAGTTCAGAGTTTAGATTCTCAGTTCTCAAATAAAATGTTGTAGACTTAGTGATGTTAGCTCCAAGATTGTTATTTTAAATTATAAGTTGTTTAGCAATCCTACTTCTCATAAAAAATTTTGCAATTGATAGTAAAGAAGTTTACCAAACATAATGTGATTCGATATTTCTATTTACAAACCACTACACAAAACATGTTTTTGAGGAAATTGATCCAAAAAAAATTCTACTTAAAACGTTTTATGTTCAGATTCTTCCAGAGAAAGTGCTGATTCTTTACTGGCTTTTCGTTTTTTTTTAAAATAATTTAATGTTTCAAAATGTTTTACGAATAAGCATGTATGAATCACTTCTCGTGAGACTACAGAAGACAATCTCGTTTTAAACTCAAATTGAAATTTCTTGCCGAGGCTTTATGGAACGTATATGCATGTCGAATTAAGTTAGGTACTTCGCATAATTACGTGGAAGATTAAATTTTCGAAATTACTATCACGCCCACATCTAAAGAAGGGTCAGTCGGTCGATGCACTATCTAAAATTATAATTAATATTTGAGCTATGCCTAAAGAAAACGCATTTATTATATGCGGGACTGACACCAAGCATGGTGCTACAGTCATTTTAATTACAGTATAACATAGTTCACGTTTAGTAGTGTCACATTGGAATGTTGGGATCAAACAGCGAATTGTTTATGAAGAAAATATATGAAAAGTCACTTTTAGACTAATTCAATTCGATATGTCTGATTCCAAATAAGCAAGTTGTATTCTAAATTGGACCCTTCAAGGATACAGTACAAATTTTTGACTGCATGTGAATTACAAAAATCCCTCTTAATACGTCAAACGAAGCCTGTTTCTCTCAGCTACAATTAAATTAAAATGATTCACGAAATTCATTAGATCACTCAAGACGATGAATTCAATTCTTCAAATATTATTACACGCTTTAGAAGATGGTTGCCAATAGCCAATATGATAAAGATGATTAATAGAAAACTTTCCCCATAATAAGATCAAATTGCACTTCAATATACTGTTGAGTGCTAAATATAATTTTTGTAATCCTGTGGGTCCTAAGGTACGCCAGAGTGAACCAATGCCAATTTGAACTGCTTGCTTCTATTGACTCGATCCTGTTCGAAAATAGTCTGTTCATTTCAAAACTATCCAATTTTGTATCAAGGATGGAATCTTACAAACAAAGACATTAAATATTTTAGATGATAAATTTATTAAATTTGTGATTGTAGAACGTTGCCGGGTTAGCAGTGATCTTAAATTTTTTAAACGCGCTTACTTCTTCTGGTTGAGAGTTAATGAGATTTAAAGCAAAACGAGATTTAAACCCAAAACCTGCTCGAAATACTATCAGAACATCTCGTCAATTATCATATAATTTTCCATTGACTTTTCAAACCTGAAACAGAATGGAAACTGTGATTTATCATAATTTGTTTTACTTGTAGTATAAGCTTTGGACCTCGGACATGACGAAGCTGTTTACTGAAAATTTCAATGCTTAGGTTTAAACGCGATACGAGGGGGAATTCTAGATAATAGTTGACTTATTAAATGCTATCTAATTAAATAACATCTACGGGTTTCAAACGAAAGTTAATTTTTGTAAACCTCTACAATTTTCGGCCCTAAAGGAGTTCGATCAAACGTTATCAAATATAATTTTATTGTACCAAAAAATTTTTTTCTAAGCTGCGATTTATTGTTACTTAAAGACACATAAAGGCATACTCGTACATCTCTGCTAATTATTATTTTCATATTTTGTAACACCACTCACATCGCAATACTTATCGATTATCAAGCCACAACTGTATAAAAATCCCACGTAATATGTCACGTGGAAATAACACAATCGCAGCTAACCACCTTTTTTGTTTATACAATTTCATTACTTTGGTAACGACGTGTGTCCGCAGTGTATCGTAAATGATGACAAAAGTTTGACGTCATAGATAATAATTTTGTTTCGTGTTGTTGTTGTTGTTGTTGTTTTGTACTTTCACGTGATTAATTTGGATCGTAGGCATTCGCTCATAATATTATTTTTAAATTAGGTACGTACGTAATGAATTGGTATATAGCTAAGGTGTATATTTTGTAATGCGAGGGGTCAGTCAGCTGTAATACAGTTATAATAGACTTCCATATTTTAAATACACAATGGAAGGGTAATGAATACCAATCATTTGTTTTGGGTGACGATAAACTCGTTGTTGATTTATTTTCCGCGAATACTTACTTACTTGAACCAGACAAATTGTTCTGCCTTTAACAATAGTAATTAATGTACGTTAGATTTACCCAAGTTAATATACACAAAACATCTTCAGGGACACCCGGTTTTGCTTGTTTTTAAAAGATTTTTAAAAACAATAAACCGCGTGTATGTCATACAACTTTCGAGGTATTATTGTTTGTATTGCATTGTCAATGTTCCTACGTATATGCGGCCAATCGTTACCTGTAATTGTGAATTGTTGTTGTTGTGCGAGTGTATGGTTGGGTTGTGCTTGTGTGAAGGAAAATCAGTTTTTTGTTTTGTTATTAATTTTTAATTTAATTTAATCGCGAGAGTTATTAGTACGTTTCGCGGAAATCGAATTATGCATGCATGTACGATATATATGGTAGAAGAAATATGAAGAAATTGTTAATTAAATTTTATGATTGGTGTGGAAAAATAATTTTCGTTGAAATTAGCGCATTGTATGATTTGTCTTTGTGGAATTTAATATTTTATAAATGAACCGTAACGAAATGATAAAGTTTAAATTGTTTAGAGATAGATTACTTGCTCAGCATAATATAAGCTAGTAATTTGAGTGGTTTAGCAATTACTGGATTACAAAATTGGATTTTTTTTTCTTAAGATGAGTACATATTTGAGTTACCTGAATGTCACAAGTAGTTTACTTGTTACTCTTCCAATGAATTTGAGACAAACCTTAGTTGCTAATTAGAAGTCGATCAAGTTTAAGCAAGGGGATTTTGTATGTTTCGTGTTTCAAAATGTAAAACGTGTTGTAGAGCGAAAATTGACATTGGACAAATTGACTTACGGTATACTACAGTTTGTTGTTAAATTACCGCTTTTAGGCTGAATGCATTACGCACGCTACCGTTTTAAAATCATCATGGAATCAAATTTTCTCATGAATCACTGGCTTATGTTAACAAATTCTCTTTTGAATTGAATTATGAATTAGGCTAAAGTTTATTGGATTATCGCTAATAAGCAATACCGAAGAATTACTTAGCATTATTGATTTAATTTCTGTACAGGGCTCCCTGAGGGGCTGTCTATTAGCTGAGAATGTTGAGTGTGGTTTCTCCGAAAAGCGAGTTTTAAGCGATTTAAGAGAACAACAAATTATGGTAATTTTTGAGAAGATACGGATAAATAGCGTTAATTAATTAGCGTTAAGTTATAACGTAACATAACTAATAACTTTATAAATTTTAAAATGACGAAACTAAATAACGAATTAGTCCATAATAAATTCAAAACCAAGACCGTTTGAAATACATTTTACTCAATGTTCCTGCAAACAACGTGAAATAAGTTTGTTAAGTACAACTAAATAAACTCCAGTGCACACGTGAATAGAGCTATGGAGTATATAAATTTCATACATAAAGCACTCAAAATAACATAAATTTGCTTAGCCATAATTTAGTATTTTGTATTTACTTAAATAATTATATTCAAATATATACCGAATTTTGATTTAAGCAAACATATTTTTATTATTCGGGAAAATACCTGGGGGAAATATGGGTTCTGTAAAAAAATAATAATCGAATAATCAGTTTGGACGCTCCACTAGCTAGGAAATAGTATTTCAGGTTAGTTAACAGAATGGGTGGTACCTCATGTTCCTCCATTATTCTGTTGATTTCGTTTTGTTTTTGTTGCCTGCATAGAGATGAACCCCTTAGGATTTTATAATATGAAGGCAAATATACAAGCATTAGACATATCGGTCGAAGTCAAATATACTATTTAATTTAATTAGACAAGGAAATCCAAAGATGTATTGCTGCGATAGTGAATTAATGAATTTAAGATAAGCTGGTTTAACCAATCAAACTTTGCGTAAGAAACGTTTTTGGAAAAATATTCTCAGAGTACTACGTACCGTATTTTGATTACTACCCCCAATCGCCCCTTTTATGTTCGAACAAAATTTGTCTGGTTCACTAAAATTCCCGCAATATCTTTAATTTTGATATTTTTGTGCAAGTTGTGCAATTTTGTTTAGAAAGAAATGAATATCGGATTAGGATTAATAGAAGAATACACTACAAGGGCAATAGGCGATTTTCAAGAAATCGTCGCCATTTAGTTCTAAGCTGCAAAGTTAGTTTAAATTTATCATTCGCCGATTAGGAATACTTTGGAGATTGATAAAATTTAAATTAAACATGAACTACTGCCTCGAACTAACTTACCATAAATTTAGTAATTCGAAAATTTAGACAAAGAAGTCATCATGAAAATGTCTGAAATAACATTTCATATGAGATACGGATTAGGATTGGCCATTTAAATAAATAATATCTGATTGTAGTATAAAAGAAATATTATTTTGCCGAATTAGACTTTTACATCCAAAGGTGGCCCTTTTGATATAAAAGTCTAATGGACCAACCATAAATGATCAAGATAGTTTTGAAGGTATCTTTAAAAAAATTTCAAGTTTGCTAAAATCAACTCCGCTTATTAAATAATTTCTTTTCACTAGTTGTAACAATTGTTTGAGTCCGAAGCTCGATATAAAAAGAACGGGATTTTCAAATAATAATTTTCAGATCAAATTTTTAGAACTTATTTTAATTAGAAATGCAAACCAGAGTGAATTTAATATATTAATTAAGGTAAAGATAATGTTATGCTACATTTTCCAGAATCGTGTAACAAACTGGTTAATACGAAAATCACAATTTTTATGTCCCTTACACCGAATTTACGTAATTTGTCTGCACATTGCATAGCTTCATGTTAGCCTATAGAACTCAAAATAACTCTTGATACTTCTGCAGAGATCCACAATGGTTCTTTTTTACCACTTTATTCTCATAATGCGGCTCATAATTAATTTTAACTCATCAACAAAAAGTCGTTAGTTAGTCGAAAATTATTTTATTAATACCGTTTTTGACTTAACTTTAATTCAAGTTTGCGTTATCCGGAATGAATAAAATCTTAGATTTAATTTTCAACAATGAACGTGATCTTTTCAATATGTACGATTTGCGAGGGCGGAATGAGAAGTCTGGTAAAAATGAACCATGGAATAATATTTTCGGCCAAAAAAAAATTTATTTTTCAACGTAGTCGCCTTTTAGCTCGATACACTTAGTCCAATGTTTTTCCAATTTTTTGATCCCTTCCGAATAATACGATTTATCCAACCCTTCAAAATAGGTTTTTGTTGCGGCGATGATCTCCTCATTATCGAATCTCTTTCCTCCGAGCCATTTCTTCAAGTTCAGAAACAGGAAATAGTCGCGGAGAGCTAAGTCTGGAGAATATGGCGGATGTGGCAGCAATTCGAAGCGTAATTCATAAATGTTGGACTCATATGCACTCGTGTATTGTCTTGATGGAAGAGAACTTTTTTTGTTGCGTTTTCTTTCAAAACGTTTATGAAACAGTCCAATAAGTTGCACTAATATTCGTCGTTGACTGTTCTCCCCTTTTGATGGTGATCGATGTGGATTATGCCTCGCGCATCCCAAAAACTTGTGGCCATGACCTTATTGGCGGCCTTAGCCTTCTTCGGTGCAGATTCGCCAGTATAAATCTACTGTTTAGAATGTTCTTTGGTCTCCGGTGTATAGTGATGGATCTATGTTTCATCCACAGTTATGAAACGATGCAAAAACTCCTTTTTTTTTCGCTTGTACATCGCCAAACCTGCCTCTGAAGTTATCACACGTGTGCTTTTTTGGTCAATTGTAAGCAAACGCGGCACCCAACACGCGCGGATAGCTTTCTTATATTCAAATGTTCGTGTAATATATTGCGCACACGTTCATCTGAGATGCCTACTATCTCAGCTATCTCGCACAATTTCACTCTGCGGTCTTGCAAATTAGTATCATGGATTTTGTCAACCAAATTTGTGCTTGTACGACCACAACGAAAATCAGTAAACCACTTGTGAATCATTTTAATCGATGGTGAAGAGTCCCAATAATATTTATAAAGCTTGTTTTGGTTTGCGTAATGGTATTTCCACGCAAAAATAATGTTGAATTAACACACGAAACTCACTTTTTTCCAAGTTTGCAAAAAAATCTTGGGTTGTCTGTTTTAATGGCTGTCAAAACTGAACTAAATGACAGATCTGTCTAAAAATTTTAATTTGTTCTAGTCACAGATGGTGTTGATACATAACATTTTGGATTTGAGATTGTGGCGCTCTCTGTTTCAATTTTACCGCACTTCTCACTACGCCATCGTATCATCAATATCTAGGGTAATCATATTGAATTGTGAACATCGAACGACTACTGCGTCCATATACCCAACACAATCAATAGTTATCACACCCAATTTGTAGAAATTGGATAAATGTATGTTTACCAAGTTTTTCCAATCAGTCTTTAAGCTGGAAGATATTCACGAATATGAAAATTTGGATACCAGTGACAGTAGCATACCACCGAAGTTCCAACTTTTAACAAAACATGACATTTTGGCATTTTCCCCCTGCATGTTATACAATCAGCCATTTTAAAAATTTTGGCGCCCTACACATTTCGCCAAGCCCGCGCACATACCAACCTTGTGGATTTCTCTATTAGTACCGTTAAAAAGAGCGATTCTATCGTAGAATTTTACGTAACCATGAGTTCATTCATCTATCATGAAATTTTCAAACTCATTTTTAAGAAGCATTTTCTCCCTCCGTAATTGTCTGATTTGTCCATATTATGTTATAAAATGCATTTTCAATTTTTTTATTTATATGAAAATTAAGCAATATGCTGCTTTTAACGTTTACTTCAAAATTCTCTATATGGTTTTGTAGTTTCTGTTCTGATTATGATGATTTACAGAAATTGACCCTCCGTTCAATTTGCATATCGAATTACGTTCGATTACATATCAAATATTTCTAAAAGTGTTCAATAAAATTTCTTAGGAATTGAATTTTATTTATGTATCCAAAACAAGTTGCAAAAATGTTATTTTAAATGTTTGTTCAGCTGGACGGGTTACGCAATCTGTCGCGACAAGCAATGTACTAAACCTAAACAATGAAACGCTTGTACACCTGTAGAATATTTACGTATGTTGATTCAATATTTTATTTTTTGTATTAAATACAGTAGCAATTTGATAATCATGAATAGTGGATGTTTATCCGCGTGATATACACTTGAATCTCGATTATCCAGGGTGAGCGGGACCGGAGGTCTCCCGGATAATCAAAAATCCCGGTTAATCGAATTAATCGTTATTATAGACTAAAAACACAAGGGAATTCATCGCAGTTTTGCACTTATATTTATATTTTAAGAGTAAATATCGAAATCACGTTAATTATAAAAAATATGTAACATAAAATCAAAATATGAGATTACGAATTTATATACATATGTATGTAATACCATTTCATTTATAAATTCTGTTTGAAACGAAAAAAAAAATTAAAATATTATCACAAAAAAAAAAATAGCTTTCATCAGCTACGGCATAGACGAATTTAAAGTTTACTGAAAAATTCCCGGTTAATCAGATGAAATCCCGGTTAACCAAAAGACTAAAAAAAATTGGACGCGTACGAAAAACCCCGGATAATAGAGGTTCACGGATAATCGGATCCCGGTTAATCGAGATTCAAGTGTAATTATTGTTAACGATGGTATAAACTACCGTGATTTCACTGTACCTATATAATTTTTTAGTCTTATTTATATATTTAATATTTTTTTTTTTTGTTTTGTTTAACAGAAACAAATTTATTTTAATTTCGGTCTCTTCTAAAATAGGTGTTGTGTTGTGACGGTTTGTGTCGTGTGTGTTTTGTTTGTCGCTGTTTAGTACTCGGTGCTTGCAGTTCATTTTATTAATATTTTGTGTGTACCTATCTATATGCCAACGTTAATTTAAAATTAATCTAATTATAACGTTTTTTTAAGTTTTTGTGATGGTCAAAATTTAAATGCCACCTGTGTGTATGTGCTAAATACATATGAGTGTGTAATACACTTTATGGGCTGTGTATGGGCTTGAGTGATAAGAGAAGAATTTTGCTATATAAGATAACGAAACATCTTATCTTTCGATAAAATGTATTTCTATTAATTTATATAAAAAAATAATCAATTATTTATTTATTTTTGTAATATTTTTACACAAGTTCGTTGTAAATTACCCTTGACCTTAATGTTGTGTGGTTTTTTTAAAGTGCGGTGCGACCGAATGGGGTGGTGATACATACTCGTATTATTTGCCAGTTAAAAGTGGTCGATGATTCAAAATTTAAATAAATTATGATCGATTTGTGAATTTTTTTTTATTAACATAATACAAAATAAATATAATTATTAGTGAAAATGGTTGTGGCGGATAATATTTCCAATAGTGATAGTAATAATAATATTGTTAGTGGTACGAATAATGGTAGTGATAGTGGTACGTTAAATTATTCGGATTCATTGCGGAAATATCAGGCAAGGTTTATTTATGGTTTATTAATTGAATTATAATTTAAATGTGATTTTGTACATATTTGTGGAAGCCAAACTTTATAAATCGAATTAATCTTGAAATTTTACTGAAAATGTACGTGCTGCTGTGTGACTGTTTAGTCATATAATGTCCATCATATATCGGTTTATTTGTATTTATTAGGTATTTTTATTTGTTTATGGAATAAATTTTTAAATTAGCACGACTAGCTTTATATATGAATGTGCGGGTGCCTCTCCCAACTATACTAATAAAATTTGTAATAATAATTGCGGTTTGAATTTTTAATATTAATCACGTTTAAACAGCATAATCCAATAGAGTATAGGCAAATAAGTACAACAACAAGATACAAGTTGTTAAAAGTCGCCGGGAAAACTAAAGTTTGATCGGCAATGTTTTGTAACAAAATATTTTCAATTAAGATCGGATCGATTTTCGTCGGTTTCCAATTACCCGAAAATAAAGTTTACGGCAATATTTTAATTCTCTCTGAGTAATTCGAGTAATTTGTGTTATCCTGAATTGATATAGTTGAAATTTAAAGTGGTTAACATATTCTTAATTATATCCGCAACCACAGTTTGATGATTCCGAGGCGATCATTGTTTTCTGCTTGAAAGACATTAGTTACAGTAAGACCGAGCACAATCTTATTGTCAGACAGAATTTTTACGGATTTGGGTTTATTTCTAAGCCACAACTTGTATTCGACTTTATATTTCATTAATGACACTATAGGTGTATTATCATCGCCTTATACATTTAGAGCCGAATATCCATGGTTTGAGAATTTGAATTTTGAAATGGAAATTCCCTTTAAACAACGTTTAGAATTTTCTTAACTGCATTCCAATGTTGTCTTTTAGGATTAGGATTAAAACGGCGCCCACCGATGCAATATCAGCTTGTCGATCTGGTACACCGTTCATTTAATTTCTTGTACAGTCAAAGGATCAAAGAGTTCGTTTATAGATAGTTTTTCTTCGCTGTTTTGTTTAACGTTGTTTACCAGCCTGATCAGCTATTGATATACAAAAGTTACTTCCAGCTTCAGATGATTCGCACATTCATATAAACATGTAGGACGTCCTTGCCACAAAAATCGTGCCGTAAATAATTTTAATTGTACTATATTACCTACAGCGGCTATGTGTAAACGATCATTAGAATAATTTCACTTTTTGGATTATCATGGGGGGAATGCAAAACCGAAATAAATTTTGAAAACCGGTATTTCGGTTTCTACGGAACCAAAACCGGGATCCCGGTTTTCAATACCGAAAATTTGAAACTTCAAATAAGAATTCAGAGGGTTAAATTGTTGAACTTTATTTCATATACTAATTTGTTCTGAGGTGCTTCGTGCCCGTTTATTCCCAGCAAAGTGTATGTAGTTAAATATTTTTTAAATAGATCGCATGTAAGATTACAAAATCAAAAAAAAAAAAACTGTAATTATTTGCACGAACAACATTTATTAAAAATTAAACTACATGATTTCTTTAAAAACAATTTCGAGAAAATTGACGGTCAGCGTTGGGAAGCTTTCCCTGCTCTGGATTATCTTTGATTCTTATTTTCACTTGGTGAGAATCTCTTGAGCGGGAAAGAGCGACATACAATTGCCTATGGGAAAACACTGCCGTTTGAAGATAAATTCCCACATTATTAAAAGACTGGCCTTGTGCCTTGTTTATCGTCATTGCGTATGCCGGAATTATTGGAAGCTATCGTCGTCGCAAAACAAATGGTAGATTAGTCTCAGAAGGTGCCAAATCAATTTTAGGGATTAGAACCGTACTGCCTTTGTTGCAGGACTCAGAAATTATTTTGGTCTTAATAAAGTTTCGCGATAACTCTTCAACAATTAAACGCGTTCCTCACGCAAAACTGCAGCTTCTGGTAATGTCATTTACATTGATGAGATTTAATTAACAAGAAGTGGCACTGGAAATTTAAATCTACTATGAATCGTGCGTCCTCCCTTAGGCAAAGTGGCTGGTATAACGGTTGGTTGCAAATAGCAGCACAATTTTCCTTCACCTCTCGAAAGTTTGCCTTTAAAGTTGTATATAAGGAGGTCTTGCCTGAGCCAACGGGACCATCGATAAAAAAGAGCTTACATTGTGCGTGATTATTTTCAACTGCAATCATAATTTTGATGTACGCCGCAAGCTGGGCTTCATTCAGCTTTCCAATTTGTTCGACAGCCAATCGTGCTTCTTCTTCTTGATCATAAATTTGATCCTCGTCGGGTGGGATACTGCTTGGAATAGGCAAACCAACTGAACCGCATGACGCTCCGTCCTGTTGAGAAAAAAAAAATTGATATCATGAAGAGCCGAGTTGATCGATATAGATTCACTGTGTCGTCGCATGTAGCCGAGTGTAAAATCTCCTACATGGTCCTGTTATAATTTGGGGGGTTGCGCGGGTTGTCAAAAATACAAATATAAGCGAACATATCTCGCAATTGCTTAGGCATCAAGTATCATTCTTCATCCGACTCAAGTAGTCCTCTTGCCATCGCTGCCTCTTTAAATGTTTTGCATAAATTTTTATTTGCCATACGCAAAATCTCAAAACTTGTTGCACCAGGAACATGTAGTAGCAGAAATCGAAGATAGAAGCGTTCTACGTCCTTAATGCTCACCACGTACATTCGTGCTATTGTCCTTTCGCCTCCTCTATGTCGTTCTTTCCATTGACCTCGCTTATAAACAAAATGGTATGGGATATGAGTGTAAAGGTGAACTCGTACTTTCCAGTGCGCGCTGCCAAATTGCTTCTTCTTCATGACCTACTTCAAAAACAACTCGTTGTGGATTTGGAAGGTGAACTGGCAGTGTGAATGTTAAAAAATTCCATTCCGAGAAAAAAAAAAACGCAAAATGTTTTACTTTAGTAGCAAGTATAGTATAAAACATTTTTTGAATAGCAGTAGTCAGTGAGTGAGTGACATAGACGTTATAATAGAAAAACAATTTTTTTTCACCCTGTGCGTTCTCGAGTGAGTCAGTGGTTCAGTCAGTCGTTTTAGTACTATATATGTTTTATTGTTTTAAAATAAGAAGTTTGTTCGAAGCTTCGTAAAGATTTGACCTGTAGCCAAAAATGTTGCTTCAGCCGCAACACTTGTGGCCCGGATTGTCAATAAAACATCATAAATTTGCTGGATATATTTTCCCTGTGTTCCTTCTCTAAAATGTCATTTTTTTTTCAATGAAGATTAACCCCCCGATTCTGACGATAAGACTACTAAGACCATCTTAGCTAAAACTTTATTGTAAAGACTTTTTTTTTTAAAGACTAAAGTCTTCATTGAAATTCTGAAGGCAGTAGTCTTAAATAATATATTTTAAACTCTCCAAACACTTTTGTAGAGCTGCCAAACCAAATTTACATCATATTGTTTCAAATTTATGAACGAAAAGCGACAGTTCAATTCGAATTACATATATTTATTGTTTCTGTTTAATGTCAAAATTATGACTCCTAAGACCACCTATTTCGCTGATATTAACGAAGACATTTTTTTAAGACTACTGACAGATAAGACTAAGTGCAGAATAAGAACTGAAAGTTTATAGTCTTCGGTAAGACAAAAGTTTTTGCTAAGACTGAAAATACGTCTGTGACTGTACGTTAGAATCGGGGGGTAAAATTATCCTGGGTTTTCTGTTTACTTTCCGGAAATCACATAATTTACTTCTTTCGATATAGCCTAGTCAAGTATAGTTCCTTCACACTAAGGTTTCCAAATTGGTTTTGTGGTTCCTTAATTTCTTGAACTTCACAATCATTATCGTCTTCACTATTTCCGTTACTAACGTTCGAAAACTTTTCTTGGTCATCTGTTGTGCACGTTTCTTCTCAAATGCATGATGTAAATATTGAATAATGCCCGAAATTTAAGTGCGACGCTCATAAATACGTTGCATTTAATAATTCAGTACCTAGTGGTGTATTTACCTTTTGAAGTTCCTGGAATAAGAATTTAAATGTTGGGTCATCCGTAATCAAATTAGCTTCATTGCGACACAATGCCTCAACCGCTATTTTAACAGGAACTACAGAAGAAATAGCCGATAAAACGATCAGATAGTCAGGGAAACTGATTGTCAATTTCAAATCTATAATTGAGCTTCTTAGTAAAATTAATCGTTCCATCATAGTAAGCAGACTATTCCATCTAGCCTTATAATCTAGTATTAAAATCATCTCTTTTCCAAACTCTGCTTTTCCATATTTTTGTAAAATTTCATCGTTTTTGGTAGGTAATTTACGAACGATTTTGATGATTTTTCTCATTTTATTAATTAACTGTCCGAGCTCTTTATAATTAATTACTGGTGTTTCCGCCCTTTCTTATTCGATTGTGCAAATACTATTTTCATTATCAACATCATATTGATCTTCAGATTCACCCTCGGATATTATGGGTTCTAATTATTCTTCATAATCTTCTTCAATAGGTACAACTTCAGTCTGCTTTAAATACAACACATTTATAACAGCTAAGTGAAGGCCATGAGCAAAACATAGCTGTTGATTTATTTCCATTAGTTGACACACTTTTACCATCACACACACGTTTAGGAAAAACCAGAATCGAGGTTGCATTTAATAGTTTATGTATCTAGTATTTTTGAACCGGCTCCATGGCATGTCTTCATTGTCGAATAATTTAAACGTCTCTGAACGAGTTTTATGGACCTCTTTTAACACCAGCAAAAGATTTTAAATGGTTTCCAAATATCCAAAAATTTACTGGTTATTTTGAAACCATTCGTAAACGGTGTTATTCTGGACCCTTTTATCAATGTGAGTAAATTCGCTAATACATTAAAATTTAACTAGGAATTGAAAATATATTTATGTATGTTTACGGTCAAATGGTCAGCAAGTGCATTTTGTAAGTAGTGGATAAATGACTTTCAAAAGCTAAAGTGCCGCAACGATTGTGCGTTTTGCAAAGTATGCGACAAATCGGTCTAAATCGGTCCAGCTAAATCGGTGCTGCCTCAATTTTTACTGCCATCTTAAATCATATCAATTGTTTGGAAATACCCGTGCAAAATATAATTGGACTTGGTTCTGATAACGCGGCTAGTCAATTTACTGGTGTCCGAGCGAGGTTTAAGGAGATCGTTTCTCACATGTTTTTATGAGTTACATTTGCCATGCCTTGCACTTATGTGCAAACAACGCATGTAAACATTTATCATTTTCTGTGGAGCAGTTGGCTCGAAATATTTTTAATTTTTTTGCGCACAGTTCAAAAAGTTGCATTGATAATTCCAAGAATATTTCTCATTAAAGCCTGATAAAATTATTGGCTTTGCACAAGCACTATGGCTTTCACTTGAAATGGTCGTTAATAAAATTTTAGAACAGTGGGATGCATTCTTTCCAGATAAATTTTATAGCGTGCACATTGGATCGCTAAAGTGTATATCCATATTTTTACCGTACGTGCTAAAGGTATGCTATGTCTAAATTATGGAAACTAATTTCAAACTGATATTGAGTAACTTTGTAAACCCTAACTGCATGCAATTTTATCGAAAATGTTAATAACATGAAATTTGAACAAATCGAAAATCATTTACCACTAAAGGAAATTTATATGGGTTGTTCAGCTCATGAAATGCTCGAAATTGCCGAAAATATTAAAACATTTTACATGGAACTCGCTGAGCAAATTAAATCACGATTTTATTTCAAGAATCCGACGCTTAAGCAATTAGCGCTTATCAACCCAGAAAATTTATCTTTAGCAAATGTGTCTGTCGTACTACCTTTACTAACTTCATTTCCAAATTTGATATCAAATGGCGACAAAGAAGGTTTGTTGGACGAGCTTAAAGTTTTGAAACTGTCCAAATATTTAAATTTAAATACCAATGATATTGAGGAGTTCTGGTCTAAAATTGGATCTATAATTAGAAACTCAATAAGCGAGCATATGTTTGGAAAATTAGCCACATTTATGAATGGCATAATGAGTTTGCCCCACACACATATTTCAAAACGTGATATTTCAAAACGCGATATTTCTAAACGCGGTATGGTACAGAATATGCGTTACAAAGTAGCGGGAGCAGAGCGACCAAACCTTAATAGTATCGCTCCTTTCGATTTTTAAATTCCTATAAACTGAAATTAAATTTCCCCTTCACTCGCCTGATATAACCCAATCCTAAACTCCCGTTTTTTACCATATCGCGTTTTGTACCACATCATGTTTTGAAATATCGCGTTTTGTACGTTTGAAACCATTTCAAAAACTTTTTGGTTTTAAAACCAAAGTTTGTATTAATTATAAAACCTACTTGAAACCAAAAATTGTCACTTTGGATGATTTTTAAGTGAACTCCATTCATTAACGAAAGACTGAAGCCACAGAAAAAATAAATATAAACAGAAGTAAAGCTGCATTCAAAATTTTTACGCTTATTTTCATAGTAAAATATGGGGTCACGATCCGGTTTTATGTTGGCCAAATTTAAAATTACCGTTATAATTTGAATGAAAAAAAAATTGAAACAAAAGCAGTATGAAAAGTCAAAGAAACACTAATTGTATATTCGACGAGTTAGTTATTGTAATGCCCGGTTGCACAGAAAAATGACTAACGGCCGGTTACTTGTGCGCCAGTTAAATGTTTTATCTGCAATCTGTTTTCGCAATCAGAAAAAACTCAATGCAAACTTGATGAAATATATTTTATTCCATTAACGATTAGTTAAAAAGTTACATGGGATAAAATATATTTAATCAAGTTTGCGTTGATTTTTTCGATTGCGAAAACAGATTTCATGTAAAACATTTAACTGGCGCACGAGTAACCGGCCGTTAGTAATTTTTCTATGCAACATGGCATAAGTGTTACATTTTCATATGCGTTCATATATGCATATAATTTGTCTATCGACGGAATGTAGCTTACCAGTGGGAATGTCATGACACTTATAAAGATATATGGGACTAATTTTCGTGTGTGACAAATCTGAGGTGAATCGTACATGATATGTCTGAGATGAATTGCATATAACATGGCCGAGATTAATTGGGTTTGACATGTCTGAGATGAATCGTATGTGAGAACGACAATGCATATGCAAATTATCTGGTATACGTTTCATCTCACATGTCCTAAGATAATGCACTTATATGCGGATATTTAGAAAAAGAGTAAGAAATAGAAACGCATGTTTTTCGTAAAAACAATAATTCAAATGCATGTTGACGAATTTCCAACTGGGTTATGACCAACGTTTAATTCAATTTCAACTTTACGATCTGGATCACATTTACATCTTGAAATATTGGCAGTACAAATTAATTCGGTACGGTTTTTTAATTTTAAAAATGCATTTATCAATTAAAATATTGTCCCTCACTGCTTACGACTTTTTCCCACCTCTCAGACAAATTTTCGAATCCCAACTCGGAAAAAGGTTTCGTCTTTTGAGGCGAACCAAATTTGAAGCCAACTTTCAATTTCTTCGAATTGTGACTTCTGGTGACCTGAAAAATCATGTTGTATTCGTCGGAAATAGAACAACCAGTAACCAGAAGGAGCAATGTCAGGAGAACGTGGATGTGGTCAAATATTCCACTTGAGCGTTTCCAAATATTTTTTTACGATTTTTGCATTTTGCAACATGAGGCCGAGCGTTGTTATGCAAAATAATAACATTATCGTGCCTTTCCTCATATTTCGGTCGTTTTTCTCGAAATGCATGGCTCAAACGAATTAACTGTAGTTTGTAATGGAATCGCCAGGTTGTATCAGCTCGTAGTACACAACGCCTCTTTAATCCCACCAGATACACAGCATAACCTTTGAACCATGAATGTTCGTCTTTGGTGTTGATGTTGAGGTCGATGGCAACAATTGGCCAGGTAAAGTGTAGAAATTTTTCCCCTTGAGGTAATCGTAGAAGATCCACTTCTCGCCACCAGTCACTATCCGATGTAAAAAACCCTTTGGTGTTTGCTTTTGAAGCAGCTGCTAGCAAGAAAAAAATCGCATTAAACTTAAGCTCCTCTTGCGTTTAAGTCGGATCTTTATCATGCAATGCCTCCAATTCATC
The DNA here is from genome assembly GCA_947310385.1 of Nephrotoma appendiculata. NCBI lineage: Eukaryota > Metazoa > Arthropoda > Insecta > Diptera > Tipulidae > Nephrotoma > Nephrotoma appendiculata. Next base: position 380,089,208 of record OX371223.1, read on the forward strand.
GTCTACGATTTTTTTTGGCTGTGTCTAAACGAGGCTTATCTTCAATACTGAAACCATCATTTTTAAAGCGTTGAAACCATTCTCTACATAATTTATCGGTTGGCGCATTGTCACCATAATTTCCTACAAGCATTCGATGTGCTTCAGCTTCCAATTAAAGTAAAAAATTAACACTTCCCCAAATGCTGTTCATTTATCACCAAATCCGACATAAGTATTCAACACCGTAAAAAATGCAATACAAACTGAATATTAACGGCAGATGCCTATTCTGTCTGAAACAACGGAAATCAGCTGTCACTATAAAACATCTATTATAGTCAGAGCCACTTTTTGAAAACGGACCGAACTAATTTGTAGTCCCAATATAATTTGTTCCGAGACAGTATAATTAAATCACAGATCCCATCAGCTTATGGTTTTTCCAAATACCGATTTATTTTAAACTTATTTACCGTTATGTTAAATATGCAAAACCGTTCAAATGGGGCTATAAGCATGTTGACATACGGTTGATATTGCAATTTTACTTGGAAATTTTGGAAATCAGCATGGAGGGGCTTATCTTTTAGAATATTTTTTGAGTTTTTGTTGCCAATTATGGATCGAATCCTGACCGATAGACTTATATGGAAGCTTTGCTAGTAAAAATAAATCGAAAATATTTGAGGTATTGTTCAAAAACTGGAAATAATTTTTTTATGCTGGATCCACATATTCCAGAACTTTGCAAAATACATGTTAGGATCCTAATCAAACCTGATAAATCATTGATTATATTTGGTTCAGGAACGGCCATGTTGCCATATAAAATTAAGGCATAATATTCTCATATTTGTCGAGAACCTTCCCTTAAATTTAAGTTAGAATTTAAATTTAATCCGTCGAGCCAAATTGATTTGTGTTGTAAAACTTCGCTCAAAATATATGTTGGAATCCAATTGTTAATAAATAGTCGATCCCGCCCAAAATTCACTTGGATCATCCATTACTACAAACCATATTTCATTATAATATTTATGAAATGGCTGAGTTCCGTGTAACATTTAATGATTCCCAGGTTCCTTATACGGAGTTCCTATAAACCTTGATCAACCAATTTGATATTTGAAATTTTTTTACCACTTGAATTTGTTGTTTTGAACGTCTTTTGCGGTGAGTTGCACATATCCCGCCGGAAAATTTTTGCTGTCTTATCATATTATTATTCACGAGAAGTTTTTCATGAAGTAATCCCCAACTAATTATTTTCCTCTAATATGCACTCCCCCATACTCCGGACATATTTATTTATTCACTGGCTGTTTCACCTACACTCCTACACTGAGAAAAAAAAGTTGTAAATTTGTTAACAAACCATTTTAATTCAAAAACTTTCAAATATGAAAATGCGCTATTAGCGATTCTTATTAAATTATGTTTAAAAATAGTAATGCATTGTAAAATAAATCGTAGTTAATTCAACAATTTATGTTGTTAAATCATAAGAATTACAATGTTAGTGTATTAGTTTTTATAGTAAATTCATTGGTCAGCCGTTGTTAATTCAACAATTTATATAGTTAAATCATAAATGAAACGTTGTTATTCTATCACTGAGCATAGTAAATTCATCGATGTTTCGTTGTTAACTTTACAATTTGTAGAATAAAAATGGTATAAAATAGTCACTTGGGGTGGGGTATTATAGGCATTTATGTTTCTATATTAATGCGTCATCATTTTACATTTGCTGGTCAGTGTTACCAGACTGATCAGATTAAAAAACTTGTGTGCAATGAAAAAAAAACTTTTTCCCTCAGGATGCTCACAGCAAAAAACTTCACGTTTTATTTAATCACATACTGCATAAAAAAATTCCCCATGATACAGGAAATTTAAAAATTTTCCTACAAGCACGAAATATAGTGTCAATAATTGGTAATGGTGTGCATTGTGCATATAGATATTGTGCATGTTATATTTATAAAAATTATTTCTTTATATAAATACCATTTATTTTATAGATTTTTACTCAATTTTGAGTCAGTGAAATAAAAATATTAAAAAACTTATTCTCTGAAAAACAAACTTAAAAACTTATTTTGGTAAAAAAAACTGGCAAATTCAGTTTAAACTTTCAATCTGGTAACACTGTTGCTGGTAATCATTAATATTCGGGATTTATTTTCTCCGTCGTGCGTGAGCATGAGCACCGAAAGTTTAGTTTTTTACTATCAGTATCATCTCAAAGCTCAAACTAATATTATATTATATAACATTTGTTATAAAATATTCGGTAATCGCATAAGACTGTATTACACACGCCATGAAGCTACAAAGTAGAAGGAGGATATTTAGTGTTTACATACGAATTAATCACTTATTAAGATAGCGAATTTTTATAAATACACTAAAAATTATTAATCACAAAATAAGCGTATAGTAAATTCATCGATGCTCCGTTGTTAACTCTACAATTTGTTTAGTTAGGGGTTCAACAATCATAAATTTAATTTAACACTATTTTTTCTGCTTAACACCTTTTCATGATAAATTCATCAACAAACGTGATTGATTTTTTTAATCAGAAACAATGTTGAATTAAAAGTTTTCGCCTATGATTTTACTACTCAACATTTTTCTCAGTGTACTGATGGTAATTCTATACATAATTCAAAATTAAAAACTTAGCATTCACAAATTACTAGTTACAGCGGCAACTGCTTCCAAAATAGTATACCGACCTAAAGTAGTTTTCAAAGGACCAACAAAGTTGAAAATTTATACTGAGTGGCCGCCATGCAACAAATGAAAAATATTGGGCTGGAAAACTTTCAACGTAGGAGTTTGTAGACCGGGTGCTTTTAAAACTATTATTTCCAAAGTAGTGGATTTGATATGGATGGACGCTGACCCGATCAATCCGATTCGCTTAGATCCTTGGTATCGATATTGTACTTAAAATGTAAAGCAATTATATTTACATTGAATAAATTCACACAGTCTGGCTGGTCTTTTGTATTAAACACTCCCACATACGTACTTGAATAAATATAAATGATTTATTGACTTTGTAAACATTCTTGGTATCCAAAGCGTACTTGACTCAATGTATACAGAGTCTATAGAGATGACTCATATATGTAACTGGCATATCATAAGAAAAGTTAACATATTGCGCAAAGAACTTGACGCTTCGATCGATTAACGATGATCACGAATTTTCCTAGGTTTAGCGCGCTATGCGGTTTAATATTTAAGTCATGATCCACATTTAATCGATCGGAATGCCAAACATTGTGTAATTGAAGACTTTGAGTGCTCATATAAGTGCGTACACTTTGAGATTGTTAAATCGCGAAATTGTTTGTTTATTTAATGTTTAATTTAATTAAAAACTTGATTTCAACATATGGATAGTATATATGTATAATTTTTCGTATTTATTTTGCATTGTCTACGTGACGTCAACGTGTAATACATGGGTAGGAAGTATTTCTTAGGTTGAAGAATGTATACAAAACCATTTTATGAAATCGTTTGACACCAGACCCATTTTCGATTACCATATAATGATAATTGTTATTGTTCAACAAATTTCTTTCTTCACATTTCTTGTGTATAAGTCGTTAATATTCAATTAACAGTATACGGTTCTAATATTTAAATTTCTAATTCATATTTACAGGAACAATTACGCCGAAGACGTGAAGAAGAGGAACGTATAGCACAGCAAAATGATTTTTTGCGGGCAAGTTTACGCGGCTCACGGAAATTGCAGGCACTTCAAGATGGGCCGATGTATATTGATCGTCCGGCGGGGGTGGATAACGATGCCTTTACCGATGACGAAGAAGCGGAGAAAATTATAGGTAAACATCTTGTTTGTGTTTTTCTACTACATCGAAATATATTTTCATAATTTTGTTCATTAAATTAACAATAACATCCGGATATCCGGCATTATTCAAAATACGTACCATACAAAATTTGTTTTGAATTGGATGAATAATTATTATATAATACTGTTCCATGTGTTTGTTTGTAGGTTATGGTGAACTGGTGGCTGCACTCCAGCGACTTCAAACTCATTTAAATAAACATGGTATGGCGGCACTTGCGGGTCGAGTGACAGCGGCACAAAGTTTATTGCTAGGTCCTGGTATTGCGCGTGCGCTAGCCGCCCGTACAGCCGTACTACAAAGACGTCGTCCTCGGATCCTGAATCCGGTTGTGTCGAATGCTCAAAATATTGCCAAAGATTGTATAGAATCGTTGACACAATCACAGTCATCGGCTGCAATCGAGCTATGTGATTTATTATCGACGTACGAAATGGAGGGTTTGTTGCAAGCCCATGATCGTATTGCAATATTTACCGATCGAACAAGTGTGCCAATAGTGACGACGGGTGGTAATCATGTCGGATCACCACAATCGACACTCAGTAATAGTGCCAAGTATGCGAATTCCAATTTGATTAATAATAACGTGCCGAAACGGTCGGAGCCATTTGGGATATTGCGCGATGGTAGTCAAGATCATATACGAATTATACAAATCGAAAAATCGTCTGAGCCTTTAGGCGCTACCGTGAGGAATGAAGGTGAGGCGGTTGTAATTGGACGTATCGTACGTGGTGGTGCTGCAGAAAAATCTGGTTTATTACACGAGGGAGATGAAATACTGGAAGTTAATGGAATTGAAATGCGCGGCAAATCGGTAAACGATGTTTGTGCGCTTTTAGGTGCTATGTCGGGCACGTTGACATTTTTAATAGTACCGGCTGGTACACCGCCACCTGGAGGTGGTCGTGACCCTCCAGTGCTTCACGTCCGGGCCCATTTCGATTATGACCCCGAGGATGATTTGTATATTCCGTGTCGCGAGCTAGGTATAAGTTTCCAAAAAGGTGATGTGCTCCATGTAATATCACGTGATGATCCAAATTGGTGGCAAGCATACCGCGAGGGTGAAGAGGATCAAACATTAGCTGGACTAATACCAAGCCAGTCATTTCAACATCAACGTGAAAGTATGAAGCTGGCGATTGCGGGTGAGGCTGGACTACGAAATCGGGGAAAGGAAAATGGTAAAGGCTCGACCCTGTTATGTGCCCGTAAAGGACGAAAGAAAAAGAAGAAAACGAGTAGTGAAGCTGGGTAATTATATTTTTGCCGATACGAGCGAATTTAAAACTAATATGGTTTTTGTTTTTTATAAATTAGCTACCCTCTCTATGCAACCGCAGCAGCGGAGGACACGGAGCCGGAAGAAATTTTAACGTATGAGGAAGTTGCACTATATTATCCACGAGCATCACATAAACGACCAATTGTGTTGATTGGACCACCAAATATTGGACGACATGAATTACGTCAACGTTTAATGGCGGATTCAGACCGATTTGCAGCTGCTGTACCTCGTAGGTTTAGCACTTATTTTACATGTGCTTGCAATTCTAATTTAAAATGTTACACTTTATATTCTACAGATACGTCTCGACCTAGGCGCGATGGCGAGATGCCCGGACGTGATTATCATTTTATATCGCGTGCCCAATTCGAAGCGGATATATTGGCACGAAAATTTGTCGAACATGGTGAATACGAAAAAGCATATTATGGTAAGTTCAAATAAGCGCAGGCTCAGAATTGTTATTGGTACTTCTTTGGTACCAGTTTAAAAATTCTTTAAATTCTATTTTTTATTCGTAACATATAAAAGTTATTTAGTTGTGTTTCATGGGGTTCTTATTTCGGAACTCTTCTTTCGCCTTCCTTTTATAGTTGGCCAGATTCAGTGAAAGAGTTCCTCCTCCAATATCGACTTCACCACAGACTTAGTTCTGTTTGTAATTTTTCCATATTTAGGTAGTTCAGAAATTAGATTAATATCAGTTATAATCGATAGTACACGTCTCAATCTTGTTGGTTGTCCCGAAAATACAAACAGAAGTCTCCTTGAAACTCTCATTTTCGCTTCAACAAATATTAACTAGCCTTACAGTAAATACACGGTACACATACACCGCTTCTGAAATCACCGCTATAGCATATATCGCGGAATGACTTACTCGAAATCTATTCAGGCTTTCCTATAGGAAAAGGAATTAGGTAAAATATTTTAATAGTATTTTTGTCCCAAACATTTTTTCTGGCATACTATGGTAACCAGTTGGTGTAAATTTTTTCAAAAACAAAGTTAAATTGGGAATATTTTTCCTATCCAATTTCGATACGGACACAGTATTTCCTAAATTATAAAAATTTACATCGAACATGATTTCTTAGTAGGCCAGAAAATGATATTTTTGACAAAAACGCTAGATGGATATTTCATTTGCCAATTTACAACAACAATGCTATGTATTCAATGCCAATTTGGAATTCATTGAATCCCTACAGAGTTGATTGTATTGAAATTCCAATTCTACTTTTTAATTACTGTGCTTGGCACTAGAGTTTTCAAAATTATATTTTTTTTTGATGTAAAGGCAGGTTTGTGGTGGTATTTTCCACTGCTGTGTTGTGTTGTAATGGGGCGTTTAGTATTTTAACGCGCTAATCTTATGGATAAGGTGCACTATGGGATGGTTACCGTACGTAATATTAATATGCAACTCCGATGTGGTCTGGTCTCCCAACTTCGACAGATGATTCCGCAGATCAAGAACGTTAATTTAACACGAATTAAGTTTAATACATACATTTATTTTACATATATTTTGTTGTTAATATTTATTAATATTAAGTACAAAAAGAATTATAAGTTTCAACAACATCGACTTGCTATGGAGAGCGTAGAAACACGAAGAATTAAAAAGCGCATTTTTTACCTTTTTCTACTACAAACCTTTTTTAAGTCTATAGACATGCAAACTATGGAAGAATGTTTCATTTTCATGACGCGTGTACAACCTATAGCACAGAATCAACTTGGTGTTGTAACCGAACGACTTGTTCTTGTTTTAACCGGTTCCGACTTAAGATTAGGCTTAAGATTTAGTGTTACTTGCCCGGTTGTGTGATTTTTCGTAATTTTGTCTGAAACAGATGTATTATCATTGTTCGTCACCTGACCCGCCGAAACGTTCTTATCTCCATTGGAATTTGTAGATTCGTCGCTGATTTCAGCGAAACAAGGTTTAAGGCGATTAATTGAGACAGTATTCTCTTTTCCACGAATCACGAGAGTGAAATACTTATCATTCCGTTTGACAACTTGGTACGGACCTTCGTAAGGCTGTTGTAAGGACCTTCGTACATCATCAGTTCTAACGAATACGTGTGCACACAAAAATTCGTTCTTTGTTTTGACGTGCTGCAGGCACAGGTCGGATGATATCGAAATGCTTTCGTAAGTCTTGAACAAATTCGGATTGTAATTGCTTTTTTGTTGAAGGAACAAAGAAATCGTGTGTTAAGCGCAGGGGTTGGCCATATACCAATTCAGCTAAAGAAGTTTTAAAATCTTCTCGTAGTACTGTTCTTAACCCTAAAAGTATCGTAGGTAACACTTTTGTCCACTGCCTTGTGTTCAAAACCAATAAATTTCGCTAAGTCTGAGAACAGTTGTCTTAGAACATTGTGCGCCTGTCTCTCTGTGGTAATAGCCGATGGAAGTCCAAAACGACAAATCCATTTGCTGTAAATCACTCTAGCTAGTGTATAACGATCAATTATGGTTACACAAAATTTCGATCCTTTAGAATCCTTCAGAATATGGTAACGTACCAATAATGTCAAATGAGTTGCTAACTCCCTAACGGAGAACTAACATGTCTCGTAATTATTGATTTCTGACCAGGTAGACAAGATTTTGCAAATGCTCGGATATTCCTGTCCATATCAGACCAAAAATATTTCCGTAAGACCATTTTGACTGTGGTTCGCGTATGCTAGGATGCGATAATCCATGACAATCGACAACAATTTGGTAACGAAGTTGACTAGGAACGTATGGTCGCATTTCTCCAGTTGATAGTCTTATCTCAGAATTGTTTAGTTATCGGTATGTTAACGAATTGGAGATTTGGTTTGGATAATAGTTGTTTATGTTGAACATCACCAGGTTGACTTTCAGTAATTTTCTCAAATATTAACTTTGATGGTAAACGAATTTCCTCAACACGCGATAAGGCAGCAGCAACAATGTTTTCACGACCAGAAATGTTGCGGATTTCGGTAGTGAGTTGTGAGATAAGATCTAAATGCCCGTCTTTGTCGGGGCGATGCTTTATCCAAATTCTGTTGGAAGGCATAAACGATTGGTTTATGATCGATGTAAATCACAAAAACACGACCTTTCAACAAATACTTGAAATGTTTCACTGCTGACTAAGCGGCTAGAAGTTCACGGTCGTAGGCGCTGTACTTACGCCATGCGTCATTTAATTTGCTCGAGAAAAAAACTGAAGGTTGCCAGACTGTTGTACAATAGCACCAATTGCAGTGCTTGAAGCATCCACCATTAAAAATACTTCGGCATTTTCTCGTGGATGACAAAGTTGACAGCTTCACTGATTGAAAATTTTGTTTTTTCGAAAGCTTGCGACGCTTCTTCTGACTAGGTAATCTTGGCTTTATCATTTTTACGCTCGCTATACCGATAAAATAACTCTATTCAAAATTTACTGACATTGCGCGGCATTGGGAATCGGTAAAAATTGACCATACCCATGAATCTTCGAAGATCTTTCACCGTGATAGGTTTTGGAAAATTGATGATGGCATCGAATTTCTCTTGGGAAAGTTTGATACCCTTAGAGTCGATTGTATGACCGAGGAACCCTACCTCGGGTGAAGCGAAAACACATTTACTGACAGTGATAACAAAACCAACGTTTTGAAGAGGACTGAATAAAACTTCTAGATAATTCAAATGCTGTTCGAAATCTTTGAATGCTATCAATATGTCGTCCAGATATCGTGTTGCCTTCAAAAACAGACAATACTCTCAACGATGTTACCGTATCAATAAGTTTTCGATTTTTGAGGTCAACTAACAACTTATAATTACACAAAAAATCCGCTCCAGTAATTGGTTTACTAACGTTAGCTATTAAAAACTTCCAAGAAAAATTGCGTCGTATAGGCCGAAGTTAAGAGTTTGCTGCGTAAAGTTTATATGTCGTGGGACGACAATTTGTAGGACAAAGGGTGGAACCATCGACACATCGGCGCCGATGTTAACTAGAAATTCAAGTTTTGTAACACGATCTGTAATAATGAGAATTCTATTCCGTGACAGGTTCACGCGTATGCGATCAAAACTCACCGTCCATGTCAATGTACAGGTTGACATGGAGCTTGTAATATGCAGGTGGTATACTGTAGTTGTGTGAGTATATGTGGCGTGAATGCGTGGTATCACAATGGGCTAAAAATGGCCTAAGTGTTAACCACTGAAACCTAACCTTGGTCACAAGAAATCAGAATGCACCGTTAACATACAACCAATTAATAATAGAATGCAAATTTCGCCAACTGTTACGAATGATGAAATTTCATTTTGTGCGATAACGATAGAAGAAAATAAGATTGGCAACAGTGTACGTGCGGTGAAAATAGTGTTATGTGCCGTGCGAATATGGCGGACAGTAATATTATCAGGTGGTGAATGGATTCTGGAGCAACAGATCATATGATAAGTGATATAAGTGTTTTTGATGATTATCACGATTTGATTGATCCAATTAAAATCGCTATTGCAAAAAACGGTGTTTTATTAACTGCATTAAAAGTCGGTAATATTATTGGAACTGTAATTGCAAATGGGTTTGAAACGCCAAGTATAATTAAAGATGTATTGTTGGTAAAGGATCTGAAATGTAATCTGTTATCAATCAGAAAATTGGAGGACAACGGAATGAGGGTTGTATTTGCAAACAGTCAAATGTGCGTGTATCGTCAAAGAAAGCTCATTGTTGTTGCAAAAAGAATAAACAAAAGAATAAACAAATGATGTTTTGAGGAAAATATGGTCATTTGGCATCGTAGAATGGGACATTTGACCGCGAACGATCTGATAAAGCTCATAAATGGAAATGTAGTGGATGGAATCAGAGGGATTCAAAATAAAAAATTAAATTTTGTCTTCGTGAACCCTGTCTTCGTGATAAACAAACAAGAAAACCGTTCTTCCAAATAATGGAAAATCGTTCAAGTAGACCATTGCAGTTGGTACATAGCGATGTATGTGGACCATTAAATCCAGAATCGTGGTCTAAAGAAAACTATTTCGTATCATTTATAGATGAACATACTCACTTTGTAGTTTGTTGTGATATACGTAATAAAAAATAAAAGTGAAGTGTTTGATATGTTTAAAAAATGTGCTGCAATGAGTACGGCGCATTTTGGTGGTGGAACAAAAATTTCGAAACTTAGAGTGGACAATGGTGGTGAATACTCATCAGAAAAGATTAAAGAATATTGTTCACAGTTGGGAATTCAAATTGAGTATACAGTGCCGCATACACCGGAAATGAATGGTGTTGCGGAGAGATTAAACAGGGCAATTATAGAAAAGGCTTTATAGACGCGCACGTTGAAAGGTGATCGTGATTTTTGCACACCGACCGAATTATGGAATGGAAAAAACCAAACTTATCAAAAATAAAAATGTTTGGTTGTGTGGCATACGTCCATATTCCAAAGCAGAGTAAGAGAAAATTGGATAAAAAATTAGCTCGCAATATTATGATGGGTTGCATATCCCAACGGATATAGATTGTGGAATCCAATTCAAGTAAAAATTATTACGACTAGGGCGGTTGTGTTTAGGGAAAAGACACAGTGTATAGTTGGCAATTGGAAAACCGAGTATGAAGATTCCGAGAAAGGGAATGAATCGGAAAATGATGACTCATCAAATGAAAAGTTGTGCAACGAATCAAATAATGTCGAGGAAGATGATGGTGAATTAAAAACAAATGTGGATATGCGTAGAGATTCGAGAATTCGGAGACAACCCGAATCGATTCAAAACTACGATATGTCATCAAATCTAAACTTTGCTTTAAACGCAGCAAGTTATGTATCAAATGATCCAAAAACATTGGGGGAGGCAAACTCACGTAGCGATTGTCCCCTGGCCAATGCCAGGACATTGACAGAATTACCAAGTGATCGACGCGCAATACAATGCAAATGCGTATTCATCATAAAAACCAATGAAAATGGTGGTATTGATAAATACAAAGGTAGACTTGTGGCAAAAGGTTTTTCACAGAAAATTGGTTTCGATTACAATGACACTTATGCCCCAGTTGCTACGTTGAGTACGTTACGTGTTTTGCTCGCAGTTGCGAATCAGGAAGAATTGTTGATTCATCAAATGGAAGTAAAAAAAGGCTTTCTTGAATGGAAATTTGAAAGAGGAAATATTTATAAATCAGCCGGAGGGTTTTTCGGATAGGGAACGTGTATGTAGATTGATCAAAGCTTTGTACGGATTGAAACAAGCGTCAAGAATTTGGAACGAGCATTTCCATTATTTCATTGTTAGACTGGGGTTTCGGCGAACGAATTCGGATTCGTGTTTTTATATGAAAAATTGTCGCATGAAACAAAATTCTTTTTATTGTTATACGTGGATGACCTCATTCTAATTTGTAACAGTGCAAATAAAATTAACTTGGTGAAGGAGAAATTATCAAACGAGTTTGAAATGACGAACATGAATGAATTGAAATATTTTCTAAGACTCAATGTAGAACGTGATAAGAAAAATGGAATTATGAAGTTTTGAGTCAAAAGCAGTATCTGCTCAATGTGCTAAGGAAGTTTAGCATATGTTGCAATGACTACGAGGCCAGATTTGGCAGCGTCTGTTGGATATTGCAGTCGATTTAAAATTTTTGCTACAGATGAACATTTCATGTATGTATTTAAAAAGAATATCAAAATATATCAAAGGGACAATCGATGTTGAACTAGTGTATGCAAGAACATCAAATGTTAAAGTGCTTCAAGGTTTTGCGGATGCGGATTGGGCAGGTGATAGTCATGATCGATAGTCGACGAGCGGATTCGTTTTCAAAGTGTTTGATTCAACGGAGGCAGTGAGTCAGGCGACGTGTGGTTACGACTTTTATTAACGAAATTGCATTATCGTAGTTTTGATCCGATCACAATTTTTGAAGATAATCAGAACATAACATTATTCGAGAAGTAATTGGAGAAGGCAAAATTGTGGTAACATATATTCCATCAAGTCTACAGGTAGCCGATATCATGACGAAGAGTTTGAATTGCAAACAGTTTACCGTTTTAAGAAAAGAGTAGGATTGTTAGATTGAGGAGGGTTGTTGAATAATGTAATTCACAACCTACCATATCGCGATAGAAAGAGAACAAGTTGTATTTGGTTTTTTATGTCTCTTGTCTTTTTTCTTGTTTTGTTATACATTCATATCGCTTCGGACTGTACACAAAAACACAAGTATATTACTAAACTTTGAAATATATATTCATTATATTAAAAGGCAACGTGTTTTATTTAATTATAACTTTCATCGCCAATAACGGCTAACCTAATATCTCTCGATTGTTATAGGGACGGTCCTCTATTCGGTACTTTACTGAGATAATTTTTTTTATTAATGTCTGCCATGATTTGTCTGTCAGATCTGGTGCACCCCAGATATTTATTCGCCCCAGGTATTTTAATATTCTGTGTAAGATTTGTGACCAGCTTCCTAAATGCAAAATTTACAAATATTACTTTCTATTCAACTTGTAAGATACTACCAAAAATCCCCGAGCCCGATTTTAGCTAAATAACAATAATAATTTGCCCATTGCATTACAGGTACTTCATTAGAGGCAATTCGTGCAGTAGTCGATAGCGGTAAAATATGTGTTCTTAATTTACATCCGCAAAGTTTAAAATTGCTGCGATCTTCCGATTTGAAACCATACGTCGTATTAGTAGCACCACCTAGTCTTGAAAAGTTACGGCAAAAGAAATTGCGAAGTGGTGAACCGTTTAAGGTAAATAAATTAAAAATTTTAATGATATCCTAATAAAATCTAATTACTGCCATTTATTTACACAGGAGGAGGAGTTAAAGGATATTATTGCAACGGCTCGTGAAATGGAAGCACGATGGGGACATTTATTCGATATGATCATCATCAATAATGATACAGAGCGAGCGTATCATCAACTATTAGCGGAAATAAATTCATTAGAACGTGAACCACAGTGGGTCCCAGCTAGTTGGGTCCATAATTAAATTAGTGTAGTGCATTTTTGTTTTATTATTTTTAGTTAATATTTTTATTAGCGAGATTAAAATATCTGAGGAATACTGGAATTCTTGCCTTTTCCGCAACACTCACACTCACAGTATATATGGTATAGAATTTACGCCTTTACACTATCTACACAATACATTCACATGACATAAAGTCGAAAATGAATTATGATTGATTTTACCCCGTATCAGAATCGAACCCTTAACAATTTATAAATATTAGTAAAAAATTTAGAGAAAAAAAAATAAATATTTAAATTAGCACCTGAAATAGTTTATTTATATAAAAAAGATAATTTAATACTGTCGATGTTCTTCCATTAAATTATTACGTTATAACAACCGCTTCTTAAATGAATAACAAATAAATGTTGTGATAAAAATTAAAATTGAAATTAATTAAAAAATTAAATTAAATAATAATAATAGAAATTAAATTAGAATCTCGAATAAATTATTGAAAATATTATTATTATTTTAATTTAAAACCTATAAAATACTGAATAAATTTTACTCACTTCACCCCATACTCCATTTTATACAGGGTGTTCACGCCTGAGAGGCTGAGTATAATATATTGAAGGGGATGATAGATGAGCCAATTATAAGGCAAACGTGTTTCAACGGGTTTGAAAAATTCTTTACCGATAAGCCCTCTTGACTCAAAATTTAAGCCTGTCAATTCCATAATTGAATTTTCCAACCCCGTAGTTATATTCTTAAGGTTTTCTACCACCCCTTCAATATGTATTCAGGTCTGGACATACGATATAAATAGATTTGTAAATTTTTGTGGACGAAATTAATTTTGTAAATATTAATTTAATTAATTATTTTATTATTAGAAATCAATCATAATTCCATTTTTTAATAAACAATAATTTAACAAAATAAATTACCAAAATCATCGAAATAAAAATACATTTTTATTATTATTTAATTAATTAATAAAATAAAATAAAATCAAAACCAAAATAGATTATATGTAATTAAATAAATAAAATTAATTCTGTTAAAAACAATTATATATCAAATATTAAAATATGTAGAATATTCTAAATACAAACAATATTAATATCTCCGCCAAATCTAAATAAAAGTATTTAATTATGATTAATAGACACATTATTTTATTATTTAATTAATTAATTATATATATATAAATAAATAAATCTCCAAAAAAAATGTTTAAATAACTGTTTTTTAATTTAAAAAAATATATATATAAAATATTATGTAAATAGATTAATAAATTTAAAAAAAAATGTTATTATTAATTTAAATAATAAAACATAAATAAACCTGTTTATAAACATTTTAAATATTATAAAAAGAAAAAATACAATAAAAACTTAAATATTTAATCAAATTAAATATACAAATAAAAATAAATTTTTTTTGTTTATTTTTTAATTAGTTTAATTTACTTATTTTTATATAGATATTCACTAAATTTTATTATTAATTATAAATAAAATATTATATATATATATATTAAATTTTTTATTTTTATGTATTATTATTATTATGAAAATTTATTAATTATTAGAAATTTGGATAAAAAAAACAACTTACACAGAATGGAAAAAATAGATTTATTTTTTAAGAAATAGAAATATTTAAAAAAAAAAAAATGAAATACAGAATTTTTAAATTATATTTAATGAAAACAAGCAAAAAATATATTATCAATTTGAAGAAAATAAACGAGATTATTTAATTTTTTGTTTGTAAATTTGGAACTGTGTTTAACGGAATTGTAGGTACTGTACGGTTTGATTCTTTGCTGAATATTTAGTTATTGTGTTGACAAATAGGTGGCTTATATGTTAAAGATTTGGGTTTGCAGTTTTTTGTATGGTTCATTCGTTGTCCGGTAGATGTGACCAGTGTTTGTTAAAATAGTAATGTAAAATTTCTTCTTATCGGTTTTGATGGCATCTATTGAAGATTTTAGGTACTAAAACAATTTTCTGTATAAAACGGAACTTTTAATATATTGTAGTCATTTTGTTGTTTACTGGAAAAAGGGGGAATATACAATAATAATGGTACATAGTATTATTACAGTTGTGTTGTAAATGCAATATTGATGCGTATATAGCAATGTACATGCTTTTGCAATGCCTTCTAAACTACTGGCTAAACTATGTGACATGTTGAATTATTAGTCAATTGCTTTAATTACTGATTTAAGCTCATACATATTTATAATTTTGTGTTATCTTTCATAAATCTTTTCAATCGCATCTGTTGTAGTTACGTTTCTTAAATTTCTTTCGTTTATCGGGTTTTACCTAATCATTACCGTGTCGTTATTATGGAGCTTAAATTAATAACGGAAATTTTATCTGCCAAAGAGCTAGGGGTTGAATATATTGTTCGTAACTTATCGCCTTTGGAAGTGGGTGTGGAAGTGAAACTGTATGATATACTTCAGAAAGAAAAACTCTACCCTAAAGCCAAAATTTTCGAATATTACTGACTCTCCCGAGGAAGAATTGGATTTTATAGCATCAAAATTTGATGAAATTGAATCACAAATAGAAAGAATTGATGATAAGTCCTCGATAGAGTATAGACAGCCTGTTTTAATTAAATTAATGCACTAGAAGGAAAGGGCTGTGAGATTAGAAAATTCTTTTTCTAGATTTCCCTCCATATCGTTGATTATCAAAACCTTCGAAATCACAAACCATCAACGTCGAATGGTGCTTCGTATTCCGGATCATTCAGATTAGAAGATTAAGGTTCCAATCGGTAGTGTGATAATTCCGACCTTGACGCAACGTTCGAACGTAGGTTCTCAAAGAAGAAAGAGGAAATGACAGAAAAATGTTAAATGCGGCTGTCAATAAAACCAACATCAACCACCTCCCATCAGACCCACCAATCGGAACCAGGGAAAGCTGGAAATCGTAGGTGAACTAACCGCGACGAAAGTAAACGTGAAAGAATATCGGATTTTCCCCGGAAAGCCATTCGCGTATACCTCGGAGAGATAATCGCGAGTCTTTTAAGCGTTATAACAAGAAATGGGCTGATCCTACCAAATGGAAACTGTCATTTTGTGGAAAAGTCGGTAGTAGAGGAATCGATAATGTGTAAGATTTTATCATGCGGCTTGAAGAGCATGCCTATATCAAGACAACATACCGAAAAGAGAATTAGTGACTTTAATGAGGAACTTTGTGTCTGATGTTGCGGAAAAATGGTACTTTGTCTTCGTCTGGAAGAATAAAAATGCATCTTGACGACAGCTCAAGTCAGCACTATTAGAGCGGTTTAGCAGTAGAGAGTGAGCGAGCGCAACGGCGGTATATACTAAAGAATCGTTCAATGATTTCATTATAGAGATTGAGACGGCAAATTTCCAGACCACTACCCGAAGAAGAAATTTTTGAAATTTTGCTAGATAACATGAATCCCACACTCAAAAACGTCACTCAAAATAAAGATTTCAATGACATCGAAGATCTGCCTAAGGTTTGTGCTAATTTTGAAAAACTATGGTCCACATCAGGCCATGGCCCTCGAAAACTAATTGAATCTCGGAGCAAGCGAGTACGTAGAGTACAAGAGGTCTTGGTTCCGAAAGCAGAGGTTCAAATTAAATTTTCTAAGCAACACGCAGGATATGCTAGAGAAAGTGATAATTCCATACAAGAGAGTGAAAATGATGACAACGAACATCAAATCAACGCTTTTGAATGGCGCAACAGTATTATAATTTGTTGGAACTGTAAAGATATTGGAAACGCATATTAAAATATGGGGAACTGGGTTCGGAGGAAACCAAAGCCCACAGGAATTTTCAACAACTACTTCAGAATACGACCAATAAAGGCTAGAGACAGTACCATCCACCACCACAGTCAACGAACGCCTGGCAAGAATCGTTCGCTATTAGAGAGAAAAAAAAATATATAGTTCAAAATTGCTGTATATTACCCCTCACTGAATTTAAGGAAGCTGACCCTCGTCCATATTGCAAAATTCGTATTAAAGATAAAGTTATGTTCGGGTTACTATAGACAGTGGGGCAACATTAAGCGTCTTGGATGCAGGAAGCGAAGATTGATACAAAATTTTGGTATTCCACTGAAAAAAGTAAATTCTACTATACAAACTGCAGATGGTTCAACAAACAAAGTTTTAGGATATCTTACCTTGCCAGTTACGTTCATGGAGAACACTGAACTCATAACGTCTTGCGTCGTCCCTTCTCTTCATTCAGAAGTATATATTTAGGTATAGATTTCTGGAAAACATTTAGGATAACTCCACAGATTGTCTCTGAATTGTCAACAAATTTCGATTCTAATTGACTAGAAAAACATAAACATAATTTAGATTCTTACCAACAGGAAAAACTTGATTGGGTGGTCGCAAGATTTCCATTATTTTCTACAAAGGAGTTAGGTAGAACTCACTTAGTAAAACATATAATTAAAGTCGATAGTGCTGCTCCCATCAAAGAAAGGCGTTACGCAGTGTTACCTACTGTTACAGTCGTTAGTTTACGAAGAAATATATAGAATGCGTTCTTTGGGCGTAATAGAAGAGAGCTCTAGTCCTTGGAGCAGTCCTATGGCCATCCGTAAATCTAATGGCAAAATGAGGTTGTGCCTGAATTCTCTTGATGTCCTATGAGAACGGCTCCAAGATACTAGATACATAACTAGATACTAGATACATAACTACTATATACCTATATACCTTCTGGCAGATACCTCTTTCCGAAAGCTCAAAAGAGAGAACAGCATTCCAAGGCGTCTCTTTATCAGTTCTGCCTCATGCCGTTTGGGTTCTGTAACGCGCCCCCAAGCATTAGCAGACTAATGGATCGAGTTATTCCCCAAAGATTAAGAGATAAAGTATTTGTCTACTTAGACGATCTAGTGATAATCTCTGCGGAATACGACGAACAACTAGAACTATTGAAAACCATTGCTGATTTGTTGTCGGTAGCTGGACTAACGATAAACGTAGAGAAAAATCATTTTGTGTTCAACGAAACGAGGTATCTGGGATTTGTCGTAGAAGAACGGGGCCTAAAAACAGATCCATCAAAAGTGGAAGCTATTCGAAATTTTTCAAATTTAACCACGGTAAAACAGACGCGTTGGTTTCTTGGAATGACCAGTTGGTATCGGCGGTGCATTCCAAACTATGCCGAAATAACTGCGCCAGTTACAAATTTGTTATGTAAAGGAATAAAATTTGTATGGACTGACGATGGAGAGATGACGTTCCAGGAATTAAAATACATTTTATGTAGTGCCCTTCACAATCCTGACTTTTCGAAGGAGTTCTATATTAGATGCGATGCAAGCACCTAGGGATTGGGTAGTGTTTTGTTCCAAAAAGATGCCGAAGGCAATGAAAAACCAATTATTTATGTGTATGTCCCAAAAATTTAATCAAGCTCAACGGAATTATTCGGTAATCGAACTTAGGTGCTTGGCGGTGGTGGTTAGTAAAATAAATTTTGGGCCCTATACATTGAGGATACTGGTTTACAGTGATAACAGACCACGCCAGCCTCAAGTGGTTGATGCAGCAGAAGACTTAAGTGGTCGCCTCGCACGTTGGAGCCTAAAACTACAGGGTTATGATTTTCAGATCATACACTAAAAGGGTTCCGAGAATGTCGTACCAGACGCGTTATCAAGAGTACTTAATAAACACATTTTTATTAACCACTTGTTTTTTATTTTCCAAAATTATTTTGAATATTTTCAAAAACTTTAAAAAATCACTCAATCGATTTCGACTTGTTAGGTCATCATCAGGAGTATCTACTGATTTCAGTAGATACTCCTGACCTATAACAAGTCGAAATCGATCGATTGATTTTTTAAACTTTTTGAAAATATTCAAAATAATTTTGCGAAATAAAAAACAAGCGGTTAATAAAAATGTGTTTATTAAGTATAAGTGTGTTTCGCCAAGTGCCTAAGGCAAATAGCGTAAAAAGTATATTATCAAGAGTACACTGTGATACCGTTGAAGAATTAAACACAGACCTAAATTTGTTCAGTAATGACCTTAGCTTTAAAATCATAGATCCAATATATATTGAGAAAAGGCAGAAAGTTCAGTTAGATCCTAGCTCCTATCCTAATCTAAAGATTCACCAAAATAGGGTTTCCATTCATATAAAGCCAAAAAGATATCTTTCACTTACCGACATAGCAACATGGAAATTGTGGATTCCAAACGATTTGACCAAATCGCTTACTAAAAGAGAACATTGTCCTCCAGATGGTGCACATTGCGAAATTAAAAAGACTATTGAAAGATTGAGACGCATGTATTACTGGCGGAAAATGGCAAACGAAATTCACGATTTTATCGTTCAGTGCGATTTGTGTAAACAGTCGAAAGCTATGAACACGTGTGGTCGTTCATCTCTAGACAAGTAGACAATAATCTCAACGGCCATTCCAAAAAATTTTCATGGACTTATTAGGACCGTACCCACTTTTGCATCAGGCAACCGTAGTTTTTTTAATACACTGGGGTGGCATGTTATAACATCACATTTTCGATATTTTATCGAAGTTTATTTCTCGTTGTCCTAAACTGAAATGGGCAACTGTTTCATTTATGAAATATTTCGTTTATATTGCTATCACGCCTACTGTAGTACAAATGCTAACAAGTTGCCTTTCTCTAATTTCGTTCAAGTATCGAAAACCAATTATTTGGTGATAGAAACTGAGTAGAGTATCACAATTTTTCAATCTAGCAACCTGGTAAATGTTATTCAAAAGAAGCGAGACATAAATTTCGATAAAGTATCGAAAATGTGATGCTATAACATGTCACCCCTGGTTTTCAAATGAAAATTGTTAATATTTTTAAGCAGAGTGGCTGGAATAACAGGTTTGAAGCCACTTTATTAACAAACGAAGTTATTTTTTTTAAACACAGATAAAATATAGAATTTGCTTCGTAAAATTTCGTAAAACATTTGAGCCATAATTTGGTGGCGGTTTGGTGTAGTAAATTATTCATGGTGATAAAATCGATATTTATATTACAATTTGAAACACAAAAATATCTTATTACACACCTGAGATAAGGTTCGGCTGGTCTGGTGTAAAAAATTATTAAAGTTGGTTAAAGTAGCGTTTTTGTAATGAAGAGATGACGAATACTAATGGCAGAGTATTAATGACAGAAAATCTGTTCACGTAAAGTTCACCAACAGAAAGGTCAACTGGATACCAGTAGGACTAAACTCTCAGCAAATTACTTATGCAAACACGGCAAATTAATTAGGCATGAGCATGTCAAACGGAAAAAACAAGAGTCAAACATCACATACAGAAGACGGATTGTCTATTAGGAAGTATTTCTGAGCTTACTTTACGAATGAAATCACATTCCATTCCCAAATTTATCCCATCCAATTTGTATTTACCTTACTTACATGCCATTGGAAATAATATTTCCATAATATTAAATTTTCCCACAATGTTTGAACCCAGTTGCAGATAGAAGCACTCAATCTGCCTTGGAGTGACTGTATATACTCGGCCCAAAGTGTTTGATTTGGAATAGAGTAGTGTTCGTGCAAACGCAGCGAAAGTATCCGCACGATCACACAATCCAAAAAATTCGGTGAGTATAGTTTTTGGTGGATTTATGGCACGCTCAATTGCTGTCTCGTTGTTTTAAGACTTCGTAGTCATGCTTATGATTGATTCGATGGTAACCAAATAATAGAAAATGAGGTGAATATTGTACTGACTCGTGAATCCCGTTCCGAAGTGCTGCGCTTATCTCATAGATATACTTATCCCAAGTATTAAGCTTGTCCTGAACATAGGCTCTGATTGCGGATATGACGGAACGGTTCACTCTTTCCAAGGCATTGGACTGGGGAGAGTACACGGCAGTCTTTGAATCTATTATACCATATTGTGATAATAGCCTTTTGTACTCAGAGCTTTGGAACTGTGAACCGTTGTCCGAATGTATTGTTTGAGAAACTCCATATATGCAAAACACATCGTTTTTGATGTAATCTATAATATGTTTTGTTGTTCCTTGAGTAATTGGTTTGAGAAGCACAAACTTTGTGAGGTGATCTAGGACGATTAACATCATTGTTTTACCTTGAGTAGACCGAGGATACGGTGCCAGCAAATCTATGTATATACGTTGCCATGGTCTCTCAATTGAGTAAGCCTTTTCCATCGGTGGTCGTTGTTGCTTGTTTGGAGCTTTTGTTGTTTTACACACTTCACATTGACTTATGTAGTCTTTGATTTGTCGTACCATTCCATAATGTGCTGGTAGTGCGCTGTTATGCTCCCTTTCGGTAGTTTTCGCTCTTAAACCATTATAGGATCCACAATTTCTAGATTGACACATCTGACATCTCATCATATTTTTTTGGCTCTATAGTCTTATGTAGATATACCTTCCATCAAGTTTAAAGGCAGGATAATTGTGGGCATTCTCGCGTATTTTTTCATGCAAGCCGCGGTATATTCCGTTTCATCAAATTCCTTGGATTCCTCCAGTTTGAAAGATTCATGGTTATTAAATATTTTAGGGATGCTTTCCGAAAGCTCCTTTACTTCATCGCAATATATTCGTGAAAGCATATCTGGGACGACATTATCCTTACCGCGTTGATGTTCGATAGAAAAGCGAAAATCTTGCGACTTTAGGCTCCATCTAGCCAACCTACTGCCACTCAAATCTCTTTGGGACATTAACCATTTCAAACTGGACTTGTCGGTGATCAGAGTGAACTCATGACCTTCAACATATGCTCGATAATTCGGTAATGGAATAGACTTTTTGTGCCTTGGTAAGCTTTTTAGACATACATAAAGGATATGGGCCTCTTATTCCCGTCAGTATCTTTTTGGAAGAGAACGGCTTCAACTCGTTCAGTGAAGTATCGCATCTAATGTAAAAAGGAGCTGAATAGTCAGGTGTGATAAAGACAGGCTCGGGAGTAAGCTGCGCTTTTAATTCGTTGAATGAGGAATGTGCAGCATCTGTCCATTCGAATTTTCCCTTCTTAAACAGTCCGATTATAGGCGTAGTAAGACTCGCAAAATTTTCGATGAAACGATGGTACCACCCAGCCATACATAGTAGTCGTCGTATTTGTTTCGTGTTAGTCGGAGTGGCCAGGTTAACGATGGTGTCTATCTTTTCAGGATCGGGGCGTAACCCATTTTCGCCTACCACAAATATCCTAAATACCGAATTTCTTTCATTACGCAAATTACTTTTCCCTATGTTTATCGTTAACCCAGCCTTCCTGACTAAAGTCGCAACCAGTTGTATCAGTTCAAGGTGCTCCTTCAATGTACCGCTAATGATTAACAAATCGTCTAGATACACAAAAATTCGGACGTGGAGTTCGTGAGGTTATTATCTTGTACATTAAGCGGCACATTGATTGGGCTGCATGCATTACACTGTACACACTCCAAATGGTATCACCCTGAACTGATACAATGGTGGGGCGACCGTAATATATTTTGTTTCTGATAGTCGTCCTAAAAGTCCGTCTATGATTGGAAGTGGGTACGCGTCCTTTTCTGTGAAAGAGCTAAGTTTGCGCGCATCGAGACACAGCCTGCTTTTTCCATTCGTTTTCCTAACAATCGTTACCGGTGAGCCCCACGAACTTTTGCCAACCTCGATGACGTCCAAACTCAACATCCTGTCTATTTCTTTGTAGAGTTTATCCTGAACAGCTGAGGAGACTGGGTAGTACCGTTGTTTAACAGGTTTGCAACCCTTTACCAACTCTATATCATGCTCGTACAAAGTAGTTTTTCCGAGAACTTCTTTAGCTGAGGATGGAAACAGTTCTATAATACGTTGGAGTTTTGTCGGTCTCCCACGCTGAGATCATGCGAATTGACGTTGATAGGAACGGAAACACTATTCGAAATTTCATCGACAGAAAAGTCTGGTAATATTTTAAATTTACTCCAGAAATCGATACCTAAATATACGGGTGATTGTAGAGATGGAACTATAAAGAACCTAATTTGTTGTTTTATTACCGAACGTAACTGGTAGCCAAATATATCCCTCATTTTAATTGAAGTTCCGTCAGCAGTTTTGATTTGGGGGGAAATTTAATGAAATGGTGAAATTTTAAATTTTCGTCATCTAGGAATTTAATGGAATCCTTTCCCAACACGCTAACTGACGCTCTACTATCAAGAAGAGCATTCATTTGTTTTGATCAAATTTTAATTTCTGCATGTGACCGAGGGCCATTTGATGTAAATTTAATTAAAGAGGCGAACGGGTGTGAAGTTTGTCCTAAATTTGTCCTAAGTTTTTATATTGAGAATGTATTAGTTAATCTCTCGCTATAATGAATTTTAATATTCGTAACAATTGCAAATATTGATAGAATACAGAAGCAGTTAAGGAACGTAAAATAACAAAACAATTATCAGAAATGGATTCAACAAAAAAATAAGGGGTTTTGAAGAATAAAACCGTTCAGTTGATAGCTTGTAACTAGCAGCAAGTCCTGGGTTAGTAAAATTCCAGCAAACTAAAACAAAAACTTTATCCAGTGTTATTGGCAATTAACGAGCACTATACATATATCATTAGGTTAGTAAAAGTGACCTGTACAAATGTTAAAGAATTCTATGACGTTGAAAGGAAATATGGTGATTTGAGTACTACCGTATAAGCGATCCATGAGTGTGTATTGTGTAACGATGAATTAATTCAAAATTTCTATGTTGGAGGCAATTAACGAGCACTTGTCATATGTCGTTGGATTCGTCTAAATGTCTACTATTACTTTTATGAATATCAAGCAAATTCTATGATGTTGAAAGGAAATATGGTGATTCGAGTACTACCGTATAAGCGATCCATGGGTGTGTATTGTGTAACGAAGAATTAATTCAAAATTTCTATGTTAGAGGCGATTAACGAGCACTTGTCATATGTCGTTGGATTTGTCTAAATGTCTACTATTATTTTTATGAGTATCAAGCAAATTCTATGATGTTGAAAGGAAATGTGGTGATTTGAGTACTACCGTATAAGCGATCCATGGGTGTGTATTATGTAACGAAGAATTAATTCAAAATTTCTATGTTAGAGGCAATTAACGAGCACTTGTCATATGTCGTTGGATTCGTCTAAATGTCTACTATTACTTTTATGAATATCAAGCAAATTCTATGATGTTGAAAGGAAATATGGTGATTTGAGTACTACCGTATAAGCGATCCATGGGTGTGTATTGTGTAACGAAGAATTAATTCAAAATTTCTATGTTAGAGGCGATTAACGAGCACTTGTCATATGTCGTTGGATTCGTTTAAATGTCTACTATTACTTTTATGAATATCAAGCAAATTCTGTGATGTTGAAAGGAAATATGGTGATTTGAGTACTACCGTATAAGCGATCCATGGGTGTGTATTGTGTAACGAAGAATTAACTCAAAATTTCTATGTTAGAGGCGATTAACGAGCACTTGTCATATTTCGTTGGATTCGTCTAAGTGTCTACTATTACTTTTATGAATATCAAGCAAATTCTATGATGTTGAAAGGAAATATGGTGATTCGAGTACTACCGTATAAGCGATCCATGGGTGTGTATTGTGTAACGAAGAATTAATTCAAAATTTCTATGTTAGAGGCGATTAACGAGCACTTGTCATATGTCGTTGGATTTGTCTAAATGTCTACTATTATTTTTATGAGTATCAAGCAAATTCTATGATGTTGAAAGGAAATGTGGTGATTTGAGTACTACCGTATAAGCGATCCATGGGTGTGTATTATGTAACGAAGAATTAATTCAAAATTTCTATGTTAGAGGCAATTAACGAGCACTTGTCATATGTCGTTGGATTCGTCTAAATGTCTACTATTACTTTTATGAATATCAAGCAAATTCTATGATGTTGAAAGGAAATATGGTGATTTGAGTACTACCGTATAAGCGATCCATGGGTGTGTATTGTGTAACGAAGAATTAATTCAAAATTTCTATGTTAGAGGCGATTAACGAGCACTTGTCATATGTCGTTGGATTCGTTTAAATGTCTACTATTACTTTTATGAATATCAAGCAAATTCTGTGATGTTGAAAGGAAATATGGTGATTTGAGTACTACCGTATAAGCGATCCATGGGTGTGTATTGTGTAACGAAGAATTAATTCAAAATTTCTATGTTAGAGGCAATTAACGAGCACTTGTCATATGTCGTTGGATTCGTCTAAGTGTCTACTATTACTTTTATGAATATCAAGCAAATTCTATGATGTTGAAAGGAAATATGGTGATTTGAGTACTACCGTATAAGCGATCCATGGGTGTGTATTGTGTAACGAAGAATTAATTCAAAATTTCTATGTTAGAGGCGATTAACGAGCACTTGTCATATGTCGTTGGATTCATCTAAGTGTCTACTATTACTTTTATGAATATCAAGCAAATTCTATGATGTTGAAAGGAAATATGGTGATTTGAGTACTACCGTATAAGCGATCCATGGGTGTGTATTGTGTAACGAAGAATTAATTCAAAATTTCTATGTTAGAGGCGATTAACGAGCACTTGTCATATGTCGTTGGATTCGTCTAAGTGTCTACTATTACTTTTATGAATATCAAGCAAATTCTGTGATGTTGAAAGGAAATATGGTGATTTGAGTACTACCGTATAAGCGATCCATGGGTGTGTATTGTGTAACGAAGAATTAATTCAAAATTTCTATGTTAGAGGCGATTAACGAGCACTTGTCATATGTCGTTGGATTCGTCTAAATGTCTTCTATTACTTTTATGAATATCAAGCAAATTCTATGATGTTGAAAGGAAATATGGTGATTTGAGTACTACCGTATAAGCGATCCATGGGTGTGTATTGTGTAACAATGAATTAATTCAAAATTTCTATGTTAGAGGCGATTAACGAGCACTTGTCTTATGTCGTTGAATTCGTCTAAGTGTCTACTATTACTTTTATGAATATCAAGCAAATTCTATGATGTTGAAAGGAAATATGGTGATTTGAGTACTACCGTATAAGCGATCCATGGGTGTGTATTGTGTAACGAAGAATTAATTCAAAATTTCTATGTTAGAGGCAATTAACGAGCACTTGTCATATGTCGTTGGATTCGTCTAAATGTCTACTATTACTTTTATGAATATCAAGCAAATTCTATGATGTTGAAAGGAAATGTGGTGATTTGAGTACTACCGTATAAGCGATCCATGGGTGTGTATTGTGTAACGAAGAATTAATTCAAAATTTCTATGTTAGAGGCAATTAACGAGCACTTGTCATATGTCGTTGGATTCGTCTAAATGTCTACTATTACCTTTGTGAATATCAAGCAAATTCTATGATGTTGAAAGGAAATATGGTGATTTGAGTACTACCGTATAAGCGATCCATGGGTGTGTATTGTGTAACGAAGAATTAATTCAAAATTTCTATGTTAGAGGCGATTAACGAGCACTTGTCATATGTCGTTGGATTCGTCTAAATGTCTACTATTACTTTTATGAGTATCAAGCAAATTTTATGATGTTGAAAGGAAATATGGTGATTTGAGTACTACCGTATAAGCGATCCATGAGTGTGTATTGTGTAACGATGAATTAATTCAAAATTTCTATGTTGGAGGCAATTAACGAGCACTTGTCATATGTCGTTGGATTCGTCTAAATGTCTACTATTACTTTTATGAATATCAAGCAAATTCTATGATGTTGAAAGGAAATATGGTGATTCGAGTACTACCGTATAAGCGATCCATGGGTGTGTATTGTGTAACGAAGAATTAATTCAAAATTTCTATGTTAGAGGCGATTAACGAGCACTTGTCATATGTCGTTGGATTTGTCTAAATGTCTACTATTATTTTTATGAGTATCAAGCAAATTCTATGATGTTGAAAGGAAATGTGGTGATTTGAGTACTACCGTATAAGCGATCCATGGGTGTGTATTATGTAACGAAGAATTAATTCAAAATTTCTATGTTAGAGGCAATTAACGAGCACTTGTCATATGTCGTTGGATTCGTCTAAATGTCTACTATTACTTTTATGAATATCAAGCAAATTCTATGATGTTGAAAGGAAATATGGTGATTTGAGTACTACCGTATAAGCGATCCATGGGTGTGTATTGTGTAACGAAGAATTAATTCAAAATTTCTATGTTAGAGGCGATTAACGAGCACTTGTCATATGTCGTTGGATTCGTTTAAATGTCTACTATTACTTTTATGAATATCAAGCAAATTCTGTGATGTTGAAAGGAAATATGGTGATTTGAGTACTACCGTATAAGCGATCCATGGGTGTGTATTGTGTAACGAAGAATTAATTCAAAATTTCTATGTTAGAGGCAATTAACGAGCACTTGTCATATGTCGTTGGATTCGTCTAAGTGTCTACTATTACTTTTATGAATATCAAGCAAATTCTATGATGTTGAAAGGAAATATGGTGATTTGAGTACTACCGTATAAGCGATCCATGGGTGTGTATTGTGTAACGAAGAATTAATTCAAAATTTCTATGTTAGAGGCGATTAACGAGCACTTGTCATATGTCGTTGGATTCATTTAAGTGTCTACTATTACTTTTATGAATATCAAGCAAATTCTATGATGTTGAAAGGAAATATGGTGATTTGAGTACTACCGTATAAGCGATCCATGGGTGTGTATTGTGTAACGAAGAATTAATTCAAAATTTCTATGTTAGAGGCGATTAACGAGCACTTGTCATATGTCGTTGGATTCGTTTAAATGTCTACTATTACTTTTATGAATATCAAGCAAATTCTGTGATGTTGAAAGGAAATATGGTGATTTGAGTACTACCGTATAAGCGATCCATGGGTGTGTATTGTGTAACGAAGAATTAATTCAAAATTTCTATGTTAGAGGCAATTAACGAGCACTTGTCATATGTCGTTGGATTCGTCTAAGTGTCTACTATTACTTTTATGAATATCAAGCAAATTCTATGATGTTGAAAGGAAATATGGTGATTTGAGTACTACCGTATAAGCGATCCATGGGTGTGTATTGTGTAACGAAGAATTAATTCAAAATTTCTATGTTAGAGGCGATTAACGAGCACTTGTCATATGTCGTTGGATTTGTCTAAATGTCTACTATTATTTTTATGAGTATCAAGCAAATTCTATGATGTTGAAAGGAAATGTGGTGATTTGAGTACTACCGTATAAGCGATCCATGGGTGTGTATTATGTAACGAAGAATTAATTCAAAATTTCTATGTTAGAGGCAATTAACGAGCACTTGTCATATGTCGTTGGATTCGTCTAAATGTCTACTATTACTTTTATGAATATCAAGCAAATTCTATGATGTTGAAAGGAAATATGGTGATTTGAGTACTACCGTATAAGCGATCCATGGGTGTGTATTGTGTAACGAAGAATTAATTCAAAATTTCTATGTTAGAGGCGATTAACGAGCACTTGTCATATGTCGTTGGATTCGTTTAAATGTCTACTATTACTTTTATGAATATCAAGCAAATTCTGTGATGTTGAAAGGAAATATGGTGATTTGAGTACTACCGTATAAGCGATCCATGGGTGTGTATTGTGTAACGAAGAATTAATTCAAAATTTCTATGTTAGAGGCAATTAACGAGCACTTGTCATATGTCGTTGGATTCGTCTAAGTGTCTACTATTACTTTTATGAATATCAAGCAAATTCTATGATGTTGAAAGGAAATATGGTGATTTGAGTACTACCGTATAAGCGATCCATGGGTGTGTATTGTGTAACGAAGAATTAATTCAAAATTTCTATGTTAGAGGCGATTAACGAGCACTTGTCATATGTCGTTGGATTCATCTAAGTGTCTACTATTACTTTTATGAATATCAAGCAAATTCTATGATGTTGAAAGGAAATATGGTGATTTGAGTACTACCGTATAAGCGATCCATGGGTGTGTATTGTGTAACGAAGAATTAATTCAAAATTTCTATGTTAGAGGCGATTAACGAGCACTTGTCATATGTCGTTGGATTCGTTTAAATGTCTACTATTACTTTTATGAATATCAAGCAAATTCTGTGATGTTGAAAGGAAATATGGTGATTTGAGTACTACCGTATAAGCGATCCATGGGTGTGTATTGTGTAACGAAGAATTAATTCAAAATTTCTATGTTAGAGGCAATTAACGAGCACTTGTCATATGTCGTTGGATTCGTCTAAGTGTCTACTATTACTTTTATGAATATCAAGCAAATTCTATGATGTTGAAAGGAAATATGGTGATTTGAGTACTACCGTATAAGCGATCCATGGGTGTGTATTGTGTAACGAAGAATTAATTCAAAATTTCTATGTTAGAGGCGATTAACGAGCACTTGTCATATGTCGTTGGATTTGTCTAAATGTCTACTATTATTTTTATGAGTATCAAGCAAATTCTATGATGTTGAAAGGAAATGTGGTGATTTGAGTACTACCGTATAAGCGATCCATGGGTGTGTATTATGTAACGAAGAATTAATTCAAAATTTCTATGTTAGAGGCAATTAACGAGCACTTGTCATATGTCGTTGGATTCGTCTAAATGTCTACTATTACTTTTATGAATATCAAGCAAATTCTATGATGTTGAAAGGAAATATGGTGATTTGAGTACTACCGTATAAGCGATCCATGGGTGTGTATTGTGTAACGAAGAATTAATTCAAAATTTCTATGTTAGAGGCGATTAACGAGCACTTGTCATATGTCGTTGGATTTGTCTAAATGTCTACTATTATTTTTATGAGTATCAAGCAAATTCTATGATGTTGAAAGGAAATGTGGTGATTTGAGTACTACCGTATAAGCGATCCATGGGTGTGTATTATGTAACGAAGAATTAATTCAAAATTTCTATGTTAGAGGCGATTAACGAGCACTTGTCATATGTCGTTGGATTTGTCTAAATGTCTACTATTACTTTTATGAATATCAAGCAAATTCTGTGATGTTGAAAGGAAATATGGTGATTTGAGTACTACCGTATAAGCGATCCATGGGTGTGTATTGTGTAACGAAGAATTAATTCAAAATTTCTATGTTAGAGGCGATTAACGAGCACTTGTCATATGTCGTTGGATTTGTCTAAATGTCTACTATTATTTTTATGAGTATCAAGCAAATTCTATGATGTTGAAAGGAAATGTGGTGATTTGAGTACTACCGTATAAGCGATCCATGGGTGTGTATTATGTAACGAAGAATTAATTCAAAATTTCTATGTTAGAGGCGATTAACGAGCACTTGTCATATGTCGTTGGATTTGTCTAAATGTCTACTATTATTTTTATGAGTATCAAGCAAATTCTATGATGTTGAAAGGAAATGTGGTGATTTGAGTACTACCGTATAAGCGATCCATGGGTGTGTATTATGTAACGAAGAATTAATTCAAAATTTCTATGTTAGAGGCGATTAACGAGCACTTGTCATATGTCGTTGGATTCGTTTAAATGTCTACTATTACTTTTATGAATATCAAGCAAATTCTGTGATGTTGAAAGGAAATATGGTGATTTGAGTACTACCGTATAAGCGATCCATGGGTGTGTATTGTGTAACGAAGAATTAATTCAAAATTTCTATGTTAGAGGCGATTAACGAGCACTTGTCATATGTCGTTGGATTTGTCTAAATGTCTACTATTATTTTTATGAGTATCAAGCAAATTCTATGATGTTGAAAGGAAATGTGGTGATTTGAGTACTACCGTATAAGCGATCCATGGGTGTGTATTATGTAACGAAGAATTAATTCAAAATTTCTATGTTAGAGGCGATTAACGAGCACTTGTCATATGTCGTTGGATTTGTCTAAATGTCTACTATTATTTTTATGAGTATCAAGCAAATTCTATGAT
This sequence comes from Nephrotoma appendiculata, assembly GCA_947310385.1. NCBI lineage: Eukaryota > Metazoa > Arthropoda > Insecta > Diptera > Tipulidae > Nephrotoma > Nephrotoma appendiculata. The sequence continues at coordinate 380,120,397 of OX371223.1, forward strand.
GTTGAAAGGAAATGTGGTGATTTGAGTACTACCGTATAAGCGATCCATGGGTGTGTATTATGTAACGAAGAATTAATTCAAAATTTCTATGTTAGAGGCAATTAACGAGCACTTGTCATATGTCGTTGGATTCGTCTAAATGTCTACTATTACTTTTATGAATATCAAGCAAATTCTATGATGTTGAAAGGAAATATGGTGATTTGAGTACTACCGTATAAGCGATCCATGGGTGTGTATTGTGTAACGAAGAATTAATTCAAAATTTCTATGTTAGAGGCGATTAACGAGCACTTGTCATATGTCGTTGGATTCGTTTAAATGTCTACTATTACTTTTATGAATATCAAGCAAATTCTGTGATGTTGAAAGGAAATATGGTGATTTGAGTACTACCGTATAAGCGATCCATGGGTGTGTATTGTGTAACGAAGAATTAATTCAAAATTTCTATGTTAGAGGCAATTAACGAGCACTTGTCATATGTCGTTGGATTCGTCTAAGTGTCTACTATTACTTTTATGAATATCAAGCAAATTCTATGATGTTGAAAGGAAATATGGTGATTTGAGTACTACCGTATAAGCGATCCATGGGTGTGTATTGTGTAACGAAGAATTAATTCAAAATTTCTATGTTAGAGGCGATTAACGAGCACTTGTCATATGTCGTTGGATTCATCTAAGTGTCTACTATTACTTTTATGAATATCAAGCAAATTCTATGATGTTGAAAGGAAATATGGTGATTTGAGTACTACCGTATAAGCGATCCATGGGTGTGTATTGTGTAACGAAGAATTAATTCAAAATTTCTATGTTAGAGGCGATTAACGAGCACTTGTCATATGTCGTTGGATTCGTCTAAGTGTCTACTATTACTTTTATGAATATCAAGCAAATTCTGTGATGTTGAAAGGAAATATGGTGATTTGAGTACTACCGTATAAGCGATCCATGGGTGTGTATTGTGTAACGAAGAATTAATTCAAAATTTCTATGTTAGAGGCGATTAACGAGCACTTGTCATATGTCGTTGGATTCGTCTAAATGTCTTCTATTACTTTTATGAATATCAAGCAAATTCTATGATGTTGAAAGGAAATATGGTGATTTGAGTACTACCGTATAAGCGATCCATGGGTGTGTATTGTGTAACAATGAATTAATTCAAAATTTCTATGTTAGAGGCGATTAACGAGCACTTGTCTTATGTCGTTGAATTCGTCTAAGTGTCTACTATTACTTTTATGAATATCAAGCAAATTCTATGATGTTGAAAGGAAATATGGTGATTTGAGTACTACCGTATAAGCGATCCATGGGTGTGTATTGTGTAACGAAGAATTAATTCAAAATTTCTATGTTAGAGGCAATTAACGAGCACTTGTCATATGTCGTTGGATTCGTCTAAATGTCTACTATTACTTTTATGAATATCAAGCAAATTCTATGATGTTGAAAGGAAATGTGGTGATTTGAGTACTACCGTATAAGCGATCCATGGGTGTGTATTGTGTAACGAAGAATTAATTCAAAATTTCTATGTTAGAGGCGATTAACGAGCACTTGTCATATGTCGTTGGATTCGTCTAAATGTCTACTATTACCTTTGTGAATATCAAGCAAATTCTATGATGTTGAAAGGAAATATGGTGATTTGAGTACTACCGTATAAGCGATCCATGGGTGTGTATTGTGTAACGAAGAATTAATTCAAAATTTCTATGTTAGAGGCGATTAACGAGCACTTGTCATATGTCGTTGGATTCGTCTAAATGTCTACTATTACTTTTATGAGTATCAAGCAAATTTTATGATGTTGAAAGGAAATATGGTGATTTGAGTACTACCGTATAAGCGATCCATGGGTATGTGTATTGTGTAACGAAGAATTAATTCAAAATTTCTATGTTAGAGGCGATTAACGAGCACTTGTCATATGTCGTTGGATTCGTCTAAATGTCTACTATTACTTTTATGAATATCAAGCAAATTCTATGATGTTGAAAGGAAATATGGTGATTTGAGTACTACCGTATAAGCGATCCATGGGTGTGTATTGTGTAACGAAGAATTAATTCAAAATTTCTATGTTAGAGGCGATTAACGAGCACTTGTCATATGTCGTTGGATTCGTCTAAGTGTCTACTATTACCTTTGTGAATATCAAGCAAATTCTATGATGTTGAAAGGAAATATGGTGATTTGAGTACTACCGTATAAGCGATCCATGGGTGTGTATTGTGTAACGAAGAATTAATTCAAAATTTCTATGTTAGAGGCGATTAACGAGCACTTGTCATATGTCGTTGGATTCGTCTAAGTGTCTACTATTACCTTTGTGAATATCAAGCAAATTCTATGATGTTGAAAGGAAATATGGTGATTTGAGTACTACCGTATAAGCGATCCATGGGTGTGTATTGTGTAACGAAGAATTAATTCAAAATTTCTATGTTAGAGGCGATTAACGAGCACTTGTCATATGTCGTTGGATTCGTCTAAGTGTCTACTATTACCTTTGCGAATATCAAGCAAATTCTATGATGTTGAAAGGAAATATGGTGATTTGAGTACTACCGTATAAGCGATCCATGGGTGTGTATTGTGTAACGAAGAATTAATTCAAAATTTCTATGTTAGAGGCGATTAACGAGCACTTGTCATATGTCGTTGAATTCGTCTAAGTGTCTACTATTACTTTTATGAATATCAAGCAAATTCTATGATGTTGAAAGGAAATATGGTGATTTGAGTACTACCGTATAAGCGATCCATGGGTGTGTATTGTGTAACGAAGAATTAATTCAAAATTTCTATGTTAGAGGCGATTAACGAGCACTTGTCATATGTCGTTGGATTCGTCTAAATGTCTACTATTACTTTTATGAGTATCAAGCAAATTTTATGATGTTGAAAGGAAATATGGTGATTTGAGTACTACCGTATAAGCGATCCATGAGTGTGTATTGTGTAACGAAGAATTAATTCAAAATTTCTATGTTAGAGGCGATTAACGAGCACTTGTCATATGTCGTTGGATTCGTCTAAATGTCTACAATTACTTTTATGAATATCAAGCAAATTCTATGATGTTGAAAGGAAATATGGTAATTTGAGTACTACCGTATAAGCGATCCATGGGTGTGTATTGTGTAACGAAGAATTAATTCAAAATTTCTATGTTAGAGGCAATTAACGAGCACTTGTCTTATGTCGTTGAATTCGTCTAAGTGTCTACTATTACTTTTATGAATATCAAGCAAATTCTATTATGTTGAAAGGAAATGTGGTGATTTGAGTACTACCGTATAAGCGATCCATGGGTGTGTATTGTGTAACGAAGAATTAATTCAAAATTTCTATGTTAGAGGCAATTAACGAGCACTTGTCATATGTCGTTGGATTCGTCTAAATGTCTACTATTACTTTTATGAATATCAAGCAAATTCTATGATGTTGAAAGGAAATATGGTGATTTGAGTACTACCGTATAAGCGATCCATGGGTGTGTATTGTGTAACGAAGAATTAATTCAAAATTTCTATGTTAGAGGCAATTAACGAGCACTTGTCATATGTCGTTGGATTCGTCTAAATGTCTACTATTACTTTTATGAGTATCAAGCAAATTCTATGATGTTGAAAGCAAATATGGTGATTTGAGTACTACCGTATAAGCGATCCATGAGTGTGTATTGTGTAACGAAGAAATTTATTAAAATTTCTATGTTATAGAGGCTTCATCAACAACATATGACATAAGTGCTCGTCAATTGCCTCTAACATAGAAATTTTGAATTAATTCTTCGTTACACAATGCACACCCATTGATCGCTTATACGGTAGTACTCAAATCACCATATTTCCTTTCAACATCATAGAATTTGCTTGATATTCATAAAGGTAATAGTAGACACTTAGACGAATCCAACGACATATGACAAGTGCTCGTTAATCGCCTATTATATAGAAATTATGAATTAAATCTTCGTTACACAATACACACCCATGAATCGCTTATTGATAATACAATATGACCTTGAAAGACAATAAATTGTCATGTTTCCTTTTAATGTCTTATAATTTTCTTTTGGTTTTCACTAGTAGTAGCAGACACTTAAACCAATCCATCGACTTGTGATAAGTTCTCGTTTATTGTCTTCAACATTGATATTTGGAATTATTTCTTCGTTACACAAGGGCATGTTATTTAGCATCTTAACAAACATTGTTTCCGTTTTTAAACAATAATCTATAAGTTAAACACTTAAACGAGTTAAATTAGCGTATCTTTAAAAATGTATTATTGAAAGACCAATAATACAAAACATATTGGTATTACACCCTCATGATAACTTAAAATAAATAAGTTGTTGTCTGAAGCAGTTTTAAGAAATAAATTTCACAATCATTCAATAATATCAATCATTTAATTTGAACATTGAAAATAATTACCTAAATATATTTAAAAATTCATTATAACGAGTAAATAATTTACCTTTATTGGTTTATCCGAAAAAAGTATATAATATACACTTATACATATACAGTATTTTAGGATTTAGGACAAACTTCACGGATTTGTAGAGAAGCGTGAAGATTGTCCTAAATTTGTCCTAAATTTGTTTTTGTAATTTTAGGACAAAGTTAGGACATACTTCACGGGAATAGAGGCGATGCAAGTTCTGCTAAGGTTCCATTTTTTGACAAAAATACCTAATTGATCGTAATAATTTTTTATTTTTATGTTTTGAGTTCAAAAATTGGACATTATAATTTTGTATTTTATTATTTGTTAAGGTTCTCATCGAGTTTTGCCAATCTTGACTAGTTTTTGATTCTTGTCGGTTGTTAATTTAGAGTTTCTCTACTTGTAGGTCTAGTTCGTCCCTCTTTCTCATAGTTTGATCACCAAAGCGTCTTGAATGGTAACCTGATTGCTCCCATAGCTGCTCGTAATCATGGTACAATATTCGTAGCTGCTCCACCATTTTGATTTTATTGTGATAAGGCAATGTTACAATTTTCAGGGCGGCATAAATATTCTAACACAACCTATACACAATTTGCTGTTCTGAAAACCGCGTTTGCAACCGTGCGTTAATTTTTTGAATGCTTAAGGAAAAATCGGAAAACCTCTCTCTATTCCCCTGAAAACTTTTAGAATTTTGCTCTTTTATTTCTTCTTCATAGTAAGATGTCCTAAATTATGTAAGAAGTGAATTTCTCATACTCGTCCATGTTGCAAGGGGATGATCTGATTTGTACACCCAGACCAATCCTCAGCTGTTTTTGTTAGAAACTGTTATAAAACCATAGTTAAATATTTTTTCGGGAATCCGTCATCACTTGCCATCTGTTCAAGTCTGTACACAAAATCATGCACGTTAAGTGTATTCGTACCATCAAAGGACAAATTCAAAGGTCTTGCGCTGTTGAGAAAAGAGGACGCGTAAATATTGGAGGCCTCATGAAATTTACCGTGTTATTTGGAGGTATAAAATGGTTATTCCGATTGTTAGTACCGTTATTTTGAGATCCAGCACGTATGAAGAATTCTGCGACAAATCCCTTTAACTGTTTTGGTTCTATGAATGAAATATGGGATAGTTTTGTGGTATCCAGGTTTTGTTTCAATGGAGAAGGCTGTTCTGTTGGACTTGAAGAGAGGAGTCGTTAGCTAACAAATTATCTAATTTTTGAGAAAAATAACTTGCCGCTATTCTTCTACTTTGAGTAGGAATGTCAGAGTTCTGGTATTCGCATCATAATTTTTGGTAATCGTTGAAAATATGCCGCCAATTTCGAGAAATTTTAGTTAGGAGAGGTGCATCCCCGTAAGTGTTGATAAATCTTATGATTCTTTCTTTATATGTAGTGTCGAGCCTTGCAATCTAATGTAATAAACTCTAAGGGGGGTAAACTTTCTTGATCATCGGTAGCTTTACAAAGTTCATCATATCGGTCCTGCAATTCCTGGATCTCCAATTCGGGTTTTTATATTACATGAGAATTTTTAGGGTTTTACATGAGAATTTATAGGGTTTTAATTAAAATATCTTTAGAGTCGGCCGCTCGGGTAGACTGACCTCTTACGAGATACTCTACCTGAGTTCTGAAATCGTTAGAAATTGCATATACGCAACGGGATCCATCATCATTAGAAGTAACAGCCAACTGACAAAACAATGAACCAGCATTATTTTGAACAGAAATTCGTAAAAACTCTGCATCAAAATCAAAACAAGACTCACTGGAAATTCAATCATCAGTCCTTATGCGGAGCACTCCTACGTCTGTCCATCATATACTAGTTATACTATTGGGTTAGGATATTAGAGGGAATTTGAAGCGGGGGTTAGATGTCTAATGATTATGTCTGTGCCTACTCAGAATTCAAAAATCAGGAAGAACCCAAGGTATCAGCTTATATCAATTAGTGATTATTTAATGCTGGATCAATGAACTATTACGTAAAGCAAATAAGGAAAAGGGAAATTTTTGGCCAATGTAGCTATTAAACATCAGATCCTCAAAAGGGAACCGTGAAATCCAAAAACGAGTATCAATATAATCCAGTCATTCCAAAGCAAAATCCTACATGGAATAGCTAATGACCCGTGGTATAAGAGAATGACAACCTCCACAGAGATCTGAAGATGATTTTCGTCAGTGAAGAAATAAGCAAATACGCGTGAAAACACATGCAACATACATATTAGTCCACATGATAATGTAAGAGTACGCCGTATGTTGGATGAGTCAAACCCAGTAGGATGGCTGCGAAGGAAGAAACCACTTGCTTTACTAGATCTAGTCTGGATCGACTAAAAATATAATAACACTGTAAAGGGGACTAGCCAAAGGACTACAACCACCCTCCAAACGAGAATATAAACTATGAAAGATAAATTAGTATTTGTAAACGAGTTGTAATAAATAAATATTATTAAAAAAATCTTATACTGGTAAGCTTCCGACATTGTGCATAAAATATTTAAAGGTAATAAATCATTGTCAATTATTATCTAAAATTTCCATCTTATTCCACAAGAAGAGCATATACATACATACATAAAAATTATTCGCCCAACCAAAAAGAACCAGAAACAACAACAGCAGCATTGATTCCATCTTACATAATTCGTATGATATTTCCATTGGAATTTCTTATTTTCTTTATCCTCAGCACTGTCGTATTTTATTCATCGACCTGAAACAAACAATTAAATTACGTCCACCTAAATTTACTATCTGCTGCGGTTAATGCAATCGTATCAGAGCCATAAAATATAACATTAATGATAACAATCATATAAGACGATAAAAAAAAATTACGAATATTTTTATTAAGACAACAGCAATAAGTAAAAAACGATTTCCGTACATTGACCAGCCGGACCGCCGAATAAATACTTATGAGGACACGGTTTATTTACTTTTCTTGTATACGCATTCATCAAAACGTCAAATATAAATAATAATAAGGTAATTAAGAAATATAAAGAATTCAAAATTTAGCAGAATATTAAGAAGTCGCTGCTGTAATTTACTTTCAATTTTACGAGTCAAAATATTTTTATATTTTCGATCGTTGTATATAATAAGTTGAATGCCCCGCCGCTCAAACGATGATCCGACAATCTCTATAATACTCTTCTATAATCCATTCCATATGCCCACAACATCATTAAGATCAAACCAAAACAAATAAAATTTAAATTTTTAATTTAGAAACAAAGAGCCGAGGATTACCGTTAAATAATACGCGAAATTAAATTATTCAATTTTGGTTTTGTTTGGTTCTACATAATTAAACGAAGAAGCATAAACATTTTTTTGTGTGGTTTTGATCCGATCTTAATCTCCCAGACATCGCGCAATACAATTAAGATTAACAAACAAACAAACAAAAAAAAAAAAATGTTTGGAAATGATTGATGACTAAATTAATTCGAACAAATGATAATCAGTCATCTCTTATGATGGTAGTTTTGTGTGTGCGCTGATGAGTTAGATTAAATGTTTCTAAGGTTGGTTTGTTGTTATTATAAAGCGTTTTATTTTGACAGGTATTTCGAGTGTCGACGGAGAGATATCGGTACTGAGAACTCGATGACCTCCAATCACCTGTTGTTATATATTTCTTATAACAAATTGACCTGTATTTCGATTACATCCTATATCTAAAAAATTTATATTATCACGGCGGCTCTTTCATCTCATCACCGCATTATATTCATTCATAAATCTCTAAACAAACATCTTGTTTCCTACTTATACCACCCATTCACAATATCATCATCACAGCCGTACGCTTGAACATTTCTAACAAGACCTAAATTCCTCGTTGCTATATACGTGTGTTACAAGAATTTTATTGAATGAAAAATTATAACACAACTTTTTGAAATTTGATTTAAATGAAAAGTCACGATCTTCATTTTTTTTTAAAGAAGAAAATCATGTCAAATTAGTGTCGACATTTTATTTAGATTTAGATTTTCTCGGTAAAATTCTACTACACTTTTATGATTGACGAGATATATACGAGTAGTACCGGTATACCAATAATTGGATTTTTATAAAATGTCATATGCGTACATGCTTAGGTGACGTGGCGCACCTTGATCTAAAGGAAAACCATCAATGGCGCCTTATTTATATATTTTGATGGTATCTCCGATAAAACTGTTATTATCGTCTTTATACATAATCAAGCATATATAAATTAGAAATGTATTATGCAGCATTACACTGTTTCGAGCACCTGTAATTTTTCTTTGCGTGTGCACGTTTAATTTTAATTAATTTTCTTTTTCACTTAATTAATCATAGAAATCACAGTGTACGCCCTTATTATCTCCATCCACCACCCAATCCAATCTATACACACACATGCTGTAAACACGTATGATACACAGTCGCACGATAAACGCAAGTAAAATACTTAATCATTTTTTTTTCTCATTTCTTCTTACGTTATATACTCGAAGGTGCGCTTTTCTTCATTTAAACATCTTTATCATCACACATCACAAAATATTGTATTTTATTGACAACTTTGTTTTTTAAATTGTTAATCATAATTATTGGGATCGGTAAGATTGTTCATCTCTTTTAGACTTGGAAAAATTCGTTTCAAATAAAGAAGTGTTACAGATCATCATGGATGGATTACAAACTTCATGTTCCTATGATAAATCAACGAATTATACGTATTAATGCTTTGGTTTAAACTTAAATTTTTCTGTTCGAATAAGAACCAGCATATTGTATCTTGGGACGCCGTATCCAATTCGGCGAACAGAAACAGTCGGCATCACCACACTAGTTGTAACATTTTCTTCAATTCCAAATCATATTTTCTGCGCTTCATGTAATTCATTTGATTCCTCTACCAAGGATTTCAAAACTTTTCCCCAAAATAACAAATTAGTATTATAAATTTTATAAACATTATAAAGGCCATTTTTTCAGATTTTCTTCAAAATTGACATTTGTGTTCAGTATTGACGGGCAAATCACCATGGAAAGATGCACAATTGCGTATTATATTATACGGCATGGTTTTTAATCGCTTTTAAAACCTGTTGCACTTTGGGAATTAGTTTGTTTGGGGTGAGCCAACCATTGCGATACCGAAGACTGTAATCTAGACACATATAGTCCGCGACTCAGCAAGCAAACGAAAATGCTGAAATACGCAGGAGACTTAGTGAAACAGAAAAAATAGCATTCGCTAAGTTGCGAAGAAAGAAAATGAGGAGATGAAAAATTGGTGTGAAGTTTTTGGACACTTTTAATTTTTTGGACACTTATAATTTGGACAGAAATTTACGCGAGTACAATAACATAATTTTTTTAGACATAATTTCGATTTTGGGTAAATATTTGCACACGTGAAAATTTCTAAAAAATGTAAATACAAAAAAATTTGTTTATAAAAAAGATCAAATTTTTGTATTTCATATACTCGTATGTACATATATATTAAACTTTTAAGATATTTAATCATCAGGAATATATATGAATTTTTGTATGAAAGGATGTCGTTGTAGGTTATGGTAAATTACACAAATCTCAGAGATTGGCTCCCATAGTGACTATATCGGTTCGAAAGGGGATACATTATGGAATTGAAATCACCTAATGCCATTTCAAAATGAGCCGTCGGGCTCTCGTAGTCACGTGTATCATTTCATCTTCAAATTAATTTATTTTGTAGGCGGAAGATATTAAATCATACTCCGATATCTGTCGATCGAAAAAATTTATTTCAAAGATATAAGTTTCTACATTAATAGCGTTGTTAGTTTTCGTCCTCACTGCAATTTTGATTGCGGGTTTTTCTTTTTTTAATTGTCTTGTCTAATTAAAAAATAATTATTAATTGTATAGCATTTATTTTTTTTTTGAAATAATGGTCAGAGTAGAACTGAAACTCCTACTAAAATGTAGCGAATGTCACAAATACTAATCATTATCTAATAAACTAATTATTATTTTTGTAGTCGTACCATAGTTTATATTTTTTTAAACCAAAAAGAAAAGAGAACAACCAAATAATATTCAAGTACAATAATATAATGTCCGACTGCAACCGAAAAATAGCGAAGAATTTAAAATTTAACATCGTTAATCGTAAGGTTAAGTGTGGGTTCACGGAACGAGATAAAAAAAGCTGGCTTTTTTCTACCAACTTTTGCTCAAAAAATTTGTCTACGGTTGTCATGTAAGTCATATCGCACATCCTGTAAAAAAATGTCATAACACAAAAAAACAGTTTTGAGATAAATGCATTTTAAATTACTAACGCTACTGTTATGCTGATATTATTTATTTTATAAAGCTAATAATGAATAATTTCAGCATCACAGTAGTATTAGCAATAAAACAAAAATTAAAATGCATTTATCTCGAAACTGTTTTTTTTTGTGTTGACAGGTTTTAAGAGGATGTGCGATATGTTTTCTGATGTTTTGTATTTTTTGTTCACAATTTCTGCTTTGTTTTCAAATAGTTGGGACTTTATTTTAATTTAATCGAATAAACCTATGTCTGGGGATTACAAATACACAATATTCGGTTTTATACACACATCACAATTTACAAATTAACAAATAATTTCGTATCAAAGAGTTGCATATCCAACAGTTGCAGCAAAATACAATTTTTGTTTCTCATCCTAATTGCTTTACTTAAATGAATCTCGCATATTTATTCCATTTATTTTATATACATATTAACTTTAAATTAAATTATTTAATGCGAAATTCATTTCAAAAATGTCATAAATAAACAACAACAACAAATATTTGAGCAAAAATATTGCTCATACTTCCGGTTATTTTTGTTACTATGTTGGTACGACTTAGATTATTTGCTCAAAAGATGGAAATATTTCAACTAAAGCTGGATTAAATTGGGCGGGGTTTAGTTGTATATGAAAGATTTGATTGGCTAACGAGTTGGACAAAAAATAATCCCGTTCTGTGAACTCAGCATGAGGGAAATTGATAAAACTGTATATGGTAGTTTTGGGATGCGGCATCAATAACAATTAACTATAAGTTTGAAACGCAGTAAATATTAATGTTCGTTGTTGCTGCAATATTCGCTACATTTTAGTATAGGTATTTCTGTGCATTTCGCCCACTGTTGCTAAGTAACATCGGATTAATGCAACTATGACAAACCGTTTTTAACCCATTCCCGCACACTTTTATTTCGAAGACCGTGCTCAGAAACACACTTTTTTTCCAATTGATTATGACTGCCATATGAAATTGAGCATTATTTATATGTTTGGAAGTGAAAATAATCACAGTTTTTCCATGAAAACTCTCGACGGCTATAGCCGTCATTTGCTCATCACATCATTTTTTCTATATATTTCCGCCTACAGAAACAAATGACGGCTATAGCTGTCCGAATTTTTGGAGATATATAGACAAATGACGGCTATAGCCGTCATTTGCGCGAACATAATAGGACTGCTATAGCCATCATTTGTTTCTGTAGGCGAAAATATATCGAATTACTAATCATGAAAAATCAAACAAAAAACAATTGATATGTTATCTGGAATGTTACATCTTTTTTTTCTTTGATATATTACTGAATAATTAACAAAATAATGCATTAGTACACTTCGTAAGAATGATGTGCCTTTTTTACTAATTAAAATATGCAGGACGGCTATAGCCGTCATTTGCACATATATCAATAAAAATTTGACGGCTATAGCCGTCACTTGCGGGAATGGGTTAACATAACATACATATATACCATAGGTGTTATATGTATAAATATATACCTGCGCTTCGATGTAGTATACACGATATTCTGATGTAAACGATCTGCTACACACCATATAGGTCCAATAAACATAAAATTGTTGTGATTGATTTCTTAAAAATGTAATATTTAGCTGATCTTGAGCAGGACCATAAATGAAGGAAAAAACCTTAAAACGTAAATTGTAGTGGCGACGTACATTAATAACGCTACTTAAGTATCTTGCAACTAATATATTTGAATCGAATTTTCAGATTAACCCGAAAAATTAAAAAACTACTTGCATGAGATGAATTCCAATAAGGAGTAATTTTTTCAAAATTGCATTAGGTGATTTTGAGTCCATAATGTATCCCCTTTCAAATCTATATAGCCACTATGGGAGCCAATCTCTGAGATTTGTGTAATTTACCATAACCTTCAACGACATCCTTTCATACAAAAATTCATATATATTCCTGATGATTAAATCTCTTAAAAGTTTAATATGTATGTACATATATGAAATACAAAAACTTGATCTTTTTTATAAACAAAATTTTTTTGTATTTACATTTTTTAGAAATTCACGTGTGGAAATATTTACCCAAAATCGAAATTATGTCTAAAAAAATTATTTTTGTACACTCGCGTACATTTCTGTCCAAATTATAAAAGTGTCCAAAAAATTAAAAGTGTCCAAAAAATTAAAAGTGTCCAAAAACTTCACACCGGTGATGAAAAAGACCAGACTGATAGAAGTTTTTTAGTTTTGAAAGTGCTGCTACTAGTTATAATGAAAACATCACAATTGCCTCTACTATAGGTATTGCTGAGTTTAACGCTGAGAAAAAACGAAGAGCAGCATTCTCGCTAGAATTTGGGGAGCAGAATCCAAGCTTTAATGAAATTAGTATCTACAAACGACTATAGAGTAGTGACACTAATGTATAATATACCTATACATTATGAATAGAGGTCTTCACTCCAACGGCAAGAAACAGGATATAATAGAAAATTTGAAGGCGCAGTAAACATCCTTAAACAATTCAATGTAGGCCATCACTATTTATTCAAAAAAGCGAAAGAACTAAAAATTTATTTAATATCAAAGCAATACTCAATATGAGGATTAAAATAGGACCAGCGAAAAAGAATAAGAGGTTTTTCTCAATGCAAAAAAATGCCAATACTTTAACCAAACCAAAAAATATTGCGGGCAAGATATTAGGTGTATAAAATGTGTCGGTAGACACAATGCAAAAGACCGCCCAGTTAGCCGACCTGAACCTGAAGGTGTATAAACTGTTATAGCACCCGGCCATAACATGATAACAAGACATGTTTGTTTCGGAAACTCATTTAACAGAAAGTTCAATTATTATAATACGTGACTATGAATACTACCAAGCTATTCATCTACGATGAGACGCTAGAGATGGTTCTACCGTAATTATTAATTTTAAATATTTGGAAGAGCTCGGTATTGAAACAGAAATTGTACAAATTAAAACCATAAAAGTTAGATCAATCAAAAATAGGGATCTCAGAATCACCTCTTTTTCCTGTTTCCTATGCCACCAAGGGTTGTAAGTCATATATATCTCTCCAATTTAATACCTAATTTGGATCTAGATTTACAACCGTTAACCATAGCTTGGGCTGGATTTACAAATGTAAATATTTAAATTTTCATTTTTGAATAAAATCTACGTTATTCATTTTATTTTGAAAAGCTTCCTGTTCAGTGGCAAATTTTTTGAGGTTCAACCAAAAACGTCAATAAAAAAATAAATAAAGCACTTCCAGACCCTTTTCAGCATTTTTTTAAAATTTTATACGATGGGCAGGGATTTACATTTGTAAATATTTGTTTACCAAATATTTTTACCACCGAATCCAAAAATAGAAGATAATACTTCCCGACGGGGGGATTTTTTAAATTCAGCTGGTAAATATGGTTTATTCTTTTAGAGGGTCCCTACAATCGATAATTTTCAGTTTTGCAAAGAGTCTGCTAAAGAAATGAATGTAAAGAAATTATCCGTTGTAATGTTCCTCAGTATTTTTATAATGTTGTACGAGATCCAAATCTACACACTCCCATCGATTTACATCTCTTCTATTTCCCACTTTTCCAGTACATATTTGGCCACACAACGGATAATACGTTTTCGCATCACATGCCCACCACACTTTGATGCCATACTTGGCTGATTTTGATGATATGTATTAAGTAAATCTGGTTCTGCCTCTGAATGGAAATAACTGCTCGTCGACGGTAATATTTTTCGATGGTTTATAGTTTTGACGATGATTTTCCACTAGCATTTGGAAAATTTCAGTCATTGGTGCTGCCTTGTCGGTAGCAATTCTTGTAGCAGTAGTATTTTGTTGATCAAAGCGAATAGACCTGGTAATATTTCTTAATTGTTTCGCTGACATTATGGCTCTAGAAAGTGGGTTAGCAATCTTTCTCCACAGCAAATCTAAACGTTCGTTTTTTGATTTGTTGCTTCCCATAGAATACCTAAGAAAACTTACAGATCCTCTTCATCTACTCTAGCCCATTTTTTCGCTGATTTATCGGGATGTTTGTCATTAAAATTATTATATTCTAATTTGGCCTTGAGATTAGTATACCAACAAATAATTATGGTAATCGATGTGTGCATAATAGCACAAAACGTATCAACGTCGCTAAAAATTTTCGTGTTTGGATTAGGACCGACAAATCGTTCTCGGAATATATTCTGCTCGCGATTGCGATGAAGTGCTGGCATTTTGTTTTCCCATTTTGTGCCGTATTTTCCGACAAAATTTTCGCTTCCCTCTCTATCTTCCTCAATACCTTCATTTGTTACAAATAACTCTTCTAATTCGATGGTATTTAAGACCCCAGAATTATAAGCGTTCCGCTCTTCATAGCTAAGTCTAGAAATTTAAATGAAAATATTTGATAATATTTATTTGTTTCATCTCACGACACTATTGTTTGTTAGTTTTTATATAACATCAAATCTCACCTGAATTGACCTCAAGATAAAAAATTGAAATCACTAGTATTTTATTGTTTTAATAGAAATATTCTATTTTGCAATTAGCACACATCTAATTTACACAAAAGACACCACTAAACTAAATTATAAACACAATGATAAATGACTTTAAATTTTTTTTCGACAAGTCAGTTCTCATTATCATAAAATTTCCGAGTTTGGTTTTCTAACTGAGTTTCAAGTTGCTATAAATTTTATAGCATGAGTTTTTATAGCATGAGAAAAAATCGATGTTAATCGTGCTCCTACACGGAAAGGCAGGGTTAATTGCAATTTTGCATTCTCCATTTCGTACCATCGTTGTGCCCAATAGTGCATCGATGGGTTGCTCGGGTTGGTTACTAATTGAGTTGCTATATTGTATACCCTTCGGCCTCCTCAAAATTTGGAGTATCTGCACTCGTGCGTTGAGCATCGCGCGTTGAGCGTGATTATTCGAATGCAACAGCGGGATGTGGGATCCCTTTCCCACTAAACAAAGCATCTAATAGGGATAATTGTGACCCGAAATTGTGATAAAATTTTGTATACGAAATTGTATAAATAAAACTAGACGCATCATTCAAAACATGAACAACATTCTGAGATTCTAAATAAATTATAGTAAACAAAAACATTAATGTTAACTATCGTGACATAGAATATAACTTTAGTATATGATATATAAAAGTATCGTGAATTATTTGATTATAGTTTCTATGCTTTTTTGAATTCAAAATGAGCTGAGATGAAGGAGAAGTATACTAGTACTATTCATTGAGCTGAGAAGTGAAGATGAGTGAAGAAGATGAGCTGAGAAGTAAAGAACTATTCATTGGCAAAACTAGTGGTGCAGATCTCAACTTCTTTACATACAAAAATTCTAAAAAAAAAATCGTACATGCTCCTTAAACAATCACCTATCAAGTGATGTGCATCGCCTTAGAAAATCCCTACATTTTTACTCTGAGCCTCGAAAATTGCGATTGTCGTGAGAGTTTTGCGCTGTCGTGATAGCAAGAATTTTCGTGGCTGAGAGTAAAATTGTGGTGATTTTTTGGGCTGAGAGTAAAAAATGTCATGATAGCAATGATTTTGTGTCCATATCATTCGCCTGAGACTGAACTTACCCTATCTTCACACACATACCAAAATTGAGCTTATTTCACAAACATGTTTATAAGTATTAAATCTACTCTCAGCCCCGAAAATTTCAACTGTCATGACAGTTTCTAACTATCATGATAGCAAATATTTCCGGGGCTAAGAGTAAAAATGTGGAGATTTTATGAGCTGAGAGTAAAAAATGTCATGATAGCAATAATTAGTGTTGCCATCGCGTTTTTCGGGGATGGAATTCGAGCTATTTTGACATACATATTCGATGATATCGTCAGGATGCCTAAAGTGTTAGCGCTATATGCATGCTTTCGATTAACACGTACTGATTCTACGTTCATCGTTGGATAGTTCAAAATCGCGTTAACATGATTGGATACCAGCTGATTCTTGTTTTGATATCGTTTTACTACAGACAATCAAAAGAGATTTGATTTTCATTTGAACTAAAAAATTAAAAAAAATTTATTTCTGATAATTCCAATGTCATCGGTGTATATGTGATTTTTCGTTAAACTGCGTATACGTATACGCGAAAAAACAAAATATTTTTGATTGTATGCGGCTGACAGAAAATGCGAATACTCAGTTTAAATTTTTACGTTTATATAGGATGAAATATCTCTTTTAGGTTGTCTCTGGTTTTACTAGCAGTTTTCATACGTCATTATAATTTTCACCTGTGACGTCAGTATGTCGAATGTTCATCCGGTTAATCGATTTTGTCACTTATATAGTAATGAACGTTATTCATGAACTATCCTGTATCTAGGATCGATTATTGTCCTTAGCAGAACAGAGATTGATTCAAGCTGTAACAGCGCTCTACAAAACACGTTGTGGGTATAGCGATTTGTAACGAGGTCGGCGTGTGGTTGATTTGTGAATGCCCATGTCATCATCTCTGGGGTTTTCTATGGATGATTCGTAGACCCTCGACTACTTAATCTATAATATAGAAGTTTCTATGCAATAGATAGTATGCAACTTACAATGTGTCCCACAAGAAATTACTCACTAGAAATATGTTTAAGCCCGATTACTTCCCTAAGCATTGATTATTGTGTGAGAATGATTAAAAATGATATAGCCATGTTAAATATCCGAAAAATCGATCTGCACCATAACTATTAATACACAATCGAACGAACTTTTGCAAACAAAACTTAAAACATTCATATTTCTTCTTAATTTCTAGGGCAATAAATCATCCATGCACATGCAACTCATAAGTTCCGCATATAAATTTCGCAAAACAAAAATTAAATTACAAAAGTAAATTTATGAAGAAAACACTCATTACTACAAGGAAAGTTAAATCATTAAATATAAATGAATTTTAACAGTTTGTGCTGTTGTTGTTGTTGTTGTTGTGTCCAATTTCGTATACAAAAATTACAAAAAATGAATCACGAACCTTGTGCATACAGAAATAGCGAGCGTAACACTTAGCAAAATTAATGCTGATTTATAAGAAATGATCAAAAAGCAATAAAAATAAATGGCATGTTCGCATCATAACGACGATTTGATCGAAACGCTTATACCATTTAATGACGTATGCGATCATAGATCGAATATTTTCTAGGACAGTCATTTCACGATCATATATAGTGAACATAAAATATAATGATCGAACAATTCATGTACAAATATTTGACCAAGTAATTGATTTTTATTCGGCTTTAGGCTGAATCGAAGAGTTTATCGTAAGATTAGTTCCTTAACATAAACGCATGCCTAAAATGACCTCCAGAATTCGTCACTTTCTATTTCATCGGTAGCACAGAAATCATTATAGGTATTTAGTTTTGGTAGATAAATTAGATTTTCACTCTCTTCCACACGAAATAACAAAACAAAAATTAAACCGAAAAATTAACAGTTACCTTATACGAAGTAGAAAAAGGTAAGATAATCACCTTAACATTTTCTGATTGTTTTACTTTCTTTAGAAGTTGTATTGTTTTGTATATGAGGAACTACAGAACTAATTAATTAAAATTATATTTCTTTATTATAAGAGTTTGTATTTCTAATAATTACAAATTAATTAAAGATTATATTACAAATATTTGTGTTATCGTTTATGATGAAGGGCTCAGCTTTATAATGCTTTATGCCTTTACACAACACAAGTTCTTGAAACGATTTTTAATTAATTAAAAAAGAATTTAAAAATCGTATACCTATACCTGTATAAAATGTGAACGGTTTCTTTTTTCTAATGTAAAATTAATCAATTTGAACCTTAGAACATAACACCTCTATACAGCACTATTACAGAACAGTAGTATTTTATTACATAATACGAACGATAAGATGCAACAATTCCCACAACAAATTACTTAATTTCCTAGCATTACAGTGAAAGAAGAGTTCGTCGGCCACGGGAAAGACAACATCGCTTCACATACACAAAACGCGCACCAAATGACAAGTTAATTATTTTTGAAAATGATACGATCGCAAGAATCCATTAAATCTTATATATTTTCAGTAAGTAATTACAATTAAATCTTAGAATTATGTTTTATGTTTAAGGTGTATAAGTATCACTGCACACCTCCTTCAGGTAGAAATAATTAATACGTTTTTCACATGCTTTTTATTTAGATTATTAGACGAATGTGTGAAACGACACGCTTTCGCTATTTTTGGTATATAAACTCATCACGCTTGCAATATATAGTATAACTAGAAAAATGTCATCAATATTGCACTGATCGTAAAATTTGATACTTAACCCAAAAAATAATATTTAGAGTCATTTATATGATTCAGATGCCGTATTACACAATATAGTTTATCTTAATTTCATACCACGAAAAATTTACCGAAAGTGAAATTTCAAAACAAAGTTACGCGATTCATCAATATTCAAATTAGCGCACAATAACGCGATCGACGATCTGATCCGGGTTAAATTATTTTTACATTTTTTTGAATCACCTTAAATTTTGCAACAATGAGTGATTGTAATTTTAAACTTGTTTCTATTGTATGAGCGAGGTACATACGAGAAGACATGATCGATGATTTTTTAAAGAAATTAACATATTCTTGTCGTATAACATAAACTGTCTGTACTCTGTATACCCACCCACAATTTATTGATCATATAGTTTCTTTGATCTCTTGAAAATTATATTTAATACATGATTATTCGTAATAAGCGCAAAAATTATAGAAATTTTAATCGATGGGCTGTCTGTAAATACTCGTATATTTATATATGAGAGAAGGGAAGATACGCTTATTTGCGCACAGCTTGAGATCTACATAGATATGTTAAATTGGTAATAACAAGTATGATTTGTTAAAATGAGGTCAAGTTTAAAATGTATTCAAGTTTCAGTGACAATCGCTTTAATTTATTGCAAACTCTGTTAATAGAGTATTTCTGCATTACATACAGATTAAGGTATGGATGTGGATTATTTTCTAAATTTGTGAGATTGCGGAATTTGACAAAAACAAAATGGACATGTTTACGTTGAAAATATATATTACAACAACTCGTTCTCTTTGTTCAACAAGTTTATTTCAATTTTTTTTAAACAGCTGATGTTTTTATTTATATGACTTGCATATTGACTAGCCATGGCTTCTTATACGTAAAAGATAACAAAATTTGATTTAATTGGTATGGTTATCAGGTCGATCGCTACTGTTCAGTATAATTTGAAAATTTTAAGTTACACAAACGAGGACTGAAAGCTAGTTCACGAGAGTCAATTGAGCATCATGCCTTACTTTTATCTTAAATTTGGCCAACTTTTTAGGCAATATTTTAATATTATTTCATACTTTTCAAATCTCGTCAGCCACTATTAAAGGTAGAGTATGCGCTGATTTTATCTTCTTAACGTGAATGAGACTATCAAGAGAGTGTCTAACCAGCAATCTAAACATGACCAACAATTATGTGATGTGAACCCTTCCCGACTTATTTTACAGTAACTGTACGTCAATTGATAAACTTAAAAAACAATGAACAATGAAAGTGAACCCGATAGCGGACCCGACAGACCTGTCCGAACGTTGGCTTGCCTGCTGTAAGCAGGTTCAGCAAACGTTTCTTTGATATTCGAATTTTCCATAAACTATATACTAAGTAACATTTGACATTGAGTTGGCCATGTCATTGTGTGATTTGCTGTTGCCCAAAGTAAAATAAAAAATGAGTGGAATTTCTCATTATTCTGTGCCGTTTAATCCTCGTGTCATGGTCGGATGATATTTGGTGCTTGTCATTGGCACATTTGACGAAAGAGTTAGTACATTTCGTGTGATTGGTGGTAAGTAAAATAATGTGATTGCAAAAAGGGTATTGCTGCTGTTGCATATGTGTAAATATCTGACGGTTGTGTTTTTCATTATGTATTAGCTGTGTGGAGAAGACTACGTGGAACTCAGTTGGTCCGTGAGCTCTTAATAAATCTTCAAACGACTATAGATGTGGTAACTCATGAAAATGGACGCTTCTACGCTGTTAATCCCACTGACCCATTTGGACAATTATTATTTTGATTAAATAATAGCAAAGAAAGAAAAAACTCAACAGTGCCAAGGCGTGCTCCACAGTACACGGTGTAATGTATTTCCAATTTGCCATAGGTATGATTGTTTCAAACATGCGTTAGATCTTTCATCGGTTTATAGAGAGCTTCAGGTGAATGCTTGTGGGTCATAGTGCATTCATCCCAGATAATAATTTGGCATTTTCGCAAAACTTTAGTCATACCGAAGTGCTTCTTTATGTTGTACACTGTGTCTGGATTTGTGTGAACGATCAATGGCAACTTGATTGCTGAATGTGCGGCCCTTCCACCATCAAGCAAATTCCAGATGAAGAAAATGATGTTTGTTGCTGAAGGGTTAGGTGATGGCACACCAAAATGATGAGTGGCATATTCGAAATGAGAATGCAAATATCTTCAATCTTTATTAATGACTCGTTATATATTGAAAAATCGGTATTGGGATCTTGATCATTGATCCACATGCGATGCAGAAGGGTAGGTTGGATTGATTGTCATTAAATGCACATGTATATAATTGAAATTCGTAGAGGATCATATACGCTATTCACTTCAACATTACACTTTACACACTTCTTTTCAATATAAGTGTTTAAGTACACTTCATTTATGATCTAAAACGTTATTTTAATATGTTTTGTCGATGATTAATACATTCAATATGCACGCAAACAGAAATTGAAATATGAAAACAACACCCAGCTACGACGCAAGTGGCTGAACCACAGAATCCGATGTCAGCGCCGCCTATGGTACACAAACATAACTATGAAGTTTTCTCAGTAATTTAATTATTCACTATGTTTTTTTTTCATTTTATAAAATATTGGGGGCGATGGAGGTGGGGAGTGAAATTTTGGGGTTTTATATTCTGTTATGCAAAAAATCGTAAAAAATAAAATAAAAAATTCCCTGAACCCAACCGCAGTGCCACCTACCGGGTCCAATTGTGAATCTAAACCATCCAGAGACCCACTCAAATACACACACAAAATTTCATTAAAATGGATCCTGCCGTTTAGGAGGAGCTCAGTCACATACACGCGTTGAAGAAGAATTATATATAATAAAGATTACACTGTTAAATTTATTGTTTGTCCTTTTGGAATTTATTTTCAAAAGAAAATTATAAAATTAGACTAATTCTAAATGTTGTGCCGTCAAATCTAGAAATATTTACACATTTTAGCTGACATTTTTGTGAAGGTAAAGCATAGACCTATGCTTAAGATTTAAGTAAAGTATATTTTTGAGATTCGTTCTATTAAAACTGATATTTAGAAATTGAGAATTTTTGACGGGTTTCAAATAATAGTCCAGCCAATTCAGGTCTAGTGAATGGGGTAAAATTATGATGGATTTTACTATATTTTAAGGATGTTCGAAACTTCACAATTTTGACAAATATTTCTAGTTTAATAGAGAGCGAGCTAAATATATTTGCAACTCCTGGTCAAAAAATTTCCGATCGTAGAGATGCCCACAGGTTCTCACCCACATTTTCGAATATATTACAAAAACATTCTACTGTTACAGTGATTGGCATCCGATTGTAATGGGTTTAGCTGTCCCTATAATAGAATTCATGTTTTCATTTGTACTGCCATTACCAGAGATGTCCACGGAATCTGGTCTATATTTTACGACAGTTTATAATATTTTCTGTCTATGGAACGAAAATGGTTCAATTATCTAACATTGATTTTTGGAATTTTGAAGTTCCGTGATTTTGACAAAAATATTAATAATTCCTTCTACAAGATTTTGGCAATATTTCCAATTGGATTTTAAATGGATTTTATCAAAAAAGCGACGGGCCCGTTTTAATAGATTTGTAATACCTATACCTTTCTCGCTACGATGAAGCTTGTTTTGGTAATTAAAATTTAAAGTTTTTTAACCAATTTTCACATATATAGACATGGTTTTTTATGATGGCCTTCGTGTGGATAGCCAACTCAATTCGACAAAGTTCTTAAACATAAAAGTCGGAAACCTAAAATTTACAATATTCTTACAACAATCACTAGCCATTCTTTTAATGAACGAATAAAAAATTTATTTTCACTTCGACCCTATTTGAAAACATAAAAATTAATTTAAATTAATGGTTTAGTTAACATTTTATGTCTTTGATTTTACTTTTATGTTTGATCGAATTAAAAAACTGGAAACTATAAATTAAAAGAGTTACTGAATTTGGTCAATATACACCTGTAATTATAAATAAAAACAATTTTTATCTAATTTACTTTCTTTCTACAAAAAGCTACACTTGTATACATTTCAATGGGTATCATAATTATAATGGGAGAGAATGATGGCCAACTAGTTAAAAAACAACGGTTTAATTGGGTCAATTATAGTTGTACCACGAGTACAGCATATAAATCTGTTTCATTACCACATATTCAATTTACACTTTGACGATATTTAACACACAATCTAATTTAATTTGCGTCATTTAAAAATGAACGATCGGTCAATTTAATTCGCGATATCATTTATCAACAGATCGATTTATTTTAATTAACTACTGTGCACTGTTCACTTCTAATCCAATTGTTTTATTATGTTAATTTTATAAAAGGTTTCCAATCGCAAGCTAACACCCGGTGAGATTAAACCGCGAATTTTACTGTTATATAGATATATATTATTAGATCGACAAGATCATAACTATACATATAAATTACATGATCGATTTCAATCATCATTACCGAGTGTTGTTGATCCAATTATTTAAATAAAAGTTGTACATACAAATTTTGTTTTGTTTTTAATGTATTCAACGATCGAAATATTTTCTCTAAACATTGGTTAAAAAAAAAAAAACCACAAATCATATTTTTTTGTTTGATCGATAGATCGTGTATGGTGTGGTGTATTTAGAGATTATACATAGAATTCCTATACTACACAGACCTACTCTACTTGATCTACTTGCTGCTCAACAATTATTAATGAAAGTAATTTCATTTTTCTTCTAATGTTATGTCGTGTACAATAATTATGATCGCACTCTTATATTCATTGATCGGCATTGTGGTGATGTTGATGGAATATAACAAATTTCACTTAAATTTTATACGGCGATTTTTTTAAAATAGCGTCACGAGACGTAAAACGTAATTAAATTTTAATTTCCGATTTAAATTAGCTTTGGCTCTATGAACAGAAATTATGGTTTAGGATCGATCATGCGATCTGCTCATTTAAATTATAACGATTTTACGATGATTCTGAAGAGAAATGGCGTTGTGCTGGCATAATTATTGTACTGCAGAAGGTCAGTTCGAATTCGAGTAGTTACTCTCGTTACAATCAGTACAATATTTTATAATTAACACAAATTTTTTGGTTGAATAATTAGTAAGAAAAATTTATAGTTATGATTTTGATGTTTTATTAATTATGGTTTGTTGCGGAAAATTGAGAATCAGTTGACCAAAAACAAAACAATACGGTCACTTATACAAATAATAAAATCTACTGACCACATAAAATTATGTATTTTGTGTATGAACAATATGAAATTATTTTATGGTTAATAATTAATTATTTATACGAGATTTAATGGACTCTAGCTTTTGGGTATTTATTTATTGTTGGTTTTGGTGATTTAATTTTACAAAGAAATAAAATTAAAATTTACTCACGATGTAATTAAATAACTGGCTCATATTTTTGGTTTAGTTGGTTTTTGGGAGAAAGTCGAATGTGTGCATAATTTAATGATTTAACGGTAAGCTCAGAGTTAATCAGTTCAATGATTGTGGTTAAATCTAGCATATCTATACGGTGGATAAATTTAAGTGCAGTAACGATGCCCAAATGAATTGAATATGAATTGAATATGAATTGAATATGAATTGAATATGAATTGAATATGAATTGAATATGAATTGAATATGAATTGAATATGAATTGAATATGAATTGAATATGAATTGAATATGAATTGAATATGAATTGAATATGAATTGAATATGAATTGAATATGAATTGAATATGAATTGAATATGAATTGAATATGAATTGAATATGAATTGAATTTGAATTGAATATGAATTGAATATGAATTGAATATGAATTGAATATGAATTGAATATGAATTGAATATGAATTGACTATGAATTGAATATGAATTGAATATGAATTGAATATGAATTGAATATGAATTGACTATGAATTGAATATGAATTGAATATGAATTGAATATGAATTGAATATGAATTGAATATGAATTGAATATGAATTGAATATGAATTGAATATGAATTGAATATGAATTGAATATGAATTGAATATGAATTGAACATGAATTGAATATGAATTGAATATGTGGAATCTCTGTTGGACAATTTAGTTATTTTTATTTATTTATAATCACAAACATTGTATTTTACTTTTTACTATAACCTTTTGGTGACGGTCACGCTCCGATGGTAGGTGTTTGCGTCTTTTTCTATTTGATTGACTTGATATCGCGTCTTGTGCTCGTAGTAGTTTGCGTTTCTAGACCCTTTGTGTTGTCCGGTTCGAAAGTTACCCGCCTTTTATTTGTTTGGTTAGTTTCTTTGAGTGATGACGTTGTCTCGGATGTTGAATTTGGATTAGTATGTTGAAAATTGTGGTTACCTTTTTCGACCGTTTTTTCTTTATATTTTTCTTTAACACGGTTTGATCCGATTTATAGAGACGTTTGGCTCAACTCCTTTAATTAAAAGTGCGAAGTACTTCTCATTGCGATGTACCACCTGGTATGGTCCTTCGTACGGAGGTTGCAAGACGAGGAAGCTTCGAAATCGTCTTGAAATGCGGTCCTCAAACCTAGCAGAACTAATGGTAAATATTTAGTCCATTGTGGGTTGTTGATACACATTATTGCTGGATTCAAAATACGATGCCATCGCTCGACCATTCCGTTACAGGCCGGGTTATAGAAAGTAGTTCGTTTGTGTTGAAGGTCGATTAGATTGGAATAATTTCGATTCAAATTGTACTCCTCTGTCGGAAACGATGCTTGATGGCACTCCATATCGACTTATCCATATTTTTAGCAGAACGTCTGCAACCGTTTTGGCTCTTAAGTCCATCATTGGAACGGCCTCTGGCCATCGCGTAAATCGATCTATTATCGTAAAACAATATCGTTGGTTTTCGGAGATCTCTAGAGGACCTATAATGTCTATGTATATTTCCGAAAATCGCTTGCTTATGATGGGATAATCACCGCACGGACTTTTAACTTGTTTCGTGATTTTTCATTTCTGACATTTGATGCATAAACGAACATTTTTGTTTAGAGCTGGCCAAATAATATTTTTTCGAATTAGATTGGTAGTGCTCCGTATCCCTGAATGTGAGAGATTGTGATATGTTTCGAAGATTAAACGTCGGAATTCTTGCGGAACGTAAGGTCTTGGTGTACCATTAGAAACATCGCAGTACAAGAACTTATTTGTTCCGAAGATTAGCATTTTATCAAATTTAAGACTATCACTGCTCTCCATTAGTACTTTCAGGTCGACGTCACCCGTGATTGATAGCGCTTCGATTCGAGAGAGTGTATCCGCCACCACGTTGTTGTTACCGGAGATGTATTGTATATCGTTCTTATATTGTGCTATCATATCCAGTTGTCTGCGCTGTCGTGGTGATGCTTTTTCTAAGTTTTGGTGTAGCACGTACGTGAGGGGTTTGTGGTCGGTGTAAAGTATGAACTCGCGACCGTCGATGAAATGTTTGAAGTGATTAATTGCTGCGTATGCCGCCAGCGACTCCCTGTCGTACGTACTGTATCTCTGCTCTGGGCCTATCAGTTTCTGTGAAAAAAAGCTCAGTGGCTGCCAACCTTCCGTTGCGGCACTACTGCTCCGTGACACTGATTTGAGGCGTCTACCATGATAGTAATTTTTTGATTGGTCGCCGGGTGAGCTAACTGAGTTGCCTCTACCAATTAGATTTTACAACGCTCGAATGCTTGGTTTGACTGCACACACCAAGTGATTTTGCAGTTGTTGTTTTTGTTTCAGTTTTGCCATCCGCAATTAACTACGTTAACACTTGTAATAATCACTTTCGGACGTCGCATGAAATCAATTTTTTACACACTTAACTTTTATTAACCTCAAAAAAAAAATTCTGCCAGGTGCACGTTACGTTATTCACAAATTAAATTAAGCAATCGAAAAAATAACAAAAAATTAAAAAATTTTACGACACTCGTCGTCATCTATTTGCTCTTTCAAATCAATGTGAAATTAATGGTTCGAATAGAACAAAAAAATCAAATTAAGTTGCTTTTATGTTGGTATGAGTGAATTTTGTTTAACGTTTATAAAGCCGAAATTATTTGACTGTGTAGCAAAATTATCTGCAGAAAAATTTGCTGCAGAATAAAAATCGAAGAGAGAGAGAGAGAGTAAAAATAACCAATGAAATTAGCTAAATTGGTTATATTTTTGTAAACAAATTTCCCCTACATGTCATTTTGTAAAACTTATTGCCCCTTCGGAATAAAATTTATTAACTACAGAAGTAGTTAAATTTGCTGAAGGCAGGCACCTTAACAAAAATAAATTCCTAACTTCACTTCAAACTGCAGCAAATTTTTCTGCAGAAAATTTTGCTACAGAGTCAAATAAATTCTGCTTAAATGTTATGACTCACGGCATCATTTGTGATTTGAGTTTCAAAGCGTTTAGAGTGAATTTATATAAAAAGTGTCTTTATATCAAAAGATTTAAGTTTTTGCGTTAAAAAAGTTTTAATTGTGCTTCAAGTGGTCGAAGAATTATTGGAATTGTCTCTCTCGTCGTCATCGGAAGATTTTTTCATGTATTTGTCTTCATCAGATAAGGATGATTTTATAGAGTTGCAAACTGAATTATTTCAGAGACCCTCAAGAATTCGTGTCGTGTCAAGAATTTTATTCACGATGGAGAAATATTCAGATGAAGAAGTGAGTTGTGGATATATTTGTATGGCTTTCCTAACTAATTTAATTTAAACCCCTTATTTGTGTTTATAGTTTCGTCGTAATTTTCGAGTAACGCGAGCCACAGCTAACAAGCTTATTCAAAAATATGAGAACTCGGAATTTTACAGAAATTACAAAGTTGGAACGAAGAATGTAACTGCTGAGTCACAATGTTTAGCATTTTTATGGTTTGCTGGAAACGCAGGGACGTATACAGA
Organism: Nephrotoma appendiculata; assembly: GCA_947310385.1. Classification (NCBI taxonomy): domain Eukaryota; kingdom Metazoa; phylum Arthropoda; class Insecta; order Diptera; family Tipulidae; genus Nephrotoma; species Nephrotoma appendiculata. The sequence goes on from OX371223.1 coordinate 380,148,582, forward strand.
GAAGTCGCCAATTTGTTTAACGTTATATTCGTAAGCCAATCAATTTTTCAATAAAAAATTCGTTGATGTATTTGTTGGATCTCCGAGCCAAAATTCCACAGATATGCGGAGAACAATACTACATCCTTGGAGATGCGGCCTATCCTTTGAGGGAGTTTTTGTTAACACCATACAAGGATTATGATAATTTGACACAAAAACAATCAAACTATAGTAAAAACCACAGCCAGACGAGAGTAAAAATCGAAAATGCTTTTGCGTTACTGAAACAAAGATTTAGGCAATTCGTACATTTAGATTTTTTTGGAGTACAACGAATGTGGAAATTTGTGTTGGGGTGTTGCGTTCTGCATAATTTGTGTATAGTGGATGGTGATCTGTGGGACGAATATGAAAACAATATGATAGAAGTTCCTGTCGAAGCTGCCTCAGAAGAAACTACAGCAAGCACGAGCGGAATGAACGAAAATGTAGAAGATGTTGCGGGAGCAGTTTTGAAACATTTAGGAGACCTATGTAAAACGGAACACTATTGCAGAGACGTTTTAATTAAAAATTAATTTAGATTTGTTAAATTCAATAAAACAGTTTTACTTAATAAAAAATTCAATTTATGTACATATATCTTCGTCTAATCGTTGTATTTGTTCGGCATGGCGTAATGCACAACGTTCCTCCTTATTTCGCGTGGTTTCACGAACTACGTCCAACAATTTTTCGAACCGCTGTTGTTTACACACTTTCTTTGTCTGTAGCTGACGTTGAGGAATCTAAATTCGATGATAAAGTCGAAATCGTTCTTTTACGGGTAAGTAACTTGGCTGCGCATCTAAAGTCTGGCTCTAGCGAATCGTCCTGAGTGACTATATTATTCACCTCTTTCTTGAAACCGCGCCGGTTCTGCTATTATTTTCCAGTGACACTTTGTCCACTTCATGACGCATCTATATCTAGCTTCTACTTGAAGCCCGGACCACTTTACTCCAAACTCATTCTCCAAAGCTTCAGTGAGAAAGTTCCATAAACATTATTTTTACGAAATTTCTTCATTGGCCTGACCTGTGGGAAATGTTCGCTGTACAAGGCTAACATGCATTTCGTTTGTTCTGTTGTCCATATCCATAGCTCCAACACCTCACAATAGTTTGCCCCTCTCATATATTCGAATAGGTTAAAAAATTTACTATCACTTTTGTGAAAACGGGACACGAATGATGATTTTCATTTTGTTTTCAAAATTTGAAGAAGTTTTACTTCATTTTAAATTATTTTCTCAATTGGAAATTTTGATGTTTTCTCCAATAGGAATTTTACCCTATTGACATTCCCAAACAAGCGACGAACCCGATTTATTGTAATAATAATCAAATAACAAGAATCCTAGAGATGTTCACGGGGTCTCACCTACATGGTTAAATAGATCAGCTAAAACCCTATGAATGTGGTGAATGGGATCTAATTATGATGATTTTTAACTTGTGCAGAGACTTTTTCATGTTTACGGTAATATCCCATATACCAGAAATGTTCACGAGATCTCATTCATATATTCGAATAGGTCAGAAAGTTTTCTATCACTGTTGTGGTTTTTGATCCATTGTGAGCAAACGCGGTACCCAATTCGAACACAGCATTCTCATGGACAAATGTTCGTGCTAAATACGACCTACACGTCCCACTGACATCTTTAAAATGTCAGCCATCTAACGCAACTTCACTTTACGGTATTTCAAAATAATTTCGTGGATTTTTTTTATGTTTTCTGGAGTCACAGCCTTATTAGGGTGCCCTGGACGTGGTGCACATCGGTGGTTGTACGACCAAGTTAATATTCAGCATCCCAGTCAATGATGGTTGATTTTAATGGTGCATAGTTCGGATAACACTTAGGAAGCCACTGCATTGCTTGAATGGTATTTTTTCTGTCAAAAAACAGTATTTAATCAACACACGAAATACGTTTTTTTTTCTTCATTGTTTTGGAATTAACAAAAATAGCTTCAAGAAAATGACATGGAATTTTAACAGGTATCATTAGGTAGAATGCTGTGGATTTACTGAACTGCGAGTAGCATAGAGGTGTGACGCCTTACCAATAACAGATTATTCAAATTTGGACGATTTTCATTTTGATTAATTAATTTTTAATCGCAAGCTATGTGGTGGTGTTCCCGGTTAATCTAGTGAATTCAAGAATTCAATAGGATAGGGTTCAACAGGTTGACTGATTCGTCAGGATCGAAGAAAGTGTTGAGAGATTTGAACGACATTTCATTGCCAGGCAATGTTGTATTTTAAAATTAGTAGCGACCATCAATATTTTTTGCGGCCATATAGCTCGCTCACGTAGCCACGCACGATTAATGTATTTAGCGTGAAAATCTGGAAATATACTTCTAATCAAACCATCTTTCGTGGCTACCATGTTGCAAAAATTGTCTGTCAATTTGATGCATTGTGTATTTCCATGCAATCGAATTTTTCCATTGCCAATGTTAAGCAATTGTTCGGAAAATGATAGTGCCAATGGATCGTTTTGTAGTTGAACACGGATATTTATGTTAAGGCGTAATGTAATGAGGTGCAACAAACATTCTCCAATTTGATGAGGAGAGGAACTTAGTGCTGCATCTGCAAGTGTGAGATCCCAATGGTAGTCAGCTTCCGGCTTCTGTTATCCATATAACGATAGTGGGATTTGTGAAATTTTGGGGTTATATGTTACAAAAAAAAAAATCCTAGAACCCGAATGCAGTGCCACCTGCCGGGTGCAATAATTATTGGGTTATTCTAAACCATCCAGAAACCGACTCAAACACACACAAAATTTCATTAAAATCGGTCCAGCCGTTTAAAAGTAGTCACATACGCACTTACAGAAGAAGTATAAATATAAAGATAAACGTAGAGTGATGGTGGCTATAACGTAATCAGAACTTCCGTCTAAAAATTGAAAGTAAGAAAATTGGTCCCAAAACAACCAAGGAAAATAAACTCTAAACGTATGATTATCATCATAAAAAACAGACTAATATACCAGAATTCCTTAAAGAATTTTTGATATCTCTGCCCCCGGCACCAACTTTAAAATTAAAGAAAATTTTTTAAAATTTCTAAATTCAACTTAGTTAGTAATAAATAACCGTCACAATAGAACCAAAACGAGCCAGCAAGATAGTCAGAACTTTGAACTATTCATCATAACTAACTGCACTCATAGGACTTGGACTGATTTATCTGACCATGTATATGAAAATCCACTCATGTTATTTGATTCTTTTTACAATAAATCGGGTTCAATGCTTGTTTGGGAACAAGGTGAAAATCATCATTTGGGTTCCGTTTTCACAATAGTGATAGAAAATTGTCTGACCTATTCGAATATATGAGAGAGATCTCATGAACTTTTCTGGTATATGGGATATAACCGTAAACGTAAAAATGTGTCTGCACAAGTTAAAAATCATCATAATTAGATCCCATTCACCACACTCATAGGGTTTTAACTGATCTATCTAACCATTTAGGTGAGATCCCGTGAACATCTCTAGGATCGGTGAAATAAAATTTGAAAATTCCATTTCATGGAATTTCGATGTAGCCTGTATGGCACAGTAAATATCATTATAAACTAGCCATGTTTTTTCGAGTGCTAGAACTATGACTACGCTATTCTAAAATACATTTTAAAAACTGTGAACGTCTCTAGGAGCGGTAATAGAAAAATTAGAAAATAGGATCAAACACCATAGTTGTTTAAAAATACGCTGGGATAGTTAAAAATCATCATAATTAAATCTTGTTCACCACACATGTGGGGTTTTGATTGAACTATTCGGTTATATAGGTACAACCCCGTGAACATCTCTAGGATCGAAGATATCCCATTGCCGACCAAGAAAAATAAAAATTTGGCTCAATTGAAGTACAACCCACACAAATGTGTGAGTAAAAAAAACATGGTTTGTAATGACGTTGCTGATAAAAAATTTCGCTTAATTTGAAGGACAACTAACACAATTGTGTGTATAGTTATCGTGTTTTTTCTTTAGAAATAAAAAAATGTTAAGTAAATTGATTTACGATTTTCTCGGGTGTATTTCAAATCGTTAGAAAATTATTTAATCTTTACAGCGACACTATTAGAGACTTAACCCTTTGACTCACTGTGTATACATTTGTGTACATTATTTTCCATTCGTAATGATTTCATATAAATAGAGCTGGGAGAACTGGGTTTTCATCTAATATTTTGATCAGGTTATGTTTTTTGGGTTTGCTGTCAAAATTTCCCGCTATTTTAAAACAAACGAGAAAAAACACGAAACGCGTAAGTGTATCTCTCGAACCTGTATACGGGTCAAACATTTCAGATAAGTTAGTTTTATTAAAATAAGATAGATTTTTCTTTGTTCAGTAAGAAATTTTTATATTTTTGGATAGAATAAACATTTAGTTATTTTACAATGTCGGAAAATATTTATTTTAATCATTAATAATGTATTTATAACGTATTAAAAATTCATGTTATCGTTTGTGTAATTGTTAAGAATAGAGTGATGTATCCAAACGAAAACATGTTAACAATTGTGTACTGGTTAATTTTAAGTAGTTAAATTTTATTACAGCTTCGCGATGAATATGCGCCAAAAAGTAACAATTATGTTAGAAGAGGCTGCAGATATGATTATGTCCGATAACTCAGATTTAGAATCATCAGACTCGAAGATGAAAATCGAATTGAAATAATTATGCCGTTTACTAATAAAGAGAAGAAAGATAATTTAATCGATGTTATAATGAGCGAAAATGAATGCCAAAACGAACCTGTTGATGCAAGTATCGCAACCGAACATCAAGAAACAAGTCACAATATCGAAGAACTTATATTTGCAGATATTGATCTCAAATTTGTAGATGAAATCGGATAAATGAAATTTACATCTAACAAAGATAAACAGTGGAGACATTTGAATTTTGAGCCACCGAAATGACATTTCCGATGCGAAGACCAACTAAGTCAACATTTAGAAAATGAAGTTGGCAGCCCGTATGGAGTATTTTTAAAATATATACCAACCGAAATGTTCGAGCAAATAGCGACATTTACAAATACATATATATAAGGAAAAATCGCATTTAAGTCTACTAACATGGAAGAAATATTCAGATGGGCGTTTTACAATTACCACAGCTAAGTCTGTATTGGAATCAAAAGTTAGACATTCAGTCTGTTTCTAAGACAATGCCAATAAATCGGTTCTCGCAATTAAGATCAAATGTCCATTTAATCGATAATAACAGCATTCCAAAAGATTGCACTGACAAATTTATCAAAATGCGACCACTTATTGAATGTATTCGAAAACGGTGCAAAGGTCTTCTTAGTATTAAGCAATACATGAAAGGAAAGTCATGCCCCTAGGGCATACAAAATTTTGATTTATGTGGTAAGAGCGGTTACCCTTACGATTTTGTATTGTATTTGAGCTGCTTTTGGTTTAGGCGTTAGTATCCTGAAACATTTCGCAGTAAACAGCCTTAAGGAGGGTCACTAGCTGTTTATTGATAATTATTTCAGCTCGAAACCAACTTTTTGCGTTTCTATCGGAAAGAAACATAAATGCATCAGGAACTATCCGGGTCAACCGGTTTAATTCTCCGAGGTTTTCATCCGACAAGGAAATGCAAAAGAAAGGAAGGAGAACCACTCAACTAATTCGTAGTAGAGATGGGAATATAGCCGTTGTGAAATGGCAAGATAATAAGGCCGTACATTTAGCATCGAACTTTATTGGATTAGGTGATCAGAAGATTATAAGCCGGTGGGATAAAAAGCAAAAAAAATACATTAATATTTTACAGCCTGAAAAAGTTGCCAAATCTAATTTTGGTATGGGTCGTGTTGATATTTTAGATCAATACCTAAGCTATTATAGAATCATGATAAAATCCAAAAAATGGACATTACGCGTTTTTGCCCATTTTATTGACATGGCAGTGTGTGCTAGTTATATAGAATACAAGAACCATTTAACTCATATTAATGCCCAAGAAATTATGTGTCTAATGGATTTAAAACTAGAAGTGGCACAATGATTACTGAAAATTGGTACTGCTAAGCGCGGAAACTAGTACCCGAGAGGCTTTTAAATTAGTGGAATTTCGTAATTGAGTGGAAAATTGACCGCCTAGCGACATTCGCCGCGACAAAATGGATCATTTTCCTATTCATGAGGACAGTAGTTTTGCATCACGATGTAAATACGAGGGTTGCACAGGCAGATCCAGAATTAAATGAGTTAAGTGCCAGGTACACTTATGCCTGAATAAAACCAATAATTGTTACTTGCGGTTTCACAAGCCTTAATTTATTTTTATGGAGAATTCTAGTGTAATATTTTATTGAAATGTGATAATTTTCTTTTATATTTGACTTATGTACCTTTTATTTTATTTTAAATTTCTTCTTTTGTTTAATTTTTATTTTATTGTAATCGATTGAAGCAAGATGACTGAATAAATAGCAATATTATCAAAAAAAATAACAGCATTTCATTTACAAAAATTTCAACCCTTATGAAATTTTGTCATCAATTATGTACGGAAATTATTTCTAGAATCACATTTCCGCTAGGTCTAAAACCTAAAAAATCGAGTTCCTTGACCCTAAAAACATCAGAATAATGTATTTTTGCCCTGAGGAATGCAGCAGATTTTTTTGTGTGAGTGAAAGGGTTAAGGACTTCTCTAATAGAAATTTAAAGATTCTCTAAAAATGTTTCAATTTCACCACAAAACAAATCCAATTGGAATATTTTTAAATCTAACAGTGTAAATTTTTGGTATTATTTTTTATATGTATTTCACAATCATCTTATTTTGCTTTCTAGATAAGCCAAACCATTTTGTTCAAAAACAAAACCATTTTCATCCAGTAATACAACATAATTCGATAAACCATCGAAAAACTCCATTGCTTTTATATTTAAAAAAAAAAATATCAATTCTTATTCGTAAATCACAATTTATTTTTAATTATACACAAAAACCAAACACAAAAATGGCGTCTCTACAAAAGAATGGCTTTGACAGAAAATGACGTTTGTCAAATAGAACAAAAATTCGGCAAATTTTTTGATTAACATCAAATTTTTAAGGATTTTTGTTAAAAAATAATACTATATGGTTTCGGTTTGCCGTCTGTCCGTCTGTGTCCACGATAACTTGAGAACGGCTGGAGATATCAACTTAATTTCTTTACTAAAAGTTCAAGCGATTAATGGGATTGAGCCCTTTCTTAAAATTGATGGTGTGGTTATGGGGTTGGTAGGAGTGGTGTTATGGGAGGTCGAGGGGTGGGATGAGGTGTTTGGGTTTGGTGTGGGAATTTGGGTTTTGGTGGATGAGGGTTTGTGTAGGTGGTGTGTGTATACGAGTGGGTATGTAGCTAAGGTGGTGAGGTTTTAGGGGTTTGAATTGGATAGTGGGTGGGGGTGGTAATAATTTTTAGGTGTGCTGGTTTGCGGTTGATTGGGGTCTTTTGAGTTATGGTGCATGGTCGGTTGGGCTGGGTGTAGATAGGGGTTAGGTGGGGGTGGGTGGATGTGGGTGGGTGTGATATTTGAAATACGCAATCACACATGACATCTTTATAGGCAACAAAAATGCTTTCAGAGTTCGGTTCCGAACCTTTCCAGGCCTTTTTTGATGTTTTTTGGTAAATAGATGAGCACATAATTTTTAATGACATTCCTACCATACTAGTCGTAACGAGTATGCTGTAAATATTGTTGAATATTGATTGACCGCTAGTTATTGTTTGTTGTTTTTTTAGATACATATTTTAATTTTTTTTAAGTTTGGACGCAAAATTTCGCAATAATTTTTATCAAGTGACAATATTTAATGAACCTTCCTTAAATTTTTAATTTAAATTAATTTGCCATGGGCGAAGTACAGAAACGGCATTTATCGCAAACATAATTTTTTTAAAGTTACGTTTATATTTTTTTTTAATTTTTGTATGGTTACACTTCTAATATTTATTTTGACAATTATAATTATAACTTACAAGCGAGTTTACAACAACCGACTTTTTATCTTATGAAAGAAATTTATTATCTACAGAAATTATGAAGTCAGTCCTCGATTGTAATGTCTGCACGTAACTCGAGCGCAAATATATGCCTCGGGATGAGAAAAAATTTCTCACACCGAAACTATGTATACACTGAGTTGCAAACCTTGGTTAGGGGTGACACATTACCACGAAACCATATGGTTAACTCGAAACCATAGTTATGAAACCAGTAATGTGTTTATAGCATTACCGAAGAAGTGATAAATGTAATAATACTGAAAGAAAGGCCTTACTCGAAAACTAAAGCAAAATTTAAAAGCTTAACTTATAGAATCTTGATAGAAAGTATTATAAAAATACTAAGCTCACAGATGCAAAGACACAAGACTTGAAAAGCCAAAAATCGCTTCATAAGGTACATAAAATTAGGTCATTACGTGTGAGCAGCAAGGTTCAGTAAACAGCTTGGTGTCATATTTAATTCTCTTAGAATTCCCATATTGAATATAAACGTTATAGCAACCGCTAAACAAATTAAACCCTATTTCGGCCAAAAGAGAGATACGCTATAAATTTTTCTTTAAACCTGTATCTTTGGGAACTTAAAACGATAACATTTACTTAATACACAGTAAAATTCACAGTATGTCTTTATGTTACCACCCCCACATAATGTTACACATACTGCAATATTTAATATAATAACTGGGCAAATATTGACAGTTAATCTGTTCTGTCGTCTTTAACGAGAATTAATAAAGCAAACAATATATATAATTTATTTAAGATGAATTCATCACAATCGATAAATAATACCTTTTATCATCCAATAATAAAGTAATATTTTCTTAGAACACTTATTACCTGCATAATAAACATAAAAGAGTATTTAACGCACGTCTTACAAAAAGGTTGGACGTCTTATTTATGAATGTATGACTACGAGTTATACAAAAAGAAATTACAAAACATTTTTTTAATTATTTTCTTAATCGGATTGATGAAAGTATGTAATTTAAATGATGAAGATGAAGGAAAAAACACTCATAAATTTTAGGATTTTGACGTTTGTTTGGCAACCCGATTTAGGTCAAATAGACCGTGACACATACCTAGTAGTTTATGTGTTGGGAAAATATAGCTAATTCTACATAGGTAGCAAGTGCACGAACTCAAATTTATCAAAAGCACCTTCACTTCTAATAATAATTGGTTTAAAAATTAGCACATTACCATTGTTACAAATATATTATGTGTATAATAGAAGGTGGTAAATGTAGAATCCCATTGTTAGCTTCTACTTGAAATAATAATATTTGTTCTTTATATACATTCAGCAACTTCGTATTTAACAACTTTACTAAAATCGTGCCAGATTAAAAATGCTTCAATCTTCATTATATCTTTCACTCTCCACTCGTAACACAATAAATAAGTAAATACACAATAAAACAATAAAATTTGGATCATAATATTGTGTACACAATAAAAATTTTAAATTACTGAAGTAAATAGCCGGGAGCAAATTATATAAATTTGCACCCATTTACGAGAGCTTAAAAGCTGCTGCGCTCAATGATACAAATTAAATTATACGATTTGTATTGGACAAGCAATAAAATTTAGCGTATGTGAAATTATTATTGCAGATTATTTATATAACGGCACTTAATGTATTATGCTTTTAAATTTGACACTATTTTATATGTATAGAATTAATTTCATTCGGTGAGTCCAATTAAATATACAGGATGCCCTCTTGTTGTAATTTTCTCGTCTTAATAATTAAAATTTTTTATTTTTTATGTAAATTATCACGATTAAATCACCTTAACCACACACATGTCAAGTATGTAACCAAACATTTAGACATGACAAGAAACATTTAAAATGCTAATTCGTACTCGTTGTCGTCTATTTAATTGCAGATTCCAAGAATTAAGATAATGTTGATATATGTACGAGTACGTACATTAATTAAATGGACAAATCACCAAAAAAATTAACAGTTAAGTGAATAGAAGTGAAAATTGCTTTGCTTTTGGAGATTTCACGAAAAATGTAGGAAATGCCAATTATCGTGTATTTGGTCTGTAGATTTTACAATCTCTTCGAAATTTAATAATATTTTAGCCGATTATCTGCAATGAAATATACTAAATCGGATTTATGGGATTATTGCGGATTTACAACTAATCTCTTTTCATTGTGACGAATTTTTCATGGATATTTTTAATGAAGTCAAACTTTCCAATTACTCATCTGTGCATACAGATTTAATGCGTATATTTCGGCCAGTTTGTGATTATTAATAAATCGTGATTAGTTTACTCCGTTGTACTGAAACCCTCATATTCAGTTGCTTTTTGATATGACAAGTTGTGCTTGATGGTTAATACTAATCTTTGGATTAAACTGGGCGATTGCTGTTAGAATTTTAAATTATGCAAACTATATTTGCAAACTATCGAGGCCTGGTAGTTTAGTTTCGCACTAACGAGAATTTGAGCACTCTTAATTTGAAAGGTTTGGTCGTCTTATCAGACTACAGAGAAGGTTAACATAAACGTTCTTATTATTTAAAATGTTTTTGAGTTTGATCATTGTTGGACAACCGAACCTGTTAAGTTAAATGTGCTAATCTACCGGATTTGTTAATAGCGTCCTTGGCCTAGAATATTAATTTCAAATAATTAACGCTAGTATATACATTTTTCATTTTGCTTTTTCAATTCTTTTATTTAGTCTAAAAAAATGCTTGCAAAACTATTGTTTCATTTAATTTCTGTTAATTCTAATTAATGAGCACGTGTTTTGAAAATTTGAAAAAGGTCGAAAATATTGAACATCGTTCTGTGACTTAATTTGAAAGATAAACGTGATCTTGTGTCCAAAATTAATCTCAGGTGGTACTCGTATCGCCTGACGGTATTTTCGATTCGCATGATTGCGTTGTAAAATTTCAGCACCTTGCTCAAAATATGTGCCATTTTGTAATTTTCAAATACGGGTTCACTAAATCACTGACTTAGACTGACTAGGGAAAATTTTGAATGCAATGGTTTACCGAACCTATTGAGCACCTTTCGTAGTTTCAACTTATATTATTTGAAATTGAATTTTAACGATTTTGGAAATTAAGTTTTGTATTCAGGCTACCCATAATCGGTAATTTTTTTATGGGATAACAAATTAGGTTAATAACATTCTTACTTTAACCGGCTCCTTTGAAAGTTACCTATAAACGAGACCTATTCGTAAATGCACATTGTGGCAAATAAGTCGAATAAATGAAAAACCCGTATCATATCGCTCCTCAAAATTCATGGTCGTTCGTGCATTTGTTTAACAGTCTATTTGTAATGCCGTTCCTCCATACGGTTATTTCTGGCCAACGCTCTCAAGTAGCTACTCCCATTACTGCTTCCCATTACACTTACTGCCCTAGCTGGCACAACTTGCCACGAACTCCGGTAACATCCTAAGCTAACCACTTCAGCAGATTATTTTGTTCTAACCGGTATTCATTCATGTTATGACTTACTATCCCATTCAAAAGTAGCTGCCACAGTTGCTCTTCGATCGGCATCATCCAAGAGGATCGTCGTACCTGCAGCGAGTTTTGATTTTTGCTTTAAATCATACTTACTGTTATCATCGATGCGTTGCAATCTGTGATAATGTTTCACACTCCCTCAACACCTTCAGCACCCTTGGCATTAGTTCGTGTTTTTCTTCTTGCACTGAGAGATGATACCGATTACATTTTTCATCATTGTCAAGTGGTTTAGGTAAATCACCATATTTGCCGTCTCGTCGCCATTACTCGATTCCACAAGGTTCAATGGCTCCTCCAACCAATGACACCCACTCCACGATGTTCATCATCCGTTCCTATAAACTTGCTGTTGCATTAATTTCTGCTGGTTTTATCTTAGGCTGTGGGCTAATATTCGGGTAAATCATTTACTATGATAACACTTGGATTTAGAACAGATTTTTCGATCAGTTTGCTACAGAATTTTTGAAAAATAAATGAATTTACCGAAAAATTTCTTAAAATTGACTTTTACTCGGATTGCAAACCGGTTAATTTAGTCGAATAATTGAATACTTTTTTTTCTTTCTCTTTCCGTATAAATTGTTCATTAGGGGGGCTATAAAAAAAATTTATGTCCATTGCGCCTGCGAAGTTAAGTTTGTTTTCATTCCAAAAACGACGAAGCCAAAGCATTTAATTAATAATAATTTAATTTATTTGACGAAATCAATGAAACATCCAGTGACCAACCCTCATCATACAAAAAACTTAAATTAAATGAATTGGAATACGAGAGTGAGAGAAAGGAATTTTGAGATATTTCACCGATAGTGCTACCTTAGGAAGCATACTTGCCAGATGTGCTGCTGAGGATGGCTTTTCTGTAGCAGTGATAAAAAATTCGAAGGCAATATTAGGTTACGTCGAGTCAAGAGGTTTCAGGATGGTAAAAACTGGAAATAGCATTGTGAAATGTATAAAGTCCTTTTATAAGATTAAAAAAATGAAATGAAAGATCATTTCTGCAAAATGAAACGATGTGGTAAAAAGTTTAGCATCTCAGAAAACGAGTGGAGTGATTTAAGTATTAACAAATATTTGAATGTCATCATTTATGATGGCTAACCGTATGTTTTGACGTTGAGTAAGATACGAGGGCAAATCAAAATGTCTTGCAATATCATATGAAAAAAAGAGTGAGTGAGACAGAAATATTTTTATTTTTCGACATAATCTCCTTTAAGGTTTATACATTTGTCACATCGATCAATTAACTTGCCTAAACCCTCTAAAAATAAGATTTCTTTTGCTCCATAAAATATTCATTTACAACAGACTGTACTTCATAGTCACTGGAAAATTTTCGGCCTCTTAGTGTTTTTTTCAAATTGGGAAACAGAAAGTAGTCACTGGGTGCCAAGTTTGGACCGTATACGGTGGATGCGGAATTTCCACGAAGCCACAGTCCTTTAATGCAGCTTGAGCAATATTAGCCTTGTGCACTGGTGCATTGTCGTGAAGAAGCAAGATTTTTTCCTAACTTTCCTTGGCCGTTTTTCCCGGATCGCTTTTTTCAATTATCGCAAAACCGTGATTGTGGTTTTCGGTAGGATATAATTGATTATCAAAATTCCTTCAGTATCCCAAAAAATTGTTGCCAAAACCTTACTAGCAGACGGTTGAGTTTTTAATTTATTTGGTGGTGGCTCACTACGTTTAATCCATTGCATCGATTCTTGTTTGGATTCCGAATCCCACTGATGAAGACATGTTTCATCGCCTGTTATTATGTTATTCAAGAAATTTTCTGGATCTTCTTTGTACATATCTAAAATCGCCTTTGAAGTTTAAACACGCATTTTTTTTGTTCTGCACTCAACAAACGGGGAACCCATCGCGAACTTACTTTCGACATGTGAAGGTGGTCATGTAATATAGTATATGTGGTACCGTATGAAAGAGAGTCTCCACGCTAACCGCGGAACAGAAAAACGTTGGTCCTCCAATACAATAGATTCGGCCAAAATTACGTTTTCATGGCTAATAGCATCTGCTGGCCGACCCGAGCGGTTGTCGTCTTCTAATGACTCCCGACCACTTTTGAATAATTTTACCCACCTTGCTACTATGGCATATGATGGTGCAGATTCGCCGTAAACTTTTGATATATAGTTGAATATATAAATTGCATTTCGTCCATCTTTACAGAAAATTTTAATAACGGCGCGATATTCAATTTCATTCATTTTAAGAAAAATTCAAAACACGTGTTACTAAATTGGCAAAAACAAACGAACTGTAAAATTTACATCGAAATGTTCTTCTAGAAGTTTCATCGCGACAAAAAATGGTTTTGAAAAATATATTGTTGTCTCACTCACTCTTTTTTGCATATGATATTACAAGACTTTTTGATATACCCTCGTAGGATGGATTATGTGATGCTGTACATATTCATCTACTTGTTAATCAAACTCTAAATGAATTTGGTATAGATTTGAATACAGATATGGTCGGGTCTACGCATGATGGAGCTGCAATAATGCTAAAATAATGAAGAAACCTCAAAACTGAATCTCATCTGTGTTACATCCATGCTATTCACCTCGCAGGAGTGGATACTTTTTATAAAGATTCTCGAAATCTTGAAGATATTGATAAAGACTTTGATGATGTGGATTTTGATGACGAATTCTCTGATTATGATTGCACGTCTGATCCTGAAATTGTTTGGCAAAGAGTAGAGAACAATCTCAAGTTTCAAAATAACGTGCCTATTTTAAATTCACATATTCGATCGGTACTTAAAGCAACTAGAAAAATAATTAAAAGATTTAGAAAAACACATGTAAAAATACAATTCTTCAACAATATGTGGTTGCACAAAAAAAAAAGATTACGGCTACTGCTACACTATCCAACACGATGGAATTCGCTAATTCCAATGCTAAAGCGGTTTCTTCTTTTACAGAATTAATTGTATATAAAATGGCTTTAAACGATTTAGGCATCACGTTTATCTTGGATGAAGCCCTACGACTAATAGAAGAATTAGTTAAAATATTAAAACCAACACAGTTTGCTGTTAAAGAATTAAGTTCGGAAAGTGCCACAAAAAATAACGGCAGAAGGTGCGTTTAAATTTTTATTTCAAAAAATTCAACAAATCAATGGTAAATAAGTCTTAAATTGGCAACAAATTTAAGAAAACGGTTGAATGAGTGGTGAAATAAAATTTTAATAACCTTGCTATTATATCTAGATACGAGAATAATGCCTAAAACCAAGACAAGTTTTGAATATTCCAGCAAAACTGAAAAGACTTTACATGCAAAAAAGATTTATACTAGATTATATGATCCAAATCCGGACCACGTAGCTTCAGAGTCGGAGAAGCAAAACAATAGTGATAATATGAGAAGTGTTGAAACTAACCTCACTTTAGCTGAAAATTTAGAGCAGGATTTGCAGGAAGCCATTAAATCCATTTGGCAAGTTTCACAGAAGGAGAACACAATTTTTAACAAACTTAAACGTGAATTTAAAACGTTGGACCTTACGCAAAAACGGGGAGATATTTTAGAACAAATATACCGAGCACTACTCATGAAACAGCCAACTTTAACTGCAAATGAAAGGATGTTTTGAGTTGCTGGGTCTTTTGTACCGAAAATTTGTAAATACTATTTTTTGCATCAAAAATCAACAAAAAAGATCTGAAAACTAATAAAATGATTCAAAACTTGAAAATACTATATATTATTTGTTTGAATAAATGAATTAAAATTAAATTTTTTGATTTATTTACTGAAGCTCTAAAAAAAGAATTTACGTTTGCAAGAAAAATCGTGGTTAATCGGTTTTTGAGATAAACGAACGTCGAATAACCGATTAATGAAAATCACGAATAATTGCAATCCCTAAAACCCGACTATAGGCCCGCAGCCTATAGAGTATTGTCTCAAAATAAATTTTAAACAGATTAAAAATATTAAAAATAATTCATACGCCCAAATTATAAAATAAAATTTTATTTATGAAGTTTGAATACGTCTATATTTAATTTTTATTTAAAGGTAACGAATTACCCGACTATTGGCCCGCAGTCAAAGGCTGCGTACCAATCCAAGGGTAAATCGTTTACTTTGGTAAAAATCGATTTTAGTACAGATTTTTTGATCAGTTTACCATAGAGTTTTTCAAAAATAATTACCCGATTATTGACCCTCAAAAGGGAGCTCAATGCCAATTGATTTTGTTTTGCCAATTGATTTTGTTTTGAGTTCTTTCGTTTTTCGTTCTATTTTCGATTTGAGTTCTGCATAGCTTTGGATTAAATGACCTGAAGCTTGGTGAAGAACGAGGAGAGCCCAAAATTTTTCAATGTGGCATTTGACTAGGCGATAATGAGCCTAAAATTATTTGTATTTCAATTCATCTTGTTTTAAGTTCTAATTTCGTTTTTCGTCCGATTTTCGATTTGGGTTCTGCTAACTTTATCTAAAGCTAACAGAATCTGCGTTTTAATTGGAAGGGATGGAGCCCAAATTTTTTAATAGAGCATTTAATTAGTTTATTACTAGCCTATAAATATCCATACTATTTTGTAAGGTTCTGCTGTATGGGTTCTGCTAGCTTACGGGACGTTATATTTTGGGAGTTTTAATATTAACCCAAATCGTTTTTTAAAGATATACTAACTGTTTTGTTTCAAAACTTTTCTGTTTAATAAAATCTTTGGTTTTTCATAAAACTTTCTGCTGGGAATTATTATGTACTTGCTAAAACATTTGATAAATTTTCTACTGGTTTCAAAAAATATCAGCAGAAAATTTCCTTTCCGTGATAGTGGTGCCTCTAGTGGTAAATAGCAAAAGCAAATTTTTTCTGCTGAAAATTTTCAGCTATCCTGTACTATACAGCAAGAGGGTTTGATCGAATTGACGTTCGATAGTTATGTGCATCGTAAATTATATATATTCTACATGATTAAATTAAAAAAAAAATCACAAAAGTAATCGTAGAGCTGTCGTCTACGATTAATAGTGAAATCCTATAAAAATCAGAATGTAATAACAATAATAATAAAAATCTTGTATAATCACATGAATCTATTAATGTTATTGCAGCTGATTGGCAATTTAAAATGTATTAAGACAACGTTAATGGTAAATTGTAAATTGATATGCAAACGATGTACTCTGAGCAGATTGAATAATAATATTATTGGCATTCGATATAACAGAAAGTGAATTTGATTTTTAATGCATAAAATATTAGGCGACAAATTGTACTGTAAGGTTTCAATAAGGCGACAAGTACATGCGTCTTTTGCAAAATGATTTATTTTTGCAGCACTAAAGTTTTATTTTACTGTTACATGTTTTTATTGATCGTACAAAATTAGTTTAATTAAACACTATTAATTATTATTATACTCATTAATCTAACTGTTATAAATAATTATATTTCGAATTTATATGGGCCATGCTTTTATAGGCCTAGATAGTCTCTCGAATCGATGGCTGAGTCATCTTTAATGAATTTTAATAAACAGAGAATATTTTTACCTTTCACTTATACTATGATATATACACGTGTGGCGTGCATAATAATAATTTGTTTCCACATATAAGAAAAATTTTAAGACGTACATATATACCTGGTGATTCCAATATATTAATGACATTTTAACACTTCATAATTAATTGGTACGCAATTATAATGTTGAATTTCCGTTATATAAAATTTCTAGCAGGAAATATGTTTTTAGCGCCCTTTTGTGCACTCCCATCAATAATAAATCGCGCATGCCTCAGAGAAAGTTGTGTATACGTAAATAATAAATCTCTTCAATAATTTGGTGTATGTGGGAATGTTATATCTTAATAAAAATATCTTAACAATATAAGCCCTCATTTATCACGAAAAGTATTTTATTGTAGGGATTAGCTTCTTTGTGAACCTGAAGGTGAAATTTTACTTGCAACCGTCATACTCGCATTAACTTCCTCGTTTTAATAAATCAAAAACTCAAATTTTGCAATGTTTATATGACTTTCATCTAATCTGAGAAAGTTTTGTAATCGATATGGGATTGAAGAGTTCTGTTTCAGGCGTAGACGTGGGTGGTACTTGCTATATGATGTCAAACCGAGCCGAGATTGCAATACATCATAAAAGCGAATGTCAGACCATCACAAAATATTTACAGTTGATAAATTCGCAGAATTTTTTAAGATTTTTGATAAGAAACACATAAATTATTACGTGTATGCAGTATAAGCCGGAGACCTACATAGATAAGTATGAAACGATTTATTAAATTTTGTGGTAAATCAATCAAAGTGACAAAAAAATATAATTTAACACGGGTTTAAGTTTCTTATATATGCATCAGTTTTAAAAGTACAAATTTAATTAAAATTATTAGTTATATTAATACGGTTTGGATAAAAAAGTATTAATCAAAAATATATAGGTTAGTTTAAAACATGAACACAAAATATAACAATCTCACTTAGTGCAACGATCGATCATACAGAGCACCATATAGCTACTAATATGTGGATCACTAGTGCAAAGAAAAGTGATGAACTTTCATTTTCAAAATTTTAAAATTATATTTGATTGAAATTGAAAGCTGTGCGGTCAATCACTTTAATGTAAAACGTAAAGATGCAACAGTTTTGCTTCAGGCCATTTAACGACTTTATTATTAGAAAGTATTTCTAATTACTCATTTACAATCTATTAATTGCAAATTAGCGGAACGATACATGGTACAAAATATTTTTAAAGTCCATAATGAAATTGTAGGCACGTGCAACCGTCAAACTAAAACCTTTTTGAAAATATGTAAATAAAATTAAAATTCGAATATCAAGAACAAGGTTAGTGAAATTCATGTTAAAATTACAGCGCGCGATAATTTAAAAAGTAAATATAAACGATTTTCATTACGATACGGTGATTACTTTGTGAACCTCCCATTCATGCAACAAACCTTTTAATAAACAAATGGAAACCAAATATGCATATAATTACTTTTTTGCTCTATTCCTTCTTCGAGCGTGCCCCGTCTTATATACTTTAAGCTTTTCGTTTTAAATTAAAAATAATGTAAATTAATTAAAAATAACATAGTAATAAAATAAATGTGAATTATGGAAATTTTTGTTAGTCAGACAAACTAAATAAATAATAGAAAAATACCAAGCGCATTGATGGAGAGACGCACGTAAGAAGAAAATCTTAAAGAAATCGTGAGAACTAACATGATAAATAAAAACTCTTGATTTTATTATTCTAAATATTGTCATGTACTTATTATTATGATAGATTGTAAATTGGAATGGATTTTATAAGAGACTCAAAACAAATTTTTTATTTAGGTTATTATACTCTGCAATTGAATAGGGTGGGGTTGTTACACTTACATAAGATTGTGAACATCAAACAATTACCGGAAAAACTAAAAGTTTGTATATACGAGTTTATGACATGAGGTTCATAAAGCGCATATTATCGCATTCAATAAATTTGTATTGTCGTTGAGCCCCGGTAGAATAAAATTTTGTATGCATAATTATCATCGCCAAAATGTTAAAATTTCATAATTTGCCGCAAACAAATTAATTTCAATCTATCACCTTGTATCACATAAAGGTGTTGTAAGCGCGCATAACATAAGACGAAAACCTTAGTTCAATGTAACATAAGCGATTTTTATGTTACGCCAAATTAAATTGAATTAATGTGAAGAGTTTTGGACTCGTTGATGTGCGATGGGTGAAAATGAGTGTTAAACTTTCAAGGACGACACAATGAGTGTTTCAGATAATTTATAAGAATTATTTGCACATGGC
The DNA here is from genome assembly GCA_947310385.1 of Nephrotoma appendiculata. Classification (NCBI taxonomy): domain Eukaryota; kingdom Metazoa; phylum Arthropoda; class Insecta; order Diptera; family Tipulidae; genus Nephrotoma; species Nephrotoma appendiculata. Next base: position 380,168,074 of record OX371223.1, read on the forward strand.
ATTCGAAGAATGAATAAAATCAGTGTGAAGGCGACTCGTAAACGACGAATCATAAACTTTTTCGATACCGAGAAAAAAAAAAATTTGAAAGCACAAATTTCTATTTACGACTGTTAAAGTTGGGAATGTGACATTTAGCACATTGAAAATAAGCTCATTGAGTCTTTTTTTACATGAAATTTTAGCCCGGCATACTTTATGAAAATAAAAATTAACATACAAAAATATCCGGAACCAGCTTATTTTTTTGCCGTCAGATCCACTTATAGTTGTCTATAGAGAACTGTTTGTGGATCTGATGGCAAAAAACTTAATCTTATTTTTATTTTCATAAAGTATGCCGGGCTAAAATTTGATGTAAAAATGACTCATTCAGCTTATTTTTCATGCGCTAGATGTCTCATTTCCAACTTTAACAGTCCTCAATGGATAAATGTTCCAACAAACCAAATTTTTTGTCAATTTTTGTTTGAAGGCATATTTGATCTAGTTTTCGGGGCGTAAATCGTTTGTTTTAATGAATTCTTCATATAATTTTGAGTTAACAAATGAGTTTAAATATTTGTTCACTATGGGTCGTGCTCGACATGAACAGTGAAAGTGATCGTATTTCTATCATTAAATTGTACATAAGGCGAGGATAACGGTCTATGACGCTGTTAAAGGTTTTGAAGAAACTGGTGGGTCTTCAGACCGTCCTCGGAGCGAAAGACCTTCCAGTACACCTAAGCACGTCAACAAGTTCTGCCTTAAAATCCAACGAAATAAAAAAAAAGAGATGCTAAAGATGGTATCACATCGCAAAGAAGAAGTTTTACTTTCGCAGCAACAAACTTAACCGGTGCAACATTCACAACAACGCGATAATTACAAAAAGCCACGACAAATATAGCCGACCCGATTATTTGAAATAAAAGTGTGGATTCTGCGTTGATTCGTATCTGGAACGATATTGGAAGGAACTGCGTAAATGTATTAAAATCGCTGGAAATATTCGAATGTACGACCAAGTTCCTACATAGGAACTCCCGGGTGATGCCGGCCCCATCGTACACTCTTTTTTACATATAACAAAACCGAAGCATTGCATAGGTTAGTTAAGTGGGACAGAATCGGCCCGATTACAGACACCTAGGTATAGCCGATAGTTAGTAACACAAATACAACACAATACTAATCTACTAGAGGAAGGATATAGGCTTAATAGGTTTAATGGATAACGATATGGTATTGGTCTTCAACAATTGCATCTCTAAATCAGTAAACTGAGGGAATTTTTTTATTATTTCACGTACATCTGGAAATTTTCTGAAATATAATTGTAATTTAATGCTTTCTGGCTTCCTAAACAAAATTGATTGATTAAACCGGCCCATTTACAGACCCCTAAGAAGCCGTTAGTTATTAATGCAATAACAACACAGTTCTAATCTACACAAGCAAAAATTACTATTTCTAAGAAATATTATTTCACGCCAATCTGTAGATTTCCTGAAATTTAATTCTAAATTAATATTTTCCGGCTTCCTAAATAATATAAACATTTATTAATTTAACCCTCCTGCAATTCCACAACTTACAATAGAATTTCGTGAATCCATAATTATTTAAATTACATTAAAATTACTCTAAAATTCATTAGTATTTAACCCTTGAATCGAGCAACCACAAGATAGCAACAAAAAAAAAATGCAAAACATATGTGAGGTATCCCAAAGGCAATGGTTCCCAGAAAACTATCAACGTTATTCAATCCAAGATTAACTACCGGATTGGATATTTCAAATAAATTTAGTTTATTTCGCAAAAATTTCAAACATTTTAATAATTTTGTTCACCAAAGAATATTCGATTAATTACCAAGTATATAGTTATACTGCACAGGACATTTATACCATGCTCAATGGAACTTTACCATTCCTCAACCAATAACTGTTAAATATGGTATGCAGAATTGGATTGGCATTCTAGCATAATGTTCAAATGGAACTAGGCCAATTCTAAACAAATGATGATCAAATTCGGGGTGCAAAGTAAAAATAAAAAAAAAAAAAAAAAAAAAAAAGTCGAATTTGACGAAATTTTGGGATTCAACTATAATGAATGGAACCAGGGCGTTTCCCAACCGAAATTCTTCCAGTTCAGCTTGTAGAGCTGGGCTAGGATTCTAATAAACTAGGATCATCTTTTATTGGGATTTTACCGTGTCTTTTTGATAAAGTTGCAAAATTCGACCATTCTGAATGGAACTTGGCCATATCCTGACAAATTATTGTTAAATCAGGTAAGCAGAATTACATATAAATTTAAAAATAGATTTTAGAGAAGTTCTGGAATTTGGCTGTGATAAGCAAGTTTTTAACTAATCATGTTCGGATCTGGTATGTTGAGCTGAACCGGGATTCCAACATAAATCCCGGATGAAGTCCTAGATTTATCTACAAAATAAATTCGAAAATAATCGGCAAAGGAATTATCCTATTCCTTCAAATACCCGTCAAGACAACCCGTTGAGAGATGACCCACCCAAACTCAGCCTCACCAAAACTAATGCGACTTGCTACAATTCCAATTCCAGCCCAAAAATTATTTTATGCATCTTCCGCAGTATACTGTCTAGAAACAGATTACGCGACAATTAAACGAAAACAAAACAAAAATATCATGATTTACATGAGGAGATGGCACGAATGGAAGTTAGGACTACGCATAAGGCTTTAGAACTCAAATCAATCGATATTCGTATATGTCGTTCCCATGCAATTACGAACCTGTTTCGAGAAAAATTGTTGAGCCAGATAAATTCTTTTAGAGAAAATAGTGCCAGCAGTAAGCAATCTACAAAACAGTCAACATTAAAAGGCCAAAAGATACCACATCAAAGATTTAATTGTCATTACAAATGGAAATAAAAAATTCGTTCTGTAGCCGAATTTTTACTTGAAAAAATAGGCCTTATTTTGGATGGGCAATAGCGCTCAGTATCATGGTCCTGGGAACATGCATGGTGTTTCTAAGTCTACTGTGCGCAGTTGTGTTCTGAAAGTTTGCGATATTATATCCAAAGAAAATTATGTGGTCAGTATAAAATCTAAAGTAATTGGTAGAGAATAAAAATAAAAATATTTTATCATAATTTTCATTTATCAGGCTCAGAAGTACGTTGGCCAAGCCATAACATCTTAGAGCCTTGTAAGCCTCTTTCTTTAGTGCTTACCTCGTAGGAATTATTGATGGAACATTAATTCCAATTGATGCACCTTCTATTCATGAAGAAGCATTCGTTGATCGGAAAGGACGACATTCATTGAATATAATGGTTGTGGCTGGACCCAATTTTAATTTCTTTTATGGTTCCGCTAATTGACCTGGATCAATACATAATGTTCGAGTTCTCAGGTAAAATTATTAAATATTATTTAACCAAATAACTTTCTGAATAACTCAGAATCAAAAGGAATTAACTGCGGTTACCATACAGAAACTCTTTAGCTATTCAGTCATTACTTTTTGGAGCGAAATAAAACGTTGTGTGGAACAAAAATCAAATAGATAATAATTACTACTAGTGATATTTATAAACTTTTCCGTATTTTAGATGTATAGTTCATTATTCACATTCACAAAGTGGGAGTTAAATAATTGGCGATTATTTCCAAATGCATATATTATTGGAGATTTGGCATACGGCTTGAGGAATTGGTTGTTATCGCCAACTATTATGACAAATGTGGCACGTCGATTTTTAAGAAAACTAAAGGCAACACGACAAGTTGTTGAACGATCACTTGGTTTGCCGAAGGACATTTTTCCATGTCTTAGCCGTTTACGTTTGAAAACTGCACAGAATTATATAAAAGTAATATTGGCATGCATTACTATTTACAATATTCGCAGACGATTTTCAAAAGAGGACTTACAATTTGATGGTAAAAAATCAATGCAATGAAATATGCATCATTTTATATATTTTCTAGCATAACTAGTTCTAATTTAAGATGAAGATGAAAATGTTTTTGATGATGAATCCCTTCCTACAGAAAGTGAAATAACAATGATAGGGGCTGCATAATAATATTAAATATTTATTGCTGTTCCTTTTCATAAATTACCAGTTTTTCTGTTCCATATCTGCTTCCATTAATTGAATTTGAATATCAATTTTCCTTTTTTTTGTATCTGTTTTGGTGCCGCAATTCCAATTCAATTGTGCACGGCAAGTTTTCATTTAATATTGATGAAAACTCTATGTCAGACGTGGACATCAATTGTGCATTTGTTTTTGAGGAAGAAGATATTTCCGTTGATGATGAATGCAGTGGTGGTAACGGCGATTCCAAAGGTTTTGATCGTTTTGGAGAAAACGATCAAAATAGATTATAATTAATTAAAACTAAATATTTTTCTTCCCGCCGCCACCACCAGTCTGCTTATTCTATTTCTTTTTGCCTGAAAACATCGAACAAATATTTAATGTACATATTTGCCATTGCATTAAGTCAAAATAATAGCATCAAAAATGTTTATTTTTTAGGTTCCAATGTAATTTTTTCCCAATTTTGCTATGTAGTTCCTTTCATGTAGTTGCCATCTTGACCGTTGAGTAGTCCTAACGTATGTGCTTTTTGAGCAATCGAAATCCAAGCGTTTTTCTTATCTGGTTTTGTTAGATTAGATGAAAATGCTCCAAACAATTTATCTTTATTATTGTTTATTTTATCTAATATCAAAAATCGCACATTTCTATTCACCTTTTTTTAGGAAATTCAGAAAAAAAAACAAATCAAAATATCTAATATGTTTCTTATTTACATTGCACTTGTAATAATACACCAATGATACTAACCAAACTTTTCGCCATTTTCGCTTATAGCCATAACCGTCATCAAATTAGAAATGAACGTGTTTTAAAAAAAATAATTTAACGTAGTAATGTAAGTACTCGTATGCAATTAATATGCACTATAGCGGGTTTATAATCTTTTTTTCTATCTTTTGTCATCTTTTTCGTAGGCTACTCGATGTTTTATATACAAAGTATGGGATTCGCTAAAATAAAAATTCATACTTTATAAATAAAACATCAGAGTAGCCTTATTTTCTACTATCTGTCACAAAATGCACAATTTTACAATAATGTACAATGGCACTGGAAGCATGTATATTTACATTGGAAAAATGTAGATTTTGAAAAAGCAAGCGTAGCTTAGCTAAAATATATTTTCCGTTGGCTGAATACAAAGGATGCCTTTTCCGTTTCAGCCAAATATTATGGAGAAAATTCGCATGTTGAAAAGCTTAGTATTTGTACCTCCTGAAGACGGTTCCGATTATTTTGTCGCAATCAAAAAAGAATTTGATCTAGACGCCAAGTGAATTGCCAAATGGTTCCAAACAATTTATATAAGGTGTTTTCATGGATACCAAGGAAGACCTCAATACAGTCCAGAGTTCTGGACTATATTCCAGAACCATGGAGACAATTTTCCTAGAACACAAAACTCGGTCGAGGCCTGGCACGCCCGACTAAAAATAGTAATAGGAAGACCTCATGTTGGGGTCTACAAGTTAATCGAAGAATTGGCAAAAAAGATGATGATATGCAAAACACGCATTGAGTAATGGAAAACTGGCGAACGCGTCCCACTAAAGAAAAATGTGAAAAACAGCAAAATTTTAAATGTTTTTGTAAATAGAAATAATACTGATACAGTTAATTATTTAAAAAATATTGCTCATGCTATAAAGTAACGTCAATCACGCTTAAATTTATTTATGTTATCATTAAACATTTCATCAAAAAACCAAACGTTCTTTTCAGGACGACCAATAAAATTTTATTAAAAGAACAATATTGAACAAATTTTACAATTATTGGTTGACGAATGGCCAAGATCAACTGAGCAGGTACAAATCCAAAAATTCTAGATAGAAAAAGGCCGAGTTCTTAAGAAAAAATGAAGATAAAAAAAAGAAAATTTAATATTTTTAAAAATTGAATTTTGAAAGTCATGACTTTTTTTGACTTTTTCAATTCGGGATTTCGTACCGACGCCGTCCACATATCTTCCAAAATTAGATTGATTTTATTCTGTTGTTTCTTTTACACATTAACATCGACAAACGATAAACAATAATTAAGAAGATTGGTATTTTTTCATTTTCATCAACACATATTTTGAATTCAATCCTGGTTTCGTTTCGTACAAAACGAATTACCGGCTCAATATTACTACCCGTGGAAACGTCAACGATCCCAAAATTATTATGATTGCTAAGTAACATTTAAAAAAAATTGTCAGTAAAAAATATTTTGTTTTTAATTTTTGGACTTTAAAGCTTCATAGTTCCCAAACGGATGGAGATGCAAGATAACCACATCTATATTGGTTGTTATATACGTTACATATTTTGGAGCTTATAATTGAATAATTATGTGTATCTGAACAAATTTTGTTTAATATCCTATATGTCACAGAGTATCAAAAACCGATCCCCATCCAATATGGTTTTGTCGTAACCCAGTAACAGATAACCAATTTAATTTCGAACACCCCGCATACCATAGTATATTACATATTAAGCTCTTGTGCCCGTCCCAGATATGAATTTAATTAACTAATAAATTATCTTTACGACTTAACATAGGTCGTATAGCGCATCAAAATGCCAATGCTGAGTTTTTTTGATGTTTTGCTAATTGTAATTAAAAATGCGTTTTATGCCGTATATTTACATTCTTAAAGAATATTTATTACTGCGAGTATAACATGTACCGATTACAATTCAGATGTGAAGACGTAAAAATTTCACTTATTTTAATTAGATTTCATGTGAACTAATCACAACGATAATTACTCATTTCAGCAATGAATACAAAGGCTTACGATGCTCGTAAATTCACTTTTCGTTTCGGATTTCATCATAAAGAATTCTTCTTCTTGCAACTCTGTACCTCCATTTCTTGAATGAATGAATGTGTGCGAATGGCAAGACACATAAATCTCAACAAAATATTGCTTTTTGAATATTAAGAATTTTTTTAAGATTTGAAATTTCTTATAATATTTATCTTGTGTACACGCATTTACAAGTCAAGATGACCTATATCCGAGAGACTTTTTGTTATTATTACTTTTCTTCTATTTACGTTCATACATTACCGTGTGCTGCTGCTGCTGCTATATGTTCATGCATCAAATTGATTTATGTACATATAAGAAATGCATGAACCATTCAATGGAGATACTCTTACGTGCGGTTCGTTTCGATTGTGCTGTATAATCATTTTAGCCGTGTCAACCACATCATCATACGTGTGTGTTTGGACAATGTGTTCATAACAATTTGTAGTACAAAAAATTGAATTAAGCTGAGTCTTTGTGGAATGAGGTTAATTAATGTTAATGCGTTATGGACGCGTATAAATGAAGTTTAAATTTAGGAAATTAATCTAATTATTTTGGTGTTGCTGATAGAGTCCCAAATATTTATTATAATATACGAGTATAATTTAATTTGTGGTCTCAAGATAATAAAAAGACTCCCTTGTGCGTTACCTAGATTATTTTTCTTTCGTTATCTTTCACGAAAACATTGTTAAATATTTTAGTTTTATCTAAATAATTTTTAATAAGTGTCTGCTCAATAAACCAAATTATATTTGGTTATATTATCGATTGTCCACTAATTCAGAACGCTGTGATAACAGAGGTTGTCGACAAGTAATTGACAAGGGGTTGTGAAGTTGGGATAAATTTTGTAATTTTTGCCTCGATTAAACGTTGTGTCTGTTGGATGACTTCAATACATGACCATTCTAGCCCGCTTCGTCTTAATTCATTGTTACTTAGATTTTCATTTTCAAAATCAAAGACTTGATGTTTTGTGGTTTTTAAATGGAACGCCATACGCGTAAGCAAATTTTAATTACTTTACTTTAACTACAGACGCGATTAATTTGAATTAACCATCAATTTAGACAGAAAATGGGCGTGAGGCACCTAATCATATTCGTACGACATACATATTCGTACGTGACGTCTAAAAACATTTTTCAAATAGAATTAATCCTTTAAACCAAATAAGTATTCTAATACCGTAGACGCAGACGCAAAATTTATCTCGATTTTCAATTATCTAGATTGTAAATTAAATTATAATAAACGTAATAAACAAATTGTGGAGACAGACAGAAACCCGAATTTTGCGAGTGTGCCTAATTTATCGGGATAGATTGCATTTATCTCGTTATGAAAACTTAATAATTCAGTTTTGAAAAAATCGTGTACAGACAGACAGGCAGAAATAACTTAATAATCTAAATAACGAGATTATCTAGTTTGTGTCTGTCTGCGGTATTAGTCAAATACAAAATAATCAAGTTAATGGTCTACATGTCTACTTCGATAGTAACAATGGTAACATATCCCTTAATCAGTTCTATTTCCCCCTCCGGTCATGGAGGATTATTTTCTTTAATTGTATGTATGGAAAATCAATTTTAGAACATCAGTTAGGTAAATATTTCTTTTTTGTATCATGATTTAGCTTAAATTTAATAATAAATAGGGGGCTTATATGTATACCTCAATGCATGCATTTTAAATTAAATTTTGCTTTGTAGTTTTAAACTTTTTCATAAATTGGACTATAAAAATTATTTGAATCAGAACCAACTTGGAAAAAGACCAAATCAATTTTTTTATGATTATTGCGACGAAAGTTCGACAAAATTATATCAAGTACGTAGCAATGGCACTTAACGAAATATACGGCAAAAACAAACAGTTTTGGACTATCACGAATACTCACAAATGACGAGGAAAATCAGATTGTATTATTGACTATTAGCTACCCATGCCAAAGACGTTCAGAGTGTTGTGAAATAGTTTCTTAATGCAACACCACCTGTATACATCAACATATTTATATATTTCCGGAATTTTTACAATTTTGATATACAAAAGACTTCAATGCCATCTCATAAAACGAAACGGCGACGAACCTGGGGCGAGAAAAATGAATTTCGAAAATCTTGTAGGAAATTAACCATTGCTCTTAAAACATTATAGAAGTTGTATTTATACATCAGTCTGAATCCATCATAGTAAATTTGAATACTTTTAATCTAATAAGTTTGAAAATTTTCTTAAATCCGTTTAAATTTTTCCGGTCGTAGTTCACGATTCCGCCCCTAATCGGAGATCGGGTTAATTGAACCTTATTTGACAGGACAATTTTTTAAGCATTATGCAAGATTGTTCGAGGATTGTAAATTGTGATGAGACTAACTTTTTAATGTGTTCAAAAAGTGGAAAGGTGCTTGCATTTATAAAGTTTTGTATAGGAATAGTTTATTTCGGTATTAATGGCAAATGCAATTTAATTTATTTCGTTATAGATAATATAAAGTGAATAGATAAAATAAATTAATTTATGCGGCTAAAAGCCATTTCCGTGAAGTAGTTCTGAAAACGTAAGGGGCCCTAGTATGGGGCTACCCTCGGTTCGGTTGGGTGATTTAAACTACAAAAAGTGTGTCGTGTGCCCGTTAAATATTTTAAGGACCCCTTTGGGTGGACGGACAGTGTCCCAAATAAGTGGTATTAGTGAGGAATTAAGTGAATAGTAGTGTAAACAAGTGAATAAACTAGTGTTCATGGTAAAACAAAGACGAAATAGCCTTACCAGCCGGTACTCGCCGGTACCTAATTTAAATAAGTTAAACAAAATTATAACAATGGCTATACAAGTGTACAAGAGCTTCAAAATGAGATAACAAAATCCACAACTAATGAAGAGTCTCAATGTGAGGATAGCACAATTATGGCATCGTCTAGCACAACAGTAAGGCCATGAAACGAACAATGGAAAACGAAAAATTTTTTATTTTTCTCCTTGAAAAATACAATTAAAAATTTAAACAAAGAGGTCAAGATTTTGAAAGACCAATTGACTGATGCATTACGATCAAACATTTTTGAAAGCACTAATAATAATATAAACTCTTTATCGAAAAATTCGTTCGCGCCATTAATACAAGAGAGAGAGAATGAAAGCGAAAATGATTGTAATATGATATATGACAATTCAAATCAAGATATGGATGAGGGTTTTGAATTAGTTAAACAACGAGTGCGCGCAAGACATGTTAATACGATAACTAACAAAAATATTAAAAACAATAACGAAAAATTATAAAGTGTAAAAAAAATAATAAACAAATATAATAGTAATAAAAAGGATACAACACCACTATCAAAGCGGAAGAATCCTCGACCACCGCCACTACATATACACGGACAAGAAATCAAAAACACTATCGAATTAGCAAAAGGTGTTAAGTGAATAATTTTGAAGTGAGACGAGTCAACGCAAACAAACATACAGTAGTAACCGACTCTTTAGAAAGCTATACAATACTTTAAAAACAGTTTTTAATGATGTCAAAACAAAATTTTTTACGTACACACCAAAAGAATTGAAATTAAAATCACTAGTACTACGCAGTCTAACAGAGAATGAAGACATTGCAGAACTACAAACGGACATAGTACCGTGAAATTAAAATAGAAAAAATTATTCAAATGAGATCAAAACGAGTAGATGAGCCAAGACGATTATTACCACAATACATAGTCCAATTCGCAGCTAATATACGCCACTAAATAAAGTATATAGCATCAATGTACTAAATTATCAAAGGGTTACATGGCATCCACTTAATAGAACAGGAGACAGCGGTTAATTGCATTCTAGATTTCAGATGTGTCAAATGCACAGGGAACCATAAACCAGGAGAATGCACAATAACTGATGAGACAACCAAAAATGAGATACATTATATCAATTGCAACAAGGCCGGACATCCAGCTTCATACAAAAAATGCCCCATATATCAGGCAATGATGAAGCGGCTAAAACAACGAATGGAAGAAAGAAAGAACCAGACGATCATGGCGGTACCAAAAATGTTCACATCGACAAAGGTAAACAAAGAGAACGGAACGTTTTCAGAAATGATTAGTGGTGGTCCCCAGAAACCACAACAATAGCAGCAGCAACGGCAACAAAACGAGATAACGATACAGCAGCTTACATCACGAATGAATGGCACGGCACGTACAATTGAGCAACAGAGTGAGCAAATTGCTTAACTTTTGCAAATAATTGGGTCATGGTAAATCGAAATTTCAAAATTGTGGCTTTAAATGTGGACTCGATCGATCATTCAAAAATTTTAATAAATTTAACCTCGGCTATTTACTAATTAATGAGACAAAGCTAAATTCAAAACATAAAATTGAGTTCAAAGAGTATGAGATGATACGAAGGGATCGAATAAACGCTAAACAAGGAGGTGGTACAGCAATTCTAATAAAAAGCTTGTTAAAATATAAAATAATTGCGCCACAAGAAATAAGTAATCAAGCGGGTATATAGAAGTTGCCGTCATCAAATTAAATATAACACATTCAATGAACAATTTTTTTCTAATTTCGATATATTGCACGGGCAACGCTTTTCAAATTACAGACGATCGCTTTATGGAAAAATGGAACAACATTTTCATAACACTAAATTTAGACGATCCAAATCATTTCTATATCATAGCAGGTGACCTGAATGCCAGGCATGCAAATTGGGGTAATGCCGTGAATAATTCTAAGGGGAACCGTTTAAATCGTTGGATAAATGAAAATGATATGGAATATCGATAGAAAATGTATAAAAGTGACGCATCGACAATGATACATTCGGGAAATTATTTAGATCTCGCCATTATGGACATTCGCATTCAAATTGATACAAACAGTCAGCAGGAGATACCAACACACCGTTATGGCAGCGACCATAAGGCAATCGAAATTATTGTACGAGGAATCGGGGAATTCGAAAGGGACATGAACGAAGAGGACCAACATCAACGAACGAGATATAATTTCAACGGAATAAATTGGCCAGCGTGGACAAAGTGTTTAGATGAAGCACATCGTGCGGCAGTAACAACAACTAATAATTATAACAAGGGGATCCCTGCAGTACTCATACCAAATGATAGAAACCTAAACGATGACGAAATTAATATTTATATTGGAAATTTAACACGATTAATTTTGAGTAATATAAAAGAAAACGTACCGAAGCAGAGACGCTGCAACAACATGGTTTGCTATACGAATGCGACAAGTTCCCTAATTACAAAAATTAAAACTTTAAGGCGCAACATAAATAGGAATCGAGGTAGAAATTATGGTGGCAATAACAACATGGCAGTAACCGAACAAATTGACGAATGGAAAGTAGAAATAAAACGAACGGTTCAATTAATCGAACAAAATGTCAAATAACAAATCGAAAAATATTGGGTAAACATAATGAAAGAAATCAAACTGAACGGATGTGAACTGATTCCAGTGTATAATTTAGAAAACAAATCAACAACTACTTGTTTACAATTATAATATTATTTATTTTATTTACAAATTTAATTTATATCAAAAATTGATGAAGCTGCTCGGCGGTCAAAAGGTAAGTGAACGAGAAAAGTAAATTTCAACAGCTTGAGCTTATCAGCATATGAAAAAGCGGTAATCTAAATTCAAATCAATATGCTGAATACTTGTGCTGCTAATTATTAATTAAACTATTCAAACATAGAGCGCGCTATCTTACAATATCAACTGTCGATAAACAATTTCCTACATTATCTACATTCATGATGACAATTCTAAATGTCAACACAACAGCTGATTCATTCAACATTTTCTGGTAAGTAAAATTGATTTAACAAACTTCATAAATAAATTCCTAATAACTAATTACAATTTCAACTATTATAGGTACTTATTAAATATATGGCTAAATGACAAGAGTAAAAGGAATTCAACTTCAAATATAAGATAAGTATCTATCATTAATTACAATTCATTTTGTTTACTTTTGTTACACCATACTAATCAATATTTTTCTTTTCAGCTTCTGATCCTGAACATCCCGCGCCGGTTGGCTCACCAGAGCCAGCAGGTAAAATACATATTTTTGATATTGGCCGCTTTATTTGGCCTAATTTGGTTTTGATGACAACCACTCGTACTAAACCGTCTTGACCTGGAATGGTTTCAGTAATACGGCCCATTAGCCATTTAGCTGGTGGAACATCCTTGTCTATCACAACTACAAGTTCTCCGGGTAATGGATTTTCAGACACTATTTTCCATTTGGTTCTTTGTTGTAGTGTTACCAAATATTCGGTATGCCACCGTTGCCAGAAATGCTGGACCATCCGCTGTATATGATGCCAACGCGACAACCGGTTCGCCTTGATGTCCAACAGATTTGATTCGGGCATTAATGTCATCGCATGTCCAACCAAGAAATGACCAGGAGTTAGAGGATCCATATCTTCTTTTGACATCTCACTCAGTGGTCGGGAGTTAAGCAAACATTCAATCTGGGTAAGCAAAGTGGTCATCTCTTCAAATGTAAACAACGTATCCCCTAATACGCGTTTTAGATGATATTTAACAGACTTTATGCCCGCTTCCCATAGACCTCCAAAGTTTGGAGCACCTGGCGGTATAAAATGCCACTCGACGTTGTGAGACGTAATATACTTTATTAGAACTGCATCCTTCTCGACCATTAACAAGCACCTTCGTAGATCTCGTTGTGCGCCTACAAAATTCGAACCATTATCGCTATAAATGTGGCCACATATTCCTCGTCTTGCATGGAAACGACGCAAAGCCGCCAAAAATGCCTCCGTCGTCATATCACTAACCAACTCCAAATGTACCGCCTTTGTGGTCATGCACACGAACAGAGCCAGGTATGCCTTTATAGTTTTTGCACCTCGCAAACGGGATGCCTTGATGAATAATGGCCCAGCATAATCCACCCCTGTGGTAAAGAACGGTCGATGACATGATACCCTATGCTGTGGTAGTTGACCCATGAGTTGCTGCTGCTGTTTTGCCTTTAGTCGGACGCATCTAACACATTGACTAAGAACTCGTCGTACTTCATGTTTGCATCGTAGGATATGGTAATTTTGATTTAGAACTGAAATCAGTAGTGTCGGACCCGCGTGTAGTTGTTTGAGGTGTTCATCTCTAATCACCAAAGTGGTTACTCGATGTGAGGCCGGAAGTATGACTGGATGCTTTACATCATACGGAACATCTGCATTACACAACCTGCCGCCAACTCGCAAAAGACCAGTATTATCTAAGAATGGAAAGAGAGATATTAGTTTTGAATCTCGTTTGATTAATTGTTTGTTCGCGAGAGCATTTATTTCCAATGCAAAACTGGTTAACTGCACTCTTCGAATGAGCCAGGTGAACGCATCACGTTTGGCTTCATTATTCATTTGTGAGCATTTTAATCCCTCGAATGCTGTATTTGATAACCTTTTCCGAAATAGTAGTATTATTCGTGCAATCACAAAAACTATTTTATAAAATTTGGAACATCGTTTTACGAGACCAGACAACCAATCATTGTTGTCTTCTATGTTCAACAATACGACCGCTGAATGTTTTTCTTCTTTCAAAGCTGCTTCTGGAAATTCTTCATTGAGTTTTGACTGATTTGGCCAAAAAATGTCTGCTTTATTCAACCACTGTGGACCATTCCACCATAAACTGTGGTTGACCAATTCATCAGGAAGTATTCCACGCGAAGCGCAATCTGCTGGATTGTCAGATGATGATATATGGCTCCATTGTTGGCGATTAGTTTGTTGCAAAATCAATGAGACCCTATTAGCTACGTAAGTCTGCCATCTTCTTGGGCAGGACGATATCCAATTTAGCACAATCGTTGAATCGGTCCATAGTCGATAGCTAATAGTAAATTTATCTTGGTACGTTTTCACAACTGACACTAATAGCTTGGTTAGCAGCACTGCAGCACAAAGTTCCAACCGTGGAATACTGATAGTCTTAATTGGTGCTACCTTTGTCTTTGCCGTAAGTATATTTATTTTATACCCATCTGTCGTCTTTACTCGACTATAAATTACGGCTCCGTAAGCTAACTCAGAGGCATCTGCAAACCCGTGCAGTTCCAACTCTTGACCCTCATTGTATAACCATCTGCATATTCGAATATCTTCCAATCTGCTTAATGTACTTCTTATTGCTGTGTACTCCTTGTAAATTGGATATGGTAACGGTTCATCCCAGTCAACTCCTTGTAACCATAGCCTTTGGAATAAGATTTTTATTTTGACTGTAGTTGGCGACAACCACCCAATTGGATCATATATCTTCGCTGCTTCTGATAGCATACTGCGTTTGGTGAACTTGTGATTTACTAAATTCACTTTAAACTCGAAAGTGTCGTTTGTAGGAGAGTACCGCATTCCAAGAACCGAAACGGCTTCACTATCGTTTTCGAAGTTAATAAGCGGTAGCTCCTTGTTTGCTTCAGGGATAGTACACATAAGCTCAGTACTATTGGAAGTCCACTTACGTAGGTTGAATCCTCCTTTCCCTAATAAACAAATTAGATCTCGAACCATCTTTTGTGCAGTTTTGATATCAGCTGCTCCCGACAGCAGGTCATCAACGTAGAAATCTCGTTTGAGTACTTCTGATGCTTCTGGAAACTCGCATTGGTAATCTGACGCCAGTTGGTTTAAAGTTTGCGTAGCCAAGAACGGAGCAGACGTTGTACCATATGTGATCGTTAATAATCTGTAAGTGCGCAGCTCTTCTTCTGGTTCCTTCCTCCAAACGATTTTTTGAAACTCTGTATCCTTTGTATTGACCCAAATCTGCCGGAACATCTTTTCGATATCAGCCGTGAATATGATTTTGTGAGTTCGGAATCTAAGCAGCAATTCCACCAAAGTAGATTGTACGACTGGTCCTACAGCCAATTGATCGTTCAAAGAGTTCCCATGCGTTGTCTTAGCCGAACCATCAAAGACCACCCTAAGCTTGGTAGTTGTACTACTCTCCTTCGCTACACCGTGATGTGGCAAGTAATATTGTTCCAATCCTGAATCGTTGGCTAATTTCATATGGCCTAACTCTCCATATTCATCCATAAACTCTCCATACATCCTCTTTAATGTAGCATCACGGACGAATCGCTTTTCTAAGTTACCCATTCTCTTTACTGCCATCAATTTGGAATTTCCCAATTTCTGCAAGCCATTCTTGAAAGGTAGACTAACTACGTATCTGCCGTCTTGGTCTCTACAGATTGTATTCCGGAAGTGTTCAAGACAGAAGTTTTCTTCTTCGCTGTATTGGACGACATCATTAATCTCCTCAATCTCCCAAAATTTTCTGAGCGTTAGATCGACATCTAGATGAAGATTAATTGGAAGTTCCTCTCTTTCTGCTTGGCCTTCACCTGCAGTTCCTGCAATCACCCATCCTAAGTTCGTATTGTGAGCAACCAATTGTGTATTCTGAATATATTTTTTGCCATCACAAATTATGTCAAAGAACGTATCACTTCCCAGTAGTACATCGATTTTTCCTTCCTTGTGAAAATTGGGATCTGCTAGTCGAATACGACTTAAACATCGTGAACGATTCAGTCCTTTGATTACTGGCTTATATGATGATATCTTTGGAACGATCAGTACCTTCGCAGTTATCTCGTATGAATTGGTGCTAAACCGAGATTTGATTCGAATAGTTGCCACTCCCTTTGACACTCCTGATGAAACGTCATTAAGGCCTTGTATTAATATCCGACCATTAGCTTTCTTCAGTCCTAGGCGCTGAAAACACTCCTCCGTAACAAACGATGTTTGTGAGCCGGTATCAAGCAAGGCTCTACAATACTGCCAATCCCCGTTTTGCCCTTCAACTATAATCTTTGCTGTTGGAAGAATTGCATTAATGACCGAATTAGAATGACCACAAGTGGTTCCTTTCTCGGTAGTCGTACCGGTTACTGTAGAGATATTTGTAGGTATATCCAAATGGAGAATCACGTTATGTTTTTTCTGGCATATAGAACATTTTCGTTTTGATTTACACTGATAAACTATGTGTGAATCACTAAGGCAATTAAAGCATCTAGAATGTTTTTTTACATAATCTCTGCGGTGCTGAATATCTAATGCAAGGAATTCTTCACATTCGTATAATTTGTGGTCTTTTCCACAGAGTGCACAAAGTACTGCTGGTGCAGTGTGCATAGACTTCGATTTCTGAGTAGATTCCTTAGCAGACTGACGTTTAACGGTTTCAGGTTTCGTACCCTGCAATGAATCCATTCGCTTATTTAACACGGCTAAAAATTTGTCGAAAGTTGGGAATTCTATATCGCACGTTTCTAATTTCCACATTTGTCTTGACTCTGGATCCATTTTTTGTGTGGCGATATAAATAAACCACGGATCTCGAGTCTCTGCTTGTTGACCTAGCGCTTTAAGACCACGCATTACTTCGTCACATGTATCATGCAGTCGAGCAATTGACTGTGCGGACGCATGCGTTATTTGGGGTTGATCGAAAAAACTCTCCACGAAAGAATCCACAATGTACCGTTTTTTGTCGTATCTCTTACAGAGCTTTTGATAAGCTTCTATATAGTTCGCGTCATTTATTTGAAAATGCCGAACAAGAGCAAGTGCTTCACCTCTTAACAGTCCCTTTAAATATTGGAATTTTTGTGCGGGTGCAAGGGTAGCGTTTTCGTGAACAGTGGATCCAAAAAGATCATAAAATGACCGCCATTCCTTAAAGTTCCCATCGAATGGGGGAATGGTAATGCGAGGTAATCGGAAATCACTCGAAGAAGATTGTGAAGTATTTAGCGTTTGATCTAAATTTACAGTGGGCTGATTCGCACTAGATCTTTTCCGTATAGCACTTTGCAACTTAGGGACAATCGAATAATATTGTGAGTCGATCGCCTCTATGTCCGTTGGTGCTTCGTCAGATATTTCCAGCATCTGGTACTCAACTTCCACGAAATCTTTGTATAATTGATGGATTCTCTCCAATCTCATCGCTAAATCATCCACGCATGTATCATCTTTAATAACGCGAGCGTAATTTTCGATTCTTGTGATCTGACCTTTAATATACGATCTTTTTCCTTTCAGGCCATCCATTTCAACAACAGACGCAAATTTGGAAAACCACTTAGGGAGGAAACGTCAGTAAACAATTGTAATGACTCGAAACAAAATAATAAAACACTTGAACGCACGCAAGAGTCTACCAATAGCATTTAACACTGATTGCTTGAATATTCACTTTTATTTTCACAACACGACTAGGTAGATATGTATTACAAAATGTTCACCGTAATATTTAACCAGACCCAAATATGAATATATAGTTAATGTTAAATTAAATAATTATAACAATGAAAGCCTTTTATTTTAATTATGTTTAAATGTTTATTAATGTTCATGTTAAATTTAGGAAAATAAAATTATACTCAATGCGTTTTGGTTTCCATTTGTTGAGGATGTTTCTCGTTCCATGCGGTTTCGCCAAAAATGTGGTTTCCAGAGTGTTTTCTCCAAATACAAATAAGTAAATAAAATGCCGGAATCAATCGGTGGATCCGGCTCGAAGGACCAAACAATGAACGGATGTGAACTGATTCCAGTGTATAATTTAGAAAACAAATCAACAACTACTTGTTTACAATTATAATATTATTTATTTTATTTACAAATTTAATTTATATCAAAAATTGATGAAGCTGCTCGGCGGTCAAAAGGTAAGTGAACGAGAAAAGTAAATTTCAACAGCTTGAGCTTATCAGCATATGAAAAAGCGGTAATCTAAATTCAAATCAATATGCTGAATACTTGTGCTGCTAATTATTAATTAAACTATTCAAACATAGAGCGCGCTATCTTACAATATCAACTGTCGATAAACAATTTCCTACATTATCTACATTCATGATGACAATTCTAAATGTCAACACAACAGCTGATTCATTCAACATTTTCTGGTAAGTAAAATTGATTTAACAAACTTCATAAATAAATTCCTAATAACTAATTACAATTTCAACTATTATAGGTACTTATTAAATATATGGCTAAATGACAAGAGTAAAAGGAATTCAACTTCAAATATAAGATAAGTATCTATCATTAATTACAATTCATTTTGTTTACTTTTGTTACACCATACTAATCAATATTTTTCTTTTCAGCTTCTGATCCTGAACACAAACCGGGTCCCAAAATGTGGTCGGAGATCAAGAAATTAACGAAGATGACATCAAACGATATGAACATTAAAATGCTCGAAATTGACGAAAACAACACGAATGAGTACACTAATCTGAATATTGGAGTGAAATTGTAAAACTTGACAATAAATTCCAAATTTTCGACGAGCAAACAAATTTAAATATAATTGGCCAACATATTGAGAAACAAACACAAAGGAATCCAACGCTAGGCAAACTGGAACACGAGCAAAGAGTGGATGGAGTAATGGGGCCCATCAAACAGAAACATTTTGAGGACAAACTGACACACCACACAAAATCACAGTTTTCGGCAGAAAATCGAGCAAACGCACTAAATCAACCAGCAGCAGACAATCTAAATTATTTCATTTTGGTAGAACAACTTTCGGACATACTAAAATTAGCAAATAATAAAAAATCTTTTGGCCCAGACCTAATACCAAATATAATATTAAAACATTTACCAGAATCAATTATTATCGAACTCTTTAATAACCTTTTAAATAACAAATCGTTTCCAAATTGCTGGAAAATGGCACGCGTTTATCTCATTTTGAAAAGGTCAAAAAATTCATAAGATCCAGAGAACTACCGACCCCCTTTATACGAGATAAAGTATACGAAAGGGGCATAGTACTGTGCATAACAAAATTAGTGTCGGATGTTTGTCACCAACTAAGTTTTAAAAATCCCACGGGCGCTGTGATGATTGATATAAAAAAGGCATTCGAATCAATTTGGCTGGATGGTTTATTGGCAAAATTAAAGGAGATGAATTTTAACATCGAGATTGTCGAAATTTTATATGAATTATTATAACGGGTGATTTTTTAAGAGCTTGAGAACTTTTTTTTAAAAAAAAACGCATAAAATTTGCAAAATCTCATCGGTTCTTTATTTGAAACGTTAGATTGGTCCATGACATTTACTTTTTGAAGATAATTTCATTTAAATGTTGACCGCGGCTGCGTCTTAGGTGGTCCATTCGGAAAGTCAAATTTTGGGCAACTTTTTCGAGCATTTCGGCCGGAATAGCCCGAATTTCTTCGGAAATGTTGTCTTCCAAAAGTGGAATAGTTGCTGGCTTATTTCTGTAGACTTTAGACTTGACGCAGCCCCACAAAAAATAGTCTAAAGGCGTCAAATCGCATGATCTTGGTGGCCAACTTACCGGGCCATTTCTTGAGATGAATTGTTCTCCGAAGTTTTCCCTCAAAATGGCCATAGAATCGCGAGCTGTGTGGCATGTAGCGCCATCTTGTTGAAACCACATGTCAACTAAGTTCAGTTCTTCCATTTTTGGCAACAAAAAGTTTGTTAGCATCGAACGATAGCGATCGCCATTCACCGTAACGTTGCGTCCAACAGCATCTTTGAAAAAATACGGTCCAATGATTCCACCAGCGTACAAACCACACCAAACAGTGCATTTTTCGGGATGCATGGGCAGTTCTTGAACGGCTTCTGGTTGCTCTTCACTCCAAATGCGGCAATTTTGCTTATTTACGTAGCCATTCAACCAGAAATGAGCCTCATCGCTGAACAAAATTTGTCGATAAAAAAGCGGATTTTCTGCCAACTTTTCTAGGGCCCATTCACTGAAAATTCGACGTTGTGGCAGATCGTTCGGCTTCAGTTCTTGCAGGAGCTGTATTTTATACGGTTTTACACCAAGATCTTTGCGTAAAATCTTCCATGTCGTCGAATAACACAAACCCAATTGCTGCGAACGGCGACGAATCGACATTTCACGGTCTTCAGCAACACTCTCAGAAACAGACGCAATATTCTCTTCTGTACGCACTGTACGCATTCGTGTGGTTGGTTTAATGTCCAATAAAGTAAACTGAGTGCGAAACTTGGTCACAATCGCATTAATTGTTTGCTCACTTGGTCGATTATGTAGACCATAAATCGGACGTAAATCGCGAAACACTTTTCGAACCGAACACTGATTTTTGTAATATAATTCAATTATTTGCAAGCGTTGCTCGTTAGTAAGTCTATTCATTATGAAATGTCAAAGCATACTGAGCATCTTTCTCTTTGACACCTTGTCTGAAATCCCGCGTGATCTGTCAAATACTAATGCATGAAAATCCTAACCACAAAAAAATCACCCTTTATATACAATCGAAAATTCAATATTACAACGGGAGGCGCAGTATCAACTATGGAATTTAAAATTATGAACGGACTACAACAATAACAATAACAGCAATAACAGCACCAATACTGTTCAATTTATACACGGCAGAAATGATTGGAAACGAGAAGCTAAATTCCAATAACATAAACGTGCGCTTATGCAGATTATATGATAATTTACAGTTCGCTACAAAAGGTAATTGATTACATTCAGGACTATTTAAACACATGGCGTATAGAGATGAACGCCTCTAAATGTGAATCAATATTATTTCGGCAACCATTAAGAAGTGCAAATAGTGATCTAAAAAGAAATTGGAAAAAATTGAATGTCAAAATTAATAATCAATCGTTAGAACTAAAAAGAACAGTAAAATATTTGGGTGTGAACATAGACAACATGTGTTACATGGCAGAACATACGAGCAAACAATTAGAAAAGTCAAGGCGTGCATTTATGGGGGCACGTCGACTTTTCTACAGCAAACACATCAGTGAACGAGTTAAAACAATCGGGTACAAGGCATTAATACGACCAATCATAACATATGGATGTCCAGTATGGTATAACCAAGCACCAAGTTATATGGAACGGCTAAGGGTTTTCGAACGCAAATGTATAGGTCATTGTCGCGGCGTATATAGAAAAGCAGAAACAGAATACACAAACTACATATCGAATCAGAAACAATATGACAATTTCGATGCGGACAGCATTGACAATCATATTATAAAGTTAACACGAAATCGTATACTACGAGCATGTTCAAACACGGTAAATTCATTAGTATACGGGCCATATCACATCGATCCAATATTGGCAAATCATTATATCATGGACGGGAAAGTATCCGGACCAAATACGTTTACGCATCTTGACCGGCTGGAGACCGAACGAGAAATGGGTTGAGAGTGACAAATTCGAGAATCCAGACGAACATCTAAGGTACAACACGAAGATAAAAAGGATGGACCCGGATGAATACGAGACAAGATGCGCGAAATATTGGTGGTTAAATGACACGGGACCTTATCACCAATAAAGATTATTGGAAATAGCAGATAGTTTAGTGTAGTCTAGTGGATTATAAAATAACATTAATTTTAATTTTTAATTTTTCTTATTACAGTGTTATTAATGTGTATGTAAATGGTTTTAGTAAATGTATTACGATAGTTTGTTCTGATTTTTTTTGTTAACATTTTTTTTGTCGGTTCCTAATATTAATATTATATAAATTATCATTTAATTTGAATTATGTGTGATAGTATAAGTTTTATAAAAAAAAACATTGTATATATTGTAATATAAAATAGTCGATGCATCTGAGTGCCTAAATTCGAAACAGCGGGCATTATCGTATAATAGTAAGTGGGTGGCCTTTATATGGATCCACCACCCAAATAGTTTGAAACAAATATGTAAAATAATGTTAATAAATTGGATTTGTTATGGAAAAAAAGACTGATCGGAGCCAAGCCAAGGAAAACTTGACCGTTATGTTTAGTTTCTTGGCGTCTGGGTTTATAGCACCACCAGTAATCGTTTACCCATACAAACAAGTGGCGGCGCTCGTTACAAATTCAATTACAAGTGATATTAAATGGATGAAATCGGATTCTGGGTGATGAAAAAAGAATGTTTCTCGAGTACATTAGAGACATAGCGTCGTGACTCGTGGCACGAAAAGTGTAATTAGCTATAATTTCATATGTTGATGGATACAGAACGCATCTAACCTATCAACCTTTCAAATTATGCGAGAATTTATTTTAATTTATTTGTACCCAAACTCGATAAGGATATGCTGCAATCGGTGGATGTTTCGATTTTCAAGCCCCTGAAAACAGACTGACACAAAACAGTTTTGAAATGGAGAAAACAAAAACCATTGATAAGAAGCTAAAAAAATGTTGTCTTGCTCCAATTTTAAAAACGGCCGTCGATAATCACATTAATGAAGCTCGTTACTGGGTGTTTTACCCAACACATATTTTATAAACATTATCGAGGTAAGCAACAAAGTTGCTTTGTAATAACTAAAACGTAATAAAGTTGTACAATGTAAAATACCTGCATTAAGTAAAATCCTTCATACGCACTAAGACTTAATAAAATAATATTGCGTTATATATTCAGATGTGCACACATTATTTTGCAATGTTATAAAAATAAGGGATCGTGACTCACTTGCATTTTCAAATTAAATATAAAATTCAATAAATATTTTATGTTGTAGGGATAAAATAATCATTGTAACAATAAAACATAATTTGAGTTCTGTAAGGAATTAACTAAATTAATGTTTAAAACCAGTAATATGGTCAAATACTATACAAAACGAACAGTGAATTTTCGTAATAGCATCTGTAAAATAATCAATTTATAAAACGAAAAAATTAAACACCTACCTTTTGTCACCTTTATTAGCAGAACAGGACTTTCAGACTCACAAGAACTCGTTAATCAATAAAAATATTAGAAACACGCTACAAATACACATTATAAACACTCAAGATCATAAAACACTTAAATTATACCACGCACTGTACTTAAATTTATTATTTAATCCAGTTAATATAAATTGCACTAAAACTGTAAACACTAATCACATTGATCAACTTAACAAAAGTAATTACTCGAATATATTAAAAAAATACCGTAGCCGACTGGTACAATAAATTTGGCTCGACTGATCGTAATCTATTTGGGCACAGAAAATTGAATTTGCTTACGGTAAATACCAAAATAAAACCGGCAAATTACGGTGAGCCACATAAGATAATTTAAATTATACAAAAATATTACAGTCGCCGGCATAAGAACATTTATGAACGCTGATATGAGGAAAACAGTACATTAAGCCTTCACCGACTGTGGAGGCCCCCAACCCAATCTGCAATCTTATTCAGAGTTTTCAAGTTTCTCCTTGTTTTTAGACAAATGAATGTTTCTGATAATATGTATTTATGGCTTATCTTAATCCAAAAAAATCCGAAGCCCAGCTATAATGATCCTTATATACGAGTATTTCGTTCAGAAATTGTATTATTGGCTGCATCAAGCGCAGGTGTGTCAGTAACTTTTACGAATAATTTGTAATAGCTAACAACGCGCACACTTGAGCAATTTATATAGCCATATACTGTCATTATATGTTGAACTGAACCATGACCAACTGAGTTGTGAACTTAAAATATGACTGAACGATACTTTGAGTTCAAGTTTACATGTATCATTAGTTCGTGACCGGAATGCATCGATATTTTATTTTTATCAACACAATTTAAATAAAATTATTGCTTTGCTATAATTGCAAGCAAACAATAAAAGATTAGAAAAATGTTTAAGGAATTTTCGAAAAAACTTTTTTAATCAAAGCCAATTATTGTTACGTAACTTTTTGGAAAAAAATAGTTTAAAGAGGAAGAAATCTATTTGGATGAAACCAAGGAGCAGCGACTGGTGGAACAGAATAGTTGGAAATACATTTCTATACGAGGATTATCTAGAAAATTTTTGTACCACAAAACAAGCGTATAATTATATATGTTCCGAATTAAACACGGAGCTAGAACCACCTATAAGGGCAGTACGTGAGCCAGATCCTGCCAACAAAATAGTATAGCTCGCTAAATGGAGCTTCTGGTGTTTAGTAGACTTTATGATATTTGTCGTCTTGATTTTCCCAAAACCGCATCGTTTTCGCAATTATTATTTTGATCTTTTCAATTAAAAGTTTGACGTTTCGTATAAAATAATATAAAATGTCTCGAGAAACATGTGGTACAAGAAAAAAACGGTTAAGGTTAAAGTTACCATTTTACAACTTGCGATTACAGTTCAACAATATAAAACTTGTTATTAGATCTATAAAAAATGGAATAAAAACTTTTACCAAACCATTACAATATAAAATTAATCAAATTAGTCAATTTTCAAAACTGTATCCAGCAGTCTCCACGCAATCGTTTTGGAAAATCTATAATCGTTATGTATGTTTATAATCCCTAATTAGAGCAACAACCTTAATTTTTGAAATCTACTATACAGATTACAACTTGAAAACAATTCTTTGGCCCGCTGAAACAGTTTATGCTCTACTTAAAAAATAACACTCGTGAAAATTGAAAAGTTCTAATTTTCGATACAGTATTTTTAAGCAAATAATCGGACGTCTGTGAAGTTAGTCCGAAAAATATTCCAAAGAAATGCGATGGCAACACTATAAAACGAATATCACGACATTTTTCAGTGTCATTCCGAAAAATTTTCTATATTACGCTAGTTTTGAGTGTCATCCCGAATTTTTTTTACCCTCATGACAGTTTTACTATCATGACATATTTTTATTTTTTTTGTTACCCTGAAAAAAATTCCAAAACAGAAAATTTCAGTAATCAAATAGTGACAAGTGACGAAACAAAAATATTGGAATTAATTTAATAACAAACGGGAAATTATTTTAATAACAAATAAATTAATAGCATAGTTAAGCCAAAAATCCAAAATCAAGCATTCTTGTTATTAGGAAAATTACAATTATTGTGGATCGAGTCTATGAGTCAAATTTTAGATATAGTCGTGCGAAGTCGTAGTAGATATTATTTAAAAAGATTAAAATTTTCAAAATGCTATAAATGACAAAAGTCAACTTCTAAAAGATACATAAATAAGGTGCATTCCCACAAGATTCAAATTAGAAATCTGTTTAACAAATTTAAAAAGATTGACATTTGGGTAGGATTTCTGGAAACTAAACTTGTGTCCCCTTTTACCTGTATTTTTACCTTCTCTAACTTTTACCAGGACGACGTTAGGCTTTCTGGAATGCTCATGATGTGTTCTCCTACTGAGACAGGCGAAACGTAAAAGACCCAAACATCCGTTTGTTCTGGTAAAGTGTATATAGCCTTGGACTTTCGAGTCAAACGGTTGATATTTTTTCGATTTTTTGTGGTTTTTAAATTTTTGTAAAAAGTGTAAGCATTTTCTTAACAAAAAATATATGCACAACATGAAACTTCTTGTGGATGACTTAGGATTAAAAGATCATAGTGCAAAGGCATCGCAGCGACTTAACTACCCGTTAACCAGAACATCAGAGGGTATCAGCCACACTATATGTACCAAGAGGGACCGATATACAAATTATCAAGCATAAATAGCATGAAAATAGCTGTACCATGAATATTACAAAACTGGCGTCCGTTCATTGCAAAAGCATATTATGCTTACACATATTTATTTTTGATTAAAATTGTACAGCTCACTCCAACCTGCATATCTCATTATGAATGAGCAACTGTTGCTCAAAATGAGATGTGTTAGGTTTCGAATGAGTTAAAGTTAGCAAAATTTTCCATTCTGATAATTAAACAAAATAAATAAAATATCATGAGCATTCCAACAACGCCTTTGTAAAAAAACCCGATCGATTCGTTTGTCCAGGTAAGATACAACATTTATTGCATGCAACAAATGGGGAATATTTTTTGGACATATTTCACTTGGTTCAGTAAATACGCAATGCCGAGGGTGGAAAGCAAAATTAAATTTAAGTTTGTGGGTCTGTGCTACAAATATAAAGGATATTCTACATTTCAGATTTATATTTGTGGTAATTCGGCCGTAATAAATAATAATCACGGCAATGGATTATTGTAATTTTTATGTACAGAACATACGACTTCCACCTTTCTCCAGTCAAATTTTTCGCAATCGTATATTAGATTGTCTATTGTGTTTATAATTTGCAGTCTAATTTGTGAACGTGAGCATACATAAGACAAAAGAGACGTTACGTGTACGACACTGATTCATTTGTTTATTCTTTGTAAGTCAAAATGTAAGTGAAATTTTTTATAATTTAAAATTTTGAGGAGTTTATTTGTTTTGATAATTACGTAGCATGTAATAAATAATGCAATTCACCTAATTTGAATGATCCAGTTTGAATGGTTCTATGTCTAGTGTTCGCGTAACATTAACAATAATAATATTACATTACGTACACACATGTTAAATTTAAGAGATTGTAGAGTTAAGTGTTAAAATCAAATTTAAACCATTACTGCACTTACAGGCAAGGAAAATTTGACGATGTTATTTCGTAGGTTGAATTGGTTGAGGAATTAATTTTAATTTTTGAGATTGCAAAACTCGTATGGCATTTTGTTTGTTATCCAACTCGCATTGGCGACGGACGACAATGGTTTTATTTTATGAATGCTTCATTTGGGTTATATAGTACAATGATACATGTACAGAATTTGCCTTTGAGGCATAAAAATTCTGCGCGCCGATTTGATAAAAGTTGACCATCTTGAATCTTGGCCTTAAAGGCAAAAATATATAAAATTGAACAATTGTCAATTTTGGTATAAAGAAAATTTTCTTAATCTGAAAAAGTGGCAGCTAACAACAATGTATACAAGGTACATACTGTAAATTAACCAATCAGATCGCAGAATTATTATGACTTAGAGGAAAAAATTGTACATGTATCATCGCCTATATTCGATATTTGCCCAGTGGTCGATAATATTTATTACGATCGAAGATAGCCTCAAAGATTTCTAAAGGTGGGGCCACATATACAAAAATTAGTGCCGAACACGTTCAGCGTAAACATTTTCGCCACAAATGTTTATACACCGACAAAATTTTTCCTCGCAAATTTTTATGTCACCTCCCATTTTCAGTGCTCAAACCATGCGTGGAAATAATTGAGGTCTAGTCGTCAGTCAATAACAAATCAAAATTAATTTTTATGTTATAAAAATTCAAAAAACCGACAAGTTGTGGATCGTGTGTTGAATATGGCATACATTTTTGCGTCCATATAGTACTTCTTAATATTTACGCCGCACACGTTCGGCACACATTTTTGTATAATAAGTGAACTCACCTTAACTTGTTAAAGGAGAGACGCGTATCTGCCAGAGGATATGGGTTTAATTCCTAAGCTTCTGACGTTCAAGCTAGTATTATTTTCGAGAGACGTTAAATAGTGGCCTACTGTCATTGCATCGTTCAACAGCCACGTGCATTGCAACCGAAAATTAAAAAAGATGATAAAGTTCCAATTTCTTCTAATTGCGGTTACTGACATACGAGTATATGCGAAGGTTATATAAAATTTGAATTTTAGTTCTAAAAATTATGCGATGACCCTCAAATTATTGGCGGACCGTTCCCTTGTTAAACTTAATTAATTCACATCCTCGATCACTTATTCATTCAAGAGACCGACGGAATACTGGGATGATTTGATAGTCACAAAATAAGAGGGAGAAACCTAGGAAAAGTGGTTAGAAGAAGCGCCGCAGAGTTAATGCACAACTTATACGGTGAAAGGATAGAAGGCTAAATGATAATCTAGTACTTGCAGAAGTTGCAATGAAGCATGATCTTTCAATATGTGCCGTGCAGTTAAGCGCATTTGGGAATGAGGCGAAATGTGAACGAAATGAATATCAAGTATAAAATAATTATCTTCGTTCTTTACGAAGGAGACGAATTCCTACGTATTGGAAGACGGCTTCGGTTTTAAAATTTGTAATACATATCGACACACCGGCTCATGATGTCAATTAGTAATTATCGCAACCTTAAATTTAAGTCTTTTCAAATTTTTGTTGTAAAATTGCTGATTTGGTTTTAATTTTTGTGATGTATGAAATTATATAACACTTTGCTCAGCTTCTGTTTTTTATTGAAAAAAAAAAAAAAACAGAAGCTGAAGAAAGTGTTATATAATTTACATAATACATCACAAAAATTAAATTTAAGTCATAAATCATATCCGTGAGTCACCGAATAATATTCGTTTCCTGTATCCGGCGTGGACTACTGTGAGTCAGTATTTGTTTATTACAATATTTGCGGCAAGGTGCATTTAAAAGCTTATTAAGCAATAAGCATCCGTTCATCTAGAACTAGTCTCGGACATATCAACCAGTTTCTTTATGGGAACACTAAGGTGTTTTATAGCTACGCGGGGATTATCAGATAAAATAATATTCAACAATGGGCACAAATTCATTGGCGTAAATAATCAATGAACATGAGGCCTACATTTCAACAAAATTCAACGGTAATCGAGAAAATTGAAAGTGTACTACATTCAAGGCCAATTGTTTACTTGATAGAGGTCGACGACATAGAAGCCCCTAACATGGAAACTGAAAGGCGGTGCCCCTAACATGGAAACTGACAACACTACAGCTGGATATCGTAAAGATGTACAGTATGGGGGAAGGTTAGCAAAATGTATAAAACATTTTGGTCAAGATGGACAGCAGAAGATTTGTACGAGTATGAGAAACGTAATATGCATGACCCCAGCCTCCAATAAAATGGAAGGTTGATCAAGTGTCGCTACAATCCGAAGAGCGATTGGAGAGTTTATGCGTTCAATTATGAAATTACCGTTGCTGCTGAATGTTGAAACCGACGGTGTTCAAGGCGAGGAGAATGATAAGAAGAGACCTACATTAGAAACCTAAAGTTAAGTAGTTTTTTTTAGCTAGCTTTATATTGTTTCATTGTTTTGTTTGAAAGATATTTCAATGCTTCGTTTGGCTTATAGTTATTCGGAGCATTGTTTGTTCATTTGTTGTGTATAACGTAAATTCAAATTTCATGTGTTGACTTTCTTACCACGAGTGCAGGCAGTCAAAGTTTAACCGTATACCAGACGTTGCGTTTTGTCTTTGGCCTGGTTGCTGCGGTTGGATGCCTTTTGGTTAACATCCATTTTCATTCTCGTTTTAGACTTATAATGCTAGGCAAGCGCTTTAATATAGAAGAAATACCAGAAAAATTACAGTTAAAACCTAAATTGACAAAGAATCACCCCTGGAAACTATATACGAATAATTGAGACCGAATATAAACGAAACTCAGGTTTACAAACGATGATGAACCACAAGGAAGTTATGTACGTGGATTGTTTTTTCTATTTTGGTCAACAGATTACGATCTGTGATAAAATGGAGCACAACTATAACCCCAGTCGGACCTATAACCGTACGACCTCAAATTGGCTGGTACTGGTGTAAAAGTGAAGACGGAAAAAGCAAACCACGAGACAGTTGGGAGAGCCTTGGTTCAGAACAATTTGCAGGGATAGTAAAATAAAAAATAAAAAAAAATCGATAAAATATTTTGATAATTCTGTTTTTATTTTACTGGTAATGTGTGATGAATATTTTAAAATTTGTAAATTTTCCTTAATTAGCGACCTTTTAAAAGGGTCAATAATCGAACCTGACTTTCAAAATTCCATAGTAGGAGTATCAATATTTCGCGATATGGGAGCATTCCTACGCTCTCCTAAGTTTATCACAAACTTTCTTGCTGAAGTTAATTCTATCGGATTTAAAGCTTTGTCAACCGCAATATGAATTAGATGAGCGACATTTGTGATGCTATTGCACATTGAGTTTATTTTCACCAGCTCGTATTTTACGAGCCATTTTTTTATGTATTCCGCGCTGTCCATTGATATGGAAAGCACATCATTCTATTTTTTTCTATCAATTTTTGATAAAACCTTTCATAAGACTCCTGCAATAGTTGCACTGTTTTTCTTAGTAACAAAAGTAATGTCTAAAAAAATGTAATTAAAGTGTTTACTGTAGTAGGTCGACCGGCTACCTCAACTTCTTTCATTAAAAATTTAGTTAATTTTTGCATCTCTAATAAAATTTTTAATTACATCTAACTTGGTATAGTTACACTTTAGGTAAATCGTTTAACAAAATCACCTAAAGCACCACACATGTCCTAGGGCTAAATCCAGATTGACAAACTGCACGAACAAAATCCAAAATGGGTCCTTCTTTATTCTCGTCTATATTTTTCAGTCGTACCAAAATATCGTTTATAGCGCCGGTTGCTGAAGAGATGTAGAACAAACTGAATTTAACGATCGTTCACGATTTCGCGTACGATTTTTTTGCTGGCTCCACACTTATTTTTAAACAGCAATATTTGTACACAACTGCTTGCTCATTGTCATTACCGTGAGGTTTATAGATTTTAAAATCTGGATATTGTGATATTCATTCAGCATACGAATTCTGTTCGAAAACCGCGACTTGAAAGTTGGTAGTATTTATGTTGTTTCATCAGCATACTAGAGGTCTATTTTTTAATTAAACCTGAGCAAGCAGGCTTACCCCGGGTAGTGTACACCGAGCAAAGGTTGTACTGGGTAAAATTATCCGGTGTGCATAGAGTAAAATTGTGTTTTACTTTGCACACTCTTCGTACACTGACATTAATTTCAGAGTAATGCACGATTTACATGTTCCAATTTTTTTTCCAGTAAGAAATGAAAGTACCGGGTTCGAATCCCGATAGAGGCAGGATGCAAAGGGAATTTTCATCTACAGATTACGATCTGTGATGAAATGGAACACATCTATGACCCCCTGTCGGAGTGCAAAACTCATGGGCCGACCCATCTTCCATGCCAGTATAGGCTGGTATGGAGCTTGCAATGTGCAGATGGTTATAAAAATCGGACCTATAGCCGTACGTCTTCGATTTGGCAAATTATGCGTAAAGTAAGACGGAAAAATAAACCGCGAAAGAGCAGGGAGTGCTTCGGCCCCAAAACAGATGGCAGGGACTAAAAACAAAAAAAAAAAAAAAAAAAAAAAAATTAAAGGTTAAGTATATTACGATTTTCGTTAGCACGAAACAAATTCCAGTAAAATAAAATTGGATTTTTTTATTTTTTATTTGAGCAAATGTTGGCATAAAACTGGGAATGTTGCCATAAAATATAGTTGCTACGAGTATTTTTATACCAGTAAAATAAAAAAAATTCAAAAAAGTTTCAAATGAACATCAAGCAGCCATAAACATCAGTCAAACAAAACGAGCAAACATGAGCGGTAATCAAATATTTTATTTTTACTTGCAATTCGATGTTGTTCGTTATCTAATTTAAACGCAAGCTGTTCGAACTGTCAAAATTTATGGGATATACAAAAAAATTATAGCATTGCCTTATTTGTTTATATTGCTGACTCTTTTTAACTAGTAACTTTTTTTTAATATGCGTGCAGCTCTATTTTTCAGTAAAAAATTTGTTGGAAAAAAAAATTGGAACATGTAAATCGTGCATAATATTTGAAGAACCAAGTAAGTGCGGTGTAAGCCCAGTTCGCAAATGAAAACGCAGTGTGCAGAGTAAAATTACCCAGGTTGAATAAAAGAGTATTTTTGGTCAGCGCACTGTCTGCTCGGGATGAATTAAAAAAGAGACCCTAGTTGTAAATATAAAATTTGATTATTATTTACATCAATCAACAATGATATATTTGTCGCGTTTTTCTTCGAACTAGCTGTCCGGAACAAAGATAAACATTGGTAAAATACTGGGAAATTTTTTAGAACTAACTTGTAGCTAGCTTCAAGTCAATATTTTGACATCGCCAGTATTGTTTGTTTACGCTTGTGTCATATTTGTTTATTTCATGAAGAGCAATACATTTTATATTTATACGACGAAATTGGAACAATAAAAATGAACGTAGAGGTAATTTTGTATATCTGTAGTATATAATAGTATATATAATGTATAATACAGTTAATAAATAAAATGTTTGTAGTATTTTTTGTTTTCTGCATATGTAATGTATTTGACATTTAAAAATAAACATACATGAAGATAGTGTTAATTCCAAAAATAGTACTAAAAATGTCCCATTGTTTATTTCCCTCACCTACTCGCTACAATTCTGAACTGCGATAAAACCATAGATTTGTTGCGAACTGGTAAAAATAAATTTAATTTGACAATTTATTTTAAAGAGATTAATTAAAATGTGTGGGTAAACGATAAATACTTCACTTGTAAGCAATCAAAATTGAAATAATTTTAATTTGAACGAAAAAATATAAATAGTTTTCAATCCGCAAACGATTCCCTCCCGCGGATTCTCTAATCGACGTGAATAGTTGCAACACTGGCAAGGTACATTAGGGATGGAATCGAATTAGAAAATGGAAATAGATTCTAGATTAAGTCGGGCATATGGAAAATAAATGAATTAATTTTTATCGTCGCTCAAAGCTGTGGTTGGTTTTTATTTGTAGTGAAATTTTAAGTCTAGCTCATCATATAGTGCACGACTAGGATTCACCCAGGTTGACCTTGACTGACTATAATGACACGTTTAACGGTGTAAACACGTCCAATGAGAATAAGATTAGGGTAGTAGCGTATATGCCGTATTTACGTATAGCAGCTACAAAAAAAATTGACAAAATTGACAACAACCGCATGGATTACATTGCGTAATCGGCCTCCCCAACCCTAGTGCAGACCATCTCGTTTCGTTAAATTGTGCAATGAGACTGCTTCGAAATAGTTTTCTATAATACTTTCGCTTCTTTGAACTATCACTAAAGAAATTATAAATTTGTTGAATAGTTGTGCAAACAATACATTTGTACGGTTTCAACAAGGATAAAATACACAATTGCAATTTATGGCCAAAAGAATCTATTGGACTCAATAATAGTTTCCTGCCATATTACATTCATTGTCGTATCCTTGGTCAATTTTCAAAATTCAAATGTAATTCTATTAAATGATTCAAAATTCGTTTAGCAATTTAATTCCCGCAGTTTTATTTGAAAAATCATCGAAGCAAATAAAATGTTCTTCATTTGAAAAATCTGTTTCAACCATTTTAACATTACGCGTAATTATTGCAGTTTGCTCTTTGTTAGACGAATCTGGCGTGCCATCGGAAATAACTGAAAAATATTTAGTTTCTTTAATTTCGTCGATGATTTTATTAAGAACAAACGAACCACAAATTTTGATAAACCTGTTTTGAATTCTATTTGAACCTGCATGATGATGTTCGAACTTTCCAATCACGCTCTACCAATACTGGTTCATATAGTTGCTAGTAGTTCCACTAAACCCAAAATATTTATATTGATCTAAAAGGTAAGATCTCTTTCTGCTGAAAATAATAAATTCCTTTTTATTTTTGTTAAAGTTGAGCTTTCGTGTGCCGGTATAAGATCATACAACTTTTTCCAACCGAATTTGAAATTGTACCTCACAATTTGTCTATAAGTGTTGTGCATCAGATTTCAAAATTATATTGTTCGATCGCTGTTCTAAATTGTATTGTTACTAAATCATAAATATTTGCATACCATTTACTTTTTTAACGCAACACCTTCCTGAAACAATTAATATTGCAACGTTTTATGAAATAATAATAAAATATCGATTTTATAAATTAAAATAGAATTCAATAAAAAAAAATTAGAAAAAATTGCTCAGCATGTAATCGGTAGAAATTCCAATAAAACGTCTATATTATACGTCATATATTTCTTATTTACCTTCTTCTACGTATATAAAACCCATTAAAGATGCTGTTTAGTAAACAAATTGCATAGCAATTTAAGACGGTCGATCCGGTACACAAGTTCGCGCGAAAATTAAATTTTATGTCAAGTACTTTTATAAATCTTCGCAAGTCTTCTTGAAATTTGTGAAACTTGTTGCCCTTGTCTAGTTACGCATCGGACTAATATGTGTTAAAAAGAAATTTTCCAAGAATAAATATAAAGAAAGAAATGCAGACTTTAACTGGTTGCAAATGGAATAATCTTCTGCGGTTACATTATATATGTATTTCTTATAGCCGTTTATGCGCTAAGAA